>OV656866.1:97626556-100026556 GCA_927399465.1 Sarcophaga caerulescens
TGCCAGATACGATTTAAAATTTAAACCGATAGATGGCCCACCCTATATGATTTCCTTTCTTGGGTATATTTGTGAGAATTTTAAGATAATCGTTAGAATTTATTGAATTTGTTTATGTAAACACATCATCGTTTAATCGTTTATTCACCTCAAATTAAAAAAAATCGCAGTGGTAACCTAAAACGTGCAATTTTTATTTCACTCTTCTACAGCAGAACAAACATTATCCTCTGATGTTAAAGGCACATGCACATTATCGCTTCCATTAAAATATGGCTTATGACTCGAATAAATGTTTTTTTTTTTTTTGTTAAAAAAAACTGTCGCTTTACAGATGTTAATAAACCCTTTGAACAAATAAATACTTTAACAGCTAAACAGCTGCCATTAGTAAAGCAAAAATACTCTTGTTATTATAAATAACTGTAAATTAACCGTATTATTTATATTTACAGTATACTCTTTTCCATTCATTCATAAGCTGAGCACCTCTTTTAGTCCGAAAAAAATTTTAAAATACAGAGAAAACTTCGAATTAACAGAGTTCTCTTATTTTATTCAGCTGCTTCCGAAATTATCATCAGTAAAATGCTCTTTCAATACAATCGTCATTTAAACAGAGTTCTCTTAATAACATAAACTTCGTTTACTCTTATTAGAATATTAAACTTCGTGAAAATTAAAGCAAAAGCACAACAACCAATAGCAATAATAACAATAATGATAATGTATCAGGTTTCCAAGACAATCAAATTGTTGTTAAGCAATAAAAGATTTATTATGTTGCAGATATTTTGTCAACATGTTTCAGGAACATATTCTCTGTTAATGCCAATGGTTATATTAAGCGGCGAAGACGATACATTCCTTTATGTTATAAGAAATTTGAAATTACGGAAACTAAGAAAAAATTATTTTGAATAAAATTGAAAGAAAAGACTTTTAAAAAGTTGTAAATATTTTTATTTTTATATTTTTATAATTGAATTAAATTTAATAAAAATGTTAGAAATGTTAATGAAAATACAAAAAAAAAAAAACAAGTATATTTAAAAAAATATTTAGAAAATTCTATTTAGAAAAATAAATAAATAAATATTTAAAAAATTATATTTAAAAAACGCCTATTGCTAAAATATTTCTTATTAAAATAAAATAAAAAGAAAAGATAATTTGGAAACCATTGATTTAAAACATTTATCCACCAAATAATTCCTTAAAAAATTATTTTAACACATTACCTGCCAACCTGTTTATGAGGAGATGTCATTTTTAGGCCACGTGTACCATTTTCGGTACATGATAACTACTTTTATAAATTTCTATAAATACATGTTCTTTATTTAGTTTTGAGAAAATGTATGTTATTTTCATAATTATTAATATTCATACATCAAAATGCACAAAATAGCAATAAAAAATTAAAATAATTTTACATAGAATAAGGGACATAAGGATGATATACAAAAGAGAATACATATATGCAAATATGAAAGAGAGTGCTCTTTCCAACTGTGATAGTGGGATAGCTGAAATAATTTTGTAAGTCGAGATTTTGAATTTAAAAAAATCGATTTTTGGCCAAAAATTATACGAAAATTCTCTTGAAGGTCAGTGGCCATTTGTGAACATATAAGAAATAGTACACCATACAGACTACATATGTACATTAGAGCGACTCAAGTTGTATGGAAGCGAAATTCTTGCTCGATGTACCCCCCCTAAAATTAACCTTGGACTTTTTTAAGATGACATTTAAAATATTTTGGCTCCAGCTTAGACCTCTCGTGAGCTGGACCATTTTGAAAAAGGGTCTATTATTGGATGTTTTGTTAATTTGAGGATCTGTTTCCTTACCAACATATACGATATGTATATCATGAGAAAGGTTTTTTAAGGCGCGTCCAACTGTATATACAATTTCTCCGAGGACGATCATCCATGTACTTTTTTTAAGGATATTCTGTGAAAAAAAATGGTTTTTGAATTTTTTGTTCGGGGTTGTTTGTAATAATAATGCCAAATTAACATATTTTAATCTTTAGTCGATTTAAGTAAATACGGGTCTCACCTTTTTTTGAAATTCGCGCCAGTTTGAGTTTTGTAGTAGTTGTAGTTTGTAGTTTTGTAAATATAAACAATAATATTTTATAACTTTTTTTTAGTTTGGGAAACAAAAATGCCGCCAAAAAGTCGTGGATCATTTCTTTTTTTCTTTCTTAAGTCCTATTTTCATCCATACATGATCTAGAAACTAAATCCGCTATCATATTAGAGTTACCACAAAATTGAATTTATATATATTCCAGAGCACCGTGTAAAATGCATCTAATTTGCAAAAATCTAAATTATTTACATACAAAGATGATGTACTTGGTAAAAGAAAAAATTTGATACCCATATGGCCTATTTACAAGGAAGGGTTACCACCCTATTGTATTTTTTTCAAAACGCGAACTAGCGTGAATTTAAAAAAAAGGTGAGACCCGTATTTACTTAAATCGACTAAAGATTAAAATATGTTAATTTGGCATTATTATTACAAACAACCCCGAACAAAAAATTCAAAAACCGTTTTTTTTTCACAGAATATCCTTAAAAAAAGGACATGGATGATCGTCCTTGGAAAAATTGTATATACAGTTGGACGCGCCTTAAAAAAACCTTTCTCATGATATACATATTGTATATGTTGGTAAGCAAACACATTCTCAAATTAACAAAACATCAAAAGTAGACCCTTTTTCAAAATGGTCCAGCTCACGAGAGGTCAAATCTGGAGCCGAAATATTTTAAATGTCATCTTAAAAAAGTCCAAGGTTCATTTTTAGGGGGGTACATCGAGGACTTTTTTTGGTGAGTCGCTCTAATGTACATATGTATATATTTTACTTAAGTTTGATTATACTATAATTTTTCACACTTTCTGAATACCATGGTTTGCAGCGGTTCCTTTTTACTGGTCTACCATTACAGTTTTTTAATTCATGGTGTAATTCTAGAAGGTAGGACATGGTCATCTTCTTCAGAAAATACGTCATTATTTGTATTACATATGTAAATATGAAATCAGTAACTTTCGATGTTTTAAAAAGTGAAATTGAACTATTGTTTTTTGTATTATATAAAATCGATGCATTTACATCTGACGTATTCAATAAAAGTTCAAAAGCGGCCCGATAACTAATTACCACGCCACGTGTACCGTTATCGGTACATTACTCTAAAATTGCTCTAATCATTATTACGTTACAAAAAACAGTCGTACCAATAATTAAATTTTGGGATATAAACATTTTAAATTAAAAATTTCAGCTTGGCGTAGAAATGAGGTTTAATGTGCACAGAAAACGGTACACGTGGCAGGGTACGTGTTAAATCACTTGTTATCACTCATTTATAAAAAAAAAAAGTAACACACATAATCCAGTCTGAAGGGTTGTAACGTATATATAAAAGGACCGGAATTAAATATGGTGGAGCGAGTAAAATCCCCACCTTTAATGGACTAAAGCAATGTATTGTTCACAGACCACTTACCGTAGAAAAAGTTTATTCTGAAACATAACTCTTATGGCCATCCAAACAAATAATTACCAAACAGAACAAATAGAAATATTTAGTGTTCCTTTATTTCCTTTGCAGCATTTTGCAGTCCTTTTCAAATAGTGCCACATTTTTTCCTACTTCCGGGAAAAAATTTTTCTAAGACTGCAACATACAATTCTCTTTCTTCAATGAACTTCTAACGAAATGCAGGACAATGTTGTGAGGACGATATTTAAGCACTGAAAATTGCAGCGAAGGAGAAAAAATTCATTCTTGGTTAATAATCTCAGTATCAACTGTAGTAACAACCTAGATAGCTTTACCATCAATATTGTGGAGATTGAGTTTGTTTTAGAAATATTGCTGCTCTCAACTTTGGGTTCCAACATAATCTTTATTTAGGATGTTGGATTTTGGCACATGAACATGCAACGTTAACAGAAGTAACAAAAAGTGCTGATATTTATTCCAGGACGGACAGTTTCAAAGAGTTTAGCGATTCTAGCCATTTTTTATTCCTTTTTTTGCACGCACACACATCATTTGTCTTTGCAGTCTATGAAGGGAGGATTGATGGAATACATTCTTTTAATGCCCTGGCAACTATTAAACAAAATAACAACACCGGTAAGAAAAACTATTTTGTATCAAAAACTAAAGTTATTCATGATGTTGTTGTTGTTGTAAATGAAGTCGAAAGAAATTTTAAGTCAGAAGATGAAAACAATAATAAATGAAAAGGAAAACTGAAAAGAGAAAATTCTAAAAAAAACAAGTTTTCCTTTCCTAGGAGTAAATAAAAAGGCTATCCTTTATGAAACGATTTCCTTTCTCCTTTTATTTCATTTTTTTTTCTCCATATCACACTTCAGGTAACAAAGTGTAAAAAGAAAAACGAAATTTTTTTTCAGTTACAGGTTGGATGGTTGACTGATTCATAGCTTTTGAATGGCAACGAAACACCGGCAGTAATCGGTTAGTTACAGGAGAAAACCAAAAACGAAAGACAAAAGGTGGGAAAAAGTTTTATTGTGAAAAAAAAGTGAAAATACCCAAAAAGTTAACAACAAAAAATCTAAAAGAAAAGTTAACTTAAGGAAAAAGCCTGAAAGTCAGCCACAGTAACGTTACGAAAAAAGTTAAAAAAATCAATATTTTTTCAAGTTTTTGCAAAGAACAATGAAAGGTAATACGTCAAATATTGATAATGAAGTTAAACATGAAGTAATAAATAAATATAGGGTCTTCCTAAAGGGATTTCCAAACACTGACAATAAATAACGACCATCTAGTTGAAGCTAAGATAATCAGCTATGAATAGTCCAGATAAATAGCTGTGAATAGTCCATGTGCTACTTTAGATAACTGATCAGATTCACCAGTTACCGAGTTGCCTTAGTCCAGATTCTAGTTGATCCAGACATTCACTCGTCCAAAACTGTACTTTCAAATTCGTCAAATTAGGAGTCATTTATTCCGTCATTCTCAGTTATGGGGCCTATTTCTTGATGAATGGGTATTTAATTGAACAAAATTGCTTAACTTAGAAACATACAAATTAGATTTACAATACAATTACACTTAAGATCCAAGAGTGTCCAATGCATTCCGAAAAAGCCTCAATTTGAAGTAGATTTTGGGCTGACAACATCACTTCATCATATTTCTTTGAGAACGGCATTGTTGTAGGCATAACTGTCAAAGGCGAGCACAATAGTTGAATAACTACCAATATCTTTTGACATGAATTCAATGATCTGGACACAAACGGCATATAGTTTCAACAAAATAACGGTACGTGCCACACAGCTGATATTGTGCAGGAGTAATTCGAGGGCATGGTCACCGATATCATGCTATTTGAACCCTTATAAGAGATTTTTTAAGTCGAATACGTCACAATCTATAGTCGTCGTAGTCTAGTAGGTAGTGTGTTGGTTGATTAGACGTGAGGCCTCGGTTCAAACCTCAGGCCAGACATCTCCAACTAAAACGTAATTTCTCAAAAATTTATCGTTCGGAGTCCTGTCACTCATATATAAAATTAACACACACAACATAAGTGGTATGAAAAACTAGATCGTAATCCTAAGTCAGGGGTTGTATTGACCAATTATACATGTATGTAAACCAATATAATTTATGACGTTGGCGAAACTCAGTCTCATTTATGCGACAGAGTCATGAAAAATTAATAATTTCGGATAAGTTCCATTAAATGGTTTTTCAAACGAATTTCAAAGATATTTCACACACCATTTGACTCCATATTTACACTGTCTGTATCAGAGATTTTATCTTTGCTACTAGTATTGTCATTATAGAGTTCCTTGTGAAATTCATGCCATTGTGATATAAATTTTTCATCATTTTTTACCCTTAGACTTCAACTCTGTTCGAGTAAGTTTTTTGGAACATTCACGTAGGATTACCCCAGCAGCAACTCTTGTATAAGACGCCATTCCATCGAACTTAAATTATATTTAATATTCATATGGTAATAATGACCATATTCTTGAGGAACAGATTGCACAAATTTTCTTCTACAGGTTGTCAGAAGCTAATATCAATTTCCAATTTAATTCCTCCGGTTTTGTCCAGACAAGTTTGAATGGAACATGTTACTGTAGAAAGGAACCTTGCTCTGACGTGTACAGAACATTTACTGGCATTCGTTTCTAGCCCTTTGCCCTTTTTTCGACGTAACCTTATTGACTTTACAACAATTAAATAGTTTAACCCTTCTAATAGCTGTTTTATTTTAGCGCCTTTATTGCACTACCTCAGTTGAAATATTTGTATTTCTCCTAAATTTCTTATGAGTATTTGTGATGCATTACATTTCCCCTAGCTAACGTGCCTTAAATCTATTAAATAAATTTTCTTTTTCTATTTTTAACCTGTTGTTTACAATGTCAGTTAAGTTCAAATGAGTCACTATTTTTTTAGTTTTTATCAAGTTCTTTAATATTTTCTCTGTTCTTCTTACTCTTACTTATTTTTTTTTTTTTTTTAGCTTTCTATTACGATAATAATCCTACCATTTGTCTTCAAACCATAACTTTAACGTTCCTCTTCCCTTTCTTTTTGTCTTTGTTTTCCAATCTGATGATTTTTTTGAAATTCATTATCAATTGTTATTCAAATATTTTTGGGCTGCAAGCGTTTACCGGATTTTCTCTCCCTGTTTTTGAATTTTTTGTTTCTTTCTGTGTTTCCTGGTAGCCGTGTCAAGGTGATGTTATAGTATTTATAATATTTATTAAATGTTATAATATTTATTAAAGAGAAAGGGCAGTAACCAGTTAAAGAGGGGAAATATTATGATTTCGTTTGCTTTTAATCTGTTAATTAAGGTGGGAAATGTAAACAGTACTGTTGAGTCAACATAAATATTTGAAAAATTAATAAAGACTTGCTTGGTTGTTAAATATTTAAAGAGAATGTGTTTTCAAATAGGTTTTAACGCAATTATTGGTTAATGGTTCATAAAAATTGAAATTTGTTTAAATTGCTTAAGGTTAGAACACTGAAAAGGTTATAAAACGGTCAAATGCTAGGTTATTTTTTATTTTCGTTATAAGTCTAGAATTGAATCGTTCATGTATAGTGTAAACAATAGTTTATAACACGACCACAGTTTCTATAGTTTCATGTTCTTGTGATGCTCAGTTTCATTGTCGTGTTGCCTTTTGTTGCAATAACATGTTTGATGGTAGTCAGTTAGGATAGTTATAAATGCCTTAGATAATGTGGTTCTAAGCCTATTGAATGCTCAATATTGATAAGGGCTAGGAAAACTTGAGAAGCAAGCTTGTAATCCTGACTAAAGTGATGTAATTATCAATTAAAGAGGTAAATAAATAAATAAAAATTCTAACTCGAATAAAATGTATACTTTCATAAGTAATAGATAAAGAGAACTTTTACAGGTTCCTCAAGGTTTACACGCCATCACAGGCAGAATGATGTTATGAACCTTTTGCTTTTAGATAGACATGTTTGAAGTTCCTACGTTTCTGTTAAGATCCATAACAGTAAGTTAGTCAGAATGTCAGTTACTGTACATTCTGTTCGTTCTCGTGGCCATATTCGTTTGAAAATTAAACTCATTTTACTAAATTCACTGCATAATCTTTTGATACTAGTCATGTATTTGGAGCCTTGGGAATAATTTAAGCAGTTTTCTACCTTCCATGAAGACTTAATGAGAAAAACAAGCCTAAGCTAAATGAAACTAATCCATTTTTATGTGTATATATATGCATAATTGGTCGTTACAATCCTTAAGTCAGGATTTCGACTTATCTTCTCACACCACTTATGTTGTGTGTTTTAATTTTATGCATGAGCGGCAGGAGCTACGAATGACAGATTTATGAGAAACTTTTCATGGGAATTTTATTTACTCTCAGAGTTTTTACCAGAAATCTGCTGAGGGAATATTTTTTCGTATTTCGTTTTATTGGAGATGTTTGACCAAGGCCTCACGTTTAAAGAGGTAACATACTACCTACTAAACTACGACGACTTCTGATTCTTTACCTTTCTATTTACATGTAAAATTACCTTTTTCATAATTCCAATAATTTTTATATTGATTCTCACGACTTTTAAGTGTTGTAAGGAGCAGTAGGCGATATAAAACAGTATTATTTTCTTTTGTCTTAAGGATTTTATAATTAATTTTGAACTTTTTGTGATATCTGTTTATAAAATCTATTTTAAAACTGCCAATTATAATCAACAGAACAAGCAAACCTTTACAAGCTCTCCTACAGCATGCCAGTAAATAATATCCATGAATGAAATGAAATTTTTAAAATTCTACAGAAAAATTCTAAAATAATAAACATGAAAAATGAATTTAATGAAAATAAAGTTTTCATACAATTATTAAATTGTAATCACATAGAAAAAAGAAAATAAAAAAAAAATTTGTAAAAACAAAATTTACAAAAAATTAAATGAAAAATGGCAATAAAGAAAAAAAATTTAAATTAAATTTTAATACTAAATTTTGTTACAAAAAAAAACAGAAATTAAATAATGGCAACAAAATTGTTCAACCACACAGTAACCACAGCAAATCTTTAACAAATAAAAATTATATCAGCAGAAATATTTTCTCTTTTTTTGTGCCTTTTTTTCAGTAGAAAAAACGTGGATAAATTCATTGCAATAATAATGTATTTAAATTGTGTTTAATATGTATGTATGTACAAATGAAATAAAAACCAATTAATGTTTGATAATGAAAACCGCAAATGAAATTATTTTAGAAAATCATCATCATAATCAGCACAATGAAAACTGTTTTGTTGTGTTACAGTCATCACACCAGAAACCCCGCTAATTGAACAACAATAACAAGAATTTTAAATTAAACTTACCTACTCACCCATATAAGCTACAAACATAAGCTAAAAAAAATAGAAGGAATTTATATTAAATTTTAAATAAATTAAAAGCCATGTTAAAGAGACTGAAAGTGAATTACAAACTTAACCCAGAATAGTCAACAGCTACTGACTACTTAAACTTGACAGTTAAAGCCTTAACCAATACCCAGGCTTGTTTACTTTCATTGCAACACAAACATGTCACTAAAAGGATAAAATGAAAACCATTCCTACCTAACAACTGCAACTGCAAAAGCGACAAAAGCAGCAAAAAAGACTGTCGTAAATCGTATAGCAAATTGTGGCAATTTGCCTTAATTGTTATGTTATATGTAATGTTGTATAACAGCTACAAATACAAAAACTATAACGAGATTTACGTTTACAAATAGAGAAAAAAAAAATAACTTCACTGGTTTTTTCTATCAATATTCAGTGGCTTACAACACCATTTCAAACCGAATCTTGCGAAAGCAATTGAAGCTTCACGCTCGTCAGTAGCTAGTAAAACTTAAAAGCGATAATTTTTATTGGATACAAATACTTCATGGAGATAGTTTTTTGATAGAACACGTCGCCCCAAGTGCCACTTATCAGAAGCTACAACCATTTTCGATCTTTTCGGCAATTTATGTGGATGAAAACTATAATAAATCAATAGAAGGTTTGTTACCGTGCTATATAGTGAAGCGCCTTCAGCAACGAAATATTAACCAAAAATGTTGAGTTACAAGCTATACGGCAGGTGAGATACCTTTCCCCATCAATTGTTTTTCAAAAAGTTGTTAACTGGCTGCGCAAGATGTGGCAGAACATTATCCTGATAAAAATTATGAACTCGTATGTGGAAACAAATTTTAACGAGATGGGTTAAGGTCCAAACGATATGGTAGGTGTCCCTAGGAAGCTACCACTATTTTCGATGTTTTTGACAATTTATAGATTCCGTCCCCAGGTCAAGAATAAATCGAGAGAAGTCTTGACTTCTTGTTCTGTTTGATACCCACATTCAGCATCGATCAAAATAAATATTAACCATCACGGTTAAAGTCTGGACTATATTGTAGGTGCCCCTAGGAAACTACCACAAATTTCGATCTTTTTGGAAATTTATAGATTCCGTCCCCAGCCCAGGTTAAATCGAGAAAAGTTTTGATATCCAGCTCTGTGGTTAAACAAGTCCAACATCGATCGAAACAAATATTAACCAAAAGGGTTCGTCCAGGCTATACGGTATGTGTCTCTACGACTATTTTCGATCTTTTCGGCAATTTGTGAATTCTATCTAAGGCCAAGAATTAATGGTGAGAAGTTTTGAAACCCTGCTATATGGTGAAGTGTTTCCAGCATCGATTGAAACAGAGAGTTTTTTGGGCCAATGCTTGTTTTAAACGAATTAATTGTTGTTTGTACAGTTCAACTGTAATAGTTAGGCTTGATATTAACAGCTCATGATTCCATTAAATACAGAACATTTTTTCATAAGGCTTCAATAAAGCATTATACGGTTGGCTGCTATTGCGATGGTAAGTTCTGGTTGGTTGGTTGTTTTTCTGCTTTGTTTCCGATTCGTTAATCTATTGTTTATCCGGCTAAACATGACATTGGTCTGCTGTAGCTGGTCCTACAATAATGGTGCTGCCATCTACGTAGCCTAAAAATTACGCCATCTGAATATGTGTTGTAGTGGTAGAGACCCTTGCTAACCGTTGATTCCTTAGGAGCATACGGCTTCCACAAAGCATTTTCATTCTTATCCGGTGGGCTGTTGTTGTTTTCATAAGTTCTAGTTGATTGTTGTTCTGCTTTGCTTCCGTTTCGTTAATCCATTGTTGTTCCAGTTAAGCATAACATTGGTCCTACGATAATGATTCTGCAATCTGCTGTGGTGGTGGGGAACCTTGCTAACAGTTGATTACTACTATTTCCCAGCTAGGCGGCGGCTTTGCCTGACTTCCCTATGATGTTACCTTTTTTCCGTTACCATTACCAGTGAGAGGGCTTCTTAGATGGATTGTATTGGAGTAGGTGAAGTCACTTAATTTGAAATTCGAAAACCATGATGAACGATATTTTTTATTCTGCTTGGCAGTAGCCTTAGCTCATTGAACGCACTTCATATACGATTTTTTAGGCTTGGTGTTGTAGTAATGAATCCATTTTTGGTCACCAGAAAGAATTGGATGTAAAAATGATTTCTTTTTAAAGCATTTAAGCAGCATTAAACAGACTTGAAAAATCGTTTTTTAACGTCTCACGGCTTTAGTTCTTTTGGCAACCGATTCCATTGCTTTTGAAATAAATCCTTTTGCTTTTAAACACTTCAAAATAGCTGCTTGAGTCACTCGTAATGATTATGTAAGCTCTTTTTACATCCGATTGGTGGCAAAAACTCTGAGAACAAATAAATTTGCTATGAAAAATTTCTCAAAAATCTTTCGTTCGGAGTCGACTTTAAACTGTAGGTCCTGCGACTCATGTATAAAATTAACATACAGAACACAAGCGTTGTGAGAAACTGGGTTGTAAACCTGACTAAATAGTTGTAATGACCAAATAGATATATAATAGTAGATGTAGAATGACTTGACTGTTGTACAATTAATAAAAAAGATTTGAACTCAATAAGTCTACGTAAGAGGGCCAATAATACCTAATTAATCAATTCGATCAGGTGTTTATCGCATATTACAAAAACCCAGAAAGCCTTTGATACTTAAATCTGAAAACGAATAAATTTTCAGTCCAAAATTTAAAATAAATTTTAAAGAAATTTTTCTAACGAGTATAAAATATTCATAACTTCACATCACATATTTCAATTATTTATGCGTTAAAATTTTTTTATTTGTACAAAAAAACAAACAAAATTTCAGATTCACAAACATTGTTTGTCTGCAATATTTCATAAACTTTTTCATACACATTCACCTCCATGCTATTCGAGAGCCAAAGAAAGAAACCTGCAATGACTGTCATAGAATTGGAAACCCAATTTATATTTTCTTCACAATACAACACACATTGTACAACGATCGCTTTCTGAAACAAGACAATTTCAAATAAAAAATTCAAAAAAAAATCTTTCTTTCATTTTATTTTGTCTGTATCTTAACAAAGAGACCAAAAAAAAAAGAAAGAAACAGAAAGTCAAGCACAAAAATGAAGAAGTTATTGAAGTTCACACACGTTAATGTATTAAATTTCATACAAGTTTATGAATTATTTTTTTTTTTATAATACAGATACAGACGTTGAATTCATATTTTCTTTTATGAATGACACAAGTTTACTGGGAGGTTGTAAAAATTTGTAGGGTGAAGGAAGATCTAATGTAGGACTCTTCTTTTAAATACTCCCAGGCTACAGATTCGGTTCTTAATAACGTTCATGCTTCTGCGCCACAAAGAAGCACGGGAAGTATGAGCAACAAGTAGAGCATAAGTTTCGTCGTACGACAGAGGTCTTTTCTACACAATTGTCTATTGAGACCATAGTACCACCTGTTGGGAAGGGTGATTGTACGCTTTATCTCCACACTGACTTCATAGCCAACATAGACAAAGTCACTGACAACATCGAAGGCATAGTTATCGGACGTAATCTGGTATCCGATCCCTTCATTTCGACAATATACACTTCCATTTGCCCTCATTTACTGTCAGACGCATATTGATTAATTCCCCTTCAATAGCACTAAAGGCAGCAATAACATCTCACTTTGTAAGTCATAGGATGTGAATGTCCTTAGCGTAAGCAAGCAACAGGACGCTTTTATGGAAAATAACGCCATTACGATGCATACATAACATATATAATTGGTCATTAAAACTTTCGGCAGGATTACAACGGAGTTTCTCACACCAATTATATAGTGTGGGTTAATTTTATACATGAGTAGCGGGACCTACAGTTTAAAGTCGACAGATACATTACTATGCACTCAAGACTTTTACAGAACGCACTCCATGACAAAGTTGAAGAGATCGCATGATAAGGGATTGACTTGTTTGTCAAAATTTCGCAGAGACTTATTCCTTCTTTAACGGAGCTGCAGATATTGCTCAAATTCATTCTTCAAAGCTTTATCACCTGCGTAGGAATATCGAGTTTAATATTGCGGCTGAAACACGATTCCTTGTGGATCTATTGAAGGCTGCCTAATAGCAGACAAAAATATGGTGTGTGCCGGTTTGTGTTTCATGGAACTTCTACCGGATTTAACGTAATGTTAAGATCTGGTCGATGGTGGACTTATCAGGTCCGATAACGTCCCATAAGTATTTTGACGAGTGTATTTAATCATTCACGCGTACGAAGCTTGTATGCCATAAGATGAAGGCATATACATCTCTGTAGTCGCCGTAGTCTAGTGGGTATTGTGTTGGCTTATTAGATGTGTGGCCGAGGGCCAATAAAACGAAATATGAAAAAAATATTTCACCGGCGACTTGCTCTCAACAGATTTCTGGCAAAAACTGTGAGAATAAATAAAAAATTGCCATTAAAAGTTTCTCAAAAATCTGTCGTTCGTTATTGGTTTTAAACTGTAGGTCCCGCCGCTGATGTATAAAATTAACACACACAACATAAGTGATGGGAGAAGCTAGGTCGTAATCCCAACTGAAAGGTTGTAATGACCAATTATGCATGTATGTTTGTATGTATTTCTAAGATTTGGAACACTCATAAAAGTTGATTGATCTGAAATTTCCCGAAAAAATTCTAGCCACTCATGGGCGAGGATGGATATTGAGGCAACTTTCGTTAGGAACTTGATTGGACCCTAGCTGTCCGAGTAATTTAAGCGATTATCGGGGCATTACACCGGTTTTAATAATAATCATATTGCAGCCATCGGTATATACTTCATGGGATCTACTGTGGTCCTACAGATTGTCACACTAGAAGAATTATAAACCCAAGCTCCAATCGAAAAATTTGCCAGGAGTCAATCTGAATGTATTTATGGCTTCCCGATACTGCTACAAATCTTCATGCGACCAGGATTTGTTTATTTCAATAGAAGGTCAGAGGACATCTAATTGTATGGCACATAATGCCTTAATTGGAGTACAACAGAGTTCTCTGGTAATCAGGCAGCTGACTGCTTAAGTACACTGTCTATCATACTATGTGGACATTGCTATTTCCATACAATCTAGGCTAGTAAGTACCTTAAAGGAAGATTGGCTTCACCATGGCCTGATTGAGCTAGAATAAGCTGTGAAAAGCTAACATATTGTCCCTCTAGAAGAGATAAACATGACCCCCAGATACTTTAACACGAGGATAAGGATAATTTATGTTATTTCTATACAGTTTCCTACACATAGTTGTTAGAATGTTTTCTTTCTTTATTTCTTCTCCAATTCTTTCGTTTAAATTCTTTCTTTTCTTTTTAAATTCGTTTTTACTTTCCATTGAGTTTTGTTTTGTTAGAAGCCTTTTTATTTCTTTTTATTATCTGCGCCAAGGTACATATAACCTGGTAAATAGAGTTTTTAAAAATTAAAAATGTTTTCATTTTCCGTGTTTTTATTTCAGTTCAAAATTCCTAACTTCTTTAGAAGTTCTTATAAAAATAAACACACAATAAACCCGTACGTACTCACACACATGTACGCAAATAAATCATTTATATTCATTGCTTAATATAAATACATATCTAGGTGTGTGTGTGTACATAAACATAAAACATGAGTACTTCCACATACGTAAACTCATACTCATACACACATTTATAGTTAAAGTTTTATCTGATTAAAGTTATAGTTTATATTGCTTGCTTAAAATAACTGTAATAAATCCATAAAGAGAGTAAAGTAAAGAAGAGAAATAAAAACAAAAGAAAACAAAACTCGAATAAGAAAACTTGACTTACCTTCACCGGTTGTGGTATTAGTGGCAGTATCATGTGTTTTATTACCATGCTAGTCTTCATTTGTTTGCATTTCGTTTTTTATTTTTTATTTTCGAAACGATAACATATTACTTATATACAAGAGAGAGAGAGAGAGAGAGAGAGAGAGAGACAGAGAGACAGAGAGAAAGAGTGAGTGCATGAATGGTTATAAGATCTGGTGGAATTATATTCAAAGATTATATGGGAGTAACAAGAGAGCAGTTGTGTTTATGCCGGTGTATTGGTAAATATTATGAATTCATCAGGCGCATCATTGTTATTACTAAACACACATGGATAGGGTTTCTGCAGTAGTTTGAATGATGGATTAGCATTTTATTGTAGGATTCTCATTGTTTTATCACTCATACAATCGTATGATGTTGTGAGATTTAAATGTTTTCTCCTTAACGTTCAATTTTCACTACCTTTGCGAACTTTATCGTTTTTGAATATTTACCGGTAGAAAGCCCATAATTTCCAAGGGGAACATTGGGCCTAGAAAAGAGAAACCCCAAGATATGCGCCAACTACAGAGGTATATGCACTCTTGCTATCGAATACAAGGCGTATTACAAGCATATTGTGTGAATAGTCATTCAAAGCCACTGGTCAAAACTCTGATCATCGACCAGGTCTTCAAACATACGTACATAATAGGTCATTACAACACTTCAGTCATGATTACGACTTAGCTTCTCCCATCACTTATGTTGTGTGTGTTAATTTTATATATGAGTAGAGACAGTTGAAAGTCGACTCCGAACGACAGACTTTTTCATGGAAATTTTATTTCACTCACAAAGTTTTTGCCAGAAATCTGCTGAGAGGCAGTTGCCGAAGAAATATCTTTTCATGTTTCGTTTCGTTCGCGATGTCTAAACTGGGGTTTGAACCATGGCCACACGCCTAATAAGCCAACACACTACCACACTACTAGACTACGGCGACTACAATATCTTAGAAACTGGACTGGAACAGAGGTCATAATCTTAGAAGTATGACAGGCCATAGATATTCCCATTGCCCTAGTTATTCTGTACGTTGTACAGCATCGGGTTACGTGCACGGATGTAGCTCTGTTGACTGATATGGACAAGGCGAAAACCGACTGTCTTCTTTTCTTAAATCGGTTGGTCTATTTGCACTTGCACTATTGCGGCTCTTATAGGTTTGGCAATCCTTAAAAGTAGTTAAAGATTTGGGGAGAACAAAGACCTATCTTTCGCCTCATGTGTCAGTGTTCAGTTCTTGTTACGAAGAGATAAGTTTCATGACTTCTCATTTTTTTTTCTTCTAAAGGATTTTTCTATCGTGTTGCTTTATTTATGAAAAGTTTCTCAAAAATCTGTCGTTCGAAGTGGACTTTAAACTGTAGGTCCCGCTACTCATGTACAAAAATTAACACACACAACATAAGTGGTGTGAGTAACTAGACCGTAATCCTGACTAAAGGGTTGTAATGCCCAATAATGCGTTATGTGTTGCTTTATTTATTTATCACAATAAATTTGTATATCATTACACCTGGTCTAAACAATTCCAGTGTAACCTTACAGAATTTGTTTGTGACCGTGTAAATAAAAAAAGAAATACATTTTATTCAAACTATCAACACATAATTTAAACTTCATTTGAAGGAAATAAAAGAGCAAGAGTACAGCATTTTCTTTGTTTTGTTTTAAGTGTTGACCATAAAACTAAGAACACAAAAAAATAATGAAAGAGTTTTTATAATATAAAAGAAATTCTTCGAACAAAAAAAAAAGTTACAAAAAAAAGTGTTGTAAAGTTTTCCGTTTCCGTAAATTTAGTGTCAGTTAACACGCACCTGTAAATTTCTAAAATATTTCTGTGTCTGTATTTACTTCTTCTCTGTTGTCTAATGTCTTTTAATTGTTGTTTTTATTGTTTACTTAGAAAGTTTTTATTTCTGTCTGTTTAAGCAGATAATAGTTTTTGTCTCTCTTTAATTCTTTCGTATTCTCACACGCATTTAAGTTTAAGTTTTATAGAATTGTTAGTGTGTGTGTGCGAATCTAACTTTTGAACCTGAACAAAGGATAGAGATAAAAACTATAAAAGGTAAACCATCTCATGGACATCACTGATGAGTATTTTGAACAAAAATTTTAATTCACACGCTTACAAGATACAATTGACCAAAGAGCTGAAACCTACTGACCATTTCATGTATCGTCCATACACCGAATGGTTGTTTAAACAGATAGAAGTGAATGGTAACTTTACAAAGGAAATCGCTTTCACCAACGAGGCAGAATTTCACTTCAGTGGACTCGTTAACAAGCAAAATTGCCATATTTTGGCAAATGAAAAATCCACTAGTGGTTGCTAAAAAGCCAAGACATATTCACAAGGAGTGACTGTTTGGTGTGTTTTATGGGCTGGCGAGATAATAGCGATCTTGTTGTAGTCAGAAATTAAGGATATGGACCAATACTCTATGTGGTCCTAACAGAATGGCGCCACTTGTCACACAGCCAACTAAGCAAGGTGAAGAGTCTGAGGGTAATGCTTATCTCTCTCATAGGAACAAAATGTTACTTCTTTACATCTCATTCTGTCTCAATCGGGCTAAAGTGGAGCCAATCTTCCTTCATTGTACTTAAAAGAGTAGACTGCTTACAAATAGTATCGAGATTGTAGACTAGAGATCAGGTAGTTGACTGCGGGCTGTGTTGTACTCAAATTAAAGCAGAACGTGCTATTTCAATTAGATGTCCTCTCCGATCTTCTATTGAAATAAAAGACTGTACTGGTGGCAGTAAGGCTACAAGCTTTCAAATCGTGGCCTCAACTAAGTCAAGTGGACTATGTAGCTCCTTTTTCGATTATGGCTTGGGTTTAGTATTTTTGCTAGAAATGAAGGATATAAACCTATACTCTATGTGGTTCTTACAGAATAGTGTCACTTGCCACACAGCCAACGAAACAATAGCTCTTTTGCACGAGAAAGTCAATGAGCTTGTTGTCACACATCGTGGTGATGTACATTGGCGGTTATGATCATGTGATTTGACGCTCTTGGATTTCTTTTTCTGGGGATATTCAAAGGAAAAAGTGTACGTCAATAAGCCAAAGAGTAGTTCAAGAATTAAAGGATGAGATCATTCGGCATATTATTGACATTGAACCTGAATTATATCTCAGAGTCATTAAAAATATGGACCATCTGATAAAGGTATGCTGCCACTGAAGCCGTGACGAGCATTTAAGCGATATTTTGTTTCACATATAATTGTCGTGGATTCTTCTATCATAATAAACCATATGAGGATAATTATTTGAAATCTTTCATTTACAACACTCCCTCAGTTGTTTTTAATATGATTGATGATGATGATTTTAGAAAGAATATTTATTTACTGGAGCCGAAATTTGTTACTTTATAGGCTTCATTTAATTACTTTTTTGTTTTAAATTTTATTGTGAAAATATTCGATATTTTATGTCTGTGTGTTCTTAATACAAAACAAATGTTTTTCTATTCAATTTAAATTCTTATCATCACCCCTTTATTTATTTCAAAATTAATCATTTATTTTCTCACCGAATTTAACCCATGTGTGCAAATAGATTACGATTTTCATAATATTTCATGCAATAATCTAAACTTTATTGAATTTTTTCTTTCCTAAATCGAAATCACAGAGTATATTTTATCATTTCAAATATTTACAGCCACTCTAATTTATGCCAAAACCAGCCATTTATTTTGTTTTAGTTTACAAACCTTTTTCAAAAAAAAATGTTTTTCTAATAAACAGAAGAGAGTTTATTTTAAAACAATATTGTTCTGTCATAACAAATAAAAGAACGATTTACACAATCGGCTAAAGACGTGATTTTACATATATATTTCAAGCTCATAATGTACTGTGTGAGCGGACGATAGATTATGGTCGTCAGATTATTTCAAATGACTTACAAGTAACGGGTTTATCATTAAAAGCTTACTGTTTTGAAATCTAAATAAAAATTAGTTTGAAATCGTTGTAGTCTGGTATGTAGTGTGTTGGCTTATTAGCAGACGTGCCAATCAAATCGAAATAAAAAAGAATATTTCTTCGGCGACTTCCTCTCAGCAGATTTCTTTCAAAAACTCTGAGAATAAAATAAAAATTTGTCGTTCGAAGTTGATTTTAAACTGTAGCTGCCGCCACTCATGTATAAAATTAACACACACTACATAAGTGGTGTGAGAAGCTGGTCGTAATCCCAACTGAAGCTTTGTAATGACCAATTATGTATGTGTTTAAGAAATCATCTAAAAATTTTATTAGTTTGAAAGATCTATTCATGCCATTATGCGTAGAACACAACATCGTTCAATTGTCCGCCACAGCTGAAATCTATACCTTCAAATCTCTCGTGTAGAATATTCAATGTGGCATGTCATAATTCGAAAGTCACTGTTGGATCACCCAATATTTCCCGTACCATTTTGTTTCCCATAATGGTTTTGTTGCGAAATATATTTTTGTTTACAAAATGTTATTTATGCTTGAACTGATGCGGTTTAGTAATAACAGGCAATATTTAAACAACATTTTAAAAAAGGGTCTTCTGTAAATAATCTTATCTTCATTTTATTTCCTTATCTACTTTACATAAACCATAAACATTTTTTTATTAGATTACGTGGCTACGAGTCGAAATTCAAACGATTTTAGTGATTCCAAAACATGTCATAAGGAAAAATTAATGGAGTATTACTCATAAACTTGTCTGGGAAGAGTGATAAGTAAAGAAGCTTGTGTAGAGGATCGATGAACTCGTCTTTGTGCTATCAGCACACTTTATTCCTGAAAAGCAATCAAACCTTTAAATTCATAACAAAATGCGAATTTAGTTTGCTCGCAAAACAAAAGTGATGCTTTCCACCAAATCCTCAACGGCTTCCCATTACCCTATTATCCAAGAGGGTAAAATTTCGGGGGATTATTCTGGAGTCCAAATATTGTCATGGATAGAGAAAAAAGAACGACCACAGTGCTTTGCACCTCTGAGAGAACCGTTTGCAACATTCATAGATTACCTCTCCGTCATCTACTGGCGCTATTATGTTATGTGCGGTAATTTTATACATGAGTGGCGGGACCTACAGTTTTAAGTCGACTCCGAACGATAGATTTTTTGAGGAGCTTTTCATGACAGCCGCCGAAGAAGTTTTTTCTCATATTTCGTTTTATTGGAGATGTCTGACCTGGGATTTGAACCATGGCCTCACGTCTTAAAAGTCAAATACTACCTACGAGTCAACGGCGATTTTCTACCAAATTATAAGCCCTAAATAAGGATATCTAAATACTATTTTGCCCAGAGTATTTGGTAAATTGAATTTTCTAAATAAAATTTTTCATATCAAGTATATGCAAGAATTTATTTTATTTAATTAAACATAATTTAATACACTCATTAGAACACTTTAGTTAAATACAATACAATGTGAATTAACTCTCACAAGAAATTGTTTAAATTTCTGAGGACAAATATCATTAGAATTTAAAACATATAATCATTCTATATTCATGTGATTTGGAAAATACAAAAATTGATCGAATCGCTCTATTTATTTAACTTTTTACCTTTAGTTTTATTCTGTTGTATTGTGGTTTCCAGCATGTTTACTTGACTTGAGCTTCCTACAGGATGGTGTCTGGGCATGCTAATGGTATAGGATATGCATGTCGTTAGTATTTTAACACACAAGTATACACATATTCACTTGTTGTTTTTAGAATTGTTTAAATGTTAAATGTTTAAATGTTAATGTTAATTTACTATCTTAATCTCTCTGTCACTCTCTCTGGCTTATTCTCTCTCCTATTTGCTTACATTTATTGATACATATCACTTGAGCTGAATATTAATCAGTTGCGTGTCAGTAGTTCTTGTGGACATTTAGATTTACTTATACACTCGCAAACATATCGTTATTTTGACAAATCGAACATACCTTTAACAATTTTAAATTACTTGTGACTAGTTTTATGTATACATTTCAATATGTTTGAAGTCTAATAATGGCCAAAAGAATATCAGATTTAATGACTTTCATTGTAAATTTACTTCCCCTTTTATTCGTATAATGAATTCATTTCCAATATTTGTTTAGAGTTTTTCTTGAGAAATCTACAGTGAGCCTCAAAAGAAACCTTACATTAAAAACAAATATATACATTAATAAATTACCGTTATTTTTATTTTAAAATTGTTTCATTGCCAGTTTTTAAAATTAAAACAAAAAAAATTAAATAAAAATTTTAAAATACTGGCTATTTTTTTCGGCCACTCTCCTTAAGTGCTAAAAGTTGAATTTTATCCCTAGTGTACAGTTTCTTTTGATGCTCACTGTATATTTGTGCATAGAATAATCGATTGCCCAAAGCATACAAATTGCTTGAAAGTAATGATTTTCATCATGTATTACTATTAGAATTTGTCATCATCCTGATACATACAAGCATATGATTTCTAATGTGTTATTAAACATAACATATGCGACATATTGATTTCTTACACTCAATGGCAATACATTGAACTTTTAGGCTTCTTGCCTGTTGCAAAAATTTTAAATAATTCAGCATAATTACCAAACTATTGTTCTTGCAAGAGCCACATTTCCGTTCGCAGACAGATTACATCCTGCTACCCAAAATGGTTAATGGCTTTCAGCATACATTTCCTTACGCTGTCGACATTGGTTTACCTTTAAGTGTGGTCGTAAGGAAGTCTTAAGGATACAATATCATTGAGAAGGTTAAATATTTACTTTGATTTGTAATAGCAAGACAATAAAGTCTACGTTATTGATTTCTTATATTCACTGGGAGTAACAAATTCAAGAGGGAAAACGAAGAGAAAAAATAGAAAAATATTAAATATTTATTATAAACGTGAGTAATTTTTCTTCTTCAAACAGTATTCACAATTGACATGTCATAAATCACAGCCATGTCGATAGTTTTGCCCTATATTTGCCACGAAAAGTTAGTTGCAAAGGAATAGAAAATTTCACTTCTTTTTTCTGTCACACTATGGCCACTATTCTGTAACATGCCCCAAAAGCCTGACATATGTTGCGTAATAAATTGTATTTCCCTTTTGTGTGTTCTCTGTCTCTCTCACTCTCTCTCCCTCTATCCCTCTGCAAAATTAAATCAAAATCAATTAAATTTTTTATTCTTCTTATAAATTTTGATTTTCTTGCAAGATTTTCCAGTTCTTTCAATAGTAGTACTGCCATAGAATCGAGAAGAAAAAGCAGTAAAAAATCGTCTCAAATAAAATATTTATTCCATTGCAGAGTAGACAATTGACACAAGTACTGTAAGTGTATCAAGCTTATCATAAGAAGAAGCTTGTATTGATTCATTCCATTTCTGTTAATATTACAGCTGTGGAAAAAAATACAGACAGACTTCTGCACATAAAACTCTTTTTGCTGGAAAGCCATTAAGTTGTTTTATGTATTGGTATTGTTGTAACACAAATTCAAAATGCAATATGTAGAAGATATGTAATGTCGTTGCAGGATTACAATGATGGTAACAAAATGGAGCAGACAAGATCTCGATGGCATTTTCAAAATGTGTTAGTAAATCTAAATGAAAGTCACCGTAGTCTAGTATGTAGTGTGTTGGCTTATTAGACGTGAGGCCACGTTTTAAACCCCAGGTAAGAAAACTTCAGCAAAATGAGATATGAAAAATAGCTTCTCGGCGACTGCCGCTCAGCAGATTTCTGTAATAAACTCTGTGAGTAAATACAATTACCATGAAAAGTTTCTAAAAAAATTCTGTCGACCGTAGGGGACTTCAAACACACACAACACAAGTGGTGTATGGAGCTAGGTTGTAATCCTGACTGAAGGGTTGTAATGACCCACTATGTATGTACGTATTAGTTAATCTCTTCGGAAAATATATACGCTCCCTTAAGAGCGAAAATCTTAAATAAATTGCAAAAATTTTCCTTTTTTAGAAGCAGCAACTGAAGTTATTTAACACTAAACAGCACCAACAATTAAAATACTTTGCTTAAAAGATCATATGCCTAAACCTGCCTCCCAAAATATTCTGTTGCATTCATTTGCAATATCAACTGTATATACACCCCTTTCAATTTTAAAATTCTTTACTTTCTATACAAGAGCAATAGGACTCTTGCTTCCTACAGATATTTTGCAAATGATGCTGCAAATTGAAACAAATTGAATTCCAATATTCCCAATCATAGTAGAAAATTTTTTGCAGAGGTATAAGGAAAACTAAAATGAAACAAATTTCAACAAAACTTATTATTAACTCAGCAAGGAGCAAGTAGGGGGTGGGGATGTATAAAATTATAATGTTGCAATAGAAAATAGGAAAATTGCAAAAGTTTTTGAAAAAAAATTCTTTTATTGGCGTAAAGGGAATAATTTGTTACGCCAATGACAAATTGTTTGTACATCAAAAAAAGAAAAATAATTAAATTGAAATTTAAATTCTAAATTCTATGCACTAGAAATAAAATGTTTGTTTTTCCCTGTTTGGCAAATAATTACAAACGATTAAGGTTTTATTAGCGTGGAAAAATTTTAGCCAAAGTTTACCTAATAAAACCCCACGATAATACTGAAAATTTTTCTTCTCTTATACACACAAAAGAAATTTTCCATATAATTTAATGATTATTTTTTAGAGCCTTTAACACTTCTAATGCCAGTAATATCATCTCATTAATGATTGTAATTAGTGGTAGTTTTACGCAATAATTTAATTTTTTTTTTTTTTGTAACTATAGATGGTATGGTACTCGAGCGGGAGTTTATTTTTTAGATTTTGGTTGCGCACATTTGCAAAAATGGTACAATTTTATTGCATAATTTGTATGTCCATAAAAATGGTCATTTTCATGAGTATATAAACTATTATAGCTGCCACATAGTTAACGAAACTATTGAGGCAGACTTTAAATTCGCTTAAAATAGAAAGTGGAATTCATTGCTAGTGAAGGACAAATTGCATAATTTTTAAGGCAGAGGTATAAGCTAAAAATACCATGTTTTATAAATGAAATTGTAATACAATTTAATAATTTAATAATATTTTACAATAACAACGATATTTACAATAAACATGTTTATCTATTCTTTATTGCAGAACTATTTAATGAATGCCGTCTTATATTTTTTTATTCCGTAGTGTCAAAGATCATGACGAAATCATTTCACTTAATTGTAAGCAACGGTATGGTTTTTATTTAGCGCATTAAATAGCATTTCACTGAGACTTCTATATCTCCATGTACATATTTGCCTGTCTTCTGAGAATTTCCTGTGGTCTCCTGTTTAAAACATTTTCATAGGAGAATTTATTCGACCAAAACACGTCTACAATTTTCATCAAACAATGGTCTTTAAAGCTATCAGTGCTGAGTTACTAGCTCAAAGCTAAACATATTGAATATCGGCTCTGCATTTAAAAAAAAAAAAAAAGTCAAATATATTTATTTTAGCAACCACTCTCAGCATTCTTTTGAAAAAAGCTCTAAGAGTTATCGAGTGACCTTGAAATTAAAAAAGAAGTCTCATAACTGCCATTCAGTATGAAGTTAAACTGTAAGTCCTATTAAATACATACGTACATACATACATACATAATTGATCAGCCTAGCTTTTCACACCACTTATGTTGTGTATGTTAATTTCATACATGAGTGACGAGAGTTGAACTTTTCATAGCAATTTTATTTTATTCTCAGAGTTTTTGCCAATAATCTGTTGATAGGCTGATAGGCATGGACATGCTGAAGTCGCAGCGAAGGGCTATTCATAGCGCTCAAATAAAAACCATAGTTCTGTTTAGAATTAAATGAAATGATTTTGTCTAGTAGATAGTGTGCTGGCTTATTAGACATGACCCCTCGGTTCAAACACCAGGCCAAAACATCTCCAACGAAACGAAATGTGAAAAAATATTTCTTCGACGAAATTCTCTCAGCAGATTTCTGGCAGAAACTCTGCAAGTAAATAAAATTTCCAAATTTCTCAAAATTCTGTCGTTCGGAGTCGACCTTAAACCCGGTGCCACTCTTGGATAAAATTAACACACACAACATAAGTGGTGTATGAAACTAGGTCGTAGTCCTGACTAAAGGGTTGTAATTACTAATTATGTGTGTTTGTTTGCATGTTGATGTCAAAGCTGGAGCCAATGTGATTCCCATAACCCACTTTTTGGTGGACGTTAAATTACGCTACCTTAAGTTTGGTTAAATGGATAGGCCTAAATTGAAAATAAGTAAGTAAAGTCCCACAGATGATGCTGAAAATTTTCCATTCTCGCTGAGTTAGCCCCTACAATTGTTATTTGCCAGTAGGCTTATGAAAAACAATGATGAGTAAGTGTGCCTGTTTCGAAATCTGTTTAAGAAAATTGAGCCCTATACCGACTCCATCAGGGAGTGATATAGCCAACATCACTTGGCTTTGCTTACGTTTGTTTAAATATCAATATCACTGTAGACTTTCCTGAACATCAGAGTACTGTGAAGCACTTTCTATTGAAACAGCGCGGGCTAAGCTAGCGGCAGTAAGACTCAACGCATTTAAACCCTGGACCAGCATGGAATAAAAATGTGCTGTTAAGCTAATATGCCAACTAAATAGTTTCTTAGGATTGTTGCGATTGAAAATTTCATTTTATTTCTTCCAATCTGACGAGCTGAAAGTCGCGTATTTAAACCTTAAGCACCGATTATTCAAATGATGAAAAAATAAGCTGCAGCGTATATATTAAATTTTAGCCTTTCGTATAGACTGCTTGACCACTTCAGTATATCCCATGTGGACGTCTTGCCGTATTTAAAGTGGCACAATGCTATTTCGATGACTTTTTATGGAAATCTCTTAATTTATTCGGACAACCTGCAATCAAGTCCATCATCAAGATCACCTAGACGTCCATTCTCTCCTATGAATGCCAGAGATTTCTCAAAGAAATTTCTTACACATAGCAAACTGGGTCTTCTGTAGTCATTTCACAGGATGACCTAACTTCGTTATTTTCCTTTTTCGATTTACGATCATTACGAAATTAAAAAACCTTTGTTTCTATTTAACGTTCTAAAACCATCAATTAAATCAAATAAAATTGCGTACCAACCACTGGCATTTATTTTTACTGTCAATTACTTAAAAGCGAAAGCATTTTTATTTGATGCAAGAAATTGTATTTTTAATGCAATTAAAATCCTCTTTAAAGTAACTAAGAAACCAATATTTGCCAGTCATTTACTCCAACGAACATAAATCTTTCTTACTGGCTGTCAAGGTAAACACTAACGTTTTTTTCTTTGCTGCCACAAATAATGTTCTTTCTCTGAAGAGCCTTACAACTCTTCATTTGTTTTAGTTTTTAAGGAAAAATCTAAAGAAAGTGGAAATATATTTCTACCACCCATAATACAACAGGAAATTTATTTCGAATTCTTTTAAATTCCTTCGTCAAATGCAACGGTAGAAAACGTTGTGCTGTAACATTTCTTTTAATTTTCTTTGTTTTCTTTTTTCTCAAGCCGAGCATGTGTTGCATTTATAAATAATTTTCTACATTGAAAACAATTTGTGTAGGGAAGTACATACAAACATATAAAATATGCTTATAAATATAGCGGCATTGTGGTTGCAATTACAAGCATTGCCACACAGATACACTAACGCGTATGAAGAATTTCACCGTAAGTCAAGCCTGGCTATCAAACGCACTACATAGCATTAAAATCTCAAATTCTCAGCCTTTAATGGAATTGATTTCCATTGATACTGATCTGCAGCCTCCCCTTGTCTCCTCCTAAATAACTGATTAGCACCCGCTAGCTTCTTAACTGAAACGAGCAGCATAGTGTAGATAATCTAGTCTTGATATTTAAGTTGTTCGCAAGGCTTGTAAACCACAACTCAATCCTGTAACAAGATCTCTTCAAAAGTAACCGTCAACTGTAATGGTTTAAAGGACCACGATTTAAAAATAAACACTTCTGCCCTGGTGGATGTCATCATAAAATTCTGAACCGACATCACTGCCGTACAGTAAATGCAATCGATAGTCTAAAGGTGCAAAAGGCAATCAAATGACCGAAAGAGTTGCCATAAACGCATGCACATCTGAGCTAGATTTTATATCAAAAACTTGATTTCCTCTCATACCTTGACAGATGAAGAGAACAGTAGGGTCAGTAGGGTCTCCTACGCTAAGTTAAGGACTTGTTCCCATTTTGCCGAGGCGGTGCTCAAGGCTTTTAATGTAACGATCAGGTGAAAAGGTATCTTTGGCCTTACCGTTCTTCAGTTCATCATACACATGATTACTACGGCCAATAGTATAAGGTTGATCGAGTACGCCACTACTCAAACAGAGCAGAATTCAATAGCTCGATGTCTACAAAACATTTTTATTATCCTTCTAAGCCTGCACGCTCTAGTACTCTGCGAAAGCTAGATGTCAAGAAATGCGATCACAAGGGACACTTAAGGCCATTTCTGCTCAGCTATTGGGTTAGCTACGTCGATCTATTTGAATTGAAATGAAACGCAAACTTAGAACTCAGATTCCTAGTCTTACATCGAGAAACATTCATAAAATTATTTTCAGTTTATGTAAGTATGTTTCATATTTAATACATACATACATAATTGGTTATTGCAATCCTTCAGTCAGGATTACGACCTGGCTTCTCACGCCACTTATGTTGTGTGTGTTAATTTTATACATGGGACTCGGGACCTGCAGTTTAAAGTCGACTCCGAACGACAGATTCTCAGATATTCTCAGGGTTTTTGCCACCAATCTGCTGAGAGAAAGTAGCCGGACAAATAATTTACTTATTTCATTTGATTGGATATGTCTGACCTGGAGTTTGAACCGTGGTCTTAGGTCTAATAAGCCAACACACTGGCTAGTAGACTACGGCGACTTCATACTTCAACTTACAAAAATTTCACGTTAATCTGTTACGTTAAAATCAAGCTGATAATTACTCAACAGACATTGAATCTCAGTCAGTGAGAGACGTAGTGGAAGTCATAATAATTCTAGGATCCCTTTGTTCCCAACCTCTGCCTGTTCAAAAGGAACGTTAACGACCAACGTTGTCAAACATTTCATCGATCTCATGTTACTATTCTTACTTCGGCCTTAGAACTCCAAGTATTTCTTGTAAAAGTTGCTGTTGCTTATCAGTTGAAGATCTTAAAGCCATAAAAAGTTGTCTCCCATTATAGTGTATCAAGACAATGTTCTTAAATAACACCGGCTTATACCGACGGAAGTAGCCTTTCTCTTTATCACCTTCATGTATGTGCTAACCTTCCAATCGTTCATCATTCCTATGGATTCAAACCTGTAGTCAGTCTTATAATTTTTAACAGAGTACTTCGCTACCCATCTTCTGTAAATTCCAGATACTGTCAGAAATGAATTAATTTATCCTGAGTCTGCTAATTCTAATGGCTTCGATATACCGATTGATTTAATGGATTAATGAAGAATAAGCCGTGTACTCTATAAGTGTGGTTTAATTGACACTCCATTCTGCAATATGTTTTATAATCATTCATCCATCATTCATGCATCATTCATAATTGATCATTACAACCCTTCAGTCAGGATTACGGCCTAGCTTCTCGCACGACTTATGTTGCATGTGTTAATTTTATAAATGAGCTGCGCGATCTACATTTTAAAGTCAGCTCCGAATGACAGATTTTTGAAAAAAATTTTTAATGGCAATTTTATTTTACTCTCAGAGTTTTAGGCAGAAATCTCTTGAGTGGAAGTCGCCGGAGAAATATTTTTTTAATATTTAGTTTTGATGGAAATGTCCGAGCTGGGACTTGAACCATGGTCTCACGTCTAATATACCAACACACTACCTACTAGACCACGGCGATCAATAATCATTACTATTAGCTGTATATGTCATGGTGGAGGAGGGTAGGGTACTTAAAATTCTTATTAAAACTCTAGAATTTTTGTTATTTTCTTCCAGTCTTATTTATAATTCTATTTTTACGCAAATAACAACAATAATTATGCAACAACGTAAAGAGCAAAACTAACAATAGCAACAATATAACGTTTACATAAAATTGTTTAATTAATATGATAAAGCTTTAGTATATGTTCCTGTGTATTCGTTCTTATTTTTTCCCAGACGGAATTCTAATCAAGTTTTGTTGAGAAAAACTGTGTTTTTTTTAATAAAAAAATATGAAATTATTTACGTAGACTTGGTTTTTGTAATCCTATGTAAAACTAAATAAGGGTAATTATGTTTACAAAACAAGGGGAAGAAATATGTATTGTGGTTCAAAAGCACTAAAGATAGTATATTTGTATAGTTGGGAAGGCGTTGCGTATGAGTGTTATTTAATTTAAAAAATTACTCAAATATTACGTATACGCATCGGGGGTTATTAAAAGAAAGAGGTAATGCCGTTGTAAGTCTAGAAACAGAATTTTTAAATTATTTTTCGCTTTTATTTTTAATTTCTGGTTCCAAAGCAGGCAGGAAGATTTGCAACACTGGGTTATTCGTTTAGAGATTTTGTATACGTTTTGTTGAGGTTGTCAGTTGTTCAATATCTTTCATCGGATGTGCCATCTATTTAATAAAAGGTATGTCGTTTATGAATATGCCTAACGACTGAAGAACGCATAACAATACCTGAAGCTTGCTACAAAAGTGGTGATGCAAACATAGCCGCTTTCCTAGCTTAACAAGATTATTTTCGTCATCGTAAGCAATATTTTGAGCAAGGGATTGAAAGAAATTTTAAGTGATCGAAAGCTTTACAGAATATCTCTTGTGTTAAAAAAAGTGTGGCGGATAAACTGAATGTCTAGATTCAATGTTGACGTAGTCTAATAAGTAGTGTGTTGTTTTATTAGTCGTAAGGCCACGGTTTAAACTCTTGGTCAGACATCTTCAACAAAACGAAATACGAAAAAATATTTCTTCAACGATTGCCTCTCCTCAAATTTCTGGCAAAGACTCTGAGAGCAAATAAAAAACTTGTCATGAAATGTTCCTCAAAAAATAAAATAAAACTGGTGTTAGGAATAGACTTAAAATTGCAGGTCCCGTCACTCATATATAAAATTAACACACACAACATAAGTGGCGTGAGAAGCTAAGTCGTAATTCTGACTAAAACATTGCAATGACCAATTATGTATGTATGGTATGCTAGGTAAGCTTGAGAAGCAATTGAAATCAATAAATTATCTTTTCACATACCTATACAATGACCATTTTCATCTAAAATTGTAACCAAATGATGAGAAACAAAAATTTCAAATTCCGAAAATCGTAAATAATAAACATGTATTTCCGATTTGCTTGTAAGGAAAATCAGAAAACGTGTCAAAAGTCAAAAAACATTTGGAGAAAAAAATCAAAAAAATTTTCATTTTCATTTAAACAAACATGAAAGACTAAACGATATCGACAGGGTCAGCCATCTATCGGTTAAAATTTGAACCATAATTTATTTCTGGCAATACTTATGTCATTCTATTCTGTCACAATATTTTGTATATTATCTCCACTGAAAGTAATGAATCGAGTTACGCTTGAGCAACGTTGGGATTTATTGTGCCAATGAAAAACTATACGATGATGTTGATTTTGCAAAAAAATCATCTTTGTCATGAATCTCATTCTCATCTTGGTGGGTACGTTAATAAGCAAAACTGTCATATTTGGGGCTAAGAAAAACCACACGTGGTCTTACAGAAGCCAATGCACGCATTACGAGTGCCTATTCGGTGCGGCCTGTCGAGCGGAGGCATCATTGGCACATATTTCTCAGAAAATGAGGACAGCACAACCATTACGGACAATGGAGACACGTACCCCACCAGTACAACCGAGTTTTTTGTACCCACTCTTCATGGTATTAATGTGAACGATGTTTGGTCTCAAAAGGATAGTGCAACTTGTCACACATCTCACGCCACAATTGATTTATTGCAGCAAACGTTTGTTTTGGGCGAAATGGTGATGCCAATTTGGCAGCCAAGAAGCTGCGATTTGACACCGCTGGACTATTTTCTGTGTGGCGCCGTTAAAGAAAAGTGTTATGCCAACAAACCAGAGACAATTAAGCATTTGAAGTCTAACATTCGTGATACAATTGCCTAGACACGACCCCATACACACGAAAAAGTGCACCAAATATGGTCGCCGGAGGTACTGTGAGACTAATCGCGGAAGCCATATGAATGAAGTACGATTTCATTTCCAACCGGAACAATCGTACTTTACAACAGAAACATAAATTTAGCAAAATTTCAAAGCATTTTTGTTTTATTGCATTTTTAAATTTAAACTTTTAAAGAACACACCCTATATGTGTATCAAGGCATCACTTACATAACACAAAACACAAATAAAAATTAAAATCAATCAACATTAAACACAAAAGAATTTTAAGCATATGCAAGTATATTATACAGGCTTAATATGAGGGGCGTATTTTCAATACAAACAAAATGAAAATGTGGTTTCAAAAATATTGTGGAAATATTTTTTATTTATAAGAGAAAACAATTGAATTTTCATATGATTTTTAAAACAAACTTTAATTATTAATTTTTAAAACTCTCCGCTTTAATATGGAAACACCCATAAGCATAAATGAAATGAGTTTTGACAGTCGTGTGTTTTGCAATACCATTGCGGATAAACAATGTTCAGCTACCAATGCAAACGAGCATATCACATTAATTGAACTTTATGCCGGTGTTTATAGCTCCCCTCCCACACACACTCACATACATGCTTAATAATACGCAAATACATATTCAGACTCACACTTTGACAAATGGTTAGTTTATAAACACGTTCGTTCACTTTACTATTTTGCTGCTGTTGTTTTTGGTCTCTAAACAGTAAAACTTCACACCAATACACTGGCACTTATTCAATGAGAGTCTACCTCTCTTTTGCCTGTATTAACATTTTAAAAATATTTAACAAATGTGTGCATATGTGTAGTGAAACTCCTGCTTTAGTTATAATAAACCTTTTTGGCTAAAAGCATCTGCAATAATAACGGGGCAGTTATAAGTGAAACAATAGGGGAAGTAAACCCAAATGCCTGGCATCAATAGCAAACAAACAAATGTTTCCACTTTATTATTGAACACCATTACCTTACGCAAACATACTTACATGCTCACATACATGTACATAAAATTTTTGAATTTAAAAGTGAAAGAAACAGAGAGATTGAGAGCTTGTGTTTAAAAATAAGGAAGTTGAGAGCAACAATTGTGAATTTGTATTAACTACTGGGCATAATTTGAGTACATGAAGTAGTGGGTGATAAAATTGAAGACCCTAAAGGACTTTAAAGAAATATTTAACAAAAGTTAAAAAAAATATTGCAACGAAAATCAAAATTCAAGATATTGATGTTTTGCTTTTATATCGTTTAACATTAAAATTATAAACACAAGTTGCAAAAACAAAACAATGCAGTAAATAAACCTGTTTACAAATTATCGTACTGCTTAATATAACAACTAACACCGGCATAAAATAATGATAAACAAGTAAACAAAAACAACACTACAATAATAAATGTAAACAACGATGTGTACATTTATTGAGATTTCGAGAAGGCGAAGTCACGAACATTCGCCTGCAACATTCATCAGACTGTTTACCCTGCCATATAAAACGCAAGGCAATGCAACTAGTGAGTTAGTGAAGTTCAGCAAGCCTTGTATAAAGACGCGTTGTGTTTGAAGAGAGTAATGGCGGTTTGAAGATCTCAGTTACAAAGATTTGTCGAATAATTTCCTGGTAATTGTTATTGTTTATGCAAAGGGTATAAACAGAGGAATAACAAAGAAAAGCAATTGTTGTTGTGAACAGTGTTGTGAACGTCTTCATACTCACTAGACTACTGACATTAACTGACGGTCTGTTTAACAGCCGTCTAAAATTCGAATTTTGAGTTTTTGCTTTTAAGCCATTTAACTACTATGTTAAATGCCTTTAGGCAGAATTAATGCTTAGCTTCTGACACCCCTTGTGTTGTGTGTTAATTTGAGACATGAGTAACAGGACCGACAGTTTAAAGTCCACTCAGAACATCGGAGTTTTGAGAAATTTTTTCATAGGAAATTTATTTACTCTGAGAGTTTTTGCCTGAAATCTGCTGACAGAAAGTCGCCGAAGAAATATTTTTTTTTTTTTTTTTTTGTGTGAACGACGGCCTCTCCTCTAATATGCCAACACTCTACCTACTACACAATGGCGATTTCAACATTTCACATATTTTTATAACGATTTTTCACGCCCACAAATTTCTTGAAGGCTTTTTATTGCAAATAAGAAGTCTACTTTTATTACCCACTGTTTAGTAGCATATTAATAAGTGTGTACTTCTCCACGCATGGAATGTTTTCACAACATCATGTTTACAGACTGTGTTCTCTATTTTTTATTTCGAATTCCTCAAAAGATTGAACACGTTTGACATGTTTTCCGTTTTCCATAAAGTATCGTAACATTTTTTGATTTTATGCCCCTGGGGCCCGGATAAACCACACACAGGCCAATATTCAAAGAAGGAAATGAAATGATTTCACTTGAATGGACAAAAAGAATATTTTCACACGAATTTTGGCAACAATTTACGGTTGCCAAAACTCACACACATACTCAGATATACACTAAAATTTAATTGCAAAAACACATTGGAAAGCAAGGGTTACAGAGAGTACATATGCCAGCATGAATGTGTGAGAGTTCTCGAAAGTATGCAACAATTTTCAAATGATCACTATGAGTAGCATACAGGGAATTGATTTTAATTATTGGAAACAAAACTCTTTACATAAGACAGTAGTAGAGTTGTATTTCATACAGAAGCGTGCATTTGGTGTGGTTTGTTGTTGTTATAAATAAACAAATTTAATTTTGAATATGTTTTTTTCTTGTGCCACTGACCAGGTTAAGTACAATATTTCTTTAAATTTTTTTTTTTGAGCAGAGAATAGTTTCTGTGTTTAACTTAAGTACTAGAGATGGCATACATTTTTCTTATATGCAGGAACATTATCACATAAAACCCCGTCAGAATATTAACGAGGGTAGTTATACAATGCTTAGACAAACACTGCATATGCCATTACTCAAAAAATCTATCGTTCGGAGTCGACTATAAACTGTAGGTCCCGCCGGCCATGTATAAAATTAACACCCACAACATAAGTGGTGTGAAAAGCTGAAGGATTGTGATTAGGCTTGCCACCTCTGCATCTTTTCATATTATTTTGATGCAAAGAATGCCTCAAAAGTATTTAAATTTCCATTCCAAACTCTTGTTTTAACCCTCTTTAGTCTTGTTATTTACCACTTAAGTCATAAAAGTTTGTTCTTTTTTTTACTTTCTGATTTGTTGTTGTTCTAAGACCCAGTTATGTAAGTACGTGTAAGTAATATTTAGGTTTACAGCACACAATTTCTCATTTGTTTGTATGATAAGTCATCTCAACAAACGCTTTTTATTTTCTGTTTTTTAGTTTCTTTGTGCTTGTGGTATAGAAATGCTTAAAAAGGTGTTAGAAATTTGCATTTTATTATGTGTTGTTAAACCAAAACTAACAATGACAAATTTCTTAACCCACATTCGTTAAAATAATTTAGGAAATGTAGTGTAATAAAATGCAAAAAAAAAAATTCGTTTGAGGCAGTCTAGTGAGGACTCAGTTCAAACCAAAGCCCAGATCAGAAATCTGCAACAAAACGAAATAAAAAAAATATTTCCTCGGCGACTTCTCCTCAGCGATGTTCTCGCAAAACCTCTGAGAGTAAATAAAATTGCCATGACAAAGTTTCACAAAAAATCTGTCATTCGGAGTAGACTGCAGGTCCTGCAGCTCATGCATAAAATTAACACGCGCAACATAAGTGATCGTAATCGTGACTGAAGGCACTGAACATTAGGATTTTTCTATCTCGAATACTCTAAAGGCTTCTGCATTATTGCATAACAGCATCCATGCTTTTGCGTCATAGAGACTAGGAATGAGAAACTTTTTAAAACTTCATATTCAGACCAAAACAAATTCCGTTGACAAGAATGTCAGCATTCGCTAGTAACAGCGAAACCAAGATAAACATATTCACTATCCACATCGCTAACAGAGTTATCGGCTGTAATATGGGCTTGGATACGCCACATGTCCCTACTTGTAAACGACATATCCTCCATTTTGCCCTCATTTACTATGAGGTTATCATGGTAGACGCCCGTTCAATAAGGCTAAACGCAGCATCTCGCTTGGTACGCCCAATAATGTCAACGTCAGCAGCTGGACACTTTTGTGTAAGATCATTGCCATTGCGAAGCACTCCCGTCCGGGTTTTCAAGCGCAAGTACGGGGAAGCAGGAAATATATGATTTGGTGATAGTGATAAAGCGGTAAACTTGACATAAATGGATAAATGGAATGCAAAGACTTGAATAAAAATTACTCCAGTTATGGTACAACACGTGTTATATCGATTCAGGAAGCGAATATTCTGACTAATACAACCCTTCAGTCAGTTTACGATCTAGCTTCTCACACCACTTATGTGTGTCTTATTTTTTTATACACGATTAGCGGGACCTTCATTTTAAAGTCGACTCCGATCGACAGATTTTTGAGCAATTTTTCATGGTAATTTTATTTTACTGTTAGAGTTTTTGCCTATAAGCTGCTGAGAGAAAGTCAGCGAAGAAATATTTTTTCATATTTCGTTTGGTTGGAGATGTTTGACTTGGGGTTTGAACCATGACCCTACATCTTATAAGCCGATACACTCACTATTTGACTACGGCAACTACATATCGCTTGATAAAATTCCTTCCATGAGATACAAGATTATCCTGATCTGTTCACTGTTTAATACTTAGTCTGCAGTTTCTTTCACATACTATTCTAAAGGTCCAATTGGACAAACGTTCGCAGAACATCATGGAGCACACATGCAAAAGCTTACCGAAATAGCATTGCGATTCGCTAATCGTTCCCAATGCTTTTCATTGAACAGAACTGATCAGCTGGCACTTCAATGTTAGATTTGACGAATTCTAGCATCATAATCGTAGTCATACACACACTAATAGTTCTTCTGCAGTTATTTACTTACGCTTACATGCTCTCCCTATTATATAAACAATGCTCATGGAATAATAATAAACGAAATGAAATTCAATCATGTACACATTTTGCACTTATGTATACGTATTGATGTGTAGTTAAAACCCTTTAGAGAGAGTGAGAGAGAGACAGACAACAAAAGAAATATAAACTAACAGAGACATGTTTCAAAACAAGTTTTTTTTCTGGCATTTTGCTGCAGTTTTTGTTTTTCTTTTCCATGAAACCATGAAATTGTAATTTAACGAAGAACGTGTGTTTACCGAACAGTCATAAAACGGTGAATTTACTCTCGACTCTTCAACTCACTCTCACTCGTATCTCATCATTAGTTTTTCTGTAGAGAAATAGTACCACCACTTGACTACGTGTTGTAGTGTAAAAAAACAACTACAAACTGTTATACATCAAAGGGAAAGTTAGTCTATAAAAATACCAACAATTTACCCACACATACACACACCTTCAATATATACATACACATATGTAATGGCATTGATGCTTTTGAAAATGCATTAGTTTGAGTAGCTCGTCTGTGATTAAGAACTCGTGATGACATCATCATCGCATGCTAGACAATAATTTACGCTATTGTGGGTGTTCTTTTATTATGTGGCATATGAATGTATATGTGTATGTGCAAGTGTATAAGTATTTTTATTTTGTTTGTATGCTTTTGCTTTTTTTATTATCCTTTTATCTCGTTAATGGTAAATGTCTCAGGCATAAATAAAATGGAGAATGACAGTGCAAATGCGAGTAAATGAAATGCGTTCAGCATTTTATATTTTTAATTAATTTATAAGTGGACAACGTTTGCTTTCTTTCTTCATTAATTTGTTTTCATGGTTAAAGAACAGAAGGTCTTTTTCTTTACAGAAAAAAGAATTATTTAAGACGCTATCCTTACATGTTTATTTACATACTTTTGCAAATACCTTTTAAAAACGTTTAATATTGCAAATAAAATAAAATTAAATTTGTGTTTAGTTTTAATTTAAATTCTTTATTATTCGCACAATTTTGTGTGCCACTGTTCACAACTTGATGTAAACAACAAAAATTACTTTATTTGTTATTCCTCTGTTTACACCCTTTTTATAAACAATAACAATTACTAGTCAATTGTTCGACTGATTTTTGTAACGGAGATCTTCAAACTACGATTGCTCTCTTCAAACGCACCGCGTCATCCCAAAAGACTGACCGAATTTCAACAACAAACTCGCCTGCTTTGCCTTGCCTTTTATATGGCAGAGTAAACAGTCTGAAGAAGGCGAATGTTCATGGGTTCGCCTTCTCGAAACCTCTATATATAAACATCATTCATTATTGTTTTTGTATTTGTTTACAATTATTCTTGTAGTGTTTGCTGTTGTATTTTTGTTTACTTGTTTACCATTTTTAATGGTGGTGTTTTTTGTTGTATTTTTGTTTATAATTTTAATGTTAAGCGATGTAAAAGCAAAACGCTAATATCTAAATTCTTCATTTTCGTAACAATATACTTAGTGTACGCCAGTCTTACGTATAGAAATAGGTAGCACGTATCTTGTATAAACATTTTTAACTTCTTTCAGTTCGCACCTCTGAGACGAACTATGTCTGGTATACCCTCAAAATATTGGTATCTCAAGCTTACGAAAGCTGGCCAACGACACAAAACGTGCTCCATCGTCTCTATGTCATGCAATCATCATGAACCTACAATAGGGTTCAGGCGTAAATGTAAGGCGGCATATTTCGTATGTACTCTGTTTAGTATATTCAACTGATTTTTCCCACATCGACATTGCCCCACAGTAACTTTGTACTTTCTCCTACTGTTTTATGGTTTCACAATAGGCGATGCAATGTCCTCAGCGAGCTCTTCAATGCAGTGAAAAAGATCGTAGTATACAAGCTCATGGTATGTAATTCTATGGATCTACGTACGTAATTGGTCATTACAACCCTACAGTCTGGATTAGGACCTAGCTTCACTGGCCAATTTTATTGTATGTATTGTTTTATACATGAGTGGCGGTACCTACAGTTTAAAATCGACTTCGAACGACAGATTTTTGAGAAACTTTTCAGGGGAATTTTTTTTACTCTCAGTGTTTTTTTTTATGCCAGAGGTGAAGTCATGGAAGAAATATTTTTTCAGATGTCTAATAAGCCAACACACTACCAATCCTTTATTAAGAATTACAGTCTACCTTCTCTTACCACTGTCTCTGTGACTTGCAGACTCTCATTTTGTGTTTATGGTGTTAGAAAATCGTCTTCAAAGAAGCTTTGTAAAGTCTAAAGCGTTAGTTATCTAACAAGACAGGTGACATTTCCGATGAGAGAGCTTTTATCAAAAGAATTGCGTTCAAAATTTTGTCAAGTGTTTTCCTATTTAAAAAGAAATATTTCCTGTAGATTGGAAGATGATGGCAAGTTAAAAAAAGGAAAAGATGTGGTCTTGAGCTCTTCTTGATCTGATCTGATCTTATTTTTTTTTTTTTGTCAATAGTATATCATGAATTATTTTATTTGTACCTTTTTCTTAGTACATTTTTCAATTGAATAGTTTCATCATCAACAATTATTTTAACACATCGTTTACTGAGGCGTATAATCGTTAGAAATGAAATTCACATCAATCATACGCCTGAGTATATTTGAGTATGAATTTCATCATAAATTCGTTGCTAACATCATTAAAATTTATAAAGAATTGTTTCAATTTTTCAATAGATTTATTAATGCACAAAATACAACAAAAAGACAACTAATAAGCCCAAAAAAGTTTCATTAAAATTTTTTGCGTCAATGAATTGACACAGAGGACACGTGTAAATTTACATTTTATTTCGTAAATAAAATAAAAGGCTCTGATCAATATACGGCCACTTTGTTTAGTTACAAAAAACGTAATTTTTTTATTGTTTTTCGTAAGTATCGTAAGTATCACAGTTGTGCGTACAAATTGGTGAACATAGGGGCTAATGTTTAGTGTTGACTACTATTTACAGAAGACAATGAAGGATACTTAAGTACCCTATGAACTGATTGTTTGTTTTTAATTTCTTATGAGTAGAAATAATTTTATACACATATTTTCAAGTCTTTAAATATCTCTTTTTTGGTAAGAAAGAAGGTTGTATTTGCCGTAGTCTATTAGGTAGTGTTTTGGCTTATTGGACGTGAGACCACGGTCAGACATTTCCAACAAAATGAAATACTATATTTCTGATTTGTGTCAAAAACCCTGAAGAGTAAATAAAAAATGACATGAAAAAGTTTTTCAAAAATCTGTTGTTCGGAGTCGACTTTGAACTGCAGGTACCGCCACTCGTGCATAAAATTAACACACACAACATAAGTGGGTGTGAGAAGCTAGATAGTAATCCTGACTGGAGGGTTATAATGACCAACTATAAATGTAGATATGTAAAAAAAGTAGCTGAACTTAAATTGTTTTAAAATAAATGGTAATAGAAAGCTAAAAAATTTTAGAGTTTAGACACCCTCGCTATGAGTTTTTGTATTCAATTTTTATTCGGAATTTTCAACCACAACACCCCAATCGAAGTGATGTTAAATATACCTTTCAGTCGACCAATGTATATAATTTTTTAAAGTTAATTTCAATGCCAATTATACGTTTTTTTCGGTTGTAATTTAACAAAAATATTTAAGCGTGAATTGGCAAATGGTATACAAATTGTTTTTTGATATTAACAATAATAATAATGACAATAAAAAAGTATTTCAATATTTATTTATAAATTGGTTGCCTATAGTAAATTCCAATTTATGTTGATCAAAAATAAAAGATTTTTAACCGAATTAATAAAGAAAAATTATACAAAAAAATTCTGAAATAAAACTGACCCTAAAAAGAGGTTTTTTAAAACAATTTTTTATTTGATAAATTCCAATGGAAAGTTTTTCAATTATTTATTAATTTTAATGGTTCAATAAAAAATTGTATATAAAAATAGTTTACAGAATAAGCTTACAAGGGGGTACATTGTACATTGGCTTATTAAACATGAGACCTGTGGTTCAAACCACAACTAAATAGTTCAATCAAGTGCTTGCTAAAAATGCCCCGGGTTGTAGATATTCAGGCAGAAAAACTGCACAAGCCTTTGCCAAAACTTTCATTGTTTTATGTGTTCGTACATAAAAACAAGCGCAATACAAATAAAACCGCAATAGAAATATAGTTAGAAACGTGTGAATAACCATATAAAATATTGTTACGTTTTTGCCTTTTAAAAACGTTTAAAATATGAGCTTTTAAATATAAACAAATAAAATAAAAATAAAATTGTGTTTAGTTTTAATTATATTTCCTTAAAATTCGCACAATTCTGTGTGCCACTGTTCATAACTTGATGTAGACCACAACAATTCCTTCATTTGTTATTCCTTTTTACCGCGTCTTCATGCAAGACTGACTAGACTTCACTCACTGAGTCGCATGTTTTGCCTTGCATTTTATATGGCAGAAGAAACAGTCTGATGAATGTTCTCGAAATCTCTATAAATGTAAACATCGGTATTTATATTTATTATTGTTGTGTTGTTAGTGTATTTTGTTTACTTTTATTCTTGTAGTGTTGTTTGTGTATTTTTGTTTACTTGTTTACCATTTTTTTTATGCTGGCGTTTGTTGTTATATTAAACGGTACGATAATTAGTAAACAGGTTTGTTTTCTGCATAGTTTTGTTTTTGTAGCTTTCGTTTATAACTTTAATGTAAAGCGATATAAAAACAATACAACAGTATCTAGAGTTTTCATTTTTGTAACAGAATGTTTGGTCAGTACAAGGACTGCGTTCACATGTAGCGTCACAACGGCAGCTATGCGTGCCCAAGTGAGGTTTTTGATATCAGAGTTACAACTCCGTCCTAACCTAACCTAACAATATGTTTGCATACCTAGACAGGCTTAATTTTTCTGCTGTTGACATACAGGTTAAATCGTAATATCAAAGAAAAAATAGATTAAATAATGAAATACTTTAAATTATTCTGTGTTCTCTATAGATATATATACAGGGTGTATACTATAGTATTAAATCGGTTGTATATTTATTCATTAAGAGAGAAACATTTCAGTTTTCAGCTGTGTGCCATAATTATTTGAATTGTAATTAATTAGATGTAACTATATATAAGCAAATGTCAATAATAATTGCTTTTGTGGCATATTTTCTTACAGGCAAAAAATCCACAAAATGGACACACAATATTGTAACCTTCAAACCTTTTACCAACACCTATCGGATTATCTTTCAACATTTTTCTTTGTCCTGCTACCTTTTCCTAATTGGCTGTTATTAAACACCGCAGAATACAAAGTAGTCGTTAAAAAGCAAAATGAAGTAAAAAAAAATCGCCTTGAAATCTGAATAAGTCAGGAAATTGAATAAAAAGTTAGTTGAAAAACTGTAACTAAGTAAGGAGGACAAAAGCCATCAAAAGATAATGTCGTTTGAAAAAGCAAAGCAAGGTTAGTAGACAAAAAAGTGTGACAAATGCGACAAAACAATTCGGCGATAGCAGCACAAAAAAATTACCACACAATGCTTGACATATAAATGCTGATACCAGAGAGAACATATTTCAGAAATAAATTCAGTAAAGCTGAGCTTAGTTGAGTGTAAGGCGAAGCAATTGTATGCACACGTCTTGTTTTATTTTCAAATAAATTTATCATTCGCTTGTCTTTGTTTTCTTTTTTAGCTGATTTTTGTTTATCTAGTGTTGACAATCAATTTGCTTTATTTCATTCGTTTAGTCATCAATTTAGTTTTCTTTTTCATTTTTTTTTTTTTTTTTTGGTCTGTTGTTATCAATTTTCCAACTTTTTGTTGAATTTCTTTTAGTTTTGATATAAAAGTGTGGAAAATTTTGGTATTTGAGTATTTCATGTGTGCGGTTATCATTCCTTTTTATTTTTTTTTTTTTTTTATAACAATTTTTTTAATAAAAATGAGATTATGCTGAGCCAGTTCTTAAGTTTAATATAATAACTCCATCGAAAAACTTTAAAATGACGTGCGAAATAATAGTACAGTAAATAATAATAGCAGTTGGTGAATGGCTTACTACGCGACTAATAAGAACTCTTTATTATGAGAAGCAACAGGAATCTATTCGGCTAGAGTTACTAGAAGATAAAAGTGATGATGAAGCAATTTTTAATTCAGAGTATTGCAAATAAAAGTGAAGCTGATGTTACTCCAGAAGAAATGCAGCTACCACAATTGTTCAATTTATCCAACGATGTTAACGTCTTCATTTTACTGTTTTCTTACCTTACCTTTTTAAAAACGTTTAAATATGAGTTCGTAGATTGCAAATAAAATAAAAATAAATTTGTGTTTAGTTTTAGTTAAATTCTTTATTGTTCGCACAATTCTGTGTCCCACTGTTCACAACTTGATGTAAACAACAACAATTGCTTACATTGTTTGTTGTTGTATTTTTATTTACTTGTTTATTCCCTGTTTTTTACTGATGTTGTTGGTATATTTTAGTTTACTTGTTTATCATGTATACAAGTTCATTGTTTTTGTAGCTTTTGTTTATCACTTTAATGTTAAACGATGTAACACCATTTCCATTTTCGTAACAATATGGAATACTTTTCCATTTTATTTTTAAAACCAAATTCTGATTCAAAGAGATATGCTCTCTTTTTAAAAGGATTTAGTTTTTGCTTCACAAATTTGTGTTTGTCATTGTATGTTTACTGAAAATTTTCAGGAGAATAAAATTCTAAAATAAAAAACCCATGATGTTATTGCGATATGTTTGCCACATCATGCATACTTTTATGGCACCCTTGCTAAACAAAAAGCATCACATATGCAACATAGCCAAATATTGTTGTCGTTTTATGTAATCGTTGCTGTTGTTGTTTGCATTGTTAATGTTTTTATTTCTATTGTGCTGCAAACAAATTGTAGTCATAAAATGTTGTTTAGAAAGCGTATGCGAACAAGTTCATGTTATTGTTTGAACCAACTTGAAAGAGGGCAGAAAAAAACGAAAAGGTTGCACGATTTCATGCATCACTACGTTTCAACAGATGACGACGACAACTTTACACTCTCATGAAAACTCTGAAAATGTTGTATTTTTGTTGCAATGCTACTGCATAAGGATACACAATATTTTTCTCCTCTGTTTCTGTGTTCGCTGCAATAGAATGATGATGTTGTGGCAAATGTTACTCAAAAAAAAGGAAAAAATTTTTGAACACAATTGAAAAAGGAAACACATGTGGAGTGATTGCTACCAAAGAGGTGTACTAAATTTGGATTTTTTTTTTTTTTTAATAGAAAAAAAGAAAGACTTTTGCGAGACCAATTCTACATTTTGAACCAATTAATCTAAAATTATAGAAGTAATATCTCTCTTACTAATTTTACAATTGAACTGTTAATTGTTGATGTTATATTCGAAAACCCATGGTTCATTATCGTGTGTTTTGTAGTTGGATTTTCTCCTTCATTCATATTGTTACAAAAATGAAAAGTTAAGATACTGGTGCTTTGCTTTTAAATCGCTTTACATTAAAATTATAAACAAAAGCTACAAAAACAAAACAATGCAGTAAACAAACCTTACAAATTATCTTACTGCTTAATACAACAACAAACACCAGCATAAAAAATGGTAAACAAAAATACAACAACAAATACCAGCAAGAATAAATAAATGATTCGTTGTAAACATCGTTGTTTACATTTATAGATATTTCGAGAAGGTGAAGTCAAGAATATTCATCAGACTATTTACGTTGTCATGTCGAATAATTGTCTAGTAATTGTTATTGTTTATGCGATGGGTATAAACAGAGGAATAACAACAATAAACATGGGACACAGAATTGTGCGATTAATAAAGAATTTTAATTAAAACTAAACACAAATATATTTTTATTTTATTTGCAATCTACAAGCTCATATTTTAAACGTTTTTAAAAGGTAAAAACTTAACAATATAAAATCCAACTCAAACAAGTATTAAATGCTAATTATCATTCCCAATGCGGAAACTGACTGAGAGCTAGATCAACAGGCTTTTAATTTTGATTTTTTTTAACAAAATTTACTTTGGCAATGGAAAATCTTTTCTCACTCGGTGATTACGTCAACAAACAACAATGATTTTGAAAAGCCATGTATTCAGGAAAAACAGACTATATGTTGTGAATTATGGCGATCAAGGAGTTTTTTTCTTGGTCTACCTACCAAAATTATTGATCTGCACTGGGTATGATTTCAACAAAAGGGTGCCACAAACTATCCAACACTATCGATTTTTGGCCGGAGAGGGTAATTTTATGATTTAGTGATGCCAAGTGGCCAACAACCTTCTGTAATTGAAGGCTTTTCGATTTCGTTTTATTTTTGTGGACCTACGTTAATCATTTGGAAGACAAACATTCGCCAAGTTAGCGTCAGAACAGGGCTGGTATAAAGCTGGAGCTTCGAATTCTCCGATCATTCCTAAGTCGCCGTAGTCTAGTAGGTAGTCTGTTGGCCTATTAGACGCGAGGCCACGGTTCAAACCTCTGGACAGACATCTCCAACAAAACGAAATAGGAAGAAAATATTTCTTCTACAACTTCCTCTCAGCAGATTTATGGAAAAATCTCTGAAAGAAAATAAAATTGCCATGAAAAGTTACTCTAAAATCTGTCGTTAGGAGTCGACTTTAAACTGTAATGTCCCGTCACTCATATATAAAATTAACACACACAAGATAAGTGGTGTGAGAAGCTAGGTTGTAAACCTGACTGAACAGGTGGTTTATTGCACTGTGTGCCCTCAATCTACATAGCACATCCCAATATTGTGTCTCCCAAGCCTATTACACTCACAAACTTCAGCATATTGTGTGATATCAATTGGTAGAGCAACTGCTTGGTATGTACCCAGGTGTTTCCTTTTATTTCCTGACAGGATGGAGAACGAAGAATATGTTCGATTGATTCATTCTCTTCACCAAAAAATCCACATATTTGTCTCGAATGGACTCTTACTCTCCTTTTCATTTGTCTTCTTTTTATGCACAGAAATAATACAGAGATTTTAATTTTGTTGCTTTTATTTCCGTTTTTAAAACGTCCCTTTTAATTGTTTTTTTTTTTTTTCCTTTATACACCGCCAGTTTTCATTGCGATTGTTGTGTACCAACTGTACGTACATATGTATACCTTAAAGCAGAAGAGGGTCAACAAAAGCCAGTTAAACTGGCAATTGGATTAAGATAAATATGGTGCCAATAACGACAACAACAGACGCCTTCAGAAATAAATAAAAACATAAAATAAAAAGGATTCATTGCAGATTGTTAATGGATTTATTTAAGCATTGTTTTCCCCACCATTTTTTTCTCCATAAGCTGAAGTGGAGGTTTTCCCAGCATAGCGTTTTACTTACGCGTTTAAATTTTTAAAAATTTACCTTAATTGTACACCAGGACGATAAATCCAATTGTTGGGCCATAGTTTTAGCAGGTAGTATGGGTTTTGGAAACAGCTCAAGTGGATTTGGAAAAAATAAAGAGGCTGTCATGTGTTTGCCTTAACCGGGTCAATGGAAGAAGAACTTACTTATTTGGAATTGGCCATTACAAGCCTTTAGTTAGGCTAACAACCTAGCTTCTCATACCACTCGTGTTGTGTGTTTAAACTACTGTTTAAGGTCAACTCATAATGACAGTTTTTTGAGAAACTTTTCATTTCAGTTTTATTTAATTTCAGAGTTTTCGCCAAAAATGTGCTGAGAGGAAGACGGTTTGTTTAAGATATCGGAGCTGGGAAACTTGCGTTCAATAAGCCAACACACTACTTAGTACACATCAAGTAACATTTAGACTTTATAAACAATCTATACAAGTAGTCGCTGTAGTCTAGTAGGCACTGTGTTGGCTTATTGTCCACGTCCACGGGAATACGTAATAGAAACTGTAACGATAAGGAACTGGACACAAAGGAGTCTGGTTCACGGGAATAACTAATAGAAACTGTAACGATAAGGAACTTGGGAAGTTCACACAAAGAAGTCTGGGGCAGCCAGAATTGCAGAAATTATTCGTTCATTAGTGTATTCATAGTGAAATAGTAAACCTTACTAAGCATTTTTGGCAATGCCACATGTCATGAATCATGTTTTTTTACACAAAATATCAAATCCTAAAGAAACATCACTCATTAACTCATTTGTGCAGGTGAAATGCATACACAATCTATTCAGTGCCTAACTTTTTAAAATTGTCTTAAGTTGAACTGCCGCTTAAGTTGAAATTAAATACCTGTGCTCTTCAACATCACATAAAATATTACTTTTTTATTCTGTTTCTTCTTAAGGAGACAACAACAATCATTTATTACAACCTTTAATCTCAAATTTAAATATTGTTTCCCTTCGTTCTTTATCCTGTGCCGTGAAAATATTCTTATTTAAATTGTTGGCCATCGCCAGGATGAAACACAGAATTTTACCTCTACTAAACAATATTAAATTCCTGAAGAACTTTTAAGCACAATTTGCCAGCCAAAGCAAATAATGGAAAGGAAAAATTATTACATTTTAAATAATGTCACTTAAAAATGAAAAATAAAAAAGAAAGAGCAGCTACTTTTAAATGAATAAAACTGGCTTTAATGGAAATTCTTTTCCAGAAGAAGAGAAAAAATTTCGTTCTGAAACTCTTCTTTCTTTAATGTTTTCCTTTTTTTTGTTACTTTTAAATACTTTTTAATTTATGCTGACATATATTTTTCAAAACAGAATTGTTAAGACGTGCAAATATTCGTGAAATTGCAATGTGTTTGCTAGAAAAAGCGCCTCCAAGCAAATCCGGAAATTGTGAACAATAGCTAATTTTCAGTTACCTTCTTAGCCATTATTTACGTACAAATTAAATTTTTTGAAAACATAAAATGCTTTTGAAAATTTATTAAAACAGCAGGAATTCGCAACAAGAAGTTTTTGAAAGAGCAAAAATATTAAGAAAAAGTGGTTAAACTAGCACCCCGTATCCTTTCTAAGAAATATGATACCCTTAAGGACTAGCTTCTGCTTTAGGTAATCCAGTAAGAAAAGGAAAATAAAACACCATAATTGCAGTGTTTAAACGCGTGTTTATTTCCGGCTAAAGAAGTTACAATGTAAACAAAGAAAGCATAAATAAAAATAGAAAAAATTAAAACGACTAAAGAGGGGAAGACAAACATACCTAAAATATATTGTTACGAAAACAAAAAAAATCTAGACATTGGTGTTTTGCTTTTACATCGTTTAACATTAAAATTATAAACAAAAGCTACAAAAACAAAAACAATAAAAATGTTTATAAATTATCGCATAGCGTAAAACAACAACAAACACCAGCATAAAAAAGCTAAACAAGTAAACAAAAATATACCAACAAACACCAGCATAAAAAATGGTAAACAAAAATACAACAACAAACACTACAAGAGTAAATGTAAACAAAATACAGAAACAACAATAATGAAAGAAAGATGTTTACATTTATAGAGATCTTGAGAAAGCGAAGCCACGAACACCCGTCTTCAAGAACATTCATCACGCTGTTTACTCTGCTATATAAAAGGCAAGGCAAAGCAGGCAACTGAGTTAGTAAAAGTTCAGTCAGTCTTGTGTGAAGATGCGGTGCGTTTGAAGAGAGTAATCGTGATTTGAAGATCTTCGTTACAAAGGTCTGTCGAACAATTGTCTAGTAATTGTTATTATTTATGCAAAGCTTGTGAGCAGAGGAATAACAAAGAAATCAACTGTTGTTGTTACAACAAGTTGTGAACAGTGGCACACAGAATTGTGAGAATAATAAAGAATTTTAATTAAAACAAAACACAAACTTATTTTTATTTTATTTGCAATCTACGAGCTCATATTTTAAACGTTTTAAAAAGGTAAAAACGTAACAATATACATACATACGTACATAATTGGTCATTACAACCATTCAGTCAGAATTACGATGTAGTTATTTTAATAATATAAGCGGCGGTACCTACAATTTAAAGGCGAGTCCCAACGACAGATTTTTGACAAAGTTTTCATGGCTGAGAGGAAGTCATACTTCGTTTTGTTGCAGATGTCTAAACTGGGTTTTGAACCGTGGCCTCAGGTCTAATAATCTAACCCCCTACCTTTTAGGCTAAGGGCACCTTTTCACGATTATAATGATTATGTAACAGTAGCCTATTAGATTGGGTGCTGTTGACATAAAAGCCTACGACATTTTAGGATATTTGTGTTTCCCTATAAACAAAAAAATTTTCCTTTTTTTTGTCTACCAATTTTACATGTCCTCTCGTATACGCTTTTGTTCCTCATTTGTATACAATAATACAAATAAGGATTTATGCTGCTATTAATCGTTGCACAGCCACTGGTGAAAAGAAAAAAGGCCAAAATTGTTTAAAAAAAATATTTTTTTTAACCCAAAATTTGTATGCACTTCTATGGACACAGTGTCCCCCTTCACTTAACGCCATTAATTTGAACAGCTAATTGGTTGTTTAAATAAGCCAAAGAGACTAAGAAAACGCAGGATGATGGTGAACCATAATTTAGTAATTTTGGTGCTGTTGTTTGGGTACGTTTTCTTTTTTTATCACAAAGGATTTGTTTGTCTGCAGGGTTTATGGGAATACATTTTGGTATGTTTGCAGGGTAAAAAATTGTAAAAAAATTCTTATGATGCCTATTATTATCATAATGGCATTCTAACATAAAAACAAAAACAAGGGATAAGGGTCAGCTTGAATAAATTATAAAAAAAAATTTTCAGCATTTTATTCAACGTTGGCAATACTTCCCTGGACCGATTTATTTTAAAAAAATTTCTGTTACTCTATATGTTTACAAAAGTACTTAAACAACATTGCCAAAATACTGTGTCTCTCTGTCTCTGTATCTCTCTCGCTTCTTTTCTCTCTATCATGCTGTACAAATATTTACAGAAAGTAAAGTAAATATTGCCTGCATAAGTGTGCAAGTGACTTAGTGGCTTCAAGGTTTGTCATTGAATTTTTAAATGCCCTGCTATGGGACTTAAACAAACATTACACTCATTTGAAAATGAGTCTGTCTAAATACTAACACACACACACACACAATTATTTATAAATAATTTATAATGACTCTAGAAATAGCTGTAATAACATGGCATCATCGACATTTTAAATGAAAACATTTTTATTTTCTCAGAAATTGAAACGAATTACAAGGAAATTTTAAAGATTTGATATAACTGTGTCTGTCGGATGTTAAGAGGCAACCTAAAGAGCTAAGTAAATAAAGTTTATATCGCGGGAAAATATACTAAGTGTTCACTTGCGATGGGAGTCAAAATTTTTTATTAAAACAAAAAACGAATTATATACGAATCAGGCAAATATAGTCGTTCAGTACCATCATATTTTTCAAGTCACATTATTGGGATCTTGTCTGCAATTAATTGATATCTATATTGTTACGTTTTTAAATTTATTTAAATGACTACACATTTCAACTGAAAACACTGCACCATCAATTATATCCCCGACAGACGCACTTTTTAGCACATTTCTGTTCTTAATCACAGACTCAATGGGCAACATACTAATGGGCAACATTGGTATTCGGTCTATTCATACTGCCTTATTTCATGTCTAGTCACCTCTCCCTTTAAGGTGTTGTTAAATTTTCGATCTTTCCTTTGTTTACTTCTCATAATTTCCTACTTAAATGTTTATGTAATTCTGTGTACCGTACGATGTGTGTATTTTATCTTGTTTACTTAAATACGTTTAGTTTATTTCGAATCGTTATAACAATATTTTCAATAAGTGGACTGTGTGAAAAATATTCTTAATTGTTAGCATGTGACTATCGTTTTTAATGAACTTCATGCCTTAATAACAAGAGATTCCAAAAAACTTTTTTAAACTAAATTTTATTATTTTAAGAATGTCAAGACGTTTTTACATCCCATTATGCCTCGTCGGGTCTCTTTGAGATGCTTGTTTGAGTCATCAATAGCATCCGTAATGCTTATGTGACAATACATACAATAGAAGTGCCTTAAGCATAGAGGAATCTACCAAATTAACCTGAAGCTGACTACACAATACAAAGACATACCACGCGACGAAGATAGAAATGCTATCAACCAAAGAAAACAGCAATTTTCAGAAAATTTTTTGAAACTCTTCGCTATTTAATTTTATATTTTTTTTATTACTTCCCTTGTGAATGATTAATTTCTTTCATGCCAGTTTGATGTTGGGCTGCTATTTATGTGGTCAAAATAACCCATCAGTCAGAATTACGACGTAGCTTCTCACACCACTTGCGTTGTGTGTGTTAGTTTTATACATGAGTGGCGGATCTACAGTTTAAAGTGGACTGCAAACGACAATTTTATTTTTTTTTTTTTTGAAAAACTTTTCACGACAATTGGATTTACTCTCAGAGTTTTTGCCAGAAATCTGCTGAGAGGAAATAGCCGAAGGAATATTTTTTCATATTCCATTACGTTCGAAATGTATGACCTGGAGTTTGAACCGTGGTTTTAAGTCTGATAAGCCAACACACTACCTACTAGATTACGGCGACTTCAAAGCGGAGTGCTTAATGAAAACCCACAATGTTTGCAATCGAACTAACAAGATTAACAAACTGATGTTTAATACAGTATAGTCCGTTAACTAGAAGCACACTTCTTTCTCTCGTTCTCTCCTCTGCGCTTAATACTCCGCTTTTCATGGATCTTGTCAATAACAGGCAATGCGTAGTGTTGAAGACGAAAAATAGAACATAAAAACATTTTCCAGAAGTATTTATGTACTTTCCACTGTTTCTAAATTGTTCGTAATGCATGAGAATAAAATATTTTTAAATTTCGGTTAACGTAGTATTTTCCGTTGTTTATCTGCCATTGTTTTTGTTTTTTTTTATTACTTTTTTTACTGTGTTATCTTTTTATAACACACACGAAAAGGAAATGAATGTTTTGAGAAGCGTAACAAAAATGTTTGGGGCGTTTTAATTTGCCTTCAATAATGATAATTCTTGTCAGATTGTATATGTGTTCACAAAACATGAGTTTATATGTACGTGTTCATGTATTTAGTTGAAGCATGGATGAATGGAAATACATACAATACTTGCTGCATTACTGCTAGAATTGTAACAGTTGAAATAGCAACAACAGCAACAATTGTATTAAAACTGTAAAATTAAACTACAAATGGCATACATTAACACAGAAATTAAAAGTGAAAGAAATAACGAACATTTTCCCAAAAACTAAATGTTATGGGGAATAAGAGGAAAACAATTCAAGCAATTTTACAGAATAAAACATTGTTTGCAACAAGACTGCGAATTAAAATTAAATACGCGTAATAATGTTACAAATTGAGGAGTATTTTTTACGAGGGTTGTTGTTTATAGGGAGGGAGTAATGAAATTTGAACATTTAATTTCAATTAAATTCAAAACAAAAACTCTTGTGTTTGGAATGAAATTAAAAAATTCGTTTACTTTAGATATGTTGACTATTAATACGAGAGCATTTTCTTCAGCGTTGAGATCTATTTCATGAATAAATTGTGAACTTTGGGACTATACCAGTCCACATAAGATCCAATGGGTTGGCAGCAGAATTGGTTCATAATTCTTTGAGAACGACCTTAGCCAGGTTATCACCGTCAATGGCGAGCACTATATGTCTATGATAATCAACCTCTTTTGGATTAAATTATGGCATAATTGGACATCCACAACATGTGATTTCAACAGGACGGCACTACGTGTTACAGAGCTCTTGCCACATTGGATATTCTGCACTAGCGATTTAAGCCCATAATCTCTCACGTGGACGTGATGTAAACGAGTCACCAATAATGTGCGACTTGACTCTGTTACTCCTTTTCTTGTAGGGTTTTCTGAAATGTGAATAGGCCACAAACAACGAAGTCCTCAAAGCCAACATGAATCATGCCTTTGTTTAAAATCAGCCTGATTTATATGCCAGAGTCATTGAAAATTGGACATTTGAACAATGTTCAAAGAAATAAAAAATTTTAATGATATCTCAAGGACAGTTTTTTATATGAATTTAAACAAATTCGAACAAGCCAACCCACCACCTACTCGACTGGCGGAATTTTCTTCAGTATAAATTTTGTATTTGCTGAAGACGGATATCGTTTAGTGCTTTTAAACTAAAGTCGACCACTATATTTCTGTGTTTTTATAAGTGAGTAATATTGTGTTTTTCAAATATTATTTTTTTTATAAATTATAATTTATATTTTATTATAGTCATCCGAAGATTTGTCCAACCATTTTAGCAGTCACACAAAAAAGCGCAAACATCACATACATTCACAGTGTCATATTGATTTCAAGCTATTGTAAGTAACTTATGAGGATAAAATTCAATTTTGTTAGAAAAAGGGAATGAAAGCTACCTGAAATTTAGAAGTAAAGTCTTTAAAATGAATCCCAAAGCTATTCTTTGCGTAAAGGAACATATTTACAGTTCGGCTTCCAGAGTATCTTACAATTCCACATGATATGCCGTTTGATTATTTCTATTTTTCTTTTATATTTACTATATAAATCCTGTGTAACAATGAGAATGAGGATATTGTACTCCATATGTATGATATGGACAATAATAATCATGATGACGTATGTGTGTGTGATATCTGAACCTATATTTATCGCTCTATTGATATGAAATGTTTTCCTATACTCTTGTATTTGTAGCATCAGAACAAACAAAAACAGATAAATAAACGAAATTTATATGGAAATTATTTTCAGTTTTCCTCATGCGCATAATCATAACATTGTATGGGAAATTATTTTTTTCAAGCTAATCTTTGTAGTGCCATTGTACTCCATCATAAATCATCTTTCGGGTGGCCTGCTATATAAACAAATCTCTGGAGTATTTAATATTATGGGCTTAATAATAATAATCAGATAAAAAATTATTAGAGAACATAATCTAAATTAAATGACTGTTTTTTGTTGTTGAGTATAAAAATACGATTCTGAGAGTAAATAAAATTGGTATGAAAAGTTTTTCATTAGGTCAGTAGCAAGCCAATCATGCTTAAAAATAATACTCACATCATGAATAGCGTAGGATACCGGCATCCACACTCCTGGAGACTGTGAACTGAATACTTCATATGTACTTCAGCAGGAGCTGCAACGACGAGGAAGAAAAAGATACAACAGAACGTCTTCTCTGTCTTTGTCCGACGTTTGGGAGCCTAAGAAAAAGAATTCGTGGCTACCCACTGAAAAATTTATTGCACGATCAGTTAAAAACTGTTTAGAAAAGAGGTTCAAAATTTTTTTTTATTTCTCCATGATTGCCAGGAATAAGCCACGTAGATGAGTAAAATATCGATCTTCTGCTTGCTGTCCCTTATACCCCCATAAAGGTAAAATATTGTGAATATGCCGAACTTGCTTTTAAATCCTAATGAATCTATAAAGCCTTATTGATGTTGCCAGTTGATGTCGGATTCACCAAGAAGAGTTGTGTTACCAACTGAATACCCGCCTCTGTAGCTCTTCTCCGCAAAAAAACATAAATGATTTTCCCATAAAATTGTTTTTAATTTACCGTTTAAATACAATTTTTATATGAAATCAAAATATTTTTATTTAATAAATTCCCATCTCTACTGCATATTAAAAAACAATTTATTTTTTAACACAAGCTGAGAAGAGGACTACCAGCATGTGAGTATATATGTATGTGGGAGGAATGAAATAAAATTTTAATTAACTTTTCCATCTTGTGAACAAAAAAACAAGAAAAAAAATCCAAATAAAAAAATGACAACAAAAATAATAAAAAAAAAAGAATACAACTTGAGATGCCAGTACAGGTGCTGTAAATTTGACAGGATATTTTTATTTTGTTCCAGAAAAGAAAAGCACGGAAAGGAGTTTTAAGAAATTACTTAAAACATGTTACTGCCACAGGCCAAATTCAGACAATGTTTTCATATCATATGAAGAGAGTGCCTTAAAATATTAAAACAGCTTTAAGAAAATATGGCTTTAGAGGATATGAGTTTATAAGAATTCGTGTTTGTTTTTAATTTTAAAAGGAGAAACTTAATTTATTTTTAATAAAAAACAAAAAGTTATTAAAATCAATTGTAAGGAAGGCGGCACAGTTCATAGGTCTTTGATAAAGATACTTACATACATACATACGTCAGGATTACGACCTAGCTTCTCACACCAGTTATGTTGTATTTATACATGAGTAGCCAGGCCTACAGTTTAAAATCGACTTCGAACGACAGATTTTTGAGAAACTTTTCATGGCAAATTTTATTTACTATTAGAGTTTTTGCCAGACTACTGCTGAGAGGAAGTTGCCGAAGAAACACTTTCTCATATTTTGTTTTGATGTCTGACCTGGGATTTAAACCGTGGCTTGACGTCTAATAAGCCAAAATACTACCTACTCGAAGACGGCGACTTTATAACGAGACACGAATCGCATTATAAAACTCTCTATATGGGGTACTTACATATCTCCCCAAATTTAAAATTCTTCATTCAAAAATGATAACATCAGGCATCAGGTTTCTCAAACAAATACAATGACCACCTATCCCCTACCACCACAAAGTAAATCCTCCTCTAAATTAATTCAAAATCATTGGATTTCTACAAGACCTTCAGGTATGTAGTGGAAGAACGAAACTTTCATATTTAAAACCAAATAAATGGCTTTGCATACTTTGTTAATGAAGTTTACAATTTGCAGTTCCATAATCAAACCAGGTTGAAGGCAACGTAGCTAAAGTTCCGACAAAGAGAGTTCCGACGCAGAAAGTTCATATGGAGCTCGGCAGTAGAACTATGGGAGTAGATTGACCAGACAACCATAAATGCTATACTGAAATACTTGGGAGTCAGAACTGATTGCAGATTGAAATTTTACAGAAAATAAGTCATGCTGCCAAGAAAGCTGGAAGAACAGTCGTCATAACCTGTGGCATCTGGGAGAGCCCTAACACAGCTTAAATGGCAATTGCTTAAGGACACCACAAATCCTACGCTTTTGAATACCAGCAATTTATGAGACTGGTATGTGTATAAAAACGCAAAGATGATGGAATCTATTGTGAACTGTGGTTTAGCGGCATTGACATACAGAACGGTTTCACGCGAAGCTATTTTTAAATCAGAGACAGTTTCTTCACTCATTCATTAATATGAATAAGCTGAGCAAAGGCTTATAAGGACTGATAACAGACAAGAATGGGTTAAGTACAGCAGTCTTATAACCTCACTTATGTACTTAATTGATCATTACAACCCTTTAGTCAGGATTGCAACCAAGCATCTCACACCAACTATGTTGCGAGTGTTAATTTTATACATGAATGGCAGAACTTACAGTCTAAAGTCAACTACGAACTTGAAATTTTGGGAGATTTTATTTATTTAAGCCAACAAACTGCCTACTAGACTACGAAGACTTACAACCTTCTAAATAGACATCATGGACTCCACTTTAGCAATCAAAAATTGTTTTAAAATGTCTTCTACTTAAACTGAAAACTGAATGAAAAATACTACGTTAAAATCATGGCTTTTATAACCTTTTTAACATACTTTTGGCTCAGATTGCCTGTGACAAGTTGTCAAGGGCAATCTTATTTGTGAACTTATTTTGCATCTCGTTTCCTGAACTTTTTTTACGTAAAAGTTTATAATATAAAAACATTGTTAATATGCAGCAAAGTTTCTTATCATTTACGGTTGAAAAAGTATAGTAAGGAACAAAAGTTTAGCACAGGAACTTTCTTGTTTCAATAAGTTTTTACTACGAGTAAATCAGTTTAGGTGTCATATAGACCACCTTTAGATATCCGTTTATAATTACTGTGCTTATGAATTTAAGTCTCAAGTCTCTAAAGATTTTATACGTTCTGAATACTTTCATGTCGCAATGTACAAACATTTCCTTTGTATATCATTTTCTTTCATTAAAAATTTTCGTACAAAAACCAAAACTTTTCTTATTTCGAAGGTTAAACAATCACTTTTAAGAACATCTTAATTGGCCATTAAATGTTTTTTTGTTAAAATGAGAAAACTTTTTTGGTTAACCAAAGCGAATGAACAAACGAAAACTGAAAAGGTTTTCTTTGTTATAAAATAAAAAAAATAAAATAAAAATAGATACGCAAAGGCAAAGAATGTGAAATAACAAATCGATGCAATAAAATTTAACCTTTTTCAAGGTATTTATTTTAAACGCACAATAGCAAAAACTATTGAGAATAAATAAAATTGCCATGAAAATTTTCTTAAAAACCTATCCTTCGGTGTCGACTTTCCACCACTCATGGTAAAAATTAACGCACGCAACAGCTTGAGAAAATAGGTTGTAATCCATGGGGAAGATCTACTAGAATATAGCCTACAATTGTAGTTTTTTCATCTACTTTTAGGTTAGGATATCTCGAAAATTTTTAAAAATTCATTAGTATTGTCATATCGTAGCTTGCAAATGTTTAATTTCAAATTAATGGTATACTTACTATTTAAAAAAAAATTGAAATATATTATTCATACGCACATTATTACATGTAATTGAATAGTTACTCTGAAAAGTATGCAACAAAAAATTGCATTTGATTTTGTCATGTATGAAACCAATGCTATTATGGATTTTAATTTACATCACCATTTCGGCTAATTAAACTTGACGCAATAAATCAATTCTGGTATGAGATGTGTGGCAAGTTGCACCATCCTGTTGAAACCAAACATCGTTCACATTAATGGAACATAAATAGCAGGTGCAAAAGCAATCGGTTATCATGGTGAGATAGGGGTCTCCATTGATGGTTGCGCCGTCCTTATTTTCAAAGCAATATGGGCCAATAATGCCACCCCTGCACAAGCCACACCAAACAGTCACTCGTAGTGGGTGCTTTGGCTCCTGTAAGACCACGTGTGGGTTTTCTGAACCCCAAATACGGCAATTTTGCTTATAAACGTACCCACCAAGATGAAAATGAACTTTAGTCGAAAAGATAAGTTTTTTTGCACAATCGATATCATCGTGCAGTTTTTCGTTGGGCCAATAAATTCCAACGTTGTACAAGCGTAAATCGATTCTTTACGTTCTGTGGAGATAACATACTGCATTTTGTGACAGAATAGAAGGACAGAAGTATTGCCAGATTTGATATAACCGATGGTTCAAATTTAAACCGATAGATGGCTCATCCTGAATGTTAAGCGTTCTTTAATTGTTAAGCAATCTGTGCTGGAAAGTGGCAAATCTTTCACTAAAGGAGTGATATTTGACAGTAAATCTGATAGTAGTACCTGAGCAGCGTTTTAGAAGACACAAAATTTGAAAGTCGGTGTAATGAAATGAAATTCTTCATGTGGCGTAAAATAATTTGTATTGATGCACTAGTTTAAACGTATTCTCATAATACGATTTACTTAATAGCTTTCTAAGCTTCTCTATTATCTTAAACATGTATTATATGCCACCTAACTGTATGAATATATCATTATAATCTTGCTGTTTCCCTCTGATAAGGCATTTGTTTTTAATTGTAAATACATTTTCCATGTGGGTTATAAGTCAAAAGCTTAATTTCTTTCTTCCACCTGCTATTATTATTATGTTTCAAATGAATAATCAATTAAAAGTTGTTTATCATTGTGTTCTTAATTAAATTTGATTACTTATAAGTAATCACCTACCAGTGGGTATGAGAACTCTTAAATATACTTCTTTGCATTTCATTGTTATCGAAATACTTAAATTAATATAAGGATTAAACAGTAAAAGCTCAATTAAAATATTGCTTTAAAAAGAAGACAATACATTGCAATTTCAATATATTCTGCCAATTCGAAATTCATACAGAAGATTATAGAAAAAAGCCTTATATAAGGTCTCATGTAACAGTTTCCCTTTATCGAAATTCTACTGTAATTCAATTGTAAGTATACATATATTCTCAGCAAAACTTTATGCAACCGTATTGTATATTAATTTCTTCTCCCCTTAAGTATTTTCTATATAATTATATAAATATATATATATATGCTTGTATGTATGCATTCATTTTTAATATGTTATTAAGTCTCAATCACTCCGGTCCTGTAATTACAATATTTTCTTCCCTGTCTCAGGTCATTTTAGTTTGATTAGTTATTTGCACTCTTATTAATTTACCTTAAATGTGAAAGTAATTTGTTAATTGCTTTTCTATTCTGTCTACATGTAAGCAGGATTTATCAAAACATACACAAATCATACATCAGGTTGCGGGTAGTGGTAATGAGGCAACATAAACTCAAAATAGTTTTTAACACTTATTGTATTAATGATGCATAGAGTATATTACAATTAAATCGTTTTTGTTTCTTTCGTAGCCTATAGAAAATAATGTAGTCACTGTAGTATTGTAGGTAGTGTGTAGGCTTATTAGACATGAGGTCTCGGTTCAAACCCCAGATGAGACGTCTCGAACCTCTCAGCAGATTTCTGGAAAAAAAAACTCTGAGGGTAAAATACAATTGCCATATAAAATTCCTCAAAAATCTGTCGTTCGAAATCGACTTTAAACTTGGGTCCCGCCAACGGGTTAACGACAGATTTGAAAAACAATACATACATACTGTTCACACGAGTGAACAAATTCACACAACCCCAACCCTGACTTCCAATATAACAACACAAACACCTCTAATAACAATAACATCATCAACACACATCAACATTCACCATACACATTAACATTCACCACACACATCAACATACACACTTTCTGCAAGAGACTCAGAATTATTATTAACATCCTTGATCTCTTCAGTTGACTATCGATCACCGAACAACACAGAACAGTGAACAGTGAACAAACTTATTAAACATATTTTAATTGTTGTGAACTTATAGATAAATATCAATTGTGAACAAACATTCTTAACATTGTGAACTAATACATATACAAATAATGCAAATTGTGAATTTTATATACAAACCATAAATAAACTACATTTTATAACGTTTACAGAAAATACACAAATTTAAATATTATTTATTATTAACATATAGACACACATATATACATGGTTTGTACATTGGTATACCCTACCACCTCTTACCCAATTGATAAACCCTAAATACTAACCCTATAACCCGTCAAAACACATACATAACACACACATACACAATTGATCATCACAACCCTTCATGTTACGACCTAGTTTCTCACACCACTTATGTTGTGTGTGTTAATTTTAAACATGAGTGGCAAGATCTACAGTTTAAAGTCGATTCCGGACAACAGACTTTTGAGAAACATTTCATGGAAACTTTAGTTTTTATCAGAAATCTGTTGAAAAGAAGTCACCGAAGAAATATTTTTCATATTTCAGTGCGTTTGAGATGCCTGAACCGTGGCCTTACGGCTAATAAGCCAACACATTACCTACTAGATTTCTTCGGAAAACAAATATCGAAATGGTTTAAAAATCAAACCTCTTTATTTAACAATTATCAGTTATCTGGAAATCCTTTTTTGTTTTTTTTCATTTTGCTACAGAATCACTCATATTTTTCCTATAGCTCGTATGTTATTAAAAAAATTAAAAAAGAAGAACAAGGCTTAAAAAATCGATTGCCAAAATATATAAAATAACAAATTTTTAAAATTAAAACACACAGACACATACATAACCAGACACATAAAAAGACTTATTCTTAATAAATTTATATACAAACAAACATTTTGCATTTGTATGCAATACAAAGGAATGCGCAAGTATGTATATTTTCTTGTCTTCACATGCCTGGCGTTTTTTTTTCTTTACAAAGTTTTTATTTCACCAAAAGGGGTGTGAGCATAGAGCAATTGAAGCTGAGCGAAAAGAACAACATAAATAAACAGCAGGAAATCGTGATTAAAAGGAAAGTTACGCATACAGAGTTTCAAAGCAAAAAATAAAATGAACTGAACTGAACTATACTGAAGTCATACAATGTATTCGAGGAAGTAAGAGAAAAATAAAAATAAATTTAAAATAATGTTAAGAAAATATAGGAAACATAAGGAAAATGATATTCAAAATAATTGGCATATTTTCCACATAAATTTTCACCACAATTCATATGCTGTCCAACTCATTAAAAAAAAATTTATTTAAAATTATAAAAGAAATATTCTTTGGATTGCCTGTTATTTAACATTTAAACTCCCGTGATTTTTGCCCCCACCTTTGACATCAAACTATTGATTGAAACAATTTCAATAATTAAAATGATTTGTTTGTCATGTCGTATAATTATTTGTAGCCCGTGAATATTTTATAATTGAAATGAATTTAAAATACCAGCCAGCATAAGTTTATGATTCGTATGAACTCATTAAATGGTTATTAATTATGGCGATGAATAATAATTAAACAAACAATCAAGTCAGTCAACCGACAACCAGTCAGTCTATTGTTTTAATTTCATTAATTGTGTAGACAGACACAAAAGTTAATGCCAACCCTGACTGCAATGAAGGGCACACTAACAGCTTGACACTGTTGCTATAATTTTCAATTAGGGTTCGGACTGAATGAAACGACGGCGTCAACTAATCTTTAACACCACTCAACACGGTTACAAAATTGAATTCACACCAAAACATTCATTCAAACTCTCCATTCATAACAGTTTGTATCAAATGCAGGAATTAAATGAGGGGGTTGGAATACTCCACCGTGTTTTAGTGTTCGTTAGTTTAAAACTGTTGAATACGTATTTGAAATGGTTTTTTGTGTGTGTAAATAATCTGAATAATTGAAATTTAATTAAAATTATCCCATAGCAGTCTGATGTAGAATGTTAGTCATGCCCAGTTTATACGTCATGGCTATGAAATCATGAAAAATATTTGAAATAACGTTTGGCAAACTTAATTGAAATTATGAAAATAAATTCAAATCTATTTGATACGTATGGATAAAAACGAATTCATTTGGGCGTTAAAATTTTTTATTAATAATTGAATAAATTTTAATTGAATTTTAATAAATTCCTCTACTACGTTGCGTAATTGAAAAATAGGGAAAAAATTAGAAAAAAAAAAGGTAAATTAGGGTGGAATCGTGGAATTTTTTTCTAGGGGATTGAAGTCACTGTAGTGTAGTAGGTAGTGTGTTGGTTTATTAGATGAGAGACAATGGTTCATAACTTAGTTCAAATAACTGGAAAAAAAAAATTGAAAAATGAAGGCGACTCAGGAACCTTATGTCTACAACTCTGAATGCAAATAAAATCTCCTCGAAAAATTTCTCAAAAATCTGTCGTTCTGAGTCGAATTTAAACTGTAGATCCCGCCACATACATAACATACATTCACAATTGGTCATTAAAACCCTAGTCAGGATTACAACCTAGCTTCTAACATCACTTAAGTTATGTGTGTTAATTTTAAACATGATTGGCGGGACTAACAGTTTAATGTCGAATCCGACCGAAAAATTTTTGAGAAACTTTTTCATGGTAATTTTATTTGCTTTCATAGTTTTTGCCAGAAATCTGCTGAGAGAAAGTCGCCGTACAAATATTTCTTCATAATTCGTTTCGTTGGAGATGTCTGAGCTGCGGTTTAAACAGTGGCCTCACTTTTAATAAGCCAACACACTATCTACTAGACTAAGGCAACTACTAGCCGAGGGGGAGTCCAGACTACACCTCATCTAAACCCAGTCTTAATTGAAGCTTTCTAACTAGAAATACTAGCAAGGAATATTGGCCTCTGATATGGTCAACTTAAATGCTTTTGTGGAAGTCTACATGAACGGTTCTAAGCTTAAGCGAAAGATATCTCTTCATCTCTCTGGTGCTGCTAGCCGCGATAATGGCCATAAATCACGCTACGGAATTGATATTGAGTAAGAGATCTACAACTTTTTGTCTATCCTGATTAAAGAGTTGTAATAACAAATTCAGTAAGTAACTTAGGATGTCCCGAAAACCTAATATAACCAACGAGATAAACAATTTTTCATTATGGTGACTATTAACACTGGAATATAAGATAAAGCAAATATTACGTACAGATTTTTACGAATGCTTCGAGCCTATATGGTGCTATGACGCATCCAACATAACCGCTACGTAAGACGACCATGTATTCAAATCGCTCTTTCAGAATGTACAATGTGGTAGAACTATGTTGTCCTATTGGAACCACATTTCGTTGGTGTCCAGATCATCGAATTCAGTCCAAAAAGTGAAAGTGCATAACACACAATGGTACTAGACTAATGCATCGTTTTCCAAGTGGAAGTGTCAGGCATATAGGCTGCGGTTATGATAACAAAGGACGAGAAGACTCAAATACTGATCACTCGAGTATTACTGCGAAATTAGAAAATATTGGTTACGTTATACCACACTGTAACTACTTGGGGCTTTGTTCGGCTTACTTATACATGTTTAGCATTATGTTAGCAAAGTAGAGATATGAACTAGTCGCTGTTATGAGTTCAGCACCATCCAAAGTTTTTCAATCGCTGGTTACCATTTTTAATACATTTTTTTTTTAAGTTTTCCCATTTCAAACGAACCTTAAAAAGAAATGTTTTTAAATAAATAAAGGAAATTAAGTTTTATTAACGTTATTTTATTTTATAAACAACTGCTACTCAATTTAAAATTGTTACCCGTTAAATATCTCGTTTTCTTTACTCATTAAAATTTAAAAAAAAAGATACATTTTTATACACACGTTATACCCAACCTGATGCTACAAGCAGCAGTAACTGGCTGCGCTGCAGAGGAATATTATTGTGCTGATTTTCTTCTTTTTTTATGGCAACATTTTTGTGAATACCCGCTGAGAATACACTAGCGACCACAGCCACTACAGCCACAACTGTTTATCGTTAACGGTCTGTTTGATAAGAACAAATGGAAAAAACTGTTCCTTCAGCTGCATGTGTATAAAGAGTACAAATACAACGGCAGTAGATTATGTATGTATGTAAGAACATATGAAAGTGAGACATGAAAGTCAATTCGTAAATGAATGAAAGGAAAAAATTTTTAAAATACCTTAACCACCACAAAAAAGGCAAAAAGAGAAAGAGCAAGAAAGAGGGAGAAAACTTTGACTTTGAAAACAAGCATTTTGTGAAAGTAATTAAAGGCCCATAATAGAGTCGCAAAGGGTATTAAGATAAGAGCAAGTGTCAAGAGAAATGAGAGAGAAATGAGAGTGAGAGAGTTTTGAATGATGTGAGTTAATCAGGGCAATAATGTTTATTAACAGGCAGATTAAATTACAAAACGAAAAACACATATGTGAAGTAGCAACAGAAATTGTGTTAAGGTACTTGAAAATATAATTTTAAATGTAAATGGCATGGCTATTGATCAGTTAATGAACGTCAAAGCCAGGCTTTATTCCCACTACTATTCAAAGCAGCTATTCTTCTGAACCCAGAGACGTAACTTGCAGGTTAAGCAGACGATTCAGAGATCAGGAGCCTTTAAACTTGGTAGAATTGTATCCTGAATTAGATGCCTGTGTATTTAATCGGGCAGTCCTAGCATTAGATTCGAATTAACGTAATGTAACGTTGTCAGCACGTTCTAAATTTAAATGAGTACATAGCAGCCGTAGTTTGGTAGATAGTGTGTTGACTTATTAGATGTGAGGCCATGGTTCAAACGGCCAAACGTCTCCAACAAAACGAAATAAAAAATATTTCTTCGGCGACTGCCTCTCAGCAGATTTCTGGTAAGAACTCTGTGAGTAAAACAAAATTCCCATGGAAATGACGAAAATATTGCTGTTTTTCACGATAGTGTGGTAGAAAAGCCGTAGTCTAGTTGATAGTGAGTTGGCTTATAAGACGTGAGGCCACGGTTCAAGCCCCAAGTCAGACATCTGGATCAAAATGAAATCTGAGGAAATGTTTCAAAAAAGTTCTCAAAAAAATTTGTCGTTTGGAGTTAATTTTAAACTGTAGGTTTCGTTACTCATGTATAAAATTAACACACTCAACTTAAGTGCTGTGAGAAACTAGATCGTAATCCTGACTGAAGGGTTGTGATGATCAATTAAGTATGTATTCTTGATTCGGATTCAAAAATATAAAAATGCTTTTGGTTTGGATCAAATATGTCACACATTTGCAATTCACAATGAATATGAAAGGCCTAATAACCGCTGAAATTTGTGCAAAACACAACCTCACCGCATAGGTTCATAAGGTAATTTGGGTGTCGCCAGACCACCGAATAAAATCCCAAATGTACCACCATATTCTATAGAGACTTCCAAAGCGACTTTCGACCATTGACAGCCGTCATCTTGTTGGAGGTATACCTGTCGCATTAGTTTTCATTTACTCAGTCTGTTTTGCCAAATTACCATGAGCTACCATAGACAACGAATACGGTCTGGAACAGTTCATCCTAACATTCACCGAAAAATCATCTTCAGTGATAAGATCAATTTCAGTATGAATGGGTGTGTAAAGAAACAAAATTGTCGAATGTGGGCCGATACCAATCCACATAAGATCCAAACGTGTCCAATGCATTTCGAAAAAACCACTGTATGGTGTGGTTTTCGCGCTGGAGACGTTGATGGTCCATTTTTTTGATAACGTCGTTGGTCAGGCAATCACTTTCCAAAAGTGCCAAAATTTTACATTCTACACTCATATCGAAAAAGTCACTGTAAGGCATAGCTTTCTGACTGAAGACGTCGACAGTCCACATTTCTTTGAGAACACCGTTGGTCAGGCAATCTTTTTCACTTTTTGGACTGAAGGCGATGATCTGGAGACCGATGACATGTTATTTCAATAGGACGACAATACGTGTCACACAGTTCTACCAAATTGGGTGTTCCGAAAGAGTGATTTGAAGGCATTGGCATCTTACGTGAAGGTTATGTGAACTGGTCAACAATATCGTGCGGTTTGACTCCAGCAGACTTTTTGTTAAAAAGTTGCAGGTGCTTGTGTATAAGCTACACAACATAACAAATGCCATTAATCAAATATATTCTCATTTATGCGCTAGAAGAATGGAAAATTGGACATTTCGGATGCGCTCCCCCTAGTGATGCCGTGATAGACATGCTCTGCACATAAGGGCATTAATTGGCCTTTCAAACGAATAAAAAGTCGATGATACCAAACACTTACTTACGTAATAGGCTGTTACAACTCTTTAGTCGGGATTACAACCTAGCTTCAAACATCACTCATGTTGTGTGTGTTAATTTAATGCATGAGCGGCGGGGCCAGCAGTTTAAAGTCATCTCCAAACGATAGATTTTTGAGAAATTTTTCTTGGCAATTTTATTAATTCTGAGAGTTGTTTGCCAGAATATTAATCAGAGACAGTCGATCAAAGGGATATTCTGTTAATATTTCGATTTGCTGGAGATGTGTGAGCTGGTGTTTGAACCACTAGATCTCGTATAATAAGCCAGCATCCTACGTACTAGACTACGGCGACTTACGCACATTTTAATTTGTTTTATTTTATTAAAGGAAGTGTTTAAAGAGAAACCTCATAGAAATTTAAAACAGACGTAACGTTATCACTTTAGATTACCCTTATAAATGCAACCAGTGAATACAGGTTTCAATGTTGATACTGCATACAACAGACAAGAGAAGAAGGAGTAGAAAAGTAGCAAAATTTCCATTATTGTGTAGAAAACATTTTCAAACAAACATACCATATTACCATAGTAATGGAATATTATTATGCTGTATTGCCATGATTAAATATACAGTTATTTAATACACATAAACAACAATACACCATCTAATAAATACAGTTAGAAACTCTTAGAAGTCAAGTACGTATCGTTAAATAAAAATTTCTAAGAGAAATTTATGCAAGAAAACTAAGAAAAGCACGAAAGACAACAGCCAGTAGACAGAGGCAAGTGATTTTAAATTTAAAACGAAATTTATAAGGAAATAACGGTATAAAAACCGTAACAAAAATGGCAATGAAGTTGGCTTTATTTTTCAATAAAACAAAATAGACTTTCTAATGCATTGTTATCGTTAAAGTGCAGATTTTGCCTTCGGTATAAATTTTCTTCACTGACTTCAGGCAACATAAGTGTGAGGTGCCACGGCATATGACAATATGAATAAAGTGCACTTGCAACCATATTGTTGACAACAAAAATAAACCACAGCTGGGGAAAAGAAAAAAGCCAGCATCAGGAGTAAAAGAACAGCAAAGTATGGATAGAACTGTTAAGTCTGCTTTCAGTAATTGACATGAAAGTCAACAGAAACAATTTTTTATAACACGGAGTTAATGACAACAGATGCAAGTCACACCCATCGATGGTCCTTCCAACCTCGACTTGCTTCTTCCAACGCAGACAATGTCGTTCTTTACTACAACTACAGCTAATTCCCGCTTCAAATACCCATCTCGCCGAAGTATCCTCTGACATTCGAACGACATTGCCTAGGCAGCGTAGCCGCTGGATGTTACTGTGCTGAACTATGTCCAAGTCATTAAGAACCTAATGCAGCGCATTGATGGACCAAAGATCTTACGTAAGACTTTTCTCTCGTAGGACTCATCGAAATAGTTGGCCAGCACAGGGGCTGCACATTAAAAGCACGACCCATTTATCGAATTTCGGTCTGTCTTAACGAACCCTTCAAGGCACTTATGCCTCATAAGTCAAGGCACTTATGATACCAATCGATGACAAGGCTTCCTTGATTTGGTCCTTCCAGCGTACACAAGGTCAACCTTTACTCCAACAACCATTATTACCGCTTCAAATACACGTCTCGCTGCCATCTAAACGACATGTTCAAGTCAGCGGAGCCGTTGGATGTTAATGTGCTACACAACATTCATGTCTTTGAGGAGCTCTTACAGGGTACTTCCAGCTAGTCACACCAATCGATGCTCCTTCCAACCTCGATTTGGTCCTTCTAACGCAGACAAGGTAATCCTTTAAATCAACTACAACTAATTCCCGTTTCAAATACCCATCTCGCCAAAATATCCTCTGACATTCGAACGACATGGCCTAGCCAGCGCATCTGCTAGATGTTAACAGGCTGCACAATATTCAAGTCGTTGAGGAGCTCATACAGCTCATTGTTGGATGCTATGCGGAAATCATTGCCAATTCGCACTGGACCGAAAATCTTATGTAAGACTTTTTTCTCGAGCACCCTCAAGGCTAGTGCATTGATGCATAACAGCGTCCATGCTTCTGAGCCATAGAGAAGCTCGCTGGGCATGAGAGACTTGTTGACAATACGTTTTGACGCGCGAAACAGGTCACTTCTACTCAATTGTCTATTGAAACTCTAGTAACACCTGTGGGCAAGACTTATCCCACATTTGATCTCCACACTGCCTCTTGAATTCCACTGAATTTTTTTTTAAAAAACTGTAACAACTTGACTAATGAAATTACTTCAATTGGTCACACTATATTAATGCAATCTTTTTAATCGTTTCAGTCCTTTTTCATCATCCTATTTTTTGAATGATTAAATAAAAAAAAATTCAAACTCTCCGCCATTTTCTCATATTTCATTTCATTTTAAACGTTTGACTTTTTTGCTTTGAAAGGAATTCAATAGCAATGCACATTTCTTCAATCGCATTCATTCATTTCAATCACTTTGACTTTTATGACTGAAAGTTTTACAGGACCTGTCCGTCAAATCGTTCTTTAATAATATTTTGTGTCACTGTTTGTAAATGTTAAAGGGTGATGTTGAGGAGTTTGTCATTGTTCGTATATTACTTTTAGAAGTTAAAACTGCACACATGTCAAACTACATGCAATCATATGGCAGATTCGACAATATTTATAAGAGCCTTGTAATAGGCCCTAGGATAATTTGTGTACGATGTGTATTTTTTTGTTGTCTATTTTTCCTGTTTACTTATCTGCATTTGATTTGTTTTTCCATGCGTAACAATATTTAATCAAAATAATTTTGAATGTGGCAACTCTAGACTTATATCGTAATGGTCCAAAGTCAGTTGACCAGAGTATTTAAAGCTTTTCTGCTGTGAAAACTGCTGTCATGGCCAGCAATACAACCACATTAATGCCCGTTATTTTTTCTATCCCTCCTAAAAATCAATCCTCAACACATTATTCTCCTTCGAATACAACTTCGGCAATAAAGGGTCATTCGCGTATAAACATTAAATTTGTGGCGGGATATGTTTGCTTGAATATAGAATCTAACGAGGTATTCTCAAAGCACTGATGAAAAGAAAACCACGGAGCACGTTGTATGCAAACAAATTTCATCAAGCACTACACAGCAAAATTATTAGAAAAAAATTCTAGCTTCACAAAATTCACGTTTACAAAATTCAGCTTACCCAAGGGGCCTATTCAGCACAATATCGAAAGCGTCGTTCAATGGATAATCGAGCAAAGTGAAGTCAATATTCACAGATTACCCAAAATAGTCACATTTGGGCACTTAGGATATTCTCATACATTGCTAGAGAAACAAATGCGTTCACAATGAGCAAATTTCTGGTGTGGATTTCAGTCACGCGATGTGATTGGACCTTTTTTTTGAAAATGAAACCGAAGTTAAAATGACTGTTATAAGCTCTCATTACAGGAACATGATAACGGAGTTCCTATAGCCTGAACTAGATGGCATAAATCTGAATTACAAGTGGATTCTCCCCAAGACAGTGCCACCAGCCACTTTTCGTGTGTTTCAATTGATTTATTGCAGAACGCTTTTCTGAAGAAACTGTGGAAAGAAATTCTAATGTCGACTGGCCTCCAAAAACAATGCGACTTAAGCCCGTGCGATTTTTCGCAGTGGTTTTGTGAAATCTGAAGTTCATACGTGTAAATCTAACAGCTTTAATCCGAATTCAACTCAACATTGGGGAAATAAAGCTTGATCGGAAGCATCAGTCAGTCTTTCATATCACACATCTGAAAAGGGTTTAGTTCAGGGCCAAAGGAACATGTCACAGCCTTTCCAATGCTTTTCAAATATTTAGGGTCACAACCTTGCTCTCTTACTTACTTCGTTGGTTATTATAACTCTTTAGTCAGGACTACAACCTAGCTTCATTTATGTTAATTTTATGCATGAGTGGCAGGACCTACAGTTTAAAGTCGACTCCGAACGACATATTTGAAAGACCTTTCAAAGTAATTTTATTTACTCTCAGATTTTTTGCCAGAAGTCTACTGACAGAAAGTTGCCAGGGAAATATTTTTTCTTTTGTTCGAAGTGCCTGAGTAAGGCGTTGAAAATGGACAGACGCCTAGTAAGTCAACACACATTATTATTAGACCACAGCGACTTCAAACCTTGCTCTCACCAAACCTTATTTGCTGTTTTTATTTTTTAAACTGTGATTTCTAATTAAGGTTTGAGCGCTCAATATAGTTTTGATGGTTTTCCAATTCCATTTGCGACTTTAAATCACACCAACCGTAGCCTTCAATGTTTCCTTTCATTTCAAGATTTATTTGATCAAAATATCAAAAATTATTTTTCTCGAGGAGCGGTTGATAAAAACTTATGATTCGCATGCATTGCGCCTTAAGTTCTTTAAAAGGCCTTTTGAGCAAAGGCCTATTTCGTCGTGACTCTTGTATGAATCGAATATTTTCTTTTGTTGTAAATTGTTTGCGATCAAACTGAAATGAAAGCTGGTTTGAGTATTTGTACAACAATCAATAAACAAACACAAACACTAGACATTGACAGAAAAAAAAGAAAACGAAAAAAAGGACGAAAATCGTTTATACAAGCTTACTTAAAAACAGTCCATCAAAAAATTTATAAAAAAGAAGGACGAAGTTTTTCAAGTACGGTATAGAAAGTGAATATTGAAAATTGTGTTTGAGTGTGTTTGGGTGTGTGAAAATGCATTTGAGTGGTTGCACAAATGACTGGCAAAATAACGAAATGATTGGCATTTTATGTGGCACTTCTATTGCTGCCGGGCATATGAAAAAGCAAATAAATTCAAGGGTTTTTCAAAAATATTTAAATTTGATGGAAATTTCATTTACATAAAAATACTTCAGAGTATCAATTTATTTAACAAACTAATTAACACAAAACGGGAAAGTTGTTCTTTCGTCTCCTTGTTTTTATTGATTCCAGTTGGTTAATTACTTCACAAAAAGTTGTGAAAAAATCGATTTCCTGCTTAATTTTTGATCCAATGATTTGGTCATGTTAACACTATGTTTGATAGAGGTTTGATCGAAAGTTTGTGAGGCTCAACACATGCATACTTACCCCCCCAATATGCCACAAAAATTTTTGTTACTTAAGTAAAGTTTTTCACCAAAAAATTTTCTTTCAATACATCAGAATACATATACAAATATACATATGTGTGAATGTGCACGTGTATGTGTGAATGAACTAATCGTACCAGCGTACCAGTTTCGAAACTTTTAAATTAAACTTGGTTGATTGTTTGGTATTTCCTGTTTAACTCTCTCTCTCTCTCCCAATGATTGATTTCTTGTTTTTCTTTTCTTTCTTGCTTGTTTGCATACTAGTCTGCTTAATAGTGTGTTAAAGAGAGATTTCAGTATTTTGGTTCAATATTTCCTCTTCTTTAAGTTTTTTCGGGTTTTGTTTTCTTTTCTAAATTTTTCTAAAATTTATACAAAAAAAAAGGAAGTAAATATATTTTTCAGGAAGAATTTTCTTTTGAAAAACTTTTCTCATTTAAATGGAAAAACAATTTTTAAAATTTTTTTATTTTAAAGTTTAATATCAAAGGTCTTAATTTAAAGATTTTGATTGGTATTCTGATTGCATTTATTTTATTTTAAGCTAATTTTGCTAGAAATTTCGAATTCTAGGATCCACACAAATCACGGTACGTGGATTTAAGTGGGAGGCATCATGAAATGAATTACAAAATGACAACAATTATCAAAGGAACATCCTGCAAACTTGAATTGACTAGACTTTGCTAACATATGCTTCAATAGTATGGTGAACTTCGTTGAATACGAACTGCAACATCTGATCACTACAAAGGACTTACAGCCTGATGGCTTATGACTGTGGAAAAGTGGATTTGGTGGCACCATGAAGCAGTTCATACAACCCTTTACCACTCATGTTGTGTGTTAATTTGTCATTTTCGTATATCATTTCGTTGGCGATGTCTACCCTGGGGTTTGAACCGTGGCCTTACGTCTAATAATCCAACACACTACTTACTAGACTACGGCAACTACATTGGACCCACAAATATCTTGATGGAATAAAAGTAAAAATCTTGAAGAACTATAGCGAGCATTGACTACATTAATTACATACTCATCAATGAAGTTTAAAATATTCAGACCGGAAATAGAAATTTGGAAAAGTGATGCAATGCATCTCTTTAACGAATACTTTTAGATTTTCATTGATGGTTTGAAATCGAATGGTGGTAAGCATACTTTCTAATAGCCAGGCGACAGTCAGAGTACTGGGTTTAACAGAAAGAAATCAAAGATGATTTATAGCTGCCTCAAGTCTCTCTAAAATATAGGAGTACAGTAAACCATTTATTTACTAGTCAGAAGCCCTCGTAGTCTAGTAGGTGTGTTGGCTTATAAAATCGAGAGTCCGTTGTTCAAACTCCAGCTAAGACATCTCAAACAAAACGACTTATGAAAAAATATTTCTTCGGCGTCTGCTGAAAGAAAGTATTTCTGACAAAAACTCTGACTATGAAATTTACATGAAAAGTTTCCCAAAAATCTGTCGTTTTAAGTCGACTGTAGGATCCGCCATTGACCTGCGAGATGCCAGGTGATAATGCAGACTAAAGGGTTGTAATGACAAGCATTAGATTACAGCATCTCACTGTACATTATGTGGGTGCAGAAACAAAGTGATATCCTAGGTATCTGTACAGCGAAGTGAACAAGTGTAGCCTAATTATCGAATTCTATGGTAGTGTGCTGGCTTATTTGATGTGAGGACTCGGATCAAACCCCAGGTCAGAGATCAAAACGAAAATATGAAAAAATATTTTATCGGCGACTTCCTCTCAGCAGATTTCTGACAAAATATCTGAGAGTAAATAAAATTGCCAAGGAAAGTTTCACAAAAAATATCTGTCGTTCGAAGTCGACTTTAAGCTGTATGTCCTGCCACTGATGTATAAAATTAACACACATCAGTGGTGTGAGAAGATAGGTTGTAATCCTGACTAAAAGGGTTGTAATGACCAATTATGTAGTTCTCTGCAATGGAACCCCCTTTTAAGACCTGCAAACGATTATAACTGGCAATGCAGTTATAGAGTCTATAAACGCTGGGTGAGTGTGGCTTCGGACATGAGTAGAATGGAACTCCTCTAGGGAGCATAGGGCCGCATGGCTTACCAATAGTCCGCTAAAACTCCAAGGAAGTACGCTCACTATGATTGTTGAATGTATTACTTGACGTTGCATTATGAGCACAAAACCATGGGTCTTGGACCCATGGCGAACACTTTCAGCAATAGCCATGGAGACGAAAAAAAGGGAGAAAACATATGAAAGTCTGCCGAAACTCCAAAGAAGTAAGCTCGTTGTGAGCGTTGATTTTATTACTGGACATTGCATTAAGGGCACTCAACCATTGTTGTTGGACACATGGCGAATAACTTTAGCAGGAGCCATAGAGGTCCGAATCTGGTGAAAACTTTTCTTCACTTTGGTGTCTTTATGTAGGTGATTTCAATGAATTGTCAGCAATGGGACATAAGGAATCTAAGGCGCTTTAGCAGAAGCTCCAAATGGTTGTGGGACCAGGGAAAATGGATAACAGGGGTATAACAATAGAGCTTTTATAACCTAAGCTAGTCGATCTCAACTTCTTTGGTGGACATCCAAATTTTCCCCTCGCCTACTATTAATCTACAGTATTAATCTCTATATAGACGGTCGTGGGGATGAGCATACCACGTTGCTGTTATTTCTAACAGCAACTTATGTTGGTTTGAAGCTTAACTAAGGATATGATTTGAAAACATTTAATTTGTTTAAACAAATGGAAAATGTTCAACAAACCAAAAAATCAAAAACAATTCATTTGTCATCTTATCTTGGCCAAAGGAATATTGTTGTAAACTGCAAGTAAGTGTTTGCCAAAAATTATTGCCATGGGCTTGCTTTTAAACGACGCCATAGAATTTATAAGATTTTAGAGAGAGAGACACACCAATACCGTTTAGACTTTATGAAGACAACAAAGTGTAAAGAAGTTAATTCCTACGTAATGGTGGTGGTGTAAAGAAAAACGATAATTGGCAATGGGAAGTGCCAGACCAAAAATGTGATAATTATGCTAATTAGTTGAAAAGGAAAGAAAAGCTTTTTTTACAGGCATAAATACGAAAACAAACGGAAAGGGAAAAAAATCAAAACGGAAGGAAAAACATTTATGGTCTTTGAACAATTGAAGAAAAGGGAACACAAAGTGAGAGAGAAAGAAATACACAACAGAACACATATACTTATGCTATGAACAACAAATATTTTCTTTTAGCCTTTTTGCTTTGCTTTTGGCCAGAATTTTCTCAAGTGTTGGTGTTTTTAGAAAAACAAACAACCCATTGAAATCATTTCAAAGTCTTAATTCATGCTGTTGTTATCAAATTTGGAATTCATAGACCATTTAATGAGTGTGTCCCTGGCACAGCAAGGCTGTCGTTATTTTGGGAACGACAATATTGCTTGTGCTGTTGCAGGAGGTGGAAGAGATTTTGCTGCCAAAGAGATGGTGCCATAATATTTTATTTTTCTTTTTTAGTTTTTTTTTTTATGAAATATTTATTGAATATTTAATTAACATAACGTTGATAAACAGAAGGAGTTTGTATGTTTTTATTTGCGTTTATAATTATTTTATAATGAGGTGTTAATTTAATCAGTGTCAGGCTAATAAAAATATAAACAGAGCATCAATAAAAACCAATTAATTAATTAATTGAAAAAATATTCAATGATGATATTTAAAATGGAATACGAAAGCAGTTTTAAATTTATAGAGAATTTATTCAAATTAAAAAATTTTCTAAAAAAATATTTCACTTCAGAAATGGTCAGGATAACAATTAAGAAATGCATAAAAATGCATATATCGTATCTTTCATTAAATTCATAACATACATACATACATAATTGGTCATTAAAACACTTCAGTCAGGATTGTGTATGTGTGTTAATTTTATACTTGAGTAGAGGGAGCTACAGTTTAAAATCGAATTCGTAAGACAGATTTTTTTGAGAAACTTTTCATGACAATTTTTTATTTACTCTCATATTTTTTGCCAGAAATGTGCTGAGAAGAAGCTGCGAAAGAGATATTTTTTCATATTTCGTTACGTTCTCAAAGAAAAAAAGTTTAAAGGGTTCAAATCGTACAATTTCAGTGGCTAGTTTACAACATCTTCACGTGCGACAATCATAACTCGCCCGTACAAAATATGAGTTAGCATTAACCTGTTGAAATCACATGTCTTTGGTTTCAGGATCACACAATTCAAGACAAAATTTGTTGGTCATCATCGAAGTATAGACCTCGCTGTTGACAGCTATGGCGTGGCCAACGTCGTTCTAAAGAAATACGCAACGATGATGCCCAGCCAGAGCAAAATCAACACCAAACAGTGACATTTTAGAGATGCACTAGACACTTTTGGATATCATGTGGATTGATATCGGCACCTACTCGACAATTTTGTTTGCTAACGTACTTATTAATATAGAAATGAGCGTTAAAGATAAATTTTTTTATGAACATTAGGGTCAATTGCCAACTGCTCCAGAGCCCATTTAGCTAACATACGCCGCTGTCTATGGTTATTTATCTTCAGTTTCTTGGTCAGTTGAATTTTGTACGGTTTCAGGTCCAAGTCACAATGAAAAATTCACGAAATTGTGTTCTGTGAAAGGCGTCTTCTTGTAAGCAACGCGAAATCGACAGCCTCAGATTCTACTGTACACTCTCACGAACAGCGGCCATGTTTTCGGCAGATGTTGCACTTCGTCGAGGTACGAGTACTAGTAAGTCTTTTACTGAACCAATGTACTCGGATTTACCCACTACATTGCCGAATAATCCTTTCGGTAGGATGATTATAGTGTACGCTAAATAGCTGCAGTATTGCGTGACACATTGAACTGTCTTGTTGAAGCATATCAGCATGTTTATACTGTCCAATTGCAGGTGAAAAACAGCCGGTTATTTTTACAGACGTAGCGCTTTAGTTTGTCGGTAACGGTTCCTTTTGGGTCGGCCCAATGTCTCCTTTAGACGTCAACCCATACTAAACAATGCCTTTTACTGAATGCAATGGTTTTTCCATAATAATTTCTAGATTCTCCCCTCCCCTCTATGCAATAATTTGGTTATCATAATATTAACCACGGGTTTGTGAATTAAAGCCGCCTAATTGTTGCGTGAGCTGAACTTCATCGAAATAAGGGTGCAGATTTCCCTGCTAAATATTGTTGCATAATACGTCCAATTTCTGTGAACACTGTGGAATTCAGAAACTCGTTGCATTCTTCACACTTGCTTTTACTTTTGCAAACGAGATGTTGATGACATTCCAAACTTTCATGCTACTCCATGAATATCCAAGTATTTTGGTATCCAAAGCTCTTATTCAAGTCGTCGTTGCCATGTGACATACATACATACATGCATGCAGAAATTGATTTTTCTAAATAATTGATACAACCCTCATTAATATAAAATGATTTTTTAATTTTTTATAAGTTTTTCTTTTCTGCTCTTCTTTTTCTTCTTCACAATATTTTACGGGTGTGTTCTTATTCTTGTTCAATTATGTCCTCCCCCCTTTGGTCCTGGTCACATTTTATTGTTGTTGTACTTCAAACTTGCTTCGTATTTATTTTATCTGAAGTACCTCAACATGTCTTTCTTCAACTAATTGCTGATACTTAATGGCAACGTCTACTTGCCACAAATTATTATCCCCTGCTGTAGCCAAACCAAACACTTGGAACCAGATGGATAGAAGGAAAAGAATGGAAAAGAAAAATACCAACGCCCACGACAATTACAAGATCGCATGTTCAACCGCATTTTAACAAACATTTGAAAAGAAAAGAAAATGATAACGAAACTTAAGGGAATACAGTGGGAATACCTCTGGTAATGAAATAACAATTTAATGGTTTGTTAAGAAAAATGCTAAGAAAATGGATAAGAAAGTAAGTGGAAAAGAAAATTTTAAATTAATTTAAACGACAGCAATTTAAATAATGTTCTAAGGGATAATTTAAAATATATTTTCATTATTCACTTACGGAAAATGTTGCAATTGTAGTTTTTAAAATGGAAATGGCATTAAGTGTTGTATAAACAGCGCTCGTCAACCACATGTCATGTAAACGCATGAAGGTTCATGCTGTGAATCGCTTTAAAAATATCAACTAAGTAAAGTTGAAAGCGAAAATAACGTTCTGTTATATCATGTTGCATAAAGATTTATGACATGTTAAATATGTTTTCGTGGTTTTCAGTGAACTTGTTAGTAAAAGTTTTAAACACAAATTATTTGTTCGAAACACAAAAATATTTTCAAAATAAAAAACTTCTTCTACGTACCAAAATTGTAAACGTAAGATCATATAAACATTATTTTTTATACCCTACCTTACCTTATCCCCCTTATAAATGATGTTTCGAAGTGCAATTAATCTTATGACGACATTACTTTATTGTTAATATAATAGCATAGACTAGCAGTAATATTTCAAACTCAAATTTTTCCTAAGACTCTGATATCGTCGTTCATTACATTACACACACTGTCCCACAACTAGGAGAGATAGAATATAGTTGGGGGAGGAAAAAATGATTTTTAATGGATCCCTATAATGTCACCTTCCAGCCTATTGGCCTGAAAAATTTTAGGATGCCGGTCCTACTTTCCTGCCTAGTATTTTATATGCACCTAGGTGTTCCTGCCTGGAATGGATTAATGCTCAGAATGCTTTCCGGTGATTCATTTTTATCGTCACAGAATCTACATGTTGGGCTCAATGCAGGCCTCATTCTGAATAATTGTATCCTAAATTTTCAGTTCCCTGTCAAAAGACCGCCTAACCTGGATAGTCTAATGAATGATATATGTAGATCTCCTCTAATTGTGGTTTCCCAACAATAGTTTAGATTGCCCCCAAAACGGTTTTGGTTTAAGGAACTCTTCTGCTCTCTTTATCTTCTCTTTCATTGAGCATACCTTCCCAAACATTTTATTTCAACTACCATCAGTGGCATACAAACTGGTTTATTTAATACATACATACATACATAATTCGTCATTACAACCCTTCAGTCAGGGTTAAGTCCTAGTTTCTCATCTAGTTTCTGTGTATTAATTTTATAAGTACTTTACAGTTTAAAGTATTCTGCGAACGACAGATTTTAAAGAAATTTTTTTTGACAAATCTCAGAACTTTTGCTAGAAATCTGCTGAAAGGAAGCCGCCTAAGTATTTTTCTTTTTTTGATTTCTCGTTTTTGTTCGAGATGTCTGACCTGTGGCTTGAATCATTGCCTCACGTCTAATAAGCCAACACACTATCTACCAGAGACTTGGTTTGCTTCATCATTGTCGAGAATTTCTACATGATCCAGCAGAAGGTAACTGGTTTTGCTTCCCTAGAAAGTCAATTTAATCTCATAGGCGCCGAGTGGTGGCCTGACTGTCAGATAAGATGGTTAAGTTTTGTCCTTGTACCTCCCACACAATTTGAATTGAACATATCTTTCGATGGCATAGACTTCCACTTGGAAGATACACGCGAGTTTCCCCATTGGTTCGGAATATTTAAATCTGGGACTGAAAACTTCAGCTTCTATTCCAAAACCCGTTCTTGACCCATTAGTACACCACAAAAGAATATTTTGGATTACTCCATTCATATTTTTTTTACTAAGTCTTGTTGCGAAACATTTCTCAAAATTATAGAGGCTACTGATTATATCCAGGAAACAGTTACAAAGGCAATTGTCAGCTCCCTAATGAATTGCATGTTAGACTTGTGTCCCATCAATCTAAACTTAGACTGGAAAAAAATGGTCTTCTATACCAGGGAACAGTTAAGGAGGGAGTAGTCAATTCCCTAATGAAATTTGGGTTAGATTTGTCTCCCATCAATCTACACTTAGACTCTAAAACATTGGTCGTCTTTATTACGTTCAGCCTTTAACTCTGCTGCAGATAAGATATTTCAATATACGCCAGTTTCAGCAACTTATCCAACTCCATTTGACCTGTTTTCAGATCTGTTCCATTTGCCCAGATAATTCCACTATTAACCTTCACCATCATGATATACATACAGAACATAAATTGTAGACTTCAATCCCCGGGTTTCCTTGCATGCTTTCTGTATGCCATATGGCATGTCTGATCTTTTATTTCATGCTCTCTATAGTGTTATTCCTAGATATTACACCTCCAATCTCTGTGGTAGTATTATCTCAACCCAGAAGTCGATTATTTTGCCCTTTAGGAAGTTCTCTTTTTCTTTTAAATGGTACTCGTCTTATCCGGTTTCATTCTCTGGCTTAGTTTAATGCATCAACAACTTACAATCTCAACACCCATTTGAATGTCTTCGCACAGAGTACCTTCATTATAGTCAGTCATATAGTCTCTATAATCTATCTGCTTATGCCTGGCCGTCAATTCCCATACTTAATAACACTCTTAAATCCTTTAATATGTTTTCAATTAAAATTCCTGAAATTCTGTGAAAAAAAATCTCACAAATGTTTCAAATGAAATTAATCGATTATATTTTACGGTTCATTTCATTTCCTGCTGTAATGATTTGCTCTCTTATTTTCGCTCATCCTGCAAGGCAACATTTAAAATTTCCGCCATAATTATGGTAATTAATTGTAAAAAATATTTCTTTTATTTTTAATAAAAAATATTATTTTTTTTTCCAATTTTTGTATTGTTTTTTTTATGGTATTTTATACATACATGACTGTGTGTATGTATTATTTACCTGTGGAATTTACGTATGCTAGGCTACAGTTATAATTAACATAAATCCCTTATTAATAAAGTTATTTTATGTGTAATAATAATAATAATTATTATTGTTAATATGGTTACATATTCTTTTTCACCTGTATTATTACCACAACTACTGATACCACTCACTGCCCATTAACGTGCCAATTGATTAATTATTTAACCAACGACCATCGTAATCAAGAAAAAGGAGCAGAAGTCAAATATGTAGAAAATATAACAATAGTTCCATAGGAATGGAAATGTGAAAATGGAATTACTACTCGGATTTTCAGTGAAAGTCTTTTCAGTATTAAAAAAAAAATTCGTGACATGTGCCAAATAATATTTCACCGTAAATATGCTAATAAATGAAGTATGCTTGCAAATTGCAAACGTACATAAATCGGTCATTACAATCCTTCAATCAGAATTACAACCTAGCTTCGCACACCACTCATGTTATGTGTGTATATTTTATACACAAGTTGCGGGACCTACAGTTCAAAGTGGACTCCGAACGACAGATTTTTTGAGAAACTTTTCATGGCAATTTAAATTACTTTCAGAAGTTTGTGCCAGAAATCTTCTAAGAAATCTGGTTGCAAAATTTTATTTTCCATGAATTTTTTTAACAAACCTCGTACTGTGCTAGAAGTACGTCAAAATAAAGTTAATTTTTGGGCCAAAGAGTACGCCTTCATAACGAATTATCGAATTTGGTACATACAAGTTATGCTAATGCACTGTGTAACTGTGGGATAACCACATCCTACGATCGTATTGTTTCAAGACCAATCTAGCCTTCCACAACGGTCATCTTGCTAAAGCCTTATCTGTGAAATTAGTTGCCATTTATTCAGCATTGATCAAAACACAACCACACACACAATTGGTCATTACAACCCTTCAGTCAGAATTGCAACCTAGTTTTTCTTAGCATTTGTGTTGTTTATGTTATGTGGACTCCGAACGACAGATTTTTTAAGAAAGTTTTCATTGGAATTTTTTATTTACTCTCAGAGTTTTCTGTCAGAAATCTGCTTAAAAGACGTCCGCGAGGAAATATTTTTTCATATTTCGTTTTGTTGCAGATGTCTGACCTAGCGTGTGAAGCATCGCCTCACGTCTCATAAGCCAACACACTATCTACTAGACTTCGGCGGCTACGTGCAAAAATAAACTTGTTTTATCAAAATCGGTGTTCTATATGGGCAACGTACCGCTCTTCGTATAACGAGAGAACAATTCACAATGTGGTGGATAGGTTCTAGCCCACTTGGTTCAATAAATGGTCGACCCTCACCCAAATATCGACGTAAGGCAAGATCTGCCAAAAACATCGCCGCTGTCTGTGTGCAAGAGTGCAGGAGAATCAGAGGAAGTTGATTTCGCTTTGTTCACAAGAATTCAAGAATGTCATAGACCACAACTTGATGAATTTTGCATCGTTGTTTGGGCCTGCACCCCTAAAAATTTTTACTGATCCAGGAATTGCTTATAAAAGAGCACAGACAGCGACAATCTTTCGCTGTATGAGCTCTGGAACAGTTGGCAAGTGAACAAAATTGTCATTGAAAAATTACCTTCAACACCGGAGCCCATTTCGGGATGAAGGGGTATTTGAATTTGTGTCGATACCAATACAAATGAGATTCAAAGGCATCCAACGTATCCTGAAAAAAATCGCTGTTTGGTGTAGATTTCGAATATGAATGTTTTTGGTTATTAAAGCAATTGTGTACCTTAGCTCCATATTTGTCCTTTAACCTCTTGTTCACTATTGCTAAGAATTTGTTGTAAAAAAAATAACTGTTTATATAACAACAACAATAAATAATTAATTGTTTTCAATAAACACACAATATGTGTGTACAGGTGGGTGTAACGTTTTTCTGTTTTTTTGTTTCGAATTAATTTTTAATGTATACTTTGACATGCAAAAAGATTGATAATAAATGAATGAAAGCTTCCTTTTCAAATTTACAATCGTAACTCAATGCTACTGTTACATACAAACGATCAAGGTGAATATCATTCTGTAGATATTCATTAAATTAATGAAATGCGAATGAAACAAACTGGAGCTATTTTTTATGTTTAAATTAATATTTTTTCCCCCGAGTGATATGAAAGTAGGGATATTTAATGAAATATAATGAATTTAAATATAATGAATTTAATGAAATATAATTTGAGCGGAACAAATTAATAAGAAGTGATGTTTCCAAAAAAACCTTTTCGGTTGAAGCTAATTTTCATCTTGGTGGGTACGTTAATAAGCAAAGCTGCCGTATTTGGGGCTCAGAAAACCCACACGTGGTCTTACAGAAGCCAATGTACCCATTACGAGTGCACCCAGTACGAGAGTTTGGTGCGGCCCATATTTCTTTGAAAATGAGAACGGCGCAGCCATTACTGTCAATGGAGGTATCTATCGCACCATGATAACCAATTTTTTTGTACCCGGTCTTCGTGGTATTGAACATCAGCAGGTTGGTGAAATTTGTCACATATTTCATGCAACAATCGATTTATTGCTTCATACGTTTGATGATCGTTTAATTAACGGAAATAGTGATGTCAATTTGCCACCAAGAAGCTGCGATTTGACACCGTTGCACTATTTTCTGTGGAGCGCCGTTAAAGAAAAGTGTTATGCCGATAAACCAGGTACAATTGAGCTTTCGAAGGCCAACATTTGCATTACAGATATGATTACACCTACACATCATCGCAAAGTATCATGAACTGCTAAAAATATTGATACTGCTGGTCTATCTTACGTATATTACGCTCATTGTGGCGTACATTGAATTTGGACATGTAACTACATACATATAAAGTCCAATTCCGGCAACAATTAAATCTGGTTGACCATTCACAACATCGAAAATATAGTCTTAAATACAGATTTTTCAAAAAAAAAATTATCTTCAGCAATAAAAGTCAGTGTGGTGGATAATCCGAATTTGTTGATTCCATGGCGGTCTTACTAATTTGGATTGCTTTTTAGCTAATTGTGGCGTAATTCGCATTTGAATCTGGAGCTTCACCCATATAAGGTTCAAATTACGGTACATTTAAATCGTGTTGATCAGTTACAACATCGAAGATTGTAACTTCGATTGGATGTTACAACAATCAACAATCGAACTAAGTTTTCTTCAGAGAGAGAAAGAGCAGAGCATTCAATGCATCCCGAAAAAATTACTGTTTGGTGTGGATTTTGGTCTGGTGATGTAATCGCTCCATATTTCTTTGAGAGCACTACAGATCGATGATAACTAACTTCTTTTGGTTTGAGTTGTATGATATAGAGACCAGCGTTCATACCAAATTGGATATTATATCCGAGTGATTCAAGGCAGAGTCATTTCACGTAGAGGTGATGTTAGCTGATTACCGAGATCGTACAATTTGATCCAGTTTGCGTGTTTTTTGTGGAGTTTTCTTAAGTCGCCACAAACCACATCGCTTCTGACAGCCAAACTCACTCATGCTATCAAGCAAATTCAACCTGATTTATGCGCCAGGAATATGTTATAATCCACACATAATGGCTTCAATAGGTCTTTTAAACAAATAAAAAATCTCCATGATATCTCCTTCACACATGTTTTGTTTCATTTAAATTTAAAGATAACGAGCGCTTAAAACGATGCTATATAAGAGACGTTAAACATATGAGTGTTGAGTTTGTTATTGAAAAATTTTATGTTAATCATACGCCGTGTATGTCAAAAGAAATATTTTGCGTTGAAAGCTATAACTAAGCCAAAAGAGAAATTAAAGTGTTTCTGAACTGAAATTATTAATGTTAAGTATTCATGTCATTTAAACTCATAGGCAGGTTTATTAAACTTTAATCCATTTCCCGCTTTCATCAAATATTTTAAGTACTTTCAGCGATTTGTTCAATTGTTTTTTCTTCCTTTTCCATATTTTTTTTTATGGGTTTCGTTATTCATTCGCTCTATATTTCCGCTATTTTTTTATCACATTGTATCGTGTTACGTGTTTGTGCACAAATCTATAATAACTATTGAAAATCACGTAATAATCTTCGATTTTCCTCTGCTAAGCAGTAACTCTTACTCACAATACGTGATCTGGTGTTTCAAATGCAAAACCAATGGAGAAAATACGTAAAACAAATGGTAACCGTGTGGCATGCGAAATGCGAAGTGATTGAAAACATTTTATCGTGCGAAAAGTGTTAAATTCAATAAATTGTAAACAATACATAGACTTGTCTACATAACAGTATAGGTATGGTATGGAATGATGATGATAAATCTGCTTAAATTAAATTCCAGGATAAAATTTAATCAAATAAAGAAACTATTTGCTGACAAATTTTGTGGAACAGTGAAATATTAAGAAATTATAGACACTATCAAGCTAACTTGAACAAGAATAGTAATTTTGGGGCATAAGTTTTACTTAAGTAAAGTAAAGTTTATAAGCAATACGCTTTGGATTTGCATTGGCGAACGTATATCACACGACATAATTGGTTGGTCGAGTATCAAAGGTAAAAGCAGCCTACAAAGAAAAAAATACAACGGTTTTCTGGTTTTAGTTGTCATATCGCTCGACTGATGATCATACCACAAATCGTTCGCGCACAATATTAAAACCGGCTTGAGCTGTGTAACCCGCAGCCCAAAAGAAGTAGGTAATCATCGACTACGAGAGTAAATAAAATTGCCATGAAAAAACTTCTCAAAAATCTGTCCTCCAGAGTCGACTTTAAAACTGTAGGTCCCGCCACTCATGTACAAAATTAACACAAAACATAAGTGGTGGAAGAAGCTAGGTTGTAATCCTGACTAAAGGGTTGTAATGACCAATTATGTAAGTATGTATGTAATTACCGACCTAGAGTGCTCAACGTTGGGAGAGACGACCTGGCCCACATCATTCCCAAATCCATACCCATACAGTGACTTTATTGGGATGCATTAGATGCTTTTGTATATCATATAGATTGGTTTGAAACTATACAACAATTTTGTTTGTTGTTCATGTAGAAATGAGCCTCATCGCTGAAGACGATTTCTCGATAAAAATGGACTGCTGTGGAGTCCATTCGAAGAACACACGCCTTTTTCTATGATGTTTACCCGCATTTCTTATGCTCTTGAAGGCTCACAAGTCAAAATTCGTCAAATTTTGTTCTGCGAAAAGCTAAGTTTTTGTGAGTGAAATGAAATCATCTGCTTTACATTCTCCTGCACACTCACTCTCATGAGCAGTGACAATGTTTTCGACAGGCCTTGCGTTTCATCAACGTAGGAGTGTAGATCAATCAGTTACTGGGCCAACTGGCTATCGCGAGTTGAAGGTATGAAGTCGCCGTAGTCTAGTAGGTAGTGTGGTGACTTATTAGGCGTAACATTTCCAACAAAACGATAAAACGACAATGACAAAATTTTTCTCGCCGACTGTCTTCCAGCTGATTTCTGGCAAAAACTATGAGAATAAATAAAATTGCCATGAAAAAGTTTCTGATAGATATCTGTTGTTCGGAGTCGACTTTAAACTATCGACCCTGTCAATCATGTATAAAATTAACAAGAAACTAGGTCGTAATCCTGATTAAAGGATGACCTTCTCACAAATATAAGTGTAAAAAGTAATCGTGTGAATGTATAATTTTTTTTTTTTAAGTTAAGAAAAATGCTAGAAAAACTAACTCTTTGCTACAAACTCTATATAAGTTTGTCTCTTCAAAGCTTTTGTTGCTTTAAAAACGATACTTTATTGTCAATTTATTTCCATTTTTTGTTTTGTTTTCTGTTTGGTAAAACAATTAACGTAATAACACTCCTTATTTTCTTTCAGTTTTCAGTTTTTATTGTTGTTTTTCTTTTTTATTATATTTGTCACCTTTAGTGACATTTCCTTAAATACTTTGTGACACTTCTATCTGACATGTTGGCATGTTGCAACACCATTAATTTCGTTTTTTTTTTTTTCATACATATATCGCATGCTAACGAAATTTCAAGCCAGTTTTCTATTTTTTTTTTTTTTTTTTTTGCTTTGAAGATACTTAATGTCCTTTCGGAGTACGTTAAATAAGAATTACGACAGATAGATTGTAATAAATAAAGCAAATAGAAAAAATCGAAAGTTACCTGATTGAATGGAAAAGGAAAAAGAATTCTTAGATGATTTCAAATACAGAAATTATTGTTAATAAAAGAAAATTTGTTTGTTTTATCAATAAAAGTCAATGACTAGTTAAAAGTATCCACAATGGACAATACTAGCTATTAGGTTTTAAGAGAAGTTGAGTTTTAATGTGGTTTTCTTAACAGAAATTAAATTTTTGTTTTAAATTTTCCTGTTTGATTTCTTTCCGGTAAGGGAATCAGTTGTAATCGTATTTCCTTACAGATAAACGATTACTTCCATAATTCTTTTGAATCTCTCATTATGTTAAGAATTATTCATTACTTTTAATTACTTTTTACGGTGATGAATAAAATTAAAATCAATAAAGGAAGGGAAATAAAACGATAGGTTGTAAAAGCTAAATGGCTAGTCAAGTCGAATTGTTGACGAACTATAATGGAAATGCAGTTGAAAACTGCAGTTTGTAAAGGATGGGCCATTTAAAAGTCTAGATTTAAAAATGCTATAAAACTGTCTTGGCAAATAGGCTGGCTTCACAGTACCTCATTCGATCGAACCAATTTTCGTGCACCTTTTTGAGTGTATTGGATCGTATCTCGGCAATAGCATCATGAATGTTGGCCTTCAAATGCACAATTGTTTCTGATTTGGCGGCATAACACTTTTCTTTAACGGCACCCCACACAAAATAGTCCAATGGTGACAAATCGCAACTTCTTGACGACCAACTGACATCACCACTTTGGCTTATTAAACGGCCATCAAACGTTTGACTCAATAAATGGATTGTGGTATGAGATGTGTGACAAGTTGCATCATACTGGTGAAGCCGACCACCGTTCACATCAATACCATGCGGAGTGGGTACAAAAAAATCGGTTATCATGGTGAGATAGGTGTCTCCATTGACCGTAATGGTTGCGTCGACCTCATTTTCAAAGAAATATGGGCCAATAATGCCTCCACTCTACAAGCCGTAATGGGTGCATTGGCTTCTCTAAGACCAGATGTGCGTTTTCTGAGTCGCAAATACGGTAATTTTGCTTATTAACGTACCCACTAAGATGAAAATGAGCTTCATCCAAAAAGATGATTTTTTTTATCGACATTATCGTGCAGTTTTTCGTTGGCACATCTAGCGAAGCGGATCAACTCTTGGATCAATTGCACTTTGTAAGGCATCATACCGATATCTTTTTGCAAAATTCAATGTACGTGAAATGTTCAATGCTTCGCAACGTTGACGAGTTGAGCCACAGCTTCGATATTTTCAGATGTATGCACCGTACGAGCATGCTCGCGTCTTGGCGCATCAACAATGAAACCAGTTTCACGAACTTTAGCAATAAACTTGCATATACCGGGCACTCTTGGCCCTTTTCTGCGACCAAATTTTATACGAAATTGTCGTACAATTTCCGACCAATTTCCTTTGTTTTGGAAATAAATTTCCAATAAATCCAACGTTGCTCAAACGTAAATCGATTCATTACGTTCAGTGGAGATCGTAATCTGAATTTTGTGACAGAATAGAATGACATAAGTATTGCCAGATTCAAAATAACCGATGATTCAAATTTAAACCAAAAGATGGCCCCACCCGAGAAAAGAAAAAGTTCTCCAAATTAATGAAAATAGTTTTAAAAGAACAAGTTCAGTTCGACAACTAGTGAACTGACAAATTTTTTAGTGCGTTAGTAACAACATTATCCGGATCTTTATAATAAGTTCCTTTAATTAAGAATTTTCAATATAAAAGCTGCCTGGCAGATCCACAAAATAAATCGAGAGAAGAAAATATAAAACAATGAACACTGTGTTGCATTCCTTTGCATTCAACTTAAACCACATCCTTGTGAAAGCAATCAATATCGTATTACTTCTTATTACATTAACGTATCGATAACTTAATTAAGCTGCCTTTTGTGTGGACATAATATACGAAAAAATTTACGTTTTATTTCAACATTAAGAAGAAAATCTCACTATTAATATTCGTATGTGGACGCTCGTAAGCGAAAGCTCCCTCGGACACATGCTTTATAAAGATTATAATGCAACAATATTGTTAAGCAGTGTTCAATACATGTTGAGCATACTTGTGTGTGTACTTTCGAAAGTGCATCGTTTACTTCACCGGAAATTTAAATGTGCGAGTGAGTATTTATTGCGTATATCCTGTGCGTAAATAAGTTTCTTTGCATTTATTGCACTTCATTTTAATTATGCTTCTCGTATTTAAATACATAAACGGCTTTAAGCTCAAGTACATATGTACGTAACTGAATGTATTTCATGTATTGCGAATTACCAGTAAAGTACGTTAAAGGTAAGGGTATTGTGAGATTTCTTCAACAAAAAAAAATTTATTGAAAACGGAATTTGAAAATGAAAATGGTTTTTTTTGGGGCTAGTTTGAAGAGGTTACATATTGCTATACATCAGAAAGTGTCTAGGGGACAACACTAGTAAGAAATCATCGATTCGAATACCGGAAGAGAGCATTATGAAATGGTGAATGTGAGCAAATAGCTAAGCCGCAGATGAATATCGCTCACTGTTTCCTGTAGCAACCATGACATTATATAGATAAACCTTAAGAGGTGAAAAATTCTTCCGAAATTTCGTTTTCATATGGCCATTGCAAATATGTTTGTAATTGTCTGGATTAATATACGACATCAGGAATTGCTTAAAATTTCAGTCCATAACTGTCTTAGGTCATTTTCTCCGTGTATCCATATTGAGATAAGGCTCTCCATATATTCATTATTAGTTTAAGCTGGTTGAAAAGTGCTAGGGCTTCAATAAGCACTTTTTTACTGCTACCATATAAACATGGATACAATTCCTTTCACATTTCTAGATGTTTGCGAAGATATCCTCCCTATCATCAAATATAAACTCAAACAGCTTCTGCAGAAATTGCGCAATGTCTTGTTAGGAAATCTATTTCATGATTTGTATGCCATACACTGTTCGTTTTCCTATCGGTAATGTCTTCTGCTCGGCTTAGAACAACTCTATATACGGCTTTAGTTAGCAGAATGCGTTTGATTTATTCCCTACCTATTTGCAGACATAATCCAGTTAGGTTTTTATTCAGTCAGTTTTTGACTCACAAACTCTCTCCAAAATGTTTATGAATAATGCTATTATAAATGCTTGCATTACCATTGCCTCGACTGTCTTTTTGTCATGTTCTTAACAGAATGAGTTGGGAGCTACACAATTGGAGCAACAAAAAACTCAAGCTTTTTAAGGGTTATCAGCAGATTGGAATAAATTGCTCTCTCAAGACACTTGACTATGGCATTATGCAGCCAAATACGCCTGCATTTATTGGAATTCGACGTCGGAATGAATTTTTTTCTTCAGAATTCGGGCAATTATTTTCAGGTCAAATTTTTAAAACCGCCTTTTTGGCTACTAAATAAAATACTGGAAAAAGTAAAGCAAAATCCGAGTTGTTGTTGAAAGCCAGATGGACACCACCTATGTTGTGTTTGTTAATTTTATACATAAGTGGCGGGATCTACAGTTTAAAGTCTACTTCGAACAACAGATTTTTTGAGAAACTTTTCAGGGCAATCTTATTCACTTGCAGAGTTTTTAGCAGAAGATTTCTGAGAGAAAGTCATCAAAAAGAATTTTTTTGCTTTCCATTTCGTTATGTTCGAAATGTAGAAGCCTGGGTTTTAACCAGGCTTTCGTCTAATAAGTCAACACACTACCTACAAGACTACGGTAACTTCATATTTAAAAAAAATTATTACATTCATACACAAATACATAATTTGTCATTACAACACTGCTGTCAGGATTACGACGTAGTTTCTCACACCATTCATGTTGTGCGTGTTAATTTTATACATGAGTGGCAGGACCTACAGTTTAAAGTTGACTCCGAACAACAGATTTTTGAGATAATTTCAATGACAATTGTATTTATTTTATTATTCCTTGTCAGAAATCTGCGGAGAGAAAGTCGTCGGAGAAATATTTTCTTCATATTTTGTTTTATTGGAGATGTTTGACCTACGGCTAGAACCGTGGCCTCACTTTTAATAAGGCAACACACTGCTTACTAGACTGCGGCGACTTCATTTATGAATTAGGTTTTAATGGATTGTGTAAAAAGGCAATTGAAGGAAATAGAAGGATAACAGTGGCAAATTGACTATACTAAGACTGTGCCCTTCTTAAATTTCAAGTAATTTAGAAAACTGACTTCTATTGTTTAAAAAAAAAATCTATTTTTTTTTAATTTCTTGAATCCCTTATGTCTGTAATACTCAAAGAGAAAGTGCGCTACTTTTTAAACATACCTCGTATATTCAATTACTGTATTACAAAATCATTTCTGCATTGTCTACTGCATGTCTAGTTGACTTCCTGTTTAAATGTTTATGGAAATTAATAAACTTCCTAAGGGCATAAGCATTCAATTTTATTAATACAAACGAAAACATAAACAAAAATATTTAAATTTTAAATAAATTTTTAAAGCATCTGTTAAAAATTCAGCTGGTATGCCCATCAGACCATGAACAAAAAGACATTTAAAAAAAAAAAATTAAAAAAAATATATAAACTTTCTTTTGAAGTTTATTGTTTTACAAAGAATTTAAACAATTTAATAAAGTATTAAATGATACTTAGAATATTTACTTTCCCTGAGTCTCTATTTACGTTTGACATAAAGCTTTTAAATACTTTTGGAAATTTTCGAAACAAACGTAGTAGAAAGAAACCAAAAGAGAAAGAGGAAAAAGGAAATGTACAACAAGTTTAGAGAAAAAAAGTAAAAAGTTTTATATACATTTAAGCCTGAAACCAAGACCACGTGTCTTGCATTAAATATCCATGTAATCACACGTAGCAAATGCGTAATTCAGAGATGTGCCAACGGTTTCCTTAAAATAAAAGCAACGATGAATGCTGCTATCTTAGGTCAAAGCTTAAATAGGCATTTTCCTTCAATAATACAAAACAAACAACCATAAACTAAGTGTAGTCCATATTCTCACGAAAAACATTATCATTTCATACTTACTTAGCAGGCAGATAATCTTAAATGAGTAACGAATGGAGCAAATGGCATTCAGAGATGTGTAAATGGGCTAAAGGAAACGGAGATTGAAAGCGTAGAAATTTTTTAAATAAATATATTTCAGGATTATTAGATATTAGGCCATGGTTAAAAATAAAATATACCCTCGACGACTTTCTCACAGCAGATTTCTAGCAAAAACTCTGAGAGTAAAATAAAATTGCCATAAAATGTTTCTCAAAAGTCTGCCGTTCGTAGTCGACTTTAAACTGTAGGTTCTGCCACACATGCATAAAATTAACACGCACAACGTGAATGGTATGAGAAGCTTGGTTGTAATCCTGACTAAAGGGTTGTAATAACCAATAAAGTAAGTAAATAAGTAAGATACTTCTGTGTTCAATTGTTTATGCACATAAAGTAGACATTTTTAAGCAATTTTTATTACAGAAAACCCCAAAATTCAAAACTAAAACATATTCAGATTCATTTGTTTCAAGTGTTTGTCGTCAGTCAAATTCATACGTAAAATGAACACACGCTACATGAATGGCGTGAGAAACTAGGTTGTAATCCTGACCAAAAGGTTGTAATAACCAATGAAGTAAAAGTTTCTTTACTCTGTCGATGTTAAACAGTAGGTCTCGTCACTCATGCGTTCAATCAACTTACGCAACATGTGTGGAGTGCGTTGCCTAGTTAAGTAAATAAGTAAACATGGTGGAAGTAATCGCGAAAAATGTTTTGCAATTATTTGGATTACATTAGTAACTTTTCAGTATGAAAGGTAACTATACACACGGCATAGCAAGAATAATTAAATAAAAAACGTATCGAATTGTGAAAACCACTGCTTTTCATGGCATTAGAAACTTAAATTCAAAACTTACATAGATTACTTTTCTAGAAATATAAGTAACAACATATCCTTGTCAAATACCTGATCCTCCTTTATGCAACACTCTCCACTGAAATTCTATGCACTGGGAATGTATTCGGCAGAATAATTAATCCGCACCCCTTTTCTCTCCACTTCAGTCCAAAAACTCTGGTTTTTTAAGGCAATTGAAAAATTTCTCGAAAACAACGAAACCGATATATACGGGTATGTAAAAATTAATGAAGCTTATAATTCTAGTAAAGTAATTTAAAATAATTTTTCTTAAATTAAAAAATTTTAAACTAAAGAAATATTGTGTCACCAAAGGAAATTTTTTATCGCAAAGTAACAACTAAAACCATAAACAAATCTCCTTCACTCCTAAGAAAACTTTGAACTTTGCTTCTATTTATACAGTTGCCAAGAAAGCAACTTCAACAGCAACTGCCACTGCAACTTTTCAGTTTTATAGTCTTATCTGTCTTGTATTTCTTTATCTCATTGATGCCAGTCAATAAACAAATTTTACGAAGAAAAAAAAGGAAGTTTTATTCAACCCGAATGAAATATAAAATATTTATCAACACAAAAACAAAAAACAAAAATAAATAAAAAATTATAATAAAAGTATGGCCATAAGAGTGCATTTGCTTATGTGTGTGTGTGTGCAATATACTGCAAAAATGTTTTACGATTTGTTTATCGTTCATTGTGCTTAAACAACAATAAAAAATACTTTTTTTTTTTTCTTTTTTGTTTCTCTTCCCAAATGAAAAACTTCAAAATTTGTGTGTATTTTGGTTGAAAACTTTAGTGTCACCACATGGCCCATAATGGCTTAGTAATGGAATTCAGAGATAGAGAGAGAGAAAAAACCAAGAGGGCAAACGAACAACGCAATTGTGATGGAAATCTAAACAGGAAAACGTATCACACAGACACACACCCAACAAACAATTGTGTACATTCAAATCTAGACAGCTTTTTTATGTTCGTGTAAGCAAAAACCGTTGCACTTTTAAAAATACGCCCTTAAACAGGACAATGACTTGTTCTTGTTTCTCTGCCTGCATTGATGCCTTCTAAGTGCCAGTAAAATTGTAGGCGTTGAAGTGTTTTGTTTCATTTCCTTTCTATTACTTTTCAATTTATTTATTGTTGTTGTTGTTTTTGGAAAAAGAATTTTAGCATAAGATTTTTTATTGTTGTTATCGTTGTTCTTAATGTTCAAATTATAGGTGCAAATAGTAAGTGAGTACATCATGAAATTAGTTGGCAAAACACAATACTCATGGTTTATATTGAATTGTTCTATTTTAAGTAATAAAGGCAACCATCATTGAACCCATATCGTAGAATTTGCTAAAAGTGGTTTAATTTCATCAAAAAAATAGTTAAGAAAAGTTTTGGTTCATAATAAATTTTATAGGCCGTTGTATTCTAGAAGCAATTATGGCTGTAATTTTTTAGCACAGGAAACTAATTTAACGAAGCGACTTACATGATTTAAATCTTACGATTCCTATATGAACAGCAGGGCACTAAAAAATATGGAGATTTGCTCAATCAAGTCATGCCTTAAACTCAAGAAATTATTATAGAATCGAAGGCAGATATATTAATCAAAAGTTTCCCCAAATCTTAACCAACAATACTAACCAAACTAAGGAAATATCTCAAGTATAACATAAATATTGAGGCAAAACAAGGCTCAAGATATGAAATTTATTATTCACTACGAAATTGAATATCCAGAGCTCAAGAACTTTTCATTTGGTTGGAATACGAATATGTACTCCAGCATATATAGGTTGGGCCATCTATCGTTTTAAATTTGAAGCATCGGTTATTTCGAATCTTCCAATACTTATGTCATTCTATTCTGTCACAAAATTCAGTATATTATCTCCACTGAACGTAATGAATAGATTTACGCTTGAGAAACGTTGGAATTTATTGGAATAGATGGGGCAACGAGAAACTGCACGATAATGTTGACTTAGCCAAAAAAAAAATATCTTTTCGGATGAAGCTCATTCTCATCTTGGTGGGTATGTTAATAAACAAAATTTCCATATTTGGGGATCAGAAAATCCACATGCGGTTTTACAGAAGCCAATGCACCCATTACGAATGACTGTTTGGTCCGGCTTGTGTTGGGCTTCTGGGTTTTTGTACACGCTCTTCGTAGTAGTGATGTGATCGATATTTGGTTTTAACAGGATGGTGAAACTTGCCACACATCTCCCATGCCACAATCGATTTATTGCGTCAAACTTTTGATGACAGTTCATTTAGCCGAAATGGTGATGTTAATTAGCCGCCAAGCGGCTGCGATTTTACACCGTTGGACTATTTTCTGTGGGGCGCCTTTAAAGAAAAGTGTTATGCCGACAAACCAGAGACAATTGTGCATTTGAAGGCCAATATAATTGCTATGGGGTTCTTGCAATGGACTTTGATTACATATAACGGAAATTTATTCTATTATATGTACACAGCAGGTCCGATTTGTTATTTCTCTATACCAGTTTATTCATTAACCTCGATGTATAAATGTGTACAGTGTGGTATGAGATCATTTGTTTGCTCCTCTGCACTGGAATACCAATATCACATGTGAATTTATTCATCGTTGTTACATTCAATTTCAATGTTTCAGCAGATTTCTGGGAACAACCCTGAGAGTAAATAAAAAAAAATTGCTTTGAAAAGGTTTCTCAAAAACCTTTAAACTGTAGGTCTTACCCAACATTAGTGGTATGAGATGCTAGATTGTAATCCTGTCTGAAGGACTGGTATGGACTGGAGAAAATTAAAGAAGTTTGTACAAGATACAGACTTCCTACAGAGGATAAGGTAAGCGCACAACTAGCCCATATAATGGTTGAGGTGTACATCAGTTGGCATGAGACCCTTGATTAGTCTCCTCTCTTTCAAACTATGTACCTACCTACCTTGTCAATTGGAGCTGGTCCTTGGTTTGACATCTGTCGTTGCCTAGAAAACACGTTTGTTCTAGTGTTGGTGAGAAACTTCTGTTGATTAAGTCCTACTCCTCCTCAAGAGCTAGCATTGCCTGTCGGTTTTCGTAGAAATTTTTTTTCCAAAAGTTGTAGAAAACAAATCTTTCTACTGAAACTAGAGGTCAGACATCATCAACAAAACGAAATAAAAAAAATATTTCTTCGGCGACTTCCTCTCAGCAGATTTCTGTTAAAAACTCTGAGAGTAAAATAAAATTGCCATGAAAAGTTTCGCAAAAATCTGTCGTTTAGAGCCGACTTTTAAGCTTGTAATTCTCGCCACTCATGTATAAAATTAACACACACAACATATGTAAATGGTGTGAGAACCTGGGTTTCTAATCCTAACTGAAGGGTTGTAATGACTAATTATGCAATCCCCCAATTTCTGGGTAGTGCCTATCATAGTCGATTTAACTCTGTTTCTCATATTAATTTTTAAACAATTAAAAACCTCAACTTTCACGCTTTCAGTAATAAAAACCAAAAAATCATAAAAATTAGACCCTAATTTCACAGAAACTCCATTTTGCACATACTAAAACTCATAAAATTCAAAAGGTAGAGCAGAAAGAGAGAGACAGAAGGGAGAACGTTTAAAATGAAAAAGAGAATAACACAAAAGAAAACTAAATTAATTCCTTTATTATGCAAAACAACAACAACAACAAGAAACCAAAAAAAGTAGAACAAAACAACCAGAAACACGTTGTATTAATTCGCCCGATATTACCTTGAGTTCCTTTGCGTTTTTTTTTCTATTTTTGTTTTAGTTATTGTGGTTGTTGTTGTTGTAGAATAAATAACTACTGAAAGTAGAAAGTAGGGAAATAATTGTGAGTATAATTTTTATTGAATTTATTGGACCATTTTGCAAAAAGTTTTTATGTTTTCAACAGAATTTTATTTTATTGAGCGCTGCAGTTGTATATTTTTTGTTAAAAGCTTAACTAAACTTTAACTTATAGAAATGGGGAGAAAATCCTAAACGCAGAAAAACGTTTATTTTTTTGCGAACGCGTATAGTAGTAGCCATGGGAGATTATGAATAAAATTGTTAGGTTTTTGCTGTGGAGTACTGTTGAATTCTTATATGCCAAATGATGGAAATAAATTTTGTAATTTATATTTGAAATCTCTTAGGTTTTAATAAAAAGGAAGAATGAATAAATGAAGAATTCATTTCAGTCAGGATTACGACCTAGATTCTCACACTACTCTTGTTGTGTGTGTTAATTTTATCCATAAGTGGCGGGGACTACAGTGGATGATACCGTCCTAAATTCTATAATTTTGTTTGCTGATGTCCTGATGAGACCTCCAGTGACTTTTACAGGTTGTATTAGACAGTTTTAGATCTCTTGTCGATTAGTATCGTCCTAAATCGGACCATTCATCTCGAAATGGGGCTCGTCGCAGAACATAATTTTTCAATGAAAATAAGGATCAGTTTTCTATTGCCCATACAGCGAATATACGTTGTTTACTCTCAGTTCTAGGTTCAGATGAATATTATATGAATGCAGAGCAAGTCACAAAAAAAAATTTGCCTTGTTGTGAACGCCAAGTGAATACATCTCGTTGGCTATTGAATTTTATATTCAGCTCTTGGCTTAGACGAATTTTTTACGATTGCAGATCCAATAAATAAAGCCACGAATCTTTTTAATTCTTTTTCCAAACACCTGAGCATTAATAATTAAAAATTGTTTTCTATTCCTGTAACAATTTTACTACAGCCTTATTTATCATTTTTCAAATATATTTCTCTCTCTTTTCTCTCTCTCTCTCCGCCTCTCTTGCTCTCTCCCTCTATATATCATACATTACTTTAAGCTCTCTTTACAAAAAAAAAAAACTGTCCAGATAAACTTTGTCCTTTCTGTGTGCAACTTTCCTATACGATTTTATTGTTAAGGATTTTCCTGATTTCGGTTTAAAAACTCTTTTTTTTTATGGCACAGACAATTGTTAAGTTGTGAAAATAAAGAAATCTTTTTAAAATTTATTTCTTTTTTTTTTGTCCTCTTTTTTTCGTTTTTATGTTGGAAAATATCCAACAACATAGAAAAACATTAGAGAATTACAAAATTTTATAGTTTTCAATAAAATCTCGATTGCAAAGTTTCTTGTATGCCGAATTAAAAAAAAAAATCGAAAACTGCAAACAAAAAATTTTTGTAACGCAAAGAAAGACAACAATTTGTTAGATAGTTACTGAAAAAGCAAACATAGACTTGAGATGATGCTATACGATCAAAACGGCCGTCATAAGCGTGGTAATACTCCAGTATTTTTATGAGCATAAGGAGAGATTTATAAATTAACATGAGTTGTTCATGGTATTCCATAGACTTCAATTCAAGCAGAAGATGTTCACTTTATTTGGTTTCAGACACGCCTCATCTGTAGAGACAATACTACCGCTCTGCGAATTTTCGATCCTGAGAGAGTGTACCCATCACCGAATTGAATTTTGGATACTTAATCGCACAACGCTAAACGATGTAAGAAAGTGAGAAGTTAAAAAGGCTAGAAATTGTCTTTCTATTCTATCGAGTTCTATCGAGGAACTGAAGATAAACCACCATAGACAACGACTTGTAATCACTCGGCTATCACAACTTGGAGAGTTTCTTTTTATGGCTTTTGAATACCTAATCGCACACTGGATCAAAATAGTTATCAGCGCGAAACGCAACATCGGACGTAGAAGAGCATAAAGTCGTTCGCTGTACCGTTGTAAGATGATCAAAGTACTACATGTCCTGCCGGAACTTCATCGAATAAAAAGCCGTGCTTGCAGTAAAGATTAGGTTAGGTAAGGAGGGCGACCCTTCTCGAAAGATTAAGTTCTTCTTAGGCCAGCATTCATATCCACAATCATGATTCAACTCAGATACCATTCCCCAGGGGAAAACAACCTGAGTCTGAAATAAATCGTGCTATTGCAGTAGTCGGTGAACGAAGTGTGAAGTTAAAAAGGGTAGAAATGTGTCTTCCTATCCATATGTGTCTAGAAGTCGCTGTCTATGTAAAAACTCTGAGAGTAAATAAAATTGCCATGAAGAGTTTCTAGAAAATCTGTCGTTCGGCGATTAACACACACAACGTAAGTGGTGTGAGAAGCTAGGTCGTAATCCTGACTGAAGGGTTGTGATGACTAATTATGTATGTATGTGTACTTGTCCAGCAGAGCCTAGCAATATTGCATGTATGTTCCTTCTTATTGCCAACAGGATTAAGCCTCCCTGTAAACCTATGCCCTGTAGCATGTAGAATATTGCGTGCTTAGTACCGGCAGACTCCCTGTAAAACGAGTAGGTAATCTCCAATTCAACTGAGGTAAACGAAATACCTATGCCTTGTAGCACGTCAGATATTGGGAGCTTCGTATTGGTCCTGGCTAGCTCATCAGTAATTAGTGAAAAATTATCTCTGTCATCCTCTTGTACATTTATCTGAAATGATATAGAAATCGAATAATGTTCGCTTGGAGGATTAATCCTACTCAGTGGGATAAATTTTGTATTACCCACCCATACAGCTATATTAGGCTTTATGCCGATTAGTGAGCTACTTTGGGGTGCACCACAAAACTTATTAAAACACAAACAGTAAAACTGTCTGCGAAAGCGAATTTTTACTAGTCACATGAGTATTCTGCATCGTACGAAGTAATCATGTGATCAAAGTCCCTAAGTTCTAATCGTGATTCGAATTTCTTACCTACCAAAAGCAATTCCAACATCGCGCTTTTTAATCTTAACCATGAGTGTCAGGATCTACAGTTTAAATTCTACACTGAACGACAGATTTTTGAGAAATTTGTTAATAAAATTACTTTCAGAGTTTTTTCCAGAAGACTGCTGCTAGGAAGATGTTGCATTTCCTTACTACAAATCAAAATAACACTGAAATTGTATGCTTAACTTACCAACATGTGTAGCGAACAACACATAAGCTCAATGGTGTACATTCTCATACTCAACTGCAATTTTTATTTTTTCAATGTAGCAACAGTAGCATTTGCAACAGCAAGTGCTTCAACTAATGGTCTTGGCTGTAAAGCAATAGACAAAATAGAAGGGACTCGAATTACTGTAACTGTAAAAGAGGAAAAACCACACACACACAATTTGATAATATTGTTTGCCATTAAATTGTACAAAACCACATAGAAAATGTGGTCACATTGGGAAAGTAGAAAAAAAATTTAAGGCAGAAAAAATGAAAAAAAAGATGGAAAAAAATTTGATAAAATTTCTGTACGATTTCGAGAACTTTTTGAACATTTTTTTTTTTTGTTCATTCGAACATAATATTTTTAAAACTTAAATGTTTTCATTAAACTAAAAGTTCTCTGCTTTTTTGGTTGTTTTCTTCGATAACAATATGTACATATATGTTTCTGATATATTATTATAGTTTTAGTCAAAAATGAATGCTATTCCATACAAATATTTAAGATTTAAAAGTCCAGGCAAAATATAAAATAAATAAAAAGGGCTACTGTTTGCAATGACTTGGTTGTAATTAAAAACGTTGTATTATAATTTCTACAAGAAATTAAAATTAAATTTTAATATTAGGAAATTGGCAAGTAAAAGTGAAGGGAACAGTATGGAAAATGTAGGAAATTTTAGATATCATATTCGATTATCAAAAAAAAGCCTGCTTTCTATTTTTTGTAATACAAAAATTGGAACAAGAAATTAAAAATATTTATTATTTTTTGTAAAACGAACACAAAAATTTTAAATTCTTCAAAAAAGCTACAAAAAAATTTTAAACAATTTTAATTTTTAAAAGCCTGCCATGTGTAAGATTTTGTTTAAAAATGTTTGCTTAAAAAGCTCTGGGTTATTTTTTGACACTTTTATTGTAAATTTTATTTAACCTCATATAAATCGCATTTTCTGTTTCCGCCGCTTAAGCACACATACATATCTACAATATTTTTATACCCATACATACATACATACTATGTATATCTATGTGTATGACATTGGTGTAACTGTAACTTACATTACCTGCGGGACACCATTAATAACGAACGACTAAAAATGTATTTCCGTTTCCACTAAAAACCCAGAAACCAAAGGTTAAAAAGAAAATTCCAATAACAAAAACCATCAATAGAAACTCAATGCGGTAACAGCTGAGAATGTAGAACCCCTTAAAGCATTTGAAGTCTTAGGAACCGACAAGAAAAGAAGAAAAAAGTATTGAAAGAAATATTGTGCGACACAATACAATACTTTTTAATCGAATTTCAGTGGGAAATAAATTTCAAATATGGTTACCGTTTCTTTCCAAATGAAAAGTTGCATGCTTTTTTTATTGTTGTTGCTGCTGTAAGAAAACTATAAAACATGTTGCAAAGTGGAGAAGAAAAAAATTAAAAATCGTAGTGCTGAACGATTGTTTCATAGTATAGGTTAACAGGAAATGAAAACAAATGGAGTATAATGCAAGATATAAAAGATGTAGAAAATTAAACATATTCATGCCAAGCTATGGAATACTATTTTTCTTGGAAACTTCACAGACCATATGAACCTTTAAAAAAAATTTGTAAAACAATTCATATTCATATTGATTTTATCGTTTTAATAAAATTCCTTTGTTTATTATTTCACTACTATGCCCCTAATTTTTGTCTAATATTGTACTAAACACCATTCGACAATAATTTTCTGCAAGATTATCATTATCAACGCCATCACTCATTATCACATCAACTGCTACACTTGGCAACACTTGAAAAAAAAGAATCCTAAATTTTTAACACTAAAACACTCAACATACTTTTGTTTTTTTTTTTAAATTTTTTTTCTACTCATATCCATAAGCAACACATTCTAGATCAGAATTGTTAAGAAAGAGAAATAAAAACAGAAATAAGTACACTCATACAGGCTTAAGAACTGTTGGAGATAAATATCTGTACAGTAGGTAACAAAAATAATGGATATTTAGAATGTATTAAGCTTTACGTATATTAAAACAACCTGGAGCATGCCAGTTTATACCCCGGAGAAATCAAAAAAGGAATTTCATAATGATTATCGGATTTATCAATTTAGTGACTTCAATTTCATCCAAATATACCAAAAAAGCCTGATGATTCCTACCTAGCAGAGAGATGGAAAGATGGATCTTACATTAGACTTACATTAGAAATCTTACATTAGACTTCTTCCTGTGAGCTTTTCGTAAGTCATAGGTGTATGAGAATGAGCCACAAACCACAGCGATTCGTTAACATTCCTGATTTGAACAGGCCGATGCGACGTGCCACACAGCTAATGCCGCATTGAACATTGTGCTCAAACGATTTGAAGGCTTGGTCTTCTCACATTCAAGTGACATACACTGACAACTGAAATCGTACATTAGACTTCTTCTTTTGGGAAGACACACGGATCCTCTAAGCCACCGTGCTATCAGTCAAATACAACCTGATTTAAGCGCCTTAGTCATAGAAATCTGAATATATAGAATGCGCTAAACGCAGCGATATCGTTTGGGCATTAATAAGAAGATATATTTCCTACATCGGCGTAGTCTAGTAGGTAGTGTGTTGGCTTATTAGATGTGAGGCCACGGTTCAAAACCCCAGGTCAGACATCTCCAACAAAACCAAATATGAAAAAATATATCTTCAGCGACTTCCTCTCAGCATATTTCTGGTAAAAAGTCTGAGAATACTCATTCCTGGTCGACTTTAAACTGTAGATCCCGCCACTCATGAATAAAATTAACACACACAACATGTGTGGTGTGAGAAGCTAGGCTGTAAGTCTGACTAAATTATTGTAATGACTACTTAAATAGGTAAGGGTCGTACACGATATTATTTGTGATACAAATTTATTGCTTTATTAAATGAAGGAACTACAAGAAAAATCCCTGTTGCATGCTTTAATACAATACTGTACTAAAAGAAACTAGCAAATAAAATTATATTTGCACCCATAAGTAAATGCTACTTTCAAATATTTGTGTTACATAAACATGCCTGTTTTTGTATGTGTGTGTGTGTCCATGTCAAGCATTACTTATGTTTGTAAATTTACCTAAATAATAAACAAACAGACACCCATACATACACATACACAATATTTAAAAAAACACTTGCTCTTTACTTTAGAAAATCATCTTTTACACAAACAAACTTACACCCGCAATGTAAGTGCATGTGAGCACTTTCTCATGCAAATTCTTTTTGCTCAAGCTTAAGGAAAAGAACGTGTTCGTGTGTTCGTGTGTTTGAAAGAGTTGAGGCTAAAGTACTTAAGGTGTAAATAAACAATGTTTTGTATGTCAAATATCTCACACAGTATCTGTTGTATGTTTAGGAGAGTGAACAGTAAATAGCCGTTAGAGAGAATGTCAGAAGGAAAGTGTTCCTTTAAGCATATTCAACACAACACACATATTCTGTGTGTGTGTTTTACTGTTAACAAGCAGTTTAAATTGTTTATTCTTCGGTTTTGTTTTTCTTCTATTTTTTAGAAAATTCGTCATCATAATTTATGGTAAGTAAGTGTGGTGTATCCATTTCAGTTGTTTGCTAAGAATTATTTCTGCAAAGTTGTAAGTGTCATGCGTTTATTTAAGACTTTCTTTCTATGCTGCAGAATATTTATAAGCTTGTATTCTAGAATTTATTTGCATACTTTTTTTAGATACGAGATCAACTTTGTTTTAAAAAAACTGTAATTTAGAAGATAAAGTCTACAGGCATAAATATACAATCAAGAAAAAAAGTTTGCATACACCTGGCGATTTTTTTTTTTTCAACTTAAAAAGGTTTCGTAGTGTTCGTCAAGGCAGTCTCTATTAAGAATGTTTAAAAACAAAATCGAATATAAAAAATATAACCTAGAAATTATTAAAAAAAAACCAAAAAAATTATAGGTGTATGTAGACTTTTTTCTATGACTGTATGGTTCAGTTTGGTGGGTCTTAAAATTATTTTTCTTAATGTAAAGAAGAGATCAGACGTTAGACATTAGCCCGATAAGCCACTCTCAAAGGGAATATGAATATGCAGGGCCTTGAAAGACTATTCTCTATCGGAACACCATTTCACAATACTTATACGGCTCTATACTGATTTCGGGAAAGATGTGGCAATCTTATTGGAATACGCGGAATACAGATTAAGACGTAGTTAGGTCGTTGTAATAGTCTGCCGAATACCTACAAACAAGTCGTAAGCAAGGCCGGCAGGGAGAAGATTCCAAAGCATAAGGCAAATCCCAATGCTGGAACATAGGCGGATGTTTAATGTGAAGTTATGAGACCCTTCATCTTTATACGGGTGACTGTGGTGTATTTATTAAGACTTCTGATGCACTTTCTTCTTAGCTGTCTAAGCACTGCAGTGTTCTTCTGTTGACTTACTTGAGCATTCTGGCTGCAATTAAGTCCGAAACCAACGTCTTTGCAACATCCGTTCTTTTGCATGAATGTCGAAAATTTTTATAGAAAATTTCGTATCAATTAAAAGTAATTCTTATATGGGTTCCGGAACCGAAGGATATTGCTTCTAATTAAGCTACCTTAGTGCGGAGTCCTTAGGGAATTCAAATACTGAAGATATATAACACTGAAGTCGTCATAATCTAGAAGATAGTGTGTTGGCTTTGGAGATTATAGTTAGATTGATGGGAGGTAAGTGGAACAAGAAATTCATTTGGGGATTTTGTGACCTAAGCAACCAATATGTTTCCTTAACTGTCTCCTTCACAGAACCAATAGACTCTATGATCTCAGGAAATGCTTCGCAACTAGATAGTTTTAAAAGAGAAACTATTTTGTGGTACACAAATGTGCCAAGAACTTATCTTGGAACAGAAGCAGCAAGTAAAATAAGTCGTGTTACACTGCATGCATAGTAATAATCGCCATAATTAAGAATTGCTAAAGATCTAAAAAGCACTTCCACTGCCCATAATACTCCAGACAATTGCCATACTGGATATACATATATCATCCTGTGGTTTTCTTAAAGCATGAACGAAGCATTTTGTTTTATAAAATTTTGCTTGAAATTGGTGTTTTCCCCTTCCCTCCAATGGGCTGTTCAACGTAGATTTCTATCTGAAACTCGGCAAAGATTTAGATATGGGGCCATGGTTCAAATCCCAGCTCAGAGATTTCCAACAAAACGTGGTATGAAAAAAATATTTCTTCTGGGAGTAAATAAAAAATTGCCATGGAAAGTTTCTCAAAAAATTCTGTCATTAGGAGTCGACTTTAAACTGTGGGGCCCTCCACCCATGTATAAAAGTAAGAAACATAACTGGTGTGAGAAGCTAGGGCGTAACCCTAAGGATTTTTTGTAACGTCTTTATACCTACCTTCAACTCCTTTTTTCCCTTCATCTATTGTTTCTTTTTTATTTTTGCATCATTTAGTACGAGTTACCAGAGACTTGGTATGTATTTTCTCTTTTACTCCCTACGTTTACTGATTATTTTATTCTCCACTGTAAATGTACGTTACCTTCAACTCTTTTATTTTCTTAATCCCTACCATCTTTAGTCTCTCCTTTTGTTTTTTTGCATCATTTAGTAGAAGGTATTATAGAGTTGATAGGCATTTAACATCATGTACTTCATACATCATTTGGCAATTAAGAGAGTTTCATGAGAAGAAAATAAAATTTGTTATTCAATTAGTGTAATATGCCAGATTACAATAGAAAGGCATATGAATAAAAATTATTTATACTCATACAAAATGGATTATACTTCAACATACGTACATCTGTGCATGATTACATATAAATAAATTCAATTAAATATATTGTGTTGTAAAAACAAGGGTAAAACGGAAGAGTAAAAAAGTTTATAGAAAGAAACGTATTAAATTAATCCATTGCCTAGAGAGGAAGAAGTATATCCTGGTCGTATGAGTAATAATTAATTAATTAATAATTATACATATGAGAGGTTGTAGCCTCAAGGACAATAAGTTTGTTAAAGAAATTAAAAGTAGAACCTTACGATTTACAAACACTGGTAGAAGTAATATAAATACTTGAATAAATTATTAGAAATAAAAATTGTTGCAATAATATTATTATACTATGTTGTATACTAAACGAACATTCGGTTTACTTGGAAAATAATTGTTGGCAACATTAAAAGGCGGCAGTCTTGCTTTACTTATTGGATGTACATATACTTCAAGTTTTATATGCCCTTAAATGCAATGGATCGGATGCTGTTTTCTAAATAAACATCAATGCTAAGCCCGAGCTGTCGTGATAGGAACATTGTAGTCCATCTCACTGGCTAGTATGAAGTACTCGATTATATTACAAGCAGTATACGTTAGAAGGGACATCACTTGTAGTATAAAAGATCTTGTAGAAGATGATATTTATCTACTCACCAATACCTCTTCCGTTTTATCCATCAAATTGTATTAAGTATACCAAGTAGAAGCCTATGTTGAACAGCTCGTAAGAGAGGAGGGGAAACACCAATTTAAAGCGAAATTTTATATAAAATAAAAAACCCCAGGACAATACATATCCAGTATAGCAATTGACTAAAGTCTCATGGGTAGTAGAAGTGCTTTTTAGACCTTCAGGAATTCTTAGTTAAGAGGATAATTGTTATGATTGTTGTGTGCTGCAAACAAATGATATATTTACTCTCTTCAAAAGGGATAGGATATCCCTGAAATGTTTCATCTAAGCCTATTTGCCTGACAAACTGCAGAATGCTGTTTGTTGTCAACACTGACAATCCCGTTCTTCGCTCACATGTGCTTCTTCATCGTATGCATTAATGTCCCGTAGGTTCCCAGAGTAGGTTTCAATAATTCATTTTCATCATCGCAGGATCTGCATGTTAAGCTCGAGGCAAGAGGATGTCAGCAAATCGCTTCGTTAGGTCACGAAATCTTGTAATGAATTACATGTTAGGTTCTTTACCTATCAGCTTAACCATAATCTTCAAAACTTTTGTCTTCCCTGACAAATACAGCGAACTAAAGAGCACAAAAGACTTACAATTAGCAAAGGTGGCGAACAAAACTAACTCATATTGATCTCAAAATACGATGTAACGCTTACATGATTCCAGTTAGAGATGTTTGGTTGTAGTCCCCGTAGTCTAGTAGGTTTAAAACCTGGCAAAAACTCTTAAAGTAAATAAAATTGGCATGAACAAGTTTCTCAAAAATCAGTCGTTCGGAATCGGCTTTAAACTGTAGGTTACGCCACTAATGTATAAAAATAACACACACGACATAGGTGGTATGAGAAGCTGAGTCGTAATCCTAACTGAAGGGTTGTAATGAGAATGTATGCATGTATGTAGTTAGCTTTTAGTGGAATCACCAACTGCGATACTATGATGTTCACCGATGCATAGTAAAATTTTTAAATCATTTAAAGCAATGAATAAATCTGTTTTTTCTTTACTTCCATCTGTCGATGACTGGTATGGCTAGGACACCTCTTCAGAAAGCTGTTCTGATTATTGCAATCAATTGCACTCTTGATGCCTTTCGCCTATATACTTCACCCTCAAATTTTATTTCCTGGGTTTTAGCTTAGAGTTGAATCTTGGTAATGGCGATTGGCTAGATAATCCAATGGAATTGTCTACGGCATAGTACGACAAAACTTGAATCACACAACCATGTGCTTTGCATCGATACGAGTAGTGGAAGGCAACAGATTTCTTACAATCTTTAAAGTTATACTCTGGATGTAGTTGTCGGTCCAAATTATGGTTATTTGTAATGACCTCTCTGGAGCCATACTTTATTGTGATAAGACTTTGCATATGGATGAACCATTTGTTATATACTGCACCCCAGAGAAGGCTTTATATTCAGAGAAGGATAGAAATTGCATATTTCTTAATCCAGAAAGCTATCCTGCTTCTGCCGAATACCGATATCAAAGATAAAGGTTGGAAATCAACTGTACAAACTGGCGTAGGACAAAATTAAGTTATTTATCGTTGTCAGTAAACTTAAACCGATTAGAGCTTCGACTATTTCATTAAAAGGCCGTATTCAATACAAAACTGCATTTGGTTATTGAAACAACAGACTGGGAATAGAGTTACGTTCAAAAGAGATTAGGTGGCAACCGACCTACACTCTAAAAGTCTACCAGTTCACCCACGATTATTCATTATGTTTGCATATACTTTCACTTCTTAAACTGCCTTTTTCCCCTTACAGCTAAACAATTACCATTTTGAGAAGCATTTTAATTACAATACTGACCCTCTGTTTAGTTTTGATTTAAAATCTTTCAAAATCCTACTTAATTCTTGCTCTCAAACCAACACTAAACAACATCAAACAAAAACTAAGCAAAACGACCTTAAATAGTTAAAGTACCTTCCAAGGACACTCTACTTTCCATTGACTCTTATGCTAAACCATTGTAACCTTTAATGCTGACGATAAATCTTAGCAAGAAGAATCGAAAAAACAAATCTTTATTACCCCAGTGTTGTTTTAACATATTATGTGGCTCTTAACCATTTCAAATATGTACGTTTGTATGAGCGAGAGTGTATTTCAAAGCAACAAATTAAGTCCAATGCAATGGGTTGAGCTTGCCAACATACAATTTGGCAATATCGCAACAACAAAACCCATAGCAAACAATTATAATAGCAAGGTCATGCCAACAACCATAAGCCAGCCATCAACAATGCAGCACATTATTGCATGAGCTTGTAAACGCAATACTTGACTACACTCAACTAAATGGCCATCAATACAACAAAAATATGAAGAGCTAGGAATACAACAACTACTATTTGGCCCGGATTTAGGTTGCTGTGTGTTAGATTTTTTTTTTTTTTTTGTCTGTTCAGCAACAGAATTTTTGTTGCAAATTATTTTCAATTGTACGTACATTAATGTTCAATTATTGGTTAAATCCTGTGTGTTTATATGGAGCACAGACACACACGAACACATCACTTTGATTGTGAACGCAGCATGAAGTGAAAAATTGTTTACATATGTATGCGTATGTATGTATAGAGAGAGAGAGTGCACAAGTATTAATTGTTTCCATATCCGCTTGTCCAAACACTAATGTCCGCACACGTGTATATGATAATTATACTTGTACAGGGTCTTACAACAGGGACTTTTGAATTTTGATAGAATGATAACGTTAACGTTAAATAACTTGTCATTTATTCACCCTGTATTGTCTAATCATCTTGGACGACCATAGACAACAACGTAGGTTCGTTGTATGAATTCTGTAGCAGTGGACATCAGAGATGAGATGCATTTCTAGATAAATGGGCACACAATTTTCAGGTTTGGAAGGATAAGAGTCTACATAAGATCCAAAACCGCCTAATACAACCTGAAAAAATAATTTTTTTAAGTGGATTTTGGGCTTATATTTCTCTGAGAACGACCTTGACTAAGTAGCGCTATCAACGGCGAGCACCATAGGTCAATGAATACCAAATTCTTTATACAAGAATTGGATGATCTGGTCACTAACAAAATGTGATTTCAACAGGACGGCATTATGTGCCACACAGCTCATATCACATTAGATATTCTTTATCAGTGATTTAAAGGTAAGGTCATCTCAGATGGAGGTCTAGTGAACTGCCCACAGAGATCGTGCGATTTAGGGAAGGACCAGATCGAGGTAGCCTTGTCATCGTTTGTTGTGACCAACCGGCGTAGGCGCGCAAGAAGCAGATGCGCCTGGAAGGATGTGTTAATGCAGGCCGTTCATCGGGTTGTTAATGGCCAATTAAGTAAGTAAGTAAGACTTTTACTTGTAAGGTTTTCTTAAAACCCGGGGGTAAGCAAATAAACCATAAACCACAGCGGTTTTCAAATCCAACATAACCTATGCCATCGTTCAGATTCAGTCTGATTTATGCAGCAGAGCCATGGAAAATTAAACACTTCAGATGTAATCCAGCCAAAGAACACGTGGTGGACAGTTTAACGATTCTGTATCTCCCGTATAATAGCATTAATAGGCCTTTCAAACGAATAAAAAGTATCGCTTATGTCTCCCACACACACACTTTATTTTCTTTAAATTTAAAGATAGAAAACACTTAATGAAAGATCCGTTATATGTATATGCACACACAAACACTTCTCTTAAAGTTCCAAGCATTTCTAGCAACATATGGCCTGGTTTTAAATGGCATTTAAAGTTTATGTGTGTGCGTCAATGTTTGTTTGTAAGTGTATGACTGAGTAGTTGTTATTATTATTGGTTTCATACACCAACTGCCTGTTATTTGGCCTCAAAGCCATTGCATTATGCATAGAGTTTTAAAATTTTTCGGTGACTTTTTCTTTGTTTAACAAAAAAAATGTTGGGAAATTTTGCAAATTGTCGTTGCATTATTGATGAGAGATTTTTTTGGTTTAATGGAATTTGATTGAAATTTGAGAAATATTAACTAAAGGCAAAAAAACTGTTGATTCATATACTAGGTATATAAATATTACAATACTTTCAGGCATATGCTTGCTGAAGTCACCGTAGCCTAGTAGATAATGTATTAGCTTATTAGACGAGAGTTCGTTGATCAATTTCTGGCTCAGTTATCTCCAAAAAAAAAACGAATAAAATATTTATTTCGTCAATTTCCTCTCTGCGGTCCTCTCACAACAATCCTGAAAGTATAATAAAATTTTCTTGAAAAGTTTGTCAAATCTGAAAGTCGATATGAAACATTAGTTCTAGACACTCATGGATAAAATTAACACACACAACATGAGTGCTGTAAAAAGCTAGGTTGTAATCCTAACTAAAATGTTGTAAAAACCAATTAAGTAAGTCCGCTGCAGCTGCAAATTCTATGGCCCGTATGGCGTCAATGCCTCAAGACTCGTTAAAGTAATGAATTATCTTAGTCCCATAAAAAGTACTCCGCACCAATGAATTAGCGATTAAGCCGCCGTAGCCTAATAGTTAGTGTGTTGGCTTATTAGACGTAAGGCCACGGTTCAAACACCAGGTCAGACATCAAAACGAAAATATGAAAAAAAATATTTCTTCGGCGGCTTCTTCTCAGCAGGCTTCTGGCAAAAACTCTCAGAGCAAATAAAATTTTCAAGGACAGTTTCTCAAAAATCTGTCGTTCGGAGTCGACTTTAAACTGTAGGTCCCGCCACTCGTGTATAAAACTAACTCACACAACATGACTGCTGTGAAAAGCTAGGTCGTAATCCTTCTTGCTCATTTCGAAAGAAATTAGTAGCGATTACGTCGCCCCATAAAACTTTCAAGCTACTTGGACTTGAGTTGGGGACTTGTCTGCGCTCCATATTAGTCTGTTTATTGCGTAGCAATTTAACCAGAAATAGGATTTGTCAATGAAGACAATCCTTTGATAAAAAAAAACAAAGCCCAAACAGAAAAAATGCAACGCACACGATAGTCGTTTAGCTCTATTTTTAAAATTTTCCACACAGTCGACAACAAGTTAAGAACGACGGCGTAACAATATTTTGCACATTTTCTATAAAACTTCGTGTTACAGCCTTTCCTGTATACCAAACACTGTTTTGAAATGAAATTTGATGTCTTTTCATGTGGCTTCTGCTCCTCAATTGCCATTTCCCCGTGTTTTAAATTTATTTTCATTGTCTTTCCACTTCTATTTACCTTTGTCATCGTCCTTGTTATGCCATGCTTTTGATTTTTCGAGTGTAAAACCATTTTAAAAAGTTGTCTTGACGCTTTACGCCTTTCAAACGCTCAATGCAAATGCATAAAACCGTACTTCAAAATTAATTAGCATTTATTTTATTATGGTAGTATTGGTGTTGTTAGCGTAATGGTAGAATTTAAAGGAAGAAGAGAAAAATGCAATCCTGTGGGCAGGAAGAGAAGAAAAAACTTCTGTTGTGTTAAGATATTTAAAATGAAAATGAATAGCATCAGTGGCGATGCCAATGCAAGACTTTGACAGCTGAACTGATGTAGAGGAAACTACTGCTGCTGCAGCTGCTGTTGTTCCAAGTAAAAGTCTTGGTGGTGGAATTCATGTTCTTAATGATATTGTGATTATTTTAGCATTTTTTCTTTATTATTTGCTCATGTCGAAAACATTAATTGGGTTTTTCTCTCTTATATAGTTGTTATATATAGTTGTTAAACTTTTAAAAAAATTCTTTGAAAAACTAGAAACTTCAATACTAATGGGAATTATTAATAATGAATATTATGATTATTGGAATATGAAGTCGCCGTAGTCTAGTAGGTAGTGTGTTGGCTTATTAGACCTGAGACCACCGTATATTTCTGGCAAAAACTCTCATAGTAAATAAAATTGCCATGAGAAGTTTCTCTGTCATTTGGAGTCGGCTTTAAACTGTATGTCCCGCCACTCACAACATAAGTGGTGTGAGAAACTAGGTCGTAATCCTGACTGAAGGATCTAATCACTTATAGTCATCATACAGTCATAACGACGTAGTCGTCTAGAGTGTTATGAGAAAATAAAAATCAAGACGTGATCTAGTGATATCAGGTTGAATATCATGTTGGAAAAACTGCATTTGTTTCGTACGTTGGTTTGATGATCTGTCCATTGAAGTGTCAGGATTTAGTGCCCGCTGTGTTGTTTAGTCGTCTCGTACGACGAAACAGATTCTTTCCACCAGACGTTACATTATCGGTGCTCTATGATGTTCAGCCCTTCCTATCCAAGAGTATAAAGTATCAGAATTTTATTTTGGATTGCAAACTCAAACGGTCAATACCAAAATTTGGCAGCTTAGAGCTGTCATCACTTATCCAATTTCCCTTGCTATAGTACTTTTCATTACTTCTCAATGCTCTGGCCTATGGTCAGTAAAGCATTATTTATCAAACCGCTAAATATTTTTGTCAAATAGAGGACGTTCCAACAGGGCCTTCCGACGTTTGACAAACCACATCCATCAAATTAGTTGTCATTTATTCAGTCTGTTTTGCTAAATCACCATTAGATACTATGGACAATCTAGTGCATTTGCTGAGTGGGCTGTGGAGCAGTTGGCAACTGATCCTAATCGAAACCATCTACTCCATTTTTGGATGAATGGTTACGTAAACAAACAAAATTGTCGATTTTGGAATGATACCAATCCATATGAGAACCAAGAATATCTAACTCATCACAAAGAGTCATTGTTTGGTCATTGAGAACATTGAGAACTATAGACCCACATCCAATTCATTACGGAAAAGTCACTGTTTGGTATGATTTTTAGCTTGGTGACATCATCGGAACAAATTTCTTTGAAAATGGCATTTGCCTGTCAACTGCAAGTGCTACAGGTCGATGACCACCAATTTCCTTCAGCCTGAATTGTATGGTGAAGACAACAACGAGGTGTGTTTTCTACGTGCTATACAGCTCATGCCACGTTGCGTACTCTGTTCGAAGCATGTGGAAATGATGTGGACTGACGATATAATATTTAGCCTCGTTTATGCGCCAAAGTCATGGACAATTGGACATTTTGGATGCACTCCACCCAGAGAAGCAGCAACGAATATTTGAACAATTTTGTATTCAACACATGATGGACTTAATTCGTCTTACACATACACACTTTACATACTTATATTTAATTGGTCATTAGAATACTTTAGTGAGGATTACAACCTAGCTTTTCACACCACCCATGTTAGTAAGATTTTTGAGAAACTTTTCATGGCAATTTTTTTTTTCTGTCAACGTTTTTGACAAAAGTCTGCCGACAGAAAGTTGCCAAAAGAAATATTTTGTCATATTGTGCTACGTCCAAAATATCTGAGCCAGTGGTTGAACTACGGGCTCTTGTCTAATAAGCCGAAACGCTACCAACTAGACTAAGGCTACATTACTTACACTTTGTTTTACATTTAAAGATAGGAAGCGTATAATGAAGTACCCGATTGTTAAAAAAAAAACATTTTTTGAAAATTTTTAAAAAGTTTTTTTCTTTCCCCAATGAAAACCAATTTTCCATTTTTTTTTTTGCCGTTTAAAGCATGTTTCGGAAATTTTTTTGGCTTTGCATTGCAATAATAAAGCACAGAACTTGTCTCCAAAACTTTTCTAAAAATTGTTGTCTCAACTGAAAGCCGGAAAATTCATTTGACTTCTATATTAAAAAAAAAAAAACAAAAAAAAAACGTTTAAATCTGATGATTTTTGCTGCAGCTGCTGGTGTTCTTTAGCGAAACATCAGCATTTGCATTAGAAAATATTGTTTTTGTCCGCTGTTGCTCAGTCCTTCTTCTATAGACGAACAGGACAGGATGCTTGCAAAAGAAAATTCAAATTTTTTTTGTTGTGTTTTGTTTTTTTTCTGCGCTTTTGTTCGTACGATGCCACTAAATATCCTGAAAAGATGTCAAGTATTAAGGGTATTACACACAGAAAATACCCCGAAGGAAAAATTCGTGGACAAAAAAAAAGAAGCAAAAGAAACGAGAAAAATAAAAGAAATAAAAAGAAATTGTTTCCTTTTAAAGCAAGCGGTAACAAAAATAACGTCAAGAATTTTTTATTTTCTTTTTTTTTTTTAATACGAATTAAATTATGTTTTTTTATCTGGCGTAACATTTCTTGTGTTGAAAGTGCCTTTAATAAGGATCACAATTTGAAAGAAAATTTATAATTTTTATGGAAGAGAATTGCTTTCAGTGGGTAAGAACGATGTCATTGTCTGTTACAGGTGTTTTAAACGGCGTTATTTTTTGCATTTTATTTAATATTTCCTTATGGCTCCGTTTAATAAATTGTTTTGAAAAATAAATCTTTTTGGTTTTAGCAATGGTTTGATGGTGTATATAATTGGGTTGGGTTGCATTAGAATTATAGTCACTTCTTTAGAAAGTCCTGCCCTTTTTCGCTTGCTTACAATAAAAGAGTCAATGCCATTTAAACTCATGTTTGAAATACAATAAAAAATTTAAAGTGTTATGTAGCGTGTTGACTTATTAGACGTAAGGCCACGATTCGAACCCCAGGTCAGACAAAACGAAATATGAAAAAATATTTCTTCGGCGACTTCCTCTTAGGAGTTGTAGCCCTTGCTTGGTGGAACTCGATCAGTACAGGGACTGCGTTTACTTTTGGCGTCACAAAGGACCGCAATGCGTGCTAAAGTGAGCTTTTGGTATCAAAGCTACCACTCCAACCTAACTACTTTCCTCTCAGCAGATTTCTGGCAAACACACTGAGAGTAAATAAAATTGCCAGGAAAAAAGTTTCGCAAAAAATCTGCCGTTCAGAACGGACTTTAAACTTTAGGTCCCGCCACAACACACTCAACATAAGTGGTGTGAGAAGCTAGGCCGTAATCCTGACTGAAGGGTTGTAAAGCCCAGTTATGAATGCATGATCGTGGTGCTTAAAGAAAATTTTACAACGAAATGTCATTCGAAAGGAAAAATTACCAAAACTTGATGATTAATGGATGTCTACCTTTGCTCAGATAGTTTCCAAATTTTCCTTTTTGAAGAAGCTTCTACGTTCACCATTTTTCTACATGTACTTACATTCACATATTGAACAAGAAAACATATGAATTCTTCTTATGTTTGTGATTCGCAACTAGCGTGGAATCATTCAGTACTTCTAGGAGTACTAAAAGTTTTACAAGTCCAATAAGCAATTTCATTAACAATAAACCCCATATCCTAAAAACAAGTCAAAAATTGCTAACTACATAGTCCTACAAGTCGCAGGAAATATGTCGACCTACTTGACGAGACTTCATAAGTACAAATCTAATTTCAAAATATATATCTTTCGGCGACTGCTGACTTTTCTGGAAGAACAGTGGAGAGTAAATAGTTGCTATGACGAAGATTCTCAAATCTGCCGGTCGTACCGCTAATCAAGGACAAAATCAACATACACAGGAATATACCTAAGACGCTGGGTTGTGATTCTAACTACAACACTGTAATGTAATGACGTTGAATGTGTGGCTAAACAATTCAATAAGAGCACGGTGCCATCAGAGTTTTGATGACAGGGGAGGCAATGGTACAGGTAATAATCCTTTCCCGGTAGCAATTTAAGATGGATGGACCGTATTTGTCCGGATAATTGCCGAAATTAAAGGAGGATGTTCATTGAAAACTATGTGTGCATATAAAAGACTTTAGTGAACGCCAATTGATTTAAGGATCGCTGTGCATTTGATATTGACATATGGTCGACGTCTTAATGAAAGATATTATGCTGGTCTACATTAATTTCTACATACATTACAAGCCCTATCGAATACTTCGAATATATGGTGATTAGGGTTTGTAGCCAAATATGATGCCACTAAATTGTCTGGTGAGCAGCACATTGTATTGTTTGTCATTAGGTGCCGTATAATTGAAGGAAGAGAATTCAATACCCTCGGAGGGTGCCATCAATATCTTCAGATCCTTACCACATGGGATTTTTTCAAGAAGAAGAAAATATAACCCCTTTATTTATCAATTTCGACCTGTGGCTTTACCGTGACTTCTCTAATTTCGCTTACCTTTTCCGGATGATATAAGAAATCTATCGTCACAGCCAGATCACAAAATTTTTAATATTTCCGCTTGGTTCTAAAGAAGTTATGCGTTATATGCGAAGCCCGGTAATCAATCCATATGGTACTACAATGTGACGCTATATGTGCATAAGTAAGCTTTTCTTGTGCATAAGTAAGCTTTAAGCTTGCCACAGCCTCCTATGCTATCTTCCCTTTTCTTCCTATCCTTGGCATCCTGATCTCCGTCACATTGCACTTTATTCAAATGGTCTCGTAAGTAATTCGGCTGTGTCCGTAGAGTTAGAATGGATTTTAATGCGACTATATAATGGGAAAAATTTGAAAACAGGCGATAATAAAATATTATAAAATTCTAATTTGCCTAAGAACAATACAAAATATGAGTGTTGTAGGCTGTTTATCTATTCGTTGTAAATGCTTTTTTCTTGTAAATCCCTGTTGCCATAAATATTAACAAAATTCGTTTACATTCCGTTTTTTTTTTGGAAATTTCGTATTATTTTCCTTGTATATCATATTTCCCTGAGTTTTTTTTTTTGTTGTTATTATTTTTGTCTTCTTCTTCTTTGTAATGACTTTATCCAATTATCAAAACAATATTCTGTGAGTACAAAGAGAATACAATACCGGTGTTTACAAACAGGATTTATTTTATGTTAAGCAAATACCTTTGCAAACGATGATTTATTTGGCGCGTATTATTTGGAATTAAGGTGTGGGAGGGCGTTACGTTACGTTATAAAATAAATTTTTTTAGGAAAATTTAAAAAAGTTGTAAAGAATGAAAAGTTGTATGTGAACTTAGTATTGGGCATGATTATCAAAGCAAGGTAATATGTTCTTTATAATTATCACCAAGGATTTTATTACAAAAATTTCCGAGCGTTCTAGTTTATAAATCTTCTGTGAATTCGTAGGGTTAAGTTGAAATACAAGCTTTGCCCATCAAAGAATAACCCCAAAAAGGGGGGTTTAATTCACCGAGAAAAAGATTCTCAAGATATTTACTTTAATAATGAATTGACTACACATCATAGGCCTCCTTATTCATGGTCAAACCCAATATGGTCGTCCAACAAAATACAGAGACAGATGACTAGTCTCTGTTTGGATATGAGAACCTGTTCTACAGTGTCGCTAGAAACGCTGTTGAATTTAAGTCCGCTGCATATGGTAGTGAAGACTAGAGTTTTAGAAACAATGATTGATGAGTGACAAGTCCCCTGGACAGAACCAATAGACTCTATGGTTTTGGGAAGTATTCCCAAGGAGACTTAATAAGAAGACTGAATAGAATAATCTGGAAGCTGCATACTCATTGAAAAGAGAAACTATTTTACACTATTGGAACAGGAGTGAGAATTTTTTGTTCCAGTATGAAATATTCCAAGCCCATGGGGAAACTTGTCTATGCAATCAAAACATGTGACCAATTTAGAACACAGCTATGCTAACTGAGAGACACGTTACCTTTAGAGCATTCGGCTGTTATGAGTTTAAATTGAAATTTGTGGGACTGTCTGGAGAAACTGAATTTTCTAAGTACCGAAAATGAGATTTTGGTCTGCTAGGTCGTATGTCATGTCGGAATTTACGGTAATAAGAAAAAACAGAAACCCAGAATCCTTCTGTGGAGTGGGTGCAAATGTTTGGAAAGGTATTCCCAATGAAAAGCAAGATAAAGACAGGCAAACTCTCTTCTCAAACGAAGTGAGTTTGGGGCAAACAAAAGTTTTATTTAGGGAAACTAGAATAAGAGGAGACCTGAGTCATGCATTAGACTAACCAGTAATAACATGAGGTTGATAACAAGACATTTGACAGGCCATTACTGACGCAGAGTAGACTTGTTCAGAATGGAGGTAATCTTGAACACAATATGTAGATCGTCATCTCACATTCTTGGAATCCGCGAAGCATTAATACATCCCAGAAGGAAACACCTGAGTCCATATCATTAGCCAAACAGCGAATTGCAACGTTGACACTGAGTTTGTTAACTGAAGTTTGTCAGTTCAAGTTGGAGGAGACATTAAAGGGATGCGATGTATAGATTGCAGACAGTACAATAAATAGTACTAAGGCAGCTCTACACAATACTAAAGCAGCTCTTCGCAATACGATATCATACACAGATCGGCAATTCATCGAGAAGTATTTTTTAAAGAAACTTTTCCATATAACTTGACTATGCAGCATATAATAATGGTTGAACTGGTTGCCAAACCAAAATTGCATAAAGCAACTTAATGATCAACAGGGTTAAGCAATGAAACTTAAATTAATTTAAGTAAGTATCCTGGAAAACATATTTCATAATTAAAATTTATCTGATTTAAATCCCGTGTATGACTTCTTATGTTCATTAAGTCCATACTGCTTTCAGTTTGAATATAAGTTTGCATTTCATTTAACATTTCATTTAAGTTTCATTCTCTCAATTTTTATTTCATTTTCATATTGTGTATGCAGTGTAGGATTTACTTAAAAATTTTTGTTTGCCTCTGACATTTAATTAACATTTGCTGTCATATTTCGCCAACCCCAAAACGAAATGCAATGAAATGAAACGAATAATGCCAGTTTATGTCTTTGTTAAGTCTAACCAAAGTTTTTCAACAAAATAACCGACAACAACAACAGTATTGTTGTCGTCGTCAGTAGCAACAACATATGCTATGCCATATCAGAATATTGCATTTTGATGATGCTTTAAGCAGGACTCGTATAATGAAGACTTTGTTGGATAATTTGGCTTTTTGCTCTCACTATAGAAGCCAAATGAATATACTGGTGATGATGTTGACATAATAAGTGTTATTGTTGATGATAATCATGATTTTTGGATAACCTTTTTATTATTTTTTTTTAAATTAAAGTTCAAAAATAAGCCAAATTATTATGAAATATGCATTTAGTACAGACCCAAACCAGTCCCATAGTATTCACTTGCTTTATTTCGCATGCATAAGTTGTTATTAACTGGAAAATCTCTTGGATTTAAACGCCTTACAAATGGTAGTAAGGACTACAGCTAAGCAGGCTATAATTAAGATAAAAGCACACAAGTCAGATACAGGATTTATTAGCTAACATCATGACCTGATGAAAAGAGTGACTGATAGCTTGCTCCTTAATTGACTCCTGAGCGGAACCCATAACAAAAGATTCGCAATGCTGCTTTGTAACAAGATTGCTTAAAGTAACCTGGATTTCGATAATGTTTGAAAAACAGGACTATTGGGTAGTATGCGGATGGTTTGGAAACAGATATTGTGTTAGGAGCGGAGTTAGGAGTTTTTGGTCTCAGATTGCAACCATGGTCCGTAACTCATGAATAACTTCCAAACGGAACTCTACACCATTGAATAAGGAGCTCAATTGGACTGGGAGCTCAAGGAAAGGGAGCAAGAGGCTGAAACTGCTACACAAGTGAAATTAAGTTACCCTCTGTTGTGTCTCAGATCATGTGAGAATTCATGGCTATGAATAAGCAAATGAGCTTCCTTACATACTTAATTGGTCATTCACAATCCGATTAACGGATTTCGGCCTGACTTAACACATTCTTAACACATTCTTCCACTGCTTCTTGCGTGCCTTCGCCAGTTGATCACACCAATCGATGCAGGGCTTCCTCGATGTGGTGATTCCAACGCAATCACGGTCGTCCTCTTTGCTGACTTCCGCAAACTCTCGTATCAAATACCCGTTTCGCCGGGGCATCCTCCGAGCGACATGGCTGACCCATTGCAGCCGGTGAATGTTATTACGCTGCACAACGTCCACGTCGTTGAAGAGCTCATACAGCTTTTTGTTGCAAATGAGCTTGCAAGGAGATTATCGTCCATGCTGCTTATAGGGTCAGAATAATTATAAGGAGTGGTAAGGGATGTTTGGAAGGACATACTCAGAGAAAAGCAAGAGATACAGACAGAGAGGGAGAGATGCAAATGCTTTTGAAACCAAATGTTTGTTGGGTAATTATAACAGATGGAAATTTAAGTCATGCATCAGACAATCCAGAAGTAACCTGTGACTAGTTATCGACTTTTTGGCATAGCATTATAGACTCAAGTACTACTTGTTTAGAAAGGTGATCGTCTGGCTTCAAATAGATTCTGTAATGAACAGAACTATTCTTGGTACCTAAAAGACATTAAGAGATGCCTGGATGCGTATCAGACGCTGTGAGTGGTTCTGGTAGACACCGAACAGTTCCATTCATTTGGCTAATAAGAATAGAAGGAACGTTATTAGGATACCCAAAACAGATCGAGGGCTGTATAATAGATGGTATGATTGCAGCACAATGCCTTCTCTAGACAAAAATTGCTCGAAAATCTTTTGATTATTATTTCTCAGCCCATTTAGTTTTGGTCATTTACGTTTACATATATAAGCTTGCAAACAATAGATTTAAGTTCTGTTCTCTGCAGTTTAAATAAATTACATCCACTCCTTCATTCTCCCACTCCCATTATTCAACAAAAAAATAAAAACGAAATAAAAACGTTTTGTTTTGTTTTATTTTGCTTGCTGTTGTTCTTACGGTTGTTTGCGTCTGTGTTGTTAAGGAGTCTTAACTGTGTTAACAGCTACAACAATAATAAATTTAATAACCATGACCTCTGCAGAAACAACATTTTATACGTATATGCTTCGTTGCTCTTTTTTTTTTGTATTTTGTTTCATGATTTCTGTTTTGCATGGCAGACAATAATTTATGGGTTGTTAGTGCGTGCCTTCATTAAGAAGTTTTTAATTTTATTTCTCTTTTTCATTTCCTTTTTTTTCTTGCTTTTTTATTTTATTTTACTTGTTTACAATGTTCTCCGTTATTTCGTTTTGTCCAAGGCCAGGCAGCATCTTCAAAAAAGCAAAAAAAAGAAGAATTCATTCAAAGAAATGCAAAGAAAAATTCATGTGATTTGTAGACGAAGTGGGATTTTTACGGTTAAGAAAATCAAACGGGAAGCTTTAATTAAAACAACGCAAACTATTGTTGAATTTATATCGAAATAATGCAAAGCAAATTCATTCAATACGAAGTAATCGTTTTGATTTGAACAGTTTTAGTAACATTTTTAATGTGATTTTTAGAAAGAAATATTTATGATATCTTCTTCACTGACTCCTTGAAGACAAACAGTATGTCTTTAGTGATAATTTTTATAGAAAAGCTTGACTTTTTTGGCTTCACACTGAAAATCTACTCAGTATAAAAAAACGGTTCACGACATGTGAATGAAAATACTAAGAAAGGTTTTGGCATCCCCTTTTTTTAATTTTCAAAATCAAAATTTAATTGTTTGAAATAATTTCTCTTAAGGCCTAAACGACGTACACTTATCTATAAAATTTCAAATTGAACTAGGTTTGCGAAGCTATTAAGTGGTGATATCCGCCTTCATAGATCTGTCATATGCACTTTGCAGACTCTAGCTCATCACAGTGCAATGCAAACGAACGTAAACTAAAGTCGCGTTATTAAACTGCAGGGGTGAATAAGGATTTCTTGTAAAACTGAGAGAAAAAGACGAACTAGATATACTTCTAAGTGTACCTGATGAGAGCAGAATGGGAACATTAAGAACTTGTGTAGAGATTATCAATTGCTACAAAGTTTCATAAGATTATTTTGTCTGAACTAAACACACCATAAGAATTTTCAAAGCCAGCAAAGTGAAGACCATCCTCCTCAAGCCATTATTTAATTCTTATCATAACCACCTTCATAAGCACTGTAGTAACTCTGGCATTTCCATATTTGAGATCTCGTCGAAACCAAAAATTTAAATCTCGCAAATAAAAATAGATCCCTACGCTATATCAGATTTGATTTTCTTGACTTATTGGCCCTTTGGAAAGACACGTAAGAGCTTGCAATACCTCATATAGCATCACATGAGACGGTAGACATTGTCAAGCTTGGCACTATCATATATTGAGGTAACCAAAGAGGATGCATGTGTTAACGGCAACACATATTGAAGTTGTCGTAGTCTGTAGGTAGTGTGTTGGCTCATTAGACGTGAGGCAATAGTTCAAACCCCTGCTGCAATGGTACATACGGTGACATATTTTCAACAAATGTCTACCTTGCAACCAATTTTATTACAATCGATATATAAGTTAGTTCTCCTAGTCTAGTAGGTAGTATGTTGACTTATTAGATATGAGGCCACGGTTCCAACAAAAACTCTGAGTGTAAAATAAAATAACCAAGAACATTTTCTTGCAATTGTGTCTTTCGGAGTCGACTTTAAACATTAGGTCCCGGCACTCATGTATAAAAGTAGCACACCTAACATAAATGGTGTGAAAAACTAGGTTGTAATCTGGACTAAAGGGTTTTAATGAACAATTATGCATGTAAGTATGTAAATAAATATATTGATTGCAAAGTTTGATAAAACACTATGACAATTTCAGCCGCGCTTTCTGTTACCAGAACCTTTGTTATGCTTTGTTGTCAATAAAAAAAAAATATGCCAAGAGTTAATCACGAGTTAATCTGTTCTAAACACATTGCTATTGTATATTATTGTAAACGAAGGGAATAACTCTCTTATGCCAAGAGCAAAGTTGATTAAGGATGGCTTGTATTTAAACTAAAAATTTATTATTTAATAACATTTAAGACCATTTCAAAATTTATTCATACAACAACTAAGTTTCAAAGCTTAAACAAACATTTAAATTCCAAACACCATTTCATTAAACTAAATCGTAAAAATCTTTTCATGTTTCTCTTTAGCAAAGTTTATGAAAGATTTCTTAAAGTCACTGCATTTAAATCGTAAAACAAAAACTGCAAAACAAAAAATTTGCTTAAACTTCTCTATAAATTCAGTTTAAAAAGAATAAAAAGTTTAAAAGAAAGTTTACTCGACAAACTAAGGAAACTTAAATTTTCTCTGAAAAAATCCACAAAGCTCCAAGAAGATACATCGTTTAAAGAGGGAGAAGTGTAATGTTTAAAGAAATTTGCATAGAAGAGTTGATTTGATACTTCCTTCTCTTATGAAGATCCTGAAGAAAGAAAAGTATGTGGTAGATATACTAATGGAAGATAATATATCCGTGTGGTTTATTTCTGTTCCTGGCGAAATTTATAGCAACAAACAGGTCTACCCTCAGTCTCAAGGAGAATTATGAGTTGAAATAATTAATGGTGAGCTGTTTAACAAATGAAAGCTGTGGTACAATAAGATTAAGTATCCAGATGATAATGTTTTCCATTTAAAAACGTATGCGATGATAAAGTTTTATTTAAATTTTAAGACAAGATGTATTAAGAAGTTTTAGCAACAGATCTAAAGAAATAACAGACTGAGGTTTGTCTTAAAATATTGTTTACTAACTACATTAACTTGTACTATGAAGATGGTGCCAATCATGAGAACAATAGCACTCAGAACTTATGTCATCTCATCTATAACGGGATAATGAAAGCACATGTAGAGGCCTCAAGCAGATGGATCCTAACAACCCATTAGCCAGATCTACAACTTAGCTTCTCACACCACTCCGTGAGTGGCGGGACTTACTATATAATGGCGACGTCGAAATGCAGATTTTTGAAAAACTTTTCATGACAATATTATTTACTCTCAGAGTTTTACTCTCAGAGAAATCTGCGGAGAGTAAGTGCCCCGAAGAAATATTTTCTTTCGTTTTGTTGGAGATGTCTGACCTCGGATTTGAATCGTGGCCTCACGTCTAATGAGCCAGAACACTATCTACTAGACTACGGCGACTTCTGGCTATGGATATATTATTTACTTTAATTATCCGTACAACACATTAGTCAGGTCTACAACCTACCTTCTCACACCACTCATTCTGTGTGCGTTAATTTACACTTTAACGTCGACTCCGAACAACAGATTTTTAAGCAAGTTTTCCTGGGAATTTTATTTACACTCAGAATTTTTGACAGATGAGCACTGAGATGCAGTTCCTGAAAAATATATTTATTGACCTGACTTGGAGGCTGAATATACCTAAAAACGATTTCTGCAGAAGCTGTAGTGACAAGAAAGAAGATGAAATCGCATTCAATTTTTCACTGTCATATTGCAACCGCAAGTGAATCCAGAATTCATTAATAGAAAGTCTTTGGTCTGAGGTGATTTGTATAGAAACCACAATTTTATTAAACTATTGAAATGTTTAACCCTGGACGGTTACTTTTCGTCGAATCGACGAAACTCATTTACACTTTATCATATAACTCTTTTATGATTGACCAAATTTCGCTCTTTTTTTCAACAACGTTATTTGATAATAAAAGCTTGCATTCAGAAGACGAAAGAAAAATTTTTCTTGTTCGTCGATTCGACGAAGAATAACCTTACTGTACAAAAATGGCCATCCAGGATTAAAAAAATGGGTGGCCCGGGTACGTTTACTCACTAAATCTTTCGTAATCAATCAACATTGTTTATAAAAAGAGCGAAATTTGGTCAAACATAAAAGAATTATATGATAAAGAGTAAATGAGCTTCGTCGATTCGACGAACAGTAACCAATTAGGGTGAAAGTGTTCGTCGATTCAACGAAGAGTAACCTTAATGTACAAAATAGAAGAGTAACCGTCTAGGGTTAAAGAATATCTTAGCGTAATTGAATAATGGAGTAGCTTCTATCGACATTACAGCGAAGTATAAGGATTTCTGATTTAAAAAATTTTTTTCTCATGTTTGGAACTTATCAACAGAACTCTATTAGATGAGTTCAGAAACTGTCCTTTGCATATGCATTTAATGGATATTCAATCTTTAGTTATACTTAAATGCTTAATAAATATGCCAATTCTCCAATAACTTGAATGCATCCTTTCGCTACATTTGCTTTCTAAACATTCTCTGTTTAATACATATTCTTTGAAAAATTAAAAAGCATTTGTAAGCGCCGTGCAACACCATATATTACTACTTTCAAACTTACTTTTATTTCTACACGCACATTAACAAAAACCACAAAAGAGTCTTAAAAACATACATTGAGTCTGTGGTATGCAAATGCACACACGCATTTAAACAACACACAGCAAACAGTTTGAAATATCGAGACACTCACACACGTTTACTATATCACACTTAACGAGTGTTTTCTCTCATGTACTCTTTTTGCTTCTTCTTTTCCTTTTTTTAACTTCATTTTTCTTCTCTTAAGCCACAGACTTATGCATGTTTATACCTCGAACACACGCACACACAAAGCCATACAACAAGAAACAAATAAAAGGCAATGGCGGTGGCACACATGTTCAGACATCAAATGTTTATTCAAATGTACATGGATGAGTGCATGAGTGAGATCTTAGATACTCATGGTATTTATTTCACTCGTATATCGTATTTTATGTTTAACACACACCCACACATCGACACACATTTACAATAAATGCAATTGCATATACGATATGAGGCATTTTTTTATATTTTCTTATATTTGCGGTTAAAAACTTCTTAGTAAATAGAGTGTACTGATCAATCGATTACGAATAGAAAAGTAGGACACTGTTGTATTACTATTTCCATTATGATTCATTCCCCCTTTTTAATTTTAGCAAATAATAATTCATGGCGAACTAAATTGAGAGGTTGGAGTGGTAGCCCAATAAGGTCAAGATGAGTCATAGTTAAACTAGTACTACCATGAAAATGCTTTAAAAATAATTCGAATCTGGGAGAAAGATCTGAAATTCATTACAGTAGAAGTAGCCATAGTCTCAGTCTAGTAGTGTGTTGGCTTATTAGACAAGAGCCCGTGACTTAAACCCCAGGTCAGACATTTCCAACAAAACGATATTGAAAGAAATATTTCTTCCAAGATTTCCTCTCAGCAGATTTCTGGCAAAAGCTCTGAAGGTAAATAAAAATTGCCATGAAAAAGTTACTCAAAAATCTGTCGTTCGGAATCGACTTTAAGCTGTAGCTCCCGCCACTCATGTTGTAAGAAGGTAGATCGTAATTCACTAAAGTGTTGTAATACCAATTCTGTAAGCATTTATGATTTTTGCAGTTTCCTTGATGAACTGACGAATGTGTGAGCATTCATACACGAAGAAGCTGCATAAAAAGGCAGGGTAGTATACTAATAGATCATATCTCTTTGTGAAATTCTTAAGAGCCCTCAATCAGAGCTAAGGCTTCCTGAAGCAAAGCAGATGTCTAATAAAAAAGCTTTACCGCAGTTACTTTATAGAAAACAAAACAACAAATCTTTTAAAAGGTATTCCAATATTCAAATGCAATAAATAAATGCATTGCCTTCGTACTGTTGTTTCGACAGAATATCTACCAAAAATATAGATCTCTAAATCTAGATAACCTTAAGCCTGTGATATCGCCGTAGGTGATTATCCATGAGCAGTAATTTAAAAAGTATTTCAGTTGGTAACGCACTAATGGAAACTCACGTATCGTAACACTGAAAAAAATTGTCTTTTGCCGTCAAATCACTTCATTGCTCTAAAACGATCGATTAGGTTAGGTGGCGGAACCCCTCGCAGAAAGAGGTGCCACTTTAGTCAGCATTTAGGCACATTGTGATACCGTAACTAATTCTACCCAGGAGCTAAGCATGCCCTAGAAAACAAACGTACGTTCTTAACAAATGCACACCTTTTTGCTAAAACCACAAATAAACTAAAGCAAATTTTTCCATTTTGGATTAGGACAAATCAGTAATCAACACACGTGATCTCCAGTGGCTGTAATTTTAATTTTTCTTGAAAAGTACAGGGGCCGACAAACTGAAGAGTTAACTTTGTTATCTCATGAACTGCAGCTAAATGCTCTTCACACATAATTAAAAAATTCTGTTCGGTCCATCTCTATTTGATGAGTAGTATATTAATGGTGAACTGAATTCCTAACTTACCTACTGAATTTAAAATATGTTTGCCATCTCTGTTCGCTGGGTAGTGTAGTAAGGCGAAATGAAATCCTATCTTACTTACTGCATTGTTTGTTTACAACCCTTTAGTCAGGTTCAAAACTATTGAAGTGGACCTACACTTCATAAAAACTCATGGATAAAATGAACACCACCCATGTTGTGGTGTGAGAAGCTGAATTGTAATCCTGGCTAAAGGATCGGTCATTGTTGCCCTTCAGTCAGGATAATGACCTATTTTCTCACACCAACCAGGTTGTGTGTGTTAATTTTATTCTTGAGTGATGGGGACCTACAGTTTAAAGTTGAATCCGAACGACGGATTTTTTGGAAATTTTTTCATGGCAATTTTTTTTTTACTTTCACAGTTTTTGCCAGGAGACTGCTGAGAGGAAGTGACCGTAAAAAATATTTTTTTTTTTTAGTTCAATATGATCAATCGTGAGAATTAAAATGACCCACATAAGCATATGTTGTGCATTTATTTCTGTCGAAAGGATTTTGTTTCTCTTTATTTTTTTGGTTTTTTTTATTTACATGTTCTGGTGAAACAGTAACTCATGTGCTCTCTAAAAATTTCATTCTACATCTTCATACTTCGATTGCTTTCTTTGCATGTGTTTGTGTCGTCTTGTTTTGTTTTGTTTCAATGTTTTCTACTTAAATTTCATGTGCTTTTCTACATCAATACTTTCTGTGTAACAGATGACGTTTGTTTGGCTGCATTTCTTTCGGTTTCCATGTTTTGCTGTGTGTGAATTGCACTTTAAACCACGCTACCCTCTGTGTATTGCAACATTTATAATCATCGTTTATATTTTACTCTGTATAATATGTATGATAGTGTGGGTGTGAATGTTATTTATTTTTATTACATTTGTGTCATAGAGTAAGAATATGAACGCTTATATAAAAACTAAAAACGAACAGAATAAGTGAAAAAAAAGAAGCTGAAATTGAAACATCAAATAATGTTATATGTATTGTATTACCGAAGAGAATAACGTATTTGTATGGGTAATATTTCAATTTGTTACATAAAATACTGAAAGCAGAAAGCAGAGGAGTCTATGCTAACGATAAGTGATACGTCATATTTTATTTATTTTTAACTGCAAGGAAAACAGGATCAGGGATAGAAAAGTCTGTATATTAACAACGCCTAAATTATTCATATAGGGTAATCCATCTATCGGTTTAAATTTGAATCATCGGTTATTTCGAATCTAGCAATACTTATCTCATTCTCTTCTGTCTCAAAACTCAGTATATTATCGCCGCTGAATGTAATGAATCGATTTACGCTGGAGCAACGTTGGGATTTATCGGAAATTTATTTCCACAATAGAGACAATTGGTCGGCAATTGCACCAAAATGTCGTAGAAAATTTGATGGCAGAAAAGGCCCAACAGTGTCCCGTATATGCAAGTTTAATGCTAAAGTTCGTGAAACTATTTTCATTGTTGATGCGCCAAGGCGTGAGCATGCTCGTACAGTGCATACACCCGAAAATATCGAAGCTGTGGCTCAACTCGTCATCGTTCTCAAGAATTGAACATTTCACACACCAGTTTACGGCGAATTTTGCTAAAAGGTCTCAGTTTGACGACTTACAAAGTAAAATTGGTTCAAGAGTTCAAGTCGCATGACCATCCGTTACGTTTTTGCTTTGCTAGATGGACCAACCAGAAAAACTGCATGTCGATCATCTTTTCGAATGAAGCTCATTGTCATCTTGATGGGTACATTACTAAGCTAAAATTTGCCATATTTGGGACTCAGAAAACCTACATGTGATCTTACAGAAACCAGTGCACCCATTACGAGTGGCTTTTTGGTGCGACTTGTGAAGCGGAGGCATCATTGGCGCATACGGTCAATGGAGACACTATAACCGATTTTTTTGTACCCACTCTTAATGGTATTAATATGAACGATCTTAGGTTTCAACAGGATGCCACACATATCATTCCACAATTGAATTATTGCGTAAAACGTTTGATAGCCGATTAATTAGCCGAAATGGTGATATCAATTGGCCAGCAAGAAGCTGAGATTTGACACCGTTGGACTTATTTTCGTGGGGCGCAGTTAAAGAAAAGTATTATGCCGGCAAAACAGAAACAATTGAGCATTTGAAGACCAATAGTCGCGATGCCATTATCGAGACACCACCACATACACTCGAAAAATACACCAAAATTGGTTCGATCGAATCAGGTACTGTAGCTGCGGTAGCCACATTAATGAAATAATATTCCATCTCTAAAAATCAACTTTGCAAAATTTCATACCGTTTTTATTTCGATTGCATTTTTAAATTTAATCCTTTAAATGCTCATATTTAGTACATAAAATCCATAATAGCAAGTACATATGTGACGTATGAGTGATAATTAATTTAACATTGGTTTCACACATGACAAAATCAAAGATTTTTTATTGCATACTTTTCAGAGTAACTATTCAATTACATGTAATATGGTGCGTATGAGTAATATATTTCAAGGGAAATGAAATAGTAAGTATAGCATTAATTTTAATGTTTAATTAATTTTAATGTTTTAATGTTTAATTAATTCCAGAATGGCTGCCGCGGCTTGCCTCACAATCCCTCATTCGATCCGACCAATGTTCATGCTCTTTTTCGAGTGTATGGGGGTCGTATCCGACGTTTAATTCCATTAATTTTAATTAAACATTAAACATTAATTAAACAATTATAATTATTAATTAATTTTAATTAAACATTAAACATTAATTAAACACTAAAATTAATGGAATTAAACGTCGGATACGACCGCCATACACTCGAAAAAGAGCATGAACATTGGTCGGATCGAATGAGGGATTGTGAGGCAAGCCGCGGCAGCCATTCTGGAATGGAAATAATATTCCATTTCTAAGCGGAACAATTGTACTTCACAACAAAAAATAAATTTCGCAAAGAAAACGAATTTTATTTGTATTCCTCACCCATTTAAATGCCCATTTAAATGTCATGTTCTCTGTTTTAATCGTGTTTTCATAATTCTTTTATAAAAACTGTTTACAATTCGTTTTATGTGCCTTCTTTTTTATAGCTTTCTTAAAAAGAAAGTCATGTCATCTTAAGTTTTGAACGTGTTATTTGCATAAGAATTGCATTTCATGCCTTATTTGGTTGGTTTTGTTTTATGCACACGGCATCTAAAGAAAAAATTAAGATCATAAACATCATTTCTTCGTTGCTTTCAACAGAAAAATATTTGCGTCCCGTCTTAAATTACCATAAAAGAAAAGAAGAAAGAAAATAGAGGAGGGAAAATCATGCTGAGAATTTTTAATGATGACACAGACATGGAATGTGAAATTTTTGCAAAATATGGCAATGGATGGGGGAACATAATGCAATTGGTGGCAAATTAAAGGAATACGAGAAATGAATTTTTTGGTTAAATTGTTATACAAGAAAATACTGGAATGATTTTAAATTAAATTATTAGATTCATTAGATGTTTTGGGAGATAAACTCTTAACGGAATAATAATTGCCAATCATACGAAAAAATACAGACTGTTAAGCAATATTGGAAAATCAGTGAAGGGTGGACCAACCAAAACGTACGAGTTAATTAGAAATAAAAGAAAAACTTGTCAGAGAATTATCTACATTTCTTTTTATTATGAGCATATGACTAAATGCTCGCTACGGCTTTGGTGGCATGCCTGTATCCAATGGTGCATATAGTCAAAGACTCTGCGACATAATTCAGTTTCAATGTCGTTAATAAACTGCATGATCTCATCCTTTAGCTCGTGAATTTTTCCTGGCTGATTGACATACATGCCGACTTAGTCTAGTAGGTAGTTCTTAAACGTGAGACCACGTGATTATCACGTGAACCCCACGTCAGACACCTGCAACACAACAAAATATAAAAAAACATTTCTTCGGCAACTTCCTCTCAGCATAAATATAATACTGAAAAATACAAAATACTGAGAATAACTAAAATAGCCATGCAAAGTTTCTTCAAAATCTGTCTTTCGGAATTGATTTTAAACCGTAGGTCCCGCCGCTTATGTATAAAATTAGCACACACAAATGGTGTGAGAAGCCAGGTTGTATGTCCATGTATGTGCATGGAAAAAAGTCCAACGGTGGTAAATCACATGGTCGTAGCGGTCAATTAACATCACAACGACGTTGTGATGTGTGCTTCATTAACTGCGTGGCAAGTAGCAGCATTCTGTTCGAACCACATTAGTTTAGGTCCATATCCACAATTTCTGGCCACAAGAAGTTCGTTAGCATAATACAATAGCGAATAACACAAGGTAACTGCTGGGTCAACTTCATTTTCGAAGAAGTACGGCCCCGTGAAGCCGCCAGTTCAATAACCGCAACGAACAGTCACTCTTTCTGTATGATTTCGGCTTCTACACAATTCCTCGTGGATTCTCATTTTTGTCAACGAATGTGTCGTCGCTGTAAGTGCTTGCCGTCTTCATTTTCGAAAAAGTACGGCCCAATGACGCCGCCTGCCCATAACCCCAACAAATGGTCACTCTTTATGGATGCATCGGCTTTTCAACAATTCCCAGTGAATTCTCATTTGTCCAAATAAGGCAAATCTGCTCGTTAACGAATGTGTCGTCGATGTAGATGATTTTCTTTATAAAGTTACCATTCTGTTCTGTTTCTTCAATTAATCGTTCGGCGTATTAACAATGCTTGAAATGGTTAGGAGGCTTTAGCCCTTGAGTCATTTGAACTTTGTAAGCGTATAAATTCAAATCTTTATTTAAAACTATTTTCAGTGATCTTCATGTAATGTTCAATTGTTGGGCACAACGGCGAGTCGAGCCAGACTGCTGTTCTGCAGCACTATCGCGTACAGCAGCACTATCGCGTACAGCAGCAAGATTTTTCCGCAAAACGATCTGAGCGAGCATTGTGCAGATGTTTTTACGTTTTCCACAGACCCATTTTGCTGAAATTTGCATACAATTCTACCGATCGTAAACACATTTGGTCGATTATGCTGGTCAAAGGAATCACAAAGTGCACGAAATGCGAAATGATTTGAACGCTCATTTTCGTAAACGGCTTCGACAATTTTCGCGTTACTCAATTGTGTACCTTCTCGAGGTTGAATTTGTCAAACACTGATACAAAGAAATTGCCATTTAAGTTGGTTAAAAAACTTGACGTTAACATCATATTTTTTCGTTGTTCCATTCTTTAAATGAATTGAATTTTAAGGATTCTTACAGAATTTCAATATATTACGGGGCAACTTGTAACCTTAATTGGCTTTAAATGCATCAAGCATTTGCAAATAAACTTCGAAGAGAAAATAAGTTGGTCAATACAGTCTTCCAGAAAATAATTATTGTCCTCCATTCCTTAAAATTAAAAACTGAAAATCACTAAAAATTGCTTAAAGTGGTCTCTACCCCAATTTCTGCAATTTCCTTTCCCTTTTTCATATTCTTTACAGAAAATATCGCTTGTAAATTATAAGTTTTAATTGTAAAACTTTTCCCCAATTTTCTCCTTTTTTGTACTGTTTTTCGTTGTTTTGCTACAAAATAACAAGAATTTTTTCTTTTCCTATTTGCGAATTTCTATTGCACATTTATTTTAATATTTTATTTTCGTTGTTCTGAAAAATTTTTCAAAAATATTTTCATAAATTAATTCGAATGATTTATACGGAAATTGTTTGCTACTATTGCTGTTATTTCTGTAACAAATATTTGCCACATTAAGATGCTAAAATGCATATTCTCGTGCAGATCATATTTTGAAAAACTACATTAGTTGCCTCTTTATTTTCTCCTATCCTACTGTATGTTCAATAGAATTCTTAATGTTTTTGCTGATGCCTACAGAATAGTGCTTGCTATCTCATCCGTCCAATCACTATAGTCTAATAAATCTGTATTTATTTACTCTTTGATGAAAAGAGGTTGTTCAGGAACGGTCGACGAATACCTAAAAATAGCAGATATGACGTGGTCTAGTAGCTTATTAGCTTATTAGATGAGAACCCGTGGTTCAAACTACAGCTCAGACATCTCTAACAAAACGAAATATGAAAGCAGATTTCTTTCGATGACTTCGATATTCAAATGATTGTGGTGAAGAAGTGCTTAAGGATATATTTTTCTCCATTCTAACTTTATAGTGTATCCCTATAATATCTTCTCCAAGCCTATTGCTATGACATACTTTTGGATGCTGCTCGGTATGGACAAGGACAATCCCCAGACTAGTGCCGGATATGCTCACAGGTATTTCCTTTTGGTATGTTTCAAGAATGTGTTCCGAAGATTATTTCTCATCGTCATATTGTGAGTATACAATGCCCTGTAAAGAGTCTGCCTACCAACTTCATATTATTCCTAGATTATATGACTCAGATCTCCTTATATTATTACTGAACAAAAGTTGTGATTGCCTCAAACGGACTTGGTGTGAGAAGAGTTTTTACCTCTCCTATGTGATGTTTTTATAACACAAGCTATTTCACTTGCTTGCCTGTTTGCATGGAAAACACAAACAAAAACACTCAATTTTGTTTGTGTTTCCCATATAAACAGGCAAGCAAGTGAAATAGCCTGTGTTACAAAAACATCACATTAGTCTTTCCTTTCGTTGAGCATATCTTTCCAAATATCCGTTCCCACTTCACTGAAGGGTTCTGACCTCATTAAAGGCATGGAATCTTCCCTCCTCGGAAGCTCGTGTGCTTGTTCATAGCCGTGAATTCCCACATGATCTGAAATCCAGCGAAGTGTAACTTTGTTTCCATTACCTAACGGCTTAAGGTTATCCAGACAGCCCAACACTATCTTCGATTAAGCATAAGACATATCTTTTGATGGCAAATATCAGCGAATTTCTCACATCGTAGTAACATTCTGCCTTGGGTTTCCAAATATTTTAATCGCTTCGTATCTTTACTTACTTACTTATTTAATTGATCACTGCTACCCTTCAGTTAGGATTATAACCTAGTTTCTCACGACTTCCCATGCTGTATGTGATAATTTTTTCCATGAGAGTCGTGTCCTACAGTTTAAAAATCGATTCCGAAATATAGATTTTTGAGAAACTTTTCAAGGCAATTTATTCTCAGAGCTTTTGCAAGAAGATTGCTGAGAGGAAGAAGAAATATTTTAAAGAGCTCACCGCTTAATAAGCTTTTAATAAGACTTTACTTAATTCTTATTGGATTCAAGAAAATACTTCAAGACACTTTACATCATTTGTTTTAAAATTACATTGTATTTCGAGGATATAATTTCTTTCCAATACTATTTACAATGCAAACAATCATTCTTTAGCTTAAATATGAATTTGCTTTTAACTTACTTTACCACTTGATAAATTTGTCGCCTAATATTACCTTCATCTTAAAATCAATTTTAATTGACTTAATTAATCGTTTCTGTCCAGCTCAATATTCATAACAATAAATAACAATTATTGTGTAGAAAATTAAATTAATTCACTTCATTTCTTATGTGCTTCTAATAATTGTATCCTACTTTCCTTAAACACAAAAAAAATTCATTATTTTGTATTAAAACTGTTGCTGCTTTCGATATTATTTGCAGCTATGCTACTGCCGTTGCTATTGTGTTCATTATTGTATTAATTTGCTGCTGGTACTTCTTTTTTTTTTTGCTGAACTAAAGGGGATGCAAATAATGATGGTGGATTATTACAACCACATTAACAGCATATACAACAAATTTATTGTTTAACCACAAAAACAACTACATCAACAACAATACCAATAACAACTACTAGTACTAGTACAACATGACCACAAAATGTTGTACTGCTTGTAGGTTAAATTACTACACTTTCGAGACATGTTGTATGTTTTAGTATAGAATATACACACACATCCACACATGTATTTACTTGTTTCTAAGAACATATACATATGGGCAATTTCGTGTCAAGTGACCCAATTTTTAAAATCGATGTCTTTCGATTTGGATGAAATTGGAAAATTTTTGCTAGGACCAATAGGTGAAAAGTTACACACATTTTAAAAAAACCCTGTATGACCAAAATGTCCAAGTTTGACCCCCTCTAACTCCGGCAGTTCTTGACTGATAGAGCTGTCTGGCCTACTATCCAATAGTACTAACGTTGGTGCAAATTTTATCCAAATCGAAAGACATCGATTTTAAAAATTGGGTCACTTGACACGAAATTGCCCATATATATGTATGTACATGCTTGACTACCTACATACATACATAAACATGTGTTTTTTTTATTGAGTGTATGTATTCGTTTATGTGAATGTATATGCAGAAGCCATTGTAGGAGTAAAGTTTAAATGATTTTCCATAATAAATCCAACTAAACTCGTCTCACAGCTTATAAAAGGGGAAGTATAGAGAAGTAAAATAATTGAATTAGAAAGTGATAAAGGGTTTAATTATTTAATACTAACATGCATTGGAAATATGGAGAGTTTTTTCGTTTATTATTTATTTGCAGGTGCTTTAGGAAAGCAACCAATCTATGGTGTACAATTGGGTCAAGAACAGATAGTAGGGCAGGACTAGACGACCCGAGCAGGTCAAAGAAGAATATTAAGAACCGCGGACAAAGTCTACATAATCAAAAGATGAGCTCGTGTTAATTCAGACAGAGAATGTAAAGGATGGGACTAGTGATACTATCTGACAGTCAGACTGTAATTCGATAACTCGAATTCAGTATAAGATTTTAGAGACAAATATGGATTTCAGACCATGTGAGATTACGCACTGATGATGAGTCTAAAATCTTTCTATTGAGTCTGAAGAAATGTTCAATTCAAAGGGGTTCTGCGACAATCTCGACTCTTACTATGTAATTAGAGTGACAAAAGGTCTGGATTTGAGTCATTCCTTAGTCTATCTAAACCTAACCTAAGAATAATAGCTGGCCTTTTGACCGAACATTGTAGATTCGAAGAAGACTCTGATAAAAACATATAAGCTGTAGAAGAGATACTTCAAACCTATGTAACGTTAATGTATCAGGCATATCCGGTACTTGAGAGGAATTTATACTTATTAACACCGAACAATATAAGGGCGACAGGACAAGAGAGGATTTCGTAGCTACATTCTATATAGGCTGATGGCAATGCAATACATTTTTAAGGACCTTTCTAGGTAGAGCTACAATCACATATGACTTCGATGAATGGTTCGCTGTGCTTTTGTTTTGATCCTATTGTATTACATTACTGGTAATGGCATTACTGGTAATGGCATGCCGATAGACTTGATATTCCTGCAAATGACCTCTGCAGAAGCTGTGTTTTTGAGAAAGAGAAAGAGCTAATTTTTCATAACTGGTGGCAGTTGTCTAGAATATCTCAATTTCTGAACTGAAATGTCCAATATAAAGATTGCTGCAATAAAAAAATTTATGCTTGACTTCAACTGCTTTCCTACACAGAACATTTGTTCACCAGGATTGATACAAATTGCAAATTAAAAATAGAGATTATGATGAAACTTACGACATTCTGGCATTACGAACCATTAATAGTTTAGCAAAGACTTAGACCGCATTGCCTGGTTCTGATATTATTACCATAACAAGTATCCCATTAAGCTCCTTGAAAATTGAGATTAAAGAGATGATATAAGGATTCTACTAGCGCTGTACAACAAATACTTGCTCATTTTATACTTGTAAGAGTTTTACTACACTGAAATAAAATTCTAACAATCACCAAACTCAACTTTTAGCACTTATGAAAGTGCCCGAAAAATTTCACTATGTTTCAAAATTTTTGTTAATTTTTTATTTTTTTCCAATTACATATATAAACTGGCAGTGAAACAAATTTAAAATAAAAATAACGGCAATTTATTAATGTATATATTTTTGTTAATGTACAGTTTCTTCTAACGCTCACTGTATCCTTTACACCCAATTTCTTGAAGACATTTTAATGAAATTATTTAAATTATTGTCCACTTAATATTATTGCCATAATGTATTATGAACAAATTTTCTTTTTCTTTTTTTTTGTGTGTTATTCACTGTTGTTGGCAATAGTTTGTTAGCCTGCTTATCATAAAAATTATTCAATTTTTGACTTGGCAATGACTTTAGACGCACTGCTTATAATGCCATAAATTAAGTGCCTTATAAAGAAACCATTTCATGGCAATTTTTCTTCTTTAATTTTTCTTTTTTTATGACCATAATGGTCATCATAATATTTTTTGGCATTGAAAACTGGCCACTTCGTTTATATACATTGCTATGCGAGGGGACGTAATTTGTTCATTCAACTCACAACCAATTTCAAGTCAGAGAAAATTAAAATGCAGAAAATCTAAATGCCAAGAAATTAAAAAAAAATCTCTCTTTCTTTCTTACCAAAAAAAATCTCTTTTTAATCTGTAAATTCGTTCTTTTTTCTATGTTTTTCACAATTTCTCTTCTTAATATTTAAAGTTTCAGCACACAAATTGCAACATTAAGGCAAAAAACACAAAAAAAAATTGTCGTTTGCAGAATCCATTTCTTATTTTCTTTGCCTTGCATTCAATCGTTTGCCATCATTTCCGAGTCATGTTTTATAGGGTCCAAGTTAATGCTACACCGTTGCGGTTTGTTCCATTTTAATGTGTCAATCTTGTTTTATTTGCCACCATAATGGGGTTTGCATGTATTCTGCCACCCATTTTTCCTCCCCAAAAATTTCTTGCCTAAATCCCATAACAATACTTTGTAAAACACGTATATGGTATGTGTTCGGTTCTGAAAAATTTTTTTGTTTTTGTGGTTAGAAAAGAAAGTGTACGGAAAATTATTTCCTTGAATAAAACTTAAAAATTTTGGAGCATCTCTTGTGCTCTCTCCACCGCTCTACGTGTTTCTCTACGGACGATACTACGCATCAATTGAGATGTATTCGCAACAATTCGCAAGTATTCGTAAGATCTTCGGTCCAATGCGAGTTGGTATTGATTTCCGTATCCGATCCAACAATGAGCTGCATGAGCTCCTCAACGACATTGACTTTTTGCACCCTATAAACATCCATCCGGCTGCGATGCTTGGTTCATATCGTTCGAATTAATGAGGATGCTCCAGCGAGACGGGTATTTCATGCGCGGATTTGCGGAAGTCGGCGAAGATGACGACCTTGTTTGCGTTGGAAGGACCAAATCGAGGAAGACCTGTCATCGAACAGTGTAACCAACTAGCGAAGTGGCTCAAGAAGCAGGCGCGCCTGAAAGGATGTGTTAAGGTAGCCCGAAATCCATTAATCGGGCTGTAAATGGCCAATTAAGTAAGTATAGTAAGTAATCAATAATGAACTGCAAGAGCTTCGTTGCAGTTTTATTACCAAGTTTTTTCGAATTGAGAAGCTGATCATTGCAATATCAAAGGTTCTGGAACAACAGGGTTGCCATATTTAATTTTCTAGAAACATCGAACTCAATTAGTACTAGTTGTTGATATTATTCTCTCTAAAGGGGCAACTCTTAGGGACTCTCATGGATGATTAATTTGGTGAAGATTCTAGTCTTTTCAAATTTAAAATTCGGGCATGGATTGCCCGATTTCAAACGCTACCCACACAAGGTGAACATAGACATACATACATACACATATATTTAACCAACTACAACTCTTCAGTCAGGATTAATTTTGTATAGGAGTAGCGTGACCTACAGTTTAAAGTCGATCCTGAACAACAGATTTTTTTGAGATAATTTAGCAAAGCTTCAAGTTTTTTCAAATTTAAAATTCGTCGTCTAAGAGAGTATGGATTGTTCGATTTCAAACTCTACCTCTACAAGATGAACATGAGTGGTGTAAATAAGTAAAAACAAGTTTATTTTGTTTTTATTACCAAGTGCGCCAAGAAGCGCACAGTTTGGCTATATTTTATTAATTAATTCTTATCCCTAAAATTATTCAGTATTTATACATAAATAATGCTTAGCATTATGTCTACAGTGGAAGGTATAGCAAGAATTTCAAACAATTATTAAGAATATGAAAATATGAATATGTCTAACACCAACAGTGTTGACAGCATTAACTATTAAATTGCAAACGCAAGCAAATTGATCGTTGCTTGAATTTACCAAACAGAAGTGCCATCAACAATGTGTGTGTGTATGTACATATGTACGTTATTGATAGTTTGTAATAAAAACATAATAGAAGAATTACTTTAAACACGTGTCGGCAATGATGACATCATGAACATGGTACAGTGGTTCAAAACGTTTCATTAAATTTCCATGATTCAAAGTCATGAATCATTTTCGTTTTACAAATATTGCAAACCAAATACCCGAACGTAATATGTACTTCCAAAATCTGTTATTGGCCTCTTAATTTCCGCCAATTGTTTTGCACACTAAAATTTCTGTTAAATTTTTTTTCGTGCACTATCTGTTTCATATACCAGTACAAAGTCATACATATGTAGCCCGCAAAATATCAACGGAATGTACCCATAACAACCACTGAAGATTATGTTGTTCCACCGAATTCTATACCTTCTTCACCACTTGCAACAATTTCAATGTCTTTTACACAAAACCGCACATTTACATGGCTTAACAGCTACAATCCAAATACAGATACAAGCAGAGACAAAAATAACAATGACAACCAAACAAAACAAACAAACAAACGAACAAAAAAAAAGCGAGAAAACTCAGAGGAAAAAGTAAAAGCACTTAAGTATTATGGCACTCAAGTACAAGCAATACACTCTCCTCCCCTTACATTTCTGTAAATCCGGCATGTTAAAGCATACAACGCTACACGTAGTCAAGCTTTAACGACACATTTAATCGCATGGACAGACTCAATGAGAATGATGACTGACACATTTCTTTTTTGGGTTGCTTGTTGTGTATGTGTGTATGTGTGCTGTATGTTTGCTGGTGTAAATTATAATTGGCAACCTGGGAGATTAGAGTGTAAAACATGATATCCGTGGAGACCTGTTAAGGACGATAAGGAAATTAGGCAAATGCGGGGTAATTTACATGGTTTTTTATTTTGTTGTTATATTTTTTTCTTCTTATTCTCAGATAAATAATCATTTTGGTTAATGCCACAATTGTTGGTAGAGAATGAAGTGTAAATTATGTGTGTGTGGCATAATTATGAGGATTGCTATCTGGTGGGTATTTGTTTAATGTGGAAAAATTAAATAAAAATGTAAAAATGTTCCACGTACGGATAAATTTGCATGAAATGGAATTAAAGGAAATTTAATTTCGCACTGTCGTTTTATTAATTCTGTTACGTTTTTAAGTGCTAATTTAAAACAACACGCTTTGTGACATGTGACAATGCAAAATTACTTGATAAAGTTTGACATTTTATCGTGAATAGAGTACTAAGCGTATGACATATTCAAATCATTGAATTTTATGCAAGAAAACTTTAAAGATAATCAGCCTCCTGCCAAGCAACACATCAATCATCAGTCCCATACGATGGACGTATATAGAAGGCGAATTTATTACGTAAGCGCCAAGCATGTTGCATTATTGGTGCCTATGTTGGAACAGAAATATCTTTTGTGGATTCACTCCTTCTGTTCAGACCAAAAAAAAACCAGTTCCCATCCTACATTTCCATTTATCGTATACTACATTCTCCTCATGTAGAGTTACTATATTGCTTGACTTTGCAAATATTTTTTAAAGCATGGACACAGTTAACATCCATATCCACCTCCTATGTGCTGATCAGTACAAAGCTTGGAAGATGAAGCATATGCCTTAATATGCTTTACAGACTGCAAAACGGTCATTAGATTCTAGGGAGTACGTACATATGCACCTAATTGTTCATAACAACCCTTCAGTCAGGATTACAACCTAGCTTCTCACACCTCGTATGCTATTATATTACATATTATTACATATTATTATACATGATTACCCACAGTTTTTGGTGCCATCAAAAGCATAGAATCTTTCCTTCTCCCAAGCTCGTCTGCTTGTATATTAGCGAGAATTCCCACACAAATTGGGAACTAGCAGAGGGTAACCTTAAGTTTCCTTCATAAGATAGCCAATTCAGTTTCTGCAGAAACTCGAATGGCGTATTGCTGCGTTGTGTCTCTTGTACCTCCTATCTAAGTTCGATTGATCATATCTTTCGATAGCAGAGACTTCCGCTTGGAAAATACCTGCCAGTTTCCCTATAGCCTCGGAATATTTCATACTGGGAACTCCTCTATGATTGTCCAAGAAAGCAGAGTGCCTGTTGAGTAGACAGGCACTCAACGGTTAATCCCATGTAGAAAACTGGACATGGGGATATTGGAGCAAACAAAGGTACTAAGTTTGGTACAAAAAACGGAGCAAATAAATAATCGCATACAATCTGTAGACATGTGGAAAGAAAAGATGGAATAACGAACCTAGAAAGTGTAGAGACTAGACAAAACTTTGGGGACATATGCAAAAGAGACTTTTTCTTAAACCCAACTTGAAACCATCTTTGCAATCTTATAGTCATTATTAAGGGAAACTGACCTCTGGATACACACATTCGTAAGTGCTTCTTTGCAGATGCTATGATGTGTAGAACTTCTTCCATTTTTTGGTACGGCACTTGCAAAACCTAAGGCGAAGAATTTCTGGCATCCAGCATTTGTTGATAGAACGTGTCTAATTGGACGTGATTTGGATAAAATCTTTACTTTCATTAGAAGTCACAGCCCATTGTCGGATGTGGTACAAACAGCTGTTAACTTCAAGTAAATTTTCTTTTACAATTTTTGTCTTTAAGATATTTTAATTAATAGTGGTGTATTAGCTCATCACAATATTCTGAAAAGTGTGTTTCAATTTCGATCGAAGAACTTTATCCAACCCATTACCTGTTCAAGAGTTTCTTTCATTTTGTTTTCCACTTCTTTTTTTCCGTCCTTAATAAACCCAGTTTGTACGCCTATTTGCTGCAAATCATTCTTTAGTTCATCAATTCTTTTCTTTTTTTTGTCAATTTCTTTTGCAAAATGTTTCTAGTCTGCTTGTTCACCTGCCTACAGTATTAACTGTTTCCAGCCAGTAGTTAATATTGATGCATGAAATCGTCGTATGCAAATGAAGATTTTTTTCAAATATCTTCTATTATTTCTCAGAACTTTTTTAACACTCAGACTAACTGTTCTTTAATTCATGATTTTTAAGTCAGTACCAGGTAAATTCGTTTTCATCGCTAATGTTACGTTTTTTCTGTCAAAGTCATTAGAAAACAAAATGTAGAAAGAATGGTACAGTAGTTACCGACTGTGTTGCGAATAAAGAATAAACACAGAATGTGTGGTCTAGCTTAAGAACAAGTCCACTCAAATCAAATAACAACGAAATTACGAAAATCGAAATAAACACATACCAAATTACAATAACAAAACCATGTAGAAAGTCTACTTACAATAACAAATCAACACAGCAGTTCTAGAAGTTTCCGGAATTGGACTGAATGCAGTATAAATACAGCGAAATATTGTAAAGATTAACGGAGAGCCTTTGGAATCAAGGTACCGACCTACCATATCTACCACCTGTTAAATCAATAGCGATACAGATTTTTTGAGATACTGGCTAACATACATAGATAAGTTAGCAATACCAAAAATAATGAAAGGGAATGTTTAAGCTCAATATTCTTGCGGAGCTTATAAGACCATGCAGTATGCCGTTAATCAACTTCTGTTGCTCTATGTAGTTCCGTAAGGATCTCTTCGAACCTTTTCAATCCGAGAAAGCTTTCAGACAAAGCGATCTCTTCAACTTCTTCATTTTTATAAGCGTGGAGTTGCCTATGTCTTCCCATGCTAAAGCCCGATTAGACTGTAAACGTTTTCAGGACAATATCTACTGATTTAACAAACAGAATATCGATAATCATATTCGCAGACGAAATAAGATGGATGTAGTTCCGTCGTCTTGAAGATCTAGGACAAACGGCGATTATGAAGCGGAAAGAAAAACAGGTCAAATGTCAGTTACGATGAGAGGGATGTTTGAAAGGAAAGGTGGCCAATTCACTTTGCCCCTAACACAACCGCTGAGTTAGTTTGGATGCAGACTTCCTTCAGACTTATTCTCCTATATGCCCAAAACTATGTGGAGCGAATAAAAGTGGAGACTGTATATACGCATACTGAAATCAATTTAATCTAGTAGGTAATGGTTAGCTTATTAAGCGTGAGGCCAAGGTTCAAAACCCAGGTCAGTCATCTCCAACAAAACGAAACATGATAATATTTCCTCGGAGACTTCCTCTCAGCAGATTTCTGGCAAAAACTTTGAGAGTGAATAGAATTGCCCTGAAATGTTTCTAAAGAATCTATCCTTTGGAATCGATTGGATTTGGATCGCGCAACTGATTTTTACAGTTAACACACACAGCATAAATGATGTGATAAGCTAGGTTGTAAACCTGATTGAAGTATTGTAATGACCAATTATGTATTTGTGTACAGTTGCTCGAGATTTAAATGATTCTTGGAAATGAACAACTCGATGAGAGGTTAAAATGTGACATTATATGGCACAAGTGCAGTCAGCTTATGACTAAAGATATCATAAAAGTCCGTAGTTTAAAGATACAGGAGTACGTTTTTATGTAAAAAAGCTTCAAAGACAAACAGCCCTCTGCAAAAGCACCAAATTTTAGTTCTATATGATGGACGTACATACATAAGAGGAGGATGTAGTACGTAGACGCCCCGAATATTGCATCGTTGACGCCTATGTTCGAAAAGAAGTATCTTTTGAAGATTCCCCAATTGTCATGAGATTTGTTATTAATATCTACTGACTTCTTTTTTAATCGAGCATATTATTTTGGAAAGGAATTCATTTCAATGATAGTCCTACAATCAAAAGGTTTCGGTACTGCATTCTCTTCATGTAGAGTTACTAAATTGCTTGACTTTGCAAGAATTCTTTAAAGCATGGGCACCCATCTCCTATGTGGTGTTCCGAACACAACATGAGAGATGAAGCATATGCCTTAATATGCTTGTAAAGGTAGAAAAAAATCTGAAAATCAATTTCCAATTTCGTTTTCTGCTTCCTGGCACAGTTATTCTTTTATCCTGGTTTTTTCTTTTTCTTCTTCCCTTTTGCAGATTTTGTATTCAAATTTTAAGTTTTCTTTCGAAGCAATTTTTTTCTCTCTCTCTCTTTTCACGTGTAAACAATATGTGTTTATAGCCAAGGTAACAGCACATATCAATAAAAAAAAATTTTATTGTTTACAATGATTTAAGCCAACACAATGAATCTTACTTAGCAGGCTACGTACGGTAGATAAGCAAGCTTTTCTAGGAAACAAATGCTCAAAAACACATGAAATCCTTACAAAAAAAGAAGACTAAATGCTGGTATATATCAGAGGTTTTACTAATGCCGTATAGAGAGGTAAAGGGGTGGATAGCAAATTTATGTGAAGAAAAATCATTTGAAAACTAAGCAAATCTATACAAATTGTACAGGTATTTTGATCATACAGTAAAGCTGATGATGGTCGCTTATACTCTGTAACGTTAAAGTGAAGAGTAAACATGAAGGAAAGTTGAACAGCAGTTTAATGGCAGCAATACACTCGTTTGCACTCCTCTTTTGTTTTATAAAACAAATCAATTGAAATTAATTCTTGTGCATTTTAAAGATTTATTGCTGGATTTAAAAATGCTGCACTACTTCACTTTTTGTCATTTTATTACGTTTACATAGGAGTTTTACATTGAAACCAATTCTCTTGATTTTATTATCGTTGTAAAGTAAGAATTTTGCAATAAATCTTATTTAATCTGTCATATATAAGCAAGTGCTTGGCTTAAAATATGCACTTTTTCCTCCATCATTTTTCTATTCCAAAAGATTTTTTCTTCTTTCTTTAGAATTTTTTTTTTTTAAGGTTGCAAAAACACAATTTTACAAACCGTTTGTGTGGGCTTATGTTGCATATTTTTCAGTTAAATTTTCAAAGACAGACAAGAGAGACAGTAATTTTTGAAAACGGGGTTAATGCTTGTCCTTACTTAACTAAGACAAGTTATTTTTTGTTCATTTTTTAAATAAGTTTTAAAGGAAATGAATTACATCGCACTTTAATCCATGGCCATGGTGTGGAGTACCTCTACTCAACTACAAGCCCGAGTAATCCTCGATCAAACTCCACAGACAACAAAGAATTCTCATCAGAGTTTTCAAATTAAAAAAAAAAAAAATAAGAGCGTTCAGTCATCAGGGAATTATTGCTGCATGACAACGGCAACGACAGCTTGTGAATTTCAACCTCAACTGTAGAAGCTTCATCGCTAAAGATATTTGCCCAACATATCTACGACATTTTGAATAATCAGCTGATTTTAATTGATAAGTGAGTTGAACTGAATAAATGGAAGTGTAAATTCAAATCCAAAATACTTCATATTTAGCTGTAAGGTAGACACAATTACTGGGAACGTCATGGAATCGACAAATTCAGTTTATTCGTTCCATTTTTTCGTTCAATATTTGCAGCAGGTGGTTCGTCGCGATGGGATACTGGTCTCGAAAAGTTATCATGTTGAAATCACCACATAAGTTTCAATTATTGAAGGCACTGTACTCTAGTAGGTAGTGTGTTAGCATATTAGTCGCGTGTCTGTGGTTCAAACCCCATCTCATACACGTCGAACAGAAACTATATTGAAAAAAAATCTTTCTTTAACGAATTCTGAGGATAAATACAAATTGCCATGAAAAGTTTCTCAAAAAAATCTATCGTTCGGAGTCCACTTTAAAGTGTAGGCTCCGCCACTTATGGATAAAATTAAGACACACAAAATGAGTGTTGTGAAAAGCAGTAGCTTCCCAGCAGTCTTCTGGCAAAAATTCTGAAAATAAATAAAACTGGCATAGAAAGCACAAGATTTTAATGAACTTTCCAAAGACTTTCTATCATTCGCTTTATCAGCTCCCTAACGCACTCAAGCAAAATTTAAAAAAAATATTTCATTTCCATACAAGTTCACTCAACCTTAAGCTGTCAACTTGGTTTTCGCACATTGTGTTGCTGAGAGCGAAAAACTTATTTTATATTGTAAGTGCACGTGTGTATAGCAGACCAGATGCTGTTATCTTCTTTTTTTTCGATCAACTGAAATTTCAACACATGCTCTCACACACAGGTCCACCTTACACACATAATCCCAAAAGGTAACAGAGCGATAGAGAGAGAGAGAGAGAGAATCCTTTTGTTTGCTAAAAATGAGAGTGCCATTTACAGTCTGTTGGACAGGCTCTTCTTTTTATTTTACTTGCTTTTTTATCCACTTTTTGTGTTGTTGTTGCCGTAATGTTTTTGTATTTTATTTCACTTTCAATAAACAACAAGGAATTGCAAGAGCCAACAGATTTTTTTTCATCCATATTGTCATCGTCCTGCTGGGGACAATGAATGTTTGTATTGACGAAGAGTGGCAAATAAGAAGTGAGAGTATGAGCTTGAAACTTTTGAATAAAAAATGTTACGTCTTTTTTATATAATTTTTTTGCCTTCGCTTTTTTTTTTCTTTTTTTTTTTTGGACGAAAATGTTAAAAAGTTTTTAATTAACTGTTGCCATAGTTTTGTGTGGTTCAGTTTATATTTTTGTATACCTTCAGATTAATAACACTTTAAGGCAATGCCTGTAATACTGATGATTGTAATTTAATAAGGCTTTAATAAGCATTCATGTTGTAGCAGCAAGTTTTAGGCTTTGAAGTATGTTGTAATGAACAGCATGGTCTCAATAATTATTCTCTGAAATGATACATTTTATTGGCATATATAAAAAGAAAAAAATTAAGAACTTTAAATGAATTTTTTTAACGTACCTGGAAGTATGTAGTATGGAGCGTAATCTGATTACTTGAATATTGACTATCAATGTTTTAAAAGTGTTGGTTTGTCGTCATAAACTAATAACTTAAAATAGTCACAGAACGATACTACTTCTAAGAAGAAAGTTATCACCACACGCCTTTAATAATAAATCAGTTGTAAAGCAAGTTACATGGCTAGCAATAACGTCTTGTTGGAACCAAATGTTGATAATAAAAAGTGGGTCATTTAAAAATTGAAGTTTAAAAATGCAATGAAAACAAAAACGGTTTGAAATCTTTCCAAATATATTTTTTTGTAGTGAAGATGTGGAAGATCCACTAGAATATAGCCCAGAATTGTAGTTTTTCTATTTAGTTTTAGGTTATAATATCTCGAAAAATTTAAAAAATTTTTGAAAAATCCATTAGAATTGTCATATCGTAGCTTGTTATTGTTTAATTGCAATTTAATCGTATACTTACTATTTAATTGACATTAAAATATATTACTCATACGCATCATATTACCTGTACTTGAATAGTTACTCTGAAAAGTATGCAATAATAAATCTTTGATTTTGTCATGTATGAAACCAATGTAATTAAATATAACTCATACGTCACATATGTATGTACTTGCAATTATGGATTTTACATACGAAATATGAGCATAATCTGAGTGACTAAATACAATGGGTGGGTGGGTCATTTAAAAGTTTGAATTTAAAAATGCAATGAAACCAAAAACGGTTTGGAATTTTGTCAAATTTATTTTTTTTTTTGCGAAGTACAATTGTTCCGCTTATAAATGGAATATTATTTCAATCATATGACTACCGCAGCTGGCCTCATAGAAAGTCATTCAATCGGACCAATTTTCGTGCATTTTTTCGTGTGTATGAAGTCGTATCTCAGCAATGGCACCACGAATGTTGGCCTTTAAATGCTCAATTGTCTCTGGTTTCTTTAACGGCACGCTGCAGAAAATAGTCCAACAGCAAAAGCTAACATGATGTGGATGAAACGGAATCGGTACAAAACTTTTTATTCGAATGCCTTGTACTTCAGAGCGGATTTCATCGGTTTTCGGGTGACATAATGTTTAAAGATCTTGCCATGGTGGCGAACGTGCCACTGACTGAACTGACCGGTTTCTTCTTGAACTCGGGGTGGTTCAAACCCACCACTAACGTATCATAATAATGGCGCTTTCCCACACTGAGTGACAAAATGGGCCATATGTTCTACCGAGTAAACTTGCTTGTGATTGGCAAACTACCCGCTAACCTAATCTAAACTTAGCTGATTAACTTTTAGCAACAAAATTTCAGTAAGCACTACTCGATAGCGCTTGTCATTTAGTGTAGCGGCAGCTTCTTGCACATTTCGAAACATATAAAGACAGATAATGCCTCCAGCATGTAAAATGAAAAAAAGACAATTTGATTGCATGTATATACTTACGTATATAATTGGTCATTACAATCGTTCAGACAGGATTACGATCTAGCTTTTCGCAAGACTTTTGTGGTGTGTGATAATTTTATATATGAGCGGCGGGACCTATAGTTTAAAGTCGACTCCAAATTTTAAGAAACTTTCCAACGCAATTTTTTATTTACTTTCAGAGTTTTTGCCAGAAATCTGCTGAGAAAAAATCGCCGAGAAAATTTCATATTTCGCTTGAGATGTCTGATCTGAATCGAGGCCAATACATTGCGATCCAAGCACAATGCATAGGTAAGTACTTCTCAAAAACTTAACATAATAGTCGAGAGATTTTGAAATATAAGTCGCGAAGAAATATGCTTTCGTGTTTCATTTCGTCGGAGATGTGTGACTTGGAAGTTTGTACATTGGCCTTACGTGTAATAAGCCAGAACACTACCTTTTAGACTACGGCAGTTGCATTATATTTATAGTAAACAAGTTCACAAGTTTTAGGTGTTCTTCCGTATCAAATGAACAGTGGCAAGAAAATCGTTTTCGTTCTGGATTTCTGGTTTAACCAGGGAGCCTTTGTTATTATTTGCAAACACTCGCCACATATTAGCTAACTAACTTCAATCGATGCAAACACTGAGTTGGGACTGCGCACAATTGAGAGGCTGCTATACAACAGAATACGATTGGGGTTTTGCAATCGTAAAAGCGCTCAGAGGCTCTCCCCGGGTGTCCAAGTTCCCCTGCATAACTTATCCTTTTCCCATTAAATTTTTTATTGCATATGCGTCTTTATATTCTCTTGAATAAGTTATTAAAACTTACAGCCATCTTCTCCCATGACGTTTCTGTTTTAATAATATTCTAGTCAACATATTTTCATGAAATGTATTCTGTTGCTGCTTCATTTGTGCACATTTTGTCTTGAAATATTTCCTATTTTTTCCTATTTTTTATGTCACAAAAAGAGAACAAATTTGGTTTGTATTACAATTTGTACGGCATTTTCCTTTTTGTCGTTCCCGTTATTGTAGCAGTTTTTTTCATATTTTCCGTTGAATTTCAACAATGGCTGTTGCAGCAGGGGCATAAAGAAATAGAAAAAAAGAGAACAGAAAACGAAAAACTGCCATAATTTGCCTTTCGTTTTCACTTTTGTAAACATAATTAATATTTCTGATGTTTACATAAATGACCTTATTAAACGGGGCAATCATTTTGAAATTGGTTGAATGAGACTTTTGGATGCCCTATGCCAAAATATTGTTACGAAAGTGAAAAATCAAAATACTGGTGTTTTGCTTTTACATCACTTAACATTAAAATTATAAACAAAAACTACAAAAACACACAATGCAGTGCACAAACCTGTTCACAAATTAACGTACTGCTTACTATAACAACAAACACCAGCACAAAGAAATGGTGAACAACTAAACAAAAATACAACAACAACACTATACGAATATATTTGCATTTATTAAGTACATAAACAACAATAATGAAAGATGAATTTACGTTTATAGAGATTTCGAGAAAGCGAATTCATGAACGTTCGCCTTCAGGAACATTCATCAGGCTGTTTACCCTGCCATATAAAAGGCAAGGCAAAGCAGACGAGTGAGTTAGTGAAGTTCAATCAGTCTTGTGTGAAGACGCGATGCGTTTGAAGAGAGTAATCGTGGTTTGAAGATCTCAGACATTCCGAACTAAATATGAAAAATAGTTCTTCAACGACGAGAGTAAATAAAATTGCCATTTTAAACTGTAGGTCTCGCCACTCATATATAAAATTAACACACTTAACATAAGTAGTGTGAGAAGCTAGGTCGTAGTCCTAAACAAAGGGTTGTACTCTAAACACTTTTGCAGAATGAGTCGAAGTGCAGGAGACTCTAAGCTTTTCTGTGTCTTTGCCCTGTTATATAGAGGCGCGACTCTAAATTCTTGGCCAGATTGGGCATTTCGCTTTTGTTAGGAATATTGGCCCAGAGAGTTTCATATTTGGAATACGTGACTGCATTTCTTGTCTTTATTCATCTTCTTATTTGTCTCACTTCTGTCACTTACCTGTCCCTAATTTTCGATTAGATTTCCATTTATTTTCTTGTATTCTTTGTGATATTTAAATTGCCATTAATCCACTTGTAGGGGCATAAATAAGTGTTTGGCAAGAGAAAAGTAAAAAGCTAAAATTAAATGTGACAGTGCAATGCAATTTTGCGAATGTCATTTAAAATAATTCTTTTAATTCCACACAATATTGAAATGAAATTAATTTCCAAAGAAAATTGCTTGTGTCACGCAATGCTAGCTGCTAGCTTTGTTGTCATGGGAAAAGCTGTAACGAGTTGAAATTACAAAAGGAAACAAGTTAAAGTTGTCTTTACTTTTATAAAATTTTTGGTAAATAAAAATGTATCTCCATAGTCCTGTAAGAAAACAAATTGCTAAGATGAGCCTTGAAACAACATTGGCTATGCAGTTGTCAACTTCGTTAGTTAAGTTGTTTTTGTATTAATTTCGGAGAGTACTACATGGGTGGATTTGCCGAAACATAATTGTCACTTGCATGGTACTGTGGTGCTATTAGTTCCAGCTGCATGAGAACTATTAACGACAGTGGTTTGGTTAGAATACTTACTGAAGGCGTCTTGTAATGACCAGTTAAGTAATTTAGTAAACATTTTTAAATCAGACAGTACGATCGATGCGCTTAATGCCATATTCCAAGTTGTTTCAAACACATTCTCTCTCCTCCCCCTTTTACTTCTCTTCATAAAAGTAAAAGATTTGAAATCTATAACTTCAGTGTCCATGGAAAATATTTGAAACAATTTTACAGCAATTTTTATAAATTGAAACAAAATTTTTTCATTGTTTTTGCTTCAAATAAAATAATACTTCACCTGTTTTAATAAAAATAAATAAAAGATATTGTTAGGAAAATGAAAAATCAAAATACTGCTGTTTTGCTTTTACATCGTTTAACATTAAAATTATAAACAAAAGCTACAAAAACAAAACAATGCAGTAAACAAACCTGTTTACAAATTATCGTACTGCTTAATATAACAACAAACACCAGCATAAAAAAGGGTAAACAAGTAAACAAAAACACACCAACAACACTACAAGAATAAATGTAAACAAGATACACAAACAACACTACAATAATAAATGTAAACATATTTGTAAACATCGTTGTTGTAAACATCATTGTTTACACTTATAGAGATTTCGAAAATGCGAAGTCATGAACATTCGTCTTCAAGAATATTCATCAGACTGTTTACTCTGCCATATAAAATTCAAAGCAAAGAAGACGACGATGCGAAGTCATGAACATTCGTCTTCAAGAATATTCATCAGACTGTTTACTCTGCCATATAAAATTCAAAGCAAAGAAGACGACCGGAGTTAGTGAATTTCAGTCAGCCTTGTATGAAGATGCCTTGCGTGTGAAGAGAGTAATCGTGGTTTGAAGATCTGCATTACAAAGATCTGTCGAATAATATTCCAGTAATTGTTATTGTTTATGCAAAGAGTACAAACAGAGGAATAACAAAAGAAAGCAATTGTTGCTGTTTACATAAAGTTGTGGCACACAGAATAGTGCGAATAATAAAGAATTTATTCTTTATTCTTTATATATTTATAAAATAAATAAAAATTTATTTTTATTTTATTTGCAATTTACGAGCTCATATTTTATACGTTTTTAAAAGGTAAAAACGTAACAATATGATTTGACAAACCTTGGCAAAACAAGAACTTCATTATCATTGTCCTCTGTTACAATACTTTGGCTTATTTTCCTTTCAAAGAAAGAATCCAAGGAAATATTTCCACAGTTTCTATAAAAAAAAAAATTTAAATCCAACAAAACGGCCAAGTGCAAGAAGAAAAAGACATCACGTACCCAAGTTGCTGACATAAAATTGCAGTTTGGTTTCCCAAAGAAGCATAAAAGTTGTCATACACATACAAATACAACAATAATAGAACGGAGAGAGAAGCATTAATTCTCTTAATGGTCATAAAGTGCTATTACAGCTGCATTAAAACTCATATGCAAAGTTTAACTCAGCCATTAAACACGTTTTTAATATAATCATTATAATAACATGAAAAGAAATGAATAAAAAAAATGCAGAGAGAGAGAGAGAGAGGAGGAGAATGAGAGAGAAAATATAAACTTTCTCTACGCGCACATTAAAAATAAAATGAAAAACTGGTTTAAATAAGAAACTAGCTCTCGCGCAAATTCAAAAACACACGTTTATATATAGTGAGCGTCAAAAGAAACTGTGCGATTACAAATAATATACATTAATAAATTACCGTTATTGTTACCGAAACAACAAAAGTTACAAAAAATTTCAAAATATTTTCGGGCACACTCCTTAAGTGGTAAAAGTTGAGTTTGGTGATTGTTAGAATTTTATCCTTAGTGTACAGTTTCTTTTGACGCCCACTGTGCATGGACCAACATACCGTTATATCCTTAACGGCCATAAAAAATATACAAGGAGAGATAAAAGAAAACTATTTTATCGGGTCAAAAACTTGACTGAACTTAAAAATGCACAAACAGATGCACAAATATGTTGGTGGCCGGAAAAGTTAGGTTAGAAATCGTCGGCTGATGGCTTTAAAATTCAATATCTCTGCTAATATTAGTTGAAAGGCGACATCTTAGGCTTCCTTGGGTTGAAAGTCAGTATTACATTCACAATATTTTCTCTGTGAAAATACGGAACGTTATTGTCATATTTTGTTTTTCTAATAAAGAAAAGGAAAGCATGTGCCGTAGACTGCTAAAAAAAATGTTTGTGAGTTTAACTGGTGAAATGGTTTGTTTGCTTTCAGTCTGTTGAATAAGCACCCTTATTTGACCGTTCGATTATCATTAGAGTAGAGAAAATAGGACTCTGCAACAGGCACTTGCGCTTGCGAGGAAGACAGCTTTTACGCCGGTTATTGAAACAAAAGCTTGCCATAGAGTGAGATATGTTTGGAAGATATTGAGAGGTAAAACAGTGTATATTTTAGATTTCATTGGCAGCTTTTGAATGGCCTTTATCTGCTCTTCAATATAATTATTTTTGTTAATTTGTCCACGAAACCAAAAATGAGTCGCTAAAGATAATTTTTCGATAGAAACATATTTCTCGCATGAGATAAATTTTGTTAAAGAGATTTAATGATTTACAAACATTGTTTGCTTTGTTTGTCTACTAGTAAAATGACAAACCTTTCTGACCATTCCACACATGTTACGAATCTTTTTTGCATTCAAAAATTTTACACATTTATTGTTAAATTTCTATTATTTTTTCTTTATCACTGACCAGGTTAAGTGCAATATTTCTTGTGATTTTTCTCTCTATTTTTTTATCAAAGTGTGTAACACTTAAAGAAAACTTTTCAAAATTTAACCTAAGCATTAAGAGGATAGCATACGTATTGCATGCATGCATGAAAATAACTACACACATACAAATATTTCAAAAAAAAGGAACCTAACGAGAGACGTTAGAGAATTCTATAAATGTATACTCATCAAACGGTTTTATTTTTGTATCATGAACTTGACTTGTATTTTGACCCTCGTATTCTTGTTAACCAACACTTGAGCTTGATATGTTTGTTTGTTTGTTTGTTTGTTGTATTTGTTTTTGCTTCTTATAGTCCTTTTTAAGACCTACATATGTAAGCATGTGTAAATAATTTGTTGGTTTTTAGAATAAAAAAAAGAATTTCTCAAGTGTTTGTATGGTAAGTCAACCTTACCAAGACTTTTTATGTGCTTGGCTTGATACTTGTCAAATAAAAAGAAAAATAAAATAAAATAAATCTGAAGAATAATAGGTGCAACAAATTTGCGTTTTATTATGAGGTGAAAAGGCAACAAGAACAACACCAACATCAACATAAGAATAAGGACTTTCTTAACCCAAATTTATTTAAAAAAATTATTTAAAAACAATATTCCTATGAAAGCCTTGTATAAGTGCTGCATTGAGCCGCTTTTGTCACTGTACCTAGATATTAAGAAAGCCGTTAAAGCCGAGGCTCATTAGCTTGCAGGCGAACTTCTCAGAAAATTATCGACTTAATTAAGGCACTGTACGCGAATGAGCGATATTGTATCCTACATGATACCATCATCAATCGCCCAATTTCTACTAAAGCTGCTGATAGACAATATTGTATTCTTTCATCCTGTTGTTCAAAGTTTTCCTCGACTGTATGTTATAAAGTGTCGTATCCATATCAAGAGCAATAACATGGTTAAAGGGCTACGCTAATGCAGATCACATCTGACAACTGTCTCCTGCGGATTGCTACATGTGGCAATTTTTTAATAGCTGGGGTTTACCAAAATTATGAATGACTAGGCACGTACTGTTAACAAATTCTTGGTGGACCAGCAATATTTCTGATGAAGGTGTAGGTAGCCTTAGCATATATATCCACGGGACAATTTCCAGGTACTACAACTATAAGTACTTTTTTTTGTACTTCGTATGTCTATAACAGATTTATTGTAGATTTTCCTGGTCTCCGTACAAGTTGGTTGATTTTTTATCTTTAATATGCAGATGAGAAAGGCAGTTGTGAGATACTTTGCTTGCTCCTCCGCACAGAAATTTCAGTTTCACCTAGCTATTCTTCTGAATTGCCTTTTGTTTCAACCTTTGCAAGTTTGAATATCCCCTTCAATGTCCCCAGAAACCGCACGGGGGCAGTCGTAGGAAATCTCGTTATCTTCTCCAGTGTGAACTGGCTTTCTTGGACAGTTTAGAAGTGGTGTACACTCTCTAGGGTTTTAATGGTCACCGTACTGTCCAGTCGCCGTAGTCTCGTAGGTAGTGTGTTGGACGTATTGGACGTCAGACATCTCCAACAAAACGAAAAATATCTCTTCGGCGACTGTCTTTCAGCAGATTTCTGGCAAAAACCTTTGAGTAAATAAAATTACAATGAAAAAGTTCCTTAAAAACCTGTTGATCGCAGTCGACATTAAACGGTAGGTCCCGCCAATTGTGTATAAAATTAATACACACAACACAAGTGGTGTGCTAAGCTAGGTTGTAATCCTAACTGAATTATTTTAATGACCAATTATGTATATACGTATTGTCCAGTAAATATCTGAACTATATGAGTATTTAAATCAATAATGAACGCAGTATCAATTAAAGGCTTTAAATTTCTTTGAATAAACCTTGTATTGTAAACACAAGTCAAGGTCAAGTACAACCAAAAACGTATATGTCATCATGTAAGACTACCACTGTCTTCAATAATTAACTACAGAATTTCTTGCCTTCAGAACGAAATAGTCTTGCTGCTCTTTAATCAATAAATAAAAGAAAACATATGTACGTTGTCCACTTATAAATTAATTAAAAAATGGAAAATGTTCAACGCATTTCATTTATTCTCATTTGTACTGTTATTCTCTTCTCTTTATATGGTTGCGACATTTTCCATTAACGAGATAAAAGGAAAATAATAAAAAGAGCAAAAGCACACAAATGAAATAAAAACACAAACACACGCTCATGTACTCTTACATCACATGCAATATATGAAAAAGAACACGCACAATAGCGTAAATTATTGTCTAGCATGCGAGACTTCATCACGAGTTCATAACCATAGACAAGGCACTCATACTAATGTATTATAAAGCATCGTAGTAAGCGTATCTCTATATGCTACAGTTCCCTTTGATGGATTTGTGATTGTATTTACACTACAACACGTATTCAAGTGGTATTTTTCAATGTAAAAATCTATAGTGAGTGATAGTGTGAGAGAGAGGAAGAAAGAGAGAGTGAAAGTAAATTTTGTAGCCATTTGGCATACGAACGTTGTCCGTTATACAATACAATTTCATGGTTTCATATGAAAACAAAAGCTGCAACATGTCTCTATTAGTCTATATTTTTTGTTGATTTTACTCTCGCTTTCTCTCCCCTTCCCTCTCTTCATCTTTGTCTTTGGTTGTAACTACGTACATGGCAATACCAATGCGTAACTACAAATGTGTACATGAGTGTATTTTATGTTATTCTCTTCCTTTGTTTTCTTTTATTACTATTACATGAGCACTGCACAAGTTATTGAGTGTATGTAAGCATAAGTGTAAAAGAACCAATAAATACGCGTGTGTACGTGTATAAGCATAAGTGCGTTAAGCAAACTTTAAAATATCAAACGGGTGTAGAGCGAGGATGATTTAATATATCACAGATTAATGCGTTCAAGTTCTGTTAGCATGTGTTATAAAATCTATTTTAACCAACGTTTTGATTAAATCGTCAGAAATATTCGAATTTTTGATGCACAGTAGCATTTGTAGGATTTTATTTAGAATCCTTGGTATTTTCTTTATATTTGTAGTTAAAATAGTATTCCACAACTATATCACATAGCACCAAATGGATTCATGTTTATGGAAAAAGTTTGCAAATTAAACTGCTAATTGGCCAAATCACTTTGAGTTATTTTTATGTTATTTCAAATGTATTTTGCGACCTCCACGTTAAGCTAAAATCTATTTACTACCTAGTATTAAAATTGCATGTTTGGTGCATATATTTTGTTCTGAATTATTGAGTTACACACATACATACGTACATACATACATACATACATACATATGTCATGGGGCTTAGCTTCAGGCTACCATGGGGGTCAGTAGGTGGCAGATGACTGGACGGCCTACCCTAGGTAGGCTAGCTGCGAATAACCAATAAGCAGTCCCCGACCAAGAGCGGCTGATACGGAGGCGTACTACAAAAAGGTACAAATGACCGAAGACGTTATCTGTGACATGGCGAACTGATGCCGCCATTAACTAGGCATCATCCCACAGGGGGTTCCCTCAAGAGATGGGAAAATAGGAGAGTAACGCCTCCGTGGTTCCCTCAGTTCCACCGAAGCGGCTAACTACGACGCCCTTGTTTAGGCATTAGAACCGAGCCCGGTAAGGTTCTAATTATGGTATACCGGAAAATGGATTTGAATTGGTGATATAGGCTGACGATGACAGTATTCCGGCACTTTAGTAGGCGGTGTGAAAGCTGGCCGAAATGGCTGCTGGGCTAATGCTGCCATTGCCTCCGCCCCGTTAAAACTATGGCAAGTCTGTCGGTACGTTCCTGATTTGTCACCGTTAAGTTGGTGTTGTAGGACCAGATGTGAATCCCTGGCTTACGTCGACCTGGCTCTGAACACGTATTCCCATGAGGTTATGTGTCAACCCTCGCGTGGCCTCCCTGCTTATGCATAGATAACCACGGGGTCTTTCGTGACGACTACAACGATGGATCAGGATAGCGGCCGAGAGTTGGGGCCCAAATGAAATGATGAGCAAAAATAAAACAACAAATAAATCGACGAATTCATGTGAAATGAATACTTTGGAGCTAAACGCTTTTGGGCAGAGCTCGAAAATAACGAGGTCTCCGGTGCGAAATCGGGAAATAAACCCGTTTGGACAGAGCACGAGAACTCCGAGATCCCCAGTTAACGGGAAAGATTCGGAATTAGTGGTGCTGGGATCAGAACCGTCGCAAGGCGACACGATGTCAGCGGCCAGCGGTGTTTTTGGTCAACTCGGCGACCAAATCAGAAGTCTGATTGAAATGTTAGAGGATGGTAAAAGGAGGTCAATCCATCAGCCGATGAGGGATACAATTGACTCTATCAAAACCTTATATGACCTGTACGCAAGGGAGCTGCAGGGGCAAACTACCAAGGAGGCTAACCGCAGCAGTTCCGCTACACAAACATCGCCTTTGTTGAGGAACCAGGAGGCGAAGAGGAAACATGAGGCAACTTATGAAATTCCTGCGGCAAAAAGGAGAACTCCGAATCCTGCACCAAGGGCTCCAGCGAAGGAAACTACAGATGTGACCTTGAGCCGACAGGATACTAATAGAGTAATTGAGGAACCAGGTTGGCAGAAAGTCACGAAAAGAAAAAGGAGAAACAAGAAACCACAAGAGAAGAAACCGAAGCCAGATGCAATCGTGATAGCGACGAAGGATAACACGTCGTATGCCGACATACTGAGGAGAGTTAAAACGGATGCCAAGCTTTGTGAATTGGGAGAAAATGTGACCAAAATTCGGAGAACCGTCAAGGGTGGTCTACTACTCCAACTCCGCAGGAGCGGGGAGCACACGGAGAACTTCTGGGGAGCCATTGGAGAGCTCTTAGGAGAAAGCGCGTCTGTCCGCACTCTAAAGGATATGAGGACAATTGAGATAAAGGATATCGACGAGATCACGGAGAAGGAGGATGTATATGAAGCTATACGGAAGATTCCAGGCCTCGAGACTTTGGGTAAGCCCGACGTAATTATCCTTAGGAGGGCATATGGTGGGACGCAAACTGCCACAGTAAGCCTTAACGCAGACGCTGCAGCGATTCTCCTGAAGGATCGGCTGGGTCATATGCAGGATTAATTGCTCATTACAAGACTTAAGTCAAGATTACGATCTCGCCTCTTAATTTTAACGCCTGTTAATTTTTTACATGAGTGGCGTGATCTACAGATTAAAGTCAACTTCTAACGACAGATTTTTGAGAAAATCTTCATCACAATTTTATTTTACTCTCATTTTACTACCGTTGCCTCACGTCTAATAAGCTGACATACTACCTATTAGACTACGGTGGCTTATTATTGGATTATCAACTTAATTTCAAGTCTGGTGATAGAGCTCTCTACCGACATTTCCCAACCTGTTGACAAAACCATTTCTCATTTGTTTTATTTAGATATTTAACCTACATTTTCCGTGATATTATATATATAAATTTCTAGATTTCTGCAGTTTTCTTCTTCTCCTAAATGGTTTTTTATGTGGCCTAGAACGGGTTTATTCTTAACTTTATAGAAATGCACCATCGTCTAAGGTTTGCGGACGTCTTACATGACCGTTGTATTACAAGCTCAGGACCTCTTTGACTGATATCACAAAGAATCTCTTAAAATTTTTTTTTAGCAATTGGAAATGTGTCATATTCATACCTTTGGCAGTCAATGCCGACATCATTATCACATTACATGCAAGAAGAACTTGTACCAACATTTGACATGATTCAAGCAGCAATTTCAAAGCGTTTAAAATCAACAAGATTCAGTCAAAAGCAAGAAAATTCAGGGTCACATAAAAGACGTTGTGTGGTGACCTCTGAAATGCTTTCTGATTGTTATAAAAAGGAATCATTTTTGCATTGAATTATCATTGGCATCAAAATTTGTATCCATTACGACAGCCCAAGACGCAAAACATCATATGTGAAGCCGAGGTAATATAAAGAATTTTTGGTGGGATCAGAAGGATTGGATCCACTATGAACTGCTAAAATATGACCAGACAAATCACTGAAGACTTTTACAAACAACAATTAATTCGATTAAAGCGACCAACAATTGGAAAACAATCTCTCTGACCAGACACGCGATTGTAATTTTCCATCATGACAACACTCGGCCACATATTGCGGCCTGCCAAAAATTAGAAATTAGTGGATGGGAAATTTTACCTCACTTGCCGCATAGACATACCCTGCTTCTTACGACTGCCTTTTCTTTTAATCGATTCAAAACATTTTCCACTGAAAGATGCTTCACTTCAGAGTAGGGTATCAAAAATTGTCTCGTTTTATTCTTAAAAGACGAACGCGGTTTGCAAGAGTTGCCAAAATGAGGGGAAAAAGTCGCAGCTTCCAATGGACAATATATTTAATGACGTGTTCTTTCAAAAAATCGTCTTAATAAGGCGTTTATTTCCAACACAAATGAATGGTCATATTAACAAAGTGGTCTACGCATAGAATAGCTCCACGTCCGTTATTTATAGTCTGGGATACGAAATATCCATGTTACGTATACGCATGGATATAAAATGTCCATGTTACTTGTACGTATGAAGCTAAATTCGATAGGAAAACAATAATCTTTTGTTTCTGTATACTATTGCTGTTGCTGCTTTCATAATTGTTGTTATTATTACAGATGCTTTTACCCCGAAGGTTTATTATAACTAATACCAGTACACATAAGGTACACAATGCATACATATGCACATTCATATGAAAATAAAGACCGTCTCATTGCACGAAAGCAGGTGTATCAGTGTTCAAATGAGTGAACGAGAGAAACTAATTTAACAGACACATCTTTATAAACTAACCATTTGCCAAAGTGTTAGTGAGTGTATAAATATTTGTGAATTATTAAGCATTTTCAAATGTATGAGTGTGAGCTTTAAATACAGGCATAAAGTTCAATTATTTGGAGATGATTGTTTGTATTGCAGTCACCATAGTCTAGTAGTCGCCATCTTCAAAAAAATGAAAATATAAAAGAAATATTTCTTCGGTAAATTCCTCTCAGCAGATTTCTGGCAAAAACTCTGAGATTAAATAAAATTGCCATGAAAAGCTTCTCAAAAATCTGTCGTTCGAAGTCGACTTTAAGCTGTAGGTCCCGCAACTCATGTATAAAATTGAAGCACACAACATAAGTGGTGTGAGAAGCTAGGTCGTAATCCTGACTGAAGGGTTGTAATAACCAATTATGTATGTTTGCATAGTTCGCCTGCTAAACGTATCGTTTACTCTACTGCAAAAAATAATTGACAATGTTGTAGCATATCTGGCTCATTCTATAATGAAATTAAGAGTTAAGTGACGAATATTGAAGAATTTCTATTTGCTATTGCATTGACTCTAACAGTCAGCAAAAATTTTTTTTATATCCTGGCCAACTAAGGAAGAAACTATAAAGGTTTTGGGCTCTTAGATCCTATAATGACAATATAAGCGGCCTCAAGTTTAACATTCCACCTCGAAAGAAAAAAATCACAAATCTTTATCTCCCTACTAAAATCTTTGCAATTTATTCTAGCAATTTATTTGACCTTTTATTTAATGTCTGCCACACAACAGTTTTGTTAGCTACCTTGGCATTCCTATAATAGTTTATAAACTCCTGAAAATTATCATTTTTGTGGACATAAAAATAATGTGAAAAAAGTACTATGTTCTGCAAAAGTACTAAATATAATACTAACCAAAAAAGTACTAAAACACACATACTAACTGTTACGAAAAAAATTATGCTAGTAAAACTACCACTAATGACAACCATTAATGTCGCTATTATTGTAAGTGTTAAATGCCCTAAAAAGAATAGCCATTAAATTGTATACGAAATTTTGTGTAAGAGAGAGAGGGAGAAAGTAGAGAGAGAGTGTGTGCTTGAGTAATTTTTGTGGGTGTGCTGTTGATAATTACAATTTTTAAATGTTCTGTTGTGGTTAAAGTGGTTTGTTATTGTTAAAATGAATGCCATTTGTTCTGGATGCTTATGCGGGAGTATTTTTTACTTTTCTCTGTTGTTTTTTTTTTCTCAAGTTCCTTTGTCTATTTTAGTAATTTGCTTAGCTTTTATGGGTAAATTTTTATATGATTTTTATAAGGCCTTAATTGTTAATAATTACTTAAGAAATCGAGAAAATAAAATATAATGAGTCTACTTAATTACTTATATATATTGAGTATTACAACCTTTCAGTTAGGATTGCAACCTAGCATCTTACACCACATATTTTTTAAGAAAATGACAATATTTTACACGTGTTCGCATGTTGACGCATACTGACGTACCATGACGCATATTTACTTGACATCAAATTCGCTGATAAACTTAAATTTTTGGGTAGAATATAGCCACGACATTACTTACGTTGTGTATATTAATTTACATACATGAGTGGCCGTACCTACAGTTTAAAGTCGGTGTAAAGGGTCCTACTATTATTCCTACTTAAAGGGAAATAATCTTTGAACTTCAAAAGAATTTTATTTCGTTTGATTACAATCAAAGGCATAACATCATTGCTTTTAAATTATTTCAAAAGAATATTTAAAATTTTCCATGCGTTTGCCATGCGTATGTGTAAAAACTATTTCATGTCATTACTATTGCTCTGTCCCACTGCTCTCTCTCTCTCTGGAATATAAATTTTAAATGACAATTGTTGTATAAAAACACAAGATTTCTTTGATAATAAATAATCATTTAAATTTAACACTCTGGGGTAATAAAATTAATTTCACTTCATTATTTCAACACAGATGTGTAAGCACTCTTTCGTACATGTGAGTAGATTTGCAATTGTACTTGCCACATGTTTGTATGTCCTTTGGTAATAAAACTAAGGTTTTCTATATATTATTACAAGCAATGCCCTACAGTGATTATATTTAGTTTAAGTGCCTTAGCACGTAATATAATTTTCACACTCACAGTTATCCGTTATCAACTAGTCGCGGAACTACTCAGAGTTTCTAATGAACTGACTCAGACTGCCAATTTCAACGTGTGGCAGATTGTCTATATAAGTAGTAGGCACCATAAAGCCTTTTTCTTGTACAAAATAATGCCAGACATTTAGCCAGTAAGTGAAAAACAGTTGCCTCTTCTTCCTCATCTCTGCAAATTCTATTGCCAGGTGTCTAAGACCAATGCGCAATACATGCTTGGCTATAATGTAATGCCTCGTAATGACCCCAACAAACTTACTGAGCGTGTTGCTTTGGAGTCTAAGCAAATTTATAATGCGTCTTCCATTCAGATGTGACCAAGTCGCCCTTCTTCTTCTGAAGGAATTGATGACTACATTGTCAAGCTCTTAGAGCGATTGATGAAGTCGAGAATTCATCGGAGATTTCAATGATTATTCCAGTTCATCTGTTCTGCTGTTGTCTGCAATGTCATATGGACCCATATGATATGGATATGATATTGAGATATCTGCGACAAGTGTATACCATCTTAATGTTCATCAGGATGGAATTAAGTACTCTGATAGCTGTCTGGAAAGTCCTTTATCGTCAGCACTTGTGCCTAAAAGGCGCTACAGTCACGCTTTCGTTTAAGTAAAAAGAATTCTTTTGAGGAGTAATACGTGATTATGCATCACAGATATTCAGAAACTGTTTACAGTACCACAGAGGTAATATGAACTTCTGTTACATTCTATTTAATATCGACGAAACTGAGCCATCGCCGAAACTCTAAGCTCTTCAATATTTGATAAGCTTTGCTTGACACTCAAAACACCAAAAAATCGCTTTCAATCTAGTGTTGATGAATCCAACAGGCATTTTCATTACCTACCTATAACTATTTAGACGTGAGTCCCCGGTTCAAGTCCCAAGTCAGACATCTCCAACAAAACGAAATATGAAAAAATATGTCTTAGGCGACTGCCTCCAGCAAATTTCTATCAAAAACTCTGAGAGAAAATAAAAAAATGCCATGAAAAGTTTCTCAAAAATATACCGTTTGGTGTCGACTTTAAGCTGTAGGTAACGCCACTCGTATATAAAATTAACACACACAACATAAGTAGTGTGAAAAGCTAGGTCGTAATCCTGACTGAAAGGTTGTAATTACTAATAATGTATGTACATATGTATGGCATTACAATATGCAGAACGATACATTAAAGATCGTTAGTGTTTAGAATTCTAAATTCTAAAATTGAAGTTTCTCAGCGAATTTGATGTCATGCAAATATGTGTCATAGTGCGTCAGTATGCGTTAATATGCGTCAGCATGGGAACACATGTAGAATATTGTCATTTACTCAATAATGTGTGCTAGGTCGACTGAAAGGTTGTAATGACCAATTAAGTATGTATGTGTAGCTACTCTTACAAACGACTTAAGCCACCTTTTCATATTTTTTTGGCAACTGTTTTCAAATGTAAAGAAAATAGTTTTTCAATTACTAAAGGCTTACTGCTTAAGCCTTGGAGACTAAGACTTAATTTGCCAAAGAATATTCATTAAGAGATAGAGAGAGATATTCCAATTGGCAAAAGAAAAGGAAAACTTTATTAGGAAGACTTTTAAAAATAACATCTGAAGGCATAATTTATGACTATTAAGAACGCAAAGATTTGAAAAAACTTTATGGCATAAGAAAATGGGTAAAAAACTGAACGTTTAAATAAATTATACGTTTAATGTTGAAACTTTGAACATAATTTTTTTTTTAAGTTAAGTTTCTCTCTGTTTCATGTATAAAGGAATTGAATTGATATTGGCGTAACAAATTATTCCCTTTATGCTATTAAAAAACAAAAAATAATGCAAAAAAGGCAGTAAAAATCGAAAAACTTTTGCAATTTTCTTACGTTCTATTGCAACATTATAATTTTATAAGCCCCTACTACCTACACCCCTTTGCTGAGTTAGCAATAATTTTTCGTTAAAATTTATTTCATTTCAATAGTCCCTTTCATTTGCAATAATTTTCCAATTTTCCAATATTTTTTTTTTTAATTCAATTTGCCTGTTTGCAACGGCAGCTACAAAAGATATTAAAGCAGCAGCACCAGCAGCAGCAGGAAATAAAAGGGAGTTTTTTTTATAAGAGGAAATCGATTTTAAAATGAATTGTTCTTCATGTATATGTATGTGTATGGGTGTGTGTAAAAGTTTATTTTATAAAATTAATAGAGTCCCTACGGTAACATAAGTTTCCAATTGAATGCAACAACATCTTCTATATACATAAGCATGTTTAAACAAGAGGCTTAGAGCTGTTCTACGATGCCACTGCATATGGTATGCATTGTGAGGCTAAGAGAAATGTTTTTGGAAATTAAAATTTTTCGAAAGCTCAATTTTCGATAAAAAGAAATTTTAGGTAAAAATTATACAACGAATATGGTTGAAGTGGCCGTAGCCTACCAGTTAGTGTGTTGACGTGAGGCCTTGGTTCAAAACCCAGGTCAGACATTTCCAATAAAACGAAACATGAAAAATATTTCTTCGGCGACTTCCTCTCATCAGATTTCTGGCAAAAACTCTGAGAGTAAATAAAAAATTGCCATGAAAAAGGTTTCTCAAAAATCTATCATTCGGAGTCGACTTTAAACTGTAGTTTCTGCTACTCATGTATAAAATTAACACACACCACATAACTGAAAAGTTGCAATGATGAGTTATGTATGTATGCATGTATGTGTATGTGGTTTAAAAGACAACATTTCTGTTCTGATAAATTAATTACATCACACTAATGCATCAATTATTTGACTTGACCGCTTCTTTTCAGGCAGGAAGATTAATTGACATAACATAGGTCTCTTACTACAATGTCTCGTCTTACTCTATGTCTCGTCTTACTCTATGTATTACAGAATAATTTTTAAGCCTTCGCTTAGACGTCAAAAAACGAAAGCCTTTGAAATATGGATTCCGCTAGTATTTTAGCCACTTTTCTAGTCTGTGTCAGTTTCATGAAATGTGTTTTACTGTAGTCGCCTTAGTCTAATAGCTAGTATGTTGGCTTATTAAACATGAGGGCTAAGAGTATAATAAAATTGCCATGTAAAGCTTCTCAAAAATCTGTCGTTCGGAATCGATTTTAAACTGTAGATCTAGCCACTCATGTATAAAATTAACACACACAACATAAGTGGTGGTTAGAGATATCCTAAAGTCGAGCCTTTTTTTCATCGAACGTTCTTCTGAGCACAGTATTCTTAAGTTTTTAACGCCATGTGTAGATGTCCATGAAATCCCGGGAAATGATTTTAAGATGTTCAGATGAGGTATGGTGAGTAACATATTCATTAAAGCTATTAACGAACAACTATTACTGCGAACACCTAAAATACGTGAGGTGAAGTACAAGTCATGAGAACCAATAGGTTGACCACTTCCGGAAGATATACCATGTAATTGTTCTATGAGGTATTGCTATTAGACGCATACAAGATCTTATCTTTTTTAAATTCAAAAACTTCAAAAAGCAGGATCAACTTCACTCAACTATAAAGTCTGAATTTTAATTGCACCTTTCAGGGAATAAACATCTCGAATTGCACACTTTAAAATTTCGTTATCTCTCTCTCTCGCTCTCTAGATCTCTCTTACTTTCTTTCTTCTTTAAGCGTATTTCACTAAGAATTATTTTTGAATCCTTTTGTTTTGGTAATCACTTTGGTAACAAAAAAGCTTGGTTAGAAAAAAGCTTCAGGCGTAAGCTATCCTTGTTAGCACTGATTAAACAGACTTTGGACGAAAGAAAAAAAGTTTACACATAAAGTTTATGAATTATTTGGCTTATGAAAAGCTTTCAATTAAGGAGACCAGATAAAAAAGTCTTCAAAGCGTAAGAATTTATTTACACTTCTAATATTGCCATTTTTCTTGAATTATTTTGTGAAATTTTTCTAATAGTTGAAAGAAAAGACATAAAAATTTAAGCTAATAACCGAGAGACCCACAAATTATTAAAAAAAAAAATTTTTTTTGTAGGACACTTATAAACCAAAACTAGTTTAATTACTTTCAATTGTTTAAAAAAAAGAATAAAATTTCACTTTCAAAACTTTTATTTACAGGTGCTACAAAACCAAAATATCCTTATTTATTTCATACTCATAGTCATTTAAAAGAAGTTTTTAAAAGCAATAACTCCTATAAAACAATGCTTAAATTTAAAGGATGTGCACGAAAAAATTTCTAGGTCTATGTTTTCTCTTATAAGCGTACATTAGACCCAAACAATATTTTCTTTAATTTAAATAAAGTTTGAAATAATTTTGCTAATAAATTTAGTTCCTATAAAGAAAAACTGAAAACTGAAAAAAATTTTTTCCTGCACATCCCTTATGCGTTTTATTTTTTACAAATACCAGTAACTAGGCAACAATTTTACTTTTGTTCCAAAAAAAAAAATTGAAACGAACCAAATTTCTTAATTCAATGCACGAAACAAAATAAAATGAAGAGGAAAAGAACAGGAACAAACTTTATAAACTTATTATATGGAATTGAAACCAGTGGAACAGAAGAAATAATGGAACAATGGAATGTTTAACTTTTACTGGGTTGCCTAGACAACCCAGGCATAACACTTTTTACCACAGTTTGAACAAAAAAAGGAAGAAGGATTTTAAAATATGAATATATTGTGTTATAAAGGGGCCTTTAAAGAAATAACAATAACATGCACATTTAGTTCTTAAGTTCTTACAACGGCCACTTAGTCTTAACGGAACTGGTCTATTCTGTCCTAATTTGATTCCCCCCATATAGGCTTAATAGATAGATAAATACTGACGGAATTGTAAACCTTCAGGGATTTGATTACACGATACGACAATGTGCTTTCTGGAGGGAGTTAAATAGCGCCCTTTCCGAATAGAGCGGAATGATAAATTGAACCTGGTGAATCGTTTCTTACAAATCTTCACGATTAGTTCAAAAGTGAATGGCGCAGATGCTTGCATTTATTTTGAAGTGGCCATACCGGCTACGATGATGGTTATCTAGGATGACAACATTATCCTACTTTCTGACAGCAAGGCAGCTGTCAGGGCCCAGGGTTCTAACATAATGAACACTAGGATATTTTACGGATGCGTCAAGGCTCTCAATGTGATGGTAATTCATATATACAACGGAACATAGTGGCATTCAGATAAACTACAGAAACAAATGATTAGGCCAGATGGTACTACCATCGCACTTTCACACGAATTCTCTATACTGGGAGCCTTATGGAGAATTTTCAAGCCCAGAATTCACAGTGCAGTAAGAGTTTCCATAAACACTGCATGAATGCCTTCGAATACCGGCAAGATAGCTCATCAAGTCTGGCTAACGTTTAAGGTGGACAAAGGAAAGTTTACTTAAATTCTAAGGAAGCTAACTTAATCAGATGCTTTGATCTTGGCAATATGGCCAATAACTTCTGCAGAAGCTGTGTAGATGGGGAAGAGATGGAAATTGTTCTTCCTGAATACATGCCCACAGTTTTTTCATACAAATTGGAAGCATCTCGGTTTCTATTATGCAGGTTATCTCACTGATTTATCAGGGATGGAGATAGGAAGACCAAGTGACTTCATCAGAAGCTACGTTTTCTTAATAAAGCGAGTAATTCCTTTGGTTTCAATGACCATAGTTTTGAAAATAAATTGTTTATTTCTTGTTATTCCATTATTTAACCAAAATTTCTAATTTATTTAAATTAACAACACACCGTCCTACAATTTTATTGCACAATCCTTTTTTTCGAAAGTCAAACTTCATAACAGCGCTTTTAAGTCCAACTTTGTACTGCAACTGATTGGTAACTTTTTTCCTGTTTGTCAACTTCTAGAACTTTACTGTTGATTTGTTATTGTAATGCGTTTCTCTTCTATTGTTCGTAGTCTTTTAGTTCAGTATTGTCCCGTAATTTGATTGTTATTTTGTTATTGCTTTTATTTTTTATTCCTTTTCTACACTTGGAGTTAAGTCCGTCTTTGCATAAATATCTTCATTTAATAGGCCCTTTCAAGCATTCAAGCCTTGTGATCCATTCCTTTCCATATATTTTTCTAAAATACATTTCCCTGAAAGTATGCAAAGCTTTTTGAAACTACTTGCATATGTATGGTTTGTGCTGGCAAAGAAGTATGTATGTATGTGTGCCAGACATACACACACACGATATTTATGAGAATATAAGCTGCTCTATTTAAAAAAAAAATTCTTCATTATTTGTGCTCTTTTGTTTGTGCGGCATTCAAACACTCTGTTTGTTGCTCATAAACCCCTTTATAGAGGTTTACTTGTATGAGAACTTATTTCTATGCAAGTATATGTGAGCAGCATAATATTTTTACCTGTAATTTTAATACTCACACAACAGAGAAAAAAATTTTGTTTTGGCGTAAACGAAAAAACTAAAAACGGAGAGAAAAAAAATAGTGAAATAGTAAAAGAGGGAAAAAAGTTTTTAAACAAAATTATTTTTGTGAAATAAAAATAAACATGTAAACAGAACTTTCAATAATTTTTGTTGTTTTTTCTTTTTCAAATAAAGCTTATTGTTGTTGGGGAAAAACTGAAAGAAAAAAAATTTGTTTGTTTTTAAACGTAAAAATATAACGAAGTTTGCTTTGTAAGTGTAAGCGTGAGAGTGTAGGATGGTGTAGGCGAGTGTTTTATGTTGTTTTTCTCTTAAAGAGAAAACTAAAATAACAAAAGTCTTGTTTATGAACAATACATATGAGCACAAACCCGTATGTATATGTGTGTGTAAAAGAAAAAGAAAAAAAATATTTTTGAAATTTTAAAAGAAAAAGAAATTTTTTTGAAAAGAAGTGAGTTTTTAAGCTGGAAATAAAAACTTTTTTGCAAATAAATTTTCATAATTTTTGTAAGTGTTTGTATGTTTTTGTGTGTGTGTGTTTAAGTCTATTTTTGTAAATAAATTTTGTTTGTTTTTAATTCGTATTGTTTTCGTTGTTATTGTCAAAATTATTACCATTTAGTTGGTTGCCATAACTATGGCAAGGTGTTTAAAAGGTATGTTGTTGAGGTTGCTATAGCATAACTGAAGTTATTGCCAACATAAAATCGCTTTACGAAAATACATAAAATACTCGTAAAATACTTTCGAAAGCAGAGCTGCTAATATTGGAGTTTAAATTTTGTGTGGATTTAAGAAATTAAAGGCCTTCTACTAACAGCATTACGTGTCTCATAAGGAATTATTTTGCTAGTCAGCAAGTCGCCGTGGTCTAGTAGGTGAGGCCGCGGTTTAAACCCCAGGTCAGACATCAAAACAAGAATATCAAAAAATATTTCCTTTTATTTACATGAGTGGCTGGACCTACAGTTTAAAGTCGATTCCGAACGATAGATTTTTTGAGAAACTTTTCTTGCCAATTTTATTTACTCTCAGAATTTTTGCCAGAAATCTGCTGAGAGGAAGCCGCCGGAAAAATATTTTTTCAGAATTTGTTTTGTTGGAGATGTGTGACCTGGGGTTTGAACCGTGACCTCACGTCTAGCAGGCCAACACAGTACCTACTAGACTACGACTTTATTTACTACTAATCGCTTTATTTCTTAAAACAAAATCAATTTATTTCTAATTTTTATTTACAAGTTCCCACATCTCCGCACATTAATGATCACACCACATAAGGCACTCAAAAAACCTTTACCAACACTACACTTTTTTCTCATTTCCTTTATTTTTTTATGGTTTAAAATATTCCCACACAAAATTTTCTTTAACCACATTTAACTTTTGCTTTCCAACCACCTCTATTTCTATTCGATGCCACCACCATGGATGTGTAATTAACCCATACCACTAGAAATCTTAAATAAATCTATGATGCACACTCTCTCTCTCTCCCTCTCTGTAAAAATATGCCTTGATTTTGTAATTGTATTTTATGGTTATAGTCGGACATTTTTCAGAAAAAAAAAGGAAGGAAAAAAACCACAGAAAATAGAAAAAATAAATCCAACAACAATCAAAAACCGCTTATGAAACAATAACAACAACAATCAAATTTGGACAGTTATATATGTATATACGTATGCATACACACACAAATATGTAAAAAATATATAAAATGATAACCGTAGAGTTTCACAAGAGTATACGTCTCTCTCATAAACAAACCAAAAACCGCAAAACCCAGTCAGAGCTGGTAGAGTGATATGCCGGCCGTACAGACAGTAATAACTGAAGGGCTCAGGATAATGGAGGGAAACAGATGGAAATATAGACATACGAAATACTTTTACCGTCATTTAGACAGAGACAGAGAGACAGACCAGCAGTCTGGAACAATAGTGGCACAAATAAAGAATTTATAGACAAATTGCAATCACAATGGGCTGGCTGATGACAAAAGCAATGAAGCAAATAATAATTTGAACAACAAAAAAAAGAGAGATTGAAGCATTCTCCATGGTTAAATTAAGTGTTAAGATTATTAGTTTGACAGATATACCACAGAAAATAGGTCCGCCCTTTTAGGTTAGGTGGAGGACCCTCCTTAAGCCAATGGTAAGGGCCATTGTAATACTGCAAACTAATATACAACTCGAGGATCTAACATTCTTAATAGGAAACCAGCCTGATTCCAAAATAAATCCTTCTATTGCATCAATCCTTATTTTGGAAAGTAAGGAAACCTTCTCCTCTTCATGGCAAGAACCAGATACTGACGGATGAGTTGAAACTCCGGGAATATCTAGTGTACCAACATGACTTTCCATATTGCAATGGCCGTGAGAATCGTAATAGCGCGACATATGGCCTTCTTCTTTTCTTCATCTCTGGAATCTTTATATCTACAGCAGAGGTTAGCAACATTGCTCGTACGCTCCTACTGCCGACAAAGTTGAATTTTCCTGTAAAACGAGCAGCGAATACCCAGTTTAACCAAGGCCCTACAGTATGTCTCGAGTTCCGTACTAGCCTTTGGCTATCAGCAAATTTCCAATGGTATCCTTATATTCTGGTATTAATTAAAGAATGACCTTTGAATTTCCCCTAGAAATACTCAACATTTGTGGACAAGGTCGCACGATGAGGTAATTTAAGAATTTAAGAAATTTATAGAGAAAATCTCATCATCCAAATAGCATAACTTTCCTCTGGAATACACTGAAGCGGCCAGGCAGTCTATGCGAAGGTTTAATATCCTTACTTAACTAAAGTGGACATGGTTTAGTTCATCGTCAACTCCGAACGACATATTTGAGAATTTTTTCATGGCAATATTATTTCTTTCCAGATTTTTTGCCATAAGACAGGTAAGAAGAAGTCAACGAAAAGCATTTTTTTGTATTTTATTTTATTCGAGATGTCTGAGCGGTTTGAAACTCAGGCTCACGTCCAACACACTACCTACTAAACTACGGCAACTTCATATATGAACCCTTAATATACTCGTATATACCACTGCCCACTTTTTCCAATGTCTTGAGGCCCTTAGTATATACAATAGGGTTCCACTAGAAACATCCGAATCATCAGGCCATAAGCTCTCAGTTTGACCCCTAAAATTACTTCTTCTATTGAAAAAATTATAAAGAACCCGGATGTGCCCATGGCTTCTAGAAAATTGTAGTATGACCAGAGTCCAAGTTAGGCCAAAATGTAATTGTATAGAGCCAACTCATCCAACTCATTTTACTGCTTCAGTAGGAGTTTAGAGAGAAGCCAACTGGGTGTAGCACATAATCCTTTGGTTGGAGTGGAACAGATAATGTATGAGTGTGATGATGTTGTATGAGTGTGATGATGTTGTAAGAGCATGCTGATGATGCAGGAGTGTGATGATGTTGAATGAGTGTGGTGATGTTGTATGAGTATGCTTATGATGTATGAGTGTGATGATGTTGGATGAGTGTGATCATGTTGTATGGTGTGCTGATAATGTAAAAGTGTGCTGATGATGTATGAGCCTTCATGCTCTTTTTATCAGTCTCCAATGACATTGGTATTTGCAGACCGTTCAAAAAACCTACCATAGTCCTCTACTTTGTATGTGGTGATAGATCTAAACACCCAAATCTTGCCAACAGCCATTTTAGATCGAAATTTTAAACAAAAACCAATTTTTCACTGCCAAGCGTCGAGTTTCTTTGGTTTTTATCTGTTATCAAAATTTACTGATTGGATTAAGATTATTAAACCCATTGTGCAGAATAATACAAAATCTATGGCAGACAATAGTCATTAAAATATCAAAACCATACAAAAATTGTAATATTAAGCAAAAACAAAAAAAAAAGACGGAAAGAATTTTTTTTTACAAAAATAAACCTTAACTGTCGCGTTGCCAATGTCAACCATGAAAACAATTTTTTCTTTTTTGTTTTTTTCGTTCTGTTTTTCTAATATTTTTTGTTATTTTCAATACAACTTTTTGTTGTTTCGTGTTGCTGTTTCAGTTTTAGAGTTTCGCAAATCAAGCGAATTCCGATTTCAGTACCAAGTAACTAAATAAACAAAAAAGTTGTTAAAAATATAAAAAAAACATTAAAAAATTAAAATTGAAACAAAAAAAATATAAATAAGTAACAGAAATAATGGCGTAATAAATTTTTATTAGATTTAAAGAAAAAGTTTTAAAAACAAACGTTTTTAACGAAAAACGCAAGCAAATTTGGCAAAAATAAAAAAGAAAACAAAAAAAAATTATTTTCTTAGTGAAAAAAATGGATTTTTAAAAAAACTTTCTCTTGCAAACTGTTTAAAATAAATTTGTTTAAAAAACATTAACCATTTGTCCTCCTATGGACAAATGGTTTGGCGAGAAACGTTTGTGGTTGTTTGGTAATCATTTGCCATTGTTACCACGTCGGTAAGTGACCTCTTTTGTTTCACAATTTAAATATTCATAGACTTGGCTTAACTTGCTTTAAGTTTTCTTTTGTTCTCGAAAAAAGTTTTCTCTTTTTTGTTTTTGCCGGGACTTCATTTTCATTTTTCTTTGGTGGTTGTAAATAAGCCCAGTTAACACAGCGAAATTATTTTGTTAAGTCGACAAAAGACAGCTTTTTTTTTTATTTTGGTATTGAAAGTTCTTATTGATGTCATTAATAATTTAGAGAACTTAATTAAGTTTACAGACCTAAAAACAGTAGGGAAAATGAAGGTGAAAGTATTAGAAAACAAAAGGAATTAAATTTTCTGATTTTAAAAAGTGTTTCTTAGAAGAGAAGGAAAAACATTGAAAAATAAAGTGGAATTATGTACCAATTTGTTATGAGTTACAAAAGCTGAAAATAATAAAACATAACGACATATCTCTGTAGCGTTATTCTAATGCTGTTTGGTTGGATTTTGCACAACAAACAGCCAAGTCTCAAATTTTTTTACGAAATCCCACATGCAATAGAACCGCCGGCAATCTGGCCTCACAATCCGTCCACACATTTATTCTTATAAACCATAAATGATCATATTTCCTTGATAATAGCCCTTGTAAACCTCATTTTCTTATATATACAACCGATTCCTAGAGCTTAGCCCCGGTTAAAGAAAACTGCGTTGAAACTAATCGAATACAGTGACGGAGACAGGAGTAGTGATTGTGAAGGTTAAAATTTTAAAATTTTTATATGATAAGTCACAGGAAAATCTTCGCCAAAAAGAACGTTTGAGTTCCAAATGTTTCCTGGCAGGCGGTTAACTGCATACAATGCACCAAGACATTAGCTACAATATACAACAACAACAACAACAAAATATTACGAATCGCAAAAGAGCCAAAAGGCAAAGCAAAACAAAACATGGGTACCTCTAACTCACACAGAGAGCTAGCGTTTGAAGTAAAGCAGAGTACGTCCATAAACAACCTGAAATGAACACTTTTTTGTCGAAAAACTTCAACCTTACAATCGTACAGCTGTACGTCCCTACTGAACTACATAACATAATTGGCCATTACAACCCTACAGCCAGGATTACGACCTAGCTTCTCACACCACTTATGTTTCGTGCGTATGTTTATACGTAAGTGGCGGCACAGTTTAAAGTCGACTCCGAACGATTTTTTTTTTTTTAGAAAGTTTGCATTGCTTTTAGATTTACGAACGAAGAAATATTTTTTTTGCTCATTTTAAAGAGCAAAGATCAATTGCCAATTTCTGATAATAGCAATGGTTCTAGCACGTCAGTGTTTAGCTCTACAAGTCTTCAAAAATGGCCAAAAACGCTATTTTTAGGGGTTTCAGCCCCCTTTTTCTCGAAAACCTGACGTGATGGAAAGTTTTTGAACCCATATTTGTGATCAGCGCGCAAAATGCCTTCGGAAACACCTGGCGCCATCTTATTTGCCCAAAAATATCCAAATTTGCAGGGCTGTGTAATATTCCCACGTAATTTGCATGATTAACTAACTACGGTTGAAGTTTAGACAACCTAAGATTTTGACTGTTGACCGCTTGGTCATATGGGCCCTGAATCTAGGTTTTACGGAATACATAATCGGAGTATTTGACTTTGACAGGCCGCCCTCAGTGGTTTTTCGACTCAGGGGGTGGGGATTTACTTTGTGGATGGCATTGAGCTGTCCAATAGGCTAACTAATGTGTGAGGCCGACATAGTGGAACTGATTTGGAAATGAAAAGAATCGGGAGATACGTTGTTTATCTATGTAAATAGTCATGCAGCCTTGAAAGCACTGACTGAGCACTATGTTAGCTCAAGATGGACACGCAATATGCTTTATGCTGAAATCTAATATAACAGTCACCGTTGTTTAGCTGATTGCTTTATAATTATTCTGAGGCTGTCACTATACGAGAGAGTTTGAATAATACGTCTGCTAATTAATTAATTGATTGTATCACTTCAAACCTAGTTCATCATGCTACGAGTTATGCCACCTCTTTGGTGAGATTAAACCCTTTTTCATTACCTCACTTGTTTAATGGGTAAACCAAGGCTTTTATGAAAGATATGTGTCTGAGACCATGCTCCTGAAAATACCAAAATCTTTGCTTTAATTTTTTGATTATATGAAACCGGTGGTTGCTAAATGTTGTTTAAATATTCATAAAATTAATATAAAAAAAATTTTATAAAAAAGAATGATACCAACTCGTTAGTAGCTCCATAAATTCAAATGAAAAAAAGTCCATAAAAAATATTAAAAAAAATATTATGACACTAATAATGACAGTCATGCCTCTAAGGCATTATTAATAATCATCTTGATAACGTTAGACAACAGGCAACAGAGGTAGCTACAGTAGCGTAGAACAATTTATAGGAAAATAAATAAAAAATTGCATTGGATTTTGCATAAAACGAAAAAAGAACTGGGAATAGAACATTATATTCCATTGGTAAGGTACGGTAAAATGTTCAGTTTAACAAAAATTCTAGACCTAAAGGGACACAGTAAGTAGAGTGAAAGAAAAGAAAACCTAAAAAACGTGCATTTCGTGGTGCATATTTTAAGACTACTGAAGTAGAAAAAAATATTAAAAGAGAAAGAAAGAAAAGCCTTTACCGTTATAATTTCTATAATGCAAATTAAAAAAAGAAGAAAATCAAAACAAAAACGGAAAATCACAAACCAAAATTGAACATTTCAAATGCAAAAAGAGAAGAAGAAAATCATTTACGTACTTGTCACTATCGATTTTACTATTAAGCAAGCATTTTACCTCAAATTGTAGAAATGCACAGAAAAAAAAAATAAAAATTATGAACTGCCTTGTGTATGTATGGGGATATTAAGCAAGCAATTTACCTCAAATTGTAGAAATGCACAGAAAAAAAAATTGAAAAAAAAAACTTTTTTGTCTTCCTCTCACGCTCTTTATACGTTTATTGCATTAAAACGTTTATTTCCCGTATAACAGAAATTTATTAATGCCAACCTCTTGAACGACTTGACTTCATGCACAGAGCTGGTTGAGGGTATTTGTTGAAAAAATAAAAATAAATTCGGTACGTTGCAAAATATTATAAAAATTAAATGAAAAATTTGGTAAAAACCATACAAAAAAAAAATATTTTATTTTATATCGCAAAAGAACCTTTGCTGTGGTTTTGCCTGTTGTGGTTATTTGTGATTTCCATTTACGGCTTTTATTTGCCGCTGAGAATTTTTTTCGCCTGTGTTTTTGTGTATATTTTAGCCTTTTCAAGTAAAAATTGGTTTTCATTTTGAAAAGCAAAAAAGAGAAAAAAAGAGGAAAACACAGCATGAAACCCAAACACATTTAAAAACCAATCAGCGTATGAAATACAAATAAATTGATAGTTAAAATGTAATTAATTATTGTTGTGGTTGTTGTACAATTTTTTTTTTGCGGGTCATAAAAAATTTTAAAGCAAATAAAACTGGAAATAAATCGAAGTGATTTGCAATAATAAAAATAAATGGAAGGGAAAAGGTAATCAACCTTAAAATCCCAACAATTTTCTCAAACTAAGCACAAGTTATCTCCATTTGACATGGTTTTCTTGTCTTATTTTTATTTCTTCTAATGTAAAGATCGCACTGCCCTAAGACTTAGATTATTATTAGTGGATCGACCGCGACTTCAAAAGTTCTCCTTCAGTCTATCCTTATGATTTAATCGATCATCCTGCTGCATTTTATGCGATTAATGTACTTCAGTATCAGTTAATCTTTGGTTAAGTTCCAGCAATAACAGAAATACTAATGATCCCCCGAAATTCTAGTGATCTTGTTGATCACAAGGTATTACAAGTCCCTCGAGGGAATTTTTTGATAAATATCTACAGTATAAATTTATATATTTTTTGCTATCGCATTGTAATATATAAAACGATATTTTAAGGGTAGAATATAGCCACTTATATTCTACCTAAAAATTTTAGTTTCTCAGCTAATTTCATTTTATGCAAATATGCTACATGATCTGTCAGTATGCGTTAATGTGCGTCAACATGTGAACATGTGTAGGATGTTGTCATTTACTCAAAAATTTAAGAGATGTGAACAGTGATCATTTACTACTTCTTTCTGAGCTCAGCACTGCGAAACTAATTAAGACTAGGTTAGCAATATTAGTTGCTTTGACATTGCAATATACAAAATGATGCTTTAAAGGTCTTAAGTGGCCATATTCTATCCAAAAATCGAAGTTTCTGGTTTCATATGCGTCATGGTGCGTCAGGAAGCGTTAATATGCGTCAACATGCGGAACATTTGTAGAATGTAAGCTTTTCACTTACAAATGTAAGAGATTTGAACAGTTCTGACTTATGACTTATTTTTACCATGACAAAGTAACGCCGCACAACACGCAGTACTGCGAATCTAATGAAGGGCGGGTTATAGAAATATGTATTAGCTTCTATGAAACTGCAGTATACAGAAAACGTTACCTTAAGTGCCATAAGAGGATATACTCTACCTAAAAATTGAAATTTATCAGCGAATTCGATTTCATACAAATATGCGTCATGATGCGTTAGTATGCGTTAATATGCGTCAACATGCGAAAATGTGTAGAATGTTAGGTTTTCATTCAAAAAAATGTACGCGCTTGTTGGCGCGCTGCTTTTAAAATAATCTCTGTCAGATGCACGCATGGATTATATTGCAAATAGATTGACGCGCAGCATATGGAAGCGCTGATGGTTTTATGTGTTTATAGCATGAGTCGCATTTCGCGACTACTTGACTCCTGTTATATTGCCGATTAGTAAGACAATTTATTATGCGTTATAGCTTTCTCAGCCCCTTCTTTTGCAGTTATTGCTAGTCTTTTCAAGAAAAATTCTCTTTTTATGCAGATAAAAATTCAATAATATTTATTTGGTAAGACATTCTACCTGTTCATATAGAAATAATAAAAGAAAATTTTCATAACATTATTAAAAATTTAAAATAATTTAATATTTAAAGTCAATAAACTTTGAAAAGAAATTTAAACTCTAGTCAATGTCGTAACCTCATGTCAATAAATTTCTCTCTCAACTTAAACAATCACTGTTAAGTAATGAAAAGCTTTAAAGGCCAATAAAAACTCACAAAAAATGGGAAGACTTAAATGAGTAAATAATTGAACGAGTTTGTGTTTGATTAGCATGTTGTGTCAAAATTGTAAAACATTAAATATTAAAACAAATACACAAACAAAAACAAAGTCAAAGACAATTAGTGAGAGAGCGGGAAATAGGGAGCGGAAAGGAAAAAACGAAATAACAAGATAAATAATAAATTAAATTGATTATAAACACATATACAAACACACATGTGTATACACTTTATTTACTGCTATTGTCACAGACATAAGAAAACCATCAACCGAAAAAAATGAAATTAAAGCAGGACATTAGGCGTTACAGAAAATGTTAAGCCAGGGCATACAATTAGTTGTCAATAAAATTTACAAGCCGTAATACATGGTATTTTATTATTAAAAAAAATCAAAGTGAAAATAAAGAAAATTATACAGAAAACAAAATAAATTTCATTTAAATTAATTACAAGGAAAAATAATAAAAAAATTTCTTGTTTTATTTAAAACATGAATTTCAATTTAACACGTTTCCTGCAAAGGCTGCCATTTTTTAGTGACTTTAAAAGGTAATTGATAAACAAACAAACGAACAGAAATACAGGATTGCAAAGATAAAATATTTTTTTATTAAAATTAAAAACAACAAAAACAAAGAATTTAATTTAAAAAACAAAACCAAAAACAACATTTATGTGGCCTTTGTTGAAAAGCAAAAATTGTTTATGACCTTTAGAGAGATTTTTTTCATCCATAGAATACAACATTGTATGCCAATTTGCAATTATTTTTTTGCTGAAAATGAAAGCAAAACAATAATAAAAACAAGAACAAAAACGTTCTATTTTTGTTGCTTTTTAATTTAAAACTAGTTTGTATACAAACAAATTCGTTATAAACAATGTGTTAAATTGGCCTTGAACTTTTATTATTACGCATGGTTTTTTATATAACAAACTACAAAACAAACTGCTTGCAAAATAAAAACAGCAATTATTATACTAATAATAACAATAACAACAAAAACAGCAACAAACTAGAGGTATTTTTGAAAAAAAAAAATTAAATTTAAATCAAAAAAATAAGCAAAGACTCTTAGTACAGTGCATACAACCTAAATAATGCCCCTAAAAAAACACACAATTATTTTTTATTTATAAACACATGTATATGAGTAATCACACACAGGACTAAATACACGTACACATGTATACAGAAGAATTACTAAGAATAAATAAGCTTCCTATACACACCTATACACACTTGAGTGTTTTCAAACTGACAGCAAACACGAGTAAATAATAGTGATTGTGATTAAGCCGGTTGTTAATTGATTGCTTTTAACGTTTTCGATATTTATTGATAAAGAAAAATTATTGGATTGAGCTTAATAGTATATGAAATTATAAACTAACTCTTTAATCTTGACTGATTGTTTCCTCCTTTGGAGGTACATAGTGCCAGAGGGTTATAAGTAGAGATACTACATTTGATGGGGGGTTATGTTAGGTTAGGTTAGCGGCTAACTTGGCGTTCACAGGCAACTTCAATCGGTGGGTCATATGGCCTATTCTATCACTCAGTTCGATGTGGTTCTCCCAAAACTTTTGCGGAATCTTGCTTTCAAAACCCTTCCCATTGCTTCACCTTACTTATGTTGGCTTTTTCACAAAAACTATTTGGCGTAGGTATTATTATTTATTTATTTTATAGCATATCACATATTTACAACAAGAAATTAATATTTTTAATTTTTCTTGGTCAATGTTGTTGAATTTTGTAAATCTTTAATTAAGTGATACCAGACTTAACTTATGCCCCACAATCGAATATCTAAGCCTGCTTCTTAACCTTTAGCTGTGAGGCTAACCTAGCTAAAATGATTTGAAAACAAGCTTACGCCACCTATAGTAATGCAATTTGTGTCAGATAGGTACTTAGTCACTGTAATGTTCGCAAAATTTATTCAATGGTCATTGAATATTGTTTTTTGGAGTTGCCTTCGGTGGACTGTTCTCAATGCAAATTGCAATGTGAAAACCGTTGAGGCAGTGCAACAGGATACGGTTGCATGCCATACTACCTCCATAAAAGTCCTTTTTGCGATGCTAAAGGCGTTCCATACCTAACATACATACATATTTGGTCATTAAAACCCTTTAGTCAGGATTACAACCTAGCTTGTCACACCACTTATGCTGTATGTATTAATTTTATCCATAAGTGGCGGGATCAACAGATTTTTGAGAAACTTTTTATTTTCTCTCAGAGTATTTGCAGAAATCTGCTGAGAGGAAGTCACCGAAGAAATATTTCTTTTTTCATTACTTATTTCCTTTTCATCGAGGTGTCAGACCTGGGATTTGAACCGTGGCCTCACGTCTAATAACCGAATACATTACCTTCTATACTACGGTGTCTTCTTAATTGGTTTTCCTGTTGTTTATTTATTGTCCTATTACGCTAAGATATAATGTCATCAGTGCACTCCACTATTCTATCTGAGGGTATCTTAATAGGAAATTTCTCTCTAGAAATCCAAGCAGAGAAGACTAGTCGTCCGACATAGTCTGCACGGGATATTCTGTGGAAGTCTACGCAGACAATTCCGAACTTTTAAAATAAAAAATAAAAAAAAAAAAAAAAAAAAAAAAAATAAGTTAGGCTATGGAATATTCTTCCAATAGCTTCATCTTATGGTATCTCTCTGTCTTCCTGACTATTGTAATATATTTCAGGCTAAAGCAATGGTTACAAATCAAACTGATTGGATCCTCAATTACTACCGCTTATACCTTCTCTGATAACCAAGTCTCCAATTATAAACTGATTCTCATCTACCGCTAATCGACTCTCGTCAATTTTGTTCAGGGGCATTACGTGTAATTCCGGATAATTGTGCAGTTGATGAACTACCTACCTACTATCCATACATGTACCCCATTAGATCGCCCATTAGGCAGTCCTCGGCTAAGGGAAAATCTTGTTTCATTGCCAGAATTCCTTAGCCTAAATTGGATAATATGCGTACATAGGGGCAATCTCTGTCGCTGTATGTATTCCCATGGGCGATTGTGTAGTTGGTAGGCACGTGAGAGTCTTATCTGTAAATGGCTTCTGCAGAGGTTGTAATACGGGTGGTATAAAAGAGACTATTGTCTACCTATACAAGCAAATTGGACTCATCATCCCTAGATAGTCGAGAGTTACTTGGTATTAGACCGGTCAACAAATTCAATAAATTTTCAAGCTGATTTTCAATCTGACTCTAAACTAGTCATACTTTAAAGTAAAACCATGCTGCTGATGTCGATTTCTGGTTAAGCGGGCGTTGTCAGTTAACACTGGGCATCACTTGGTTTCAAAACTGGTCCTATGTGTGCTCAAGTGAGCTTTGATTTTAATGAAACTGCCACTCTATCCTATTCTGTAGTCTTTGATGAATTTGTTGGGAGAGCAAGTCATTCCGCTGTCTAACTTCGTCAGTGTGGGCAAGATCCAAGGGTCCGGTATTAACGTCCAAAGTATTACCTTAGATTCATGACTCGATTCATAAATAATTCATTAAGAATTGTGGGACTATCTTATGACGCATTTTGTGTTTGGTTTTATACCATTAAATGCGGCCAAAAGATTAATTAGAACGAACTCAAGCAGCCTACCAGTATATTCTGTGATTGAGAGGAGTACTAAAATTTCCAGGGGATGTATTTATGCTCCTAACAATACAGTGTATGCAACAAGCTTGGAAATATTTCAATAAAACTACAACTAATAAATTAATTATAACCAATTAAAGTACCAATCAAATCAAATTTTCTCTTCACAAGAAGCCATTCTTCATACCGCGATTTCTATCATACATATGTATGTACAATGGTGCACTCCAATACAAAATTTGTTAAAATTGGTGTGTAAACATAATAAAAATTGTCTGAGTATAACACGCATACATGCATGCCCTTTATGACACATGAATATCCACATATGTATGCATGTGTGAGCATGTGTGTAATTTATAACTTTCAATTGTGTGAGTCTCCTTTCAACAGACAAGAACAATACAAAGAGAAGAAAAAAACAAGGTCATGTCAACAAGGTTAATAATAATTGCAGTTGTTGTTTATAGTTTTTCTTGTTATTATTTTTTGTTGTTTTGTTTTTGCTCTTGTGGTTTTAACAACAATAAATTAAAAAAAAGAGACAACAACAACTACAACAATTATAAGATAGTCAAAGCAAAACAATAAATTAAATCAAGTTTTTATTTTTATTTTCTATTTTTCCTTCTTTCAACTACTAAAACATTCGTTAGGATTTATTTAAAAACAATAATAACCGGAAATCGATTTCAAATAACAAACGGAAATAGAAAAATGTGTATGAATAAAACAGAAAAAAAACACAATACAACAGAATAATAAACAAAGGACGAAATAGGAAACGCACTCTCTAACTAGCACAGAAATACACACACACACATACTCTGCCTCAGCTTACATACACTTTATGAGTGGGATTGTTTGCTTGCACATCAATTAAATGAAAACTATTAGAGAAAGAGAGAGGAGGAGAAAGTAGTATGGAGAGCGTTAGTAGAAAACTATTGAAGTTGAAAGAAATTGGAAATGGAAATGGAAAAAGAATAAGAAAAATAATTGAAAATATTATTTCTTCTACAATGAGTAGAACAAAGTGTACAGCAAGGATAATAACTCTAAGCTTACTAAACCCGTAAATTTGTAATACAGGGTAATCAACTAAAGAGAGTTAAAACAGTTCTTTCCAAATGAAACAAAGTATTTTCCTCACGAATGTAAATATTTTTTAAGTTGGTGTTCTTTCTTAAGCCAAGCTTCACTTCGTAAATGAAAGAATAATTGACTTCTAGATTATGTAATCAGAGGATGAGTAAATCAGAGTCATGCCTGTTGTGCATGAAAAACTTAGAGATACAAACTACATGGCAATGAGCACGAATGTCCAGTCAATTCTAACCTATAGGGTCATTGTTTAGGTAAACATGGATAGGTAAATAATAACATCTCCGTTGGAGTCAGGAAACATACAGAGACGGGCATGCATTGGTATCCGAGACAATGAGACCTCGTAATACAGCGGCTCTGGAGATTCTGTTGTATTTAAGCCCATAGAATATGCTAGCGAGAAACGGAGATACGAAAACTATAATTAGAATAATGGGAGACAAGTTTAGCATGAGATTCAATAAGAGGCATTGTAATCTAATAAATCAAGTGACAGACAACGACCTTCTTAACAGCCCTCTGGACTGAACTAGTAAATGCGTTTGAGAAATGCTTCGCAATGAGAATACTTAATAAGAGTAGTTCCAGGTCACTGATTAGGTAGAGATAAATTTGCGAGTAAGGGAACTTTCACACCGCTGGCGAGACGTACTTTCGATAGGTATATTCAAAAGGGTATTTTCTAATCAAATGGGTTTATGACAGTCTAAACTTCTGGAAATCACCTTTGTATAGTAGATAGTGTGTTGGCTTATTAGACATGAGGCCTCGGTTCAAACCCCAGGTCAGACATCTCCAATAAAACGAAATATGAATTCAGCGCCTTTCTCTCAGCAGATATCTGGCAAAAACTCTGCTATAAAAAAGTTTCTTAAAAATCTGTCGTTCAGAACCATGTTTAAACTGTATTTTCCGTATTAAAATTAACACATATGTATTAAAATTAACACATATGTATTAAAATTAACACATATGTATTAAAATTAACACATACAACATGGATGGTGCGAGAAGCTAGGTTGTAATCCTGACTAATAGGTTGTAACGACCAATTTTCTATGTATGCGTAAATTTCTGTTGAGTAATTACAATAGCAGGAGATTTGAATCATACATCAGATTATCCACGAGTAGACTGAGAATAGAAACAGGCTTTTGGTTGGACTCAAAGAACAAAGGCTGCCATAAAGCCTCTTTCGAACTTCATATCGATTGCCACACTTGTCCATACACGTCGTCTACTAGTTTTATAGCGACATACTCGAAATCTGTACTGCAGACATAACGAGCAGCACGTATCCTCTCATAAGGATCGCCTTGGTTCCGATTTGACTCAAGTTACAGAAAAATTTCACTACTGGGTTAACTGTTCCTGGGTGGAAGAAAGTTCCCAGGACGAAATTGCCTATTGGAAAGACATACTTGGAAGAAGAAGAAAGGGAGGAGAAGAGGCCGTCAATCACTTAATGTGTCACTGCACTCTAATGCTAGGAATCTGAGTAACTGAGTCTGAGTGGCGTGGAACAGAAGACTCCACTAAATGGTGAATATTTCAGCCTTTTCAGTACCGTAGGCCTAATATGTTACTTTCTTTTTAATTGACATCATTTCGTTGGACCTTGTGTCTCAAGATTCCGAGGCACATGGTAGTACAAAACGCACGTTTGATGACGAAAAGCAAAGCATTAGTAGTCTTTGTAGACTTTTTGAACGTTCCTCTATCTGCTCTCTGTCTCCCTTTAAAGCTCTACGAACGATTCCTGCTTAGGTCTGCCATCAGTTGCTGGTTCAGGTTTGACGCGGAGTTCAGAGTCATTAGACAACACTAGCTCGTTACCCAAGACTATTCCTGAAGCAGGTATTCCTGATATTGATTGGTATATTGCTGAGCGGTATAGCAACAGAAAGTGTGAGATACATACATATGCGGCAATGTCAAGAGGAAAAGACTTCCCAAAGTTCATCGCTATCTGTTCCAATTATGATTACGAGTCGTATTACTGCGGTTTTCGCCCTTTTCTTCTAACTGGACCTTTCATTACTTCACCAAAAATAAGTACCTAGAGCATCTTTAATGAGGATCTGTCTTAAGCAGTTTCATGTCCATTTTGACTGCACTTGGTAGTATATTGAACGCAGTGAATAATGGATCAAAAATATGAAAAAACACAAGCCCATAGTTATTTACACAGAAAATATTGCGACTTAAGACAATATGAACTCGAAAGTTGGAGGTAGCAGACACACTAATTGAAGGTTAACTTTATCATGCCCACCGTGTGGTTTCACTCACTGTTCCTTCTATTTATTATTTGCATCGTTCGATAGGACTGTTTTTAATCCGTCTCATTGGTCTATTTACAGCCTAAACAGATTAAAAAAATAAATTTTTCAATTCTTAATTGAAATAAATACTTCCTCCAGCCGACTTTTCTGATTTTCTCCTTTTAATTTCAATAAAAATCTGCGCTAATAGTGTAATTCAACCCAAAAATTTAATTTCATTTTTATTGGTGGCAAGAGATTTATTTATTCAAGCCATAATAAAATTATTTTATTACCCGTAAACAGCAAGCAAAAAACCACACTGAGACTCTTTTACAACGCTTAAGGGCTTGAATTATGCAAATTTTCATGCAAAACAAAAACACTCAAAAAAAAATCATGTAGAAAAAGTTGAAAAAGAATGAAAAAATAAATCGGCTAAAATACCTTGAATAAACGCCTAAACAACATGCAAAATCTTATAAAATATGCAATTGACTCGAAGGGAAAAAATGGTGGTTTAAGGGCTACAGAGGACACAAGAATGGAAATCTTTAAAAAGCAAGAAAAAAGGAGAAAGAAACCCAACTTAAAGAGAGGGGGAAAATTTAAGAAAAAATGATTTAAAGTTTGTAAATAAATTTAAAAAAATTTTCAATTATTTTCGTCTTCCTTTGACTTTAATGAAAAATTTTTCCCGTTTCTTTCGCTCGTTTGCGAAATTCGAACCTGTCATCAGCACCTCGGCACACATGTTTTTAGCACGTGTAACCAAAGAACAACGCAAAAATCATATTGAAACTCTAAAAAAAGAGAACACGAAATCAACTACACCAGGTGGTAGAAAGGAAAGGGAAACAGAAATCAGAAATCAACAGAAGGTAAAACAACCAATACAACCAACTACAAAGGTCAAAAGCCGCTTATGGAGGACTATTAAGTATACATTGAGAAAATAACAGAAACATGAGTAGTTAAGGCAAGCAAAAAAACTGCGAAAAAACTAGGAAATCATTTAATAACACCAAAGAATTTCTGAACATTTCTGAATTTTTACAAACAATACATGAAAGAGAAAAATATAATAACACTGGGCTACAAAAAAAAATATACAAGGGGTTTCCCTTTATAATATGGAGAAGCATTGTTACATTGTTACAGAACTCATGATCGCCTGATTGTGCTAGACTAATATGGATAAGAAGATGACTGGAAATGACTTCTTTTCTTAAATCACATGAGCATCCACTGCTCTTTTGTGGCTCCAACAAGCCTCTGTAAGAAGAAAGCATGCCAATAGGCTTTGTATTCCCGCAAATGACTTCTGCAGGAACGAAGAAATATTTTGACCTATTTCGTTTTATTGAAGATGTCTGACCTGGCTGGGTTTTGAACCGTGGCCTCACGTCTAATAAGCCAACACACTACCTACTAGATTACGGGGACTTTTGCTGTTATTGTTAACGAAATTACAGATAAGCTGGCAAGATGTGTATCTGATTTGTAATTTACAATAGGAGTAAGGTCGGTGGACCACCGATTGATTTCTTCTTTGGAGTTATTGAGGGGAGACTCGATTATCTCACTAATCGTACAAGAAGCTGCAGATGGAACGATAGGGTCGCAAAATCCTTAAGAGCCAAAGAAGGGAATTGAGAGCTATTTAAGGGCTCTTAACGGGGTATAGTCTCTTAGAAACAGGATCAACAGCCTTAAAATGCTAAAAGTATTTCCACATCACTCTGTTTAATGAACGGTTTAACGTATCCAGAACTCTAGAAATTATTCACGATTTCTTCATACAATTTCAAGGGGTTGGAGGCTAAATTCTTTTAAAGTGGATGGCATAAATATCTATTGAAGATGGTGTGTGTGGCAACTTTTGTAACACAGTGTAATACAGAAATAGAAAGAAAGATTGCCTAGTAGCTAAAGGAGTAAGTGAACCATGAAGTGTAGCAACGAATAAACCAGTCAGCAAGAAGTGTAAAAATGCGTGTATAAAAATTGGTTGGCAAATGGAAAAAAAAAATTTTAAAAACGGATGCCAAAAGAAAGAGGAAATGTTTTTAGCGATAACGTTTAATCAAAGACCTTAAAAACATTATTTTTTTAAAGACTGAAGTACGAACAGTGGGAGTTTTTAAAAACAAATGAGGAGAGCATGCTAACCCTAAATGTTTACCTGAGGGACATACCAGGCAAAAAGCTCTTGCAACTGAAATCAGTCTGAAATTCAGTCTGAAATTTTAGACTAAGAAAATGTTGGATGTCTCTTAATCCGAGAGTAGAGGAATTGAACTGAAATTAGGTTCTCTTAACAAAGGCTGTCATGTAAGTGAATTTAGCCACTGAAATCCACTGAAGATTGCTATGTTGTGCTTTAAAAAATGTAAACAATTTTGTATTGCATTCACATTGTTACGCTAAATACCATCACAAAAATTTCTCCTCTTACTTTCCTCTTTTCCTCTTCACGGTTTTTAAATCGTTTTTTATTGTAAAAAGTTTCTCCTTTAAGTTCTTGTTCCATTTCCTGTATTTTTAATTGGAAAATTTTCTTCCCCTTTCTAATGATGATCAAATGAAAATGATTAATACCAGTGCAGGTACTTTAGGCCACATGTCCTTAACTGTTAACTTTTTACCCACCATGAAACAGAAATCTTTTCCACACTTTTTTTCCCCACACTAAGAAAGTCGCGAAAGTGTATTCCACCACAAACATACGAGTAAAATGAAAGAACATAACAAGGAATGTGTACCTTTCTTTGGGTGGTTTGTATAAGCATATGTATGTCTAAGTGTCTATTGGTTTATTTATTATGGTATTAGTGTTAGTTCCTTTAAGTTGTTTGTCTAAAATTTTATTTTTTCTCTTAAGCACCCTACTAAAGTACTGAAAGAAAATTTAATAGGGCCACAACGGAGAGAATTAATTGTGACATTGCACCTAAATGCTGGCCTAAGTGGGACCACTTCCTTCGAGGGGATCTGCCACTTAAACTAACCTAACACTGTGCAACAGGACAAACACGGTGTAAGTACAGGGCTCAATGGGCAGATCTATTCAAAGATTTTATCGAACACTGCCTTGTACTTCTTATTGGTATCTTTAGGCTACAGCTGCACTGGAGTGTATTAAAAATCTTATCGAAAAGAAATACAGACACCATCGTTCTTGTAAGTTAATACCAATTGTTAAGGAATAAGGCAGGTTGTTGTTCATTTAATGGTCCATCACATGCCTTAAATAAGCGTGGGTGTCACGATCAATTAAATTATGTGATACAAGGCGATCTCTCCGACCAGAGTAAAGGGTTGTAATGACCAATTAAGTAAGAAATTAAGGAAGATATGTAAGTCCCTATGCAATAAGAATGAAGAGAAAACAAAAACTAAGCAAAGTCGACTATCTGGAAGAAAATATTTCGTTGCATGAGTAAATATTTATCTGACATGATGACACCACTTGTTAAAAGGATGACAGGGATAGCCAGCAAAGACTTGTTTAGAAGTTATATTAAACCCTCTTAAAGTACAAGATAATATAAATCGGTACTGTCCGAGAACCACAACATCCAGGAGAACCACAACATCCACTACAAGCATTTAATTTTTTCAGAGAATATTACCACAAATGTTCATACCTTCACTAGAGTGTCTTGGTTTTCGCCTAATGACTGTAACACCTCCAAAACCTAAACCTTCTGTTCTTTTGTGATTTGCAAGCAACATTTTTTTATTTCACTTGGTTTTCCCTTTTGTTTCCATTAAATTTTATAAGCCACCAAGCCCTAACCAGCCTTACTTTTGAAATTTGATTGTCGATATTAGACTGCTTGCTGTAGCTGTTGCTGTTGCTATTGTTGCACAAGAGCTAACATGCCCCCCACTATGTTAATACTTGTAGTACATTCAAGTTCTATTAAGTTTCGTTAGTTCAGCCATTCTTTCTTTTTGTAATTTTCCTTTGTTTATCTTTTGTTTTTCGTTTGTTTTTTTTTTTAATAAAACGCTGGACTTTAGCAAACCAATCGTTTTATTTTAGTCTGTAACTTTAAGCTCGTGGTAGTGGTTGCCTGTTTACTGATACGTTTTCTCTCCTTTTTTCATTGCTTTTTTAAACGATTTCTAGAAGAAAAAGAAAAAAAGAAAAGAAAGAAAAAATATTGTTAAGTTTTTAAAAGTAATACAATATAATTAACAAGAGTAGTAAGAAAATAAGAAAATTTGTTTAAAAGAGAACATTGAGCGTTAGTTGAGTGTAATTTTTTAAATTAAAAGCATTTAACACGATTACAAATGAAAATGTTTGAGTTTTCGAAAATTTTTACTCTAAGAAGGTAAGCAAGAAAATTATGATTAAAGAAAAGTAAATCAAAATAAAAGTAAAAGAAAAAGAAAAACCATTGAAATATCGGATCGGAAATTATGGCCTTGGATAGACAAAGGTTTTAAAAGTTTTCTCGCAAAAGCCTCAAGAATGCTTGTACCTTGTATCTGGCTAGTCATCATTATATTCCACAATTCCCCTACTTGGGGGCAAAAGATCCCATCTAGTTTTCCATTGCACTCTGTAGTGAGATGATTTTATTTCTACATACCTTGAAACTCTTGTAACAACCTAATCGTGTGTAATTGAATTAAACTGCAACAAAAACTGAAATTAAAAAATTTTTAAAAAATCTAAGGGCCATATAATAGAGAAATCCCATATAATTTATAGAAAAAGTTTATTGCTTAACTTTTACTGGATTACTCAGAGTTAATCAACGTTTTTAACATATTATATCGTGTATTCAGACAGAGAAAGAGACAGAAATATTATTGGAATGAATTTCTCACTATAATCCACGAGGATAATTTCATGGGCTTTAGTTTTAAAAATTATTTCAGACATATATCCACCCTAAAAACGTTACATAGTTCACTCGATCAATTCCATTTTTGACTACTTTTTCCCATACATTAGACAATGGTGTCTTGAATATTGGCTTTCAAAACTGGTTTGGCGGAGTAGACCCATAAAAAATAATCTAATTACTCAGTAAAAAGGAACGATCCCGGAAAGGTTTTGCAATAAATCGATCAAATCGAAACAAACGTGGATTACGCTTAAATGATTAATTTTAGGAAACAAAAATTCCGCCAACATAGTCCAATCATGCTCCGCATTCGCCGAAACAGCAGTTCTTTCTCATATCAAAAGAGTACTGCATGAATTACTTGCACACTAGACCGATTATGTTCGCCGTAAAATTGAAAAAATTTCCAATAAATATCCTGGCCTGGATTGTCGACACCAATAGTTTTTAGGCAGCCAAAACAAAAAAAGCAGGAAAACAATATTGATTATTGACTTTATTCTTTGCACGAACATGAAGTGGCAACATTTGCGCTTCAAGTAATCTTCAAGTAATAGAAAGCATAATACCTCTTGGTCAAATAGTAAAAAAAAATTCAATAAGGACGCTGTTCCTAGGCAACGGCAAATGGCAAGCCTGCTATTCTAGCACTCAAATAATTGGTTGAGGACATGCGTAGAAAAGTTATTTTCTTGCAACAGCATCATAAAAATAGTGAGGCACGAGCCATACTGCGCCATTGCCTTAATGAATCATTAGGAAACGCTTTCAACCTCTATTATTTAATATTTTAGGAATCGCTCCTTAAAAGGCTTTCTCTCTCAGTTATGACAGGAGAGAGTTAGAGTAACATCAGTATTTAGCTGATCCGGCTTAATATATAAAGTTGTTTATATGATATTGACTTTGTCCAACGAGCTATAAAGAGAGTTGTAGGCTCAAAGTCATTTTAGTGGTTGGAAACAATTTTCAATTTTCTCAGCACATCGACCTACAAAGGTTTTTTTTATAAATTTTCTGTGGACATACGGTCGCAGTCACCGTAGCCTAATATGTAGTGTGTTGGCTTATTAGACGCGAGCCGTGGTTCAAAACCCAGCCCATATATCTCGAACAAAACTAGAACAATATGAGAAAAAATATTTCTTTTGGCGACTTCCACTTAGCAGTTTTCTGGCATAACATCCTTTTCGATTAAATTAAATTGAAATGAAATGCTTCTCAAAAAAATCTGTTCTTCAGAGTGGACTTTAAACTGTAGGTCCCAACACAAATGAATCAAAATAATGCACACAACATGGGTGGTCGGAAAAACTAGGTCGTAAACAGAAAAAGAGTGCAATCAAACAGCGTCTGAGAAACCTTTTCCACGTAATCAGATACGTTATAGTTCAAAAAATCCTTTAGAAACGATTTCAAAGAAGAAAATGGCTGGGACTACTCAAAGAATTTTTTGTTTTCCATGGTAAATTATTATTACTTCTGCCCTACAGCTCTTGGAATTGTGTCTAGATTCCAAGTTTATTAGACATACCCCAACCAAACTGCATTCCCTGCTTAAGTTTATAAAAACTATTTCTGTTGTACTCCTGCTAAACCTAATTGGTAAGAGCCTATATATTCTTACTCCACTAATTGTTATTTGTACTTCCTAGAATACCAAATCTATAAATAAATGACATACATGACATAAACACACACCTCCTACTAAATCGACATAGTTAAAAAACAATAATTTTCTTCTGTTCTGTTCATTCATTTCCCATTAAGGGATTGTATTTGTTTTTTCTTCAAACTCTTATTTAGATAAGCAGTAGATTTCCGCCCAAAAAAATCCAAATTCTACGTACAATTATCATATTTCTGTTTTAATTACTTTTAGTTTCTCTCCCTCTTAACTAAGCCTTGTAATATCCTGTCGTCCGTCCATATACTAAACTAGATTATTAGTTGTGCTAACAAACTCCCTTAACAATTCCTAGAAATTTCTTTTACTCTGACCATAATTACAATCTATAATCCCTAAAGAGCCTAAAGTCACCAGTCACTTTCTTAGCAAATATCTTGTTGTTTCTTTTTTTTAATTTCCAGACTTTTTTGGATATTTTCCAAAAAAAAAAAATTGTCTTCAAACGTAGTTGATTATATTTAATACTCTCTCATACAAAGAAACCTAAAAGGGTGATGGTAGGATACAAGGCTGAAGGGCAGTTTAGAAAAATATAAGCCCAAAACACAAACCGAAAGCCAACAATCCTAATGCTGCCAATGATACTTTACCACAGAGAAAATACCAGCAACAACAACACAATTAAATACTTTCAGGCATAAAGAAGAGTAAATATTCGTAAAAGAAAACTTCCTTGTTTAGAAGAGAGTGGCCAGAAGCTAGTGTTTGTTTATTGAATTAAATAAGAACGTAATAATTTCCACAAACTGGAGGAAAACTAATGGAAAAATGAAACAGAAATTGCGTTTCTTCTCTTTAAGAAACGTATCGCCATCACAAAACGTCACCCCATCGTTTTGTTATTTCTTTAAAAGTGTTTCAGTTTCGTCTCTCAAGTTTTACTAGTTTAGTAGGTACTTTGGTCTACAAGCAGATTCTAGAATCCTAGGGTAACCATATGTCGTTGCCTACTACATTTCTGGTAATAAGTTGGGCTTCTTGTAAGCAAAATCTCTACATAACCAGTTCTTGAAGGAATTTTTTCTACTTTGGAAGCAGGTACTAAGGGTTATCATTCCAATCCTTTGATCTACTTTGGTCTACTGAAGCAGGTACTAGGGTTACCATAACAAATTCTTTGGTTTGCTTTGGTCTACTGAAGCAGGTACTAGGGTTACCATAACAAGTCCTTAACATAACCAGTTCTTGACGGAATTTGTTCTACTTTGGTCTAGTGAAGCAAGTTCTATAATGCTAGGCTTACCATCTGTCGTTGCCTACTACTTTTTTTGGCGATAGGTTGGGATTCTTGTAAACAAATCCTTAACCCGTTCTTGACGGAAATTCTTACAGAAGCTGTCTACATCGTTTTGGACCCCCATCTTTCCATTATGAGATGCTGTATACGAAGCAAATGAGGACGAAACCTAGGAACATGATGTGAATAATGTTTTGAGGACATCGAATGCAAAAGAATTCTACGTTCGACCATTTTCTGGCAGTAGAAAATACAATGGAAGTCTTGAAACTATTCGAGATAAACTGAGACAAGGAAGAAAAATTCATCAAAGCATAGAAATACTGAAGAGGAAGCAGAGGAGGAGTAACAAGTCCAGAAGAAAAGCAACTCGGAGATTGATTAAGCCGAAAAGTAGTGCCTTAAGTAATTCTGCAAGCAGTAAATGCGGTTTTAATGGATAATAATAAGACGTTCTCAGTGAAAATTAGAAATCCAGAGGGTTTCAACCGCCATTTCTACAGTAAACACACTTCTAAACCTAAGTAAATAAAATTTCCAAGGAAAGCTTCACGAACCTCAAACAAAAACTTTCCGTTCAGGGTCGACGTTAAACTGTAGGTCTCGCAACGTATGAACAAAGATTAATACACATAAAATGGGTGTGGTGAGAAACTAGACTGTAATCCTGACTAAAGAGTTGTAATGGACAAAACTAAGAAGGCCTTTAAATATACTTTCAAAATACTTTAATAAACTTTATTTAAAGAACGCCTATCCTCTTCAACAATCCATAAAGGTGGCATCACTGTCATTGTCTAATAATTTTCGCCATAATCGTTATTACGTTGTAAACATTAACAACTTCAAACACTTGTGTTTGTGTCTGTTGTTGCTCCGTGAAAGAGAGTGTGTTTACATACTCTCTCCTTGTTTTTCACTTTATTGTTTTTTTCTTTTAAACCAGTTTATTTATTTGTTGTTGTAAACATCTGTATATTGGCTTGTATTATTGTAAATGTTAAAAGTTGTTTTGTTTTGGTTTGTTTGGGTTTGATTGAGTTTGTCTTGTTGGGCTTGAATATTGTTGTTGCGGTTTTAATGTTGTGGTAGTTTTGATTGCTATGACATTTTCATTGAGTGTGTGTATACAACAGTAAAGACTCTCCAAAGTTCCCAACACTCTCCTTCTATTTTTTTTTTCTTTTTTCTAACTCACTCACACTCTCTTATTTGCTCACTCCACTAGTTCGTTTAGGTATGGATATGTTTACTTAAGGGTTGCCGTATGTATATACAATGAAAAAAAAAACGTACCAAACATAACATTACTAGTTACCATATATAAATGACGTTATAAATAAATTACTGTAATTTGTTATCATTATTGTTGTTGTTATTTGTTATTGCTGTATTAGAACTTAATGAAAACAAAAAAAACGCAAATGCCAGTTGAAAAGAAGTTGTCAATCGGTTGGTGTTCATTTGTTGGTTTTATTTGAGAGTGAAGGTGAAGCAATAAATTGAAAGGGAATTTTAAAGAGTTTTTCTATACAAAAAACGTTAATAAATTTTGTGAATTAATTAATTATTTATAAAAAAAAAAATACAAAAACAATATCAAATAAAGTGCAGTCAGTGTAAACAAAGCATTTTTAGAAGGTGGTATAAAAAAGAAAGGAAAATATGTTTTGCTGAGAACTGAAAGAACAATTTTTCATGTGTTTGCATGTGTATGTTTTTTAATAAGAATAGTTTTGTTGTGGCAAACAAATATATTTAATTTTATTGTAAATAAAAAAATTTATTTAAGCACATTTTTATATTACAATGGTACATAAAGCACTTTCGTAAAACTGAATTTTTTTCTGTTTTTTTTAATTTTTTCTTTTTGACACTACAGACTGACCACATATCAGAGCTGCCATATTATTTAAATATTGTAAAACTGGTCATCGTACACTAAAATCAATATTGAAAGAAATTTAAAAGTCCATGCAATATTTTTTTCAATACTCGTTAAGTAATAAGGAGTATAAATACAATTTTTTTATTTTTATAGGAATCCTTTGTTATATAGCCCTTAGCTGCAATAGTAACATCATGTACTCCTTATGGAGTTTTTTAGTTTCTTTAATTTTACCAACAGAAAAAGGTCGTATGGATTAATGCAGTGTATGAAATACCATGTCATTTAAATGACCATCTCAGGATTGATAGAAGCAGTCGGTTCTTTAGAAAAAGTTTCTGAAAACAATTTCCCATATTCCGGTATCTGGACAATTACTTCACGAAGGCCACGGATCAAATCCCAGGTCAAACATCAGAACGAAAATATAAAAAAAATTTCTTCGGCGACTTCCTCCCAGCAGATCTCTGTCAAAAACTCTGAAAGTAAATAAAATTGCTATGAAAAGCTTCTTTAAAATTGACTTTAAATTGTAAGTCCCGCAACTTTTTCAGTTTCTTCAATTTTACCAGAAAACAGAAAAAGATCATATGGATTAATGCAGTGAGAACGACATGTGAGCAAGTGTATTATACATATGTAACGTAAAAACGATTAATGTTTTCATGGTCTTCAACATGATTTTAGTAAAAATGTGCAGCTATAGATTATTTTCATTATTAAACATACGAATTCCTGATGTTAAAACTCAAAAGGAATACTGACGTGCTGTTTTACGTCACCCTTTTTTTATTCATAGTGGTATACATGCAAACAAGATGATGACGTATGATCTTCATAGATTTGGCCCCTATTATGTAGGAGACTTGATGTTTGCTCTTAATTCACAAAACTGCTACTTCTATAGACTTATCAGAAGAGGAAGAAGGAGCAGAAGCAATAGAGAGGGATGTTACGTCTTTGGTTTTCTATTTACGATGATGGAACAGACTGTAGGGACTGGAAAAATCCAAAGTAAGTGAGAGTGACTAAACTTGTTAATGCGGTATTTGTGAGATTAAGTCGTTAATGAAGATGGATGGACTATTCTATTGCAGAAATATTTCAGGGTATATAGCGATGAGAAGAAGTTGGTCTTCTCTAACTGCCCTAATATTGATGATGCTTTAAATTGAAAACCCTGGACAGGGAATTCTTCGATGGTTTAAACTCTCTGTCAGGAACCGATGTGTTGGTTTTCCTAGGATTTATAATGGAATTAGAAAACATGCTCATTTCGCGAAGCTAATTCGTTCTCTCTTAAGGCGCCATAGCTCTTTTTCCTTTTTCTGACTGTTTATTCTTGCGTACGTCCAATGAAATTCGAATGTAATTGCACATTCCATCATGACGGCATATGTCCTCAAATTAAACAAGGTTCAGTCACAGCTTTTCTTGGGTCTTCTAGTTAGACTATCTGAATTATACGTATAAATACATACATAATTGGTCATTACAATCCTCTAGTCATTACGTCTTAGCTCCTCACAATACTTATGTTGTGTGTGTTAATTTTATACATGAGTGGCGGGACCTGCATTTTTTCATGGCAATTTTATTTACTCTCAATAGTTTTTGCCAGAAATCTGCAGAGAGGAAGTCGCTGAAGATATATTTTTTCGTACTTCGTTTTGTAGGAGATGTCTAACCTAGAATTTGAACCGTGGCCTCACGTTTAATAAGCCAATACACCACCAACTGAACTACGACCTCTTTATCGAAAACATCACAACAATCACGCTCCACTTTTTTTCAGTTTCAGAAGCTGAAGAGACATCTGAAATGATTAAAAAAGTTGTAATTGTCGTGCTAAAAGAGCTCACTGACTTACCTTCACACAAAAGGTTTAATTTGCATAGGATGAACGTAAATACTGAGGAAAAAAATATAAAAAAATTAATAATAAAAGGAAATCACTTTTAATTTTGAATAGACCTTTTAGGTTTTTACGAAACTTGTACTTTTTTCCATTACAATCGATTTCGGTTGTGATACGAATCACAGTGCAGAGTTGTTATCTTATTGCTGGCTGCATAAGAACTAAAAATCCAAAGAGATTAAGGATTTCAGGTTAATTAAATTGAATTTTAAAGAAAATTTTATAACGCATGCATATTTCCGTCTGACATTTCAAAACTATTAAAATCCTTAAAAATTTAAAAATAACTTTAAGGCACACGAAACGTTTTAATAGGTTTATAGTTGTGAATACAAATGCGTCATAATTATCCAATAAGTGTGTATTTTAACTGAAAAAAACAAAAAATTATTCATAAATATTTCGGGGCAGTTATTTTTAGCTGTTAAACATGCCATAAAAATTTTTTTAAGGAAATAAATATTTTAAAAATGAACGCAGTACTAAATCATATTTAAAGAGACTGTTAAGGAAAGAAGACGGATAAAAGCAAAAAATTTTTAATAAATTTTAAGAAAAGGAAAATATTTTATTAAAGTATACGGAATATGGGTACATATAGAACTCGTTTTAGGTAGGTTTGTTAAAAAAAAAAACAAATAAAACTACATATTTTGTGTATATTTAAGCCTTAAGTTATGCTTTACATTTAACATTTAATTAATCACCTTGAAATATGCTTTAATATTTTTTGTTTATTTGTTATTGTTTACTCAATATGAAAAACCAAAACACTATGCTTCAATTAGCAATTTTAATTTAAAGTTTTTAAATAATTTTTCAATATTTTACTTTCTATTTTCTTTAAACCAAATAAATATTTAAACTCTTGCAATTGATTTTCTAAATATTTCATATCATTTTTTTATCACCTTTTCTTCATCATTGAAACCTAAAGAACCTGAAAACCACATAAAATAACACACTTGACTTCATTTAAAAACTAAAAAAAGAAAAAAATAAGACATATTGTGTAAATATTAAAAAAAAAATACTTTAAAATAAAATGTAAAAGAAAAAAATGAAAAAATAAATTTCTGCCACCTCACCAAGACCGTCCTCTAAATGTAAATCTAAGCCCACCTTTTTTTATATACAAATTTCACCAAGAAAACTATGAAACGTGCCAATATAGTAAGGGGCCAATGCCTAAGTTTAAGGTAAACGTAAAACAAAATTTTTTAAAATCTTATTTGAATTTAAAAAATATTTTAAAAATTCTTTTTTTAACTCAAAAAAATATTTTCTTATCATTTTAGGCCCCAAGGCAGCAGTAAAATGGATCGTTATGAAAAATTAAGTCGTTTGGGTGAGGGCTCCTATGGTGTCGTTTATAAATGTCGTGACCGTGAAACGGGCCAACTGGTGGCCGTAAAACGTTTTGTTGAATCTGAAGATGATCCTGCCATTAGAAAAATAGCTTTAAGAGAAATACGTTTACTTAAGGTAAGTAATTTGTAAGGCAATACGTATGGTGATTTCAAAATTCGCTAACCCAACAAAGCATACTCAACAAGGTTTGGGAAAAAGTTTATCAATTTCTGAGCATATTTTTCTTTTAGCTTCATACACTTTGACGAGACAACCAACCTCTTAAAATAACCATCTTTACCTTTCATTGTGGTATAATTTTTAAATTTTTAATATAAAATATAATCCTAGGTTAGGTTCGGAAGGCAGATAATGCACTTCCACATTAAGATCAAAATCGTGTACTAGAACGTTTCCCTAAGTACTTATGATAACAACTTAAGATGTGTTGAAAGGATGTGTTGAAAGATTTCTACAGTGACATTGAAACCGTCAGTGAAACCCAAGGTTGATTTTGGCAACATCTTCTGTACCAAATGTATTGCAAAGTACATCTGGCGTACGGAGCATTTTCCATGAACTCAGTACTCGAGAACATTGGTACTCCAACGTTTGGCCAACGTTTAGACTCATTGCGACATCACAATTAATATCCAAAGCTGGAATCAAACATTCCCTATAGGAAAGCCACCCGAGTCCAGAATAAATCTTCCTATTGAACAGTTTAGTTAAGGAAAACAAAAAATGAAAGTCTGGAAAGAAACCATTCGAAAGCAGGCTTTCCAATAAGGCAGCTTTTCATAAGAATCGCAATTGTATGTTGGATGGCCAAAAACAACTAGTACTTATCGTATACATACATGTGTAGCAGAGTCCAGCAATATTGCCCATTTGTTCCATATACCAACAAAAATGAGCCTCCCTGTTTCTTCAGAAAACCTATCAAAATCCTAATAGAAACCTTCTCCCGTTTCGGAAGCCATTCCATCTACAGATTCTGCATTATCCCTGCAATCTCTCCTGTTACGCCAGATGAATACTTCGTACTTTTTAGCGCAATCCATTTCATCTACGCAGCTTTGATGATCACAATCAATTTAGCGTGAAATACACTCCACTCATCCGAACTATTAGAACAGTTCAATCTGAACCATAATAGTCTAGTCTCCTGTTATAAACGATTCATCTGTTTCACTTACCTCGTCATCTCTTCCCTAGCCAGCTTATGTACAATTTCATTAAACAACACATCACAATGCCCTAAACCAACGCTATACTACTCTGTTACTTACCGGAAACATACTGAAGACTTTTCTGCAGACTGCAACCAATCTCGAGCTAACATAGAGCCTAGTCAGTGCCTTCGAGGTTGCAGGACTTAAATGACGAGGGTATCTGCCGCCTCAGGTTACTCGCAGATCAGCGCCGCTACGTAGACGATTGCAGACATTGGATACAGATTGGACAGCTTAATACCATCCACAAAATAGATCCCCGCCCAAGAGCCAGCTTTAATCTGCAAGACTGTCAAATAGACTATCTTCCATGCCACTGCTCTCTGTCTAGAAAAACTACTAAGAGCAGCCAGTATGTGTCAAAGTCGCATACACCAACTCTGTTGTAAAATTTGGATTCAGGGACAACACTCATGATCTTGACATGTTTAAAGTTCATCCTAGGATAGCCAGTCAGGCAAATCAGGGTATATTATTATTATTATTGTGGTAAAGAGGTGTCTTAATACAGTGACCATATAATCTATTGTGCTCCCGTCCTGTCTCTTAAAGCATATCCATGTATTGTGGTAAAGAGGTGTCTTAATACAGTGACCATATAATCTATTGTGCTCCCGTCCTGTCTCTTAAAGCATATCCATGTATTGTGGTAAAGAGGTGTCTTAATACAGTGACCATATAATCTATTGTGCTCCCGTCCTGTCTCTTAAAGCATATCCATGTAATAGATAACGGCTTGGAGAAGGAAGCCTTTAGAAATCTCAGGATACTGCTCAGTGACAACAATGTCAATTACCTGCCCAGCATCTGGTATACACACAGGTGTATCCTTCTGGTATGCATTAATGCCTCACAGATTCCAAGAATGTGATCCGATGATTCATTCTCATCGTCACAGAATCTGGTCTTGAAACAACTGCTATTCTGAATAAGTGTAGTCTGGTCCAATAGTTTGGTATAAAAAGTCCAGTTGTCAACCTCAGGTTATTTCTGGATGGAATAGATGTTGTACGAGCCCTATACCCTTCAAAATAATGAAATTTTCAATGGTCTTGTTTAATTAAAATCTCTCATAAAATGGACAATTATAATCCATATCCTGTTCTTATTTTAATATTTCCATTCATTATTCATTTAATTAAGCCAACAAGAGATTTTCCTTTCCAGTTACACTCTTATATTCAAATTTCTTTGTAACGAACTGCAATTCTCCCTTGAAGCTTAATTAGTAACTTAAACTTCATTTTGGAACTCTATTGCCATAGCTACTCGAAATTCAATCCCTTTTTATTCGTATGCAACAAAATAACATTTCATCTGCCATATGTTGCAGGTTATTTAATCCATGCCACACGCAGCAGGTCAAAAAAAAATGGAAACAAATATTATCCCTTCATTCAGTGTTATGGAAAGTTTTTCTTTGAATACTACACCAGTTTACAAAACAAACAAAAAATGAGAAATTTACCCTCGTTGCAAACAATTTTTTCAGGAGACTTTTTTGTAAATTTTTTCTGTTTTTTTTTTTTTGTTTCTCTTTCGACAGAATCTAAAACATCCAAATTTGGTTTCATTACTTGAGGTATTTCGCCGCAAACGACGTTTACATTTGGTATTTGAATTTTGTGAGCTGACAGTGTTGCATGAATTGGAACGTCATCCGCAGGGCTGTCCGGAGCATTTAACGAAACAAATTGTCTATCAAACGTTGCAAGGAGTCGCCTATTGCCACAAACAAGGCTGCCTGCATCGTGACATAAAACCCGAAAATATATTGTTGACAGCACAGGGGCAAGTGAAATTGTGTGATTTTGGTTTTGCTCGCATGTTAAGTGAGTATATATGTAAACTGTCTCTCTCCCACTCTCTCGCTCTGTAGTACATTCAAAAGAAAAAAAAAGAAAAAAAACATAACGCTTCATATGCTGCATCTGCAGCAGCATCATTCCATATATGCTTACTTACCATTACATGTTTTGTTTCGTTTTTTTTTTTTTCTTTCTTACGTTTATCTGCAGGTCCTGGCGAAAATTATACAGACTATGTGGCTACACGTTGGTATCGTGCTCCTGAACTCCTGGTGGGCGATACACAATATGGCACCCCTGTCGATGTATGGGCTATTGGTTGCTTGTTTGCCGAACTGGTACGTGGTGAAGCATTATGGCCTGGCCGTAGTGATGTCGATCAATTGTATTTGATACGTAAAACCCTGGGTGACCTTCTGCCAAGACACATACAAATATTTGGTCAAAATGAATACTTTAAGGTTTGCTAACGAAACATTAATTTCCAATAAATTTATGAAAATAAAATATTTTCTCTCTTCTTTTCTCTCTCTCTCTTTCCTTTCCTTCTTATTAAAGGGCATTACCTTACCGGTACCACCTAATTTAGAGCCATTGGAGGAGAAAATGCCAGCCAAATCATTGCAAAATCCTTTAACAATAGATTTTTTAAAGGTAAAAACTTTATTCTGTTCCCTTTACTTTTTTTGCTTTTTCTTCTTCCCCTTTTTTAATGCAGCTTTTATTTTTGAAAAATAGAAAATATTTCCTCATAAAACCACCATGGGGAGCAAATAAGTGTTTTGAGAATTTCAAGCACGTCCATAAATAAAGTCAGGCAGCAGGAAGCAGGAAGAGCAAAAAAGAAAATATGAAAGGCAATGTCGTTTGGTCAGACGTATAGAGATGGGAAAAATTAATAAAAATCGCTCAGACAAAATACATACTTTGTCGTAGAATTTAAAAAATGTTTCATTAAAAGCAACTTCAAAGCTTCCAAATGATTAGGGTTTCAAGGGATTGTAGATGATATTAAATAACCTATAAATTACGTCACTTGTCACAAAGCTCCTAAAGGTCCTGTCACCTTAGCACATTATTTCCTTTGGATACACTAAGCCCAATTTTAATTGAAAATTTCATACCAAATGATACCGGTTTCTGACGGTTGTAGAAGAATAAATTAAAGATTACGTCACTTGTCATAAAGCTTCTACATGTTCTTAGTACATTAATTCCTTTAAGCACTCCTGTATCCGATTCCCAGACTCTAAACCTAGCTTGATAGAAGATTTCATACTAAAAATACCTACAGTAAAGACTGCTCATCTGATATGGTCGAAAGATTCTGTAAAAGTTTACACAAACGGTTCTCCACTTGAAAATAACGTATAATAGCTTACAAGATATCTTCCTTTCGCCAACCACAATTTGGCAAATTTTTCGTTGTGACTTGCAGGTAAAGGAAGATACACAACGAAATATGTTCGCTGAAAACAATTAGTTTAAATGGCAACTGACGTTAATTTTCATCGAAAAATCATCTTCATCGATTTGCATTATTTCTGGATGACGAAACCTCTACCGAATACCATTCCACACATGAGTATACTCACCTCCGTTAGGTTGTCCGTCATGAAAAGTAATAATTGACTGGGATGAGGACGAATCTTTCTTCATTAATAGACTCATCTGGCGTAAATTTTCAGTTTAACTAGGAATCCTCTAGCTACTCTATCTCTAGTAAATAGAGCCACCCACTTATCAGGAATTTCCTCTTTTGCTCTAGTCGATGGACTTTTGTAAATCTGTTATTTTTCCATGATAAGAAGACAGTGCTACTGCTTTGTGATTATCTTCTAGTCTTCAGTTATTCTTTTCCTTTTGCTCTTCTATTTGCTTGCCATAAAGTATAACATTTTGTTTCTGACATTTTGTTTCATTTCCAAAACTTTTAATTATTTTCAGTGCCATCACTGCCACTTTATAGCGCATTTGAGAAAAAAATTTAAAAATACTTCAAAAGCATAAGAAACTCACTTGAATTGAACGAATGTTTAAATATCCTCTTTTATTTACTTGCTCATTAGAAATGTCTGGACAAGGATCCGGCCAAACGTTGGTCATGTGAGAAACTCATCAAACATTCCTATTTCGATGACTACATTGCCAAACAACGTGAGCTGGAAAGTCTCAATAGTTTAGAGGCAGCTACACTGAGACAACAGCAACAGTTATTACAACAGCATATGTTGCAGCAACAACATCTGCAACAACAACAACAGCAAGCGCAACAATCACTCTTACAAACTTCACAGGCAGCAGCACAAGCTGCAGCTGTTGCAGCAACAACAGTAGCTAGTCGTGATAAATCAAAGGTAAGTAAAAAAGGAAGAGAAAATTACGTGAGAAATAGTTTATAAATGATATACGATGGCGTATGATTAATATTTGCTGAGGGAAGACTAAAATTAATCATACGCTTTAGTGGCAAGAGAATTTTTATTGAGTTTAATTTTTTATTTCTTTTTTCTTTTAAATCCCTACAGACTTCAAATACCTCCCTTCCTTTATTGCCATCGAATCATCATCACCACCATCACAACCATCAGGATTATGGTAAATTACAGCCACTAAATAAAAATTCCACTTTATTTCCCCGTAGTGAACATCATTTACCCACTATTTAAAGGGCGAAGTACATACTATATTATGTGGTTGGGATAGAAATTAGAATTTTATTTTTATTTTAAATGTTTTAATTTAAGAAAAGAAATCAAATCAAATCAAATAAATATTTTAAAATAGAATGCCAATGGTGTTTTACTATAAAAAATGTAAGAAAAGTAGTCTACGTAGGAAATAAAAATAAATTTAATTGATAATACAGGGTGGCCTATAATATATTTTATTTTCAGTACGTCTACAATAGCACTGACTCAAAAGACAACACTCCAGTTGTTACAGATTATGGAGTCTAATCAAAGGTTTGGGCAGAAATGATCTAAAGTTGAGGCGTCAAAGGTTTTGTATTTCGACAACTCGGCTACTATTCTTACAATGACTTTCACGCATCACCTAAAATTCTTAGAAATTCCTCTAAATTTCTTACATATTGTAGAGAGCTCTAGATCATAAATAACTTTATATCTTCATGTTTGGTGAAGATCTCAAGCAAGCCTCTCAGCATTCAACTTTAATTCAACCTTAGGTCGATTCTAATAGAATTCACCTGTATAGAAAAACTTGATTTCAAGAAAAGGAAATGCTGGTAGACAGTGGCTGCTTTCACATATGAAATCAGAACTGAAAAATATTCAGAACAGTTCAGGAAACTTCTGAAATCTTTAAGGAGAGTATTGTTCGAAAGATAAAGTGATTATTCCAGCAGCTTAATCTACAAGAGAACGATAAACAAATTAAACGAAACAACATAAATATTACAATACAAGGAATTACTACACCAAATCAACAGCAAAGTTCTAGAAGTTGCCAGAATAATCAGTTTTAAACAGAACGAAAGGTAACGCTGCCAGCCGGACTAAAATAAGAGTCGTATACTACGCGGTACGTTTGTTCTTTAATGTAAAAGCAACATGTAACAGGAAGAGGAAGGTTATCCTCACATACCCCTTTTTGACCTGAACGTTGTTATAGTTTTGCAATAAAAAAATCTCCTCTTTTGGAAAACACATTTTCAGAAGATTACCACAAAAGATATTTCAGCCTAGCTCTTTTGATAGGATTTGGGTTTTGAATTCCAGAATGAAATTCTGAACAATCCTTTTGATTGTAGAACCCATAATCTTTGTCATGGCCATCTTGCATGATTTTAGGTATTCCATTACTTTCGCTCATGATCAGCAAAGAAACTCTCTTAAGGGCTTGAGATCAAAAGATATTTCTGAACTCAAAAATGGTGAGTTTAAAGGACATTTACAGATCTTGAGAGACTTTCTGAGCAGAGCTTGAGATCGAAATATATTTCTGAACTGAAAAATCGAGAGTTTAAGGTACACTTAAAGGTCTTGAGAGACTTTCTGAGCTGATACTGGTAACAGGAAGCTACCAAGAACACATTTCTTTTGCCAAAGGCCTTAAAACCTGCGGAACTAGCTCTACTGCCTACTATGCACGCTCCCAGGTATGATATACCAATGGATACAAACCAAAGCCGGGGATCAATCAATTCCAAAAGGTGTCTTCTAATAATTTTATGGGATGTTAAAGGACATTTAGCGGGTGTTAAATCTCTTCTAACGACTACAATTACCCCAAAAAGGTTATTCGAATGTCCAGACCTACAACACATGTTAAAAAAACTTTACATTGGGTTGGGTTCCTGGACATAAGTGCCCAACCCTTCACTACACGTTAAAGAAACTTTACATTGTGTTGAGTTTCTGGGCATACTGCCTTTAATGGTAATGATATGGCGAACTGTATGGCAAAATGAGGGCAAAACTTGGAGCTAATTGGATTCGACTGATTAAAACCACCCACTGAGCCAAAATACCTAGGAACTTGTGGGAAATCTTGGAAAAATCTCTCTCTATCTCTCGCAAAATCTCAGCCTTATTTAACAGACTTCCTATGGAAGACATACACGATGTCAAGACACTAGAATATATTCCTTGTAATACAGTGATGGCAGTAAGTGTAACGTAGTTTCGGTAGATTTACATTACTTGTAGGCCTGCAGAGTCCCTAAAAAAGTATCAGGTCAGAGGTTTGATCATCATCAATTGCGGTCTCCAAAGTTTTAAGAAAACTAATGCTAGAGCAAGCTGCTTGCTTATTCTCCATCGACGATAAAGACAATTTTGAAGGCTAGACAGTTCGAGAGAAACATAAAATAAATGTTAATAGACCGTAATGATTATCGGAAACCACGGCATAGGAATTTCTATGCTCATCTGTAACTCCGCCGATATGATACCGTCAGGATATTTAATAGACGAGGCATTTTTTAAATGCCTAAAGAGCTAAACCGATAAAAAAAAAACAAATTGAATACGCTAACCAATCAGTGGAAAATTACAGCAATTTTCATTGACGCATATTCATAACAATTCATGACTCCTTAATTCATTGAAAATGCTGTACATAATGCCTTAAAATCATTCTTTAAATACCCATAGGTTACCCTGGCTAAAGACTGTTAATACCCATCGTTAATACCCATTCAAATATCAAATTAAGGCCTTTAATTGCCTCTAACAAGCATCAAATCCCCATAAAGCCATCATTGTTAACACACTTAAATGATTCACTCTCTCTCATCTTTCAGCAGATTAAGAGCGCTGATGATTGTTTTAGATTTCATTTGATTGTTTCACCTGTTGTTTGTTTGTTAAACGTTTCGCATACGTTTTACGGGATTTTATTTGCCCAATTGTTTTACTTCATTAGAGAGAAAAATCTATTTGTATTACAAACAATAGAGGGGACTGGTATTTCAGAGGAGAAATGAAAATGATTTTCAACAAATATTCTGAAGCACGTATTATGCTTAATTTTTCTTGAGTTTGTTTTCTTCTCCTTTTTTGTCATTTTCTGTTCTTAGAGAAGCCTTTTGTTAGTGGCTTATTCTACTTTACAAGTATTTAAGCCTGCTGCTTGTTTGTTTTTTTTTTGGTAGCTGAGGCACGTGTTTCTTACCAATATAAGCATCAGGACAATATGTTGACAGCATCTATGGATTTGAGCCTATAGGGTAAGGTTTTCTCATTGAAGTTGACTTTTATTGTAGAAGAGGAATAAAGAAAAAAATTATAACGAAAATATTTGCTCTTTTCTTACGGAATTTGAATAAAGAAATAATTTACCAAATACAGTGAGGGTTAAAAATATAGCAACAATTAAAAAATTTTCATTTTTTTCTTTCCAGTTAATGATTTATAATCTCCACGGTGTATGCAACTCCATGCTTTAAGAAAATGTTTTTTTCTTTTTTTGCATCACTGCTCCACGTTTACTCCTTACTGTTATTATATAATAATGATTACCTCTTTACGTTTATTTTTGATAATCAAAGACACGTAAAATGGCAACATATTTTGTTTGCAGACATTTTAATGCCAAATAATTTTTCTTTTACTAGAATTCTCTTATGAATTTATGTATGAACGTAAGCCCGCCCCATAAATATATTGTCAGGTAAAATTAATGAAGAATTATGAGTGGAATTATATGTAAGAAATCTTTAACTTGAATATGAATAAGTATGTTATACTCGTACAACTAAATAAATATTTAATTTAGGCATCTAAGGAGGCGTATGATTAATATTTATTTTTATTATAAACGCTTAAGACGTGATTACGCAAGCTATAGCGATGGGCAATTATTTAATTATTAAAGGAAATATTAAATTAAACAAGATTAAGAATAGTCTTTTACGAAATAGAGGTGTCTATTGGGTATAACAAAAGTCTCTCCCAGAATGAGAAAAGGCAAGTGGCTTGTGACATGCATTGTATTGACATTGGTTTCGCCTTTCGGCAACTTCCTTTCATCAGGAAGGAAATGAAAATGAATGAATGAAAACTTTCTCAAATCCATCATTCGGGGTCAGCGTTAAACAGTTGGTTCCGTCGTTTTTGGATAAAATTAACCCACACAACATGGGTGGTGTGAGAAGCTAGGTTGTAGTCCTGACTAAAGTATTTATTTTGACCAATTATGTAAGTATGTAAGTTATCTTTGTACGCTACTGTTGAAATTTGAAAAAACTGGATAAATAATGAAGTGCACCTCGTAGGAGACTCCGTTCAAATCTTCATTGATCGCTTCAAACTAAATTTTTTCGAAATCGTTTGGAATAGCACAGTCCATAAGATTGCCGAATGAGTGTAGTAGAAGTGAGTCAAGCAGAAATGCCGGCAAAACAGGTTGTGGTAAGAATTATTAAAACGCAAATATACATGAAGAGAATATTACCATACTCCCTAATAGCTAGGCGGCTATTAAAGAACTGAGTTCCAACGTAATGAACTCCAGGACGTTGTATATCTGTTGCCGACTCCATTACAGCCAGGTAAAGGACGTCGGCACCAATGTCCCTCAGGGGAAGAACATCTTCGGCTTTTTACACACATAGAGCACGAACATCAACAATGTTCGTTAAAAAGAGCGTAAAAATGCATTCAGTTGGTTGTCAGCTTTCAATGAAGCAGGTTCTCGTCGCTTCTTTTTGAAATTTTTTTGTATATCAATTATACACCCAAAGAAAAATTACAGTAGGAGTCACTACTTGCCTGCCAAGTAGCCTACCCAAGGTGCCTACCCAAGTTCCTACCACGTTGCCTGCCCAAGTTGCCTACCAAGTTGCCTGCCAAGTTGCCTACCAAGTTGCGTACCAAGTTGCCTTCCAAGTTGCCTACCAAGTTGCCTACCAAGTTGCCTTCCAAGTTGCCTACCAAGTTGCCTACCCAAGTTGCCTACCAAGTTGCCTACCAAGTTGCCTACCAAGTTGCTTGCCCAAGTTGCCTACCAAGTTGCCTACCAAGTTGCCTACCCAAGTTGCCTACCCAAGTTGTCTACCACGTTGCCTACCCAAGTTGCCTATCAAGTTGCCTACCAAGTTGCCTGCCCAAGTTGCCTACCAAGTTGCCTACCAAGTTGCCTACCAAGTTGCCTACCAAGTTGCCTACCAAGTTGCGTACCAAGTTGCCTTCCAAGTTGCCTTCCAAGTTGCCTACCAAGTTGCCTACTAAGTTGCCTTCCAAGTTGCCTACCAAGTTGCCTGCCAAGTTGCCTACCAAGTTGCCTACCAAGTTGCCTACGAAGTTGCCGACGAAGTTGCCTACCAAGTTGCCTACCAAGTTGCCTGCCCAAGTTGCCTATCCAAGTTGCCTACCAAGTTGCCTACCAAGTTGCCTTCCAAGTTGCCTACCAAGTTGCCTACCCAAGTTTCCTACCAAAAATATTACTAACAATTTTCCTCTGGGTTAACACATGCCTCTCACAACTACACTCACATTTTTATCATGTTCTCTTTGTGCCGACGTCTGGCCTTGAAATAGAGAGGACGAAGCAACTTTACAAATACATCAAACTGTGTACATACTCTCATTCCCGTTCTTTGTGCTCTTCTTACCCACAAACTCCAAACTTTGCGAAGTAAACATTGGACATGGAAAAGGCGTTTTGGTTGTAGTCAAATAGGCCTCCAATTGTAAAAATAAGTTTATTGAAACGCTTACTACTGCCATCTGTGATAAAATTGTCAAACTACAAATCTTAAAAGACGAGAAGCTTTTTGAAAAAGCTTCGAGTAGTAATAAAACGAATAATTTTTAAAATTTTTTTTATTTAAATTTATTTAATTTTTTTCTTTTTAATAAAAAATTTTTTGAAAATAAAATAAATTTAAACACTTTATAAAATTCTTTCCCATTCACAATTTATCTATCAAAGGTAATTTGCCTTCCGAACAATGTGTCACAGAATGAAGAAAAATTATCGTTATGTTGACTCTGGAAGCGGAAATGTTTTACAACATGTTTTGCATAAATTGCAACAGAAAGCGAGCGGATGTAGAAGCAAAAGCAAAAGAAGAATAAAATCTTACATTTTTTTTAAGATTTGCTTACCATTCTTTCCACTGCCTTTATTTCTTCAGACAGACAGACATTCATGCTTTTCATCTGCTGCAATTGTGCGAATAACAATAAAACTTTAAATTGCTTGCAATAATAATAAAAAAAGAAATATAATAAAAAATTGCATTCCACTACTACTATTCGATGATAGAAATAAATCCCATAAAAGACATTGACAACGAAATAAAATTCTTAAGTTGCAAACCTACATTTTTATTATTTTTTTAACGGCAACGCTTCTTAACGACATTATCAATCGACTTTGACAAAATGGATACGAATGATAGTGGCAATGTGTGTGCAACAATTTGAAATAGTAGAAGCGCAGAGAGGAAGAGAAGGAAGAAGATAAAATTACAAGCAGTACACATGTTTGAAGATTACACACATGCTTACTTACTGAGACATAAAGAGCGAAAAAAGAAACAACAACTACTGCTGAAATAAGAACCAAATCGAAGGCTTAATAATAATAGAAAAATATTACAGATGTGGATATAGTCCCGATTTTCTATCCATTAAAGATACTTGCCAGGGCGACATGAATCTGCTAAAACCTAGAACGTAGGTATTCGCTAGAATATTAAACGGATTAAAAATTAGAATAAAAACAGACAAAAATTTAATGTGTCATGGCGCGTCAATATGCGTCAACATGCGTCAACATGCGAATGTTAGCTTTTTACTTAAAACTTTATGAGAACAATACAACTGAAAGATTGAACTTATTTTTACAACAAAGTACTCTAACAAAGCATGAGAAACTATGAAACTAGTGAAAAGCAAGTTTGGTGATCAATTAATTTATGGTTTGGAAGAAGCAATTGGCAATCAGCAACCACACTAGGCGGATTATCGTTTGAACTCGCAATGTCAACCTAGTAAGAGGCAAGTTAGGTGAGGAATTAACCTCAGGTTATAGGTCAATACATCCGCCACCAATACAATGCGATTTGATTCCACTATACAGCCTATTTTTTGTGGTTGCATTCATTTTAGTAAATTGTATGTATTTTTCTTCAATTATTAAAACCGAAATTATTAAAAATTCACCTGTTAAATGTACGTACACTGACTTACTGAAATCTAAAATGTTTACGAATTTATTTTAACTCGTATAATCCCTTTCATTCCCTTAATGTTTATGCTATTGCTTAAACGCTTTAATTGTTATTGTTGTTGGGGTTTTTTTATTTGTATGTCAAGGTCTTATTTTAATACAAAATCTCTTTCACCACAAACCTTGAACCATTTTTTTTTGTCAACAAAAAAAACTCTGCTTTAATGCCATGACATTTTTAAAACCGCAACAAAACGATTTTTCATCTGACAATAGAAAGTTGCCATGTGTCCAGCAGTAGTTTTACAATATGAAAGACCACAAAAAAAAACATTTTATGGCAGATTATATACATTTAATGGACTCTATGGTCAATAGAAGTAATTGCAGAGAATTTCATTCTCATTTTCCAGAGTAATTTTGTTTTTTTATAATTCATGAGTCGACCATTATGCCAGTCAGTCAGTTGAAACTAAAAACGTTTTTCATGTTTTTTTTTCTCCACACTTTGAACATGTCATGTTTTTGTCCATAGAGAATATTAAGTTGTTGTAGAGAGAGATTTTTATCATATTTTTGTTAATTGTTTTGTTTAAATACTTGTGGTTATTTTTATATTATATTCGAAATATTATTGATTTTGTGTTTTTGGTATTAAGGGACTAAGGAACGATTTTATTTGATTTCATTTGCTTGTGGTAGACTTAAACTGAGAGTGGTGCTAAAATTATAAGCCAAAAAAAGAAAGGAAAAGTGCTTTAATGAAAATTGAAAAAAAAAATTATTTCTAATCAAAATGTAGTTCGTAGCCAAATTAACTTTAAAAATAAAAAAATTAGTAAAAAAATTTTACGAAATAAATTTATTGATCATGGCCATGCTATGGATGGAAACGTATCTCTTATACTGCTCCGTACGTTTAGGTGTAATGGTTATTTCCGTTTTATCATTTGTAAGTTAAAAAAATAATGTAAAATATTGATAATTGTAATATTAAAGCCGATAAATAGGCCTCGAGATCAAAAAAAGCAAAAAAAAAAACATTTTAATTGCATTAAAAAATTATCCGATAGGCTGTCTTTAACGTCTTCGTTTAACTCAATGTCAATCAACCTAACAAAGGAAACGCAATAATTGGCGGAACATTTTAATGATTTTCAATAGCTTCCTTATCCTGCAAGCAAGTACTGTCTACTCATTTATCTTAGGCTCTACCACACAAACTTTTTTTGCTTAGGGTATACAAAAAAATCGAGGTAGCGAAGTCTAGAAAATAAGATGCATGATTAAACGTTTCGAACTTCAATTCATTCATTTAGGCTTAACACATGTATCGGGTTTTTATTAAGCGCTTTCTATCTTTAACTCTAAATAAAACAAAGTGTGTGTGAGATATTAAAACCGCTGTAGTCTAGTAGATACTCGTAGTATGTAGGCTCAACAACAACGTAATATGAAAGAAATATTTCTTCGGCGACTATCTTCCAGCAGTCTTCTGGCGAAAACTCTGAGAATAAATAAAAATGCCATGAAAAATATCTCAAAAATCTGTCCTTCGAATGCGATTTCAAATTATAGGTCTCGTCACTCATGGACAAAATTAACACACACAACATGGTTGGTGTGAGAAACTTGGTTGTAATCCAGACTAAAGGGTTGTAATGATTAATTAAGTAAGTAAATGCGGGAGATAACTTCGAAATTTTTTATTTGTTTAAAAGAACTATTAAAGCCATTATGTGTGTTCAAATGTTCATCACGACTTCTCTAAGTAGAGTGCATGCAAAGCGTACAGTTGTCAATGACTTTGGTGCACAAATCAGGGTGAATTTGATTGAACACATGTGTTATGCTGGATTTAAGAATCGTTGTGTCTTTTGGCTTATTTGCATACTCTTGCGAGTTAAGAAAACGCCACAAGGAAAAGTCTAACGGTCTCAGGTTGCACGATCTCTGTAGTCAGTACACATCACCTGCACCTCAGATGGCTATGCCCTCAAATCGCTCGAGCAGAATATTCATTGTGACATAAGCTGTGTGGCATATAGCGCCATTCTATTGAAGCTACATGTCGTTGGTGTTCAGATCGTTTAATTTAAGTCAAAAGAAATAGGTATATATTGACCTACAGAAGTCACCGCTGAAGTCGTTCTCAAAGATAACGCTGTCAGCTCAAAATTCGCACCAAACAGTGACTTTTTCACGATGCATTGAATGCTCTTGGATCTCACGCGGATTATTACCGTCCCAGAGTTGATAATTTTGTATGCTCACGTACCCATTCATCCAGAAGTGGGCCTTCAGACAATTCTTCTATGAAGACTGGAGTCAGTTGTCAACTGCTCCAGAGGCTATTCAAGGAACATAAGTCGTTTTCTATGAAATCGATGAAATCAACTGCTTCTGCACAGCGGCGATATATTTGGCAGATATTTCCTTTGGTCGTTGTATGGATGTTAATCGATCCAGTAGACTTGAATTTATCCGCCACATTGCAAATAGCCCTCTCGATAGTACGATTATAGAGATCCTAAAATGGACAAGGCGATCGTTACGTTGCTGAACAGAACCTCCATGTTGATAAACAATTTTATTATCTGCACGTGATGTTGCAAACCATATCCATTCTTGATGTGATTGGTAAAATAGACTGAATAAATGACTACTGATTTGACAGATGTAGCTTCCACAAGATGACCGTTATAAACTGTCGGAGTTCTTAAGACTTTGTTGGAAACCCGGATATAAAGTGATGCATTATCTTGATGAAACAACACTTTCTTTCTCATTAAAATTGGACATGTTTTTCCTTAATTGCATCACTTATACGCTGCAATAACTTTAAATGGTATTTCCCAGTGATTTTTTTATAACTTTTTGCTGATAGCCGAAAAAATTATGCCGTGAGGATTCCGAACAGAATTTTATTTCCATCGATATAAAAAATAAAGAGAGGCGGAGCATCTTTTCAAACGAAATCAGTAGCTTTGGCAATTATAATTTCAACAGGTTTGAGTTATCCATCCTGCAACAATAAACGCAATGCAGCAAACACAACAATTTTGCAACAACAATTTGCTTGTTGTCGCCCTGCCTTAAAAAAAGCACTTCCATATACACATACAAGTATGCTCTTTTTGAGAGATTGCTGTGTTGGTACGCGTTGCGTTTATTGTGTTTATAGCATAAGACTATCCACAAGTAGCTTCAGAACAGTAATCGGCCTTCTGAATGGACATTGTGAATTCAAAGAACATTTTATCAGAATGGTGATCACTTCTAGCCCCAAAAAGGAAGTCCTGTGATGAGGGCAATAAATTACCAGAACACTTGCTCAAAAATTAATCCATCTCAGAAGTAGCAGTTCGTTACGCCTACAGGATTGGCGCCTACAGGATTGGCGCCTATTTATATTACTCTAGCAACATATATACAACAACAATAATAATGAAATACTGATGTTTTCGTTTTTTTTTAGATTTCTTTGTTCATACCCAGCATATTATTTTTTTCCATGGGTTTAGAAGTTCTGGAACCGTTTTTAACGTTTTTCACTGACGATGAACATTTCCGTAAGCATTTCATTGTGAAAACATTTGTAAACATGGTCAAAGATGGTAAGTTTTGAATGACTACAGATAGGCAAGAGGGTGTCTTTTTAGAGGTGTAGGTATTTAACAAAAAAAATTTTAAAATTGTTTTTATAACTGTACGACACCCTTTTGTCGTTTTTATAAAAAAAAAAGTGAATTATTTCCCATGGTGAGACGTATTTTTTTTTAAATAAATTTCTTTCATATCATATTACAGAACCCGTTAAATTGATGGCTTTATTTCAATTGTATTTCTTTGCCCATATGATAGCCTGTTTTCTGGCATTTTATGGTGCTTTAAAGGTAATTTGAGTTCAAGTTTTTTTTTTTTTAATTTTCAATTGGCTCATCCACAATGATAGCGATAGCGATAGTGTTACAATTTAATTGATAGTAAGCAGACGTTGTTGATAATAATTTGTGAATCAGCTGCATAGAATATTATTTTATTTTTTTTTTTGTTTAATTTTAATTTAATTTCTTATCACAGTGTAATAAAACTATGGTTGCAATTGTTTAACTTTTATCTACTACTTGATGGTAAACACTTGTATTTTGTAATAATTTTTGCTTTGATTATGGCTACTTCAATGCTTTAATAATCAATAAAAGTAGACTTCCAGCAATTGAATTGAAATAAAATTTATTGCTAAATTGACACATATTACTAAAAACGACAAGAGATTTCCTGTAAATGGAATTACTTTTAAAATGGAACTTCCTGCCTGAAATTATCTTTTTCTAAGTATTTTGCACAATTTTTTTTTTCGAGAATTACTTTTTAGCAATAACTCTCACTTCCTTTTTTCTATTGTAAGTAATCACATACGATGTCAGACAAACAATCAGACAACAACAAACACCCAGAGTCTCCGGTGGGAATCGAACCCACATGCTCGACACTTGAAGTTTAGCACACTACCAATTAGGCCATCATGGTACCCAAAAAGGCTTGATGAGTTTCTCTCTTTAACTTACTTAGTCGCCATAGTCTAGATCAAACCTCATCTCTGACATCTTGAACGAAAGGAAATAAAAAAAATATATATTTCTTTCGGCAACTCCTTCTCAGCAATCTTCAGGCAAGAGGTTAGAGTAAAGCTTCTCAAATTTGTCGTTCGAAATCGACGTTAAACTGTAGGTACCGCTACTCATGACTAATATTAACACACACAATATGGGTGGTGTTGAAAGCTGGGTTGTAATCCTGATTAAAGGGTAGTAATGGCCATATAGTAAGTAAATGATGTAGCAATTAAACGTCTTTCTTGATTAAACATTATTTTTTCAAAGTTCCTCACCTGTCTTCAGATACGATTTTATACCTTCTGTGCTTAAAATGTCACCCACTGTTTCAGTGACTAAACAGTGATAATCAAAATGGGGAGCACATTTGACATCAAAAACTCTCGAACACGATCGAACAAAACACTTTCAGATTCGGTACTTTCCTGTTTATGTACACTTAACAAATTTGTCGCCAACTTTTTTGTAAAAAAGCATTACATATCGTCACATAAACACCATTTAGGGAAAAAATTTTAACACTTTTTATGTGACATAATTTTTAAAAGCAATACCAAATTTTTCCATCTCTTTTACGTTGATCTTTTGTGTTAAAATTGTTAACTTCCCTCTTTAACAAACCACAAAAGTACTTTTATTTGGTAGTTTTTTTTTTCCCTTTAACAAACCACAAAAGTACTTTTATTTGGTACTTTTTTAAGTTTAATTCTTATTATCTAAATTGTTAAAATTAAATTGTTAAAATTGTTAAACATAATAAAAACTCAGTTAAACACACGAAGATCTCTGTATCTAAGAAAGTACATTTTGATTTGGTACTTTTTAGGACAAAACTTACTAAAATCTTGCTTACTTAAATGCCTTTTTTCCATTTGAGTACTTTTCTTAATATAAAATTTTTTTCTTACTTTTATTACAGATTCAAAAGTACTTTTTATTGCCACAAATCTTTTTTGAATTTTGTCGTGTGATTTATTGTTTGGCTAGCCATATACTGTTGATGACGGTGGCTAAGAATCGTTTTAATTTGGGTCTGCTTATCACCTCTACTTTAACTGGAGGTTTTATTATACGTAAGTTTTAACTACTAAATGGTTTCACTTTTATATACTAAATTTTCAGTTCGGCACTAAATTTAAGTACTAAATTTTTAGTACCAAATTTAAGAATAGAATTTTAATTAACTTTTCTATTTCAAATTTAAGTACTAAATTTTAGCTACTTAATGGAAGTAAACTGAATTAAGAGGTACTAAATTTAGGTACATACTATATTTTAATAACAAATTATGTAATAAATTTTTGTACTAAACTTTTTAGTACTAAATTTAAATATAAAATTAAGTATCTAAATTGTGGACCTAAATTTTGTACTTCATTTTGATACTAAATTTTGGTAACATTTTTAAAGTTCCAGATTTAGATACCAAATTGAAAAACTAAATTTAGAAATTAAAATTTAGATACCAAATTTACATACCGTATTCTGGTACTAAATTGTTAGTACTTAATTTGATATAGTAAATTTTTAAATACTAAATATTAAGTACAATATTTAAGGTACCATATTAACAATTCAATCAACCAGTAATTCATTCATTTTAGTACTAAATTTTAAGTACTAAATCAAAGAACTACATATTTTCTTAATTTCCTAGTTTTTCTCGGCTATAATTGGGCTACCTGTGTGGCTTTGTATCAAATAATAACCCTGATCCACACAGAACGCTATAAATCATTATATGGCGATGATCCATTTAAACCGCTTATACCGAAAACTTACAATCCTGAAATAACGGAAAATGTACGTGTACTGATAACACCCAACAATCGTGATATTGATGAGCAAAAGAAACGTAATGCCCAACTAATGCGAGCAAACAAGACACGTTTAACCCAACCCCAACCGATTATATCAGTGCTACCGATCGATTATCTGGAAAACAATGTCAACAACTATAAAACCAACGCTAAGTGGAAGGATAGTCAATGGCCTACGACTACAGTAAAGACGCCACCCATAGCTAACAGTTATCCTGTAGATCCAGCTTATGCGCCTGCGCAAAGACTAAGTAATAATTATGCTTTGAATTACAACAATTGGCAATGGTCTGAATTGGCCCCGGCTGTTTCGGCAAGGAATAAGAATAATATATTTTTGGGCTCAAATAGAAATTATTATTAGAAAGAGAAAACTACGTATTTGAATTGATTTAATTAAAAAGTACTTTTTTTTAATATTCATTCATTTATTAAATTATTTATTGATAATAAAGGTACACAACCAACTTTTTTTTCCTAAGGGGAAATCCGTTTCTAGAATATTTTATTTGTTATGTTTTTATCTAAAAGACAAAGTACGTTCAATTTTCTAAAAGTGATTAAATTTCTTCGTTGGCCTAACAAAGTATTTCAAATAAAAGCCCAAAGTACTTATTATTAAATATAAGTGACTTGCACTATTATGGCGTGGGAAATAGATAAAATATTTCACTAACCCAGTTATCTTGGAATTTTTAAGGTTTTTAATGCAAACAGAATTTGCTAGCAAAATTAGTAACTTTTTAAAAAATATTTCTAAAAAGTACTTACATACATACATAATTGATCATTACAACCCTTCAGTCAGGATTACGACCTAGCTTCTCACATCACTTATGTTGTGTGTGTTAATTTTATACATGAATGGCGGACCCACAATTTAAAGTCGACTCCGAACGACAGATTTTTGAGAAGCTTTTAATGGCTGAGAGGAAGTCGCCGAAGAAATATTTTCATATTTTTGTTTTGATGTCTGAACTGGGGTTTGAACTCGAGCATTCAGTCTAACACACTACCTACTAGACTACGGCGACTTCAAAAAGTACTTAAAAATTCGTAAAAAAGTGAAAAAAGTACTTTTTTGAGAAAATAAAACGTCAATACGTTTTTTTAAAAGTACTGGAATTCTAATTTTATATTAAGTTTTAATTGTGACACTTTTTGTAACAAAAGTACTATCTTACATACCTATATACATAATTGGTCATTACAACCCTTCAGTCAGGATTATTGACCTAGTTTCTCACACCACTTATGTTGTGTGCGTTAATTTTACACATGAGTCGACTCCGAATGACAGATTTTTGAGAAGTTTTCTATGGCAATTATTAGATAAGTATTCGATAAGTAACAGCTATTCCATGGTGGACCCTTGTTATTACGATACAAGCAAATTTTGTCGGAACTGATTCAAATATGCAATGATGTAATACAGCATAGAAATTGAAGATAATATCATCGAGGTTATTTCCTGAAATTATTGAATCCAGAGAGGAAGTCGCCGAATAAATATTTTCATATTTTTGTTTTGATGTCTGACCTGGTGTTTGAACTCGGGCCTTCAGTCTAATAAGCCAACACACTACCTACTCGACTACGGCGACTTCAAAAAGTACTTAAAAATTCGTAAAAAAGTAAAAGGGTACTTTTTTGGGAAAATAAAACGTGCCAATAGGTTTTCTAAAAAGTACTGGAATTCTAATTTTATATTAAGTTTTTATTGTGACACTTTTTGTAAAAAAAAAGTACCAAAAAAGTACTATCTTAGTACTTAAAAAAAAACTACTTTTTTGTTTATTTTTAACCATATTTTTTAGTTAATTTGTCATAGTAATGACAAAGTTTTAATATTTAAATTAAATTTCCAAAAAAGTATCTTAAATTGAAAAAATTTACCTTTTAACACAAAAAAAAGGTGTCAAACATATTTTTATTTTAAATTTTATTTGAAGTTTTCTTGAGAAAAAACTCAATTTTATATCAAGTATTTTGCCAATTGTTGTAAAAAAAAAAAGTTTTAAAAAAGTACTAATTTGGTACTTTAAAAAAATATTGATATATTTCAAAATTATAAAATAACAACTTTATTCTTAGTTTCTGTATTCCTAATCTGATTTAAATCATCTTGATCAAATATTTAAGAAAATACCATTAAATGGAAAAAATACCACAAAAAATAAAATCAATTTCCAAAGTATTTTAATTAAATTCTTTAGTTTTAGTACGTTTTTAGATTTTACAACCTTTCCTATTACCATAAAATACTTTAAATTTCCCTTTCATTTCTCTGTTTAGCAATGTGTTGATTTGGTTTCTTTCCTTTTGCGTTTGTCTCACCATCTTTGCAGTGTAAGGCAATTTTGAAGCACCCGAGCTATGTATCAGAAATCCTGGATGTAATATCTGATATTCATAGTCCATTAAACACATGGTAAAATCTTGTAAACGTTTACTTATATCCATCTCTCCCGGTAAGTTTTCCATTAGCAAAGGTTCTTGATTACTACTTATATAGATCGGTAACCAGGATGCGTGTTTATCCTTACGTTGCACTTTTGTAAATATTTCCATGTTGGCTGAGTCCTTAGCTTTAAGCCACTCATCTTGTTGGGGTACGCTATAGCAATTGGGGCAAGCGAACTCATAAAATGTCATGGCCTGTGAAGTTCGAAACCAATCTTGTAAATCCTCTTTTGTATCCGGCAAGTCAGCATATTGCCGTAATTCAAATACAGGCAAAGCAAATACCTGCAGGTTTTTTCGATTTAAAATAAGCTGGGGATTTTGGTTTAACATTTGGAGAAATTTCGGCACCAATTTCAAACTGGGATAAAATTCTATGTCGCTTGTTAAGACAAAATAAGTATTGGCTGCCTTGCGGGCTATATTATAACCCTCACTTATGGGATAAAAGGGATGAGTAATTTCTTCCCGGCTTTGTGTGGTCACAATATTCAAATAGGAAGCGTTCTGCTGTTTACATATGAAGGGCCAATCTAGGGCTTCTTTTTCGCCAAGAGTTATAAAAGGAGGTTCACCCTCTTGCGGTAAATAGATGTGAAACGTTACATAGTCCCGTATGAGCGGGCTTTCTGGCAAGCAATTGATGAGATATATTATGGATGACATGGTGTTTTCATAGTTTGGACCAGTACTGTAAACAGCAAAACTAATGGGTGCCAACCAACTGAAATTAAGAAATAAAAGCGTGTTAAAATATAGCGTTAATGCATATATGCAAGGATTTTTATTCGAAATAGATTTTTACATCACTTAGATTATTAAGGGCCATTATTATAACTTGCCGTTAAACTTGGGTTTAGTTAAACGTACCTTTAGCTAAAGGGAACTGTAAAGTTACCTTTAACTGATTTTCGTTATTACAACTTACAGATAAAATAAAATTAAAATATGGCAGTGCCGGAGCAAAGTCGATAAAACTGCTCAATTAAACAAGTTTTTTTTTAACGCAGTGGCAACAGCGGACTTCGTTTTTTTGTTGTATATGCTCATTTTGTTTAAATTTGAAGTTGCCATATCGAAAATAGTATATGATATGGCAAGTTCAAACATAAAGTGACCTTTAAATGTTAAAGGTAGGATGATCTTCCCTTTAGCTTAACGATCACTTCTATCTTATTGGGTACTCATAATAATGAAAAACAATTTATCTGCCGGTTAAAATCCTCCCTTTAGTTAACGGCAAGTTGTAATAATGGCCCTAAGTAGGAGAATAAATTTTTTTCTTGAACCAATTTTATATTTTCATATCACTTCGATCATTAGGTGGGGGCATAAATTTCTTTCTTGAAACAATTGATAAGCTAGTTGGAACATTTTCTAGCACATGAAACTCTTTTGAGTCCGGCACATAGATAACCCTATCCAGGATTATAGATATTTTAAAAATGTAGGATCAGACTCATCTATGCGTTCTTTTTTAATTATTGTATTGCCATATAGAGTGCACTATCTAGGTGCCAGATTATTTGACCTTTCACAATGCCCATAGCAGTGCAGTTTCGCCTCGCGAAGCATGTTCTCTTATAATGGATCTTGTGGAACACTACCTTTTTTAACTTACCGCTTAACCAATACCGGCAGATTCTTCATCACTTTATAGTCCCCATTGACAGCATAGGTTATGGACTCAGCACATCCCGTATTTATTGACTTGCGGCCACGTATATAATTTTTTAACAGCCAATAATCACCGTACAGTATGGTCTCTCGCTTTAGCGTAATATCGCTACAATTTAAAACATTTTTTAACTCACCATACTGGCTATTAACAGAACCATGTAAAGGCGGCTCTGTTATAAGTTTCGAACTTATCCTCTTAGCTCTGTAGCCAAGGCTATTTTCTCTTAAGATTGGTATTGGTTGCCGCAGTTGAATACTTATAAGCACACATGTGAGGGTAATTAAAAAAAGTATCGTGACTATTTCCAATTGTTTGCGATATAAAAATGACCAGATGGATGAAAGCGAGACATTTTGGAGTGCTGGAAAGTGAGTCAATTTTTCGTTGAACATTTTTAAAATTAAAATAAGAGGAGGTTGATAAAGTTGGTTTGTTTTTGGAGCGCTGCTATCCTTTGAATGCTATTTTAATACTAAATTTAAAATTACTTGAAATTCTTTTAACAACATTTTTTTACAGAAAATTTTCTATGCCTCTCTTAAGCATTTTTATGTACATACAGCTGTTCTAATGGCTTTATGCACATATACATATATGTATTTACTATAAAAAGATGCTATAGATCTTATACAAAATAAAAACTAGCAAATGTCTTAGCCAAATATAGGCATCTTCATTTGGTATTTACACAGCTGTCAGCGCTATGACAACAGCTGTATGTTGTAGTTTTATATCGTCATCATAAACAACTGTTTTAAACCCAACATGTCTGGGATGTCTGGCAAGTACTACAGTTTGTTTTTTCAAAATTAAAATTAATAAAATTGAAGTCCAAAAGTCGAAAATCTAGCTCAAGTCAAACACTCGCTGATAGTAGTGGTGTTTTACTAAGAAACCTTATCGTAGATTCAACTACAGAAGCCAACGAAATGTATCACAACAGCTCTGACCAAAATCACGTAAGAATATATTGCAAATGTTTAGCAAAGGAGGCCAAAGACAAATTAAGAAATAACTTAGCATTCGAAGAAATTCTATGGACTAACACCGAAACCACAGATAAGCTTCCAAAGCCATGATATAAGGCTTCAGTTTGGGAAGAAGAAAGTGTATCTCTCACTTGTAAGGAAGTCTTTATTGTCAAGTTATGTGAAGGACAAACTTCGTTGTTCATAAACGGGGCATATGCAAACAAGGCAAGGTCGAATTGCATGACTACATACATACTTAATTGGTCATTACAACCTTTCAGTCAGGACTAATTTTATACCTGAGTGGCGGACCTACAGTTTAAAGTCGATTCCGAACGATAGATTTTCAGAAACTTTTCATGGCAATTTAGTTTCTCTCATAGTTTTTGCCAGAAATCTGCTGAAAGTCGCGAAGAAATATTTTTTCATATTTCATTTTGTTTTGGAGATGTCTGACCTGGGGTTTGAAACGTGGTGTCACGTCTGATAAGTCAACACATACATACATATACTAGATTACGACGACTTTTATGCATAAATTGCAGGACTATCTACCGTATTATTGCAACTCCCACAGACTTAGTGCTCCATTGAAAGGTATGCTGACAGACTCGACATTCCTTCGACCGCTTTCTACAGCAGCTAAAAATCTAAAGGGAAGGGACTAGTGAGTATCGCTTAACTTATATATAGTTTCCAGCTTTTGCAATGAAAAGAGAGTGAATTCTAATTTTCTCCTTCCTGTAATCTTTAAATGTGGTCTTCAAAATAAAGATTACCGCTTTAGCAAGATTAATTTTGTAGTCGGTATAGTTTTCTATAAGTCGCCGTAGCCTAGTAGGTAGTGTAGGTTGTGATCCTGACTAAAGGGTTCCAATTAAAAATGGCATCCTATAGAAATTGTTTGATCTCACGACGTTCATAATCTGCCGCTTTGCCTAACCTAACCTTAAGTTACCCAGTTATTGAGTTACCAAGTTAAATGGCGACTAGAAGAAAAGCTGGCAGTCTTAATACAGGAAATATTTTAAAATAAAAATCAAAACAATATTCTAGATATATAGGCAGGTTGCATCTGAAATATTAACTGCATAGGTACAATATATAAAAAGGCGTACTCCTCGGAATCTCCAATTTATCAAATTCAAAAAAAAAACCTCCGATACGCTTACAAGAAAAACTTTGAGAACTAAATAGGTGCCCTAGAAAATAATTTTGGTTAGCAGAGCTACATACATATGTACGAGAAACTCTAGTTCTTTACAACGGAAGTACAGTTGTGTATTGAATAGAATAAAACAAGGATATTCTCTGTCATTCTAACAATTTACAATAGTTCTGAATAAAGTCATGAATAAGCAAATTGGTCTTATCAGAGAACACTACCTGATGGAAATAGCTGTGTAAACTATGCATTTCTTTTTAAATAAATTATAAAAGTTTCTCGTGTAATAATAAAATAAATAAAATAATTTCCGCAATAGGTAATTTAAAATACTTTACATAACGTATAAAATGTAGTTCATTGACGTTTAGTAAAATTCCATTATATTGTTTACATTTCTTTTTATTAAACATAAAATACGAAAATATATTTCAGTTTACACAATTTACGTATTCTTTACATTTTGTAGAAAATAAATTCGATTTTTAAAAATTTTAAAGCAAATACCAGAAGATATTTCAACACAAAGTAAACATGCTTTATAATTTATGCCACAAACACGTTTCCATCATTTATATAATATGAGTTTACATTGGCCTTTCATGTAAATAATAGTTTATTTTACTTTAAATGCCTTAATTTACATATCTTTCCATTATATACATAATGTTTGCATTACGTAAATAATTGTTTATGCTGATCGATATTTTTAATTTCATATTTTATCATAACTAAACTTATTTTAAGTTATTCTTTTTGAAATACGTGTCTCTATTTCCTATTTTACCTTATTTACCCAATGTAAATTACACTTAACTCTATATTTTACAGCGTTTATTTTTACCAAATAATATCGCATATTCTGGTATAATATCGTTGTAAATAATTTCATTCATTGCTGCAGCATATTTTAATCGGGATTGCGTTTCATTCGATTTGAGATTCAATTTTTTAATACCCGGAGAGTGTACTAGAAATGCAGGATGTAAAACGTGATATTCATAGTCCAATAGGCACATGGCATAATTTTGTATACGTTTATTCGATTGACCCTCCCAGGTGACACGTTCATCGAAGATGGGTTCGTTGTTATCACTGATATAGAATGGTTCCCAGGACTTAAATTTGTCATAACGTTTACCCACTGAAAATACTGTCAATTCCTCACTGTCATTGGCTTTAAGCCACTCCTTCTGCCTGGGGACCACATGACAATTTGCACAAACAAACTTATGGAATGGTATAGCCAAGGATGTGTTAAGCATTTTCTGTAAATCTGTTTTGGTATCCGGTAATGAGGCACTTTTCTGTAATTCAAATACAGGCAGAGGGAAGACTTTGGGCTTATCACCTTCCAATATGGCTGAGGAATTGCTCAGTACCATTGCTAGGAATTTATCAACCAAGCCCAAGCTGGGATAGAGTTCTATGTCACAAGGAAATACGAAATAAGTATTGACAGTTTTTCGTGCCAAATTGCGAGCCACATTAATGGGATACGTTAGATTATGTTGGGTTTTATACATTAAAGAACGATTTAGATTCTCATAAGGTTCGGTTTCTAGCTGGCAATTGTAAGGCCAGTCTAAAGCCTCATCCTCATCTTTGGCTATGTATGGAGGCAAATGATCTTTGTGGAAAAACAAATGAAAGGTGACATAATCTCTTATCAGAGGACTTTCGGGTAAACAGTTTAAAGCGTAGAGTATAGAGTTCATAGTGGAAATGTAGTCATCACCGGGTGCATAAATGGCAAAGCTAACGGGTGCCAACCAACTGGAAGTACGAAAAGTAGAGGAAAGCAAAGAAAACTTTAAAACACCTACAATTGCAATTGCACCAATACATTAAATGGAAAACCCGTAGGGGTTACTACACTTCTAGATCCGTGCTATGATTTACTTACCGCTTTACCACTACGGGCAAATTTCCCATAAACGTGAAATCCCCATTCGTGGTATAGGTTATGGATTCTCCGCATCCAATGTGGATACTTTTACGTCCGCGTATATAATTTTTCAGCATCCAATAGTCGCCGTGTTGTATTTTCTCCATGGCCAGAGGTGTGTCAATGCAATTTAAAATTTCTTTTAATTTCAATGCCAAAGGTGAATACGTGGGGTGTTCGTGGAAATTAATCGGCATTTGTTGCTGTTCTATTGTTAAATTTGTTAATGTCCTGAGAATATGTGTGCCTAATAGGACACCGCTCAGGGCAATTATCAAAATAATTGTTAGGAGTTCCAAATGTTTGCGATACATTAACGTGAATAAGTGAAGTGGATATAATTTGAGTGGTGAATTCGTAGAACACATTTTTAATCTTTCATTCTCGTTCTTAATTACAATCAAATTGGGTTTTTTGAAAACTGATGATAGTGTCTTTCAAACCGTAGTGTTTTTAATTAATAGGGCCTTTAACTGGCAAAAATATTACCGAGTATTTGGTACTTCAGTCATTTAATACTTGCAAGTAGTCAGACAGGTTCAGAAGATCTGATTGGAGTCTACATTATAATAATTTCTGGTATCACTATTAAAGAAAACAATTTTTTTTATTTTCCTTTGGAGCAATGCTATGCTTGAGTGCTATTTTAATACTAAAGCTAGTATGATTTTACTCTTCTATCCAAAAAATATGTTTTTCTCCAAAATAAAAAAATATTTATACACCTCATTATTTACTCTTATGTATCTTTACATACATATGTATATTTTTCTTATATAAAGATCTAATAGACCATATAGCCCATGCAAAGAAGTAGCATCTGTCCTAGAAATCGATAAACATCTTCATTTACTATTTGAACAGTTGTTACTGCTACTCTAATATCTGTTTCTTGTGCTATTAAAATACGCCTCAAAAAAAATTCTTCATGAAAAAAAATGTTTAATTCGATGCGCTTCGCTGCCTCATCATCGCAACTTCAATTGTAATCTCGAGTCACTCTTAAAGGAGTTAAGTGTTCAAATGCTAGTCTGACGATCAGATTTTTAAGTAACGTCCTCTGCGCTGCCTGTTTAAGTTGAATTGAATACTTCTTTCCATAGCGTAAACTTTCGTTTGACAGCAATACGCTAGATTCCCAATGGGCTCAGAATATTTCACTCTAAAATCGAGACACCCCTCTTTTGTGCTACTATATATCCTTGATCCATTGGTATATCACTGGTATTGGTATATCTTAGAGAAGTATGTAGTCACCTAATTATTCCCTTCACTCTTATTACTCATACTCATTGCAATACATTTCCCAAAATCATAAAGTTTTCTGGGGCTGTCTAGGAAACAGTTAAGCAGGGAACTATCAGCCGTTTGCTTTGCCAGGTCACAAAGCTTGCTTTAGACTTTACTCTCCTATTAACTTAACCACAGTACTAATAACTTTGGACCTCTCTCTACCGCATGCAACGGTCTTAAATACATTGAAACTTACAGCGCCTTTGTAGAATATGTTCTTATTGTCATGGTTATACTAACGCAAGCCCATCTCCGTATCTCATCCAACTCCATCTGAATTGTTTACATGAAAGTATTTACAAAACATTTTATTACATTTATTAGTCGATAATGTATAGCATGTTGTGTTTGCATAAGTATTTGTATTAATTTTCAAAATAAAAACATCGATGTTGAGCAACAAAAATCGATCGAATTATTTCGTTGTATCGACACCGTACATCGAGTGATTTCAGAACATCCATGTATTTCGTTCACCACTAATGACTACAGTAGTTAAAAGTGTAACACACATACATAACTACAGACACACATAGTTCTAATATTTACACAATTTAATGTATCGTCCAAATACGTAAAAAATGTAAAAAGAATTTAATACACTTCAGAAGTTTAAATACTTACACTTTTTACATGATGTAAATAATTTTACATATTTTTTTTCACTATGTTAGTGCCAATTAAATACACTTTTAATTTTCATTTATTTACATTTCTATATTATTATTTACCTTTTATCTACATGACGTAAATTTTAAAAATTTATTTTCTAATTATCTACCTTTTAAATACATGATGTAAATTTAACAATTAAATTATTTTAATTATTGAATATAAAAATTTGTTTTGTTTTACAATAAATATACATTTTTTACATAAAAAAGAGAATTTTCAATTAACGTAAATTGCACGTAATGTAAAATTTATTTTTTAGTTTTGACAGATTGCATGTAAATAAATTCTGTTTACACAAATTGAATAGAAACTAAGACACCTGCATTGGAATATTCTTTTTAAAATGCATTTATTAAATTTGTATATCAACATGTAAGCAAATTAGTAAGATAAGTATAATTTTACTAGCTAAGATATATTCATTTTCCTAAATTTGCTTTGTTTACATACCTGATTTTACTTGATTTTACATTTCTTCAATAGCAATTAGTTTAACATTTTCTCGTTCCTGTAAATAAATACTATAAATATATTAAAAATAAATTACATATTCCTTTACATTTTATACATGAATGTAAACAATTCCTTTATTTAAATTTTATATGATTATGAATGTATTTTTCCACTCTTAAGCTCTTACAAAATTTAAATTATTTGATGACGGTATAAGCAATCTTAAACTATTTGTATGTAAACAGATTATTATTTTTAATTTTCAAAATTTTAATTGTTTACATTGTGGTAATATTTTTGTACAAATTATTAAACTGTGTAAACAAATATGTATTGTTTATATTGTGCTATAAATACTATTTAAGACTAATGTTTTAAAGGCTTATTAACACTATTGTTTACATTGCTACACATTTATTTTACACAATGTCAACAATTAAGATTTTCTTTTGAGATTTCGTTTAACATTTCATTTAATTAATCTAAAATTTATAATTAATACAACTTATATTAAAGTAAATAATATAATATACATATTTTACATGATGTCAAAATTTAATATGAAATTAAATTACCTTAATTTAATTAATTCTTATTTAGTTATTAATAAGCTACGCAATGTAAATAATTTTTTAAACTATGCATTTCTTTTTCAATAAATTATAAAAGTTTCTTGTGTAACATTTTATTCCTGTAATATGTAATTTACAATACTTTACATAATATATTAAAAGTAGTACATTAACATTTTGTAAAATTCCATTATATTGTTTACGTTTCTTTTTATTAAACATAAAACATGAAATTATATTTCAGTTTACATAATTTACATGTTATTTACATTATGTAGAAAATGAATTAGTTTTTTATTACATTTAAAGTAAATCTGGGAATGTATTTCAACACAAAGTTTACATCCATTTCAATTCATAAACTCGTAAAAAAGTTTTCATAATGTAGAAAATATAATAATATAAGCAAAACGTAACATTGTCCCTTTATGTAAACAATTGTTTATTTTACTTTAAATGCCTTAATTTACTTATTTTTCCATTATTTACCTATTCTTTACCTTATAATTGTGTAAGCTAAGCATTATTTTTAAATAAATTTATTATAAATAATTCTTTTTCAAATCACGACCCTATTTTCTACTTTACCTTATTTACCCTATGTAAATGACACTTAATTCTATATTTTACAGCGTTTGTTCTCACCAAATAATATCGCATATTCTGGCATAATTTCATTATCAATAATTTTATTCATTACTTTGGCATATTTTAAACGGGATTTTGTTTCATTCGATTTGAGATTCAATTTTTTAATACCCGGTGAGTGTACTAGGAATGCTGGATGTAAAACGTGGTATTCATAATCCAATAGGCACATGGCATAATTTTGTATACGTTTATTCGATTGACCTTCCCAGGTGACACGTTCATCGAAGATGGGTTCCTTGTTATCACTGATATAGAATGGTTCCCAGGATTTAAATTTGTCATAACGTTTACCCACTGAAAATACTGTCAATTCCTCACTATCATTAGCTTTAAGCCACTCCTTTTGCTGTGGTACCACATGACAATTTGCACATACATGCTGATGAAATGGTATAGCCATGGAGGTGTTAAGCATTTTCTGTAATTCCTTTTTGGTATCCGGTAATGAGGCATTTTTCTGTACTTCAAATACTGGCAGGGGAAAGACTTTGGGTTTATCACCTTCCAATATGGCTGAGGAATTGCTCAGTACCATTGCTAGGAATTTATCAACCAAACCCAAGCTAGGATAGAGTTCTATATCACAAGGAAATACGAAATAAGTATTGGCAGTTTTGCGTGCCAAATTGCGAGCCACATTAATGGGATACGTTAGATTATGTTGGGTTTTATACATTGAAGAACGATTTACATTCTCATAAGGTTCGGTTTCTAGCTGGCAATCGTAAGGCCAGTCTAAAGCCTCATCCTCATCCTTGGCTATGTATGGAGGCATGTGATCTTTGTGGAAGAACAGGTGAAAGGTAACATAATCTCTTATCAGAGGACTTTCGGGTAAACAGTTTAAAGCGTAGAGTATAGAGTTCATAGTGGAAATGTAGTCATCACCGGGGGCATAAATGGCAAAGCTAACGGGTGCTAACCAACTGGAAGTACGAAAAGTAGAGGAAAGCAAAGAAAACTTTAAAACAAATACAATTGCAATTGCACCAATACATTAAATGGAGAACCCTTAGGAGTTACTACACTTCTAGGCCTGTGCTATAATTTACTTACCGTTTTACCACCACGGGCAAATTACCCATAAACGTAAAATCCCCATTCGTGGTATAGGTTATGGATTCTCCGCATCCAATGTGGATACTTTCACGTCCGCGTATATAATTTTTCAGCATCCAATAGTCGCCGTGTTGTATTTTTTCCATGGCCAGAGGTGTGTCAATGCAATTTAAAATTTCTTTTAATTTCAATGCCAAAGGTGAATACGTGGGGTGTTCGTGGAAATTAATCGGAATTTGTTGCTGTTCTATTGTTAAATTTGTTAAAGGCTCGTTATTAAAACCAATGACATTAAACGTTTTAAATGTCCTGAGAAATTGTGTGCTTATAAGGACACCGCACAAGGCGATTATCGTAATAATTGTTATGATTTCCAAATATTTTCGATACATGAACGAGCGTAAATGAAGCTGATATAATTTGCGTGGTGAATTTGTAGCAGACATTTTTAGTTTTTTATTCACGTTCTTAGTCCTTTGGTTTGTTAATGGTAATAGGTGTAACTAAAAAAAAGTCTAGAGATTGTGATATACCTTCAATTAATCAATCAAGTTAAATAATTTTTTTATTAAACAACGCAATTTATTTCATTATAATTAACCATTTAAACTGTTAACTTATCAGAAATCTAATCAAAGTCTACAGCGAGTATATCTATAATCAAACGAAATTCAATTGAAAAAATCATATTATCGTTAGGGCCTATTCAACTTTTTATAGCTGCCCGGACGTCTGTTACTAATATTAATAAAAATTTCAATAACAATTAAGTCTAAAGTCAAATAAAAGAATTGATAAATAACCCCCTAGAAACCCCCTCTTTCAATTCTGTCTGCTATTTAGTACAAGTTCAGGTCCAAGTCTGACGTTTGAAAGAATCTTCGAATTTTTGATGAATTATTGAAAGCAACTTCGAAAAAATCTTACGATTGTGTGGTAAATTCTTTAAGTGCGATATCTCAGCTCTGAAGCCTATTATCCCAGGGATAGGTGGCAGTATATTGCATGGCTACACCTTATCTCTCCACAATTATTATCCCTCCCAATGTAGGCCATTGCCTTTCATCTCATTTGTTCGATAATAATATTTCGATGGATCAGATAGAAAGCTATATGGAGGAATCTAAATCAAAATCCTGGATTCAACACATCAGAGGAATTACTACTGTCATTCAATCGTAGTAAACTATCAAAAATATTACCAAGTATACATCAAGTATTCGATACTTGGAGATAGTCAAACAAATTCAGGGGTCTTGATTGGCGTATTCATTCTGAGTACCTCTAAATATATTATATTTTTGCCCTTGCTGAAGTTTGTGTACAGAAATATGTGTGTATTATTATATTCAGTGACAGACGATAATGAGCAAGCTAGGATGTCTATGTAACACTGACTGACAGGCTACAAAGCAGTCATTTCATAACCATTATAATAGCCATGATCTCCACCTGAAAGTCATTGCAATAATCTGGTGGTTTATACGTATGTCTGATATTGAAGTCCTTTATATAACCCATTTGCTGCCAAGGTCGAGTATACTCGTCTTTGACAGGGTATCCCGCACTGCCAAAACAAGTATACTCGTCCTACTTTAAATATATTATAACATGCAGGCTTTTGAATTAGCAAATTTTTTTTGCCACAAACATAATATAAATATGTAAAAAACTTGAAAAATACTACAAATAAATTTTTTTTACAAAAATAATACTTTATTTCTTACTTCTACTAAAACGTACGCAAATACGAAAAAGGATATCGAGTCCTTCTGCCGTCCTATTGCCAACGACGAGTATACTCGTCTTTGGTTTTCTGCTTGTAAATGATTATGTATGATAATGTATGTGCTCTTACCAAGAAATAACAGGGTTTTGGTAAACAATAACACTCAAAATATAAATGGCAATGGGAATGACATCATATAATTTAGGCTTGGCAGCAAATGGGATAAACACACTGCAACTTGTTTTTCCAACGAACTTCGAGCCATCGAAAATGTGTTTTCAGAGAGTTTGGAGGAGATTCTGCTTTCCGTTTCTGGTTGATTCTACTTGAGAGTCTAAGCATCTGTTCAGATAGCTATTGGGGTACAGTTATGTAATTATTTCGAGCATTAAGGATCTAATACACTAACATGGAGCTTCTTAGACCAGCAGTTCGAAGAGTTCAGCCTGATTGTTGAAAGAGTTGCCGCTTGATCCAGAAGAAGTTCACTAAGATGCAAATTTAATATGATAAATAATGTCTGGGTGGGTATAATCTCATGGCGGAAATAATAAGGCTGCCCTTTATAGCCAGTATATGATAAAAGCTGCAATCTTTTAGAGAGACGAAGTTTCCGTGCTTCTTTTGGCCTGAATAGGATGATCTTGAAACCAACGACATGTCGCTTCCAATATTTTGTACAAAAAATTTGAGGGGAGGGTCACCTCACGTAGAGGTGATGTGAACTGGTCGCCTCTTTTCTCCCCTGTAACCTATTTTTCTAATTTGTGTATGTGTGATGAAAGATATTAAGTAACTCAAGACATTTTTTGTGTCCTTGATTACAAACTCATACAAGGGCAGAGGAGGGCACGGAAACTTACATACATACATAATTGACCATTACAACCCTTCATTACGACCCTGCATTACGACCTAGCCTCTGACGCCACTTATGTTATGTGTGTTATTTTTATACATGAGTGGCGGCACCTATAGTTTAAAATCGATTCCGAACGACAGATTTTTTGAGAAACTTTCATGGCAATATACATATTTACTTTCAGAGTTTTTGCCAGAAATCTGTTGAGAGAAAATTGCCGAAGAAATATTTTTCATATTTCGTTTTGTGAAAGATGTTTCTTCTGGGGTTTGAACCGTAGAATCACATCTAATAAACCAATACACTAACTACTAGACTGCGGCGACATGAAGAGAATATTTTATTATTCGCACATGTTGTTGAATGCCATATTCGCCCATGGGGATTTACCAAAACAGACCGAATAAATGACAACTAATTTGACAGATGTAGTTGTCATTATCAACTGTCAAAATTTAGAAATCCTTGTTGAAAGCTCCTATATGAATATCTAGCATTTTTAAGAGTTGTATTAAAGAACAATATTTAGCACATATGTAAACTGAAATGTTATCTTTTAGGCACATACTCGTTATAGGCAATTAAATTAGTATTGGTGGATATAGGCTGGCAAAACAAACTGTTTCTGATACTACGAGTACTGCTGACATGACTTAATTTATTGTTATTTCAGAATTACTAATGAAATAACTTTCATATAGTTTTTTTACAGTTGAAAGTAAAGGGTTTTTTCCCTCTAAACTGTATAGAATTTAGGTTTATTATTTACGTCACAATAATAATTAATTTTGTTACTCACTGTCTAGAAATTGTTTTGTATTGTTTTATTATCTTTCAAAGTGCTGCACTCTAGATATTTTCATATCGTTTTTATATACTATTTAAACAAATTTTTTTACTGCATTCATTTAATTTCTTTGTTTATTATTGAATTTATTTTATTTGTTATTAATTTTATTTATTTTTTTCTTCTATTTTTGATGAATTTCAAAACACCTTTTCTTGTTTAACTTTCAACTGCAACTAATTTTGCACTTGACATTACGAAGCCTAAAATATTTAAAGAATTCTTAGTTAAATAATTATTGCGTTTTTGTTTTATTGTTTTTTTTATTTTTAGAAAATTTAAATGTTTCTAATACCAAAACCTTAATTAATCTCTGCACATGGGTTACATGGCTTAAACACTTTAGCTGTTTTTTTTTTTTTTGTTTTTTGCTGAAAACCAATAAAAAATATTGAAAAAATTGCACGTACTTGGTGGTAAATTGCTTGCAAATACAACATATTGTTACGTTTTTACCTTTTAAAAACGTTAAAAATATGAGTTCGTAGATTGCAAATAAAATAAAAATAAATCTGAGTTTATTTTTCAATCAATTCTTTATTATCGGCACAACTCTTGTGCCACTGTTCGAACTTCTTCCACTTATACAACGATAACATTCACAATATGTGCTTCTTTTCGTTATATTTCTCTGCTTATAACCTTTTTTATAAGCAACAACACTTGTTAGTTATTCTTCTTTGCTCACAACCTTTTTTGTAAGCACCACAACTTGTTTCCATTTTTGTTGTTCGTGTATCTTGTTTACTTTCGTCCAGGCAGAGTTGTTGTTGTTTTGTTTGTCTGTCTTTCTGCTATATTTTTTTTATACATCGATTTATTCATCGATCTTGTAAACAAGCGCTGTTGTTTTTGTTGCTATATGCTTACTCATTCGTTGATCACGTGAACAAGTTCATGGAGCTTTTGTTTTTATGCGTGATCAAGTCCATTGTGTTGTTTTTGGAGCTTTTGCTTATTATTTTAACAACACCATTTCCATTTTCGTAACAATATATATGTAGGTAATGTGCTTTTTTGTTTAATTATCTTTTAATTTTAATATTATTTGTTTTTGCTTTATTTTTTCTTTGGTTGCATTTTGTTTTTAAAATATTAAAAATTTTAAAAAACTTATAAAAAATTTTTTAAACCTTGGTCACAAATATCCGAACATTTACGACCTTATTTTTCTACTATTACTCAGTTCACTCACGGCTCTGTCATCTTAAAATTTAAAAGCGTATAGTACTTTTTGAAATGGCAGTCACTTCAGCAAGCTTACTTGCGTCCAAACGACGATCATCGAATATTAACATCATCCAATTTGTGATGGGCACTTTAATTGATCGACTACTACGATGTCCTTGGCAGAATGCCACCTTAACACATACACATACATAATTGGCCATTACAAGCCTTCGGCCAGTATTACGACCTAGCTCCTCACACCGTTTATGTTGTGTGCGTTAATTTTATTCATAAGCCTCGGGACCTACAGTTCAAAGTCGATTCCGAAAGACAAATTTTTTGAGGTTATTTTTCATGGCAATACTAGACTACGGCGATTACACACCTTTACATACTCTGGCACCTAATATTTCATAATTGTAAAAGAATGAAGAAGGAAGACTCGCCTAGAGTGGTTAGCTTAGCTAATGGCATAGCTTTAATTCAGTATTGTTTGAAGTAACACCAACATAACGCACATCAATTTTTTCATATTTATAACTGCACCAGAGGGCGTGCGATTACGAATTTTAATTTATGAAAAGCATTTAAATCTTCTTTTATAAATATATTTTAATTTTACTTTTATATTTTTAAGTTTTTTATTTTGAATAAAAATTAAAGGGATCTTGTTTTACGTGTTTTATTTTAAATTTATAGTATTTTTTTTCTTAATTCATTATATATTTTTTGCATTTAAATATTTTTATTTATTTATTTATTTAAATTACTTACTTCTATTTTCTTACATTTATTTTTTATATTTTTTATTTTGTATAATGAATTTATATTTATTTATTTAATATTTTTCTATATATTTTTAATATAATAAATATAATAAATATTTTTAATTTTTATTTTTTTTTCCAATTAATTTTTTAAATAACATTTTTTTCTTTAGTAAATTTATTAGGTATACAGGTAGGCCTCGCTTAGCACGTACTCTTTTTAACACGGCCTCGGTCTAACGCGATTCACATTTTGGTTCACATTTTCGGTTAACACTAAAAAAGCCTCGGTTGTGTGTGGTTTACAAAAATCTTTCTAATGATCAGACAAAGATAACAGATTTTTTTAAAGAAAAAAGTAACAACATTGAATCACTACAAAAGCGTCCACGTCGGTTAGATCTATCCAGTGATGAAGATTAAATTTTATGGTTATGTATTTTTATTTTTTTTTAATATTACTGTCGTGAAATATTTTTTTTTTTTTAATATTTCGATAATTATTAAGTTAATTGAATGTAATATTTTTGTTTTTATGCGTAGATATGGATTAACATGTATGTATATATTATTAAAAAAAATTAAAATTAATAAAATTTGCTTTTTTGAAAACCATGGAACGTAACCCCTCTTTTTGTATTGGTTTCTTGTATCGCTTAACACGATTTTGCTTAACACGGTATTTTCATGGAACGTAACCCCCGTGTTCAACGAGGCCTACCTGTATTAGGTATAAATATAAAATTTTTTAATTTTGTATATATTTCTTTTTTAATTTTTTATTTATTTTATTTATTTATTCTTTATTAGGTTTTTTTTCTTTATTGTTTTGTTTAAATTACATATTTTTTTATTAATTTTAATTATTATTTTTTGTTTCATTTTAAGTTGTCCAAAAAAATTATTTTTATTATTTTAGAATTTTATTGTAATAAAAAAATTTTTACAAGATTTTTATTTTTTATTTTATTTTTTTATTTATTGTTTTCTTTATATTACATATTTTTTTGATTTTTATGTAGTTTTTTATTTTTTCTTGTTTTTATTTCAAAATTATCATTTTATTTTTTATCACTTTAAAATTATATGTAATAAAAATATTTTTAAATATATTTTTATATTATGCAATTATTTTTTTTTCAATATCTTTTAGTTTTTCTGTGGAAATTAATTAGAAATAATATTTTATTTTATTTTTTTACAAATTTTAAAATATTAAAAAAAACTATAGATATACATATTTAAAAAAGAAATTAAAATATTTGTATTTTACTTTTTTAATTGTTTATGTATTTTTTTTCATTTTTATTTATTATTATTATTTTTTTTTTTTTTTAATATACTGTTTTTTTTTAAATACATCCTTATTTTCTTAATTTTTATTTTAATTATTAATTTTTATTTTAATTATTAATTTTTTTTTTTGTTTTATTTTAAATATAAAAAATTCAATTTATTTTTTATTATTTTAGAATTTTGTTGTAATACAAAAATTTAAAAAAATTTATATATTTTTTTTTTAATTTTATTCTTTTTTGAATTGTTTCCTTAAATCACATTTTTTTTTTTCTAATAACTTTTATTTTTTTATTTTATTTAATCCTTTATTTTTTTATAATTTTAAAGTTTTATTGTAATAAAAAAAACTGTTAAATATTATTTTCTAATTAAAAATTTTAAATTTTTGAAAAAAATATATAATAAAGGTTTTCTTTTTTAATTAAATAAATTTTTTTAAATTTTTATTTATATTTTTTTTTTTTTAACAAAAGCATAAGTTTAATTTAAATTTAAATTTTTTAAAATTAAAATTGTAATTTCTATGTTACTGTATTCAAAGTTTTTAAATTGATTATTTTATTTAAATTTAATTATTTATTTTCTTTTTCTAAAAAATTATTTATTATTACTTAAAAACCCTTATCAACTTTTTTCTCACACGTCGTGTTGCGAATTCATTCAGCGTCGACTAAATACTAAATTTGTGAATTTTTATAATTTTTTAATAATAATTCCAGTGTTTATTGTTGATTTTCCAATCGAAACAGCCGTACACAGATAAATCGTCAGACAGACATCATTTTTAAATTGTTTAAATGAAACATTTGGTATAAATTTCTATTCTATTAACGATATTCATTCATTTTATTTATTTATAAGCACTTAATTATTATGAATATTTTTACATAAATTTCTTTGTATTATTGTAAATGAAATGAAATAATCATCATAATAATGATGTTGCTTAAGGTAATCATGATGATTATTTTATGATTATTGAGGGTATTTGGTTTTTGGTTTATAATTCAAAATAATTTTTAAGATAAAAACGAACAAAGAAAAAATTGTTTATTTTAGCCAAAGGTAAAGGCAATGGCTAAACACTTTTCATTTATTTACTTGTGCATAATTATTATCGCTTTGAGGTATTGATTCTTTAAATATTTATGAACAAAAAGTATAAGAAATTAATAAAAAAAAAAAACCAATGAAATTCTAAATTACACCGTTTCCAATTGCTTTACATATACATCTTCAAACTAACGGTCATTAATCATACGTCCTAAGTATGGAAGTTAGCTAGAATACTGTTGTAGCACCACAACTACTGATAGTGTATAACGATCTTAGGCACACATACATATATCGGTCGCTAGTCCATACATCTGTTAGGACAACGAAACACAATATACGTGTCGTCAAGACCTTTGTACCAGGTAAGTATTGACGATTAGTCACGATCCAAATCCCGGTTGAACCAGATTGAATTTCTTCTATGTCAGTTGAATATATACGTGACACCCTACTGTATCCATATTTTTTTATCGCATCCAATAACGCCTTCTGATATAGTTGCTTGCGGGCATTGGAGACTGAATGTCCGATCAGTATGTAGAATTCAATCTTCAGTTATCTCTGCGTAATTGAGACAATTGGGCAGGTGACATGCTGCCACTATTTTAGTTTCCTGGAATAGATGATCAATAATAGCTAGCTTAAGATAGCCAGCACCGATTGTGAGAGCATTGTTCTGTGAATATAAGTATCGCTGACCTTTACACCGGCGTAATATATTGTGCAGTTGCCAGCTTATGATACTATTTAGACATCTCGTGCAGACCACTTATGTTGTGTGCGTTAATTTTTCTTAAATACATGAGTGGCGGGACCTACAGTTTAAAGTCGACTCCGAACGACAGATATTTGAGAAGCTCTTCATGGCAATTTTATTTACTCTCAGAGTTTTTGCCACAAATCTGCTGATGATCTGCTCGTTTTGATGTCTGACCTGGGACTCGGGCCTTCAGTCTAATAAGCCAACACACTACCTACTAGACTACGGCGATTTCAAATTTGGACATTAGACAGATATTCGAATATGCATGATAGGAACACCAGACAGATACTATGGAACTTACTCGTGAGTGTACCTAACACGACAATTGCAACCAGTTACATCACTCTAATACCAGATTAACTTTCGTGGATCCAGGGCACAGCGGCCCGGGGGACATGTTGATAAAGGAATTGTTCTAAAGGAGGATATGTGACAGGACTGAGCCTCTTTATAGTAGAACCTGAAAGAAAATTCTGCGTCTAGACCTTGAAACGCCATTACTTGTGGTCAGGGAATGTATGTCCGTGGCTATTTTTTGCTAAAGAAATTGCTTTAAATGTGGAGGCGTGACAGGACTGGGTCACTTTATAGAAGAACCAGAAAGAAAATTATGATAATAGACTTTGAAGCGGCGGTGCATGTGGTTAGGGAATGTATGATCGGATTTAGCGATTACTTGTTTAACTTGGCTTATAGGGATTTAAGTATCTTAACTGATATTCAAATGACAATTAGTGTAGTAGCATACAGGTATGCATGATCAAGGACTGTCCTGGAATGTCTTTTAGGGCTGTGAAAACCAGGCTACAAAGGTAGATGAAAACGTCGCATCAACTAATGTGGAAGAATAGGAGTGTATTGAGGGCATATTAAGACTGGATAACAAAACTTCGTCTTACATGTACAACTAAACCGTATGAGTGTGGTAAATAATAATACCATATTCATATCGGTGCCTATTCAGTTGTATTCTTGTAGAAACTCATTACCTCATTCCTATAGATTTTCCCCTTTTTAGAGGAAAAAGTCATCGTCGGTTGTAGTTCTTATCGAAGACGACTGCGAAGACGTCAACGATTTACATAATAAGGGTGAGTGCATTCAGAGCATGCTGAAGACATTAAACCAATAGAACAGCCGGCTCGATATCCCCATATTTTAGCGAAGACACTTTACATACATACATTCATAATTGGTGCTTGCAACCCCTGAGTCAGGATAACCATGAACCATAGCCTGAACCATTATGAACCATGGCCTCACGTCTAATAAGCCAACACATTACTTACTAGACTACGGCGACGTCACTTACAATGCAAGGCACTTTACCAGACATAACTCATCCCAGAGGAGTATACTAGAAGAAGCTAAGGAGGTTTGCACATGACACAGACTTCCTATAAGAAAGACCGCTAGCTTATGGGCATGCTTAAACTCTATAGTTGGTTATATCTCCATCAAACCAACTACCAGTGTACTCAATCAAGCATGTTGGCTTCCAAGCTCAGACATGTCACACAGAAAATCAGTTTTCCTAAACAAAAATAGTTTGAACCAGTCATCCTTAGGTCACCCAATCGACTTTCAAAACAAGAATAACTTACGGCATGAACCTTGTAACCCATTTTTTTTTTTTAACTAATTAACGGAAATTAAGGGCCATGATTTGTGAAACGTAAAGCAATGCCAAATTCTGTGTGGAAAACTAAACCAAAAATTTAGTTTTTCTAATGCTTTTTACAAAAAGAAGCACAGAGTCTTTCAAAACAAAAACATTTAGTTATACACACACATTTATGACAAATTAGCTTATTCATTATGATTTAAAAAAAAATAGAAAACAATTTGTAAAATGACTTGTAAAAAATCTCTAAAAACTTGCAGCATAAACCGCATGAAGTTGATTACAGAAGAGGCAGAAATATTAATTGAAAAAGCAAGGCTTTTTAAAGTTAATTTGTGGTAGTAATAAGTTAACGATAAAATATTTTCAGACCAAGCCCAACAAACCAATCATTTATGACTCTAAAGAAATCAAGGTTTCCATAATAAATACAGTTTATAGGCCATTAAGTTATTAAAACTTAATAATTAAATAATAATTTGATGTTATCTTTGGAATTTTATGCTACATTTTGAAAAAAGTAAGTCCTCTTTGGCGTATACATAAATCTAATAGTTTATGAAGTTTATTACGATATATGAAAGTGCATAAATGAAATAGTTTATCTCTACGTTTACAACATCAATAATATAATTTAAAATACCCGTCGTCATGGCTTTATTACACCATGTCCGTACATACATAATATTTACTACATCAATAAAATTAATTTAAAATAACCGTTATGGCTTTGTCGTTCAGGTGCATCTACTACATCAGCAAATCAATTTAATATGCCCGTTATTGCTCTATCGATCATGGGCTGCAAAGGTGTCGGTATCCAATTCTTAAACGATGCATCGCTTATCATACAAACATTACGATCGATATAACAATACAATTTCCCTACACGATAGATTTGTTTGCCCATTTCCCTGCGCCCCGGAAGAGGCGCAAACAGTACTCCCCGTTCCGCACATTTACGTGAAACCAACTCCTTGAATTCCAGCTGTGCCGGAGCTGGCACTTGCAGATCCAATAGGGATGGAGGTGGTGGTGGTGGTTGTGGCGGGGGCGGCACTGGTGTAGCGTTTATATTGGCACCTATACTGCCGCCAACCGGCCCTATGTTAACCGAATTAGTTAACTGATCCGTAGCCCTGTGCATCATTTCGAGTGCTCTTCTCAAATGTTCTTTTATATTGGGTTCTCTTAAAATCTCCTCGGAGAACATACTCTTCCAGCCCGTATACCAGCGGGATATTTCCGTATAGTCCGGTGATTGATTAAGCCACAAGACCAATACCTGCATCCATTTCGGAAAGAAGAATTTATCCAAGAGTTGTGCCATTTGTATTGTGGGTATGAGTTCATGCCATTCCCATACTTGATTCCAGGGTTCTGTTAAATGAAAAAATTAATTAAAAATAAAATTTTCCTACAATAAAAAGCCCATAAAACACTTTCCTAAATCCTGTTGCAAAGGATTAATAACAAACTCGGTTAAAACAATTTGCAATTTTGGTATGATATGCTGCAATAGGAACACTTGCATTTCTTCATCATTAAAAGCACCCTTCCAGGGTGTTAACATGGCCCTTGCCGAACGATCCTGTGGTGACCAGGCCTGCAAAGCGTTACCCAGTTTTTCTCTGATGGTAGGATATATAAACTCCTCCATTTTATGGCCCAATATCGAGTTCCAAGGTAAAATCCACATGTGAATGGGCACAGTATCTGTAAGAGGATCCCAATTCTTAACCGCTGAACTTAAGCGTGGCAATATAAGCTGTTCTAGCACAGAATCCAATATCCAACTGGGAAACAAAGGAGCCCAACAATCCAACAAAGCAGCCATGGTATGATGCTGTTTGGCATCCCAAAATTCAGCACAGGAACGAAAACTGGGTATCAGGCCAGCCCATATCAAAGAGGAATAAGGATCAAAGACATTCGAACGATTATCTTCTTGTCGAACAGTATGGCCTTCTAAAATTACACGCCATTTCTTAATTAAGTCCACATACAAAGTGGGATTCTCCAAAGGTTTCCATTCCGCTAAATGGTTCTTTAGCAATGGGGCTATAATGCCAGCAGCCAAATCGCCTATGCCAAATTGTTGATACTCGGGAGCATAGTTTTGCTGCAATTCCAGAAAGATTTTCTCTGCCCTGTCTAAATTCAATTGGGAGTCAGGTGCGGTTAGCTCATCCACTAGTTTTAATACTCTATCTAGAGTACGTATATGAGCAGTTTCGAATTGAACAATTTGTTCCAATTGTTTCTTTTCCTGTTCCAAAACAATTCGGCCATCGGCAGCAGCCGTTTGAGCAGAATCCAAGGAAATAATATCCTTTTCGCACACATCCACTATGAAAGAAAGATTGTGCATAAGCTCAGGCATAGCAAAGGCAGTTGTAGCGGTCCTTTTGGGTTGTTCACTAAACTCATACAGATCCTCGTCCATTACTCTAGTTTGGCCTATGGCATGATAGCCACTTAATACACGTTTCTCGGGACCAGTCATATCGATTACGGGTACATTGCCTAGCTTTTTGCTAAAAAAAAATTAAAGCAAACAACATTAGTTTTCACAATCATGTGTAAAAATCATTTTGCTGACTTACCTCATTTTGTCGGTGATAAAGTAATTGGTGTTCTTGCCCTTTTCCAATACCTCCTCCACCGATCTGTAGTAGTAGCGCTTGGGGGCTTTATCCTGTTTATTATCGCCTCCCTTTTTCCATTTGTTTAACTTCTCCCTAAACTCTTTAGCCTCACGTGCATCCTCATCAAGTTGTGGCGTGTGCTGAAAATAAAAAGCCTGTGAAATTAAACCATTTTTATGTATTAAATCCTCTTGCTTACCCCTAAACCACCCACACTAGCAGGTTTTTCGGAACCATAAGCACCTATAGCACCTCTGCCTCTGCGCACACGAGCTTCAATCGGCTGGGAAATGCCCTGAAGATCTTTGCCTAAACCCTTGCCTGGTTTATAACCCATTTGAAGCAATAGTTTAGCTCCTATACCCTTAGTATGCTGTTCCCAGGCTCCCAGTTTAGAATTGCCAGTTTGATTGGAATTATAGTACGACGGCTTTTGGTTCGTTTGTTGGTTGCTTCTAACGTCCATATCTCCTTCGGAGTCCTCACTACTATTAGCCGAATCTACATCCATTAAATTTTGCCTGGCCGCACCAGCACCAAAACCAGGCCGGCTTTGCATTGTATCCTCTTCATCGGTTATGGGACTGCTTCCGTCACTATCGGCGCTATCATCCTTCTTCTTACCCGACTGCTGTATGCCACCGGCCACAAAACTTACGGGTGCGGTATAATCTTTACTGCGCGATTGGCCTTTAGAAATGCCAGTTGAACCACCACGGCGTCTGCGGGAAGATTTTCTATCATCGTTGTCGCTATCACTAGCCCAGATTCCTAAACATAATATTTCATAAGAAAAATTATTTTTTTTTTTTTTTGTAAATTTTTACAGAAAAACAATGAAAACGTTTAGACCGCTTACCATAAATCTGCTGCTCTTTGCTTAGGTATCTTCGTGGTCTATTTGTATTGAATTCGTTTTGCAAATCATAATCCGTTATTTCGAAACGTTCGTATTCATGGTCCGACATGGTTTTCTTAAATAAATTTCCTTCTTTTTTTAATAAAATTTCTTTAAATTTTCAGTACTTTTTCTATATTTTCTCTATATCGAAGCCAGTCGATAAACGCAGCGTCTGACACTTGCAGAGATACACACAGCAATAAAGTTACACACACAGCAATGAATAGATACAAGCAGCAATGGCCGCTTAACTAATTGTTTGTCTAGTGATGCCATATTGTATTTTCATTGTGGTAAACATATGTGTTGTAGCTGTGTTCCATTTGTTTAGTTCTAAACGTTAAACGCAAACAATGTTGCCAGGGTCCTGAACAATTTTGTAACCAACTTCTGAGGGAAAATAAATAATAACCAACTAACCAAATTTATTCAATTCATAGTTTTTATTTTTAATAATTTTTATTTGTGTTAAATTTAGTTCCGATATACCTTTCGTAGAAAGAAACAAATTATAAATATTACGTCAGCTTTTTTGAATGCTAAAATAAACACAGATATGAAAGAAGGGACAGTATTATTATCTCTGTTTGTAGCATTCATTCTATTTTTTATATAAAGTTTGCAGTAAATCTTTAAGTTTAGTTTCCTTCATAAGTCGAAAAGAAAAATTTTCGTGTTCATAAGAGCGTATAAGTTAGACTTGCAAATTCTGTCTAAATAATTTTAAAAGCGTATGAAATATTGCTCAAAAATATATTTTCAAAATAAACTAAATTTTATTTTTTAAGCTTCATTACACAATTTTTCTTAGTTTTAATTTTTTAGAATTTTAAATATAATATGCTGACACATTGGCAACACTACGCTCGTTCAGCGTACTTCTATTATCCATTGTTTTACTAATCGAGATTAATTAATTAATCCTTAAATCCAAACACAAACCATACAATTGATAATATAGTGTGAAATGGTAGTACCGACATATCGGTAATCACCAAATAGCTCCGCCAATGGAGGTAAGGTTGCTTATTCTACACACACACCTGTTTCATCACCACTTGTATTAGAACAGTGGCATATGGTAAAACAGTACATGTTTCGAATAACGGGTTTTGGTGAATTTCTTTTTATTCACCACACTTAAAAACTCACCATTCTCGAAACTCACCACACCGAAAGAATTCACCACTCATAAATTCACCACGTTAGAAATACACTACACTCACTAAAAATTAATCTCTTGTGGTTGAGGGGTTCCGTCCGTCCGTCCCGTCAAATCCGACGTAATTCTCCAACAACACATACAAACGCCCCACACACAACGACCATCCAACATCAAACGCAACACACAGCCCCACTCACACCACCCAGAAGATAAATAGACCGACAGATACACACATACCTGCCAGCCAACCACATGACCAGCAAAAAATGTATACAAACGCTAAAATCTCCGTACACAATTTCATTACGTCTGGCAACCTTAAATTCTAAAAATATAACACCTCTGTTATTAGTTCTCCTTTTTTACATTTTCATTGACATTTGCTCATTCTCTCTTTCGTCAAACAATAATAAAACACCCCTTGCGGTTGTGCTAGTGGTGAAATTTGCAAATGAAAACATTTCTATAGAATTACCATTGAGTTGAAATGCAATTTTGGCCTGCTGTTTTTGTCTTAAAATTGTAATTGACGCGAGCGCATCTAAAAGCGCTAAAAAAATTAACGCAAAATTTGGAAATTAATTATAAATCGGCTTTAATAAAAATTAAATTTAATAACAGAAAATTTTTAAACATATTTTAAGCAGTTAATAAAAATACATGTAAATATATAATAAAATCAAAACAAAATAGAATTTATAATATAATCACAAATATAGAATAAAAGAGAAAAAATAGCACGTGTTTTTTTAAGTTTTTATTATTTTTTGGCAAAATAATAAGAAAGCGAAAGAAGGAAAGAAAAAACAAAACAACTACAGCAACAACAATTGAGTGTTAAGAAGTTTATTTTTTGTGAGATTCCCTTTTCACAAGTTCATTCTTTCAATTTGTGAGAACGTGAAAGAAAGAGAAAGGGCATAACATTTAAAACAGCACATAGAAATCTTAAGAAATATAAAATAAAAGAAAAGCACAAAACTAATCATATAAAAATTGTAAATAAAAATAATTTTTAATTTAAAATTGTAAAAATACACGAAAAAAGTTATTAAGTAAATAAAAGAATATTATTTGTTTAAATAAAAGTTTTAAATGAATTCTAATTCTTAAAACTAAATATTGTGTGTTTGCTTGCATTGTTGTGATTTTTGTAAAGAAAACTTGTCTTGTTTAGCAACATTTGTTTAGAAACAAACTATTGCTTATCAAACAAACACGTGTAGTGGGTGTTGATAAACGGTGTGAAGAAGAAGTGAAAAATTTAAACAAAAAGTGTTTTTATAAAATTCATTTTAAAAATCATCATTGCAGAAGCCAATTAAGGAAAAATAAAATAATAAAAATGGTGCAGGTGAGTGTAAAAAGAAATTTATTATTAAAGTTAATCTATATACCTATTCAAGTGTAAAAATAAAATGCTTAAGATATTGTAGACAAATGATTTGGCGCCCATTTTGTTTCCCACGGTTGTTATGGGACAGATCTAAAGGTACTCACGGGTCATTTCTTACAGAGTACGATCAGCTTTCTTCAAGGACAGATAAAGATGCTGTCGGTTTTCATGGCTAACCCAAAAATGGATATGGGACGGCCTGTGAATCGAATAGATTCGATAGGAACGATTTCAATTACAACATAAGAAAAGTCAAAGGGAGAAAGTCTTGAACAAAATCTCTCACTTCTTTGACGTTTTCTAGCATACATACAAAGCCTACAGGAGAAATTCCTGGGTAGAATTTATCTGAATCGGTGAGATATCGCTCAGCTATGCCACTTTAATAAAGAAATTTACACTTCGCAATGGAGAATGAGATCTCTGAGAATATCTTCAGGTCTCGCAGACATTACTTCGTTGAATTCTATCATTTATGCAAAGTACCCAAAAATTCCAGAGTATAACCTATCAAGCAGGTTTATTTCTAACGTTCGAATTTCTAATTTGTTAGTGTTAAATTTAATTTGCACTTGAGAACTCAAACTTTGATTTAAGCTCGAATCCATTTCAATATACGTTGCGCAATGAGATTTTAGTCTTGACTTTTACAATTTTGGCAAAGGCCGCAGTATAGAACCTGCCCAAAGGATTTAATTTGAAAGTTTAAATTGGTTTGGGCTAAGTGAAAGTATTTTGAGCCGACCGCTTATCGTCTAACTGATGAATAGTCTTGGCCTTGATCCGTTTTCTAGTAGGTAGCTCAGAGGTCTAGAATAAAACAACATATGAAAAATATTTCATTCTCCGACTTCCTTTGACCAGAGTTCTAGCAAAAGTCTAATTTCGAAAATCAAATTGCGATGAAGTTTCTCAAAAATCGACATTAAATTGTACGTCCCACCACTTACGGATAAAATTAATACACACCACATTGGTGGTGCGAGAAGCTAGGTCATAATCCTAACTAATGGTTTGTAATGAAAGTTTATGTCGTTGTATATGTGATCTTATTTTACTCTTTATGTAATCATCTTAAAAAATGAATTTAACATTGAGTTTCTTAAATCCAAACTTATTTAAAGTGTTGAGAGATCTTCAACGTTTATTGCTGATAATAAAACTCATCTTGTTCAGATATTTTAGCGAACATGAAATTCAGACGTTAACAGACGACAGATCATCTTTGTTGTGTCTGTTCGTGTCTTTGTAGAATGAGGTTGAACATCTTTAGGTTTGATTGACTTTGTATCCCTTTGCAGCTTTTGGCAACGAAAAATGGTTAAAAGCGTCAAAAAGCATGTTTTTAATGGCTAATTGACGCTGCCAAAACCTTATGACAGTTTTTCCTGCAATAAAACCTAAATCAGACATATCGGGCTTGCAGTACATAATGTTTAATAGTTTGTCAAAAGATGTAGGTTATCATACCGCCATTAAGGGTCATTTAAAATACTTATACATACGGATAATGAGACCTCCAGACCACAATGCTCGCCAAACAATAATTTTTGTATATTCACTTTTAGGTTCCTAGAATACTGTAGGCAATCATTTAGCTTGCTGATGCATCGACTGAGATATGAGCTTCAAGATTTTATTCGAACAATTAGCATTACAAGTCTGTTGCTCCAATTCTCATTCAGCATATCAAAGAACTTGTGAATGGCTTTAATTGTTGCTTGAGTTAGACTTTATGTAGATGGAAGTGCAAATTTAAACGTAAAGTGTGCCATAAAGAAGCGTGAATTGCTGAGAAAGTCGTGTGATTGACAAATTCATATTATCTGCCACACTTTCTCTGACAGAAGCAATATTTGCATAGTCGTGATGTAAAAACCTGATCACACCTGTAACACCTGGAGTCTCGTCAGATTTCTGTATGATTTTGCAAATTTCTTGCCTAATAAGTCGATTATGACGACCTTTATCAGCCCGTAATGCTTGAAAAGTGGCCATGTTTGTTGTAAGTTTGGTCAATTTTTAGTCGTTCTGCGTTTATTAAACAGTTCATATTCATAAATGGAAAATCTTTCAATTAATAAATGACAGTTTAGATAAAAGCTCTTTAACAGCTTAAAGGCTAGTCAGACCGATGGTTTGGAAGCCATTACATGAATCCTAACTACTCTCTTAAAGCATAGACTTATTGTATTGTAATCTACATAACATAACACACATAATTAGTCATTACAAACCCTTTAGTCAGGATTACAATATAGCTTCTTACACCATCAACACTGCGTGTGTGTTTTTATCCATGGCTGGCAGGATCTACAGTTTCAAGTCGACTCCGAAAGATAGATTTTTGAGAAACTTTTTATGGCAATTTTATTTTAATCTGAGTTTTTGACAGAAATCAGCTGAGACGAAGACAAAAAAGAAATATATTTTCATATTATATTTTCATATTTCTTTTAGTTCGAGATGTATGACCTGGAGTCTATAATCTAACTTAGTTTTATAATATAACTTTTCTAACCTTCCTATTGTATTAAACAGAACTACTAAAAGTATTCCGTTTACTCCTAAAAAATCCAATCCCAAATTTCTACAACCTCTCTTAAGTGTAACAACTCCATTACCAAAATGTCCCTTATCATCATGAATATCAAATTTTTAAAATAATTTTCGCCGAAAGACAAAAGACAACACCAATAAAAATTCAATATTTTTATTAATAAGTATGTATACCACTCTCACAGGACATGCAAACAATGCATGGCAAACAGGAGTGACAAAGGGCAGCAAAGTATGTTCGCCAAAATGTGTCGCACTATTTAACGCCAGCCATGCAGCCAGCAGTGTACGCATTCCAACATCCTCTAACATCCGCACATATTTTTATATGCAAAAAAATTAACTAAATTGCATTCTTTTGCTTTAACAATGAATAAAAAATTTAAATAAATTTTTAGGTGTGGTCTTGCAATATCTTTTTTATCTAATTATCAGTGAATAAAAACCACCAACACAAAACCACTCTCTGTTAGTTAGATGAAGCACCTCCAACACCCAACCCCACAACACTAAAAGTTCCACTTACTCGTTGTAGTTGCGGGTAGAGTTTCATCGATAGGCAGCGATATTTATGGCCATTATCAGGACCATAAACAGAGGCTTAACACTCATACGCACACAAAAAAAAAGGAAAATATTATAATTTTATTGTTATTGTTTTTGTAGTTATTGGTATTAAATAATTTAGAAAATGAACATTAAACATTTTGTTGTAGTTGTTGTTGTTGTATTGAGGTTTATTGTATTAACAATACATTATTTTATGTTGTCTCTCTCACTCTTATTCTTTGTTTAACTAAGGCTCAATGGAATTATTTAGTGGGTGATGCATTTAGAAATATGCAAAAATGCTGCTTAAAAAGCAATAAAAAAACAATTTGAAACTAATTTAACAAATGGTTTATGAGCGTAATAATGCTTATTGGGAGATTCAAAACCTACTTTTGGGTTTTATACCTTAGAAGATGCATTAAACTACGATTATGTTTTTATTTTTCCTGTTATGGATATTTATTGTAAAAAAAGATATGAATCGTATCAAATCTGCACTTCTTGATGGAGTTTGTTAGCACACCGCACGATGTCTTAGATAGGGCTTGAAATAGAAATTGTATAGATCCTCTAATATCGAGATGTATGGCACATAATCAGCTGGGGATCACCACTCATATGAAGCTTGGTTGTAGATGAATGCTTGGTGAAATTATCTGACGCGGGCATTGACTGTCAAAGGTATGCGGATGACATAGTTTTGATGGCTAAAGGCTAATTCAAGAGACTTTTTGCATTATTATTCGAAGACGACTTAAGATAAATACCTGGTCATCCCACTCAGTGTTCGAAAAAATACTCTAAAGTACGCAACGTTTACATACTGTACTGAATGTCGTGTGTAAAGAACACAAACACATTCCCTACAACGAGAGCAAAACTCTTCGTTTCTATTTTAATGTTTATGAACATGAACGCAAACTCAAACATAACGTACTGAACAGAGTTCAGAAACACTATTTCTTAGTGTTTGTGTACAAAGTACGCTAAAAAGATCAGTACACAACGAAAAAATTGGGTTTTAGTGATCTTTTTTTGAGTACACTAACATTTTTAGTGTACGCGAGAGTTTATGTTCTCATTCAGTATTTTTAGAGATCGCGTTGGGTTTTTGATGCCTTTTATTTTTCTTGAGGAATAAGAATACAAAGAAAAACTGTGAATTTTTCTCATTATAAAGGAAAGGAAAAAATTCATTAAGTTGAAAATATCATTATGGAAAGTTTTACGTAGTAAGAATGTTTGAAAATGTTATGGTGACTGGTTTGCGAAACAGAGGACTTTAAAATATAACCTTTGAAATATCCCAGGTACCTGAAATATTTAATGATATTAGGTAGATTATTGGCGGGTTGTGAGGCTCAACTCCAGGTCAAACATTTCCAACAAAACGAAATAGAAATTATGGATAAGCCATAATGACAGGCAGAAGGCCTGCACAGAAATTTCGGGGGTGTAACCCTAGGATTATGTACTCTGGATGTATAGCATGATGGTCAGCTCAATAGTGACCTATGGGCACATTGTCTGGATAGGCAGAACAAATCTGAAAAACGGTTCAGATAGACTTTGACAAGATATAGAGACTAGCGTTACTTAAGGCGGCGCTAGAGGCTCGGTTAAAATATTATAGACCAGTTTAACACGAGAATGATTGTACAATGGGTCAATTCGACCTCCGGGTAATGTACTTGTCACAATGGACAAGTACACGTCCTCTAACCTAGACTTTGACAAGATATAGAGACTAGCGTTACTTACGGCGGCGCTAGAGGCTCGGTTAAAATATTATAGACCAGTTTAACACGACAATGATTGTCTGACAGAGATCTCTTTAACTCTATGATTTTAGTAAATGTTTCGTAACGTGTCTTAGTAACAAAAATGAATGGAGTAACCTGTTGTCCATTTTAAAAGCTGCACTCCTTTAAGAAGGACACTTGACCATTCTTTGGTATACGAATGGATTGAGTGAAATATGCCCATCCTATTGGAAATTTGCGGACGACTTCCAAATAGAAGTCTTATGCCATTGAAAGATGTGCCCATTTCAACTCGGATAAAGAGTACCATAAACGGGACATAGTAATATAATATGAGAGTTAGGCCATCATCCGTGCACTCGCCTCTTAAGAGGTTGACGCGAAAATATTATGCGATGAATGTAAACTTTTTACTGATTGACTCCTACTGTTTCTAAAAAAGCTGCCTGATCTTCTTGCATATTAGTTGATAAATTAATGCTTGCTGGTGATAGCGAGGTTAACCGCTACACTATGACACTTCACCAAGAATGAATACTTATTGCCCTAACTGGACGAATGAAAAATATTAACATAACACTGTTATTTAGTATTCACTGTTTATTACTTAATGGCATAGGAAGAAAGTATCTCCCACCTTCTTACGTTTGAGGTCTTTACAAAACATTGTTACTTTTTGCAGTGATTGAATTATAAGTTATGTATCCTTTGTTTTTTACGTGACATTCGCTAGCATGAATTCTGTTGGAGCTGTGGGTTTGTAAATATTGAGTGAACTCTCCAATAAAAAGATTTCTGCAATAGCAAGACTTATTGTGGAGCCAGTTTGGTTTATAATAGGGATGTCCGAATTGGATGGAGCCTGAAGGCTGGCATAAGTAGAGCCTTATCCTTCAAGGAGAATCCGCCGCCTAACCTAATCTAATCGAATCGAACTTAATATAAAGGCTTTTCAGGGTTTCTAGTAATGATAAATCTGTTTACAAATTTGCTATTCAAAGTAAGTGGAAGTACTTCTATTGGAAATTAAAAAAAAAACTTCTGATGATCACCAACAATTTATGATGAAAAACATTTTTGTGTCAGATTACGAAAAAAAAAAAAACAAAAATTATAATAATTTGAATTAGGATTTTCCATTTGCTTTTCTTTCCTACTTTTTTTTTGAATTTCAGAGTTTTTCTTTACAATTTTACGGTAGGTCATCATCAATGGAATGGAAGTATTCTGTTATACCAATTAGAAATTCTGTTAAAGAAGACGAACACAAAATAAAATGGGAAAACCAGAAGGAAGAAACACAAGAACAAAAAAATAAATGGTTTTAATCAAACATAACGAAGGCCAGATTGAAATGGACAAATAATAATATTCTGCTGCTCTAATGCTACACACAAGAAATATGTATGTGAGAGTGTATTTCACTACAGAGATATATACATACGTACTTATATATGTATGTATGTATGGATGTAGTAGTAGTAAAATGCGTAAGGATATGAAAAAGGCAAATATAAACAAACAAACAGCAACAACGTAATAAACTAGGATACATACGCATATTAAAATCCAAGTGGAACGCAAGCAAAAACCAGGAAAAAACGACGAGAAAAATAAAACGAAACAACAACACAAACACGATGAAACTAAAAGAAAAGCACTGACATACGCATAGGCATAGGCATAGTCATAAGCATGAAAATAATGGCACATAGAGAACACACTCCACCAACAGCAAGGACATACGATGCAGTTTAACTGACTGCAAACTAACAACGAACAGAAGACACAAGAGCAAGGGATGATGATGAATTCTTCACGTACATACGGGAAATGTTTAATGGAAAATCATTTTCTAAGTTTTGTTTTTCTATTGGATTCCGCTTTTTTGTTTTCCTTTCTTTTTCGATACATCACTTGATGGATAACAGCAAAACAGTAGCTGTAAAGAGTAGAGTACAATAGGAACAGAGGGAGAGGACAGAGAGGAAAATAGTTCAATATTTATCGTGGCAAAAAGTAAAGAAACATTCCGTTTAAAATTCATAAATTTCAAATTGTTTATTATCGCTTTACGCTCTCCTTCTCTTTCTCTTTCCATTTCTTTTCGAAATGGTCCCATTCGATTCGACAATCCTCTTAGGACAACTGACTCAAATACATCAGTTTCCCCACATACTCATCCCTATTTACGCAGCCGACCACAAACAACAAAGTCATGTCCTTAAATCCCTTTAGATCTAGGAGGGGGTTGTTTCGAATTCTACGAATTTTTGTATAGAAATTCCAGTTTGGGACAATTCATACATTAAACCATGAATGATTAAGTGATTATTCCATTGAGTCATACAACGTAAACACAAACAAAAAAACATTAAAATCAGGCAGACAAGTAACCAGATTTTATTATTTATCCACCACTTAGTCAGATAGTCAGTACCTTGGCCTGTGTTGTTTGGTTGTTATAGTTGGGGTAGCTTTTCAAACTTTTGGTTTCAATATTCATGGGTTTTTTTCCTTGCTAAGGTGGTGGGTTAAACAGATTAAATGTGTGATAAATAATCATAAAAGCAATATAAAAGAGTCAAGTCAAAGGTGATCATTGTCGTAGAACAAAGCTTTGTAGAAAAAGAAAAATATACAAAAAGGACTCAATTATGTTGCGCTTTATTTTCCTCGCGACCTAAACAAGTTTTAATGGAAAGAAAATGGTTTCAAAAAATGGAAAATATTTCTCAAAATCAGGTTTTCAAGAATGACTTCATTTTTAAATCCCACACGTGTTAAAAAATATTTAAAAAACTTCCAATTTTTGTTGTTACCGGCCTCAAGGACATAAGTACTCAAATGTCCATAATCTGTTTTCAAATTCTTCACGCGTTCTCATGTCATTACACATAATGGACTTCCAGATGAGTACCGATACACTTATGCTGTGGCTGTTGATAACCTTAGGACTCTCTCTGTTGGCGTTTATATTATTTTCGAACTTTAGGTTAAGTTAGGTTAGTTGGTTGATCCTTTTTGAAAGACAAACATTCCTTGAAGGAAACTCACTCATGGAGTGGAGTGAGTTCATGTTGGAGAGTTAATGCAAGAATGACAGAAAATGAGGAGAGGTTGAAAACCACCGAAAGATGAAAGATAAGAGTCTCTTCCTTCTGCTCAGATCCCCAATCCCTGTAGAAGTTGGGAATGCCTTCCAATAAAATATATCCTGAAGATCGCAATTATGCGTTGCATGGCTATGCGATTTAAAGACATAAGGCAACGAAAAGTACCTAGTCTAATTGAGTCAATCGAAACATCTTTTTGAGCTCCAAAATAAATGTGTCACAATACTCTATTATGCTTCCCTGAATCCCTATATGTCTCCATTAGGATGCTGCTCGATATTAATAAATACAGTTCCTTGTTTAGCACATGGTGCGTAACCAGATTTATCCTTTTGATATGCCTTAATGGTACCATGTATGAGCTTCCTGATTCATTCTTATCATCACAGAATCTACATGTTGAGACTACAGTGCCCTGTCAAGCGGTCAGCTACTAAACTCAGGTTACTTCTGGATAGTCCGATGTATAACTGAAATCTCCTTTTATTGTAATTTCTCAGCAAAAGTTTAGACTGATGGAAACCTATTTGGTTTGAAAAGAATTTTTTTTCTCTTTATTTTTCATTTCGTTTCAAATATCTATTTCCACTTCACAATAATGCTCTCGAGCTCATTGTTCTCCTACTGGGACCAATATTCTTACGATCTGGTACCGTTTAGATTCTAGTTGTTTCAGCTTCCCTAGACACTCTCATATTATTTTCTAGTTAACATTGAAGTCGTCGTAGTCTAGTCGGTAAAGTGTTAGCTTTAAAGCCTAGATTAGGCATGTCGATCAAAAAAACAAAAAATTAAAAGAATATTTCTTCGACGACTTCCCCTGGCTTAAACTCTGGAAGTAAATAAAATTGCCTTCAAAAGTTTCTCAAAAATCTGTCGTTTGGAGTCCACTTTAAACTGTAGGTCCCGCCACTTATGGATAAAATTAACTTACAAAACATAGGTGGTGTGAGAAGCTTGATTGTAATCCTTACTAAAGAGTTGTAATGTATGTAGGTAACCTCATAAGAGTCGAGCGTTCCGATAGTGGCTTGACTGCCAGTCAGTATTGCTACGTTCCGCTCCGTCCGCTTGGAAGATACCCGTGAGTTTCCCCATGAGCTCTGGGACCTAAAAGCGAAATTTGGTTTGATTGGTATTCTAAAATTTAATTCTACGGAGAATTTCTGTACAAATTCAATAACTTAGACCACACTTATCGAGAGGGGGATACATTCGTTTTGGCCATCGATATACATACATACGTATATTTTCTAATTTTAGTTGTGGTATATCCTTGATTGTATATGTTAAGTTATATTAACAATAATTATTTCACGCAAAATGCGTTGCATTAAAACTTTTATGGTTTTTGAAAAATGCAAACGAAAATAACAAAAACAAAAACAAAATGAGAATTTCCATAAAAATTATTTGTAGATATGTAGAGAAAACCTCATGAAAATTATACAACCTTTTACTGCAACAACATTTTTAACCACATTTTACATTTCAAAATTATATTTGCATTCATATGCATCATAATCATCATCATTATCATTAACATTATCGTCATCAACGTCATTATGAAAACTACAATTAAAAAAAATCATTTTGGCACCGAAAAAAAAAAAAAAATAAAATTTTGACCAAACTTGAACTGAACTGAACCAGCGCATTGATTATTTTTGCTGCTGCCTACTCTGTTCTGAATTTCCCGAATACAGAGATACACAACGCATAAGCCTTCACGTTGCATGCGTGCGTATAGTGCGTAAAGGTAGAAGAACATTTGCAATGAAAAGCATTGGGTTGCTTGCCCATCCATCCGGGGTGGCCGATGTGGCATGGGTAGTAGAAAATGCGTAAATGCAAAACTACATATAACAACATACAACAACAACAATAATAATATTTTAACAGAGGCCTTTCGACGGACGACAACAAACACCAAATGGATGGAAAGGGAGAAAAACTTCAACTTCAACGACTTAAACACAACAACAGATGAATTGTTGTACTACAGACGAGGTACACATTTTCAGAAAATAAATGCAGAGAGCAAGAGAAAAACAGCAAAAAAAATTGAAATCGTACTGCTCCTGCTATAAGTGGTTATAGAGAGCAGCAGTTACAAATACAATTGTATACACGATACTTTTGTTACTCTGCTCTTCTCTTCTCTACTCTCTTTTTTGGGTTTTATTCTATTGCTGTTGTGATTGTTGTTGCTGTTGTTGGATTATTATTGTACAGGCCTGTGTAAAACTGCTGGATACCGCGCCGACTTGTTCTGATGAATTGTATGCGGTTTTACTAGGGGTCTAATAGGAAATTGTGTTTCAGAAATGAGATGAAATTGAGAACTTTATCATTTCAATGAGCAAATATTATGTTCTGGACTGATTTTTTGGAAACTTCTCATGACAATTTTAATTACTCTCAGAGCTTTTGCAATTTTCTGAAAGGAAGTCGCTGAAGAAATATTTTTTCATATTTTGTTTTGTTGGAGAGGTTTGAACCAAGGCCTCACGTCTAATAAGCCAACACACTACCAACTAGACTACGTTGACTTCGAGGGCAGTATATTTAGTTTTATTCGATAATAGGATGTTATTTTAAAGCTCGTCCTCGTCCATGAAAACAGAAGATTAGACGGGACCACTAAAAGTCCGGGACATACGAAAATTGCATTGCTGCCGAACTGGTCTGGCCGGAATGAAGTTCATAATCGTCGACATGTTACAGGGCATAGGACATGTCCCTATTGTCTCAGTTAAACTAGATATTCTGCGCTTGTTGTACAGGGAGGCTCAACTTTGTTGGCAGCAGAAGTTACATTCTATTGGACTTGTATGGATAAAAACAGAACAGATTGTCTTCTCTTCTTAAATCCATCATGCAGGCAGACATGTTGATAGATTTGGCATTCGCTTTAATGACTTCTACAGGAGCTTTGCCTATGAGGTGCAGGCAAAGCCTATCTTTCTCTTCTTAAATCCATCGCAATATTGCGATTCTTGCAGGCCGCTATGCTTTATTGGCAGATATGTTGTTAGATTAGGCATTCATAACATAGTTGGTCATTATAACCCTTCAGTTTGGATTACAACCTAGCTTCTCACATCTTGCAGTTTAAAATCGGCTTTGAGCGATAGATTTTTGAGAAACTTCTTCATGGCAATTTTATTTACTCTCGGAGGTTTTACAGGAAATCTGATGAGAGGAAGCTGCCGAAGAAATCTTTTTTCACATTTGGTTTTGTAGGAGATGTTTGACCTGGGAGAGAGGAGATGTTGAACCGTGGCCTTACGACTAATAAGCCAACACATAACCTACTAGACTACGGCCATAGCTCTAATGATTTCTACAGGAGCTATGGGTTTGCAGAGGAGGCAGAGACTACCTTGCACCCGATATGTCAAAGCTCCGCTCTTGTCATAAGAAGGTTAAAGTTCTTTTCTTTTCCCACATCCCTGACTGAACTCTCCAATATAAAAATTGCTGTAATGGTAAGACTAATTTTGGAGTCACATTGTTTTCTTATAGGAAATGCTCGATTCCCGGTAAAGATATTAGTTTTGACATAACGATGAACATAAACAACGGTATTGTCCTTCACTATCTAATCAGACTTGTGAAAATAACTCTTTATCTTAAGTTTATCTTAACTGAACTATTTTCTATGACCAGTTATTACCGTTAAAACTTCTTAAATTCTGTATCCGAATCTAATCTGACTGCTTGTGCTTGATAGCTTTACAATCATTACGCGTTTGAATGTCCAGTTATTGACACTGTAGGTCGGAATTGTGGAAGCAATTAAGTCATTGTCGATTCAGAAATGTATTGATTTTGTAGCGTACAGCAGCTTCTCTTAAAAGCGATTAATCGTGCCAGAACCATACAGTCCTCTTTGTTTTGTGTCGAGGTTTGTTCATATAATTTGAATAAAATGTAACCTTTGACCTTTCATCTGTAAATTAGCACTTAGAAGTCATATTTGTTTTACTAATTCTGTCTCTTTCATTTCCTATAGGGGTTTCACTTAAAAACCTTACAGGCTAAGAAAAATCTGAAATGAAAATTCGATATATGATGGAAATATCATCTATACAACGACAGCAACAATAACAACTACTGCTACCACTATCACACATAACCACAAATGCTTTCATATACAGGTTCAAACACACTCACACGCATACATACAATATAACGTACGACCCACTCAACAGTATTGAACTCGATTTGGTTTTGTTTTTTCCTTGTATTTTTGATAGGAAACGTACATACATGTGAAACTACTACCATTTCTGTATTGTTGTATTTCTATTATTATTGTTGTTGTTGCTGTTGTTGCCTTAACATTGTTGTGCAAAAAAAAAAAAACATTGCATAGAGTTAAGGGGCCAAAGTGTACTGTAAATAATAAAATTGCATTTATTATATGTGTTTGTGCGATTGCTGTTTTAAGTCGTTGTGTTGTGCGAGTATGTGGGAGTATTTGGCAGCACTAGCAGTCATAGTAATATCTTGTTGTAGTGAAGGAGGAGGAGGTTGTGAAAGTAGAAACATAGCAGCCATTTGGGCGCAAAAAAGCGTTCAAGTGTATGTGTTAGTTCAACTACAACTGTAACAGGGTCTGTATTTTTATTTTGTTTTTGCATTTTTTTTTTGCCTCCACTGCTGCGAAAAATATCAACTTTTATTTTTTTGCTGCCAGCGTTATTTTGCGTTGTATTTTTTCTACATACAACCACTGTTCTTTTTTTTTTTGTTAGCATAAACAGTTGGTGTTACATAATTAGACATATAATTTTTTAGTTTCTTAATTCAAACACTTGCTTGGGAAATAAGTGACAGTTCCATGACATCCATCCACTGTAGAAGCAGTGTAGACCTAGAAAAGAGAGCAAATTGTTGGCCGATTACTTTCATTTTTTGGTTGATGACTTGCATTTTTCGGGTCGATAACAGTTGGTGTTACATAATTAGACATATAATTTTTTAGTTTCTTAATTCAAACACTTGCTTGGGAAATAAGTGACAGTTCCATGACATCCATCCACTGTAGAAGCAGTGTAGACCTAGAAAAGAGAGCAAATTGTTGGCCGATTACTTTCATTTTTTGGTTGATGACTTGCATTTTTCGGGTCGATAACTTGTACTTTTTGATCGATGATTGCACTCTTTGGTCGATAACTTGCACTTTTGGGCAATGGGTTACATTTTTTGGTTGACGCTATGCATTTCATATATAGAGCACTTTTTTTGCTCATTTGAGATAAATCGCCATATCTCCGGTCCTATATAAAGCTCGACCTGTTTTGGAATCCTCGATAACATGGCTGCCCGCTAGGTACCTTCCCTTAATCTTTTGACCTTTGCATTTTCTCTAAAACTATATGCTATTCAATGTTAATCCGATTACAGAGAACTAAACGTTGTTCTCTGCTTTCAAGTACAAAGAATTCCTTAATCATAGCATTGCAAATAATGTTCTACTGGTGCTCTAATTATTTGCTATCAGCTGTACTTTTTTAACTCTACCAAGCATGTTTGTATTTGTTGTACATTTAAGTATAGCTGTGTGAGTAAGTATGTATGTGAGTATGTTGTAAATTATGCAACGATGCGCAACGATTTTTGTATTGAATTTTGAACGTTCGATTGGGTTTTTATATCATCATACCAACCAGGCCATGAAGAATTGAACAAACCAAAATGCAAAAACAAAACAACACGCACACAAATAAACACACACACACATACACTATTCCATACTCCTCATCCATATAAACAGGAAACGTATCGTACTGAATACAATCGTTCCACCGGTTGTAACCCACCGATATATGAGATATGATGGCCCACCAAAATGGCAAAAGAAAAAATCGAACGAAGAAAATAAGATGAACACGTATGTATGTGTAGCTATGGGGGATGTTGAAGGCTGTTGGTTCGTTCATTATTTCATTTTTATTTTCAGTTTCTGTGGCATTTTTTTCTCTCGTGTGTTTTTCGCTTTTTGATCCGTACAAATAATGTTTTTTTTTTGGGGGGCTCTTTTATTGGGGCTTCGGATACTACTACTACTTTTGCTACAATGAAGGCTATTCCTGTACATTTGAGTGTAGAGATCTTTTTTGAACTGAGACGATTTTTTTTTTTTGATTCTTGCAAAATATTTATGATCATGTGTGGTTTACTTCCATTAGTTTCATTATAATATTGCTGCTCATTGAAGGACAGCAAAAAAAATTTTGCGGTATTGAAAGTCTAATGGGAAATCTAAAGCACTTTACTTATTATTTCACACAATTCGTACGCAATCAATAGGATTACTTAAAATAATTTCCATAACTTACAGTGACAACCGTTTCTAATGGGTTATCCATTTAGTGGTTTCAAAACTTTCTGTCTGGCAAGGCTAGTTAACTACTATCTTCCATCTGAGATGTCATTTGCTTAGACTTTGAAAGGTTTACCCTTTACGAATATGAGTCATTGAACAATTCAGAACGCATTGTTATATTCACCCCATTGTGCAAAGAATTGAAAAGCTTGTGGAGAAATTTGAAGAGCCTGTCTACATTACAGATATGGTCAGTCGTGTGGACCATCGCAATGGTTGTTTAGCGATACCCAAAGAACGTGTTTTCATAATCAACCCACTGCGTAATGAATTGGCAAGATTATGACGAAAATTGAAAAGAACGGAAACATTACAGATACGCGGAAAATATTGCTTCTCTTAATGAAAGTGTAGTGGACAACCTTAACTTCTCTATTAGACGGTTGTCTCAGCAATTGGGCATATCTATGCCGTATTTGGCAGTTGGATTTGCATTGTATTAAGGTTGAACTCGCGCAATAATTAAAGCCATCTGATCATTTATAACGTCGTAGATATAGTAAAAAGTCGCAGTGGTCTAGTAGGTAGTGTGTTGGCTTATTAGACGTGAGGCCTCGGTTCAAACCCCAGGTCAGACATCTCCAACAAAACGAAATATGAGAAAATATTTCTTCGGCGACTATACCTCAGCAGATTTCTAGAAAAAACTCTGAGAATAAATAAAATTACCATGAAAAGTCGTTCGAAATCGACTTTAAACTGTATGTCCCAGCACTCGTGGGTAAAATTAATACACATAACATGGGTGGTGTGAGGATATAGGTTGTAAACCTGACTAAAGAGCTGTAATGACCAATTAAGTAAGTTGACATCAAATACCCCAGATTTTGCGTACATTAAAATGAAATAAAATCAGCTAACAGTCGTGGTAGTAGGGTATTTAGTAGTGTGTTGATCTACTTCACGAGTCTCAGCTCTGATCTCTTGAAAAAAGATTTAAATCAACAATCTTCTGACAAAACCTCTGAAAGTAAGCTGATTTCCATAAATAATTTTCCCAATTCTGCTGTTCGGATTCGATTTTAAACTGTAGGTCCCGCCACAAATAGCTAAAATTAACACACCTAACATGGGTGGTGTGAGAAACTAGCCTGTATGTCTGACTAAGGGGTTGTAATGTTCACAAATCGGGCAGATCCTAACAATAAATAGTGAAGATGCTACTTTTCGAGGACTACAGGCATTCAGTGTAAATGTTTATTAAAGTTGGCGACGAAAGACTAGGAATAACGGAGATTTGCAGAGCTCTTCCGATACAACAAACCGCGTAAGGTAGAGCGACCAGTGGAATAGAAGCAGTAATGGGAAGTAATATCGGAAAGCAGATTTATGGCAAAAAAACTCTGTGAATAAATAAAATTGCCATGAAACAGTTTCTCAAAATCTGTCGTTCGGAATCGACTTTAAACTCTCTACTCAAGTATAAAAATAGCACACACAACATAAGTGGTATGAGAAACTGGGTTGAAAACCTGACTAAAGGGTTGTAATGACCAATTATGTATGTAATATCGGAAATGTTAGCGATGGAGGTAAGAATCTGACATACCCAATGGGAATTCGTATCTATAGAAGACTGCCTGCCGCAATATAGAAATGAGAGCTCAATTTAAGGCCTGCTGCAATGTTAGACTTAGCATAGTCATAACATATCATAGCATAGATTTCAGTCGTTGTGGTGTGCTACAGTTCTCGTCAGATTTTTAACATTCAAAAATTTGAACGTCAATTTTTCTTTTCATTTCATGTCGATACTTTATACGTATATGTGTATAGATATGTATGCATGTAGTGCAATATAGCTTCATAGAAGTGTATGTATATGAGTATATATTTTAAAAAATTTCGTTTTTTTTTTTTTTTTTTTTTTTTTTTTTTTTGTAGCTACAATTCATAACTATACAGCAAGGACACTATGACAACCATCATAATATATCCTGCAGGTTTTGTTTATGTATGAATTTAATACTTTGTTTTTAATTTTTTTTTTAATTTCTACTTCTCTTTTTACGTTGTTTCTCTCTCTCTCTATACTGGTTTCTACCAATTTTTATATAAATATGAATTTCATTTGTGTGCGTATGTACATACATAAATTTTTTTGCATTTAATTCACATGCATATGCAATGTGTAGAGACGATGGGTACGGGTCCTTTTGCGCCCGAATATATGCTTTATAATATGATGATTTTTTTCCTTTTTTATATTCGCGTTGTTGTCGCTGTCGTTGCAACAGCAATAGCAATAGCAACAGCAGCAGTCAGTCAGTCAGTCTCTTGTTTATGTGTATAAATATTTAATTATAATTTGAATGTATTTTTTTTCGCTCACAGAGAGGTGGCATGGTTGTTTGGTTGGCCCGTTGGTTGGCTGGATGATTGCAATGGCAATAGCGGTATAGCGCGAAATGGCAATATGAAATACGAAATAAATGAAATAAAAAAAAGAAAAATAACAAAATAGTAGAGGAACATGTTGTGGTATTTTGAAAGCGTTGGTTGGGGAATAATTGCAAATATAAGCGGTGGTGAAATGGTTGGCAATGGATTCGCGGCTTTAATGGAAAGGGATTTTTTACAGACGTTTTTGGTAGTGAAAAAATTAAAATAGAATTAAATATAACAGTGGCAAGGGATTTTTTCGACAGGAAATAGGCTTTAAAATTAGTTTATAAAAATTTTATACTTTTTAAGACAACAGGAAAGGAATTTCTGATTCTTTTAGACTGGCTAGGGAAGCCATGTGCAATCCATAGTATTTTAGAGAACGTCCAATTCGTATTTATCTGAAAAAAAAAAGAATATTTAGAAGATCATTAAATTCTATGTTCTGTGTACTAGAGTATATTTTGTCTTTTGTCTTTTATTAATTTACATTAATTACGTATTGCGAGTGTTTTACTATTTACAGGTTTTAATATCAATGGCAACGTTACCTCTTTTACTATTTATACCTCTTTTTTTCTGTCTAGCAAGTTCTAGAACTTTACTGTTGATTTGTTACTATTGTACTCTATTTTCCTATATGTATTTTCTATGTGTATGGCAAGTTCTAGAATCTTAAAATTGATTTGTTATTGTTATATTTTACTTTCTAGAATACATACTTTAGAGTTTATTCGATCTTTGCAACTATTTTTTATACACTCAGCCTCTATTCCATTGCTTTAAAAGAAAGTTAAACAATTTGATAAGGTCTGTCACAATGGAAAAGATTTCCTGGTTTCCTTTCGTCGCAACTATTGTAAGCAGGTTTCTAATGTGGATATCTTTATTCTACACAGAATACAAAAATTCTCTAAATACTATTAAAATAGGCAAAGACTTTTTATGGAGGAATTGCTCTGCTTTCAATGAAAAGTTCTAGTATGAAAAGTTCTAGTTTTTCTCAAATACTTTGTTTCAAAAATTTTTTTTTCACCAGGTACCTATTTGCCTAATTTAGATCGCTCTATATAACATAAAACGAGACCACAAATTCTCTTTGTAATGCTTTATACGATCCATTGGCCGATCGTTTACGAACGGTTGTACTTACTTAATTGGTCATGACAATACTTTATTTAGGACTACAACCTAGCTTCTCACACCTCCCATGTCCTATGTATCAATTTTATTCAAGAGTGCCGAGAACTTACAGTTTAAAGTTGACACCGTACGACCGATTTTAAGCATTTTTAGGGACCTATATAGGTTTCTATTGTCCAGACCATCAAGAGATACTTTCATTATTCATATGTACAGTTAATGCCATCAGATACGCCAACAAACATCATTGGATTTGAGTGCTTTAATATGCCATCCATTCGTAGATTTTTACCTGTAAATTTTTTAAACTCTTTTTGAATTCTGCTTTCTTTTCTTTTAGTAAAAAATGAATTATGAAAACTAATTTTTATTTCCTTTTTTGTTTCTGTTTTGCCAAAAAGTATCATTCATTGTGTGTTTTTTGTAACTCCTGTTTTATTCAAATTTCTATGTTACTGACCCACTGCCTAAAAACTTTTCTTTCTTTTGCACTCTTTCTCTCTCTGTTTTATGTGTGTTTTCTTTTGACAATATTTTTCGTGTACCTCTGCCTCTGACTGACCATTCCTGGCTTTTTCTGAAATCATTCACTCAATGCTTTATACTGTTGTGTGGTACTGTAATGCAAAGCCAGCCAAATCTTCATGGGGCAAAACAACGTACGACGCATTTATCAATTGACGAAAAGACTGTCTAACAGTCCAACAACAAAAACAGCGTAGTAGGCTTGCAAAGGAGGCCTATATATTAAATATAAAAATTTTTGCAATTTCTGTATCCTCTTTTTCTTGTTTCCTACTTGTATATTATCCCTGGTTTTTTTGTTTCTCTTTTGCTTTCAACATTTCTTAGTGGCTTTTTGTATAGTGTTTGGACAATTTCCTATATGCCTGCCTATACACAGATATATGTTCGTTCATCATTCAATTGTGGATGTATCAGCAACAACAATAACAACAACGACAACTAAGAAAAAATGTTTTCAAACAAATACGCACTGTATTTTTGAAAGGGGAAGCAAAACTGCAAAAATTCGAAAATAAAGTTGAAAACCTTGGAATAGTCATCATAAACAACATGAATGGATACATATTTGTACACGTATAAGGGATACATATTTGTATGTATCCATAGCAACATATTTATGTATGTGTGTGCATTTACTAGCGTATATAGGAGTAGAAATCTAGAGTTTTAAGTTCTACTTGCATATAAAAATCTCCAGGTTTACATCTATACAAAGTGTCTTTGGAAAATTTTATTTGCTCGCTGTATACAACACACAGTCGCAGTGGTAAAACGAGCAACAGTTGAGTTCCATATTGTCGTATGATTTGTTATAAAAGCAACAGAAAGAGTCAGTTGGAGACCTTATTTTCGTTTAGTTGAAGTCATTGCATGACTATGTATCCGACTTGAACAGCCTGCAACATATCTCAACGTATCTGCAACATATCTCAACATTGGGAGATTACTCAACTCTTCTAGCATTAAACGAGTGACGCTTGATAATCAAAAACCTTAAGAGCCACGTACCCGATCTCTAGAAATTCAAATTTTCATTTCACGGAATTTGTATTGCCTTAGCACCACAACTTTTGGCACTTAATGTACCTACAACAGTATATTTTTTTTTAAGACGTTAATAGCAATTGGGAGGCCCTTTTAGTATGGGGCCTTCACGGGTGAATTCTCCCAGAACCACGGGAGATATTTCAAAATTTTCATGGTTGTCTTCCAAAAACGATCGTCAAACCAGTTTACAACATCACTGTTGTTCCAGCTTTTGTTACAGTGCTCTATATTCTCCCTCGATCACGCCACGTTCCAATTATGTTAGGGGCTCCACTTGTCGTTTTACAACGATTGGTAGGCAGCCAAACTTTTCCTCCACGGGAGATATTTCGATTGGTAGGCAGCCAAACATCTTCTCTAATGCCCGCTGTTCTTTGATGAATCTGTCACTCTCAAAAACTATGTGTTTCACTGTTTTGAGTTCTCTCGAGTAGTTTGGAAACACATGGGACTATCTGCTTAAACCAGGAGAGGTGTTGTTGGCAGCGTTAAGGGTCGGATATGATCTGTGTGTGGTTATAATATTTTCTAATAGACAGTGGAAGCTTCTCCAATTTTCTCCTGCCGATGAAGCTCCTTTATGTGGATATTTATTGACATCATCCCGGATATTATATCAATTGCTTCTTCGGGCCCTGTCCCGCATGCGCAGGAGACTGTTAACAGAGCGTTTATGAACCAGGTTGCTCCAGACTTGTTTGTCATACTCAATGGCTCTTAGAAGTTCTGTATCTACTGCCTCTAAGGTATTAACAAAGCTTGTGTGTTTTTTATGTTTAAGCTGTGCTTCAGTTTTGCTACTTTTCTATCCTCGACTGTTTTCTAACAAGTAAAATCAGTCAGTCATATGCATGCATGGACTTAGTATCTCCCGTCTAAAGACTACTTGCAGGCATTCTTGTACTCTTCGTTGTACATTGAATCTCCTCACTGTGCTGTGCTGTGCTTAATGCAATATTTGTACGTTGAATCCAGGAAAGTGCAGTGCGTATGCGAAATTTTTCTAATGATATCACTTGCAGACTCTTCTATTTTCATAATTATTGCGTAAATGTATGTGTGCGTGTAAGCATACCTATTGAATTCAAGTTTTCTACGAAACGAAATGAAGAAAATGAACGTACTCGTATAAAGGAAAGGATAAACGTACGAAATGTTCATTATGGCCATTGACCACTATTGACCACCATCAACACCCAGACTACTACAACTATACTGGCTGTTCGTTTGCCATCATCTTCACTGAAAGAGAGGAGGCGAAGGCTTACGAGTACTTTTAATGTTCATTCGCAAGACCCACAAAATATGGTTATAGTTGTAGGCTTTTAGGAAGTTCGGGGGTTTTTTGATGGCAGGCACTGCACGGCACATCTTATTCGAGAAAAAGGGGAGCGAACTATAAGTATTTTTGTCACAACATTGTTGTTGTTGTCGTAGTTGTACGGCACTCACGGTTTACTGTATTCTGGATAATTTTTGAAGTAGTTTTTGTATGTGTGGCAACATAGTTTTGTTTTTGCAAACCATTAAAATGTACAATTCCTTGAATATTTCTTGTAGTTGTTGATGTTGTTTTTGCTGCAAGGAACTTTTTAATACAGTTTACCAGAGAGGGAAGAGAGAAGAGAGAGAAAAAAAAAACAAAATTTTCATTTATTGGACTGCTGCTGCCTCAAACATGTTACACAATTAAAAATAGGGGGCCCACAGCATAACAAGCGTGTTGTAAAAAGTTTTGTGGCAACCTAATACAATTGCGCAAAGAGGGGGGAGACAAGAAAGGTTTAGAGGGAAAGGAAGCAGCAGATAAAATAGTCCCTGTGCGATTTGAAATTATGATGTTTGATATTTTGTCAATAATAATCATGTTACAAGATGACTGACTGTATGACTGACATCATGCCTATACTGTTGTACCGAAACTTAACTAGTCGTCATCATTATAATCATCATTATATTCATTTTCTTAACATTTTCCATTTATGTTGTAATGGCTTACAACAAACAAACAAGCAAATAAACTTTTATAAACAGTAAATAAAACAATCTCAAGAGCATACAGATGATGTTTTATCATAAAAACAAAATATCTTTTTTCGTATGATTAGTGGCAATAAAAATTTGATTATCATCAATTGTGGAAGGGATTTATAATTAAAAAGCAATTATTTCAATTGTTAATACATTTATACCTGAGGTAGAGGCGTGTGGAAAGATATACAAAACTAAGTTTTTTAAAAAACTTTCAGTCAGGATTACAACCTAGCCTCTACACAATCCACCCCCATGTTATGTGTGTTCATTTTAATCATGAATTGTGAATTCTATTTAAACTGAAATCATTCGACGATCTAGTTATTCATCGATATTCTAACAGCAAACTGACTGAGATCCACTCAAGGTCCCACAGGTGGTGGGACCTAGTGTTTAATGACAATTTTGAGAAACTTTTCGTCACAATTTTATTTTACTCTCTAGAGATTTTGCCTTTTCATATTTCGTTTTGTTATAGATATTTGATGCAGGGGTTGTCGTCTAGTAAGCCAAAATACTAGACTACGGTCTGAATTTTTGCTTGATCGCATAAAAAGAAATCGTTTTTGTATTGAATTTTCACTGGCAACGAAAAATAGATTAATTACGAGAATCTCAAGCGTAAGAAATCATATGTGAAAGCGGGCAACGAGCAAAATCTATAGTCATTGAAACGAGCATTGGTTAAAAATCCGCCTGAATGTTCAAGTGCACACAACATAATTGGTCATTACAACCCTTCAGTCACTACACTTGTGTTGTGTGTGTTAATTTTTTACGTGAGTAGCAAGACACCTACAGCTTAAAGTCGACTTCGAACCGCAGATTTTTGAGAAGCTTTTCATGGCAATTTTATTTACTCACAGAGTTTTTGACATAAACCTGCTTTCGTTTTGGTGGAGATATCTGATCTGGGGTTTGAACCGTGGCCTAACATCTAATAAGCCAACACACTACCTACTAGACTACGGTGACTTCCATTATGAGCCGCTACAACTGGATTAGATTATCACGGGAGACCTGCACAGACAACAATTAATTCGTTTGAAGTAAGCATTGACCAAACACGCCTTGGATATATAACCAGACACGAAGCCGTAATTTTCTATCATGAATACGCTCTACTACCTTCAGACCTTGCCGCTACCGACTACCATTTGTTTGCAGAACACTGGAATGCGTTTCACTCCAATCACAAAATTTTTTTTTTTAATTTTTTTTTAATTTTATATTAGTAGCTAGTGGTTGCGAACTAGTTTTCTAATAAATTTATGAAAATTTTAATTTTTCTTATGAAATAGGCGTTGATTACCGAGATTTTAAAAAATTGTTTGCTCCCTTGAACAGAAAAAACATGAGAAAATTGTGGTTTTATAACAACATTACCACATACATTGCAAACATGCTTTAAATTAAATTTGTTTCTTTGTTTTTTTTTACGTTTTTAAAAAAATTTATTTTTCATAAAAAGAACCTAAAGAAACCATTAAAAAAATTGTTCAGCATAAAATCCGCAAAAATGGTGGCGCTGGATGAATACGAAATACGAAATAAACAAAAAAATTTGTTTTAAAAGTAACAAAACAAGGGAAAAAAATAAACATGGCGTATAAAAATTCAAATAGAAAAAGTGTCCATGTATGTTAACAATTTCATTAACAACATGGCTATAATACAGGGAACCATATCATATGGTTTACAAAATTTTTCATTTTAAATTCTTGAAATCCTAGAGGCATATGTTGCATATATTTTGAGATCTATGGTATCCATAGCATTACTTTATGCGATGGGGTGCCCTTATGCGAAAGTATTCGTTTAGTGCTGCATAAGCTCTCTGATACAGGCAATCAAAATGTCGAAAATATGAAAAAAAATAAATGGAATCAGAAAATATTTTTAAAAAATTCGTTGAAATATTTTCCCCCTTTTTTTATTTAAATGCATATTGTATGCGTTTCAATAAAGGGTAAGACAGATATAGGTTTGAAATTGATAACATGGGAATTTGGTAAAGACAAATCATTTGGAGGCTGTTTTGAATCCGAAATTTCTAAAACTATGAGTACATTGAGTAAAGGCAGATATTAAATAGGACTCGCAGTCACAATCATGCATGATAATGAAGGCTTCTGGTAATCATTCTCTTTTCGAGTGAATAGCGATTATTAAGACTCCCAAAGAGTGAAATTTGATTCGTATATCACTGTAAAGCCATTCCATTCGAGACTTTGATATCCCAACTTTCAGCATATTTGATTACCATACATGCTGGCTTCAAACCACAGTGCTTATGCGCTAAACACTCCACGTATCCTGGTGGGTCCATATATTTAACTTCATTATATATCAATAAGACTGAGTCCTATTATAACTACTAAGAAGTTTCTGAAGCAGGCTTTAGTCTGCATATTTTAACATCTCGCAAGATCTATCTGGTCACTGAGCAAATGCATTAATTATTCATTCATTTATCTAATGAAACTTTGGTGAAAATCTTTTAAAAACTTGTTAAGAAGTTCGAAATAAAATAAATTGTTTACTTTTACCTATTCTTTGCTCTCTATTTTAAAAAACCCTGTATTTTTAACACGCTCTTATTGATAACGCTTCGTTTTTAATTTTAAAACACCACAAACATCAAACTTCACAGTGTATATCCGAGAGAGTTTATAAGTCGCGCATTTTTCTATTATTGACCAGCAATTTTACTTGGAGCTCTCTGTATATTTCTTTTATTTTTGGTCTGGCAACTTCTAGAACTTTCCTGTTGATTTGTTATTGTAATTGCTTTGTTTTTTTATTGTTTGTTTTTCTTGTAAATACTTTAGTGTTTATTACGAACTGTTTATGCGAACTTTCTGTGTTTAATTTGTTTAAGAAGAGTTTGATGTAAGTTTTGTAACTATGCTTGGTGAATTGCTTGCTTTATTAATTTTTAATCGACTGTCAGGTTGATACATGGTTCTAGAGAAAGAAGTTCTTACTGTTACTGCTAATAAATATAAATCTATGTGTAGGCTTACCCTGTATGTATAAAAATTGGGCGTTTTCCCTTACAAAAAGGGGATATTTTTTTCCCCATTGATTGTTTTTTGTGAAAAATAAATTCTTTTTGTTATTTTCACGATATTTCCAACTGCACTCCATCAGGTTTAGTTGTTTTTTCTTTAAACAAAAAACTTTAAAAATTTAACTGCTTTTTTGTAAGGTCTTGGACCCCTTAATGCTGCCTTCATTTGGACCAAGCCAAACAGCCTTTTGTGCAATTGATGTTTGCTTATTTGCTTCTTGAATAAAACTTCATTATACTCTGCTTTACCTAACCTAACCCTCTCTCAACGCTAAATATATGTTGTATGTGCCTGTTTGTACTCACTCATTGGTTTTCTTTTAAATTCTCAATCTAATGCGTCTATGTAAGTGTGCTTGTGTGTGTGTGTTTTGATTTTCCTGTAGTTGAGTTTCTTTTTGAAAAACTTTTAGAATCTGCTTCCGGTTTCTTTTCCATTTGTTGCCATTAAGGTTCACATTGTTAATCCATTTAACTCAATCTTTCCTCCAATAGTTTTCTTCTGGTTACATTGTCTCTCCTATACATCTTCTCTGTGTCTATTTTTTCTTTGCTGTGTGTTGTTTTGGCTGGCAATTTCAAACCACAAAGAAAATCATCATAATGATATTGACGATAATGATGATACATATCTAACATCTTCTCTCGTATATCACCTCTCAGAACAAAGTAAAGTTACAATTTTTTAGGAAAATGCCAACAACAACAGCAACGACAACAATATTTAACTCACTAACAGAAGAAAATAAGTTTATTTGTATCAGAAACTTACTTACAAACATACTTTGTAATGGGGAAACGTATTGTAGAGAGCAACTCTATAAAGAGAGTGAAAATAGTGAAACCTCTCACAAAGGAAATTCCTTTTAAAACGGTATACAAAATGTTCTGGGTATTAGAATCAGAGAGAGAGAGAGAGAGAGCTGTTAACATAAGAATCAGCTTTGATTTTACATTATCCATGTCCAGTCGTCTTTCAGTTCCTTCTTCCAAACCGATTTGACTTTGTGGGTTGCAATCTAAGGCGGTATCATATATTAGGGTTAAAGGAGTTTCATTCACAACGATTAAGAGCTTCTGAGCTTAGTGTTCCATAACAATACGAACTTAACATTGCTATTAAACTGTTGGGCTGTTAGTTCCGATAGTGAGATAAAAGAAACTTACCCACTATTTTGAAAGGAAATTCCCACATCTCTAAGGGACCGTCAAGGTGAATAAATGCTTTGTTGTTTCTGGTATTTGTTCTCCTCATATCCTTTTCTCCATTCCATATTAACGGCTGTATTATTATTATAGCCGTGAAGCGATAGCATTCTACTGCGATCACTTGATATATTGTACTCCCCTTAAACTAGGTACCCTTGTGTCTGTTTATTATTCGTTGTTATTCCAAGATATCTTATTCCTATAATCTGTGACATTATCTCGTTCAGGACTTGAATATACTTCGATTTAAGAAGTTTTCTTCTCCTTGTAAATGATCAGTCCGTTATGCACCACTGAGTTACGATCTCAAAAGCTCTTTGAATGATGCACCAGTAAGTCTCTTCAATTTTTTCTTTACCAATCAAGATTATATCACCTGAATATCTTTGGCAGTCTATGCCTGCCTTAGAAAGTTTTATCAGGAGTACATTCACAACCATGCTCCACACTAATGGGACACAATCGTTGTCAGGAGCACATCTACAACCAGGCTCCACAAATTTTGCGGCACAATAGTTATCAGAAGTACATTCACAACCAGGCAACTGTGTATAGGACCTCTGCCATCCAACTCTATTATTGGTTTCCACTAAATCTATAAGAGCTGTGTCAGTAGATCCTGCCTGCCATGCAAGCATGTTGCATAGAATGCAGTGGGTTAACCTTTCCAATATCCCATCTCTTATATAGCTGTCCACAATTTTCTCAAGTGTTTTAAACATGAAAGACGTGAAGGGTTTCGGTTGTGTAATGGTCTTTTTCTCACTTGAGCACTACTCTGGCCTTACGCTAAGCTGTTGGTATGTACTTATGAGCTAAGCTGCTACGGCATGTGGTAATTTGTTCTTCTGTTCCCTTTTATAAAATTGCAGCTCAAATTCCATCCAATTTCTAAAGTTTTATACGGTAAAACAGTACTTAAAGTCACAGCCTCACAACCTGCCTATTTACATACACACATACCTAATTTGTCATTACAATCCTTCAGTCAGGATTTCAACCTAGCTTCTCATACCATTTGTGTTGTGTGTAAATTTTATACATGGGTGGCTGAACCTGGAGTTTGTGTAATTTCTCATGGCAATTTTATAGGGTTTTTTTTTGCCAGAAATCTGGTGAGAGGAAGTGGCCGAAGAATTATTTTTTCATATTTCGTTTTGTTGAAGATGTCTGACCTGGGGTATGAACCTTGGCTGTACGTCTAATAAGCTAATACACTACCTATTAGACTACGGTGACTATTTATAACTTCATAATTCAATGAACTACTATTTAGTTGCTCGTTTCCTGGGAAGCGTGTTCGCAACCGTCCTTCTGTTCTTTTTATTTCGCTGTCTTCTTAAGCACATTTTCTCTCTTGATCCATTCCTCGCAAGAGCTTTATATACTCATGCTACCTCTTGCTACCTCAAGTTGAGCCTTCTTAATTCGCCATGTGCGTAAACCAGGGTTTTTTCAACAGTCACGAAGAGTACAAAGAATGTCTGCGCTGTATTAGCTTTTGAAAATTGATTGTCCCGTTTTTGCCTACAGGTAATAAGGATATCTATGAGTAAGATAGAATGGCATGGAGTTAAGTGACAACAAGTTATCGGTCCATATACAAATAAGCTCAATGGGAGCATTCCAACTAAGCTCACTAAAGCGTTAAACAATAAAGGATTTCTTTTTTAACTTTTCACAAAATGTGTTTAAATTATCATTTATTCTCTCCTTTTAAATTTTTGTATAAGTTTTTCATTTAATATCCTTACAACTGTTTGAATGTCATTAAACTTTTTATTTCAATTTTATCTGTCCTGGTTTCTTTTTCATTCAAAGAAAACAAAAGCAAAACATTTCTCATACCCCGACAGTTTGTTGTTGAATGAACTTTTTCTAGGTCATTTATTATATTCGAATTCATTTTTATTTTATTCAGCATTTTTCCTCACTCTCTCTCTCTCTCACTCTCTCTTGAAAATAAAGTTTTCTAAATTATATTTACTCTTGACCTTCATTTATATTTAAAAGTTTTCTCACATACACACACACATACACACTTTTGCATACAAAAATTTAAATGTGAAAACGATCCAAACTCTACCATTGAAAAAGTACGTACCAACTAAAACAAAAATTGTACTTTTACAAACAGCTTATAGACAGACAGATAGACACCCCATAAAGAGGGAAAATTTTTAAATTGTAGACATTAGAGCAGACACATAAAGGATTTTGACTTTCCAAATAATTTTACTCTGTTTTGTACACACACACACACACACACACTAATATACGACGAAAGACATACATTAATACATGTATACAAGGAGAATATTGTTTGTATATGTATGCAAGCGTAAGGACCGATATAGTTGTTCATTGCCAGGACATTTGAGATTTTCTAATAGTTTATGGTAAATAAATTCATTTAGGATGTGAGGAACAAAAACTATACACTGAGCAAAACTATACACTGAGAAAATTAAGAAAAAGAAATACGAAAATTTAGGACCCTACAGTTTAGTTAGGTAGGATATAGGGTCCAATGTCTTGTCTATCGGCATACACCTATGCCATCAAGTCGGTTTGTTGTGCGATCACCATTATGGAGTAAGGAAGTCTATACCTTGTATATACAGTGCACGCGCGCTAATGTGAACTAATTAAAACTGGCGTTGGTCACTTTTGCGAATTGTTCACATTTCCGATTATCGAAATTTTTAAAACAGAATTATACCATCTTTTAAACAAAAATCATTATTTATGAATTTTTTTATAATTTAGTCTTCACAAACTTTCTTCACAGTATCTAAATAGCAAATGAAGAATAATTATGCAAGCAGATGTACTAACACATAGTACATATATATATGTACACCTAAAACGGGGATTCCCGCAACTAATAAAAACAGAATTTTAACGTTTTAAAATAAAAACAAAATCTCTTCAAATTATAGGGCTTTTTACTTTTTTTCATCTTTTAGAGTAGTCAATGAAGCAAAAAATGTTCACATTAAGGGGTGTTCATATAATGCGGTATTCACATTAGCGCGTGAATTTTATTTCTATTCGTATACGAACGTTTTTAAAAAAATGCAAAAGACAACACTTGTCACTTTTAGAGGTCAGATCAGACCGTTTAAAGCAATTTCAAATAATAAATGAACTAATTTACAATTTTTGCTTCTTAAGCTTAATTTACATTTTATCTTACCTAGCATTTTTATTTTAAAAATTAATTATTTTTTTTATTTGTTGATTTTTTTAGAAAATGCAAGTAGTCAAATTTCGAAAGTAATAAAAATAAATATTGTGAAACAAATATTGTGAAATATTAATAGAGTTCATTTACCTATTTTATTTAATGTGTGTGAAGATAGATTTTAAAATCTATCTCCCCAGACGCAAACCAGTTAGTTAACAGAGCTCTGTTATGTTACTAACAGAACTCTGTTAAACAATTAATTTGAGGCTGAGAAAGAAAAAAGGAAAATTTGATTAAATTCCTGGGTAAAATAAGAAAAAAAGGCAAAAGTTGATAAAATAAGTCCTATGGTTAATCACTGTTACAAAATATTGCGAAATAAGAACTACAATAAACAGATAATCATACATTTCCGAAAGGTATTGTAATCCGATAAAAAAAATCAATATTGTGGGAAAACAAGACAACATGGGCGGACAATAAAAATTGTTTTTAAAGCATTTTACGTCCCTTTAACTTACCAAATCGTCAGAATCCTTAACAGAGCGAATTTTCATTGTAGATTTTGAAATTTTCCGAGATTTTAGATTTTAACACAACAGATTTTAGATTTTAACAACAGATTTTAGATTTTAACAGAACAGATTTTAGATTTTAACAGAACAGATTTCATATTTAACAGAGAAACAACATTATTTCTAAGGGAGACAACAGTACAAGATTAAGTTTTTGTCAAACAGTTTATTATAGATGGTATACAGGCGATTGGTTTGAAGTCGCTGTGGTCTAGTAAGTAGTGTGTTGGTTTATTAGACGAAAGGCCAGGTTCAAACCCCAGGTCGGACTTAAAAGGATTTTTTTCTTTCATTTTTTTAATTTGTTCTAATACATATCAAATATATAATATTTATCAGTATATTATTATATCAGAATATTAATATATACATATATATGTATGTATTAAAAAAATTTAAAAAAGAAAAAGAATCACACAAAAACAACAACTAGGGATTGAATTTGGAGATGATTGAGAATAAGCAATTGAATTTTAAATTCATTTTAAAAAATATTCTTAAAAATTTATTATTTACAACTCTTAGCAATAATCTCGAACAGCTTAGTTCAATCTCTGGCCAGGATCTTTTTTCGTTTTTATTAAATATATATGTATTTATGTATTGTATTTTCCTTTGAGATGAGTCTGAGAATTTGAAATTATATTTTTTTTCTTGGTCAGGAGTCTATTGAGATAAGTTTGAAGAGACCTTAAAATTTGATTTCTTTTTCTTGGTAAAGAGTCTATTGCATAAAGTGTGTCGAATTATTAAAGGGACCATCCGTCGAAACTAATTTATTTCAAAGCCTTTGAGTTCTTAATGCATAGGGAATTCCGGAAACGCCTGAAACATATGACGAAGATTACATTTTGACCTCTTCTAGTGTGTGGATGGTAACCTGATTGCCGATTGAATAGCCAAAATGGAGGTGGAAATATAGACTTTAGAAGTCACCGTAGTCTAGAAGTTAATGTGTTGGCTTATAAGAAGCGAGCCTATGGTTCAAACATGAAAAAACATTTCTTTCTAAACTTCCTCTCAGCAGTCTTCTGGTAAAAAAAAGTTAAAAAGAAAAACATAAAATGGTTCTCATAAATCTGTCGTTCGGAGTCGACTTGAAACTGTAGGTCCCGCTACTCATCTATAAAATTATGACAGACAACATAAGTGCTGTGAGTAGCCAGGTCGTAATCCTGATCGAAGTTCACCGGCTTGTTAGCAAGGCACTGTAGACTCAAAGCACTTGTGTTCAGCATGGGTTTTGTCTCGACTATAGTATGTAGATTCTTTGAGGATGAGAACGAATCATTAGAATACATATATATTTGGAATCTGTGGTTTATTAATGCACCCGAGAAGGAAACACATGAAAGCATATCAGGTGCTGTTGTTGATACCAAGCAGCATTCCGAAGTTCGTTAAGAGAATAGGCTTGGAGGACACAGTATGTGGATCTCCTATATAGATTGATGACCCGTCTTTACTAACGACTCTCCTCATGTATCCATACATTCAGTATAAATTTGCTTGTAAGATAGAATCCGTTAACATTTGAAAATCAGTGAACACAAGATTTTTCAGACAATTCCATTCATTTTCAAGAGGTGAAACCCATGACGGCATTTCTGCTTATGATCCTTATCTTCGGTTCCATGTTACCAAGTAAATTACAAGCCTAGCAACATGTCTGTACTTATCACGCCATGTAGGTTGATGTTGATGCTTCTACGTTATGGATCTGGTAGAATACAGTCAATGCTGACAAAGTCCGTCTTTTACAGAATGAAAAGCCTTTTAAATTCAGCTTGCATGATGGCACCGTAACAAAAAAAAATCAACGTTATTAGCTATAATTTGTCCACAGCATTAAAGGCAGTGCAAAATTACATTCCCATCAATGTAGACTCTTGGCTTCATGTCGCTGCATACGATAATTCATTCTATGCTTCGATTTATAGTTAAGCTAAGCTGCCAGTTGCAATGCAAAGCGATGATTGATTAGAAATATTTCCTAAAAAATTTAAATCTAAGGCTGTAAACGTTGGCGGCCTAGCAAAGTCTAGTTCAAACACTAATCACTTGCTCGTTATCCCATTATAGTCTTCTTAATGTGAGTAGACTTCATAATATGATATGAATATTTTTTTTTTTGGTTCACTATGTTCCCAAGAAATAATTTACGCTGATTAGTATCCGTAGGAACCACGTATAGATGGTAGTCGAAGTAATTCTCAGTCATTTTCGAACTAGAAATCATGTCAAAAGACAGATAAAGACTTTTGTGCAGAAGCTTTAATAACTGTAGTAAACGATCCTGCTATTTCTAGTTGTTAGAGACCCCGGATAACTAAACAATAGTCTCGAGTTCAAACATCAGCTAGTAGAAATATTCCAAAAAACAGTTTCTCTCAGTATATTTCATAATTTTAAATTTATTTACTCGTTTTACTGGTAATTAAACCGAAAGCATTACCTTAAACAAAACCAACAACATCAAAAAATATACTTTGAACTAGATTTTATTCAAGGATACTAAAATTAACATTCACACCCCCTTCCTGCCCTTATGCAAACAGTTTAAATGCACAAATAGAGAGAGAACTTGAAACAAAAGTTCTGAAAACACTTGCAGACATACTACCCACAAACGAACACAGATACATGCTGAAAAACAACAAAAAAAAAGAAAAAAAAAAAAAAATAAACGAAATCTCTAGTCAAAGGTAGAGAGAAAATTCTTGTTTTCTCCTTTCGTATGCCGGCAAATGCTCGCATAAGAGAAAATCTATTTTTCCCAGCATGGAAATTATAACAGGATGATGATGATGCTATTGTATGAGTAGAAAATTGCTATTCAAAGTTTGTGTGTATCTTGTATAGAAAGAGGGAGAGAGTGAGGATGAGAGTGGGAGAGGGAGACAGATGTTTGCTTCCTTTCTTTGCTATCAATGAAGGTGAAAGTCAGCAGCAGAGCAACAGCTACAGCCTGGCCTGGGTGAATGGACTTTTTCTTAACAGAGATTTTATTTCCTATGTCTAGTATATAGACAGACATGCTCTGTGTTTTTGTTGTTGTTGTTGTTGATATGGTTTTTTGTTGTATTATTTTAATCTTTTTAAATATAATTTTATTTGAACAATATTTTCCATTCTCTCGAGAAAACTTTGCTTGTTCTTGAAAACTGTGAGCAGAAAGGAGGTCACTGTCCTGAAAAGTGTTTGCTGATGTATATATACAGCAGTTGTAGCAGTAGAAGTAGCATAAAAGAAGGTCAAGGTTATTTAAATAATATTTTATAACGTACATATTTAACAGGAATATATATTTGAAAAGGAAAATGAAAACTTAAGCTGATTTGCTTATGTAACATGGGTTTGAATTTATCGAGTCTGTGGTAGAAATGGATTTTTTTTTTAATTAATTCATTAGTAAGAACCTAAGTAAAGAATTCTTCTTTTAAAAGTTACGATATTTTATGGTGATGTACTAAAAATATTTCGATTTATTTTTGCATATGATTTTTAATTTAAAATGAAAGGATTTACAACAGATTGCGAATACTTTAGACATTGTTTGGTTTTTTAACAAATTATATGGGATTTTGTTTCGTTGATATTGCTCCTGAGGTCTACATTTAGAGATTCCTGCTGTAGCTTTTCTAATTTCGATTATATTATGGCTTCCAACAAGAACTTTCGGAATTTGACAGTTGATAAAGACCATCTTGTCAAATTACATAATTGGTCATTATAACCCTTCAGTCAGGATTATTGACCTAGTTTCTCACACCACTTATGTTGTGTGTGTTAATTTTATACATAAGTGGCGGGACCTACAGTTTAAAGTCGACTCCGAACGACAGATTTTTTTTGAGAAACTTTTCATGGCAATTTTATTTACTCTCAGAGTTTTTGCCAGAAATCTACTGAGAGGAAATCGCCGAAGAAATACTTTTTGTATTTTGTTTTGATGTCTGGCCTGGGGCTCGAACCCTGGCTTTACGTCTAATAAGCCAACACACTACCTACTAGACTACGGCGACTTCATCTTGTCAAATTAGTTGTTATTTAATCAGTTTGATTTGTCAAATCACCATGGACGACCGTAGACAACGAAATGTGTCGTTGTATAGATTTTTAAGCTGTTGGTGCCTACATACATAATTGGCAATTAAAACCCTTCAGCTTCTCACACCACTTATGTTGTGTGTGTTAATTTTATATATGAGTGGCGGGATCTACAGTTTAAAGTCAATTCCAAACGACAGATTTATGAAAAAGTTTTCATGGCAATTTCATTTACTTTCAGAGTTTTTGCCAGAAATCTTTTGGGAGGTAGTTGCCGAAGAAATATTTTTTCAAATTTCTTTTTATTTGAGATGTCTGTCGGTAGGGTTTGAACCGCGGTGGCCTCTCATCTAAGAAGACAACACACTAGCTACTAGACCACGGAGTTCATGGTAACCCCAATTTGAGATTCAAGAGCGACATCATCTATCAAAATTTCTTAGAAAATTACGATATCCAGAAAATCACTGTCAACGGTAAGCACTATAAATTGATGATTATGAAATTCTTTTGGCTTGCATTGGATGATCAGGGCATCAACGACATATGGTTTCAATACCATGGCGCTACCTGTGGCACGGCTCTTTCCACTGTACACGGCGATTTGAGGGCATGCTCATCTCACGTGGATGTAATGTGAAGTGGTCACCCAGATCGTTCGATTTGACCCCGTCGGCCTGTGCATTCTTTAAATGTATGCTAATAGAGGAGACAAAGTACTTAAAATGAACACTTTGCTTGCTACCGATAGTTTGCTATTCTCCTGCAATTTTTGTGAAGCGTTGGCTATAATGAATTCCGTCAAATCGAAGTAAATCCTAACAGGCATATGAGCACAAAAAATCGGAATGATAGTGAAACACAAAATCGAAAAGATCGTGAAATTATAATGATGAAGTCGCCGTAGTCTAGTAAGTAGTGTGTTGGCTTATTAGACGTGAGACCACGTTTCAAACCCCAGGTCAGACATCTCCAACAAAACGAAATATGACTTCGGCGACTGCCTCTCAGCAAATTTATGGCAAAAACTCTGAGTGTAACTGAAATAAAATTAGCATGCATAAGTTTCTCAAAGAGTAGCTGGAGCAGCTAAGTCGTAACTATGAAGGGTTGTAAAGACCAATTATGTATGTATGTATGTATGTCATTAAATCAACATAAGATTGATTTCGTTTGTAGCTTTCTTTCTGCCCTGTAAAGCAGAAGATTTATTTTTTAAAGTTCATTGTAGAAAATACATTAACATTTTAAAAAAATTAGTCTACTTGTAGGCTTTAAAACAAAATCAATAATTAAAACAATTTTTTTTGTTGTAAAATTTATTTTAAAAGTTTCTCTCATTTGTTTTTTTGGCTTTCGCAATTATACACTGGTTTGTTTTACACTAAAACTATGCGCTATAAACTCTACTACAGAACTACAATTACCATGTTTTCTTTTATTTATTTATAAAATATAGTATAATTTTTGTTGTTGTTGTTGTTTTTAATACATGATTTACATATTAAATTATAAATAATAATAATAAAAAAAATATATATACTATAAGCTGAGCACTTAAACTGGTTACCTTTACATTAACAAAAATAAGAAATTTTGTTTTTGGGGAATTTTCTAATAAAAAAATGTGTAAAAAAAAACTGAATTTATGATTTTGATAGTTTGATGAATGATATTTTAATTGTAATTAATTAATGGTTTGCTTTGATTGGTTTATAAATAATTTAAGAGTTTTGTCAATAGTTTACAGAAAACTTTTTCTTTGTGGAATGAGGAATTTTTTTTAAGAAGTTTTCTTCAAATATAAGAATGAATTATTATGCGAGAATATGATGTGAATACTTTAAATTATTAAAGCATGTAAATGTAAAATAATAGAAAAGTTTAAATTATAATTAATAGGCTACATATGTATGTATACGACGGTTTCATGGAATAAAAAACTACGCTTTTCTTTTCAGTCCAATCATGCATAGTGTAAAGAATATAACAATCCAGGCACACATTACCAGGAAACCATTATAGACCTGATTATTGGTAATGCTCCAACCTTTTTCTAAAATATTTCGTGCCGATATAGAGGGCAAGGTGAATGGAAAATACATGACTACCTCTTGTAAGGCCTTTGGCATGCCCTCCAGGGGCCATAATAAACCTGTAAACAAGAATAAGAAAAAAAAAAATTGTTTTATATTTGAATTATTAAACAAAAAAAATATTTAAACTTACCGCACAATATAATCATAGGATAGAAAGCTCCCGTGGCTACAAAATTTGCCTCCGTATGTGATTTACAATACACAGAGATTAGTAAACCTTTTGGAAAAAATTTAAAATTATTTTTTGAATTAATTTAAATCATTTTAAAATTTAAATTTATATTATTTGCATTTTTTTCTTTTCTTTTTAAACTAAAAAAATAAATTTTTTTGTTGTCTTTCCTCCTCACTTACCAAATAACATGCCACAAAATGAGGTCAATGTCAATAGAAATATTAATGTCGCCGTATCGCCCTTATTATACGTATCGAATACAATACCAATATACATAATCACTTCGAAACTTTGTATCACCATGATAATGAATTGTGTAAACAGATGGGCCCATAACATTTGCATAGCCGATACACCGGCTACCAATGTACGATCCCATACACCATCCATACGCTCTTCAATGAATACCGCTGCCGTCATTAAAGTAGCCAAAAAGAATACCATACTAATGTTGTTGTTGTTGTTATTATGATTATGAAAAGATATAAACAAAAAATAAATATGAATTTAGATTATTATTGTTAATATTATTGTTGTAGAAATTTATAAAAAAAATGTTTAATTTCTTATGTCTTTACGTCATTATTACGCCAGGTGCCACATATTGTTGAAATTCCATATCTTCTGAACCATAAATCGGTTCTTTCATACTGATTGGTATATCAGCCAGTGATTGTGGTAAATTACAATCGCTCAAAATATCCTTGATGAAGGTATGATAGTGTTCTCGTAGTTTTCTTTCCACAAAATAAGCTATTTGGCGATCTGTAAGTGTAAAGTGAAAAAAAAAGGGAATTAGAAGTCAAAATGTAATATCTGTACGGATCTATTGTTCTTAAACTTAAACCACGGCCACTTAATTTGGCAAAAAAATAACTTCCTTTTCCATCGAATTTATTAAATTCTAAGTCTTGTTTTCGGTATCAAAATCTTCAATGCTTAAGTGCCCTGTCCAAATGCTTGATGCCCCAGTAGCCATATTTTCTATATTAAAGTCTATAATATCAGTCACATTTTTTATAAGGCCTCAGCTAAGTACATAGTTACTTAAACTCTAAGTGCACCATAAGCTGCTACCTTATTGGGTTACATTGTGGAAACTGACTGAATCAGATCTCGCGAGAATTCATCCAATTATATTTCAACAACTAAGGTCTTTATTCCGAACGATTCGAAGTTTATCTGCTCACCAGAGATGACTGGTTGTTCAGCTCTGTGTTTAAAAAAAATACTGATGTACCAGTCTTCAAGGGTTTCTCCGAATAGAAGCACCAAAAAACTATAGATTCCAGTGCGAATTAGGCCAGCCATCCTTTTAATAATAAATCCATAAGAGGAAAAGAGTTTCGAATCGGACATAATTTTCCAACTGTTTTTAAATATGCCCCTAAATTAATACCGTTTTAAGTGAACTTTTCTGTGAAGCTTACTAGACTCAGGGTTTTAAAGATCATTAAAGATTACATGATCAAGCCTAATTCGGGATGAGGATTGATCTGTATTCCGAAAATTCTCGCAATCATTAACCTTCTGCACCTTTTCCCTATTAGATGTTGTAAGTCCATATACTGCTCAAATGGGAAAGAAGAGATAAGTTTAAATCATCTCTTATGCTTTAGGACTGACAAAACGTGACCGAAATACTTTGAAGGCCATAATGTCCATTGTCCTCCGCGGAGCAGAAATACATTGGACAGACATTTAAAATCCCAACTTAAACCATGGTACCAAATTAAAATACTGAAGAAAATTGTACCTATAATAAACTAATTCGAAAATATTTTGGGTTTTTTAAATAGTACTATTTCAATTTGGTACCTTTAGGTTTGTTTATTTTTTGACTTTTATGATACCAAATTAAAATACTAAAGACAATTATATCAATAATAAACTAATTGGAAAATATTTTGGTCTTTTTTAAATGGTACTTTTTCAATTCAGGTTTGGTACTATTTACCTTGAAAAGTTTTTTATAGCATATTTTAATTTAAAATAGGATTTGTGTAAGATAAAAAATAACGACAAAAAAGAATACGTCATACTACTTATGTATATTATTTACTTGATTGTCTTAATTTTTTTTAGTACTTTGTACTTTCTTTACAAAGAAATATTACATTTTATTTAAACCAAGAAATGACCTGTAGGAAAAGAATTTTTTTATTTGGTACTATTTATGTTGAGTAGGATTTTTTAACCTTTTTTCTTCTATTTTATGCTATAGAAAAATATAACTTTTTATTTAAACCGAAAATTGTTCTATAGGAATGAGATTTTTTTTATTTGGTACTATTTAATATGGGTACGATTTTTTACCCTTTTCTTATTCTATTTTATGCTATAGAATCTATATTTTTTTAGGTTGTAATAATAATTCAATTATTTTTACATTATTTTTCTGTTTACAATTTTTATTTCACTAAATTTGTTAGTTTGGTACTATTTTTTACCCCCTTTTTAATTGTACGAAACAAAAGTGTAAAAATATTCTTCAGAGAATATCATTTAAACTTAAAAAATGAAACTTTTTTTGACACTTACCTGTCATATCAATACGTACTGCCAGTTCAGCACTGTTAATGGCATCATCTGCTGCATAACGGCCATCTTCCATTAAGGATTGCATCGAGGTAGAGAAGTTTTGTGGGAAATAAATGTAACCCAATATATCAGTAGCCTTTGAATCACGATAAGCATCTTCAACATTATCATAGAAAACCTAGAAAATTAAATTGTTTGATGGAATTATTTAAAGTAGGAAAGCGGGTTTTAAAGCAACAATATTACCTTCTTTATATGATCACTATCCTCTAGACTTGTGACAAAACGACACGATATCCTATTAAAATTGCACGTGTCATTGAAAACTGATACCGTAATTAAGTCAGGATCAAAACAGGTGTCCCATTTCGTTATTTCACTATTCACAATACCTATTCTCATATTGTTGGGGGTCTTGCCAATGGCCATATAAAAACAGGATAATTGTATCAAAGGAAACATTAACATAAAAATAATGCCACTGTAAAGTAAAATAAAAAATTAAATTAGTTGGTGGGTACATTGGGTTGTTTTAATTTCTTTGTTTTTGAACACACCTCGGCTGCCTGAATAATTGTACAAAATTTTTGGTCATCAGCGCTTTTATTCTACCCTTGGTGGTGAAAAAGAATTTCTTTTGATTCTCATTCTCTTCGACTGCTGTTGCTCTCTCTAACGGTGGTTTCTCTATATTCGTTTCCATATTGACTTTTTCTGTGGGTTGTGTTATACTGGAGGCATCGATTACCTCCACACCATTGCATATAGCATTTGAGGCATGTTGTTGATTGGAGGGTAATTTAGCCAGAGAAGCCTCAATAACATCATTGTCACCTTGTTTTTGACTTAATATAAGGAAAGCATCTTCTATGGAATTAACTTCAAATCTTAACATAATATTTTCGGGTGTATCTTCAGCCAGCAGTACACCTTTGCGCATTAAACCAATCTAGAAGGGAATTTTAAAGGTAATTTTAGAATTTGTCGGGAAATTTAAAAAGCTTAGAAGGTATGAACTTACACAATTGGCTTGTTTAGCTTCTTCTATGTAATGTGTAGTTATAATCACAGCCATTTTACTATTTCTGGTTGATTCCACCAAAAAATCCCAGATTCTGGAGGAAAATTTTTTTTTTTTTGAATAAAAATTAATATTTTAATAAAAATTAAATTAAAATAATTAAATTTATTAAATTATTAAATGCAAGGTTGTTATGTCCAGAATCTGGTGTAAGCAGTTTGCTTACTTCGTTTATAAACGTATTGTGGGAAGATTAAAATTATTTTTATTGTTATTTTACTCTCATTATATTTATTTTTTACATAAATTAATTAAGTATTCTTTTCTTTCTTTGCAGGTAATTATACAATTTCTATTTGAATAATCTCAATCAAACACTTTTCAAAAAATTTATGCAAAAATTTCAACTAAATCTGAACAAAAGATGAAAGTAAGTCTACTCAAGTAATTATTCTTATTGGTGTGTGGTTTTAAATAGTTTTTAAACCTTTTCTTTTTTCATTACCAACCAAACCTGAAAAAATCCATCGATAAAACTCATTACGCACCAAAATTATCGGGTTTTTTATCTTTAAATTTAATTAAAATAAAGTGTGTACGAGATATCAACGAAATTTTTTATTCGCTTGAAAAACCTATTGATACCACTATGTGTGAAATATAACTTCCTGGCGATGGACATTAGAAAAAACTATGATTCCTTTTTCTATTCAAATCATCGTTAAAATGAATCGATGTTACATCGATATACTATAAAATACATCCATGTTTGCTGGGCATCGAATGATTTTTATAACTGTTGCCTGAAAGTAATAGAGTACCTACCGTCACCAAACGATTTATTGTCTTTCCCTCAATCTTTACATATAGACAGACTATCCTCGCCTTCCCAAAATCCTGTTGTCCTGGCAAAATTCAGAACACAACTCGACGTTCATTATAATAAACCCCTGCCTATCACATAAATACATTTTTGGTCATTACAACCCTTCAGTCAGCATTACGACCTAGCTTTTCACAACACTTATGTTGTGAAAGTTAATTTTATACACGAGTGGCTGGGTCTACAGTTTAAAGTCGACTACAAATGACAGATTTTTGAGAAACTTTTTCATGGCAATTTTTTTCACTCTCAGAGTTTTAGTCAGAAATCTGCTGAGAGGAAATCGCCGAAGAAATATTTTTTCATATTTCCTTTTGTTGGAGATGTCTGATCTGAATTTGAACCTACTATACTAAGGCGACTTTACTGTTATTGCCCTGGCAAAATTCAGTGTACTATTCGGCGTCAGTTATGATAACTCTCTTCCTGTCTGTTATTTTATAAATACCCAGATGTTTCCCCCTGAGATTGTGTGTTCTGGTGATTCATTCACCTCATCTTCTATTCCAAAACAAATGCTCTTTGAGTCTACGATGTCTGCTGAAATATTACTTTGGGAAATTGTAGTGCATAACTTGAATCAATACTCCTTGAAAGTATCCAACGAAAGTTTAATTTGCCTCCATGCCGTTTAGCTTCAAATTGGAATTTACCCTCCTCGAAAGCTGATCTGCCTACTTATTGCCACCAATTCTTGTTGAGCGGATTCAACTTTAAGTTCTTTGCATGCCTGAAAGTCTAATAGTATTGCTTATCCCTTCGTCTGTACTTCTTGTCCACGTTAAATAGATCATGTCTTTCGGTGGAGCAAACTTTCGCCTGGAAGGTACATGCGAATTACTCATGATATTTCGAAAATTTCACTTTTGGACCATATACCCAAGCTTGGTACTTTCATTTATTCTCATTTCTTTGGATTATTAGTACTTATTTGTTACATAATTTTTTATTTCTAATTTTACGTACTTTTATAGGTACCTTTTTGGTACTTTTTGTAAAAATATTACTTACTTTTCTCTCAACATTGGATCCAAACCAACTGTGGGCTCATCCAATATCAACAATTCTGGATCATGTATCATAGCGCAGGCAAACGATACACGTCTCTGTTGGCCGCCACTGCATTTTTTAATCAACTGTTTGGCGGGTGGCAATTGCAATAAGTCACGTAAAATTTTAAATTTTTCACGTATTTTCTCATCTCTCATGCCATAGATGCGACCAAAATAATAAACTGTCTCCTTGACAGTCATTTCCTCTACCAATGCAATTTCCTGAAGGGGGGAAAAATTTATTTTTATAGAAATAAACAACATAGGACATAATGGCTTACCTGAGGCATATAGCCAATGCGAGAACCGGGTATACCACTGCCGGGAGCACCTGGTTTTAAACCCAATACACGCACTTCACCACTATTGAATTCCCTTTGGCCCACTATGCAAGAGAGCAATGTGGTTTTGCCACAGCCAGAAGCACCCAGCAAACCATAGCTGTTTAAGAGGGAGAGAGAAAGAGAAAAATTAGTTTCAAGATTTCTTTTGTTTTCTATTTTATGTGGCTTTATTAATTCCAATCACATTTTATCATCATATTCTTTACCATTTAAAGACTTAATCATTTCAATTTCATTTTTCAATCATCCATAATCAATTTGATTTTATTCTACTCACATGGATCCACGCTGTACATTCATATTCAAATAGTTGAGTATGATTTTTGGTTTCGATTTGCTGCCATAATATTTATAGCCATTCCGTACTTCTACGGCTGCCGCCATTTTGAGGTGGGGGGGATAGTTAAGAAAAATAGAAGAAAAATAATCTAAAAAAAAAAATTGCTCGCGACTACTTTTTTTTTGTCACACTGTCTTTGTGCTGACTGCCTGCCTGATGACAATGATTGTTACTTGTATGATCAACCTGTGTGCGGTGGGTCTCGTGGTGGTACCCCCTCTTCAAAAGTTTTGTTGATAAAAATTTTGTTTTTATTTTGTTTTTGTTGTTAAAGTTTTTTCCTTTTAAGGCTCATGTGTTTGTAATTAATGCAGTTGATGTAGCAATTGATTCTGTATTTTTCAACTGTTTGCCCGCCGTTTTTATTTGTTGTGCTACTGCTGCTGTGTTTTTATATTTTTAGATTCTCAGTCTGGCTTTAACAATTTTTTTTCCTTAAAAAACACCAAGTTTGCCAAGGTTTTCAATTGTGCGCCTCTCTTTTTAAATGTATTTCTTTAGTTCCCAGTGTTTAATTCTCGAGAAGCTAGAAGAGGGGAGAGAAATTTTTTTTTAATTTTTAATAACAAAAAATCACGCGTGATTTCATTTTGTTTTGAAAAATAAAAGGAAAAGGATTTAAAAATAATTAATTTTATTTAAATATTTTGGATTATTTTTTCTGGAATTTATAATTTATGTTTTCATTTTTTATTCCCAAATGATGTCATTTTGCATAAATTTTTTGAAAGAATATTAATTATCCGTATTAAGCCGTAAGAATTTTTTCATAACTTCTAGAAATCCAGGTAATTTTTTTCAATAAAACGTTTAAAATTCCACTCTAATCGCTTTAAATACTTTAGTTCTGTGGAATTCAAATTTAATCATGCATAAATTGGAAAAATTCCATTTTTTATACAAACAAATTTCAGGCGGGCCATAATTTTATTTTTATCTGCGGATCTAAATATGTAGCATTATTTTAACCAAAAAAAAAAAAAAAATTTGTTATTCTAGAAGAATGCTGTTTTTAAAGACTATTTTTCCAGGCTGGCCATAAATTACTCGTATTATAAATGTGAGATTTTTAAGTAATTTTTCGGTTTCGGCAACACTTAAAAGTACTCCGGTTTGTTTGTGGCCACAATTTAAATTTTCTAAATGTTTGACTTGAATTGTAAGTAGTTTTAGAAAAACGAAGATTAAAAGGAAACTTTTTAGAATTTTAATATCTTAGTTATACTAAAGGTAAGGGATCTAAATACTTTTGTAACGAAATTTGAATATCAAATGCTTAATTCGCTACGCGGTCCAAATTATTTTCTATTTTTATAAATAGTAAGTTCTGCACCAAAAAATCTACTCTTTCGAAATTCATGAAGGTGAGGTTAGGTAAGGGGGCGTACCATCCTTAAAGAATGAGGTCCCACTTATGTCAGCAATTAGGTTCTTTTTGATACCACAATCAATTCTCTGCAACATGTTGGGGATTGCAGCTCATCAGCAATGCAATTTACAACGATATGCCTACGTCCGGGAATCCATGTAACAGTTACCTTTGATCCGAAATTTTTCTGAGAAATCCTTGCAATTCATGGGCAAGGACAGATTTTTGTATATGAGAGGCGGAAACTTCACTTTTATGTCGATGAATTTATTTCCTCTTAGAGTTTTTGGAAGCAGGCTGAGGAAGTTGCCGAGATGCCTGAGTTTTAATCTGAGTGCCCAAAAATTCCCACGTGTCTGACTGTTACAAGGAAGACTTCCTTTAGTCTCCTCTTCTTCCTTGGTTTTCCAGCTTTTGCGTGTTTCCTCAGGATCCAAAATTCCTTACAAATGGTATGATGTTTTTGGACTGTGGCTATGTGGTCCGGATCTCGCTAGTTTGCCTGCATTATTCGATTAAGTGACTCATCCACAAAATTTAAATTTAAAATTTAAATTTAAATTCCTTTGCCAATGAGTACAGTTTGAGAGACCATTTGTCTGCTCCTCAAATTTTACCTGGATTTTCTGTTATATTAACCTTTGCAAGTGCTACAGGTGATGTTACCGCCAACGTCCCGGTATATAGAATGTCCCCATATGAAGGTAACTGTCAAACGTGTCTTGGGGAAACTTTTTGCTTTTTTTTTATTTAAGAACCTACATTGTTCGTTGCGGTGAATTAAAATAAATAATTTATTAATTTTATTTATTTTATTAACATGCTTTAGGCGAGCCTGTTTTTATTTGTTGACTACACGTAAAAAGTAGAAAATAATTCTATTTTTAGTAGAAGTCAACAATTAAACAACAGCAGCTATTTATTATGTATACTACTTTGCAGGCAGGTCAGATTTCTATTTTTAATATTAAATTTGATTAAATATTTGTATTGGCATATAATTATTGACTTAAGTCAATAAGTTGTGTCTGGCACTATCATGAATTCCTCAGACCTAAACTTCTTTGAGGAATTTTATTGAAATCATAAGCAATTTTAAATAATTACATTCTTTTTGTTTGTTGAATATTTTTAAATTGTCTTCTGATTATTAATGAAAGTCAATAGCTTATGTATGTTATTTCATAAATTTCAAATGCCTGAGGTATGCCAACAACAACTAATGGTTTGTGTAAGGCGACTATTCATATATCATTCATAACAGAATTTATAAGAGGTATGACCCGTAGTCGCCGTAGTCTAGTAGGTAGTGTGTTGGCTTATTAGACGTGAGACTACGGCTTAAAAGCCACGTCAAACATCTCCAGCAAAAAGAAATATAAAAAAATATTTCAACGGCGACTTCCCCTCAACAGATTTCTGGCAAAAACTCTGAGAGTAAATAAAATTGTTAAAAAAGTCTCTTAAAGTTTCATTTGGAATCGACTTTAAACTGTAGGTCCCTCAACTTATATATATATATAAATCCTTCTCAATGGCCGTTCTTGTACAGCTTCTATTGCCCATACAATATCATTTAAAGGACCAAGGATTTTTTCTTTTCTTAATGTGATGTCACCAGAAAGTGAATATTAAAATATATTTTCAAGATTCATTCTTATCTTCTTAAATTTTAACCCATTAAATCTGAACTCAACTCTCTGCTAGAACCACTGTTCACTCTAGAATTTTTTCTCAAACCTTTCCTTAAGAAATTAATCTAAAAACTTCTATCTTCAATCTACTAAGTACACATTAATTTCAGACGTAATCAATTTGAGACGAAATGATTGTGATTAAAAAAATTTTTTCACACCAAAAAATTAACATAAAATCTCACGTTTAACAGTCAACAATTCTATTTAATTATTATTTTTTTTTACTTTATTGTTCTTGTTGTTGTATTATAATTTATTGTATTTAGATTTTCAATTTACATTTCAATTTCCGTAAATAATTTTTGAAATTATAAAACGAAATGCAATAAAAACGAAACAATTTATTTCTAAAATATCATGCAATCTCTGTGCTGAACTAATTAAATCAAATAACAACAGTTTAATGAGTTTAAAACACACAACAATAAATTGTAAAATTAATTTTTTAACAACACTAAATAGAAAGAAAAAAATTTATTTCAAATGTAATTTGAAAGGAAATGTTATTTTTTTTATTATTAAAAGTAGGTTAGCAATCAAATAGATTTGATTAAAAAATTTACATAAACCCAATGTATTTCGTTGCCCCTATTGTAATGGCTGCATTATTTGTCGATATTGTCGACAAATACTACTTGTCGCTCAATTCAACAGTTTTGTCCATGAGCGTATTTATAGGGAACAGATTCTTTTATTTCATTGGAGCATATTCCGTAGCAGTATGTACAGAACAATGAAAGACATATCAAATTTTTCATCAGATAGCCCTCTTTTGTGGTTCGGGAAATTATAAAAATAGGTGGTTCGAGTCATGCATCAGACTGTCCAGAAGGCCTAAGGGTGATAACCGGTCTTTTGACAGGTCACTGTATACTCAAAGAAAACTTGTTTAGAGTGGGGATTGTCTCGAACCCAACATGTAGATTCTGTGATTATGAGAATGACTGTTTGCCATCTTTGTGGAGCTAATGCAGAGGAAGCTAAGTTTCCAAACGTTAGATAAAATGTTTGAAGTGCTAGGTATATCTATCTGTTCACTGAAATGGAATGAAATGAATCAAGAGCGATTGTGAATGTTAGTTGTGTCCTCCTTAAGTAAATTTTGTATTTCTTGTCCTTCAGATATTTTCCAAAAAATCTTGAATTACAAATATAGGCTGAGTTTTTCGCATCTTGAGTTTTGCAGAAAATTGGGCATATTAAGGGGGTTGGTTTACCTCTTGAATGATTCTGTTCTTTCAAAAATGTTCAGAGGTAATCTAATCGCTAGCGATATAACGTCTGAGAAAGTTTGTTCTTTGCATGAAGATTATCAATGCTGCTATCGCCTATTATTGTAAAAGTTGCTGTAGTATAATAGGCAGCGTGTTGGCTTATTAGACGATAGCTCGTGGTTCAAACTCCAAACAACAACAAAAAATTCTTTCAGCAACTTCCTCTCAACAGTCTTCCGGCAAAAAGTCTATTCAATTGCTATGAAAAGTTTCTCAAAAAAATCTATCGTTCAGAGTCGATATTAAACGGTAAGGGTCATGCCACTCATGAATAAAATTAACACGTTGAACATTGGTGGTGTATGAAACTATGTTGTAATCCTGACTAAAGGGTTGTAATGACCAATTAAATAAGCAAGTATAGACACAAGAATTAAACTGTCTTTCTTATAACTAGATAGTTCTCTTTCAATACATTAGCTTTTCTAAGTCTTACACGAGTATCACGGTACGATTATATACTCATATGGGTGTTTCGAGATACCCTTTTTTAATTATATAGTAAAGCAATGATTTGGAAGAAATTTCTTTAAAGGTATATAACTGGGAAGTTGTCGCCGTAGTCTAGTAGGTAATGTGTTGACTTGTTAGACGTGAAGCCACGGTTTAAAGCCCAGGTCAGACATCTCCAACGAAACGAAATATGAAAAAATGTTTCTCCGGCGACTTCCTCTCAGCAGATTTCTGGCAAAATGTCTAAGAGTAAATAAAGTTGTCATAAAAAAGTTTCCCCAAAAAATTCATAGGTTCCGCCACTCATGTGTAAAACTAACACACACAATATAAGCTAGGGAAGCTAGGTCTTAATTCTGACTGAAGGGTTGTAACGATCAATTACGTTACGAACTGGGTAAATAGGATTCCAATAGAATTATTCATGTGAACTTGTTGGGAAATGTGCTCTTTTACATGGTTTTTTTCAGATGGTAAGACACTAAATAGATTTCAATTCAGGAATTAAACATATTTTCATTACATTGTTAAGATGTTTCAAAACGATTATACCCTCCACCACCAATTTGTAGTACCTCTTGAGCCTCAAGCGTAAACAATGATGTTGAAAGCATTGTTTCGAAATTAAGTACGTAGAATCCTTCATTTTAATATCTTGACCGACTAATGGTTATTTTTTTTGTCTCTTTTTGCTTTTAATGTTTAAAAACATTAAACAATTTAATAATGCTTTTGGCATGTCTGTAGCAATTTATTGGCTTTAAATGTTAAAAACGCTGACGACGATGGTGACTATATGATGACACTTATGACTATGCTTATAAGCAATTCTTTTGTAATGATTTCTTTTGTTAAATATTAAAAATAATTATTTATTATCATTTTTAAAATTGTTTATTGTTGTTTTAAAATTGTTTGCTGAAGACAATACAAATTTTCTTAATAAATTTTTTGTTTTGTTTGACGTCTTCATCATGACAACTCATAAATTGTTATAATTAATCATTTATAATTTTTATTTCTTTTCATTATTTTTTCGTTTTTGTTTTATTCTTTTTCATCTTCTTCTTCTTATTCTTTTATAATAATTTATTCTCTTCGTTTGAAAAACTCCGCGTATTAAATTTGCATAATTTTTCAAAATGTTACTTTCTTTAAAGCGTCATAAATTTTATTCGTTTTAAATAAAAATAAAAATTTATTTAAAATTATTTTTTTTTTCTTTTAGCATAATTTAAGTGCATTGATCTCTGTTTGTTATGCGCTGTTCTAGTTTTTTCTGTTCAGCTTCTGTTTTTTTTTTGTCTTTTCGATTTTATTTCAGTTTTTATTTTATCTCGAAAATTCTTAATGTCTTGCTTAATTATGGCTTCCAGCAGTTGTATTCTGCATTTCAATTTTCAAAAGAGGTTTGAGGCCAAGCCAGTGTTTATGGCAAAAACAAGTTTTATTAAAATATTAATAAAAAAAATAAGAAAGAAACAATCTTACAAGAATTTCAAGTTATTACAGCCGTTTGTTAATAAAAAATGCAATACAATTGAGCTTTAATCTTAAGCTGAGAAGGAGGGGTTTGTTTGTTTTGAAATCGAATTTATTTCAGTTATAATTTAAATAGTCTTTTAATGCTGTTACAGTAATTAAGCCTAAGAGTACCAAGAAAATTTGTAGTGAAAACTATAGACACATTTGGAAATTAGTACCCGTTCTGAACTGGTATACGTGAGTATTTATAGCCGAAAGGCCGGTTTATTTTTGAATAGTCTGTTATTCGATTCATACTGGCGAAATTGTGACGACCAATCTCAGGTCGGCTTAAGCCCTAACGATTAATCTGGGATAAACTGCAGCCATTGATTCAAACCACAGCCTAGACAAATCGACCAAAACGAAGTATAAATAAAGTATTTCAGCTCTTCTAGTAAAACTCTGACAGTAAAAAAATGTCATGAGTAGTTTTTTAAAAATCCGTCGTTCGGACTTTAAACTGCAGATTCCGTCACTCCTGGATATAATTAATACACACAACAAATGATGTGAGAAATGACGTCATAATCGCCGAAGAAATATTTTTTCATATTCCATTTTGCTGGAGATGGGCTGATCTGGAGTTTGAACTGTGGCCTCACGGCCAATAAGCCACCGCACTACCTACTAGACTACGGCGACTTCCCAAGAAAATATTACGACCACTTATTCGAATCGAATATTCGTTAAAAATCAGTTCCATTTCTCCCCATTTTACAATACACTTTTCCCAGTAATATTCAGTAGCTTAAATAACCCGTTGATAGCAAGAAACTTCTAAAACTGCAGTCAATGGCAGACGTCACATTTTCATTATTGTTATCCTCGAAAGATTCCAATACAATCGTAGTGTAGCACACTTAAGAAAAATTTCAATAAAGAATTCATTCTCTGAAATATCTGGTATTTATATTGGGTTTTTACATTTCGTCACTACTTCTTCCAAAAGAAAAAAATTTTTTTCTGGGAACAACTAAAACCGTTAATGCTGTACTAAAACCAGTTGATGGCAACCTTGGGAAGTTTTTTTTACTGGCACAACACAACTACATAAACAACTTTTAATAAGTTGCTGTACGTTTTTATTCTACAAGCACTTGTTTTAATGCACTTGTCCCACTGTATACAAATAGCGTTAAATTGTCTGTCCTTCTAAAAGCCTTTTTTGAATTTTTAAATACATTTTTTTAAATTGTTTTTACGTTTTAAATACTTTTTAACCATAATTTTTGTAATTTTCAATTACAATTATCACGTGTTTTAAAAAGTACTTTTAGTTGTGAAATGGAATTATTTTTATTTTAAACGGGATTGTAATTAAAAACAATTTTGATGGAGTCCGGGTAAACTAAAAAATTTAATTAAAATACAAACCGACCAGTTTAAAATTATTTGTAAATACTTTTGTTTTCTCTAATATTGTCGTATGATGATTGTATTCTGTGAAGTTGTCATATTGGAAAAGTCGTCACATCTTTCTTCTTAGTTATGGAAATAAGACTTAAAATTTTTTTTTTTAAACCTATGAGGACGGTGCCAGTTCAGTCAATATTAAAGCCGAGCTTAGATTCTATTACTCCAAAACATTCTATGACATAGATTAGTGGAGGCTGTATTGATTGTCGCCGTGTCTATTAGGTAGTGTGTTGGCTTATTAGACGTAAATCCCGTGAAAGAAAGAAAGAAAGAAATCTGCTGAGAGGAAATCGCCGAAGAAATACTTTTTGTATTTTGTTTTGGTGTCTGGCCTGGGGCTCGAACCCTGGCTTTACGTCTAATAAGCCAACACACTACCTACTAGACTACGGCTCTAAGAACATAATGTTGCGAAATAAAGAAAATTTTTTCCAAAAATGTGGTGTGGTTTCTTCTTGAGGCAGAAACAAAATACGACTTTTGTCGTATACAGTTCTTGACGTTTTGGTGGCGATTTAACTTTTTATGTAATTTGCAGTTACAAACCTTTAATTGTCTATGCATGAGAGGTGGGACCTACAGTTTAACGTTTATCTCCGAACGACAAATTTTGAAATCTTTTTAATGGCAATTCGTTTACTACCAGAGTTTTAGCCAAAGGATATTTTAATACATTTGATTTGTAGTTTTGACCTTGTAACCCTTTTAAGGCTTACTTTTATTAGCTCTTTTTTCTCCATTCCATTCTCCAAAGCGATAAAAATGCTTTACGAGTTCTTCATGAAAATGAAAAATTTAATTCTTTTATGATTTCGATATGAAATGCTTATCATGTTGATGTTGTTGTTATTGTTGTAACATATAAACGTTTATTTAAATTATTTAAAATGAGGTTAATTATATTTACAATAATATATTGTATATACAATACATATATATATATATTTGATGTAATGCCATTTAATTTAAGTTTTTAATTTTTTTTTTGTTATTTTTGATTTTGTTATTATGCGTTCATTTGACTGTTCGTCTCACTGTTGTGTGTGAGTGTTTAGTTAGTCTTACTTTGAAAGGTCATATGCCTTAAAGTGGATTTCAATGATATGACGATGATGATAATTATTTTATACAGCTAACTATTTGAAATTGTTGTTGTTTCACTTTTTTTTCTATTAAAATAAAAAAAAAAATTAAATAAAAAACAAAAAAATTTTAAGGTGTTGGTGTTGTACGGTTATTTGGTTGGCTTAAACATCTTGGTTGTTGATTTGACTTACACTATTAACAGTTGACTGTGTTGACACGTACTGTTGTCAGGATTTTTTGAATTTTTTAAAAATATTTTTTGGTTGTAAAATAATTGTAATAATATATTCCAAAATTATTTATTCTGTTTTTTTTTTGTATATTTTTATTGCATATTTGCCCTTCTTGTTAAGATGTTTTTAACAAAAACCATTGAGTTTTAACAGTTTTATTTTGGGATTTTTTTTTTTGTTTGTTTTACATTGTAAAGCACTAGAGACTATAATCAATCACCGTCATCATAGTTCCAGAATTTGTTGTAAAATAAAATCGCTAAATCATTTTGAAGGTTTGTTTTGCGTTTATATATTTCATTTTTAAATTCATTAATTAATTACAATTTTTTTGTAAATTAATTTTTATTGTTCATTTTTTAAACAAATGTTTTTATTGTAACTACATTTTGTGTTTCTTTTTTTAAATAGTTTTTATTTTTTAAATAGTTTTTATTTTTTTAACTTGTTTTTCTTGTAAATAATTTGATTTTTGATTGGAATTTTTGTATTTTAGTTTTAATATTTTTTTTTATTATTTTTATAATATTTTAAATCAATTCTTATTGTTTATTTTTCTTTTTCTAATTTTTTAATATCTTTTATAATTTTTTTTAAAAATTTTTTTTCTCTAAATATTTTTCACATTTTTCAAAAATAATTTCTTTTTTATTTTAAATTTTTTATTATATTTTTAATTTATTTCCATATTTTTTTTAAATATTTTTTATAATTTATAAAAGATTGTTTATTAATTTTTTAGGGTTTTTAAAATTTTTTTAACAATATTTTCGTCATATGTCCTTTGAATGCACAATCTACGCAGTTTATTGATTATAAGTTGATTATTTCCTTTTTAAATATTTGTGTGCCGGGAAATAGGCATTCAATTGCAGAAAAACTGACATTTTCAATATATGTATTAGCTGATTATTTGAAAAAAAAAAAAATCCCCTTTCGCACTTTACTTTGCAAAATAGGCTACTTTCTATAAACAGATATTTCGTTAACGTTTATTTACTTATTATCTGAGCTATTAGGGTCCTTCAATTGCCTAACTAAGCAAATGCTAATTGTTTCAAAGGATTGTATACTGAGGATATGAGAATTCCCTTGCATTTCTAAAGAGAACACATGCGTGTTTATCACGTACTAGGCTGAGAGTTATCCTTACTGACATCAAACAGCATCCTAAGGTTCGTCAGAGCAATAAATCGTTTGAAGATTGAGCGAAGTACAATAGCTTGTATGGTGGCAATGGGTTAGTACCTCTACACAACAGTAATAGAGATATGCGGTAAAGATACTCGCTTGGAGGATCAGCACTATGAAAACGATAATTGTTCACATGATACTGGCGAAGAAACTAGTCAATGGTACCAATGTCGCTGCCGTGGCATGAATATAAATAAATTCAGGCAAAAGGATGTAATTAAGCCTTCAATATAAACAGAAATTTAAAAATCGACTCAGTCCCATGCCAATGGAATTGAATTTTACATACGCAACGTTAGCCTTATAACGACATAGTCTGATCAACAAAGCAGGAGTATTGTAAACTATAGTGAGATCAAAAGTATTGCAAGGTTTTATTAAAATTGGACATATTTACATAACATATTTACATACAAACGTAGATATGTCTGCGTGTAATACTGAGGCATATATTGCCCGAAATTATTGTATTATTTTCTTTAGCATAAGTTTCCAGTGAGGAACCCTGCGAAGCACTAAACTGAAAATTTTTAAAAAATGTGACGTCAAGACAACAATTCAGATCATAGTCCAGCGAAACGTAAGACAAATCCATTAGATTTACCGGCCAAAAACTAGCAACTTTGGACTCAAATTGTCCCCAAAATTTAAAATGGGATTAAATTGGAATCTCCAGGGTACCTGGACTCTATAGTTGGCGTATAGATAGGAAATCTTGCTTATTGAGGCTGTATTTATCCGTTAGAAAATAATATAACTATTATTGATTAGAGTCCATATGACAGATGTAGAGAAGGAAGGTCCGCTCAAACTTGTGTTAAAAATAGACCACACTGGAGATCATTTCAGTCCAATGAAAGCGCTTTATTATTATGTTATCATGCAATACTCAATCTTTGCTTAGTAGTAACATTATTTTGAAGATGGTATAGCGTGTGTGCAATTTTCAAATTAAATAATATTTAACACCATTGCACAGAGACCTTTCACCTTTTTTACCCCTAAAAATGGGTTAAACAATTTTCTTATGGACATGATTTGCTAATGAGTTTTTCTTCTCCACACAGGTGATTGAATAAAATGTTGAAGAAAAAAAAAATAAGAAAAAAGTAACAGAAAATTTACAATTGCAACATATGATGGCGTCATTATGTGGTTTAAAGTTTATGCATGACTAGCTATACACAGCTGTCTGTCTGTCTGCCTGCTACTGCTGCTGCGGGTATTTGTAAATCAAATTGTGAAAAACAAAAACTCAACTACGCGCAGTTTATTTTCTTTTCTTTTACTATCACAGAAAACAGAAGGAAAGAAAGAAACAAAGCAAAAAACGAGCGCTTAAATTAAAGAAAACTAAAAACAAAGAAAGAAAAAATAGAAACAAAAGTGGGCTTTTTCCTCTTTTCTTTTCCTACTACTTACGGCAAAAGAAAATTAGCAAAAAGACACACAGATACAGCAAAGTAAACAATAAAATAATAGCGAAGAAAATTAAAAAAAAAAAAACAATAAAAATAAATAAAAACCGAGAAATAAAAACTGGGTATTTGGTATAGTTTTTAATTTATTTTCTTTTTTCTTTGTAACACTTCCTCTAAAATTGGTTAAAAACTGAACAACAAACTGTAATAAAATAATAACAACAACATACAAATAAATATAAATGTAAAACAACAATTTAAACAACAACAACAAATATTTAATAAAAATAAAATAAAACATTGTGTGCTACATATACGTGTGGTACAAGGTAGTAGTACAAGTAAGTTTTGTATTGAAAACCATTTTTAAAGTATGTTGCACGTTTATTTAACAAGTCAATATTGCCAACAATAACAACAACAACAACTTTGAACATACATTTCATAGAGATTTTTGCAACAGGTTCCACAAAATCCTCAAAAATATACTCCACCACTAACAGTCCAGTTTTATTTTTTAATTTTTGTATGTTTACCCCAGGCCCCTCGGTGTGGATTGGCGGTTGCATTGTGCATTTTGGATTATATAATGTAGTTGGCAAGGAATTGCCTAATTTTTTTTTGATATCATTCGTTTTATCTGTGATTAGTTATGGAAAGAAAAAAAGATATGACTGTAAAACCCCGTATATTGTTTAACATGTCGATAAGTTATGGATCTATTTATATATTCCCTCGTTTTTAAGTGGAACATAAGGCAATAATAATGGAATTACAATCTACATATTTCTAATTAATTGACTTAAGTTTTGTTGTAGCAAACTTTACTTTCCATAGGCATGTTCGAAAACGATATGCCTTTTGCCTGCTACCACGTGGCCTTCAATATATGGTTGGTATTTCAATATCATCAGTAATCTTCTTGAAACTGTGACCTATTCTTCCCCATAATCTGTTTCTGATTGCAGATTGATTGGTTGATATTTTGTTATTGACGATAAGCAGTTATTTTTGATTGCCATTTCGCTGTATTCACATGTGCATCGTATTCAATTCGCTGTATTCCATGAGCATCGTTCTTAAAGTACGATTGACGTGTGAGTTCAATATACTCAGTTGGGTTTACTGTGATATGCTCTTCAATTTCTATTTAGAATTCAAATGTTCGAATCCTTTTGAGTTTTATTAATGCATCTCGATATATCGCTTCTCTATCCTCTTGACTTGTTGAAAAACATCTTCTCCGACTTGGTCTAATATACGAATGTCTACACTTGTATTCATTCGAATTCAATTTTAGTTGCACCCCTGAGGGTAAGGGAGCATTTATTGTCTGCATAGTACAAATCCTCAGTCTATACTGCATTCTCCATGTGGTACCCCATCTGTCACTTCTAGTTTTTTGCTCAAGTGTTTCCTTCTGGATTGCAAAGTGTTCTGATAATTTATTCTATCATCACAGAATTTTCATGTTGGACTCGAGGCGGCTCAAGTGCACTTTTGTGTTACAATAATTGGCTGAAAGGCCGGTTGCTTATGTTGCTGCTGGATGCATGACTTAAATCCCCTCCCACTGGGTTTGAGAAGAATCCCCAGCTCTCTAAATGTTGACTTGCGATGTGATCTGATAACATACAAACCCTTCGTTAAGGATTACTACCAAGCTTCTCATACCACCCATACTGTGTGCGTTAATTTTTATCCATAAGCGGCGGGATCTACGGTTTAAACATCGACTTCGAACGACAGATTTTCTTGAGAAACTTTTCCATGACAATTTTATTTTCTCCCAAAGTCTGTAGAGAGAAAGTCGCCGAAGAAATATTTTTACCATATTTCGTATTATAGGGGATGTCTAACCGGCGGTCTGAACGGTGGGCTCACGTCTAATAAGCAAAAACACTACCTACTAGACGATGACGACTAAAATAAACTAAAGTTATACTTTAAGGATGATGAAGAAAGCAATAAAAGCGTAACGTAAACCATGTAACATTTTTAAACAATATTTGAAATATAATTTAGAAAATGTGTCAGCTTCAAATACATAAGAAATTTGAAAAACTTTATAATTGATTTTTGAATCAATTTGTGTTTCATAATGTAAGCTATACACGTGTTTAAGTAATTAAAATTAATAACTAAAATCAATAGTTATATAGGCAACTTCTATTGCAATTGAAAGGTCTTAGGGTCTTACACAAAAAGACGAAATATGCTAATTGTCTCACACAATTAAGATTACAATGGTTTTGTGCAATACAACATGCCTGCATAAATCAAGCGGCAAACGTTTTTAAATAATTCAATAATTTACACTAATTAACTATTTAATTGAGCTGGACTCTACAACAATTAAACGTAATTTAATGTATTTCCATTTGTTTAAATTCGAAAACCATTAGAATTATATAAACACTTAATTATCACCATTCATTTGAAATAATTTCCCTTAAAATGTTCTTTCCTTAAAAATGAGGTTTTTGTTGTATCAATTGCTTAAACAAAATTGCTAAAAGAATCTATAAAAGGGAAATCAATTACACTTTACACTTCAATTAATCTTAAACACATGTCATCGCAACAGGTGATAAATGCCGACATGTTAATAGATATAGTTCAACTATTTAAGTGAAAAGTGGAACACCATTAAAATATAATTTTTAAAACAGGCAAATTACATCATTTTTTTATATAAGCAGGGTTTTTAATGAGGCGAACGTCTATTATCATTTTTATTATCTTTAACCTTTTACAACAATAGCTGATCCCCATTAAATTTTATGATCTTTTATAGGTATTGTATTACAGTTTACTTAGGGGATATAAGAAATTAAATGTCAATAAAAAATTTTTAATTAAGGAAGAGCTTGTAAAAAATGTTTTTTAAATGAGTTCCGCTTAGTTACGAAAGTGTGAATACATTTATCGTCTTTTCTTTGTTTTTATTGTGAAGTTCAAAGTTTAAAGTCAATTTCAATTGCTGGAATAACTTTGACGAATCTACAATGTAGAATATCTTAACTTTTCTGCCCTGTATATAGATCTTATTCTTTCCCACAAGACAAAAATAAAACTGTTTTTTTTTACCAATCTTACCAATAGAGTCGGACAATAGCACATAACCAGTCAATTAGAACTTGCCCCACATCTTCGCGGGAAGGTCTATTAGGATATAGCAGACAACTCTAATACGAGATTCATCATGCGGCATTGTGATCTCATAAATCTGATGTCTGGCAACTTCTACCTTAAATATCCCCTCGACAGAGCCACTAGACAAGAGATCATTGGGCATAGAGCAGCAGATTTCTGGCAAAAACTGAGAATAAATGAAATTGCAATGAAAAGTTTCTCAAAAAATCTGTCGTTCGGAATGGAATTTAAACTGTAGACCTCGCCACTCATGTATACAATTAACACACACAACATAAGTGGTGTAAGAAGCTAGGTCGTAATCCTAACTGAAGGATTGTAATGATCAGTAATGCACATATGCATGTATGCGGTATAGCTAGTTCACAGCCAGCTAATAGTACACCTAAGGAATTTTAATCTCTTATAAACCTTTAAAGCCTTTGGCCATTAATGGATGCTAGTTTGAAAAGACTTTCAACAAATGTTCTTGTTAGGAGCCAGTCCGCAGTCTTGGGTTGCGTCAAAGAAAATATGCAATAGTATCTACATTCATTGCAATCTGTAGTAAGATTAAGTGCCTGTATTGTAGATCATTTGCTTTGACATGTCGTTTCATTTCTACAACCATTCAATTCTTCAACCTCCACTTTAAGAGAGTAAAAATGGTGATCAAGCTGAGGATTCTACACCATTCGACTTTAACTTGTAACATGTAAACTGAATCCATTACAATTTGAAAACAAAATGGTTGATAATGAACATTCTTGTTGAGCCCTGAAGTGCTGTAGAAGGCTGAGTATAACTTGCTGCTGTGTAGTATGGTATTTGCAAAGCCGCCATATCATCGGGTGCATTGTCTACACTAATGTTTTGCAGTACGTGCCTTTTTATACTTTAAAATTCATAAAATATTTATCACATCTTTGGAAACCTATTCTGAGAATTATTTTTTCAAATGGTGATCAAATAACAATTGTTATCAGCAGATGCTTATTTGCATGCTAGTTCCTAAGCGTTCATTATTGTGTGGGGTTCTTCTCATTACATCCTTTTTCTTATATTTTTATACTTTAATGGGTTAATTGTACTGTCTATCTATTAGTTTATAGTATATAAACAATTTTATTTTGTTTTATTTTTAAATATGGTTGTTCAATTTGTTTATTTTTGTAATTCAGACGTATAGTTTTTTTTTCGTTTCAAGCAAAATGCATATTTATTTAGTGTAACATGTTTTGAATTGTTTTTATTTTTTAATTTGTTCAACAATAAATAAAAAAATTTAGTTTTTCTAACTTTGATTCTCTCTTCTCTCTATCTTTCTCACTCTCATTCTTATTTTCAAATGTTTTTCTAAGCAGAAAAGCTACAACTACAAATTTGTAAAAAGTGATATACAATGCTTGTTGCTTAATTAATTAACACTTATGTCTGTCTGTCTATCTGTTTCTCTACTTTGCTAACCAACCAACCAACCACTTTTTTATGAATAGCCATACATACACGCTGTTTTTTGTACGTGCACAGGTGGAATAAAGCTTTTTTGTAATTTGTTTCTTCTTTTTTTTCTCTAATAATTTTTCAAATAATTTTTTCACAATTATTTGTTATATTTTAGAAGACTTATTTCTTATTAAATTCTTATTGTTTTTGTTGTTATTGTAAAATACAGAAATTTCGCAGTTTTCAATTTTTGTTTCTTTAGTTTTTTTTTCTTTTTTCTTATGTTTTTTTTTATTGTTTTTTGCTTTTTGTTTTTAAATTTGAAGGTTTCTTTTTCAGTTGTTTTACTCTGCTGCAGCTAACTTCATCCATGTGGTGTTTACAAAACTCAAGTTCGTTTCTTAAGTCTTTTGTATTTTGAAGTAAACAAATTCGCTTATGGTTTTGAGTAATTTTTTATTTTAATTTTGTTAATATTTCTTTTAAATTTTGTTCACCACATTTTTAATTTTTATTAACAAAATTTAGTAATTTCTTCTTTTATTTTTTATAGTTTTTCTTACGTTTATTGTCCTGTTTTTTTTTACAATGATTTGCCACTTTGTCAAGCTGTTTACTTAAATACTTTGTTTAATAATTAATTAAAAAAAATATATATTTTTATTATTTTAATTGTTGCAATCATTTAATTGTTGTAATATGTTGTAATTTCATTATTATTTTTGCTTAACTTTAATACAATAATTGCATATTCTTTACGACACATACATATTTAATTTTTTTCATTAAGAGTTACTTAAGATATTACACTGCCAAGTAAGTAATTGCTTAAAAGCTCATATAAAAACAAACATAAAATGACAAATGGCTTTTAAGACCATGTAGAAGCTATAAAAACGCCTTTAATTACGAAAAAATATTGCTTTTAAATGATTTATCTTCTTCTCTGTGGTTTTTAAACACACTATGGCTAGTTTAATCGCCCAAATATATCACTGGCTTACAAGGTACCCTAGTAATAATCATATGAACATGAATAGCAATGGCAAACAGAAATTAGCCCTATAGCCATAAAAGTATAATAATTAGACCAGCTTCAAAGTAAGGTTTAGCGATTGCTGGGTAAATATTAGATTTCAAATTATATTTTTTTGATTGCGGGGTAGATTTGTAAGTTCCCTGGCTTATAATAACCGCTTAAGAATGCAATATAATGGCTGTAGTTAAGGTAATCTAAATTGTGCCATTTCGATATGCTTAAAACTTTCATTTGAGCGTTAGAAGAGTTACTTTCTAGCGAAGATAAGACAATGTTTGTCGTTATTGTAACAGCTTTGCTTTGCTTTTCTTCCCTTTCAAGGGTGCAGTGGTACAGACCAATTTTTAATAAAAACGTATGGCAGTGAAGTCGCCGCACTCTAATAGGCAGTGTATTGGCTTATTAGACGGAAGGCCATGGTTCAAACCCCAGGTCGGACATCTCTAGCAAAACTCTCCAAAAAGTTAGGTCATAATCCTGACGTTCGTTGTAATTGTCCTAAATGCAACTTACTTATTTAATTGGCCATTACAACCCTTTAGTCAGGATTACAACGTAGCTTCTCACACTACCCATGTTATGTTTGTGTTAAATTTTATCCATAAGTGGCGGAACCTATAGTTTAAACGTTGGACGATAGATTTTTGTGCAATATTTCATGGAAATCTTATTTACGCTGAAATTTTTTCAGAAGACCGCTGAAAGGAAGCCGCCGAAATAAAATTTTTCATTTTGTTCAAGATGTATTTTAACAAAAAAAAAAAATTAATATTCCCTCCAGAAATGTCTCTATTTTAAATAGAATATTTATTTCTAATAAAACCATTACCGATATATCAAATTTAATGGATCTTTATAGCCTCTAAAGTATATTTAAAACAAAGCCATTAATATTGTATTAGAAATTACAACATAAAATGCATATTTTAGCATATTTAACTTGGGGGGCTTTAAAAATTAATTTTTTTTTTCTATTTTTAATTTATATCAAAAAAATCTGTAAATATGTATGTGAAGCATATAATTTGCTTTGTTTTCTGTTTTGATTAACATAAAAATGCATATAGTAACACATTCATTACGAAATGATTTTGTTGTGAAATTTTTACAAAAAATTCAAACTTATGCACTCATTAATCAAGGTCGATTTTCGATGAGTTATTATTTTAATTTTGAGACTTTTGGGAGCCTCAAATTAAAAATATTAAAATGAAGCTAATGAGCATAAAATAGTATGTCTTCTAAAAACAACAATATTTTTAAACAGACTGCTTGACGCTACAACCTATTTAGGCATAAAGAGTATTTTAAAGCATGTTTACATTAATATTTACTCTCAAAGTTGTCTAGTAGCCTTGGTTCAAATCCCAGCTCAGTCATCTTGAACAAAAAGCGAAATAAGTATAAAAAAATATTTCTTTCGGTCACTTCTTCTCAGCAGTCTTTTGAAGTGTGAGAAGCTTTGTTATCATCCTGAATAAAAGACTGTAATGACCATTTAAAAAACTAAGTACTTACGAAAGTAAATTTTTACTGTTTTAAAAGGCATATTTTTGCATAGTTTTGCATAGTTTGCTTTTAAAGATCCTAATCCTTTTTAAATTGCATACATTCATTGCTTAATTACTTTATTTTATTCCTTTTAATGTAATATTAATTTAAAAGTGTTACTTCTTAAAGCATATTTTTTATGCCAAGAAATTTTAAGAGCATATCTTTACAAAACAGTTTAATTTTTTTTCTAGTACTACAGTGCCGTGAATATTCTTATTACGAAACTGACCATGTGTATGAAAGAAATGGTTTTTTCTATGGTTACAATCAGAGATCTGCAATGAATCGTATTTTCGCTACTCATAGGTACTTAAGAAATTTTGAGTATGAGTGAGTCAAGAGTATTAAAATTCAACTACTCTGATTCATTCGTACTCGCTACAACATTGTTTTTTAAGTATAGGTTGCAATGAGTATGAGTACAACGTTGGCATCAAACTCACAACATTCGATTCATTGTTTGATTCATACGCCTACTCATTCAGATTCATACATTTAGAAAAATACTTATAATACTTACGAATGATTCGAGTCACTCGAATCATTCATCAAAGTTTACAGTAGTAGTTGTTGTTGCATTTACAAAAGAAGAAAAAAGAAAAGACAAAGACAGCAAGCAAAGCACACACACAACCTTCTAGCGAGTATTGTGGTGTTCGTACTCGAATCATACTTATTTTGTGCTTCGTGTATATGTTGAATCATGGAGATTCGAAATCAACAACATCGTGCGTATTGTTAAGTATGAGTACGATGAGTATTTCTAACTTTGAATATGAGTAGTATGAGTATGATATTAAAATAAGTATGAATCAGAGTATGAATGTAAGTAAAATAAGTATAAGTAGCTGAAATTATAAGTATGACTCGAATCTACTCATCGTTTTGAATACTCGTTGCTGATCTCTGGTTACAATAACAACAATTCTACACTGCACCACCTGAGGTCGCCGTAGTCTAGTAGGTAGAGTGTTGGCTTATTAGACGCGAAGCCAGGGTTAAAATTCAATAAACGAAATATGAAAAAATATTTCTTCGACGACTTCCTCTCAGCAGATTTCTGGCAAAAACTCTGAGAGTAAATAAAATTGCCATGAAAAGTTTCTCAAAAATCTGTCGTTCGGAGTCGTCTTTAAACTGTAGGTCCCGCCACTCATGTATAAAATTAACACACACAACATGAGTGGTGTTGAGAAGCTAGGCCGTAATCCTGACTGAAGGGTTGTAATGGCCAATTATGTATGTATGTACCACCTGAGGTATGGTTAGGTTAGCTGACGTTCCGTTTCTGAACCATCAGGTTCAATTTAAGACAGCTTTAAAACTTATTTTAATACCACAACTGATGTTCCCTAGAGGAATAAATTTTGGTATTACAGCCATTTTTGCATTGCTGAGCTCTGCTAAAGATGGACAACGTCTTTCAAGCATATATTTTTTTAATTCAAAAAATAGTTTTTAAAGCATATTTTGTTTTATTTTTGAAGGTCATATTTTTTTGCATGTAGTTTCTTTTTTCTCTTATATTTCTTTTTATCCTACTTTAATAAAGCTATGAATGTACAATGTAGTCGCCCTAGTCTAATAGGCAGTGTGTTGGCTTATAATTTTGACAAAAGAACATATTTTTTAGGTTTAGAACATATTTTTGACTTTTAGAATATATTTTTGACTGTTAGAAGATATTTTTGACCCATTGCTTGGAGTTCTGTTTTTTTCTGTACAATAAATTCACTATGTTTATATAGAATATAAGACTATGAATTTCAAATAATATGAAAAATAAAAATTTTTGCATATAAAAATTTTTGAGAGCATATAGCATTTTTATTTGAATAAATTGCCTTTAAATTTTATTTTATTTTTATATTTTTATATGCATATTTCTATTTTATTTTAAATAGCTAAAGAGGCAGTAAATTTGAGAATATCAAGTCTTTCACATTTTTTTATTCTTTATTTTTTTCAATATTATTTTGTAGTTCAATATTTTACATCATATTTTTATTTTATTTATTTGCTTAAAAAAATTGTCCTTTCAATCCTTAACTTAGTAAAATAAAATTTTTTCTACTTGCTTTGTTTTTTTATTTTTCTTCCGTATTCCAAAAATTTTATTTTTGCTTTCTTTGCAGGCTTTTCTTTGCTTTAAGCAAACAAAAAAAAAAAAAATTACCAAAATATTCACTTCCTTTTTTATTGCATGCAGTCAAAATTATATTAATCAAATTCACGCTTCACTATTTCTTTTTCTCTTATTTTTGTTAATTTAAAATTTTTTTTTAGTATTAAAAAATACAATTTTCCACCGTCTTTGACTTGGATTTCCTTTTTTACATAATTTTTATTTTTTTTATAATACTTTTGCGCTTGCAATTGTTTTATTTTCTTGTTGAAAAAGATAACTTTTTAAAGATCTTTTCCTTTTATTTTCCAAACAAAAGTAAAAAAAAAAAAACTTTTTTTCTTGTTAAAGATTTTTTAAAGCCATTTTTTTTTTTCAAATCATTTCAAGCCGTACCATATAAAACCAGATGATTTAAATAGATTTTTAATCCACTACCAAAAACAGAAATTAGCAGCTTCGCCCCGTTTATAACGTTATGCTCAAGTGACGCGGCCAAGTAAAATAATTCAACTGATTTTAGCTTTTGAATAAACTTGGCTTACAAGCTTCAAGTCAAGCTGAATGTTAAATGACTGCCTACCCATACATTTACACGTTTCTGCTCATATTTTCGTTAACTGCAATTATTTTTTTTTTCATCACATTTTTTTTTAGTTTTTTTTTTTCAATCAGTTTTTAGTTTTGTAAACGTAATAAATTTTATACTCGTGTATAGAGCGCACACTCTCCTGCTCTGAAATGAGATTTTTAGCCAAGAGTTTATTTCACAAAAAGCTTCGATCAGAGTTTCGGTCTAAGTTTCGTCTTTTGCTGGTCTTTAGCTGGCCAAATGTTAAACGCGCTCGCTCTTAACAGTCTAGCTTTGTTTTATGCTGACAAACTTTTAGGTGAGCCAAACTAAAGTTCAATTTTTAGTGGTAAATTTGCTGTTGCTTTGGCATTGCTTTTATAAAACCCGAGTCGTTTTTTTTTTTCTAACAAATAAAGTCCAAATAATTTCAATTTAAAAAATTCCAAACAAAAATGTCAATTGGTGTCACAGCTGCTCGAAATCTTTGTAAAAGTCATCAGGTATAAATAGTTTTTTTCATTCACTTCATTTGAATTTAAATTTAATTTTTTATTCGTATTTATAATCTTAATTTTATATTTAAACGACCCTGTCTGTGTCTACTTTAATTTATTTGCTGATTTTTATGTCTGTCTATAATGGCTGTTACACTTAAAGCTGTCATTTAAAACGTGCGCCGGAAATCTTTTTTTTTCATAGTGTTTTTAAAATGATTTAGAATTCTTGTTGATTTAGAATTTTTAATTGTTGCACTCGATAATAAAATTAATTGTTTTAAAAGCATTTCTAACAATTGTTGAATGAAAACATGTGTCGTTAATCATTTTTATTCTTGTTTACTTTAAACTCTCGTTAAATTTTAATTGCTTAAGCATGTCTTTAAAAAGATTTTTTTTGCTGATGATTTATTGCGCAAAATTCTCGGCAAATTTTTACTGTTTTCGTTCCTTTAGAATCAATCACAGAATCAGTCACAGAGAAGATGTTGTATAGTTTCCTTCACATTGTCGTCGAATTAGTTAATGAAACTTGTAGTAACCCTAATGGGTAGTGCTATGTTGGGTTAGTCCGACAGGTGGTCGAAAGCATAACTCATTGCTCAGTTCTTGCTAGGGTGTACCAATCATTTTGAATGTTTTGTAGAGGTGTGAATTTTGGACAAATCATGCCAACCCAGACCAGTTTTGTCGATATCCAAAAATCTTTTTATACTTATTTCAGTGTTAGCAGCTACATATTTGTTTTGTTAATATCACTTTATTTTGCTTTCCAATATACATACGTTTAGAATTTTCAGCGCTGCTAATCTATTGGTGTGAGGATCATGGGTTTGATTCTCTAAAAATGCACTACACTAAGCATATGGTTTTGGTCACTCTTTTCGCAATAAATAAGTAGAATTTGTAATTGTATTGAACTTAATAAAATACTGAACAAGTCTACATGTACAACGTTAATCAACAGAGCTACACTGTAGATACTAAGGATAGCGGAGTGAATAGTACTCTACTGAGTACTAACCGTCCTGGTTGAATTAATTCCCAGACCACATTATTACCATCATTTACATAAAACTTCAGCGGAGATTCTAGAATGTTAGCAAGTAAATTTGGATTTTTAAATCGCTGCAGTCTGCGGTTCAAACCCCAGCTCAAACATCTTCCTCTCTGCAGACTTCTGGCAAAAACTCTGAGAGTAAACAAAACTGTCGACTTTAAACTGTAAGTCCTGCCATTCATGTTTAAAATAAAAATATACACCATAGGTGGTGTGAGAAGCTATGTTGAAATCCTGACTGGATGGTTGTAATGACCAATTAAGTATGTAAGTTTAATTGTTTGTCTGTTGCTACTCCATCTACTTCGTCTGCCCATGCACAATGATATTTCAGCAAGAAAAGCCTAAATATTAGATGAGGAAAACATTTGTCTTATGGTTGACCTATGACCCACAATAGTTTTGGTAAACGGTCAATTAAGTAAGTAGTAAGTGTTCCTGATTTTTCTAATGAAAGTTGTTCCATTCCGGCGGGCTTCGAGATGTATTATTTAGAGAGAGAATAACCTGCTGCAAAAGATAACTTCAGGGCTTTACTGCTACCTTCAGTATAGTGGATCTAGTATTCATAAAGGTGGAAAAAAATCATACTGAGAATATCACTGAATTTCCATACCAAATGTGTGGTTAGTAGGTCAATATAATCCCGTTTAGAATTTAGAAAAACTTTTCACAATCCATGAGCAAAACAAATTCAATTACAACGCCCCTCTATCTAGTGGTGCTTTTGATTAATAGCTTGTAAGAGATGTATACATCCTTGAAAGTGATTGCTAGCACCATTGATTTCAAATGCGGAGTTCTTATCTTATCATCTGGCTAGCAAAGATCTGGATTAGATATGGTATTAGCAGCATCTCAAGTCCTGATACACTGTGCTTTAGGCAATCGATTTATTTTATCAACGATTTTGAGACTAGAACATGTTGCTTCTTATATATATATGGGGTTCTTACTGGATAGAAAGAGAAGGCTTGAGCTCCTTTAACTTTGGTCTCAAATTTTTACTTCGAAGCTAAGACTCAAGCGAATTTTGGTTGGGAAATTTGAGTTTCAAGGGAAATAAAGGAAGGAATACTTTACAAGCTTGTGCCTGTATTTAAATAAATATTGTAAATATTGTGTCACTTGTTTCCAGAATGATTGTCATGTAAATAATAAAAATTTTATAATTTTTTTTTGTAAGTTTGTAAACATTTTAAAGCAACAATTTCCGTAATAAATTTTGTAAACATTTGTTCTTCAAATTGTTTATTTAATTAAATAAATAGACGAACAATTGTTTTCCTTACAACTCAATAGGGTTTTTATTTATTTTCTTTATTTTTTTTTTTTTTTTAATAAAAACTTAAGTTTTTCTACGTAATTTTTCTATTTCTAAGATTTAAAATGAAATGAACATGTGTGTGGAGACTTTGTTTAAATGATTTTAATTTTTTGTGTTCACTTTACGAAACTCTTAAGGGTTTTGCGAAATAAAAAATTGCAACATTTACGTTAAAAAAAGCAAAAAAAAAATAATTAAAATATTCAAATATTTAAAACAAACTCATAAAAGTGTACCAATAACCAGTAAAACGCTTTTAATTATGATAACTCTTGCAGGGAAAAATAAAAATAAAATATAAGAAGAAAAGAAGGTATAAAACCGGGCTTATTTCTGCAATCGCTCATTTGCTCAAAACACTGCGAATATTTTTTGGTTGTTGTTGTTGTTGTGTTTTTTTTTTTTTTTAACAGGGTTTGAACTTTTTTTTTTTGGTTAAAAACATTTTAAACTTTGATCTCAATCATGGTAATACTGCGTTGGGTATTTATAATCTTAGACAAGCAGCGTAAAAAAGCACCAGCAGCCACCATTACCAAGTAATGCATGCGAATGAAATGAATCAAGTGTGTGATGCTGATAATGTTGATGGATACGATGGATGGGTACAATGCTGAACTGCTGCTGTTTAACTTTAAAATCCCATAAAATTCACTGTGTTACACACGACTGACTGACTAACAGAGTTTTAAGCAGACAATTACATTCATTCGCAGAGAAGGTATTAACGCCAATGATTTGGTTGGCATTGTTGACTCTCTGTGATTAAAACTCGCAAATGCTTGTGATATTAATGTGGCTGCTGCGGCAGCTAATATTGTCTGCTGCATTAGTTTGTTGTCGTTTGTTTAATCAGGACTATAACGCAACTCTTTAGTTGTTTTTGTTTTAAATTAAATGGGTTAATATCGACACATTAAAGATTGGCCGTTTGTTTTAACTTTAAAACAACTTTAAGCCAACCATCCCGACCGTCACTCTATCAGTTAGTCAATCAATAACGACTATTTAAGCTTAAGTGTCTAAATGCAGAGCTGGAAACTGTTGTATTCAACTAAAATCCAAACTTCTTCTTTTTCATTATGCATGGCTTTCGTTAAACATTTTTGCTCAATCCAAAAAACAACAACTACATCTTAAACGAAAGCAAGTTTTTATGGCTTAAATTCAAGTTACAATTTTTCATAATAAACGCCATTTATTCATCACTTGGCAATGCGTATTGCCGCTGTTGTTGATGATGATGATGATAGTGTGAATGCTGATATTGATGACGATGATGTTGCTGTTGCTGTTGTTACACTACTCTTATGCAAAGAATTTCAATATTTCAAGGTCATGTTTGCTTATTTGTAAAATAAATTTAAAAACTTGAACAAAAAAATGTGTAATTTAAACTTCAATAACAAAAAAAAAATAACAGCAACAACCCTCGAAAACAAATATTGAAACATTTACGAGAGTTTTATTTTTTTAACTTTTTTTACTTTTTTTTTATTATTTTTATTATTTTTATTTTTTTTTTTTATCATTTTTTTATTATTTTTCTCACTGTTTATATTAAAAAATTAAAATTCACAAAACAAAAACAGAAAAATTAAATTTCAAATTTCGTTGTAGGCATCTTAATGCATTAAGGGCCATTATTACAACTTGCCGTTAACTAAAGGAAGGATTTCAACGGGCAGATAAATTGTTTTTCATTATTATGAGTACCCAATAAGATAGAAGTGATCGTTAAGCTAAAGGGAAGATCATCCTACCTTTAACATTTAAAGGTCATTTTATGTTTGAACTTGCCATATCATATACTATTTTCGATATGGCAGCTTCAAATTTAAAGAAAATGAGCATATACAACAAAAAAACGAAGTCCGCTGTTGCCACTGCGTTAAAAAAACTTGTTTAATTGAGCAGTTTTATCGACTTTACTCCGGCACTGCCATATTTTAATTTTATTTTATCTGTAAGTTGTAATAACGAAAATAAGTTAAAGGTAACTTTGCCGTTCACTTTAGCTAAAGGTACCTTTAACTAACCCCAACTTTAACGGGAAGTTGTAATAATGGCCCTAAGAGTCTCAAATAATAAATAACAAAAATTATTGTTTATAGGGAAAACTATTTTATTAAGAAAATTATTTAGAAAACTTATTAACAAACCATGACATGTGAGCATGCTTATCATCAACTTAGAAAACAAGAATGTATCTGAAAATATAAACAGAGTAGTGGTAGCATAAATTTAGCGCGTTGTGTTTTGAAGGGTTATATTGACGTATGTATGTTTCCCTCAGAATGCTTTAAGTTCCAAGTATGTGTTCTGATGTTTCATTCACATCGTTACATCATCTACATATTGGGCTCGATGCGATCTCCATATTGAACTAGTGCTCATTGAGATACAGCGTCTGGTTAAAAGGACGATTACCAATCTCCGATTGCTTTAGGGATTATCTAAAGCACCAATCAAATCTTTTGCTATTGTAATTAATCCTATATAAAGTCAAGAATTTGACAATCTCAAAACACACACAGGGTCGCTGGTGGGAATCGAATCCACGACCCTGGTACTTGAAGCTTAGCATACTACCAGCTAGATCATCGGAGCAACCAAAAAAAGCAGATTTTGCCTCACACTCAATTTTTTTTTTTTTGAGAAGAATTTCAGCCTCTTTCTGTCTGTCCTTCCACTGACTATACCTTCCAAACATCTCTTCCCACACCGCGGAAAGTTTCTGGCCCCATCAGCTGCGTTTATGCTGCCCTCTTCAAAGGCTTGTCTACCCGTTTATTGTTATGAATTTCCACATGACTTGGAACCCAGCAGAGCATGATTCTATTTTCCCTACCTCACTACTACTGCTCCTGCTGAAGTTCCCATTGTATTTTCGTGTTAACTGTCATAAAGTATTGCTTTTAGTATTGTTTTTAAGTTCTGCTACGTTCTTCTCGGATGATCCTTGCAGAACAGAATATTTCATTCTATATGATGATATGATGCTGATGCAACTTTATTTAAATCGGTGAACGTTAAAGGCACAGGGGAATAGGAAATTCTATGGATGTCTCTATTGTGGTATGTAGAGTATTCATCTGATCAACACACATTTCGCACATTGTTCTCTATTTGATATTCGTGTCGTAATCGTGACTGAAGGGTTGTAATGACCAATTATATAGGTATTTACCAGGTCGTTCAATAGGATTTCGTATTCGTTGATTATGAGAACTTTTTCTTTATTACTCGATCTCAAGCTACAGACTAACTTTGAATTAAATTTGATCAGTTTATGCAAATTTCGTGCACGAGTTAAATATTTATTTAAACGCTGTTGTTTGTTGTTATAATTTATTATTTTTATTTCATTGATTTTGTAAAAAAAAAAATTTAAATATTTACAAACCACTGTGCAGCATATATTAAAATTTTTGACTGATCGACCTTGAGGTGTGTATAAACTTTTTTGAATTATTTTTTTTTTATTTTTTGTACTTCTTTTACACAAAATTTTAGTTCAAATGTTTAAACGTATGTTTTTAACATGGTTTTTTTTTGTTGTTGTTGTTTCTTTTTCTTCTTTCAATTGATTTCAATAAAACGCATAAGCAACAGCGGCATGGCAAAATGCACGGTGGTATAAAAATAGAGAGACGGCGGTGGTGGTGGTAATGGTTATATTGGGAATAGTATTATTCAGTCACTCAGTCAGTCAATCAGTTACAAAAAAAAAAATCTACAACAATTGCTTGGCGGCGGGTTTTTGTGGTCGTTGTACGATAAACGTTTCGATTTTTTTTTTGTTAAAATATTGCATAATTTCTCTTCTCTGCTTTTAAAGTGGTTTTGGTTAGTTGTCGTCTTTCTCATACCTATACATGCAAGCAGTTGCTCTTAAATAAAAACGAAACAAATAAAAAAAATTTATTTTGGTTTTGAGAGCGTTTATTTGGAAAATCGAAGGAAAAAAGTTTGTTGCTTAAGTCTTTTGTTTTTCTTTCTTTTTTGTAAACAGCTTTTGCACATGCTCTGTTGGAATGAAAAACAGCTTGAGAGACGGTTTGGTAAAGTGCTTCTAAAGCGTTAATTTTTATAGAAAGAAAGAAAAAAAAAAGCGACGCTTTCAATTAAATATTTAAAGAAGCCGTTTAGATTCTCTATTTATTTGTTTTTCTTATTGATTTTTATTTTAAGCTACAAGGCGCGTGCTTGGGTGGCCTGTTGTATTTTTTTTTTTGGATTCTAAAGAGTGTTTTTTTAAGCCACACTTTATACTGAAATTAATTTTTTTTGTATTTCTTTTCAATTATTATTGGGTATTTCCTTTTTTTTATAATTGTCTTCATATCGCGTATATTTTTTATACCGTCCATTACATTTAATGTGTGTATTGTGTAATGTAAGAATAATTATAGGTTTAAACCGTTTTTATTTTGTTTCTAGGCTTTAACAATTTCTGCCTTTAAGGTTATTTGCTTATTGTTTTGGGAAATTAAATATTCCAAATGAATACATATTTGCGTTCAAAAACAAAACGAATTTTTTATGCGTTAGTTTGCCGCATAAACTATTGATTTAATGTAACTGAAATGTCTCAAGGCTTTTGTAAAACAATAGTTACTACCAGTTAATGAAAACAAAATATTTTTTAAAAATTGCCTATAATTTTATTTCCATAGCCAGAGTTAATTATTTTAAAGGAAATATATGTTCGAAAAACATAAATTATGTTTAAAATAATTGAAAAACTAGTTTAAAAAATATGTTGCAACTTTAAATTTAATTTGAAACGAATGTATGAAAATTGTATGCACTCAAGCCTGACCACATATGTATGAGTAGCCTTCACCTCGTTCTAATTGTTACAACTTTAAACAATAATTTTGTTTGTCTGTAATACAATATTTCTTTCTTTAAATTAAGAGTCTCATTAAGTTATAATTAAGCCATGGGTAATATTTTATAAGTACTTTTTCATCTCTCAAAAAAAAAAAAATCATTAAAACTGAAGTCTTCTAATCGGGAGTCATGGTTTTAATGGCTGTTTTTGAGCACGATATACTCCGGAAAAATTGATAAGCTCTGACAGCCATACATACATTATTGGTCATTACAACCCTTTTGTCAGCATTACAACTTAGTTTCTCACATCACTTACGCTGTGTGTGTTAATTTGATACTCGTGTAGCGGGACCTACAGTTCAAAATCGATTATGAACGACAAATTTTTAGAAAAAATTTTCATGGCAATTTTATTTACTCCCAGAGTTTTTGCCAGAAGTCTGCTGAGAGGAAGTCACCGAAGAAATATTTTTTCACATTTCGTTTAATTGGATACGTCTGACCTGGGGTTTGAACACACTACCTACTAAGACTACGTCGACTATACTCTGACAGCCGGGTTGCCATAAATTTCATATCATTATTTCCATTTGAATGTCACGCTTTTCGACAGCTGTGTTGCGGACATAACAGCCAGAATGGTTATCAGATTAGAAAACCTATAAGCTAAGGAGAATAAATAAATTTGAGATAACTACAGCATATCTATAAGCGAAATCTGTATTCCACTTCATTTACATCTCCTTTTACACATCACCCTTAGAAGCACAAAGCTCCTCTGTCTTACTCGATTTTCCAGCTCTTGAAGTATTGAGCGTCTTCAAATGTTTTTCTCATGGATACTATGAGTCATTAGTATTCTCCTCTAAAACTATCAATGTGATGCTATTCGGGCATCCTGCTAATGATGTGGTTGACCCACCTCCATTAAATATTCTTCGGTATAGGTTAAGTTACATAGATTTGTGTTGCTAATGGTGTTAAGCCTGAATATCCAGCATATCGAGACTCTAAGGCACATGTTGAGAAAAGCCTCTAGTTTTTGTGTGATTAAGTAGAACAGAGTGTACTTGCGTTGAATATTCTAATCTTGTTGCGGCTCTCGTTTAGTGGATTCTGTTGCTAACGTTTGTTTTTTGGGCATTTATTCGTTGCCTCTAAACTAGCTGCTATTATCAATGTATTCTTCTGCTTCACTTTCAAGCATTATATACTCTGCGCTGGTGTTTTTTATTCTATTGGTTTTGGGTTTCTATTTTTATTCACTAAGCCATGAAATTCATCGGCGAAGATGAAGATTTTTAAAATTGGTTTACACTCCGCTCCATTACCCATTCAACGAATTGTGGGCGCTTTCCATGGTCTGTTGGTTTGAGCTTTTGAGCTGAATTTTATACATATTAAGGTGAAGGTCTTTTTGTTAAAATTCGCGGCGTAGAGCTCTGCGAAATTTAAAGTAGTTGAGAATGATGCCGCGTGAAAGTTTTCAGTGTTTCGGTAACACTCTGGTTTACAGCAGCAATGTTTTTAAGAGGCTGTCCATAACCAACGCATTTACTTTAAATGTTTTGATCACTCTTTCAATGGTTGACACATTTAGGTGCACTTCCTCGTTTCATTTCATTCATTTAAATTTAGCAAAGTAAGCAGAAACAAATCTGGTTCTCTTACAATCTTTCAGACAAAAATATTTGCATTGAAGGCTTAATAGAATAAGTTTTCAAACTTGCGTGTTTTTTGCTCTTAAGAGCCTGACTGTTTGTATTTGAAATTCTAGGGCAAGCAAATTTCTACATAAAACATTTTTACTTTTAAATTGTAACGCTTTTTTATTGAGTTTTTGTTTCAAGCTGGCATCTTAGAAGAAAACACAACACAAGAAAAGCTATTCACTTAAAAAAAGCTTTTAATTTCAGCTTTAATTGCAGACGATCGTTTAAAAAAGATTTGTTTAATAAATAATTGCAGTAATTGGCTACAATATTTAGGAACATTTTATAAGCAGCATTGTTTATAAACATGTTGAGCAACATACGATTATTTTAACTTTCTAAAACTCCTCTCTATCACAAAATCCAATGTTTAATGAAGTATACGCCCAGAAGCATACTTGTATGTTTATTTAATCATTTTACTTTAGAGGTCAATTGAAGTTCGTTTTATAAAAAGCAAAAAATTCACAATTTAAAGCATTTCTTCTTTAAATTTGTGTAAAAAACGAAATGAAAAATTCTTAAATCGAGAAAATTTGTTTTCTTTCTCGCTGCCAGAAGAATTATGTTAACAAAGCATAAACCACAAAAAACACCCTCTAACATGCAGTTCTGCAACTGCCTACCAATTCAAATGTATACATACATGCAACACCCACCCCTCACACACATACATACTTGCTCTATCTCGAATTTAAGTACGACAACACCACAGGCCTAAATGTACCGAAAAACTCGGTTGCTTTTCAATACTTTTTGTCCATTTCTACTCATTATTTTCTACATGTAGCAACAAATTGGAGGGCTGTTGTATTGCCCTGAAAAACTCTATTGTTGCATGATTGTACAAGCAGAAACACATACATGCATATATAGAGAGAGAATGCATGTGAACATGATAATGATGAAAATGTAGAATAATTTTTAGGCTTAACAAGAATGGTTTGTATGCACTGACGGCAACGTTATTCTAGCCCGGCTGCATAATGTACTGCACTGCTGCCCCCACAACATGAGCTGCAATAGCACAATAAACCACAAAATTTCGTATGTATTCATGGGGAAAAAACTGAACACAGTGTTACTTTTTTCTTGTGTTTTTGGCAATAGGCAAACGAGAATAGCAGAGAAAAGTGAATAATAAGAATTCAATAGAAGACAAGCATAAAACAAAAAGGGTTTTAAGGGTTTCCCCTGTTGTAATAAAGTTTAAAGGGGGTATTGTTTATTATTTTAATATTGAATAATACTTCTTTATAAATTATTTCTTAACATTTTACCTTTTTTTTCTTTCTTTCCAGGTGAGTTTTACATAATCTAGAAGAAAAAGCAATTCGTGATTCCTGCCCGAGAAAAGGTATTCAAATGTTTTTCCGTAAAGTAATGTTTTCTTAAAGCTTTACTACTTGTGAAATTGTGATCCTATTTATTATTAATTTTTGGGCTGTTATAAAGCTTGGACTTTGTTATCCTGTACGAAATGCAATGCCATTTAAATGACCGCCTTTGGATTAGTTGCAGAAATCGATCTTGTTGAGGTAGTTTATAAAACTTTTTTGCACATATTGAAAGCTTTGTCGGTAATGACTTGTCGAATGTTGAATTTCATCACTTCAACGCTAGACAGTTATACGTGTAGATAGGGTCTTTGACGTAGTCATACAAAGTTGCAATATTATCGCATTATTTCCCGATTGATGTCCCAATAATGTGAAATTACTTTTTCTGAAAGTTTTTCATGCAATAAAGTCAAAAATTGGTCATGTTGTATGGCTCATAGCAGTGTCTTGTTAACAACACATACCATCCAGTTCAAGGTATTCAATAGCAGGTCAAAAAAAGTCGGTTGTCATGTGGTAATATCTCTTCCAAAATATTGCCAATGATACCTTCAGGCAATAATGCGCATAAAACATGCCGGATACAGTAGTTTTTCCACAACCTCTTCTAGGTTCTCGGTATCCATAAACACCTAATGAGCCGAGAGATGGAACCAATTGTTGAGTACGCCGGGATTATCCGCAACAGTTTCACCAACAGATATTTTCAGAAGTGCGCACCTTGTCCAACTATGTTTCAATTTTATATATATTATTATCGGTTGTTAAACGATCCGTATTCGTATTTGCAAGCATTTCACTAAACAAATGACGCTCCGGATAAAAGATATTTAACAGATGATAGTTTTACTAGAGCGGCGAATTTGAAACCAATAAATGAAAAATTGAATTCATTTTGGAATCCACTAAGAGCCTTACGGCCCTTACAAATTGTTTAATTATGCATGTCCAATGTCAATATTTCTCTTTGATTTATGATAATCTGTGTGAAAGCAGTTCCTCTTCTATATGCCTTTTAGAAAGTGAGTTGAATTTCCACTTTTTCAGATCCCCTGTGGATTCCGCTCTATAGTGGCTATTGTAATATCGCAAGCGTTCTTTCGCAGAATGTGCCCAAACTCCTTTATTTATTTCTCTTAATCAATATCTAAATTGAATCGATATCCTTAGTTCCTGTACTCCTCGATTCACGCAATAAATTTGCCATTATTCGTTCTTATCAAAGTGTGAGGAAATACATGTCCGTACTGGGTCCATCAGACGTGCAGAAAACGCTTCCGAGATAGGATAATATGAGATGTCCTCCAAATTTTGGCTTTTTTAAAGTTTAGTCGCATTGCTATTGCCGATGTTCACCTAAAAACAGCTTTGTATGCCTCTGCCAAAACAGAATCTAGCTTTTTCTGCATGCCTGCGTATCAGAAGACTGATGTACTCGGCGTAATTTAAGACCCCCAGCTCTCTAGGTTATGTTGCAATTGAAGCATGTGTTAACTGATACTGCTATTGAGCAGAACGCGGCAACACTCGTTGTTTTATGCAACGTTTTAACAATTATTCTCATAGAAGTCCCTTCGAAATTTCAAAAAGTCTTCTTGTAGTCTACTAAAGCAAGGTAGAGTGGATAACACAATTAACCAGACTGCTTAAAATGATTGATAGGATGTTTAATAAATTATTTGCTCCGTTTTAAAATAATACATTAATACTACAGTAAACCAATATGGGTTTCGAGCATCGTTAGTTGCAACTGAACAAAACAAGTGTTGTGATTTTGGGATACAAATATCTGGGATGACTGATCCTCCTTGTTCTTCTTACGTACCTCGAAACTTTATTGTCCTTAAGATCACTTTAGTTAGCACCACGCCCTAGCCTCTCAGATCACACATTTCGTGTGTTAATTTTATCCATACGTTTCCTTTCCAACAAGCTTATCGCACAGTCGAAACGACTGATTTGAAAATCAATTTTAACTTGATTGTTTGAGTAATATGTTTTGCTTCAAATCTTTTCCAGAAGAATTCTTTTTCTATTTAAATGAATTTTTCAAGTTAATTCTCACAATATATGAATTATCTTCTTTCTTCAGTATTTGTTTTCCTTTATCTTTAAAATTTATATTTAATTTTTCATTGGTTTCAATTTATTTCAACAAATTTTAAACGATTTTTCATTCATAAACTATTCAAATATAAATTTAAATTCAAATTTAAAGCACTTTCACTCTTTTCCTTATATTTCCACACACATACTCAAAGTGTAACTTGACCTTTCTTAACAAAATAAATAACAAAAACAAAACAATACAAAGACAAATAAAATGTGTTACTCCTTTAACTTTAAACCATCGTTTACCATTTCATAGCACAATTGTGCCGAGAGAACTCACACGCATTCTTGTGCTTTATGATTTAGTTGTCGATCAGACTGCGACAAGAACACATGTGCGGCGGATGCTTTACCATTTTTGTCGGAATGACACTCAAAAAATATTGTATGTTAAAAAATGCTTTTGAGCGTATTTCAATTTTTATTTTGTCGCATAGTATAATTTTTTTTTAAATGCTTTAGAATGCTTGCTTTTTCTCTATTAATGAAAAATGTTTTTTTTTATTTTTATTTATCTAAAAACATGGTCTAATTTTTAAGCCAAAGATGGATACCTATACGATCTTTTAATAAAAAATGGATTTTTTTATTTTATTTTTATTTATCTAAAATTATTAAGCCAAAGATAGATAGCTTTACATATGTAGGTTGATAAAATAAAAATCAAAATATCGTATATTACAAACACTTTTCTATGGCTGTAAATAAATCAATTCTCTCAATTTATTTTCTCTCTCTTACTCACTAATACATAACCAAAAAATTTTTGGTAAACCCTGCTTTAAACAAACAAAACATTAAAAACAAAAACAAATTTAAATAAACTCTCTCATGCATGGTGAAACAAAAACAATATTACCAGTTATAACACTTGCACACACAAATACAACTACACTCTAAGTATATGAAAAGTTTATTTTCAAAAAATATTCCAACACAAAACATACATACATATAAAGAGTAGAATAGTACCATCACCTTAACCTAGAATTCCTCTCATACTCTAATACATTTAAATGGAGAAAATACGAACATAACCACAAACAACAACAACAATATGAATAAGAAAACTGCAGCATCAGCCAGACCAAACACAAAACACACGAACTACTAGTACTATTGCACACACACAAACACTGTACAAGATATGTAGGCATGCACACAAGGGCAGACATTTTTCTCTTGAAAGTTATGCCAACCGCTCACACACGAAATTTAGTCAAAACGAATCCACCTCCACCTCTTTGGCACACAAAATCAAAATACATACAAGGCAGCCATGCTCTATGCCAATACAAAAAAGTTACAAATACATACTTATGTACATATACAACATAAAAGTATAAGTTTATTAGTGTGTGAATGTCTAGAAAATTTTATATTTGTATTTAAATCCCGCAAGTAAACTTGGCAGACATTTAAATATTTGTATGCATGCATACAGACACACATTTTAATATAAAAATACTATACTTCGACACGTACTCTGTCTGTTTTTTATACCAACAACTTAAAACGATATGCTCGGAGAATATTTCCTTTAACAAAAACAGAAACAAGAAATGTAGAATAACTATACGAATACAAGAATATACGATTCTACTAACGAATAGACGATGTTCTGAACGACAAATCTAAGTTTGTGTGAGAGGTTCCCTTAAGCCAAATTGTAAACATTGGAATGCAGTTACACACACACTCTCATATATACGTAACCACATTTATTCTTATGCATATATAAACTGCTTGCTATGAAAAGTATTCTGTGAGGGTATGGATAGTGATGCCATATGCAGTAATTCAACAATAATATGGGAGTTTAAGATCTAGGCAAGATATACGAAGGGAATGAACAAAAATAGGAATTTTTTGATTTGAGCACAAACATTAAAAACTTTATTTTGAAACTCTTTTTAAGATGTAGTTAAGACTTATCATAAACACGGTTATTCAAACCTGATCACTATTCGACGATTACGGAGTGATTGTTATGGTCATAATGGATCTACTTATAGAGACTAAAAGTGTTGCAGGTTTGATCCGTCCAAACATAATTGTAACGTACACCCTGCCAAATTTTTTGGATTCCATGGCGTTCTTGGCAATTGAACTTATCTTGGGATTTTTCTTTGAACACAAACATTATAAACTTTATCTCGACACCCTTTTTAAAATGTAGTTACGACTTACAATAAAAACGGTGATTCAAACCTGATCACTTTTCGACGATTACGAAGTGATTGTCCTGGTCATAATCGATCTACTGTGCAGGATTATCAAGAAATGTATAGGAATTAGAATTCCGTCCGTACATCACCGCAACGCACTCAATGTCAAATTTGTCGTTTTCACTGCGCCGTTGGCAATTGAGTCTATTTTACGCCTTATTATCACATATTTTGCATTTGGATTTGATCCTCTTCTATTCATATAAAAATCAACTTACTCCACAATGAAAGTCGGCTGTCCGTTCGTAATGTCGTAGAAATGCTGGTTACACGCTAAAGCAATAAGCATTCAATGCTGATCTTTCGAATAAAATTTTTTGCAGCCATGAAATCATTTCTTTTTCGGAGATTATGTCTACAAAAATTGTTGCACACAGGGCTCGTACAGCCAAGAAACAATTGTGGAAAAGCAATTGTAGAAGCCGTCGTTGTCTAGTAGGTAGAGCATTGAATTTAGAAGTGTTTGTGTAGATTACCATAGAATTTCTAGAGCAGACTTTGTCGGAAGACTGGTCTTCTCCGCATTATGTGTCAGCGTAATACAAATATAAGTTGCAAGTAATCACTGGGGAATTCAATTAAAAAGTTGCAGTGGTCTAGTAGGTAGTGCGTTGATTTTTTAGGCGTGAAGTCACGATTTTAACCCCAGGTTAGACATCTCCAACAAAATGAAATATGAAAAAATATTTCTTCGGCGACTTTCCCTCACCAGATTTCTGGCATAAGCGCTGAGAGTAAATAAAATTGTAATGAAAAGTCTCAAAAAGTTTGTCGTTCAGATTCGAAATTAAAATGTGGGTCCCGCCTCTCGTTTATACGTACAACATAAGTGGTGTGAGAAACTATGTAGGTCGTAATTCTACCTGAAAGGTTGTAATGATGTATGCATATGGGAAAAATGACTGTTTGTACGCTTTATGGTCTGGAGGAACGCATTTTTTTTCGAAAATGCCACCGGGAGAACCGTAAACATCAATTTGGAGCACCAAGGTGGTATGTTAATCGGTTTTTCTTTTCAAGCAATTAAAGATTATGAACAGGATTGTATATAATTTCAACAAAACAACCTAGCAGTCACGCGGTTTCGCGCACCTCTTTTGGCTCTTTGGCATGACAAGTTTCAAGAAAGATTTCACTGTTTGGGTTTCACTGTTTGGCAAAGTATATTAGTCACGTAAATAATACGATTTAATGTCTTTTTCAATGTTGCTGCATTAAAAAACTTATGCTTGTGAGTGATACCGAACACCAATATTCGTCAAGTTACCGCCGATATGCACGAAAAAGCGGTCGATAAGCTCTCAGCCAATCTTGAAACGATCACATAAATAATGTTGTATTACGGCTAAGCATCATAATACAAGAAAAGTTTCATGGAAATCATAGCTTTATGCGTTTGCTTACTTTATTCCAATACCTTCAATTCCCATTTTAAGTTATACTTTCGGCCAATCTGGCAATCTTTTTTCAATGTAAACACATTGAAACTTTCAAAAACCACCACCCCACATTTCGTAAGATATAAATTATGCTCAAATTGTCTTTCTCTCTCTCTCTCTCTCTGTCTCTTCCTGTTTGTGTTTCCGTTTGCTGGGTTTTGTTTAAGTGTGAGTGTAGCTATCTTGACTTGTTCTTTTTATTTTTATTATAAAATCCGTAGACAAAAGTTGAATGGCATGAATTTGTTATAGAATAGAAAGAATACTCATCGTACTTTACTATGTACTATGTGTGTGGTTAAAAGAGAAGCAACAAGAAAACCCCCACCTCGTCTGAGGCTTCATTTTCCCACAGCGTCTGTACACAGACCCAGTTAGTCAGTCAGTCAGTCACACAGTGTTCAAGGTTAAAAACCGCATTTGTCTGCATAAAATAACAAGAAATATAAAAAGGAAGAGATTACTTTTTATTGTATAGAGAGAGACAGACAGAGAGAGAGAAAGAGTGAGAAGATGATGTGATTGTAGCTGTTGTTGTTTTAACAGATATTTTAAATGCATTTGCAAGGAAGTAAAGAAAGAATATAAAGGATGCAAGCGAGCAAAGTGAAGGGAGATTTTATTTTATTTTTGTTTTTTGTTTTTTTGTCTAGTCATTTTCACTTTGTTATTGTAAGTACGTAAGTAAGTTTGTTTATATAAAATGTTTAACCCAATGAACTACTTTTTCTTTCTTGGCAAAAATCTATGGCAGACACAGCATGAAGGACAAAGAAGAAGAAAAAGAGTGAGATTGAAAGGATTGTTGATAGAGGAAAAGAATAGACTCAGTTTAAAAGTTCAAATTACATTAAATATTTTATTTGAAGGACGCAAATACGTGATAAATCAGAGAAAGTTTAAATGAAACATTAAAAGAGTTGAATGAATTGAAAAGTAGATTGTGTGGAGATTAAATATTGAAGATGTGTTTTGTTTAGTTGGATAGTCTAATGCCATGACTTTAATCCCTGTTTATGGTAATTACCAAATGTATCCCTGAAAGCATCTCTTTCCTCTCCATGTAAACGTTCTGTTCTGTTATTAGCGACGTAGAAGTGTTCCTTCCATATTTCCCAGATACGTTCTTCACTGGGATAATTCTCTTTCAGAGATATGGTATATGATATCGTCTTAACATTCTTAAGTCGTAATAACACGCCATTCTTGGTTATGCAGTCAAAGAAAAAAGTCTACATACACCACTTTTTTCCCGCAAATTGAAAAGGATGTTATAGCGTTATTGTAAGGTGTTTACAATTAAGAGTGTTTGAAGAAGAAGCGAATTTGAAAAAAATATAACGTAGAAATTATGGAGAATAAAATATGTATGTAGACTTTTTTCTTTGACTGTATACTTGCATGATTTTTATTTGTACATACTGTAACAGTTATATACTCTACTTTTGCTTACGTCGTTCTACATTTGGGGGAGCGTATTTGCATTTGAAGCGCGTCTTACTAGTCAAACATTACGCCCAGTCTAGACTGGGCTGACAACAGCGCAATATACATTTCTGAATGGTCTTATATTCCTTCAGACTGAAACTCCACTGCACATTTTTTTATCGAAAAGACGTAGACTCTGGGAATGATATCTCAGGTAATAGCGTCTCGATTGAAAATATACTATCCCACCATAACTTATAAACCCCTTCTCTCCAACCTTCCAACCTGGGCTTGAATCTCAGAATCTTAGGTCTCAGAACAAATAGTGTCTGCGGCCAGTTCATATCGCCAGTCAATCCGCAATTGCCAGCGTTTCTGGACTCAGCAGAGCATAACTAAGTCTATCGTTCATATGTAAACCACTTCAGAATCATCACAGGTCTTCTTCTAGTCTTGCTGCAATAAGTGGGATACCATCCGATATGTTGGAAAACGTATGCCAAAACTTAAACTCACGAGCAGATCATCTATGGTGTAGCCGTGGGCATCATTTACACGAAATTATCCTTAAAAATTAATGGCACTCCAAATATATTTCATGCATACATACATACATAATTGGTCATTACAACCCTTCAGTCAGGATTACAACCTAGCTTTTCACACCACGTATGTTGTGTGTGTTAATTTTATACTTAAGTGGCGGGACCACCAGTTTAAAGTCAATTCCGAACGACAGATTTTGGAGAAACTTTTCATGAGGCCTCATGTCTAATAAGCCGGCACACTACCTACTAGACTACGGCGATCTTCAGTCAGGATATGTTGTGTTAATTTTATAGATGAGTAGCTTCTCACACCATTTATGTTGAGTGAGTTAATTTTATATATTGCTTTTTTGTTGTTCTAATTTCTAGCCATCAGCCAACGACGCGTCACACAAAACTTCCATACTTATAGACTTATAAAAAAATATTTTTTTTTTTCAATTTCCAAACAATGTAGTGAGCTTGTAATCAATTAATGATGCATGTTTTTTTTGTTTTTAATTATTTTAATTATTATCTGTTCTTGTTCTGTTTGGACTTAAAATAATTACAGTACTTACCCCCCTATCAAAGCCATTGCAAGTAATGTCCAATAATTGTTATGTTTTATTTAAAAAAGTTGTTTTTTATTCAAAAATGTCTAACGGTTAGCCAACGTGGACAAATACGGTTGCTCCTCTGTGGGACAGGCAAAAGCTTCAAAAGGTCTTAATAGTTCATTGCCTAACACTACATTATTTGCTTGCAGTATATCATTCCAGAACATATTCGCAAAGGCAGCATTGCCATATTGACTGAAATGAAAACAATCAACTGCAAAATATCTTAAATCTGTGTTGCCATTCTTCAAAGTCCTTAAATTCTTTGCAATGGCTAAAGTTCTGGGCACGGCAGCGAAATCCTCCGTTTGGAATTCGGGTAGAGAAGCTACTTCGCTATCGATTTGTTGAAAACGTTTAATAGTCTCAACTCTCTCCTTTAACAATTCGGGAGACAAGGCATCACTTATGAGACAAGGACATTCTACACGATGTAGTAGATCACATAGCAAGGGTATACCTTTCATGGCCGCAAGTTTATCTATATTCGGTATGCTTATGACATTCACCATAACACGCGGTATATTCTCTTTAAGTATCCTTAAGGTCCGATATAGATCACGGCGATGTTGCATTAAGAACTCTGCGGTTGTATTATAAAAGCATTGATCAACACACACATCATTGTTGCCTATGAAAAGCGAAATCATTTTCCAGTGTTGCTGCATATTTACTTTGGCATCTCGCTGTAGACGTTTTACCAAAACCCGGGCCATAAAAGGCATATCTTTGGTCATGGCGGTGGGTTCGGCAACATTAAAACGTGCAGCACGATTCTTGGCCAAAGTATTCGCCACTGCATAGCCATACAACTTGGGATTAAACACTTTCAATATATTGGGCAGTGTTAGCAGGGAACGCCAATCTTTCAGGCCTCCACCCAATATAGTTTGACCACGATATTCTGCTAAGATTTCATAAACATTTTTAGACATCATGGCTGTGCCAGCTGTTAACGAATCACCCATGGCTCCAATAATATCAATGTCACCCGGTCTTAAGCGATGAACACTTGTGGGTGTTTCACTCGAACGTGTATTATTTAGGCTACAGGGGAAAGGTTGCGTGGGAATTATTTGTTTCTGTACTTTCCCCAAAGCTTTAGCGTATTTGTAATTGCTTTTATACATACGATTTGCATTGTTTACAGCCATACTTCTAAACCACAAGTACAAATTGCGGAAATCTTCTAAATTTGTAACGGTGACTTGGGGATTATTGGCAGTTTCCGGTGTAAATAATTTCTTTTCAATGCCACTTCTTTTCAAAAAGTACTGTATTGCTGTGTTATGTTGGCCGTCAATCGGCAGAGTAACATATGTGAGGAATACAATCAGAATCATTAGTTTTTTCAAATACATTGCAATTCTCTTCACTGTTTTAAGAAAGACTGGCATTGAATTTTATTACGATTTTCTTTTATAACAATTTTCTCCCGGTTTTTATGCTTGTGATTTATTAATTTAATTTCAATTGTTTACAATAATATAAATTAAATTCTTATAATTATTATTCATTCGATTTGTTGAGACAATCAATTAGAAACCGGTTTCAATTATTATTCGATTTTTCAATCAACAATTGTGCGATTAGGTGGGAATTCTAAAAAAAAATGTTAATGTTGGCTAGTTCTGGGAAAGTAATTCTTTATTGTATTCTCCCCCTCGCTTCATGCGTGCAACTACTGTCTATTGCCTGTCGAAATGTCTTCTCGAACGCAGTATCATATCATCCCAACCATTGCTGTCATAGTCCCACTGGTAACAAACTTTGCATATCTAATTAGATGGGAATTAATACTTCACTGCTTTCGAGATATAAAAATTGTGTCAGTTCTAGCGTTTTAAGCGCATAATTTGTTTTTCTTGACGTCTGATTAAACGCTACGCTGACATTTTTCATTTGAGTGTAGAATTCTTTCTACAATGCATCCCACGCAAGTCCTTCTGTTGGGCCATCTATCGGGTTAAATTTGAACCATCGGTTATTTTCAATCTGGCAATACTTATGTCTTTCTCTTCTGTCACAAACTTCAGTATATTATCTACACTGAACGTAATAAATCGATTTACGCTTGAGCAATGTTGGGATATACTGGGACAGCGAGAAACTCCAATATGATGTCGATTTTGCCAAAAAAAAAAAAAAAAATCTTTTCTAATGAAGCTCATTTTCATCTTGGTGAGTACGTTAATAAGCAAAATTGGCGTATTTGTGGTTCAGAAAATCCACACGTGGCCTTACAGAACCTAATGCACCCATTACGAGCGGCTGTTTGATGCGGCCCATATTTCTTTAAAAATGAGGACGGCGCAACAATTACGGTTAATGGAGATTCCTATTGCGCCATGATAACAGATTTTTTTGTACCCGCTCTTCATGGTATTGATGTGAACGATGTTTGGTTTCAACGGGATGGTGCAGCTTGCCACACATCTCACATGACAGAATTGATTTATTGCGTCCAACGTTCGATGACCGTTTAATTAGCCGAAATGGTGGTGTCAATTGGCCGCTAAAAAGGTGCGATTTGACATCTTTGGACTATTTTCTATGGGGCGCCGTTAAAGAAAAGTTTTATGCCAATAATCCAGAGACAATTGAGCAATTGAAGGCTAACATTCATTATGCCATTGCCGAGATACGATTCCATACACTTGAAAAAGTGCACGAAAATTGGTCCGATCGAATGAGGCACTGTGAGGCTAGCAGTGGCAGCCATATTATTGAAATATTATTCCATTTCTAAACGGAACAATTGTACTTCACTACAAAAAAACAAACAAATTTGGCAAAATTTCAAACCGTTTTTGTTTTATTGCATTTTTAAATTTAAACTTTTAAATCACCCACCCTATATACACACTACTCACTAGATATTTACCTCCTGAATGTCTCATATTGATGTAGACATTCTTTTATTCTTTCGAGATTCACTTCACCAATTGTCCCGGTGTCCCACTAGTCCGTCAAGAGACTAAAATAACTTTCTACACTTTAATACAGGCCATGTGCACTCAAATACAGACGTCATGCGCTGACAAGGTAAATATTAATATCTGTTCCGTTGATCGCAAGTCTCGTATTTTAATGTTTAGTTTTATCCACGGCTTAATAATTTCCCTTACTGTCTGTAAATTCCTTTAGAATTTCATCTTATAAGCAGAGTATTAAATTAAATGAAATAAAATGTATGCTCTTTGTCTATTAACCTACCATTAACCTAACCTTACCTTACTTAATGTCTTGAAATTGCCCGCTATTTATTATTTTCTGCACAGCGGCAAAGTATAGCTACTGGGTTTTGCATTATCCGCAACCTTTAAAGGGTTTTTGAAGCTCTCAACCAAATTGGTCAATGAATAATGGTCAAAATTACCTTGTGGTTTGAAACTTGATTTGGTTTGAAACTACGCTAGTTGGTCAAAAAATATTGACTGCCTTAAGTTCAGTTGCATTCAAATATAATTTTCCATAAAAATTTCTTCGTTTATACACTTTAAAAGGTACTTTTAAAAAAAAATTCTTGACCTACAGAGACTTAGTTGCACTACAGTTATGTATCGTGCGTTTAAAACTACTTTTTAACTGATGAATCAAAACATTTTTACTCAAATTAATTACACTCAATCACTGTAGCGATTAACACTCTGTCAAATGTAATGCAAACGCAAATGCTGTGGTTTTGTTAGAATTTTTATTTCTAATTGAACTTGAACTTCTCAAATGAAATTGAGAAGAATAAAACTTGTTTCAAGAGCAGCGCGCTATCAGATGTTGAATGAAATTGTAAAAAAAGAAAAAAAAATTATTTATTTATTGAATAAAATTACAACTTTAATTAGAATACAACAAGGTAAGGCAATTGCATTCAAAACTTCCCTGTGTGATGAACAATTTTTCACAATTCAGTTGTTAAGAGAACGTTGAAAAGTTTAAAACGAAAACTGTATTAGAAACCGTTAACGGAAATATGGTTTTAGAATTTCTATTCTGGGCATCCTTACTTTATATCCTGCCACTGTCTTCCCACGGCCAGGAAACTCCTGCTATCAACTATTTTCTCAATAAAACCGGCATACAACCACAGAAATTTTCATTGCAGAAGGCCCGCAATGGCCAGTTGCTAACTTCCGATGCAGAGAAATTTCGTGATTTATTTGCCTCTGGAAAGATATTACTGATGCAGCAATACTATCAACATTTTAAATTCAATTACGAATACACTGTGAATACGGGCAGATTACAACCTCAGATAAGTGCTAATAAACCGTTTCCCTGTGCTCTTAATAATACACGTTCAGCGGAGACGCCCTCTAGTGTGCATCGCTTGAGACCCGGTGATATTGATATTATAGGAGCCATGGGTGATTCAATAACAGCTGGTACAGCTATGATGTCGAAAACTTTTCCTCAAATTCTTATAGAGTTCAGAGGCCAAACTGTTTTGGGTGGCGGCCTTAAAGATTGGCGAACATTTCTTACGCTGCCCAATATCCTGAAGGTATTTAACCCGAATTTATATGGCTATGCTGTGGCAAATACTTTGGCCAAGTTTCGTTCGGCACGTTTTAATGTGGCCGAGCCCTTTGCCATTATCCAAGACATGTCCTATATGGCTGAAGTGCTAGTAAAACGCATGAAATCTGACCCTAAAGTTGATATGCAAAATCACTGGAAATTAATTTCCATTTTCATAGGAGCCAATGATGTCTGTAATGATATGTGTTACTACGATAATGTGGAGGATTTCCTTGCCAATCATCGTAAATATTTACACCGTACCTTAACCATACTCAAAGAAAATATACCGCGCTTGCTAGTTAATGTCATTGCCATACCCGATATAGACAATACCATACGTATTATGAAGGGTATATCACCTGTTTGTGAAGTTCTACACAAATTCAGTTGCCATTGTATTATTAGTGACTCGATTAAAAGTAAAAAACGAAAGGAAATTTCTCAAATCATAAAACGTTTTCAACAAATTTATTATGACGTGGCCTCAATGCCTGAATTTCAATTGGAAGACTTTGCTGCTGTGCCCAGAATGGATTATGTCAACAAGACTTTGGCGACTTTGAAAAATGGCAATACAGACTTGAAATTTTTTGCTGTGGATTGTTTCCATTTTAGCCAATATGGCAATGCTGCCTTTGCGAATATATTGTGGAACTCAATGATGCAGGTGAAAACGAAAGATTTCAAAAGTGTTATGAAACCCTTTGAAGTATTTAGCTGCCCCAGTGAAGATTTCCCGTATATATCGACTTTGAAAAATAGTTAAATTTAAACAAATAAATGGAATAAAAATAAAAGTTAGATAAGTTTCTTAATGTTATTAAATTTAATATCGAGTTAGGAAATTTAGATTGCATAGGGTGGGCTATTTAAAAGTTTAAATTTAAAAATTCAATAAAACAAAAACGGTTTGAAATTTTGCTAAATTTGTTTGTTTTTTTGTAGTGAAGTACAATTGTTCCGGTTAAAAATGGAATAGTATTTCATTCATATGGCTGCCACGGCTTGCTTGACAGTACTTCATTAGATCGCAACAATTTTCGTGCATTTTTTCAAGTGTAAGGGGTCGTATCTCGGCAATGACATCACTAATGATGGCCTTCAAATGCTCAAATGTCTTTGGTTTGTCGGCATAACATTTTTTCTTTAACAACGTCCCATGGAAAATAGTCCAACGGTGTCAAATAGTAGCTTCTTGGCGACCAATTGACATCATCAATTCGGATAAGTAAACGGCTGTCAAACGTTTGACGCAATAAATCGATTGTGGCATGAGATGTGTGGCCATCCTGTTGAAACCAAACATCGTTTACATCAATGCCGTGAAGGATGTGTACAAAAATATTGGTTATCATGGTGCGATAGGTGTCCCCATTGACCGTAATGGTTGCGCCGTCTTCATTTTCTAAGTAATATGGGCCAATGATGACTCCGCTCCACAAGCCTTACCAAACAGTCTTTCGTAATGGGTACATTCTGAGGCCCAAATGCGCCAATTTGGCTTATTAACGTTCTCAGCAAGATGAAAATGAGCTTCATCCGAAAAGATGATTTCTTTTTCTGGCACAGTTAACTTCATCGTGCAGTTTCTCGTTGCCCTAATAACTCCCAAAGTTGCTTAAGCGTAAATCGATACATTACGTTCGGTGGAAATGAAATACTAAATTTTGTGACAGAATAGAATGACATAAGTATTGCCAGATTCGAAATAATCGATTGTTTAAATTTAAACCGATAGATGACCCACCCGATTCATCATTTTTTTTTTTAATAATAATGTTATGATAAGGGTTATATTTCTTTATTTCTATTGAAAAAAATATCTCTAAATGGATAAAATGTTTTTTTTTATTCTTCATTTGTTGTTGTTGTGAGTATTTGTTGGCAATCACATTATATTTGCTTGACGTATATTCATCATACGCCTCTTCTGCTAAGCTTTATATGCCATACCTAAATATGTATTATGTATGTATGTACGTACGGACATAGAAAAAAAGAAGAAGAAAAAACAAACAAAAATAGACGAACAAATTCCATTTCTACGTATGGGGATGCCAGATTTTGTTTGCTTTAATCCAAAAGCAGAAAAATACAATTTAAATGCGAGCAAAAGAAAAAAATGAAATTGAATTTCAGAAGAAGGAAAAAAATGTTGTTTCATTGAAATGTGGTAATGGAAAAATCTGAAAATTGAAATTTTTATGCTTCAAAACAAAGGCCAGGAGAAAAAAAACTGGGGGAAACAAATTCCAAAAAAAAAAAATGGTAAAGCTGTAGCAGCAAAGCAAACAAAAACAAGGTGGATATTATCCATTTTGCCATCTTTAACACTTCGATGTGCGTGTGCCTATGTTGCTGGCTATGTACACATTGTTATTGCACTTGTATATCATAAAAATATTAACCCACCATTATCTCTCTCTTACTGTCATCTATTTTAGGAATATGATCGAGACTCGTAAACAAAACTTAAATGAAATTTACACGAGCCATTAAAAAATACATTCAATGAGAATGAAAGTTGTCAAGAATCTTAGAAGAAACTTTATTTATTTAGTATTATATATGTTCCCGTCATAGGGAGCATGGTACCTCAACAAATACTTTCCAATGTGATTTACTTTGGTTAACGAATTTTATTTAAACCTAACTTTTATTCTAGGCTGCAATTGCAATGCTGATCTGGCGCATGTTATCTACTTCTACAATTGCCTTGTAGATTCTAGTCAGAGGTGATTCTGGTCTTGTATTTTAATGGCTTGCGTAGAATATGGTCGATCCAGTTCCACTTACGTCAGTTCAACTGACATTTGTTTCGCTTTAGTCCATAAATCACAATCATTAATAACATCAGATCCGCAGATACGCATTATTCTGCGGCCATCATACACTGTTTAGTAAAAAACTATCTCGCAGTGTAGGATATTATGGTTCTAAGCCGTAGAGAAGAATTGGAGTTATGATGATAAAATTGAACATCCCATATTCGTTTGGAAAGATATCGACGGTGTAATCAAGACCGAACCATATATTTTTACCATTCTACATTGCTCTTGCCATAACAGAGTCACCGACTACCGTGTAGAGAAATCATAACAGGATACACATTTTTGACGTACTCCAATACGAACTAAATGTTGCTTGCTTAAGTTGGTACCATGCACGATTCGACAGTTTGCCTCATTGTATAAAACTTGAATCAGCAAGACAAGACAATTTTCTCATACTAGAGCACTCCATACGCTCGATAACACAGAAATGTAAAGCTGATCGCCATTCGATCGTCTTCTCAGTTAGGAGCGTTAGCTATTGGTATGGGCAATGCAGGTCATATAAGCCCTAAAACCTGTTGGTAAACAGAACTAAACGTTCAGAATTTTATTTTTGATGACGTCATCAATTGTTTTATTGATTTTTTTTTTAGTTCCTCAGGTCGCGTTTTTTGGAACTTCTGCTCGAAGTTAACGCTTGACATTGAGCTGTCTTATTAGCTTCGTTATAAGCGCAGTGTAATCTAGTAGGAGTTTGCGAGCACCTATGCAGCAATGCTGGTTATAAGAATGGATTGAATCTGAGGATATTGTGGGTAGTCAAGTAATCTCTGTAGACTACAGCATGCGATGCTGGCGATGTAAGTGCCCATGCTAATAAAAAAAGGTTATACTGTCCTAAATCGGTCGACAGAGCTTCGTTGGCTTCGAAACAAGATGTTATTACCAGAATGGATAGGGTGTCAATTTGTCACCTGAAAGCTTATTCGCTTCAGTTTTCCATTATGCCTAACCAGACCCTATTTACCATTAAAATTGGCAATTTAAGTAGTTATTCCAGTTCGTATATACCTAACTGTGGTGATATTGTTGTGATTTGTTTTTGTTCTTTTTTTCTATCCACTGAATGCAAAAGAAATTCTTTTTCCTGCCTGGATTTACTTGACAATCTGTGAATATTTTTTTTCTCTTTAAATTTTTTGGAGTTGAAAAAAGCAAAAGCAATTCCTTTTGTTATTTGAGAGTGTTTGTTTGCTTTTAAAATTTTTATATTGTGCCCAGTATTTCAGAAAAAAATAGCAAAAATATAGAAATTCATACTCCTGTTACTCCTGTTAGATAGGATATCAGATAGAAAATAAAATGGATTCCTTTCATACGTGTTTAGTGGTAAATGAAAAAAAGAAATTTAATTTTTCTAAAATTTGGTTTTAAACAGAAAGAGTACCTTAATAAAGTACTTTTCAAATCCTTTCCGGAAACTAACAATCTTGGGCTCGAGATGAAACTCAAAAATTTACTGGGAAGCCATAGAGTCTTATAAATCTTTGAAGTCCCATAAGCCTGTAATTGATTTCTTATACATTTCTTAATAGATTCGATTTTAGAATTTACTGCGGAATTTCTGATCTGATAATCCGGAGGTTCGCGGTGGGACTTTTGGCTCCGCAATGCTTATAGAGTAGGCTGCGGGATATGTATTGAATGTACTGATATTAGTTTTTCGAATATACTGCCGGCTGACTACATATCTTACAAGCGGAGGCCATGGTCATAAAATCAGCGCTTTGTTTGCTAGGTGATGGAATGAGACCAACTTCTTCACAAATGTCACTTCGGTGGCCATCTCTCTGTCTATGATTGCAATGGATTTCTTAGGAAAATTTCGAAATATTTCAGGGAGACTCTTACTTGGGGTCAATGACTCGAGCAGCTAGCTACAGATCTCACAGTCTCCGATATATCACAGAACATAGGTATTCTTACTGTCTTTGTCAAATTGGTTATTCTCTAGTCATTTTACAGGGTGGTTTAGCTTCAGTGACAGCAGTAGGATACACACATTATTACTACGCTCTGTTGGACGTGTAGTCGCCGTGTGTAAATTAAATTAAAAAAAAAACAAAAGGTTTTAATTGGAATTGTAGAACTGTCATAAAAATCATAACCGATAAGACAATAAATGTCATAATGGAAGGAATTATAGAAACTGTTAAATACTTTTGATACTTTTCTATGTATTCAGGTATTAGAACTCAAATTTATTTTACCATTAAATTTGATTTTCATAAAGAAAAGGGTAAAACCAAATTTTTTCGTGAGCACTCCTCATAAATATTGTTATGTTATGTAAAATTTTTTTGATATTTTTTTAACGAATTTTCTTTTGCGAAGACAGAATCCTATTTTAAATTGTACTCTGCCTTTGTCTGCCTCTGGTAAAATTTTTTTGTGAACACTCCTTATTATATTATCACAAATATTATTATTGTTACGTCACAATTTTATTAAAATTTTATAAATTTTCTTTTGTGGAGACGGAATCCTACTTTTAATAGTCCGTTGCCTTTGTAGGTGCCTTTGTAAGCATCTGTTGTTCCATTACGGCTGTGGTTGAATAATTGTCCATGATTTTTTTCTGTTAATTTCTTTAAAATCAAAAACTTTCATTTGCTTTTACAATTACTCATCCTATATCTGCTACTGCTGGTTTAAAGATCTTTTAACACTTTGAATCATTTGTTAGCCTTGCAATCCAGACTGTGCTTAACAAGCGCGTAAAAATGCCACCCTTTTTAAATCTTCACATGTGTCGAGAGGTAGCAATGGAGGCGTATAAATAAAAATAATTTTATAAATCAGTTTTTTCCATTTATTTATTTGTTTTGTTTTTTTTTTTTCGTTTTTAAACCCTTATATGGTTTTGTTAATGTAGTTTTTATTAAAAACGGCAGAAAAAAATAACGCCGCCCTTTTTTGGGACACTTGTTTGTTATTTTTTTTTTTAATAAAATTTTTATATTTGCTATGGCTTGTCCATCCAGTAACCTCCCCTGTAGATGTGTTTTATGCCTCAGAAAAAAATATTTTTTTTCCGCTTTATTTTTAAATGCTTTTTTTCATACATATTTCGGCATATCATTGCATTTTTAATATGATGAATTTTTTTCCATGGCATATTATTGTTGATGGAGTTTCTTTTCTGTTTTTTTTTTTAACATGGCTGTATTTGCCTATGAGGCGGATGGCAGAGAGAGTGAGAAATTTTTAAGCTATTTTACTCATACCATTGAATATGGAACTGTATTTACTGTCCCACAGAAAACGTAAATCTGTTGTTGTTTATGGGTGGTAAATTGGATTGTAGAATTCCCCCCACTTGCACAATCTACCATATTCACCACACCATCTGTATACCCCAAAGTGAGATGCAGGCTGTGCTACATCATTATATATGCAATCATATGTAAAGTTGAGCTGAGCTGTTATAAAAATAGCAAAAAAAAAACCCTGTCCAGGGTTTTTTCTTCCTTATTGTGTCCGGTAGCGGAAAATTCTTTTTCGATGTCGTGTGTGTATGTTTTTTTTTTAATTTAAAAAAATATTTTATGATGTATTTAAAATCCCACTTTTTTTTTCATATCAAAAAACAAAGTTTTGTTTGGCCCGTTTTTATCTATTTTATTATCCTCTCTTGTTTTGCTTTTTTATTATCGTTTATCCTTATCTCTTTGGAACGTAAGAAATGTTTTATTTCATTTACGGTCTCTCCATCCGTTTTGCATTATGTGCAGTTTTTAATTTACTTTTTTATTAATTAATAAATTAAAAAAGAAATTCATTTTGTTTTTAACAAAAGATGGGAGTTTAGGTGGAATTTTTTTTTAATCAAATCATGGAAACCTTAAAACATTGCCAAGGGGTTTTTAAATATATAAATAAAATTATTTAACTATTTTAAATTATTTAATCTGAATCTGACTGATGTACATCACACTATATTTCTCTTTCATTGCAGGTGAGTCCGTTTTAAATTTAAAACAAATGAAGCCTTTTCTTAGGAGCCAAAAATAAGAAAAACCATGACCAACAATCATGTAAGAAAATTATAATTATTATAATTTAATTCTATTATAAATCGTGACATTATCTGATGCTTGTATTCCCAATAAATAACAAAAATATCGTATAACATAGGCCTGATCACTGTAGTGTTTTCCAAGCAGAAACCATCGCTATTTTGAAAGCGACTCAAAGTTTGTTGGGTGGCAGAATTTTTCCTGAAAATCTATTGACTTACTCCAACAGCCGGACTGGGATTAAGTTCCTAATAAACGTAGCTTCAATGTCCGCCAAAAAACGCCAAGGATTTCTCACTGTGTTTAACAAGCAGAAATCATGGCTATTTTGAAAGCGGCATAATGCTTATTGGGTGGCATGGTTTTTTCCTGAAAAGCTCTTGATGTACTCTACCAGCCAGGCTGCTATGAACTTTGTAATTCTAAGTCCGTCCTTGTCCATAAATGCCGAGCATTTCTCATTGTAGTGTTTTCCAAGCAGAAATCATGGCTATTTTGATATCGGCGCATGTTCTTCTGAAAATCTCTTGATTTGCTTTAACAACTAGGCTGGGATTAAGTTCCTAACGAACGTAATTCAACGTCCGTTTTTGTTCATAAATGCCGTATGTGTAGTGTATTTCAAGTAGAAATCATGGCAATGCTTGTTGGGTGGCGATATTTTTCCTGAAGATCTCTTGATGAACTCCAACAGCCAGGCTGCGTTTGAGTTCTTAATGAATGTAGTTTCAACGTCTGTCCTTGTCCTTGAATGTTGAGGATTTCTCAATGAAATTTCGGTTCATTTAAAGTCAACTCTTATATGGGTTCCGGGACACAGGGACATCGCTGGAAATTTCATTGCTTATCTCATCAGCAAGATTTCCGGCATAAATTCTGGGAGTAAATAAAATTGCCATGAAAAGTTCCTCAGCAACCTGTCGTTCGAAATCGACTTTAAGCTGTAGGTACCGCTGATTATGTATAAAATTAACACATTCAACATAAGTGGTGTGAAAAGCTAGGTCGTAATTCTGACTGAAGGGTTGTAATAATCAAATATGTATATATGATGAGATGGTTATGGCCTGTACGAAGACCGCAATGTTTAAACTGTTACCAGTCATAGATATTCCGGGTGCCTTAGTTCATTCCAATAGTATCCACTCAGAAGTCGTCGTAGTCTAGTAGGTTGTGTGTTGGCTTATTAGACGCGAGGTCACGGTTCCAACCCCAAGTCAGATGTCTCCAACAAAACGAAATATCAAACATATTTCGTCGGCGACTTCCTCTCAGTAGATTTCTGGCAAATACTCTGAGAGTTAATAAAATTGCCATGAAAAGTTTCTCACAAAAATCAGTCGTTCGGAGTCGTCTTTAAACAGTAGGTCCGACCACCCGTGCATAAAATTAACACACACAACACAAGTGGTATGAGAAGCTAGGTCGTAATCCTTAGTGAAGGGTTGTAATTGACCAATTATGTATGTATCCACTCTTTTTATAGAGAGGCTCAATCTTATTGGCAGCAGGAATGTACGTACAATATTACTAGACTCTGCTAGAAACATATGGAAAAGAAGGGGATTGATTCACTTCTATACTTAAATCGCATAATAACCATTCTACCCATGCCTAAAGCTTTGGCAGTTCGGCAAATGACTTCTACTGGAAGAATCTGTCGTTTACCTCATGTGTCAGTGCCCTGTGCTTGTCATGATAAGACCGAAATGTTCAACCTCTTACTTGCTGGCTTCCTATACCAAGCTTTCAAATATATAGGACTCGGGCTGGTTTATATATTGTGGTATTTTTCATCTCATTGGTCAGTGCCCTGTTTTTGTCATGAAAAGACGGAGATGTTCAACTTTGCATTTTCTGGCTTCCTACACCAAGCTTTCAAATATATTGGACTCGCGCTGGTTTATTGATTGTGGCATCACACTTTGGTACCAAAACTACATTTAACAAACTAATACCACTAAAAGTTTCTCACAAATGCATTAAAAATATGCAAGAGCCCGTAAAATTCTACTTGTTTTGCTGCTCCTTATTAATATGATCTTTGAACCCTTGGTGAATTCATCAAAAGTGGTGTCATGTACTTTATGTCAACATACAAAATCCCTCTTGAAAAATACTCTCATGTACTTAAATTTCGCGGAATTCGCTTTTTTCTTTCGCATTTTTTTTTTTTTTTCGTTGATTTATTTGTTAACCCAAGACCACCACCGCCATAGCCAAAGTAAAAGTAGAGCCTTTACATTTGTTTTTTCGCTGTGTTTTGCTAAAAAGTGAGTAGATTTCACTGACCTCTTCCTTGTTAGCTAAGGGTGGGTAACGCAAAAAAATATTCCGTTCTTTTGGAAAAAATAATCGACAAAATTGAACTAAAAGCGGGTTGTACTAATGCTAGACAAATGTTTTTTCTCTGTTTCTGTTTCATTTTTTTGACTGTAATGGAGAAAAAATAAAATCATATTCGTATCATTCGATTTTTAACCCCCTTTTTGTTTTGAAGCACAAACAAACGGGCATATTTGGAAAAAAAAATCTTGAGAGTTTGTCAAACATTTGACACAGAGTTGCCTGCTGGCCAGTTGGTTTCAATGGCCTCCAAAAACAAAACAAAAAATATTGTTATAAATCGCGTATATCCAGCTACAAACTTTACTCTCCACTATCGTTTCGTTTTTTAGCAATGCGAAGAGCTATAACCCTGTACTCATCTACTCTATATGCTACTTAATGGCAATGGAATGTGGCTATACATATTGGCAACAGCAGTCAAATGCTCTAAGTTCGGGGAGGTCTTGGTATTAATGGTGGTTAAAATAAAAAAGAGTAACACTCGCTGCGTATTTTATTTCTAGACTTATTTTCTATTTTTTTTAGTATTTGGGGGAACTCCTACCACATTTTGACAAATTGTTATTTACGTTTTGACAAAATGGGTTAGTAACGATGTATGCGTCTTAGTAACGATTTTTTTCGTTTTTGTTGTCCTTTCTATTGGGCTCAACAATTTCTGTGAGTTGAAAAGATTTGTAAATAGCCCTACAATTATAAGAAAAAAATTAAAAGAAAAAACTAACAATTTTAACAGAGCCAATGCTAAGCTAACAGAGAGATGTTATATATTTAACAGAAGTTACAAAAAATTGTCTTAGAAGTGATTACTTCAAACATACAAAATTGGAGCATGGAATATGTGTCCTACCTCCCTAAAATTATACTTTACATGATTCTAAGTAGAACTGTTTCACTTGCAATCCTCAAATGATTTTGGAAATTGAGAAACAAACATAAAAATTTACTTTTTTTTTTACAAAATGTGGACTTGCTGCAGGTATCCCATTATATTACATATAAATCGTAGGCTAAGATGTGTCTAATAAACCCCAATTAGTGGTATTTAGGTATCTTAAATATTTAGAAGTTGAGAAATCGGGTTTGAAAAATTTTTTATTTTAACAATTTCTATGAAGCATGACTGACACTAAGGGAACATGTTGCCCCTTTAACCCCGGCAACAATCTCATGGATTTCAGTACAATTATTCACAACTAATAAATATTAAAATGAGAATTATTTGGCGAATTAGAAGAAAATGGAGAAGTTGTTAACACTTAACATTGCTCTGTTAAGTTTAACACAGGCTCTGTTAAAAATTTTGGTTTCTGTCTTTGCTAGTTAAATTCAGATTTACCTTTACACACATTATATATCGGGTGCTTTTTTATTTTCTTAGTTGCACAAGAGCTATTGATATTGAGAACTACGGTTTGACAGCTAAGAATGTCAAACAGAGTTGATACATCTGATCACTAAGGTTGGACAGCCGCCGCAGACCACTCGAACAAAGCGAAATATGGAAAAATATTCTTTCAGCGACTTCCTCTCAGTAGTCTTCTGCCAAAAACTCTGAGAGTAAAATAAAATTGCCATAAAAAGGTCCTCGTTCAGAGTCTACATGGAATAGTAGGTCCCGCTGCTAATGGATACAATTAACACACCCAACATGAGTAGTTTGAGAAGTTTACAAGATTACAAACTCCTGACTAAAGCGACCAACACTCAGGAGATGACCCCTATTCAAGTAGCGCAATATGTTGGAGAGACTATAGGAGAAAGGAAAGAGGGGGTAGAGTGCAACAACTTTTTCTCACTTTCTTTTTACTATTGTGAGTAATCACATACTCAGAGTCTCTGATGGTAATCGAAACCACGGCCTCGACACTTGCAATTTAGCTCACTACTAACTAGGCTATAGGCTCCCAATGTAACTTATGGGAATATTGGGTTTTTAATTTCAAAGTTGTGAAATTGAAGCTAAATTCTATACACAACTAGCATTACAAATTTAATTTTATTTAACCCAAAAGTATACTTCAAGAAATTCAAATAGTAAGCCTTAAAGTAGGCTTGAAAAATACAAATATCTTTAAAGGCCTAAAATTAGACTTTAAACTTGAATCAAAAACAAGTTGTCCAAAAAGCAGTCTACAAAAAATACGAATTCCTGCTGATTTCAGTTACACTTCCGGTTAACCATCAACGTCATCAATATGTCCGTTGATACTGATGACGTAGCCGTTTGATGAAGGTGTAGAATTTTGATGTATAGCGTAATGCTTTTCTGAAACAAAAAGTGCCTGACTGGCTGCGGTGGAGGCAGCCATATCGTTGAGATACCATCATAAGCCATCATCCACCAGCTCTGCCCATGCTTTACTTGCTTTGTTTTTTTATTTTTCTTTGCGTATAAATGTTTAATGGAAATGTATTTGACGGCTGGTTTATATAATTGTTCTCGAGTTGTTGTTTGTTCTTGTTGCTGTTGCTATTATCGTTGTAGTAATACAAACATTTTATTGTTCTCTTTGGTTCAATGTTTTTTGCCTTTTTTTTCAGTTTGTTACTCTGTGTTGTTTGTCCATATTGTTTCTGTTGTTGTAAGTAACATTCATATTTTTTCTCGCAGGTTTTTTTTTCTCTAACAAAACGATGCTGTTGTCGTTGTTTCTATTTTTTATTCGATTTCGTTTTTAGCGTTGTTGTTGCTGTTGTAGTCGCCATTAGAATGAGTTACAATCTATCCCTTCTCAGCCAACACGACTATTCGAAATTGTCAATATTGGTAACAAAACAACATGAGCTATGGTACTACAACAACAATGTAATTGTGAAATTTATAAGACTAAAAGGAATATGGTTGAAGGGAGGTGGTTATGAAGCATTTTAAAAATAAAATTGTTTCGTTAGCTGGTGCTGTTATACTATTCTTGCTTTACAAGTGTCATTAAAAATCAAAAGGTTTTTAATAGGAAAACTAAACTTCATTTCAATGTACAAAAATCTAACGGTAAATGTATTTGATTCATTTGTTTGTTTTCCTTGTTTTTTCCCGATTGTTTTCCAATACCTACTTGTTAAACATAAATCGGTATTGGCATTAGAACAGCTTTAAATTTAAAGCATACTTTAAGGAGCATTACATCGAATACATAACTTCAGCTTTAAAGGATAACTTAGTAATCAGCGAACTTGAGAACTAATTATCTTTTATACATTTTAGTTGCCTGTTTTTAGGTGCTGTTCAAAAATATTTATATACATATCTGATACAAGAATTAAATTTAAAGCCTATTTTCAGGCATTTTATAGGTAAATTTGACGATAAGTGTCCCTTTATACTGCCCTGCCTGTGTTATTTAAAAATTTAAACCAACTTTACTTTTCTATTTTCGTTGTCATGCCACTTCCATACTTTTAGGCGCATTTATATTATAATAATTATTTATTCAGTTAAAAAGCTCAGTTTTAGATTTAAATATGAAATATTTTTGTAATCTAAGAGACAAAAGTAAAGTCCGTTTTAAACGCCTTTGGGAATTAAAATTTTTTGCCTACTTTTAGGTGCTTTTTAAGAATTTATTTGTGCTGCTTTAAATAATTACACTGATAAGTGTTTTAAGTCATTGCGTCAGGAGCAGCAGCAGGATAGTCACCGGCGTTTGATCAGCACTGTGGACTCAAAGAACATTTGTTCAGAATAGGAATTGCGTCAGGCCCAATATTTAGATTCTGTAATACGGAGAATTAATCTGTAGTACACATACTTGGAACCTCAAAAGTAAATATTTGGATGATACTGATACAGAAAAACATCCTGAAGTTTGTAAGGCCACAGGATTGGTCATCACACCCACCCATGTTGTGTGTGTTAATTTTATCCACGAATGCCATCACCTACAGTAAATCTTCTGCTATATTATGGTCAATGTAATCGTTCTGTTAAGCAAGCAATTCGTCCAGTTATTGGACAGGAAATGTACATATTGAAGAGAATATTACAGTTTGTAGCATGGATTCTTGAAGAAGACATCAAAATATTTATTTCTCGTCGTGCTCAACTTGTTGGCCGTCGAATCACAAGTTATTATATCCATCACCACTACATCTATTAAAATTGAGTGGTTGGTGCTCACACCATCATCAGGTTATTATTTCTTTCGAAATAAGTAGCCGATATATGGCTCACCCGATACAAAGGTTTTCATTGTAGCTAAAGCGACAGTTAGCTGTATGGTACACTAAGTTGTTAGAATCCTGATTAGTATTTAAATTACTACGATTAAAAAGTAAAATTACTATAGAATCTGTAATCAAATTCCTCAATTATTTAATGGCGGTTTTCTTTTTTTTTTTAATTCCGCTCCTTTTTTATATTTTTAAATTTTCAATTATAAAAGAATGCTGAGCAAATGAGAAGTTTGCATTTTTTGTTATTAAATCCTTCTCAAAACCTAACCAAGTGGAATTTTTAATTCTGTTTCATTAAAATAAAACCATAAATGCATTCAAACATATGCTCTTAAAACAATTGTAATAATTTATTAATCAAATTTTTGTTTATTAATGTGGTAAAGCAAAAAAAAAAAAACAAAATTATAAAAAAGAGACAACGAAAACCCTTTAGAGGAACATTTGAAGAGAAAAGGATTTCATTTTTTTTTCTCGTTGGAATACTTGATAACAACCAACTTAATTATTATCCTGTATGAATACCATTATAGAGGTTTGCCAAACCCTAGGTTTTCACAAGACAGATCTAATGATTAGAGAATGATATAAATTTCAAAAATTAAAAGCAAACACACACATGCATACGCATTAACATTATGAAAAACAACTTTAGCGGAAAATTATGTTTCGGTGGGTTTTTTTTAATATTTGTTAACGGTTATAACGGTATTTCATTTTTTCCTTTCCTTTTTTTTTTTTTGTTTGTTCCGCAACTGTCCCGTACAGGAGCTTAACAGTGTTGACGCATGTTGCCATGAAGAAAAAAAAAAATTATTTTTCGCAACTTCATTATGATTTCATAGCCAGTGAAAGTTAACAAAAAAAAACATATTTTCCCCTTAACAACGTGAATTTTTTTTTTGTATTTTTTTTAATATCCAAAAACAGGATAAAATTAAAATATGATGGCGAGTCAAAAATAAATAAATTTTTGCTGTAAATAAAATTTTTTTTCTATCTGGGAAAACAACAAACATCAACAGGATTTTATTTCCATTTTTTTTCTAAAGTGCCAAGACCATCATCCTTTTTTCTTGTGCTGTTTTTAAAAATGAGTAAAGGAATCACTGCAAAAAACTTCTACCAAAAAAAAAAAAAAAAAAAAAATCCCCAGCACTGTTGAAATCCCCAGTCAAAGCTTTAGACAAACGGAAGTTGTCCATAAACAAAAAAATAAAAGCAATACGACAAACAAAACCAGAGAAAAGAGTACTCATCTAACGCACTACGGGACATAAAAACGTTTTTGCTTAATTCCGTCTAAAATAGTAGTGAAAGCGGCAAAGTGAAACAAAAATATGGAATGTTAGAAGAAAGGCTGATATTGTGTTTTTTGTCGAGTAGAAAAAGTACCTAAAAACCAAGTAATTGCTACAAAGATTAATATACTCTGTTATGCTTTCAAAATATTAACAGTTACACTGAAAAGTACGCAGGCTAACATTCAGTTGGCGGTCACCTTTAATAGTCACGTGTACAAATTGTACAGCTGTTGTATTGTTGTCGCATTGTTATGGAAAAGTGCCTAGTTACATAGACCATAACGCAATGGGCCCTATGTGGCCTTAGTGTGTCATTCCGATTCTCTTAGATGGACAGCCACTTCTACCTACATACAGCGACCATACGATTTATTGTACTTCCCTCTAACTTTGTAGGATATCCCTATAACGTCTCCTCCAAGCCTATTGCATTGACAAACTTCAGGATTCTACACCGTGTCAACAATAAGAATTCCCTGCCTTGCACCTTACAATGTCCACTGAATTCAAAGAACGTGTTCTGATGACTCATTCTCATCGTCATAAAATCTAAAGGTTGATCTCAAAACAACCCTAATTCAAAATAAGAGTACTCTAAGTTTACAGGGCCCTGTCAGTAGATCGCCTACCAAACTCTGGCCATTCCTGGACTGATGCATGCCTCAAATCTCTTTTTATATTAATTTTTATAAAAAGTTAAGCATACCTTTCCAAACATTCACAGAATGGTTCCGCACCCAATTTCAAAAGTTCGTTTACTTGCTCATCGCTGAGAATTCCCAAATGACCTGGGAGCCAACAGAAGGTCAACTTGTTTTGCCTACCTTACTGATTGTCCCACACTAACTTAGATTTAACCTTATAAGAGCCAAGTTCTCAAATGGCGGTCTGACTGTCAGAGAGTATTTCTATGTCCTGTCTTTTGTACCTTGTTTCCAAATAGAATTGAGCACATCTTTCGATGGCAAAGACTTATACTTCATTTTTTTTATCACAAACTTCTGCTTCCGTTTCAAGATCCGCTTTTGACCCATGTGTGTACCACAAAATAGTCCCCATTTTAAAAGGGGTACACAGCTTCCAGATTACTCTATTCATTTTTGTTACTAAGTCTTATTGCGAAGCATTTTCCAGAATTATAGAATCTACTGTTGCTCTCCAAGGGACAGTTAAGGAGTAAACTGTCGGTCAATCGATTCTTTAGAAAATTAGGAAAGTCCCTAACGAACTTTACGTTAAATTTGTTTTCCACCAACCCAACCATAAGTTTTTGAGTTATACTGCACCTGCTGTTTCGTCAGCTGAAGCGTGGTTGCTTGCGCAATCAGTTTGTTTTAGGAGTGTATACGGGGAAATTAACGTAGTTGAACGATTCAAACTACAACGTTTGTACTGGCTTGACCATGTTATGCGTATGGAAAAAAAGTTCATGTTTATAATCTACAAATAGAGTGACTAAGACCTTAAACTCGGTATAGATAACAGAGGAGAACCTCTAATGGGCAAGGTAGCTACAATCCTCTCTCTGTCAAGTTTATCGAGGCACCTATTTTGGAATTTTTTACACAAATTATCTCAAAAACATTAAAATCTTAAATAGACGTGACACTTTGCACGAAAGTAGATGTAATCTCCCAAATTTTGTCATATTTAAGACTTTGTTTTTTTTTTTTTGTTTAATTTAAATTTAAAAATAAATGTTGAATTAAGAAAGAGAAAATCTAGTTTGTTTTCTTCCATACTACCGTACTATTCTTTAAAAATTCATGACTTCATGCGATAAATGTATGTTTTCCATTAATTTTTAGTTTTAAAATTTAATTGTCATACTCCGTTACTTTATTTATTTCATAATTTCAAAATTGCGGTCTCGAGTGTATTTTTGTTATGACTGTACTTTCTATTGAATACAGTACAGTCTCTCTCTCTCTCTCTCTCTCTTACTCTGTTACCAATTAATATGATTTTTAATGCATTTTCCATATGAAATTCAAATGAATAAAAATAAATATTTTCATCAATACATAGAATGTATAATAATAATAATAAAACAAAAACAACTACAACAAAAAGGAAACCAATGAAATATAATATAAATACATTTAAATTACACTAATAAAACGAAATAAAAACCAAAAAAAAAAAAGAAAATATTTTTAAAACAGATTTTTAATGCATCGCTGACTACAGCAACAGCCTACAACAGAATAAGATAGAGAGAGAGAGAGAGAGAAAGAAATAGAATGAACGAGGCAGAGAAACAGAGATTTTAGTTTAATAACGTTTCTTTTTTTAATAACTCCATTATATTTTACTCACACACACCCTGTCATATTATCTATAGATATTCATGATTTTCACTTATCACCACTACACATGCATTTATGTTGTCCTGTGACCGCGAGTTTATTTATTATTGTTGGTGTTGTTTTCGATAATTTTCGTTTTTTTTTTTCGATATGCAGCGTATGCGCACTCAAACTACCATGATTTTATTATAAAAGTGATCCAATGCCCACTTTAAAATATATATTTCACTGCAATATTATTTTGTTTCGTTTCGTCTCTGTGTGTGTGTGTGTGTACAAATTTTTGACCAGCCCGTATATATGTATATACATTTTTTGTGTGTATGTGCCCCCCTGTATAATAAAATGCATTGGAGTGTGAAACGCGAGGAGTGTGTATAAATGATTTTTGAGTTCACGTTTTTAATACAATCATATCACAGTATGTATATGAGCATGTGTCTGTGTGTGTAAAAAAAAAATGAAAATTCCAGTGTTGCCGGTAGTAATAATTTTGAAATTATTTTATCATTAAGTTTGGGTTTTATAAAGAAAGGTTTATGACCAAATTTTTTCGTGTGCACTCTTTATTGTACTGACTGAACACTAAATCGTCATTTTTAATAATTTCAGGTTATTGCTGTATATACTAATGGATGATCCAAATATACTCTTTTTATATTTCCCCAATAAAAGTTTAGATTGCCTCAAATGCAATCGGTAACAGAAAGAACTCTGCCTCTCTCTATCTTCCATTTGTAATCCCGGCTAAAGAGTTGTAATGACTGCTTAAGTAAGTAAGTTTGACAGCCACTTGATTTATTAGATCACGATATTCTCCAAATATTTGGCCTTCACCATCATGTGCAAAGGATTTGAATCCAACAGAACCCTAGCGTTGCTGTAGGGTGGGTAGTTATTCATTCTAATTTCCACTCTTGGCAGTGCTAATATACATAAAAACTATTATACGTTAAAGCAAATAACCTACTGAACAAGTCTCGTTAAGAGTTAGGAAAACAATCCCGTTTTCTCAATACTTTCGAAAGGGAGAGGGGCTCCAATATAAAAGCCCTTTCACATCGAACATTATGGCCTGGTATAAATACTTTTTAGGAAATTTATGATAAAATTTGTTTTTAAAATAAAGAATCGGCAACACTGAAATGAATATTTGGTCACGTCAATATTTAAGAGATCTGCAAATAAATGTGTATGAATGTGTGTGTGAGAAAGTATATAACGAGACATCTGATAAAAACAGCGGATTCTCAAAAAAAAAAAAAAAAAAGAAAACATAGGATTTTAAATTCAATTTTTTTTATTTTTTGTTTCGTTAAAAAAGAAACAAAAAACAGAAATTGGCTATAAAACAGTACAACATTGCCATAGTTAAGTGGGTTTTATGTCGATTTATCTACATACATAGTACATGCACACACACTTTTTAATACATATATTTAACACCATACCTAGTGACACGAAATTTTTCATACAATCATGAAGTTTTAATCGCTTAAAGGACTTAACTTTTAATAGAGGCAAGCCATAATAGTTGATAGAAGAAAATGACTTCTTATGTATGATCAAATCTGTATGGAATTCAAGACGAGTTTACTAATGTAGCTTATGGGAAGGATCTGATATTAGTGGCACAATTGTTGAAGAACAAAATTCTTTAATATATTTACTAGACAGTGATAACTTAGTTCGGTTTGTTTCGAATGTGATCATTGGCTTTGCTCTTGAATCATTTCAAAGCTCCTTGTATACTCAGCTAATACTAATGTATTGCTTATCATTAGTCACTCTGTCCACTGTTTACAATATTTATTGGGTCCATACTGTTCTCAATAAAATGAAATGGAATTTTTTCTTTTCACTGGTACTGTTTTTTTCTCGCTCTCTTTAAAAAAGTACATGTGGGGTTGAATATTTCACAAAATATTTTCCCCCAGATTTTTTTGTATTTTTTAAAATTGTTTCTTCTTTTTTTTGGTATTATTTGTACGATTGATTCATTTTCACATTCATTTCTGATTGGCAATATAAATCAAGAAAAGAGGAAAAAAAAATCATCAGGAACAAAAAAAGGGACAAAAAAGTGAACAAAAAATATGATTTTTGTATAGAAATAAATTTTCAAATATTTTTTATGTTTTCAATTGTTATTTAATATCGATGATGTCTGTAGAGAATTTGTTGTATATTCAGAAAAAAAACAAAAACAAATTATATTGAAAAAATATGGCGTCAGAAATTTGTGAAATATTTTTCAAAAATTCGTTAAATTGGAATTTAAAACATTTTATTATATTAAATGACTTCTATTCTTAATTGCATTTTATTTAATCATTAAAAAATACTTCTTTCATAAACATTTGTTTCTTTAAGAGATGTTGATTAAAATATAAAAAATACTCAACCTATTAGGCCATTAAAATCCTTTAGTCAGGATTACAACCTAAGTTCTCACACCACCCTTGTTGTATGTGTTAATTTTATCCCTAAGAGGCGTGATAACCTTAAGTTTAAACTCGTCTGCGAACGATAGATTTTTAGGAAACTTTTCATGACAATTTTAGTATTATTATCGCCGAAGAAATATTTTTTCATATTTTAATTCATTCGAGATGGATGAGCTAGGGTTTTGAATCACAGGCTCACGTCTAATAAGCCAACGCACTACTTTCTATAATACGGCGACTTTTGAGTGATCTATGAATCATATAAATGTCCACTTCCACGACTTCACTTTTCCGTGACACTGACTAAATTTTGTTGATGGCAGAGGTTATGTTGACCGCTGCAGTTTGTAACGTATTCGCATATATCTTACTTAAGAGACCCCCATAATAAAAAATCTTACGGGATCAAATCGAGCGTCTCATTGGCTAGTTCATTTCAACTCTACATGAGATGACATTGCCCTAATATCGAACGTGCAATCCTGTTGAAATCATAAGTTATTGGTATGCATACACACACACATACATAATTGGTCATTATAATCCTTCAGTCAGGATTACGACATAGCTTTTAACACTACTGGTGGCTATTTTGCCAGATGACTGCTAAGAGGAAGTCGCTGAAAGAAATATTTGTTCATGTTTTGTATTGTTGGAGATGTCTGCCCTGGAGTTTCAACCCTAACAAGCCAACGCACTATCTATTAGACTACAGCTGCTTTATTAGTATCCGGATCATTTAATTTATGCCAAAGAAAGTTGTTATATTCGACCTATAATGCGCCAGTGCAAAATCGACACCAAATTCTGACTTTTTATGCATTCATTGGACTCTCTTGGATTTTATATAGATGGGTATCGTTCCAATTTCGAAAATTTTGTGTGTTCACGTGATTGAGCCAAAACCTTTCTGTGGAGGGTAAAGAGATGTTCGGAAAGATTTACTCTTCTAAAGGGAAATTGTAAAGAGGCAGAGATTTGAGGCAATCTAAACATTACAAAGATATTTGTCTGCCCAGGAATAGCCTGAGTACAGTATAGACAAAGCATACTTGTTCAGAAAAAGCATCGCCTCAAGCCTAATACATATATGAATTCCGTGGTGAAGAGAATGATTCACCAGACACACATATGGAATCACAGAAGTGAACCCTTAGGTATGTATGAATTACAAAGCATTGAAACGGCTTTACTGATACCAAACAACGTCCTTAAGTTTGTAGGGCCAACAGTTTTGGAAGAAGGATTGTAGAGATGCCCTATATAGTGCAATAGATCGTATGGCCGCTGTACTTTAGCACTTCTACAAGACAATAACAATATACTCTATAACTAGGGAAACAGTTAATACCTGCTAGACGAAGTGCATTTTTTTTTAAATTCAATCATAGTAAAAGCTATAAGCCTACAAGTATAACGAAATTTTTTCGTTAGCACTCCTTATATATAAATTTTATTATCAATTTAAAAAATTGCTTGTAATATAATTTTCATGCACAGTTTTTCTATGCCAAAATGTATATTGTAATTCTCTTTATTATTTTTTTTTTTTTTTTCATCGAACTTTTCCTGTAAATATTGTGTAAGATAGTGAGTTTTGGGGGTAAACATTGATTATATGCAACGTATTGTAAATAAAAATTAAAAACAAAAAATATTTTTTATTTATTTGTTGTACGTCTGTGTTCAAATTGTAAATTGAAAAAAAAAATTGTCAATATTGGCTTTAAATTTTCAATTTTTCCTCCAAATTGTGTCTGTATGCAAGCACTCAATTAATTGTTTTTTTCTTTTTGTTATTGGAAAATATTATGAAATAAAATTATTACGAAAAAAGATTGTGAAATATTCTCGGCATTCTCCCCCCATATAGGACTGTTAAAATTACAGTGTAAATATTTTATGTTCAATTAAAAAACGAAACACTGTGAAAAAAATTATTAAAATTGGAAACAAAAAAGTAACAAAAGTTATTTAATTGTCAAACATGGCAGACCATTATAAGGAGGATGAATAATAAATTAAAGAAGAGGAAGGAGGCGTTTGAAATTGTACAGAATGTTGCCTGAAAAATGTGGAAAACGTTTTATGTAACTACAAGAAGGGGTACAAGAACTATGTTCGGCTGCAGAATATTTTGCATTTATCAAGTTATGGCAGAAGTAAGGTCAAAGTGCAGATAAGGCAACATTAATTGGTCATTACAACACTTTAGTCAGGATTACAACATAGCTTCTAACGCCACCCAGACTGTGTGTCTTAATTTTATAAATAAGTGATTTAACGTCGACTAAGAACGACATATCTGAGAAACTTTTTAGAGAAGACCTTGAATAGATCCATAAATAATCTCAAATGTATTGTTTAGATTCTATCTAAACTTACTTAATTGGTTATTACAATCCTTTAGTCAGGATTACAACCAATCTTCTCACAACACTTATATTGTGTGTGTTAATTGAGTAAGGGAATATACAGTTTAAAATTGAGTTCGAACAACAAATTTCTGAGAAACTTTTTCATGGCAATTTACTCTCCGAGTTTTTGCCAGAAATCTGCTAACAGAAAGTCGCCGAAGAAATATCTTTTCACATTTCGTTTTGTTGGAGATGTCTGACCTGGGGTTTGAACTGTGAACTGACATTTAATACTAGACTACGACGACTTCTACAAAGTGTAGATTAAGCAATATTAATTAGACATTACAACCCTTTAATCAGGATTACAGCCTAGCTTCTCACACCACCCATGTTGTGTGTGTTAATTTTATCCATGAGCGGCAAGACCCAAAGTTTAACGTTCACTACGAATGACAGACGAATGACAAACTTTTCAAAAAAGGCTTTGAATAGACCTATCATTATTTCGGAAGTATTTCTAGTTTCTCTCTAGAACTTAAAGGTAAAGCCATTATTGAAAATTTCTCTGGAGAGTTGTAATAGAAAGCCTAATGGGAACCTCGTTAATTTAGTAATCACCACAGGGCCACTTTGACAAACTGTAGCTCACGCCTCCTTTTTGTCGTGCTTTCAAATCCTATTCAAAAACACGGGTTTTAGAGAATTTTCATTAGAAAAAATAGAATGAAAAACTCTAAAGGGTCCATGCAATAGGAATAGAAAATAAAGCTGCCTGCTACTGTTGCTGCTGCTACTACTCTATGAGTGTTTAACAAACATTTCAAATCAATTGTCATTTATTGACAACAATCATCATCATACATAAGTAAACAGACAGACAGACAACTTCACTATTATTTTCGCAAAAAGAAAAACAGAAAAACTAAAAAAGATTGTTAACAAATGTTTTATAGCCAACACACCTACCCACCCTGCAAACACAGGCTCAAAAGGCAAACTTGCAAACAGACTGACAAACCAACTGTCAACTGGACATCAAACGGAACCTATACACGGAAGTTAAATGACATTTCAGCTTAAAAAAACAACAACATGTCTGCCATCAGGCAAGCACAAATAAAGAAAAAGATGACAGAAAAAACTGTTTGAGAGTAAAACTATGCCCCCTCCCCCTCTGTTGCATTACAAGCATTGCAGGACAACCGTGTAAAACATTTAAAACATCAGCAGTGGCCTGAAAAAAACAAGGCACAGCTTTTTTTAAAGTTATTGACAATCATATGCTGCGTATAAGTACTATGCTGCATACAGCCAGCCTTTAATAACGGCCTAAAACTTTTAGAAAAGTTTCAGAAATTTGTTTAGTCAGTACTAAAAGGCTTCTGGGGCTGCCATTTATGAATATTTAAAAGTCAATAGGAATTGAAAAAACAAAAATTAAAATTCCTTGTAACAGTGAAAGCGAAAAAGTAGAGAGAAAAAAACACACACAGAAACTGATAGTTTATGATATTACACTTGCTGGCTGTCCTTTACACAAAAAAAGAAAGGAAAAAAGCAGAAAAATTTTAGCAACTCATCATGATTGACCATCTCTAGGCTCTGGAACACTATGTTTAACTGCTGTACAAAAGCCGGATGTAAAGTATGAGTTATTAAACACATTCATACATAGAATAATAAAAAAATTGTGAAATTTTTTCTAAAAGTTTATGTTTCCCTCTGCCTTCTATTGCATCTCTTTAGTTATTGTGAAATAATGCGTTACTTTTTCCAATTTTTTTCTATATTCACTTTCCATTCTATGTATGTTAGATGTCACAGGATAAATAGTAAAAAAGAAAAAAGGAAAAGTAGAAATTAAACAACAAAAAATAACTCAAAAAAAGTCTACAATAAACAAAATCTAATTAAGTTTTGCTGCTGTTGTTAGTAGCAGTACTAAAATGGTAATACAAGACAGAAATATTGTTGGCAGAAATATTTTTTTTTATTATAATCGGAAAGATAATTTCCGAGTTACAAGATTAATTCGATCAGTCCCGTTTTTCACTACTATATCTGGCCGTGGTATTATGAACATTGGCTTCCAAAACTTCAGGACTTAATAATTAGTCGGTTAAAAACAATAACTTAAATAGTCAAATAAAACGTAATGCAGAGACATTAAATCACATGAACGTAGAGATCACAACGACTTCTGGAAATTCATACTAAATCGTTTATATCATTTGCGCTACCTTGAATATTGGATAGGGGCAGTAGTAATAGGCACCACCAATCTATTGCAGCCTGTCATTTGGATCGTGAGTGTGTGTGTGTAATGCACAAACGGTGTATTTGGTTCGTAAATGAAATCATAGGCAAGGTATATACATACCTACTGCTTCGTCACTATATTGATTTAGTAACAAATGAGCTGTTAAGTATCTTTTGGATTCAGGAAGTTTGAAAGACTTTTTGATGACTAATGGTTGGAAACAAAAATTCAACCAGCATAGCTCGATAATAGATAGCGCTTGTCATTTATTATAACGTCAGCTCCTTCCTGATTTCGAAAGAAATTGATACTGATAATGACGTCAGCATGTAAACCGCACCAAACAGTAAATTTTAATGGTTGTAATGTTGATACGAAGTTGCCGTAGTCTAGATGGTAGTGTGCTGGCTTATTAAACGAGAGCCCGTTGCTTAAACCCCAGCTCCGATGTTCCGAACAAAACGAAATATGAAAAAATATTTTTTGCGGTGAATTTCTCTCATTAGATTTCTGGCAAATACTCTCAAAGTAAATGAAATTGCCATGAGAATTTTATCCAATTTATAGTTTGGAGTTGGTGGTGTGAGCAGCTAGGTTGTAATCCTGACTAAATGGTTGTAATCGTCAATTGTGTGACTTAATAATGGTGATACGATAACTGCTTAAGGGTTGTCCTTGTTTCAAATACGCAATTTTCTAATTGACGTATCCCTCTTATTAACGTTTCATTTCGTTTCAGAACACAGTTCTTAGATAAAAAACACTTATATTCATGCTGCTTCAAATGAAACCTACTAATGAAACGAGGAAATCTATAGTCGGTTGGCCTCAATTCTTGTGCGATTGAATTTTATAGGAGCGTAAGTCAAAATCCTTATGTAGAATTGTGTAATCGGAAAACAAAGAAGAACAATTTAAAAACGATGATGAATTGAAATTTCAGCGCCTACTACAAGACTCTGCGGACTTCAGTAGAAATATTCTTTTTAGAACGCACATCTCTTTGTTTTGTTGATCTCTAGAAGAGAAAAAATAATATGAATATGATCTAGAACTGTACGAATTGTGTGCTAACTAGGCCGATTATACTTTCCATAAAATGGATGAAGTTCTTTAAAAACTTCGCGAACAGATTTATGGGTTACGTTGACTTTGAGAATCGCTGTGATTTACGGCTTATTCGTCTACACCTGCGACTTAAAAAAAATCGCACGATCTCGGTGGATGGTTGACATCACCTCCACGTGAAATTACCATGCGTTTAAATTGTTTGTGCAGAATATCCAATGCGGCATGAACTGTGTGGCAAGTAGCGTAGTCCTTTTAAAATCACATGTTTTCAGATCATCCAATTCAAGTCAAAATAATTTGGTTATCATCGACCTGTAGTGCTCGTCGTTGACAGTGATGGTGTGCCGTTCTCAAAGAAATATGGGAAGACATCCACATCAAACAGTGACCTTTTTAAGAATGCATTGGACACACTCGAATTTAATGTGGATTGGTATTGTCCCAAATTCGTTTTAATGAAAATTAGGTTCAGTTGCCAACTTCTGCAGAACTCATTCAGTTTACTCATGTGGTTGTCTATGGTCGGTAGCCTTCAGGTACTTCGTCAGTTGGTGTCCTTGGTAATAAAACAGACTGAAAAAATTACAACTAATTTGACAGATGTAGCTTCCACAGAGCTGGCCATTATCTACAGTCGAAGTTCGAAAGTCCATGTTGCAAAACTCAATATGTGAACCATGAAAAACTGCTGCTTTTTTGTGGTAGAAATTTCCATCTGGTAGCAGTCGGATCAACTTACAAATTTTCTTTTGTTTCAAGAAAATCTTATTGAAAGTTCCAGTGTCCGTCTTTAAGCCAACCTTTACCTTGATGACAAAATTCGCGATAAAATTTTGTTTGTAATTCGTTAACATAAAGCGCTCTTCATTACCGGTGTTGATCTTTGCGGATTTGGGATGAAACTTAAAGGTCATACACAACACTACTGTAGCCGCCCCCTCATTTTATTATATCGAATGATTAATTAAACTTTTTCTGAACGGTAGGGCCGTCTACTTGATGAAGTTGTAACAGATTTAATATTTCAGACAAATTTTCCAGGAATTTTCTTAAAGTTTTTAAAGTAAACTTTTTTTCCTCTTAATTTAGTCATTCTATAACATGGCAAAGAGTTCCCTTGCTCTAGTGTTTGCACCCCTTGTTTTTAACCCTTTATTAGAAAAAACGTTTGTTTAAATTGTGCCTGCGTTTCAATACAATAAATAGAAAAAAAAAGAAAATAGAAAAAAGTAAAATCAATCAATATTTGTTTATGCTCTTTTCTAATTTCATTAGGAACAAAACAGAAAAACTATACACTGGTCTGAGCCTCTTTCTATTCTCAGTGCTAACATTACAATTCTATTTTATATTCTACGCGGTTGTGTTGGGGTTCTACTACTTCTTCTTCTTCTGCATTTTCCAATAAAAGTTTTGTGGTGTGTAAATTTTCTAGTTTATCCTTCTCTTCTTTTTTTTTATTGTATTATTAATAGAACTCAAATTAATACATTCACAGTTTTGTGTTTTGTGTGTAAATGCCAGCGTTAATTGTTAACAGTGATGAAGGCCTCGAAATAAATAAAAAAAAAAGGGGAAAACTACGCTGAAAAAAACAACAACAAAATGAAATGCACAAAACCCTTACACGCACTTACACATTTACGCGTTTAAAATATATATACACACACTTAAAGTCTCATATCCGGTCGCCATAGTGAAAAGTTGTACGGAAAATGTAGCAGTACCAGTAACAGTTAGTTACAGTTGTTGTTTGCTCTTTTTTCCTCTTTCTCTCTTGCTGTTACTGTAGTTGTAGTCGTTTTAAACAAGCATATGTACATCCGTTTTGGCTACCCACGCATAAAATTTTTAAACGCAATTATTGCGTTTGTATACCTAATACAAGTGTTTGTGTTCGAGTGTGCGTGTATGCATGGAAGTGTGTTAGTTATTTGAAATTAAGGGAATTTTAAAACATGTTTCGTATTTTAGTTTAAAATTTTTCTCTCTACACACTTTTGCAGAAAACAGGCACACACACATACACACACCCTTATTCAGTTTCAAATTGTTAAGCACTATCGAGATTACGCACAATTTTATTAGGGTGGCACCTACTTGGATGATTTGTAGTTCATTTATTAAAATTTTTTAGTTGCAAACTATTAAACTTTAAAACAATTTGACTGTAGGTTCCGCTACGTACGTACGTAACAGGTCATAACAACCGTTTAGCCAGGATTACAACCTAGCTTTTCACACCACTTATGTTGTGTGTGTTAATTTTATACATTACTGGCGGGACATACAGTTTAAAGTCGACGACAGATTTTTGAGAAACTTTTCATGAAAAAAGAATTATTTTTTCATATTTCGTTTTGTTCGAGATGTCTGAACTAGGGTTTGAACCGAGGCCTCACGTCTAATAAGCCAACACACTACCTACTAGACCATGGCGACTGTTACTACCCTCATACAGAATAAAATTAAAACTTTTCAGCAGCAAATGATCCATTAATGAGCTATTAATACAAACAACATGGGTAGTGTGAGAAGATAGGTTTAGGTTCTGACTACAGGGTTGTAATGAGCAAAAATTTAATTTGACTACACTTTTTTTTATAAAAAAAATTTTCAGTTCTGCAACGAATCCTATAAAAATTATCCTTTACCGTCTGTGTTAAGTAGGCTCCAGCTTTTGAGGAACATAAGCTTCGATTCAGGCATAACGAAGTATGAAAAACGCCATCTGGTGTCTTTTTATGCCATCTGGGGTCTTTTTACAGTACTACCTCCGGAAGAAAAGATACGAATATGTAGGAGACGATGTATCTGTATGAGAAATAACCAAAGAACAAAACAGACCTGTTTATCCGTTTGTAGAATTCGATGACCAGCAAGGAATTTCGATTCAGACATAAAGCAATAGGAAAACCGCCAACTGGTGGCTTCTTTTAAGGCTATAAAGTACTACCTCTAAAATAAAAGAAACAACCAAAGAACTTAACAGATCTATTTATCCATTTACAGAATTTGATGACCAACAATCCTCAATTGCCAAACTTTTTAAATTTTTCCCGAAACATTACCTTAATGTACAGGGGTTATCATATTCCGAAACGTTCTTGTTTCAAACTTGGCTCCCTGTTGGTTATTTTTTCCAGTTTTATGCTGCACGTTGTTTCGCAATACAAATGTCGTTTTGTGGTCAACAGTGGAGCGAAAAAAGGCGGCGAAGAAGAAGGGCGGCACAAGCAAAATATATACGCAACCGCACACTAATACTTCAATGGCAATTTCAATTCTAATTGTGTTGGATGTTGCACTTTTATGCAATTTTTTAAACAGCCTCTACCCCCCACGACCATCCAGAGCCAATTCATACCAAATCGTTCATATCATTTGCGCTACCTTGCATATTGAATTGGGGACCCATAGTAGTAGGCACCTCTCCCTATTGTAGCCTGTCATTGGAATTGTGCGTGTGTGTGCCTGTGTGTACTGGGCAAACGGCGTATTTGGTTTATAAATGAAATCATAGGCCAGGCATATACGTACACACTGCTTTGGTGTACGTGAGGCACCAATACTCTGTTGAATTTTTGGCTTATAATCTCTAATCAATATTTTCGGTTATTGGCGTTCGGCAACTGTATGCAATAACAACAACAATAGCTGCTTTAATATCAGCCTATATAACACGAACAGGACGTACATACTACATGGCATACAATGGCACACACTCTGTATGTGTAATGTTAATGTACAAAATGTATGTATGTATATGGGGAAAATGTGTCTATACCGCGAAATGTTGCAGCGAATGTTAATTTTTATAAAAAAGAGAAAAGAGAGTGGGAGTGAGAGTGCATATGTATATGTGTGTATGCATGTATTTTGACTTTAGGTAAAATTTACTTAAATCATAACCTCATATTCCTCACCAGGTGAGGCGTATCGATTTAGTTCATTCTGGTCTAAAAACAGAAGCCAAAATAATTTTCATTCCTTTATTTTTGTTGTTGTTTTCATTGTGTGTGTATGTGCATGTGTATGTATTTGTAGTATGTGGCAAGTGTTGTGTAGAGATGTCAATGTTGACGTCTAGGGATTTGTTGAACGTTTGTTAAAATTTTTTTGCAGGGAATTTTATCACAGCTGCTGGCATTTTTTCTTAGTTTTAACGTGTGCATTATTTGACCCACACTGCCTTTGTTACTACCCCCAGGATCATATAAAGAAGCCAAATATTTAATGAAGCATAAGTGTTTGTTAAAATATTGTTGCCGATCGTCTACTGGCTACGAAATTATGATAAAATTAGTGATTTCGTAGGCAAATGTAAAAATGTATTTAACACTTGCTTTTTTAAAAACTTTGCTTAAAGTTTTGGCATCATAGTCTGTAATTAAGTGTAGTGAAAATAAATTCCTTGTTATTCTGGTAAAGATAGTGTAGATAGTGTTTATGTTTGTTTATTGTTACACTTAACAACATTCTATCACGCGATATCTTTTCGATGTTGGTCACAAATTATATGCTGGACTCACTCTGAAGTCCATCTGCAAAAATTGCTGCTTCTCTCAGTACAGAAGGTTAGGTTAGAGTGGTAGCTTTGGTACCAAAAACTCACTTGAGCACGCATAGCTGCCGTTGTGACGCCACAGGTGAACGCAGTCCCTGTACTGACCAAGTTCCTCCAAACCAGGGAAGAAGTTGGTCAGCGCAAGGGCTGCACTCTCAGTACAGAAACTGATAATTTTTTTGGCACGACCAATTCTCAAAGGTTTGCCCCTACTATGTCGTGCATTATGTTGCGACTGAGGAAAATTAGTTGTAGAAGCATATGGATAGAACGGCTTTAAAACGAATTTTTTCTGTTCCATTAACGGTTTTGGTCTACAAGAAAGACGAGTACTGTGTGATCTTCTTGAACATTTTGTCGATACCTTACCATGTAGTTGGACACCTTACGATCACTAATGAACTTCTTCTGCTGTTCGCTATCAAGAAGATAAACTTCGAAGCATCAGCTGAGAGTTAAGGGCCATTTTCAGAAGAATGTACAGTCACAGAAAAAGGTCTACATACACCACTTACACACTACTTAATTGTAAATCCTTTTAACAACGCTTTAACAACATTTTTTTCAATTTGGAAAAAAACACATACACCACTGTCTCTATACTTTTTTCTTATGTATGTGAGTATGTGGTGTGAGTAATAAGACGATCAGATGAGGTATTTACTATACCGTGTAAGGAAACTAATGCTCTTGAATGTTTTTTCGACACTTGGTAACAATATCCGCTGATACTAGGGACATTGCTCTGAGTTTTCATACCAAGAACATCGACAGCTTCTGATTCTCTAAAATTTACATCACATAACTTACATTATTGGTTAGACAGGATTACAATCTATTTTCTCACACCAATCATGTTGTATGTGTTAATTTTATACATGAGTGGTGGGGCAGTTTAAAGTCGACTCCGAACGGCAGATTTTTGAGAAACTTTTCATGGCAGAGTTTTTGCCACAGGTCTGCTGAGAAGAAATCGATTAGAAATGTTTTTTTTTCATATTTGGTTCTGTTTGAGATATTTGAGCTGTGGTTTGAACCATTCACCATACAAAGACGTTGCCTTTAGGTCGGTTTATGCATTCATATTCCCAAAGATTTCGGTCTGCGATAAAAGGAATATACGCGAGAAATATTACTTTAATCTGCATTGAAAGTTAGAAAGAAAGAAAACCATTAGGTTAGGTGGCGGACCCCCTTGAAGGTAGAGGTCCGTCCCATTTAGGCCAGCATTTAGTCCCATTGTGATAAAGAGAGAAAACCAAAAATAAGGAATAGAGTTGGAAATGGAATGGAATCTTTAGGTTTCACTGAATCTAGCCTGAACTTATCTGACGGGAAATCAACTATAAATCGATAGAAGCGACTATCGCTACCAAAAACACTAAGTATTGATAAAAGTGTGCCGTGTTAAATTTTTTATAAAGATTGGGTATGTTTAGAGCTACAACCTTAGGATAACGAAATTGTTGGATGGACTGGTTCCTTCTTTCGGAAAGTAACGGCAGTTTAGATCACCAAACCAACGGAAAGGGTTCCTAAACGATATAGAGAAAGAAATAGGAGACAGGTGATCCTACCCAACTGTAGAAACTGTAGCAAATAGACAGGGCGTAGTCCTTAGTTTATGTTAATGCATAGGGGATTCTACCGGTAGTGACTGAAACTCTGCTGCTTTGTGACAATGTGATTATCCATTCAGGAAGTACGTTGAGTGATTTAAAATTCAGATAGGAGAGTTCCATTATAAAAATTTGCAGATTTCTGACTTATTTTTAAGTTTTTTCCTCCTTTTTCATGTTTTGATAGAAAAATCATCACGCCCTTGTGAAACAATTTTTACGACTTATTCTTCTATTGATGAAAATTTCATTTGTCAACTTCTGGAAATTAAATTTTATGTAAAATTCTGTCATTTTTTTCGTGTTGTTGTCTCCCCCTGCTTGCTTATATGTGTTCAGACATTTAATTACGTTTCAAAATATTTTTTAAGGGTTTTTTAATCATTTAATTTGTGTTGCCATCTGGAATTTATTTGCCCTTTAAATTGAATATGCCTTTATATGTTTAATACATATTTTTTATAAACAAAAAAAATAATTCCAATTAAAAAATTTTAATTATTAAAATTGCTTTATCAAATATAACAATAACAATAAAATTTGCATTCAATTTTTTGTTCAAAGAGAAAAAAATTGGGGAGAGAGAATAACGCTGTGGTTCTAGTTGGAGGTTTCGTGTGCAAACAGATATGAAAAGGTGTGCAAAATGCCATTATTGTGTACGAAATAAAAGAAGAAAAAACAAACGAAACTGCATTTAAAACAATATTGAAAAACCGCGAATTATAAAAAAAAATTAAAACAAATTATATTATATGTTGGAAAGAGGAGTAGAATTTATTTTTATCTGTAGAGAATTTGATTAAAAAACAACAAAAACAATAATTGTTAAACATAGGTGGTGGTTGTACAATAGAGAATAGAGCAGGAGATTGCTTGTTTTAACAACACAACACCCTGTATATTTATCTATGAGAATAAAACAGAAATATTTGCAACAGAGCTGGTATGTGTATGTATTCGAAATTTTTTTTTTTTTGTTCTTTTCTGAAAACTAAACAAGTGCATATTTTATCAACCGAAATGCAATAGAATACATAAATGAAATGTAAATATAGCAGACTATCTATGTGTGCGCAATGTATGGATGGGTGTGTTAACAGCCATGGGTAGATCATTAGTAAAGATGGGTATTAAAACAAAAGAATTTTATTTACAAATTTGATTTTCTGCGCTGGAGCTTATTTTTCAATGAAAGAGTACGTGAATAAACAAATTGTTGTCCTAGAAGGTCTAATGCATCTCGAAAATATCACTGTTTGGTATGAATTTTAAGCTGTCAGTGTCATCGGTCTATATTTCTTTGAGGACGACGTTGGTCAGGCCCTCACTGTCAATGGAAAGCACCATTCGTCAATGATTACCAAATTTTTTTGGCGCCGAGATCATCTGGACGTCCTCACACTGGGTGACAAAAAGGGCTATATGGACCACATAACCTAATTTAACCACATCTGAACGCCAACGACATGTGATATCAAATGAACGTGCTTACGTGCCACACAACTCATGCGACATTGCCACAGATTATTGAATATTCTGCACAACCGATTTGAGAGCACCGTATGAATTTGCCCGTGAACTGTAAGTTACCCATTAGCTAGGTTAGGTTACCTAGCCTCATCTGGACTTCGCCGACATGTGATATAAATCGAACGTCCTTAAGTTCTACACAACTCATGCCACATTTCCACAGCTTATTGAATATTCTGCACGAGCGATTTAAGGACATAATCCCGTGGAGGCACTGTGTTAACTAGCCACCGAAATCGTGCGACGTACCCGTTAGACATTTTTTGGCAGTATGTCACAGGTGTATGCGAATAAACTCCAAACCATAGCGTTTCTCAAAACGAACATAGTCCACGTTATCGACCAATTTCAACATGATTTTTGACATTGGAATTATGAAAAATTTAACATTTTAGATCAATTTCCACAAGAGAACCCTTGGAAACCAAAACTTACTTCAGCGCATACAGTGACAAATTAATTTAGTTCAGGTGATTCTGCCAATAAAGATCTGTCTAATGCACAAGTTAATGCAGGCATGGGTCTTACCTATTCATGTATGTGGACAGGAAAAGACTGCATTGCATATTAAAAAAAAAAACGCGCGATATTCTGTAAAGAAAACTTTAAAAAGATTAAAAGATTTCTTTAAAAAAAGTTTAAAAGTTTTTTTTTATGAATCTAAATTCTATCTGTATTAAGTATCTCATGACATAAGAAAATTGTACAAAAATATCTCATGCGATAATTTTTTTTTAATTTCCGCCTATGTATTTGCACAGAAAAAGTCTTAGTTACTGAAATATTTTTTTTTTGAGATATTTTCATACAAATAGACTTCAGTTCGCCTTAGAGATATCTGACAAATAAGAAAATTTGTAAAAAATATCTCACGAAATGAAATATTTTTAAGAAAAAAAAAAAAAAAGAAAGAAATTATATTTCTAATCACTTGCCCTCCATTGCACGCATTCATATATAAAAACAATTCACATACAAACATTGAATAGAAATAATTTGAACAACATCGACAGTAGTAGTGGGATATAACAACAATTGCAATAATAACAAAAACAACAACAATAGCGACAATATTGAACATTTTAGCGGAAATATAAAAATAAAAAATAAAAATTTTATACAAAATTTATAAAAACAAATGGAATTGAGTTTCTAACCTCCCTCTCCCATTTAAGCCTTGTCTATAAGTACACATTCATACATTTGCTGTAGTAGTAGTATCCATCCAAATACGAATTATTTGTATTGTACAAACTTTTAGAATCTGAACTCTGGCAGCCATTATTCATTTAAACTCTGGTTAAACGGGAAATAAAAAGATTTTCTTTAAATTCATTTCAAACACAGGTCCGATATTCTATCATATTTATTGGATTTTTTCGAAAGTAATATGAGGTCAGAGTTTAATATCTTTCGGTAGTAGATATTACGATATATAAGTCAGAAGTATCATTGAAATTAATCACTTGAATTAAGCTGGATACACAAAAAGAACATGATGTTAGGCTGCCATCTAAATTAACAGTAAACAATTTAATGGACCGGATTTCTATTTGAGATACACTACACTTATACACATACATAATTTTTCATTTCAGCCCTTCAGTCAGGATTACAACCTAGAGCTTCTTACCACTTATGTTGGATGTGTTAATTTTATACAGTTTAAAATCGACTCAGAAAGACAGATTTTTGAGAAGTCAAAGAAATATTTTTTCGTATTTCATTTTGTTGGGAACGTTTGACCTATGGTTTGAACCGTGGCCTCAGGTCTAATAAGCCAACAAACTACCTACTAGACTACCGCTACTGTCACTACACTTACAGAGAATGAAATTGAAACTTTTTTCAGTAGCAAATGATTTTTTATAATGAAAATTATAATTACCGATGCAAAGTGAAGCCTTCCAGAATTCCAGAAGTTCTACATATGAGGTTAAGACGCGATTGAGCCTCTGCATAGTAGAATCAGAAACCAAACTTTGCTTTCGACTACCAAACCATCAGAATGGGTTTCCAAGTGGAGGTATTTGTAATCAGAGAGTTTAGGGTTTGGACCAGTTCATTGCATTAAAAATGAGGCTATTGCGTTTTGTTTGAAATGTCTGAGCTGGGATTTGAAGCATGGGCTCTTGCCTTACAAGCCAACATATTTCCTGCTAGACTACGGCAATTTTCATTGACTGTAATGTTGCTTTACATATGGGAATAATGTGTGAAAAATATTATTACCGAAGCAAGGTGATACCTTCCAAAATTCCGGAAGTTCTACACATATAGTTAAGACGTGAATGAGCCTCTGCAGAGAGTTTATGGTTCCGACCAGTACAATCCATTAAAAACCAGGCTATTGAGCTAGGGTTTGAAGCACGGACTCTCGTCTGACAAGTCAACACACTTCTTACTAGCTACTTACATTGACTGTAATGTGGGGATATTTTTCGTTCCTAAAGCAGAACGATTTAATAACACCGTTGGCCAATAAATCTCATCAAATAACGCATCCAGGCTATTTCGTTTTGTTCGAGATGTCTCAGCTAGAATTTGTAGCACGGCCTCTCGTCTGAAAAGCCAAAACACTTCCTACAAGACTACAGCTACTTCCATTAACTGTAACGTGGGGATATTTCTCGATCTTGAAGCAGTACGATCTTACAATACCTTTGGCCAACAAATCTCATTTTCTGGAAAGTCTTGTACTACTTTTCTCACCAATTTTGGTTATTCTGTTGGAATACCTACCCATTGAGCTGAAAATGAGCTCCAACGCTGGAGATTTGTTTCAGCATAACTTCGAAAAATATTCGTTTTCAATACAATCGTTTCGCTTTAACAATTCATTCTTAATATGAAATCAAATTTGAACCTGAATCTGAATTTTATCCAGAGTCAATAATTTTTGCTTTTAAAACTAAAAATTTGAACTTTTGAACTTTTAACTACTTTTCTAATGACCCCTACACTTCACTTCTTTTCAGTGCTCAAGTGCTTTGTACACACAACGTGTTTGACTCTGCATAATTTCTATTTAGAAACCATTACTGTACGGTATTGTATTTTGGACTGTGGTTATAAAAAATATGTATTGATCGTGCCATATAGCGTTGTGTAGCATGAAGTGTTGTTGTTGTTGTATTGTGTTATTTTGCATAAATTTTCAAATATTTTTCTAAATTGATTTATTCTCTGTGAAACAAGAGTATAACGAGGCTAAAACGTCGTTTGTTGTTTTCGGTGTTTACATACGAGTATGTGTGTATGTATTGAGTATCAATATGGGTTGTTTCAATTATAATTTTATTTTTCTGTTTAGTAGTATAGTAGTGTTGTTGTTAGTATTTTTTTTTACTCACTCTCGCATAACATTTTTGCAATACGCGAAAACTGTTAAAATGTAAATATGTTTTGTTTTGTTTTTGTTTTTCTTATTGTATTTTATACAAAACTCCTCATCCTGTCCTGTTATTGTATGTATGTATGGTTGTGGTGGGAACGAACATCGTGTGGCAAAGAAGAATCATTAAAAATGGCATGCGAAAGCAAAAACTACAACGTATAACAGCGTTAGCATAGGCGAATAATTTCAAATTCTAATGCGTTATTGCATATGTGTTGGTAATTTCAATATATAGAGGAAACCGTAAAACATCATTAGATACAGATGTATGCAAGTGAACTGTAAATATATGCATATGTATACCTATATGTACGTATACATATATAAATATGTGTGAACGAATATTTACAGTGGATGAGAAATGTATGTTAAAAATGAAGCCCGTAATATGGCCTTTAAATAGTGCCTGGCGATCACTTTCTACTCTCTACGCTAAATGGAGTGTAACACTAAAATTAGTCAATAAGGGCATGCATAGCTTGGTATAGCCATTCAGCTCTAGAACTACAAATTCAATCATTACAGAATGAAAACAATTTGTTTCTAATGTTAAAACGAATGTCTTTATCTCTCTGGAAACCCGAAACCACGCTCCTTAAGGTGGGTAACATAATATCCATCACTATAAAAAAAAAAAACCGGATGGCGATTGGCGAGTTTTCCAATCTCTGTATATAGTTATACAGTCAATAAGGGGCACCTTGTCGCTGATAGGCTTACTGAAAGGTGCTCATTCTCTTCTCTTAATATTGAGACTGACGGCAAACTGTCACAATACTCGTAGAGCACCCAGTTTAACCGAAGAAACTTTCTATGCTATACTACGAGTCATTTGTTATGACAAACATTCACAGTAGTCGCCATAGTGTAGGCTGCTATCTGGCATATCGATTCGATTTGGCAGATATATTGAGACAAGAGTGAGTATGTCTCCTCCAGATATCGTTCAAATAGTCTAGGTCATCTAGTAGATTTTTAAAATGCGTTTAAAGACGCTGAATACACATAGAAGTTGCCGTAGTCTAGTAGATAGTGTATTGACGTATGACCACGGTTCAAACCACAGGTCAAACATCTCCAACAAAACGGAATATGAAAAAATATTTCTTCGGCGACTTCCTCTCAGCTAATTTCTGGCAAAAACTCTGAGAGTACATAACATTGTCATGAAAAGTTTCTCAAAAATCTGTTGGTCGGAGTCGATAAGTCACGCCACTCATGTATAAAATTAACACACACAGCTTAAGTGGTGTGAGAAGCTAGGTCGTAATCCTATCTGGTGGGTTGAATACGTGTATGTGTATATTTAAGTATCGCAGAAATCCCTCTCACTTTTATCCTCCACTGTATATGCTTTCAAACACCCGCATATTTATAGCCCATACCAACCCAAAATTGCTTATCCGCTGCACCACCAGTGAGAGAATGTATGTGTGTGTGTGCTAACCAAATCCAATGATAACTGCCAAAGTATGCAAAACGAATTTTCAGCCTATATCTACTACAAATACACTCTCCCTTTTCCTCTCTATCATACTCGCTCTCACACACATACATACACACATACACATTTAAATAATGACATTAGTAAACTTAAATTGTAGTTGGCAACACTACATTCACAGTGTTTATAAAACATTGCGTTGAAAATGTATGTTTAAATGAGACGAGTATAAAAAGAGAGTGTATGTATTTGGCTATGTGTGTATAACTGCCTATTTTAGTAATGACTACGTTGTGAACTTATACTGCGCCTAAATATAGGCTATACAATATATTAACACGTTGCTTGCTTGCTCTCTTTACCTCTCTTTCTCTCTCTCCCTTTTTCTCTGTCACTACTATTGCATTTAAGGAAGTGTTAATACACTACAGCCATGCAAATAACGTTTGTATGTTTGAACATTATTGCATGTATGTATGTACATTTACGTGTTTTGCATATGTCATCGATTGTTGGTTATTTTTTTTTTTGTTTGTTTTTTTTTTATATAAAGTCCAGTTTTATCCGTTCGTCTATATCCGTTTCCTTATTTGCTTCTATAAATTTCAGTTTTTTTTTTAATTAAAATCAACAAAAAAAAAAATTTTTTTTCAGTTAAAATTTAAATTCGAATCTAAAAAAAATTAGTTTTTTTTTCCTAAGTTTTCATAGCGATTAACAGAAATTTATAACACTTTTAGAGCGAGTATTAGACACAGTTCGTGGCAATCCTCCCCTATTTTTTTATAGTCTTTTAGTTGCTGTTTCGCTGCAATTAATTGCATATTTATTGGTCTTCAAACATGTTTGTTGCTTAAATTTTGCAACAGTGGCATCGTTATAATTAAATAATGTTGACTAACGTTGTTGACTCTCTTTTTATGGCCATTTTATTGCGTGTTTCTAATATATGACGCATCTGTTTTGTATGTATCGATAATTAGTTTTTGCATAATAAAACCAAAACATATAATTAACAATTCTAATGATTTTTTTTGTTCATTTAATGCATTTTAAATGAAATTTGTTTTCGTCTGTGTTTTAACAAAAGGCTTGGCTAAAGGATTGCACTAAACTGCATAAAAAAATATACCGGGGTTCTCGTTAATATTTTTAAGGAAACTTAGTTCAGTAAATCACTGAAACTTTTATTTCATTCCAATGCTTGGACCTTGACATTGTGTAGGAAATGTTAGTCAAATGAACTCCTCGTCTGGATTTGTCTGTCTTTTGGCAATAACTTGGCGAATTTTGGTTCTTAAATTCTCCAATATTAGGAAATTATTATCCAGTGAAGTAAATGAAACTCAGAACTTTTCCCGAAGACGGCTATTGCAATAGCCTGACACATACAATTCCTATGGAACTTCCATATTCGAATTACTGCCGAAAGAGCACAAAATCAATCAATTTCTGAAGCTGATAGTAACTGCTGTGGGTCAAGCGAAAACGAAGGTAATTCAATAAAATCATTGCCAATGGCGTAAATGTCAAGAGTAAAGTTAGCTCGTCCTGTACCCTCTTATCCGATTTTCTTTTTACGGACTAAAATCGGTATTTCAATTCATAAAGGCTGTAAAGGTTTTCAAAGCACTTATCCAGAAGATGAGGAACACCTTACGAAAGTTCATGTAAAAGTTTTTACAGTCCTTCTGCGTATTACGAGAGACAGCATTTATTATCCTCACATCCATGCAACAGTGAGTGGATTTTAAATTTTCCGTAGAGTTTGATTTCTTCTTATTGCCGAGATAAAGAGGACCAGTTTCAAATGCATTACAGACAAACCAATTCCTTGTAATTAGTTTTACTTTCCTTTCTTCAATTTCTCTTTATAATGTCATTCGAAATATGTATGTATAGCACAGAAATAAGAGGAGGCATTAGGCATTATTTGGCTGCCGTCAATTACAAATAAGTTTTTCTGTTTGGAAGTTTCTTGCGAGATCTTAAAAATAGTGGCTCAAAAGTCACACATCGCATTCGTAATCGTCCTTACACAAACCTCCTTGATAGTCTATGGCTTTCACAAAGAATTTCTATCTTACCCGGTGTGCTGCTGCTACCTTTAAGCAGCACACATGGATGGTCGCATTATCTTAGTAAATATCCTTTGGTAGCTTCTTGAGCAGATATCTATCTTGTCTAGTATCCTATCCGTAGTCTAGTAGGTTATGTATTGGCTTATTAGACGTGGGGCCATGGTTCAAACCCCAGGTAAGACAAAACAAAATACGCAATATAAAGAAATATTTCTGCGGCGACTTCCTCTTAGCAGATTTCTGGCAAAAACTCCGAGAAAAAATTAAATTGCCATGAAAAAGTTTCTCAAAAATCTGTCGTTCGGTGTCGATTTTAAACTGTAGGTGTCCCGCCACTCATGTATCAAAATTAACACACACAATATAAGTGATGTGAGAAGCTAGACCGTAATCTTGACCAATATTATGTATGTATGTAGGTTCTTGAGTATTGTGGTTTCATTGCTGTGATACTATTGGACTTCCCCCTGATGTTGTGGGCGACCCACACCAATTATTACGTTTAATTTGCAGCTCACTCACACAAAATGCATGTGACAGTCCTACATGTCTTTATCATTTATTAATAAAATATTATCATTTATAATGAAATATTCTATAAAATTTTAATTTTTTCATTCCTTTTCCTATTCCTGTTTCCATTTGATTTTATAATTGAATCATTTTCTTTCTCTTTCGTTTTAATTTCTGCTATTTTAATATTTGATTAGTTGCCTATTAATAATACAAAAACAATAGAATAGTATACGTTTAAAGTGCATTTCATATGCAATAATTACATTTTGAGTGGTCATTTTAAATGTCTGTATATATTTTATTACTCTTACCATTCAAATTGCAACAAAAAGAAAAAAGACAAAAAATGTTATCAACAATCCTTCACGGCAACATACAGGCCAGGCTAGGCTATCATCACAGTGATTGAGAATATGGTTGGCATTTATTGTGGTACCCGTATTAAATACTTGTAATTAAATGCAAACATTTGTTATAAAGCTTTTTAGTACTAACACACTCCCATATACACTCGCATACATACACCTACCCCTACACATATGTATAAGGCTATAAGTTGTATAAGTTTTAATAAAAAAAATGATAAAAAAGAGAGATCTCTGTTAATGCATTTACAATATAAATTGTATATAACAAATCAACACAATAACAAGCATTTAACAAACTAATTACGCATGTATGTTCAAAAGTGTATCTCTGACTGTGTATAGTAGTTCATACACTCATACTCCCCTTTTTTTGTTTTAAAACCCATGCCAAAGAGCATTAACATTATGGTTACACTAGGCATGCATACACTAACTGGTATTGATAAATTGTATGTGTATTTTATTTATTTCAAATTAGAAAAAAGAGAGAGAGAGAGAAAAATAGAAACAGTAAAAATAGCAACAATATAACCAGGCAGGCATGCTGACTGGCACGCATTTATACAAATAAATATGGCCTCGCTAAATATGCTACAATACTTAACAACAATACAGTTGCATTAAATGTTGTTATTGTTAACGGTTTGTGTAGCGAGAAAGGAAAAGAGTGTGTGTTAGTTTGTAAAAGTATGTGAGCGAGACATTAACACGAAGGGAAATAAACACTCATGCATTTTTTATGTTTTCATTTATCTTCTACTGTTGTGTGTGCGTAAATATATGTTTAGATATGTATGTATGTGTGCTTGTATTTTAGTGAGAGAGTGGATGATTTGTGTTAAAATAGCGCAGAAATTATTATTGTGGTTTTTATTAGATGTCGATTGTGTTCACAGGCACACACACACTCACTCACGCATTCATGCAGTCATGTAGAATATTTACGTATTTATATACAGCAGTTGGTGGCTAAATAGTAATAGATTTTTTTCTTCCTGACAAATACACAAAAAGTTTACGTTTATGTAACGATCTCTGTAATAAAACAAGTCCTCTATCATCTTAACTGTTCATCACAGTGCTGAATGATACTTTGACCCTCCTACAACGTCAACCAGTCGAATATGTAAATAGCTTCTGCTAGCTAGGCAGTAACCGGCCCAAACAGTAGGCTGGAAAATCCTGCGACATTCGTATGACTACAATCAGCTTAAGGTGACTCAACAGTGTGTCCTATCATGTAGAGGTGCATTAGTATTACGACTATACGATCTACTATTGTATTATATTTCTTTCTTTCCTTCAATTTATATAGAGCATCCCTATAATGTCTCCTCCAAACTTATTGCCTTACTGCCTTAGCTGCTTACTGTCAACAAGAATAATTCTCTTTCCAGTTCCTGATTAACATCTAGGGATTCATTCCCTTCTGGGATGCATTAATAACTCACAAGTTCTAAGTATGTATTCTGAAGATTCATTCTCGTGATCCTTATTCTGAACAATTCTTTACTGAGACTGTGGCGACCTGTCAAAATGCCGCTTACTCAGCTCAGTTTATTCGTGAATAGTTTGACGCATGCAACTCTAATTAATGCAAAATATTTTTCTCCAGCCTCTGCCTCTCCATATCTCCTCTTTCGTTGAATATCTCTTTCCAAACATCTCTTTCCACTACACAAGCAACTCAGCTGCCTGTTCATTGTCTGGGATTCAGATGAGAGTAGCCCTATTTCCTCTATTTAATCATCTATCTGATTCAGCTTCCCCAGACAGTCCCACACTATTTTCAAGTTAACCTCATAAGACCAGAGTGCTTCAATGGCTGCCTGAGTGTTCAATAGTATTGCTATGTCCTATCCTATCCAAGTTGAATTGATTACATCTTTCGAGGACACAAACTTGCGCCTTGCAGGTACTGGGGAATTTCCTTATGAGCTCGCCATATTTCATCCTCGCTTCTATGTTATCTGTTCTTGACCCAACGCACAAAATGGTCAATCTTTTAAAATGGTGTGTAGTCTCTAGGTTACTCCGAAAAACAAGTCGCCAGCCCTTACATGAAAAAGACAAACTAAATTCGAAGCAGTGCCTAAAACCAATTCCCTAAAATAATGTCTAATTAGATCCCATCGACTGTACGCCTATAAGTATGCTTTTATTAGTATAGTATTCATGTAACTATTTATGATTATTTGACTTTTTTTTTTTTTTTTGTTGCTGTTGTCGTTATTGCAAAAAAGGAAATTAAATTTTCTATGCAAAATGAATGCATAAATAAATATGCTTCATTTGTACCACTCTGTTCTCCCTCCCTCCTTTCATCTGCAATAGAATATCCGCTTAAATATTCTGCCCTGACCTAAGTCCATTTATTGTTTCTGCTTATTGTGATATATTGTGGTTGTTGTTGCTTTTTTAAACCAATACAATTTAGATATGCAGCACTAAAAACGAACATTCGTGATTGGTGGTTTTTAATTATTTATTTATTATAAAATTAAAAACATTTATTTTTTTTGTTTGTTTTCACATCCGAATTATCGTTGAGGTTTTTATGGTGGATTTATTCGTAAATCATTATTTTAATAATTACAACAGGGGAATTATATTTCAATAAAATTTAATTTTTTTCTTAATCACAATAAATTAGAAAATATGTATTTCAAATATTGTTGGAAAAAAATTCGTAAACATTTCATATTTTATAGCAGAACAGCTAACACGAATGTAGATATGATTCTCAAAAGTTGTAGCGGCCACTTTTCGTATACAATTCCTAACGATTTCGTTGAAACTTTAATGTCATTATAATACTTGGATCTTGTCATTTTATTTAAGTAACCGTCTCCAGATTCGTTGCAGAAGTGGATCCTTTTGACATAGTTTTCGATTTCCTTTTCTCACTTATTAGGTAAAATTTCGATGAAAAACTTGACAAATGTTGATTTTAAAACGCTCCAGCTTTAGAAGATTATCCGCGTAGACACGGTCTTTAATGCAGTTCTACAAAAAATTCTAACTGCTGATCTCTGTATGCAATTGATGTCACAAAAACGTAAAATTTGGCTTTTTGGAAACTTCTCCTGCAAAAAGATCAAAATAGGTTGTGTTGTGCGACTCATGACACCTTTTTCGTGAAACTACATACCATCTAGTTCATAACAAGAAATATTTCTTTCGGAGACTACCTCTCTGTAGGCTTCTAGTACAAATTTTGAAAATAAATAAAATTACCATGAGAACTTTCTCAAATCTGTCGACGTTAAATCGTAGAAATCACCACTAATGGACAAAATTAACATACATAACATGGGTAGTGTGAGAAGCCAGGTCATAATCCTGACTAAAGAATTCTAATAATACTTTAAGTAATAAAATAAAGTGACAAACAGATAATATCTATGTCACATCTAAGAGTGTCCAAGAATGCCGGGTGCCTCTGGAAGTGATGACGAGCCGGTCGACGGTTGACCTCTTACCTGAACATAGGTTTATTAGAAACAACAAAGCCGGTGCATTTGCAAAACCTGTTATAACGAAAAACTTGATTAAATTTATATATGACATTGGCATATAACAATAAATTAGCCAAACAAACTTCTTTCATTTGCAAAGGAATGATGAACTTATGAAAACACTTGTTGAGAGACTATACATACATAATTGGTCATTACAACCGTTCAGTCAGGATTACCACCTAGCTTCTCGCACCACTTATGTTGCGTGTGTTAATTTTATAAATGAGTAGCGGGACCTACAGTTTAAAGTCGATTAAGAACGACAGATTTTAGAGAAACTTTTTTATGCCAATTTTATTTAATCTCAGAATTTTTGCCAGAAATCTGCTGAGAGGAAGTCACCGAAGAAATATTTTTTTATCTTTGAGATATTTGACCTGGGGTTTGAACCATGGCCTCAAATCTTATAAACCAAGACTCTAGTAGGCTAGAGAGAATATGGGTTAAGAATATGAATCGATTTGAATATATGCAGAACAAAATGTGGCGTTACACTTGATCAGTGCCCACCTTATGTACCTTAGCAGTGATACTGGCCCTTGGGTGCCCAAACATACCTCAGAACAACTTCTACAGAAACTATAATGACTAGGTAGAAGAGGTGACTACAGAACATCTTTTCCGCCATTGTCCGGCAATTGGAAATTCAGAGTGTTGATATACGTGTCTAGACCAAGGGAATTTCAACAGAACTCTCATCTTCAAAAAACCATTGGGATGGTTGAGAGATGCAAATCAAGAATTATAATTGTATGACGGAATAGGTACCTTTCAGGACCCAAGTAAACTATGCTTAATGGGTCGAATACCAATTTAATCAAATCTATTCAGCCGCTACCGTTACTATACACATTTTCTTTCATTTTTTATAAATAAAAAAAAAAAATTAAATATTTAATTGGGTGTGGCCTTTAATTTTTTTAATCTCTTTAAAATAAATTAATTTATTTTGTAATTTATTTTATACATAAACAAAAACTGTATATTTTAATAATAATAAAGAAAACAATGTGTAGAGCCATTCTCTAAAGGATGTTATTCAGGCGCCATGTATGTATGTAAATATATATGTACAACCTTAGGCATATAGTAAGCTTGTTATAAATAATCCACCAATATTATTTAATTTATTACAGTTTTTATTTAATTTTCCATTATAATTTATTGTCATTTACAGACAACGTTTTTTTGTTTTTTTTTTTTTTTTCATTTGGTTTCCAATTTAATATGCATTTTGAAAAAAATATTGTAAATAAATAAAAAACACGATACAATAATTTGCAATTAATTTTTCAATGAATAAAAAAATCGTTAGAAAAAGAAAATTAATAACGTTTTATAAATGCAAATGTCCACTAGCGAGGTTTTTATGTGTTTCCATTTCCTGTTTCTTCTTGCATGCTTTATTGTGTTTGGCAAATAATGCGCTCTTCTCTGTAAACAAACGCACACATAGATAATTATTGTATTTGAAAACAATAATAGAAAAAAAATACAACATATTTTATAATTGTCAAATAAAATATTGTTATTTTTTGCTCTTGTTGTTGTTATTGTTGTTATTTTTTTGCATTTATTATTATAATTACTATTAAAAACAATATACACAGACGCAAACTCACGGTTACATTTAAATATGCATAAATATATGCTGTGTTTATGACATTCATTTGCCCCTGTGGTATATGCTTTAATATTTTTTCGTTGTGCTCTTCTCTTCTCTTCTCTTTTCTTATTTTAATTTTATTTTATTTTGTTAGCCTGTAATAAGGGTTTATAAGGGAAGGGAGTGAGTAAGAGAGAACACATAAAACCTTATGTGTTATTTGCATTAATTTTAGTGTATTTGTGGTTTTATTTTAAAAAAATTTATTACCCTCCTGGGTGGCCATAGGCATATAGGTTGGTTAGTATTATTGAGAGTTTTTCCAGCATATTTGTTATTTATAATTTGGTTAGAATTTTGTTTCTTTTTTTTTTTGTTTTATTTTACCAGTTATTTTATTATTTAGAAATTTTTATTCCCGTGTGCGTGTGTGTGTGTTTTTTTTTGGACATTTATTATGCAATTTTCATGCATAAATTATTTGCATTGTTAACAATTGAACTAGAAATGCAGTAAACCGTATAGTAAATATTCGAAAATATTCTAAACAAATATGCGGAAATATTAGGATATTCAGATATTTGTATTGTAAAACAATTCTTGCACCTATTAGAGGCTAAATATCGATAACCATGCCACAGAAATATTGTATGATAAGAAAATTCAATGCCGAAAAAATTTTCTCTTTTGTAAATGAATTACGTTTTCGTATATTCAATGAAACTTAACATTCCACTGTCTTCAAATTGGGCATCTTGCATCAGAACCTCCGAATTTAACAGATTATTTTTCGACATTCAGAATATGCCTTACTACATGGCGTGACTAGATTTCCGGATCTATAGTAAGAATAAATTACATATATCTTATAACTCACTCACAGAGAATTGCTAAACCAGTAAGAGATAGAGTGCTGTAATGATGAACAGAATTTCTAATTCAGTTGAAAACGAACCATTTTTAACATGGTTATTCGAATGCGAATAAACTGATTGCAAATTTCATTCACCTGCCAAGTAATCTATCCACTCTCAAAGAGATTAAACATCAACTACACTAACGTCATAGAACATAATGCAGTGCCTTTTCTTTAGAAAAAGTAGAATCTTACGAGCAAGCTTCATCGCTACTACACCCAATACATTGGGGGCGTTGCTTCCGTTCCGTTACAACGCACGGATATTCCGTCCAAAGATAAACTAACACAAACTAAATGACTCATCCTTATCTGATTTTTTTCTGTATCAGTAGAGTTTATGCTTAATACTTATTAACTAACCATTGCTTTTTCTTAATGTATGCTTGATATTCTTGCTAACAACAACCGCTTCACCGAGTTAATGCTCTCGTAGATCATGATAATTAGTCGCGGAGAAAAGTTTATTATAAAGAGCCTTTATAAAGACAGTAATGCGCTTATAATATGTTTCTACCGATCCTGTAAGAAGCATAGGGCCTCAACATACTGAGTGAACATATTCCGGTTTTGTGATTACGCTATAATTTTGCTCCATCTCTCTTCATTGCATTTCCGAATCAATCTGCCTTTTCCATGTTCTACGTCCTCTTCTACGGCTTCCCTATGAGAATAGTATGTCCAATCCATTGCCATTTCGACATTGTATTTCGTCTGTCATAGATTTTTGTTTAGGCTGGTTTCAAATTCGGGCCTTCGAAATGAAAATACGCAGAATTGTTCGGAGGATTTTGTATTTTATGAACATCGCGATTGACACTTCAAATTACTGTTAAAAATGTTGAGTTTAACACAATCCGTAGACAGTTTGCCGAAAAAATAAAAGCCTTTACTGCGATATTTTCTTCAGAACCGCCTTGTATATCATCCAAAAAAAATTTTGTGAAACGGAATCTGAAGATTTTTCGGGAATTTTTTACATAAATTATTTTCATATGAAATATTTTCTGTTACCCTGTAAAAATGTAATGTTAATTTTTTTTAACTGCAATTTAATTTAAATTCAAATATTTTATTTTATGTGGTCGTTAGTTTTCATTATTAATTTATGCAAAAAAATAACTCATAAAAGAATATATTTTTTGTGCATTCATTTGGAAAAACCGCCAGCATAATATTATCATTTATTTAGTTATTAATTAAATTTATTTTCAATTTATTTATTAAACAAAAAACTTTTACAAAAAAATAGAAAATAGAAAATTCTTTTACAAAATGTTGCGGTCTAAACATTTGCTTTTTTTCATCATGAATATTTAATTATAAATTTAAATTTTTTCTTTTTCCAGGCACTCGATTACGACTGTGAGGTACAGGAACAACAGGACATACCCCAGGCCATACAGCTTTTGGGTGAAATGAATAGCAATGTTAAGCAAGTCACAGATTTAGTGGAAGGCATGCTACAGCGTGTCAAACGCGGCGAACTAACCACAGAATATGGTTTAAGTTTTTTGGAAGTCAAATATCATATGCTGCTCGACTATCTCATCAATTTAACGTATGTGGTATTGCGTAAATGTTCAGGCGAAACAATCGAAGGAGATCCATCCATAGAACGTTTAATAGAGATACGTACAGTGTTAGAGAAAATACGACCAATCGATTATAAGTTACGCTACCAAATAGACAAATTAGTTAAGACAGCCACCACAGGAGTATCATCAGCCTCAGATCCTATTCTATATAAGGTAAGCTTAATAAATGTTGAAGACTTTTAAAATTCTTTTTTCCATTCCATTCCTAAAAATTTTACAGCCTAATCCTGAGAATATGTTAAGCAATAACAATGGCGCCGATGAAGATGATGAGGAGGACTCGGCTTCTGATTCTGAGGAGGATGAGGAGACCGATGAAGAAAAAGGCGTTAAAAAACCTAAAAAGGCAGCTACAGCAGGCAAACCAGGCATTTATGTGCCACCCAAAATTAAGCCAGTCTACTATGATGGCGATGAGAAACCTGAGGATAAGGAAAAGAAATTACTAGAAAGAGCCAAAAAGCGTGCCATAACGTAAGAAACTTTTATTTAATTTTTTTAAATGATTTGTTATAAATTTTTTTCCTTTTTATATAACAGTTCCTCCATGTTACAAGATTTGAAAGAAGAATATTTAGATGCACCCACTGAAATTTCATCCGGTTCACGTGCCCAGCAAATACTCTCCAAGGCCCAGAAGGAAAAACAAGAATATGAAGAAACCTATTTAACACGTCTGCCCGTAACTAAAGCGGAAAAGCATCGTCAACGTAAATTAACTACATTGGGTAAGTGAAACTATATCTTTTTCATATTTACAATATATTTGTCCCTCTTACTGTTGCAAAGGGCTTAACACCGTGAAAAACTTTCTTTAAAACCAACAAAAAAAATTACTTTTTTAGGCACTTTGGGCGATGAAATTTTGGGTGAAATTAATCGTGATGCTTCGTTACGCGGTGATTCGTCGTCTGGCAGTAAAAAACGTAAAGCCAAGGGTGGCAAAGGTAAAAAGAAAGGCGGCAAAAAGCGTAGATTCCATTAAACTTTTCTTTTTTCTTTCAATCTTTCCACAAATAAAAACAAAAAAAAAAAAAAAAACAATTTACCACTCATTGTAATAACAATACTTAAGAAAAAGCAAAAAACCAACAACATTTTATATGATTTATATATAAAATATTAAAACAACAACATTTTTAAGACAAAACCATTAAATAGCAGCATAATTCAGTAAATATTTCAGAAACAAAATCTATGACTTTTTTATATAAAATCTTCAATTAATTGTTTTTGTTTATTAAAAAAAAACCCTACATTAAGGTTTTCAATATATTTTCTCAAAGCCTTAAGTAGGTCTTGTTTTAGTTCATGTCCCCAATCCCTACAAATAAAAAATTATTTTTTATTTTAAATTTTTAAAACTAATTTTTATTGTTTAAAGACCTAAAGTAGGCATGTTTTAAATGCGAAAAAAATCCATTTAAGCCTTTTTTTGTTCGTTAAAAACTTTTGTTGTTTAGCTTCCATTTTCATTATTAATCAATTTTGTTTTTATTAAGTTTCATAATTTAAATCTCTTTTTCTTTAATAATTATAATAATAATATAATAATAATTATTATAATTAATCACTTCTTTAATATTTTTAATTACAAAATTTTGTTTAAGTTTTCCCATATAAATTTATATTTAAAGTTCAATTTAATTTTTAAAAAATATTGTAAATTTTTCTTTTTTTTTTTAATAAAATTTTATATTATTTACAACACAAAAAAAAAAATATTTTTTTTTTAATTATTACTTCGTTTTATATTGAATTCAACTACCAATGCAGAAATAATATACATACCACTTAAAACTTGCAGACTGCTTACAGTCTAAAGCAACAAAGGTCATCTTGGTTAAGGTCTTCCAATGATTTGAGTTTAGAGCAGAGTTAAATCAGAGGCAGTCCTAGTCTACCAGCTAGTGTGGTGGCTGACAAGATGCCATCTTTAAGTCGAACCTCAGCTCTGACATATTGAAAAAAAAAATTGGAATTAAAGCTATTTCTTTCGGCTGTCCTCTTTCAGCAGCCCTCTTGCTCAGTAACTCATTGGAGTTCATAGTTTATCGTTTAAAAAGCGAGTAGAAAAGGCAACAAGCAGCCTTTCCAGTGCCTCAGTAAGGTCTCTGTTTCTGGCTGCATTCAGTATTTTTTCCTTTCAAACGATTTGCCTTAGTACGTCTCAAGAGATTTATTCTTTATGCAGGAAAGCTTACATGCTCTAAAACGGTCTTCTTTACGTAACGTGCTTTAGGATAGAATAGCAACTTTATTAAATTAAAACACATATAGCTACTCGTTGTTATACCACATCAAGCAATGTTCCAGAACTAAGTGATAAACGGTTTTGGCAGTAAGAATCTTACACAGACTTAAAACATGACGTACTTAGAACGAATTTGAAAACCAACCTGAAATTTTAATTGAATCTAGTATCGATAACTCCGTTAGATTTATCGGCAAAGATTTAGCCAAATAATAGAACCCAACGTCTAGTCAGGTTGTTAATTTAAGAACCGTTTGTGTAGAATTCCACAACAACCTCGAAACACATTATGTCAGATGATCTGTATTCTCTATTTAGAATTCTAGTGTGTAATTTTCTATCAAAACTGACTGCAGACGAGTTATGAATAATTTCACTCAGTGTATAGGAATCCCCAGGGTAGAAAAGTGTTCAGAATGAATAATATGCCAACGTTAAGTCCATAAAACAGTTTTTCTAAAGTACAATGCCAACCATCTATAATCCAATGATAGTTATAAATAGATAGATATAAATTCAGATACAGTTTACTTAAGTCACTTAATTGTATGTAGACATTGTAGCGATATCTCTGTGATTGAAAATTCCTTATGCTGTTGGTTACAATCAAACAGACTCTTTCTGTTTTACCTTTGATGAAGAGAGGTATACTAAAATGCATTGAGATTTTCATGATAGATTTTCGATTTGCTTTGCTTTTACTTCGAAACTTTTGCATTCAGGTATTGTTGAATTATTTTTAATAATTTTTTAATATTAAAAACACAAATTTTAATTATATATTCATTTTGTTATATATTTAAAAAACATTATCATTTTTTTTTATTTATCGCACTTTTTATTGTTTATTTTCAAATAAAAATAAAACGTTTATATATACTCGCAATAAACTGCATTATCTTTCGGCAGCAAAATTCAATAAAATCGGATTTTATGTTAAAAGTTTTGGCATACAATTATAAATAAAAATTATGTATTAAAAATTTTAATTAAAAATATATTCGAAATATAAATTACAAAACTGTACATTATAATAAATATAAAAAATTTAAGGAAATAAGAATTTCGATATTAAACTATAATAAAAAAGAAAATTAAATTATTAATACAATATTACGTTGTTTTTAGGAGTCAAAAATTAAAAGGAAAAAAATTTAAAAAGAAATTTAAAACTTAAATTTAAATTTTATTAAATTATTTAAAAAGAAAAATAATAACATTTGGCAACAATCTAAAATCAATATTTTAAAAAACCAATGCAGTTTAACCATTAAAAGAAAAGAATATTTTAAAACCGAAATTAAATTGAAATCAATTCAATAAAACAAAGCACAAACAATGTAAAATTTACAAAATTTTTACAAAACAAACGAACAAAAGAAAGAAAAGAAAAACAAATTTTTGTTTTATTTTACGTTTTTTTTTTTTTGAAAAAGAACAAAAACAATTCACTACAACAAAAATACAAACAAAATGAAATAAAAATAAAAAAGAAAATAAATTGCAGTTGCCTTATTATATACAAGAAATAAAGAAAACAAATAAACAAACAAAAAAAACTAAAGAAATAAAAACAAATTCAACAAGACAAAAGAAACGAAAGAGAAGAAGAAAATTTATAACAAATAAAACCTAAAATGAAATATATAAATGAAATATTTAAAAAAAAAAAAATAATAACAAATAAAACAACAAAACAAACAAACTGGAAGAAGACGATGAAATTTATATTAAAAAATAAATTTTAAATATACAATAATTAAAATAATTTTATATTTTTCTTTGTTTTAAAATAAACATTTTTTTTTAATTTCTTTTTACTAAAAACGAAATGAAATCCCCACCCAAAAAATCTATTATAAAACAAAAGAAAACTATTTTAAAATTTATTAAACTAAAAAAAACTAACAAAAATTATGTATATTTATTAAACAAAAACTAAAAAAACGAAACTATTTTGAAACTGGGGTTAATAATTTATTGTATTTAAAAATTATTTTCTTAAGTTTCTTTTTATATACAAAGAAATTACAACAAAAATCATAAAAAGAAAAGAAATTATTAAAAACTCCTAAAAACAACTGAAGAAACTTTTTAGATGTAATAACAAACATAAACTATAAAATACTTTCGATTTAACTTTAAGGAAATATAAAACAAAATTTATAAATTAAAATTTATTAACAAAAAAAAAAATGAATTCAGAACCAAAAATCCAAAAAAAATAAAACTTTGGAAAATTATACTAAGAAACATGGCAAAGGAACTCCATTATTATGGAAGATATAAAAAAATTTTTATTTAAAAAAAAAATATAATTTAATTTTTTATTTCTTAAGTGGAGTTCCTGTCCAAAATTTTAACAGTAAGGAGCAAATATTTTTTCTATATATTATTTCCGAAACCTTAACCTCAACTGAAGTATTCGAATTTACTTTCGACACTTATTTTTTTTTTATATAGTCTCGTAAATTTTTTCTCCTTAGAACTAATATTGCTCTTTACTGCAAATCAGTTGTAAATTTATGGCATTACGTTTAAGAAAATTTATAATAAAAGAAGTAAACTATTTCGAACGTCCAGATTATACACATAAAAAAAATTTGTAAAAATTAAAATATTAAAAAAAAGAACTTATATTCGGTATTATCGAATTTATTATAAACTCCACCTTTATTTAAAAAATATGTATTTTCACCCTCAAGAAAATTAAATTCGAAAGCATATTTTAATTTATTCGTACATTTTCGAAAATATCTGCATATTACTGTATCGATTCACATCATTATCTTTCTTAGTTTTTAACCATGCCTTTACAAATTTTGCGGTTGAATGCAGTGAATACGAGTGGCTCAAGTTTCTGCTCTTTCGAAACACTCAACAACGGTTTAAACACTAATTTTATTTTAAGTTATGGGAAAAGAACTCTTCAGTTACAGTTTCGATAATTCCGTTAACGTCTTATAAAAACACACACACTTCCTCGCAAACACACTGCCTGCTGATTATCGTGAATTCCCTCTTGACTTGGGACGTAGCAGGGGGTAACCCTACTTTTCCTACCAGCTGAGTCAGCTTGCCTAGCTGGTCTCATATTATTTTCGGGTTAACCTCTTAACTGCCGGCCAGACTGTGCTCAATCCTATGAACTTTCTGTTCAAGTAGAACATCTTTCGATGGCTTGACTCGGAATACTACGCTTTGGGGCCAAATTGTGTTCAATTTGTAATGTCTTCTGTAAAGACGTTTGACATTTCCTAATGAAATAAAAGGAAATACATGTATTCAATGCAATATTCACCCCATGGACAAAACTCTAAAAGGGGTTTGAATATATCGGTTGAGATTGCCTTTGTAAATATATGGTTCGATATTCTTAAGCATTTTCCTTTATCACCAGAAAGGTAAAGGCTTGAATACACTTCTCAAGACAATCGCTGTCATTGACTCCTTGTTTATGTGACGCTAAATGGCAGAAACTTCAAATCATACAAAACAATACTTTCAAGCCCTCTGCCGGCTATGTTAACATAATTACTACTAATCATCTCCATGAAAAACAAAATTCTTTGGGTTGGTGTGATACCACACACTATTGACCAAGCAATTCTATCCGACATGTCACTTCGCCAACAGCCTCTTCACGAGGTGATAACTGAATATCCACGTTTGCATCATTTGAGGCTTGCCCGGCACCGGCGTTAGAATCGATAGTTGAATATGGCCATCTGGCATTATTCATCCTGTTAGTGATCCATTCTCAATTCATATGTATTTAGTTAAGAATTTGAACATGCCAACACGGCGCACCTTCTTCGTTGTCCTAATTGACCTATTTTACTTACACTTGAGGAATCAGTGCTCTTTGTCTCTCTCTTAGCAAATCTTTTGAGTTGTACTGATGAGACAGTAGCTTCTATAAGAGGATATTATGAATTATCTATAAATCATAAGTCATTCCTTATAAGTACTCCTCCCTTTTCAGAATTCAATCAAATTTTTGAGAGTAAACCCAAAAAAATTAATTTCAATCTAAAACAAACATTAACTTAAATACACAGTGGTGCATTTAGTCATATTTACAAATTTTGTACCAAAGTGTATTTAACAGCACTTTGTTTGGTACTATACGTCAATATTACTTATAATTTACCGCGTTAATGATCGTTTTCATATTGACTACACTGCTTATTTTGGAATGCAAAAACAAAGAAAACAGAAATTCCTCTATTGTTGTTGTTTTACTGAAGCAATGAAAAATAACTGTGCTTAAAGTACTCGTAATTGTAGAAGTTCTGTTTCAACAGTTTTAAATTGTGTTTTTACGTGTTCTTAAAAGCGAAACATAAAAATTAATTGAGAAAACTTTAATAAATAAATTTTAATTACAATTAGTGAATAATTTTAAGTAAAAACGTTTTAAAAGTGAGTGTTTTTTTTTCAAATAAATTGAATTTAAATGGTGGTTCTCCCGCATATGTTCATATGGCGTAACGGGAATCGATGTTTTTTCTACAACTTTCGATAATAAATCAGTGTTACAGGAATTACATAAAAATGAACCTAACACAATGGTAAGCGGAGATATATCTTTCAATTTGTACAATTTATTTATTTAATGTTTTTGTGTAATTTAAAAGAAATTAAAACTACCAATTGATTAAATGGTTGCGATATGATCCTTGGTATTTTGGTGTCCAATCAAATTCGCACTTCCATTTTATCCCACATACTTATTCTCTTATTCTAAGGGCTGGTCCCTAGGCCTACTAGAACATTGCTAGAGTGTGTCTCGTATAGTGAAGACTTTGTTAAGAGGGAGTTTTTGGTATTATCCTTTTGCAATATGTGTCGAGGTTAAGACAGAGCTCCAATAGGATCTCAGTCGAGCCAGGTTGGAGTTCCTTTGCTTGGTTAGGCAATCTCGCTGTCTACAATGTCGGCTGGTTGGCCGTCCAAAACCTTGTTATGTCTATACTCGTTCATTCAATACTGCCTGCTAATGTAGTAGGAACATGGCGGTAGTTCCCTATAATTTCATAATTTTTATACCTATAATAATCGTAGAAAATACATGTTAATAATCAATTGTTAATGGAGTGCTTAATTTATTGCAGTCGAAATACTTTCTTTCGCACTTTTTATATGTAGAATATTGTTCAAGCAGAACTTTTTCCATATACACTACGTAGGTACATACTTCCATTTTCTTACTCGCTGGCTTTATTTTCCTATGCTCAGCTCAATGTAGTGCGTGACCTGATTACAGTCAGTAGTCTTTTAAACAGCTTTGGAGTTGTTTTCTTTTTCCTTTCATTCCATTAGCAGTAATACCCCATTTTCTTATCATTTCTTTGCTTTATTTAAGACTTCCCTAGAGTAAGGAAGTAGGTTACCATGTCATTAGCATAGTTGCGGGTCCTTGTGTAAAAACTGAATCATCCTCATCAACTGTCGTTATCTACAAATTATGTCATCTGTGCATTACATTTTACACCTTCCCTGAGTTTGATACTGTCTGATCTTGTTATAAAGTTCTCAGCTTCATTGGGAAGTTATGGAGCTCTCTTACAAAGTTTAAAAATTCATAATAAATAATACCCTGGTAATTTCAATATATGTTGAGCATTACCTTGGAGCCTAGGATACTCTACTGGTGTCTACATTTCTATTTTCTTAGGGCATAGTAGAACCACATGGATATAACCATCCATAACAATTGCTTGCTGAAAGTATTTAATGTTATGAATTTGTATCAATGTTTCAGATTCGCCAAATTCATTGTTCGGTATATATTTACACCTAATTTCTTTGTCGCCAGATGTTTTGAAGCGGATATTACAACTAGGGCGCATTGTTCGCTATTTAATAGAACCTTTTTGAATACGATCATTTTAATAAATTAGGTTATCACAGACAGGCTTCTACTTTCAATCGAAATATTACTATGCATTATAATTCGAAAATGAATTAATAAATTAAATTAAATCAATCAGATTTAATAACCGGGTGTACTATCAATAGAAAAGGTGGCGTTTATAAACCTTTAAAAAACTAAACTTTCGTATAAAAAAATGTTTTAAATTTCTTGAAATCATTTTTTAATTAAATGAATTTATTTTCTACTTGCTTTAAGCAATATTTATTAATAAAACATTTAGTTGATAATTAAATAATAATTAATTAATAAAATAAAACCAAATATTATATGAAAAAAAAAAGAATATTTTGGTATGGCAACGCAAACTTTTCGGCTAACATCACATACAACAATGACGATGAGATACAACAAATTTTTTTGGCCTTGAAATTTATGGAAAAAAAACCAACAACAATTACATGAAATTAATCTAAATTCAAAATTATTTTATTAAACAACTATTTTGGCTTAAAATTATTTCGGTATAATAAGTATAGAATATAACGTATACATGTTAGGGTGTATATTTTAAATATGATAACAAAACTTTTTGGCTATAAAACATTAAGAAAACTAACCACATAAACAGCAATAGTTTTCAAAATTTTACAGTGCAATATATAAAGAAACCCAAAAACAAAGACAAAATGGCTGAGTATATTTAATATAAAAAAAAAATAAAAAACATTCACAACCATTTTTTCTTTAATAACCACCACAAACCAAACCAACCAAAAAAAACTTTTTTTTAAACATAAATTGAGTTGAATTTTATTTTATTTTATTTTAAGTAAATGAAAAAAAAAGTTTTTAATAAATTAATTAAATTAATTTATTGAATTTTTTTAAAATAGTAAAAAAATATTAAAAAAAAATACTGAAAGACTGAATCTGTTATTTATTGTAAAACAAAATGTGTTTTTTTAACCCAAAAAAAAACCATGCATTTTTTTAATTTAATTTTAATACAAAAAAGTAGCTGAATATTTAATTAAAAATATTTCTTTTAATATATTATTTTTTATTAAACCAGAAAATCCTTTATAGATGAATATAATTTTTAAAACAATTTTTTTTCTTATTTTAAATATAAAAATTATATAAAATATTGTATTTAATAATACCAAGAAAAACAAAAAAAAGTATTTTTTATATATTATTTTTTAAAGAAATTAAATTAACATTTAAAAAATATTTAAAAAAAAAAATCACATGAATTGATATGCAAAAAATAGTTCAAACTTTTAAACAAAAAAATAAAAAAGAGAAAAAAAATCTAAATAAAGTGACAAAAAGCAAATATATTAAAAGAAAGTCCTTAAATAAACTAAATTAATTCTTTAATTTTTATAGCCAAAAACAAAAAACAAAAAAAAATTATAAATTTTTTTATAATTTAAATTTTAATGAATACGAGTATTTTAAGTATGAATTATAATATATTATATAATAAAGAAAATACTATATATATAAATATTATTAATCAATAAATTATATTAAAAAAAAAAAGAAACATATGTTTTCCAATATAAAAATACATTGTAATTTGATCGAAATTGAGAATATTTTAAAAGAAAATAATTTTGAACACTAAAGAAAATTTAATTAAAACAAACTTTAACAAAAATATCATATAATTTAATATTTTCCACTAGTTACAACACTGTCTTTTTGTAACTAGTAAAGTATAGAATATTGTCCTCATTTTAAGGATATTCAAATGTGGCTTATACTCATTTATGATTCCGTTTAAAAAACTAGATCCACTTTAAACAACCATGCCAAACAATTCTCTACATAAACTACTTGAAACAGGATTTCACGTTCACTGAATTTGGCTTTCCGAGTCGTCTCTTGATACTTAAATCTCTTACCTTTGTATGGAATCCTAGTGCTTATTAGTCAATGGTTTGTAATTTAACAGGACTTTGTAAACGATTTTCTATTCAAGTATTTTTGCATAAAGTAGTTTTTCATTATACCAATTGAAGCACAGTCGTAAGTAGTAAAGTGAGTAAATCAAAATAGCCATCGACTTGGCTATATCGCCTCCTAGGCTCTGTTTAATTTTACAAAATCAAGTTTAACGTCTGTTACTAAGTATGTCTTCGTAACCTTGTCCGTATACCACTGTTTATAATATTCCGGTAATCATAGTTTTTGAAAACAAATGGACCAATGATTAGTGCCCAATGAGCCTCGGTAACAATAGAATTTTTTTGTTACAGATTTTTAAAGGACACAACATGTCAAAACCGTTCCATTCTTTTGCTACCTTAACAAAGCTTTACAACAGCAGAAAAGGTAAGCAGTCGCTTCTTCTTCTTTTTCTTTTCGTCGTTTTTAAAATCGTCTTATGAGAGAGCCAACTGTCCTCAATTCTACTTCAATTGACGCCAAGAGATATGATAAGTTACGGAACTGTACCTGTGGCACTTACAAACCCAAAGAATAACTTAACAATAAATGCTTAAATATCAAAGTACAGTTCAGATTGGTTCTATGTAGGACCAGGCTCTATAGTTCTAGACTATACCTTGCAATATTAGAAAATTTGAGCAATAATCCTCTGCTTCTATTCTATTTATCATTACAATTTATCAAATAACGTTCTATAAGAACTGGAGAACCTGTTGACCAGCTAGTTTCAAGCTTCGTCATTTTGATTAATATTTCCCGTATAACTGATTTTTTTAAACCCATAAATCTCTGCCTTAAATTAAAGCTATTTAAAGCAAAGGCGATAACAAATTCTATGAATGTTCTCAACTTGTAGACGGAACTGCCTCACCTTTTAATTTCCGCGTGTCAACCATCAACGCTATTCCATTCCACATCTATTTCTCCTTTGCAATTTTATTATTTTGGGTGCCTCGTTAGTCTAGTGAGCAGTCTACTAAACTGCAAGTGTGAGAATTATGGATACGATTCCCACCATATCTCTTAAAAAAATGGCCTTTGTTGACAATTAATTTTGACCAGAATATTCTTAATAATCTTTGTAAAGTTGAGTTATGTCCACTAAAGTGCTGATTATACTCTGGGTTCAAGTAACATGCTCTTTATAATATGAGGGACAGGTTCTCTTTTAAACACTTGCTCTGGGTTTGTTTCGAATGCACTGCAGGAATTAACTGTTCATTTTAATAGTCAAGGAGCTGTTCCGCACATCCGTCTCACAGCATGTTCTTTTTTTTCGATAGTTCTTGGTCAAGCTATCAGATGACTCCTGCAATAAACGAAATTTAATCAAAAGTGTGGTTATCGCTATGGTTCTATTGGACAGGATTGCTTGCAACCACAGTCTCTGTACGACCGATTTTTTTTTTTTTGCAAAGTCTGATGTACATATATAAAACCAAGCGTGTTTTAATATATGAAGCATGAAGCCTATCAATTTAGAGGGGGATGTATGAAGGGATACAATTGATAATGTTTTTATATCGCTTGCTATGACTCATTCAATAGCGTTTAAACCAGTTTTACTTGAACTTTTTTTTATTGTTTAAAGTTTACCCAAGAAACTTTATTTTTTTTGTTACCAAATGTTAATAATAACACGATTCTTATTCTATAAATATTTGAATATTCAAAAGAAAATAAATCTAAAAGAGAAAAAATTTTTTGGTTTTTATTAAAAACAAAATCTTTCTGTAACCAAAACTTTCGAGCTTAAAAATTTAATTTAATTTTATCTAAAAGAAGAAGAATAATGATTTTTTTTTTGCAAAATTGTAATAAAAACTAGAAAAACTAAACAGAAATCAGCTAAAAATATGTAAAAAGAGAAACGAAAACCTATACCATTTTAAAGACACAACCAACACACACACAGGCTGAGATAAAGAAGTATTTAAAAAATTTTTAAAACAACTGAAACTGAAATTATTATTATTTTCTAAAGGACATTACAAACAAATTATACATATATATTGAATGAAAGTAATAAAATGAAGAAAAAAGAAAAAAATAAAACCAAAAGAAATCTTATCATAACAAATAAAAAAATAAGAACTACATGTGTAAAGAAAATTCCAACAAAAACAAAAATGTGAAAAACCAACACGTAACAACTAAATTTATTGAAATATGATTCAAATATTCATTATTCTATAAAACCAAAAACCAAATAATTATTATAATACAATACAAAAAAAAAAACAACAACCGAAAACAGAATAAAATTAAGAATAAAACAGAAAAAAAATTATAAATAAAATCGATTTTCTTTTCTTCAACAATTTGGTAACGTATGACCGCTTAACACTGCCAGTTTTTCACAGCTTCGGAGTTGCTGTGTTCTAAAAGAATATATTCAAATTGATTAGGAGCTGCTGCAATAGAAGCTTATTGGGATTACTAATAGAGTTATAGAAAATAAGAATTTTATCAAATATACCATCTATATAAATCGGGTAATATTCGATAAAATTTAAAAAGAGGTCAAAAATAGGCCATGGAATCAAGGATTCCAAAATAGTTTTCCTTACGTTCGAGCTTTACTTGGAACCGGCGATATAGATGACGCATCTAATTGTTTTCTTCCATTAAGCAACCAAAAATTCTCTACATAAATCGGGAAAAATATAAATATTTCGTTTTTTTGTCTATGACGCGTTTTTATCGATGCTAGAATTTTTGGAGTCGATGACTTGCATTTCTTTTGATCGATAACTTGCTTTTTTTTGTTGATGACTTGCATTTTTTTGGTTGATGAGTTGCATTTTTTAGGACGATGACTTTCATTTTTTGGTTGGATTTGGTTGTGTTTTTTAGTTGATAGTTTGCCTTTTGTTGTACATAACTTGCCTTTTTTTGTTTGGTTGACTTGAATCTTTTTGCCGATGACTTTCATATTTTTTTCCGATGTCTTGCATCTTTTTAGTCGTTGACTTTTTATAAAGAATTATTATATAGAACACTTTGTTAATCCTCATTTGAGGAAAACAATTAGCTTCGTTGCCTATATTTCCGATCTCAGGTAACGTCCGACACCCGAAATCTAATTTGGAATTCTTTATACCAAGGCTTTCCGGCTCACTAGCACCAAAGTTATCGAATTTTACCCAATTTATATAAAGCCCTTTTGTTTTTATAAAAAAGTTATCTTTGTCGGCTATATCTCTGGTCCCTAGGGTTACCCGACTGTAACGAAATCTGTTTTGGAACCTTTGATCCAATAGCTATCCAGCCCACTAGGTCTGAAAAATGCACATTTTTAAATTTTAGTGTCTAGTCGCTGAAGGTCTAGCTAATACCCCAAATGATTGGTATTCATACCCTTGAAGACTCGTTTTTCATGCTTAAAGTGATGGATTGCTTAAAGCAAACAAATAAGAATCAACAGCAACTCTTTTAAAAACAAACAAAAGATCTCGGAATTTCTATGGTTTATATTTTGTTTTTGGCACTTTATTTTATTTAAAAAAATTAATGAAACAACTTGTAAAAAATATCAAACAAGACAGTCACTATTAGTGTATACAATTTTGCTTAAGCTCTCTCTTTCTTCTCCTTCAAACGGGCATAGCATTCAGGAATGTTGCGATAGAAGTCGCACAATTTAGTATCGGGATTAAAGGCCAAATAACGGCCACAATTGTAAAGACGAGGATGACCATTAACGCACACAAAGTATTTCTTACAGCTGTTGGGATGGGGGAAATATTGCAATTCTCCCTCGGGGGTGACATCAACATTCACTTGAACACCATCAACGACTTCGGGTGGTGGGCAAGTGAAACCCAAGAAAGCTTCAGCATTACAATCCTTCACTAGATCAGGCCAATCACATTGATAACTGTCAACATTAAAGGCTAAACCTTCAGGGCATTTGGTAAGTGTGGATACACCATGGGCACAATTACGATAGACTCCACACTTGGCAGGATCTCCATTGGGATAGAAACCAAATTGACGGGGGCATTCTTCGGTAGCATTGGCTGGCTGGAGACGTGCTCTCTCCTTGCAGGAAGCAAATGGTGCATAAGTACAATCGCCGGCTGTTTTGGAACGTTGTTGGAAAACCAAACCATCGGGGCAAAGTTTTTCCTCAGCTACACCATCTTGACATTGAATGTAGGCATCGCATTGATCTTCGGTGGCAAAACGGCCATTAGGTTCGGGGCAGGTGAAAGCCAAGGCTAAGTTAAAAGAAATTATTGTAGATTTAAATTATTAAAGGATTTTGAAAATATTCGTTTTTTTTGTTGTTGTTGTTATAAAACAAAAGACTTAAGATTCCAACTTGTTTTTTTTTAATTCTTTTCATTTCATTCTGTGTTTTCTCTTTTCCATTTTATTTAAACAAACCAATTTCTATTTCGACATATAAAAATAAACAAATAAAAAAATATACATTTTACATTTTCACTATGGACTAGAAAAATAGCAATAAACAAAATTATATCAACAAGTGTTCATATTTCCTATGGTCCTCCACTCTCATTTAGAAACGGCTCTTTTGTCCAGCCTTAGCTTTGGCAGCAGCCAAACGGGCGTTTTTAACTTCAATGCCGCGTTGTTTAATGTCAGAACTACAGTTGGAAACATTTTCAATATCATCACAAGACTTTGTTTCTTCATTGAAAGCTTGATCTTCACCGCAGGCAATACGTCTGGGACGTCCTTCAATGCACAAGTAGTATTGTTGGCAATTATTGGGATTGGGATAGAAAGTGTATTCTTCTTCGGGTTCACCCAACAATGAATTTCTGGCGGGTAAAGCTGGACACTTGAAGCCCAAGAAAGCTTCAGCATCACAATCCTCTACTTGATCGGGCCAATCACATCTGTAGGTTTGTGGATTCCAAGCCAAACCATCGGGACAATCAAAGATATAGCCAGTACCTGAAGCACAGTTCTTGAATTGACCACAGTTTTTGTTATCACCCATACGATAATAACCAAACTGATGAGGACAATCATCAGTAGGTTGTGGTGGTTGTATACGTGCCTGACCCTTGGTACACTCAACATCGACGGGATAGCCGCAAGGATAACCGGTAGACTTTTCATTGAATAACAAACCATCTGGACAAAGTTTCTCCTCAGCCACGCCATTACGGCATTCAATATAGGCATCACATGAACCCGATACCGGGTAGGTACCATTGGCTTGGGGACAGGATCCAGCAGCCAAGGCTAGAAATAGAAGCAACAAAAGAGAGAAATAAAATGGAAATTAATAAATTTTATAATAACAACAGCTTACCTACAGAGGAAATGTTTGAAGATGTTTTTTTTTTGTTTTAAATGAATGAAAAACTGAATTTATGTTTAAAAAAGGTTTGCACTGTTTCGAGAAATTTTTTGCCAATTTTTTGTTTTTTTCTTAAATTAAATTATTAAAATTGTCTAGAATTGGTAAATATAAAGACATTGTATTGAATATTACCCCTTTTTTAACCACTTTTCTAAAGTAAAAGCTGGGTTTACACAATAACCTACACATTCTAGTCCTCAAATGCACTCCTCGTTTATACCAAGAATCAATCACCATAAATGGTATGCAACCGATCACAGAAAAAAATGTGATATTTTCGCACTGCATCAATCTAGCAGATGTGTACCTAGACTCCTTTGGTTTGATCCCTACAGACCTCTTTTGTATTTAGGGTGGTATTACAACACGCAGTATTACTCAATAGCAGCCTTCATGAACGTGGAGGACGTTTTCAACAATGTCCATTAGAGGGCTGTTGTCAGGCCTCTCTATAAAGGCAATGTCAATGACCTCGTTATGAAGTTCTTTGTGAAACCTTCGGCCAGAAATTTCGACTGTTTCCATTCAGAGCGCGTAGTGCAGCTATCTCGCCCCTGCTATGGAATATAGTTGTGAAAAACCTGTTGAAAAACTGCAACGATGTGGTTTAAGGCTCTTTGGTTCTGTGAATAATTTAGACGTTATGGTACCACGTAACCATTCTTTAAGGTGCAAGCAGACCTCAAACTTTATAACAGAATGGTGTAGGTGTTTATCTATGCAAAGCAAAATTGAGGCTTTGCAACAGGCGTTGTGTCTTAGCATGTCGATTCTTAATAAAGGTTTCTCTGTAGTCAAGTAAAGAAAACTAACATAGCTCTTTACAGCTCTAAAAAGGCCGTGGGTAAGATGTAGTGCCTTAAACCAACCATCGCATATTGGCGATGGTTGGGGTGATAACACATTTGCTTTTAGATGCTCACGTTTGCTGGACAATTGGTCGCTGTAATCAGATCACCAGCGCACTTAGTTCCACTCCAATTAAGGCGTTATATGCTTTACTCAATTGTCTCTCCCCAGGCATGCTATTGAATCAGAGGACTGCACTGGTGCTAGTAGGTAGGCTGCTACCAGAACATCTGTTCTCGTCCCAGATCACAGATTTCCCTCTCAACAGATTTCTGGCAAAAACTCTGAAAAGTTTTTCAAATATCTGTCGTTCGGGGTCGACTTTAAACTGTAGGTCCCGCCACTCATGTATAAAATTAACATAAGTAATGCGAGGTCGTAATCCTAATTGAAGTTTTGTAATGACAACATACATACAGTACTCTGTACACATTATTATGTTTGCCACTGAAATGAATTGCTCGAAACAGAGATAATTTTTATATTCTGTTGCAACCACTATAATAACCTGTGTTAGTTTCTTATAACGATACGATGGCATACGAGACATGTTGTTCGCAAGTGAGGAGTAAAGCTCCAAAATTCTTAGAGCCGGTTACAAAAACTAAAAAAACCAAATTTTTTAAAATTTTTTTTAATATTCAACGATATTTAAACACTTCTAAACTGTCTTTTCATATCATTGGCCTTAGAATTAAATACGAATCAAAACAATAGATCAATTTAGTATTCAAATAGCAGAAATAGATTTAATTATACATTTATCATATAATTTTCTAGCCCTGGGAATGAGTCGTTCTACCGGTTTATTATCATCGTATCAGTTACAATTCACTTGTTATATGTTTTTTTATGTAAGAAAAAAAAAAAGCAATTACACTTCCATAACAAAAAGTTTTACAAACGTTTGTGTAGACAAATTATTTATTTATTATTCATTCAAATGAAGGTGTCAATTGAGATGCTGTCGGCTAATTAAAGTTGTTACAATCTAACCCTGATGGGTTGTCAATTTAATTGTTTTAGAAAAATTGATTAAAATTGAGTGTTTAACAGCATTAATTCATAGGAAATCATGTGGCTCAATTTTGCATTCTGTTTTGCAAAAACCCAAAATAAATTTTGTTTTTAAATATTTTTAAACATCAATAAGTAATGTTTTATTTAAACAGAAATGACATTTTTATCTTTAATATTGTTAATCAATACATCACTTTGAATGACCTTTAAAAAGGCATCAAAAATTATTTGAACGATCAACGCAATATATGTATTATAAATCTTGTTATAAAAAATGCAATTGTTGTTGTAATTGATAAAAAAAAAAATTCCATAATAAAATAATCAAATCGATATAGTACCCACAATAGAGTATTAGTTGCATGAGATTTCTTTGTTGTTATTGATTTGATTCTAAAGCAAACAAAAGACTTAAGCAACAAACTTGTTTGGTTTAAATAATTGTGAAAACAATTTTTAAAATTTTTTATGAACATTTTTTCTTCATTTTATACGTTATTTTTTTAGGTGTCGTCTTCTTTATCTCCTATATTTCTTATCGAAAAAAAAAACTGAGTTGTTGCTTCAAGGTCATTTAGCATCATTTTTTGTTGTCTTTTTTCTGTGCTGTTTTTATTTTTTATTTCGTTATTGTTTGTGTGCTCATCGCCAAGTTTGTTAAATAAAAACAAATCGTTTTATTTAAATGTTAACATTATTTATTGCATAATTTATATACACGTTGTGGTCAAACGCGATTTTTTTCTCGTTCATTTTTTTTTTTTTTTGTTCGTTAATAAATATTGACGGCTTTCATTATTTTGTTTTAATTCTGCACAATAAACATTTTTTTTTGGGAATTTTTTGTTTGTTTTAAGTTTGCAAGCTAGCCGGTTTATTATTTGGGTTTTCGAGAAAGATTATTTCGTTTTTAAATGTTAATTTAATTAAAAATATTTTATCGCTAAGATATGTTTCCTAAATCAACGGTTTGCTTTATAAAATTATCGCTTTTAAGTGGAACTTGTTTTTACCCAATTTTTTTTAAATTTAAATTTAATTTTTTTTTATTTTTTGATATTTTCTAGAACAAAGCCCAACATTAACTTTTGTTAATTTTTTTTTAAAGGTATATTAACAGAATTAATTAATTTTTTTGAAAACGTTTCAAATGCTAATTAAACTGTTTTTTTTTTTTTTATTTCTTATAATATGTTTTGTTTCTTAAGTCTTTTGTTTTAATCAAAGGTTACTAGTAAAACCGGCTAAAAATAACAATTTTTATTTAAAGAAAAATATAAAAATCTATAAAGTTGTTAACGGCTAACCAAAATTTGGCCTCAATGAAACCACAGGAGATTTGGTTGTAAAAATTAAAGAATCTTAAATCAGATTTAAAAGAAACCTGTATGATTATCGTGTGTGAAAAGAGAATAGCTGTGGAAATTTTTTGTAAAAATACATCTTTTATTAGGGATTTTCGTTAAAAGCGTTGTCGATTATGGGCTGGAAATTAGAATGTGAGAGAGCTTACATTTGCTGCACTTTCTAGGGCAAAATCTTTTTTATGACCTTAGAGTACTTTGGATTTTCTGTTATGCAGTTAAACTTTCTTGTTTAATAATTTATACAAATTGTAATTCAAATAAAGAAATTTTTGGGTCTGATGATATAGCAGCGCTTAGTCATCAAACCTGAAAAAAACCATCCAATATCCAATAGGGATATCATTAAATACATCCTGGGCTATTAGAACACTTAATTAGATTTTCTCACATCGCCAAAGCAATGTGTGTAAATTTTATCCATGACTGTGGCTAGATTGTACTTTCGAACAAAGGATTTGAAAAATCTTTTCTTAATGACTCCGACTAAGATCTGGGAACAATGATGTGTCACATATACTTGGTTACGAATTGTGTGAACATTAGAAAAATTAGGAGTTGCCAAGAATTGCCAGGAAATTCTCAGCAGCGTCCGCTTGAATTAGCATAATGTTTCAGGTGTTCAAAAGGTGCGATAAATATTACATATTAGCCTCACTATTTACATCACTTATACATATCTAACCAAAAAGAGAATGTAATTCAATATTGCCCGGTGATCTAGTTTCATTTGCGATTATGATTCTGGACACAAGAACGCGCAAAAGCAAATGTAGTATATTAATACTATAATGTAATGTGTAGCAGGAGGTTAGAAAAAATTTAGGTCAGTTAACCAGTAAGCCCCATTGGGCAATAAACTGCGTTAACGAGAACATTTATATCAATGAAGTAGGTTCAGCGGTTAATCCATTTTGGAACTCATACAATTCTCTTTCATTTTGAGCTACATTTACCCTTAGGTCAACTTGATTCCATTCTAGAGAACTATCATCAAGTTTTCCTTTTGGATATCGCAAGAGTAATATACGATGTATGTAAATTCCTTTTAGGAAACTTCCAGAGAATGTTATTCACAATGCCATTTGTGGTTTTTGATTTTTATTATTCATAAAACAATTATACTTAATTCTCTTTAACAATAAAAATAATTTTAATTTTTTTCTATAAAAAACAAAAAAATTTTTGGAAATATTATCATTTTTTTTATTAAATAGCTTCTAATTTATATTATATTTTGAATATGAAAGGAAAGGAATATGTTTAAGCATTTCTATTTTAATATTATAATTTGAAAAAATACGTACTAATTTAAAACTTTTTTTTTCAAATTATTTTAATACTGAAGGGATCGTTTTCAGATTCCAAATTGTTTTTTATTTTAGAAAGATAATAATTTACGTTTATTTTTTAATTTATTTCGTTTTGAATTTTTTTTATTTTTTTATTCTTAGAAAAATGTCAATAATTTCACTTTCATTATTACAAGTTTGTTGCTTAAGTCTTTTGTTTATATTAATATTTACAAAATTTTTCTAAGTTTGTTTCATATGTAGGTCTTTTGATTTATTTTTAACTTATTTTAATTGAATTTAATTTCTATTCGAAAAAATAAATTCCTTTTAATCATCACCCCCTAAATAACAAAATAAAATACTAACCACTTGAGCCAAATATGGCTAAACACAAAACAGCACTTATAAATATCTTGGCCATCTTTTTCTTTTGTTTTGTACACTTTTTTTTTGTATGTATTTAAAGTTATTTATCAAAAATAACTGAAATTATTTAAAAAATCCTTTTAAATCCTTGAGAGCTTTTTTATTTAAAGCAGCTTCAAAATAAAAACAGAAACGTTGTTTATCAGACGAACTTAAGTTTAAAACTGATGTTTCTGTATTAACGCCCGCTATATGAGAGTAGCGAAGAAAAAATTTTAAACATTCAGCAGAAATTATTCATAAAAAAAATAAGAAGATGATCTGCTGCCGACTGCACACACTTACACGAGCTCGTTGTTGTTTGTTGTTTTTCGAAATAATTCCGAAGAAGATTAAATGAAATGATAAATGAATGCGTAACTAAACATGTTTTTCGAGTACAGAAAACCTTTTCCAAATAAAATTTTGAAATTTATTTTTTTGTCATTGTTTTGTTTTGTTTGTTTTTCTGCAGTTCTTGATTAAAAAACAATTGTTTGCGGCATGATGTAAGTCTGAAATATATATGTACATAGGTTGGCTAAAAGTAATGCCATAATTTGAAAAAGAAAACAAGCAGAGCCATTATATCAACAAAAGTGGAACCACTGTAATCGTTTGCCTTGTTTGTTGCACATCTTGTTGGTTATATAGTGCCTAACTTCTTTATTTGTTCGAGAATGTCAGAAGGATTGTCGCTACTAGGCATCAACAGATTTTCGTTGCAAGGGCGTTTCTGTGGGAGGTGGACAATCTATGAACCATAGATTTTTACCGATTTACATTGCAACCGACCTTCACAAATTATCATGATGCTTAAATATATACTGGAGTCTAAGTTACAAAATTAAAAACTGCGCTCCCTCCACCAGTCTAAAAGCGTCTGTTTTCTTAGTTGAGGCGTCTTAAAGGTATTAACCTCTGTCTAAAATATGATTGATTCGTTGGCCCAATGCGAACTCAAATTCCACAGCGCCTGTGCTCTAAAAGAGCGGATGATGGTCTGCGTCTGTCTCTTATTGGGCGGCAATTTCAAAAAACTGGCAGTGGGCGTAAATTGCAAATCCAGATACACTTCCTGAATATCTGGGAATGCTACTTTATGAGCCACTACAACCTTTTAACTAGGATTACGGACTGGATTCTCACACCACCTTTGTTGTATATTTAAATTTTATCCATGATTGGTGAAAACTACAGTTTAACATCGACTCCGAACGGCAAATATGTTTTTTTTTTTTTTTAAGTTTCAACCTCGGTTTGAACTAACGAGCTCTCGTCTATTAAGCTACCCACTATAGCGTCAGTATCAAAATGTAAAATGGTCCCATCAACCGCCATGCTAACAGCAATGGTTAAGCCTGTAGACGATCTGAATTAAACCGAAGTATATGGCTTTCCGAATCGAGAAACTGTTAAATATCACGTGTCAGATGTTGATATGGTGGTAGTTTTGGTTAACCACAAAACTGGGGGTCCCAGTGGCGACTGTAAATGCAGAGGGATCAGTCGAAATGTGGTTCGAAGATCTTCAAAGCATCTTCACAGGTCTCCAAGTGCTTGAAAATAGTTCACCCATGGCACAAAAAATTATCCAAAAGGGCATTTACCATTTAAACTTAATCGATTAGGTGCCATTGAGCTTACAGAGTAAGAGAAAAACTCTACCAGTGGTCTCAGACTATTATTGGTCTCTCTTATTTCTAAAAATGAGTCACTAATATTTGCACAATTTTTAGTAAAACCAGAGCAAATTTTTGTCTTCTGTCTACCTATTCTGAACTTACTTTTATGCCACCTTGTATCATTATTGATATTGACATCATTATTGATTGATTACAAAACATAAAAATATATTTAAAAATTTAAAAACTTTTCTTTTACAAGGATTTTGAATAACACGGCCTACCGTTGATTGATTTTTCAATAATTAATCACTTAACAATTCCGTCATAAAATTCATAGATTAGCATAAATATGTAAAATAAGTTTCCTATTTTAATTTGTTAAATTATTTAAATTTAACTTGTTTTATTTATTTTAATTTGTTTCTTTTTTTATTTTATTGTTGTATTGTTATTTTTATTTTTTTTTTCTTTAGTAAATGTCAAGGCTTTCATAACTTATTTCGTTTGACTTATTTTTGTCACCAATCGGTACCAAGCCTTAAAGCAAATACTTCTTTTGTATTTGGCTTTCAGATGAAATCCATTTGATTTTGTCTCTAGGGTGTAACTGGTTAAGCAAATATTTTTTTGTCTACATTTTATTTCTGTTTTTTTTTCTTAAAATGAAACAATCTAAACGTGTTAAAAATGCTTAAAAATTTGAAATTTTTTTACAAAATTTTTTATTATGATTCATTATAATTAAAGTAAAGAAACAAACAATGAAATTAAATTAAGAATTTAAAAGAATTTTAATTTTTTATTTTATTTTTTAAAGAATTTCAAAGAATACGAATCAACGGGGATTTTTAAAATATTAAACCACAGTATTAAACAAAATAACATAATTTAATTTGTTTATTTGTTGTTACCAATCTTCTGGAATTTAAATAAAAAATAATAAATTCCCCTATGTATGCCCACCTGAATATTCTGCAAAAAGTTTATATGAAATGTATCGATAATTATAATCAGTACAATCCTGGCGGTTGTAAAACAATAAGCATATTGAGCCTGAATAAAAGCCATTTCAGTACTTTAATAAGTGTCCATAGAACACATTTCGGTCTAATCGACTGAACCGCATAGGTCGTTTTAGATGCATCCCGATAGACATGAGACCCTAAATCCTCATGACTGATGACTGATGAATCCTACCTACCTATCAGTCTTTCAATTAGCACCTACCAGTTGTTCTGTTTTATGTTATGTAATAATAGCACAGGAGAATATTTATTCATCAACCAATGCCAGGAAATCGTAAAATATTTTTCCAGCAGAATATTGTGTCTTTCAAGAGGACATTCTAGTGGTTATATGTTCTGTTTTTATTCAAAATTTCATGAAAAAACTGCTTTTGTAATCAAAATGTTAATTTACATGTGTTTACTGAGCCAGAGGACTAATAAAACTCATGGTATTTAAACATTGTTCTCCAATAAAGATTATAAGCCTGGAAGTATTTCCAAATTTATTCGCAGGCACTCCTATTGTCTACAATATCTTATTATCTTTAAAACCATGTTTTTTGCATTACATGCATACCTGCAGACAAGGACGGTGCCATAAAATATGATCCACTGTATCTTTTGCCTCTTCAAATAATCTGTTTCCTGTAGGATTAAGCTTTGGCCATAAAACCCTGGTCATAAAGTCCGATCTACATCTCCATGCATGATTGCATGATCGAACCCCTACTCTATTGGTGGTTTCAGCGACCTCTATCTCTATCGTTACCAAAACAGATCCTGAACTTACCACTTCATCTGTAACTACGTTGCCTAGTTAATTCAATAATCCTCTTATATTTCGAGGACAGATATGATATAAAAGTATGACATTTCATGAGCGGTATACAGTTAAAGAAAAAAGCCTACATACACCGCCATTTGCAAACTTGTTTCCTACTAATTTTTTGTAGTTTTCTAATAATTTCTAGATGATATTTTTTTATTCGTTTTTGTCTTCAAACATTCTTAATTGTAATTGCCTTAAACAACGCTATAACACTTTTTTCTTTGACTGTATATTTTCTTACTCTGTGAGATTAGTAAATAGTTGCACTGTCCTGCAGGTAATCTCGAAGTCGAGCCATTTTAATTCGCACAAGACCCATTGTTGTCTATTGACTCATGAACTTAAAAGTATGTCCCTTCAAAACCTTCAGTCCAACTTAAGCTCTTCGATATATGTTTCCTGACTAGTTTTGTGATGTTAACAACCATTAGAATGTCCTCTTGAAAGACACAATATTCTGCTGGAAAAAGATTTTACGATTTCCTGGCATTGGTTGATAAATAAATATTCTCCTGTGCTATTATTACACTTGGCGTATTACAGAAATGTATCACAGATGTTAATTGAAAAAGAAAAAGGGGCTCTAAGATAATGATCGAGCACAATATAATGCCGTGTATATTGGTTGAAGGAAGTGCAATTGAAGTGCAATGAAACTGCTGAATATCAGCAACAGCCACATCATTTCAAACTTCACCACTTACAACCATATTCAATACTTCTGCGTTAGTTAAGGATCTTAAAATCATATCCAGTTGACTGTATTCATGAAAATGAATGAAAGGAAACCTTCGATCATTTTTTCCTTTTTAATTTCAAATAAAATTTCCTTTTTTTAATTTTTCTTTTGCATTTTATTTCATCTCGTTAAACTTTAAATGTTTGTTTAGCATTTTTATTTAATTTCTTAGAATTGTAATTAACATTATATACAATTCGTTTTATTTTTTAAGTCAATTTGTTGTCTCTTAAAAATACTATTTTTTTTAAATTTTCGTTTTATTTCTTAAAGGAAGTAAAAATATTAAAAAATTAAAAATTTTTCTTTTATTTCATTCTTATCTTTTGTTTATTAAATTAATAGGAATAGAAGTATTTTGTTTTTAAAACTATTTTCTTATTCTGAAAGGCAACATAAAATTAATAAAAAAAAATTATTTGGAAAAAGGAAGAAAAAACAATTCGTTTAAAACAACTTGACGTTTTAAATTTATGATTTTTATTTTAGAAAACTTTAATACTTAAACTGAATAAGATTTTTTTTTTTTACATTTACAAGAAGACTTGTAGGAGTTGTTTCTTAATGGTTTTGTTTTTATCAGTCCATTAATTTAAATGAAATAAAATTAAATTATTAAAATTGTTCTATTTTAAAGAGGGAAAAGAGTTTTTAATTAAAAGAATTTGTTATTAAAACTATATTTAATTTATATTATTCTTTTTTTGTTGTTTTTTTATTAAGAAATTCTTTAAGAATTTTTTATTTTGTGTTTATTTTTTATTTTAAATGTTTGTTTTCGTTTTATATAATTTTCTTTTTATAATTACATTTCATTTTATCTAAGGCACTTTAAAATAATTTTTATTTTTCCATTTAATAAAAACTTTTTTTTTTTTTTATTCCGCCATATACAATTTAATATGGTTGGTTTTTATATAATTTTATATTTTTTTATTTAAATTAAATATTATTTGCGCGTGATTTTTGTTTTTGTTTTTTATTTTTATTTTCATTCTTTTTTTTTTAATAATTGTTTAATAATTTATTTGTTTGTCATAGGCTATTTATCATATTCATTTATGGTTGAAAACTTGTATTTGAATTTGTTAATAATTTAATAATGAACTCATAATCAGAGATATTTTTAAATAAATATTTCTTTCTTTTAAGAAAAAAAAAAATCGAAATTTATTTGCAAATTTAGTTTAAGACAAAAATCGTTTCGATAAGCCGGAATATTAGTCATTAATAAATTATTCAAAATTTATTTATAATTCAAAACATTATAATAAATTTTAATACATTTTTTATTATTATTAAGAATCGACGTATTCAGAATAAATTATAAAATGCTGCAAAGCAATCATTTTGTTTCGTCAGTAGAAAAGAATAGAATGCGTTAGAAATAGTATTTCAGAAGACGGATTGACGTAATGAAACTAAAATTTATTTTAAGTTATAATTTTTAAAAGCATGTTATTTCGGAATTCATAGCGAACAAAATGAAAATCATAAGTTTTACATTCCATAAAAAATACATAGAAAAGTAAAACAAAATTTTAAAAGAATATTTAATTTAATTTGTTTTTTTTTTTTGCAATTTTAACGAAAATATTTTTAAAAGAAAGAAATTTTTTTAATGTCAATACAGCGGGTTTTATTTCGATAGAAAATTTTATGAAATTAATGTTTAAATATGATTGCGGTTATATAGTCGCCTAATCTGAAACACCAATTTTCACAAACTTTTCATAGTACATTCGACCGTACTTCGCCAATAGCAATAAAGTTAATTGGACCATTTTGTGAAAATACTCTTTAATAAAAAGTTTCTTTGAGTAAATTAGTTGTAGCACGCATTAAGTGGCATGTATCTAGTCCCATCCTGTTGGAACCTCATGTCAGCAAAATTAATGCCAGCAAATTGGGATATAAAAAATTTCTTATCATGTCTCTATATTATTCACCATTAATAGTAACATTCTAATCATCATTGTTTTTGAAGACATAGGGATCAACGACCCCGCTAGCCTATAATCTACTCCAAACATTAATTTCATGTGAAGGTAAGGGTGTTAGGACAAAAGCACTCTGTCAGTAAGAATAAACGGGGTTCAAAACGATTCATTGCTATTCAAATTAACCGCTCTGAAGTCGATTATTTACGTCATAAAATGGATTGATAATTTGAAGAACAGAACCATCTTTGTTTTGATAAAATAAAATTCAACAATTTGCAAACGTTGTCCTAGTGTAAGTTTATACGTAATAAACGGTTGTAAATTGCTTAAATTGCTCATTCCTTACAGTAAAGTTGTGGCTTGAAGGGTTGTCTGCTTAACACCAGATACCGGTAGTCATAATACAGAGAAGATGTCAGAGCAAAAAACAACAATTTTATGTGATAAACAGTTAGGCGTCCAGGTCAATTCTCTAAACACGCCTTTTATCAGTTAGAAAAACCTTCAATTCCATAAGAGGAACTGTCTAATGGAAAGCATTGAGAAAGAAAGGAGTAGTGCCCCACCGTAAACAATTCGATTCATCAGAGCTACTTAAAGTGCATAACTCTTAGTTCTATCACTTACATAGGCTGCATAGTTTTCAGTTCTACTACCTCAATTGCTAATAAGGTGGTTAATAATGGTTTATGCTCGCCCAAGATGTAATCAAAACTCAATTTGTAACGATACAAGAAAATAACGAACTTTAACACAGAGAACTCCATGCCTCCAAATCATCTGCCGAATACGTACATATATATATAGAAATAACTATCTAGGCAGTATAGTGACTCTAAACAAAGCGAAGGCGGCACTTGGAGTACATATAACAATTAGAGTGGAAATGCTTACAAATGTTCACGCGATATAAGCTAAGAACATTCAACACATGTGTAAAGTAAAGTAATTGCTTGTATGAAACGTAACAAGTAAAGAAACTACAGGTATTCTTGAATAAATAACTCAGAGTCACATGTAAGACTTTCTGTTTCTGATATCTGAACCTAACCAAGTAGACACTTTCTGCCTTTTATATCTGAATCTAATCAAGAGGGAACTAAGTTTCCATTTACAATAAAATGGAAATAAAATGTTCAAAAAAAGTCGAATTTCTCTTGTAGAAAATTGAAAACCTAACGGAGAAAGTTTGTAGTAAAATGACACAAAGATGTAGAGTGCCTGTAGTTGATATTATTTTCTCTTTTCTACATTTCGCAAATCTTGTGAAAATAAGTGGAAAAGTATAAAGATTTCTGTCTGTCTATTAATCCCCGGAACGTTAAATACTTCCCATATATACATACATATGTATAGGCGTAGGGAGATACAAAAAATTTTGTGTATTTCGTTTTTATAAATTTCTGAATTTTTTATACAAACTTTTGTTATTTAAAAATTCTTAAAAATATAAAATTGTAATAAAAAAAATAATGCGTTTCGAAATTTATTCATAAATTTTCCGCATAGCATAGTTTCTTGAATTAAAAAATATTTTTTTTTTCATCTTATCTCCAATTAAATGAGTCCATTATTTAAAATTTCAGATGATATTTTTGTTTTTTTTTATTGTTTTTTATGTAGTTGAAAAAAATTTTGTTGTGTAATTTCAATTTTATTGTTTTATTTTTTCTTTAAAGATAGCTTTACTATTTAATTTTATTTTTAGGTCTCTTTAGTTTAATTTTATTTCTTTTTTTTTCCAGATTTTTACATTAAATTTAATGGTTTTAAAACAAAAAAAAATAATAACTTAAACTAGGCACCTAACAATTGAGTTAGTTAGTGGCTAAAGAGATAAGATATTAACTTAATTTAACTGACATTCATTTCAATTCATAAATTTTTATATATGTTTATATAGCCGAAAAAAGCCTTTAAGTCTTCTAGTTTTTTTTTTTTATTTGTTTTTGTTTTTATTTATTTTATAAATTACTTACAATTATTATTAAAATTTGAATAAGAAATTAAAAAAAATTTTCATTTTAATTAAATAACCTACCACCCGATTTTGTTTTTGTTTTTTTGTTTAATTATTATTTTTTTCTTGATATTTAATTTATAGTTTGAAAAATATAGCTGTTTAGTATATTTATTAATTTCTTTACGTATTTACATGAGTTGTTTGAATTTAAACAGTTTATTTTAAAGTAAAGTATGTATGCTACACATGTGCAAGGTTGTTTTATAATTCTTTTAAGACTAAACTTAATTTTTAGCTTAAATTTTAAATTAAGTTTAATTTGATTTTTTTTTTATTATTTTATTTAAGATTTTTTTAATAAAATAATTAAACAATTACTAGTACAAATATCACGGTTTTACAGCTTAAAATCGTAATTTAATAATAAGTTTCTAAGATGGTTTAAAAAAATTAATTTTTTTTCCAAAAAGCAATACGAAAGGATATTAAATTATTTATTAAAAATTAAAAGAAAAAAAGATTTGCTAAAGAAAACAATAATTTAACTAATTTAACTGCAGCATATAGGCAGAGAAATAAAGTTCAAAAGGAATTGTATTCAGTTTGTGAAAAAATTAGATTTAACAAAATATGACATCTTCCTCATTGCTTTCAATTCTATTACAATTTTTATTGCCGTTTGTATTCCAAGTAAAGTAAGAAAAAATGAATCAGCGTATGTTCCGTAAGTCAAATACGAACACTGTGCGCACATATGCAACGTTGTTTGTCCACTAGAGCAGGTCAATAGAGTATATAATCCCAGTGAGTAATGAGAGTGCTATTCCATTAGATATAATGTTACAACAGGCAGCGTAAGACGTTGTTAAGCCTCTTTATGTCAAATTATCGAACTAGATTATGCTCTTTCAGATTGGAATCAACTTTGGAAGTAGCAAAAGGCAAGAGGCCGTTGAAACCATCAATGGGCTTCCCATTTAGAATTATACCACGAAGGTTCGATTAACTCGCCAATCGTTCATGGAGATATAGTTCAGAATAGAGGGTCGTTAGTGTGTTGTGGTCAAAGGCCAAACTTACACGTACAAAGTTAATCTTAGGCAGGGAGTTGAAAGCCACTTAACGATCATAACCCCTTTATGCATAGGATCAACAGATCCGTACATTCGTAAACAAAAAAAAAAAAAAGGAAACTGGAGGGTATTATGTATTCCGATGCTGTGACGCATTGTTTGGAACATCCCTGTGATAGATCTCAAATACTATAAGTTTGAGGATTTAAAAGAGTATGTGAACGGGATTGTCTGTCTACGGGATATTAAGTCATCTTGTGCGTGATGGATAGAAGGTATCTGTCATTTCTTTCTACTTTTCCTCCTTTGTTATCATTTGTTTGCTATCTTTACCTATTTCTTTATCTTTCGTTAAGAACTGACTGGGTCTACTGACTACTGGGATAGTAGTCTTCTAATTCTACTAACCTATTAAAAAAATAGCAAAAACGATATCCCTGCGTATAAATGTAGCATATGCAGAATTCCTATGCATATATGTATGGTCACTGAAGAAGTTAAGCAGTTTAACTACACGGTCAGAATTCTTAACAAGCTAGAAGAAGGAGGAACAAGAAGAATAAATTTTTACGGTTTTTCTAATGAAATAATTTTCAAAAAATTTTATACAATCAAATCAAATTCAAATATATTCTAAAAACAACAACAAATACGGAATTATGTATTTACTGTCATATTCAAAATTCGATTGGAATACAAGCAGAAAATAAAATTGAATAGAAATGAAAATATATTTTCAATTTGATTAAGAACAGAGAAATCTGATTTTAAATTTCAGAACAGGAACATTTAAGTAATGGGATAAAGATCAGTATTATTATACTCTTTATGGCAGTTATTTTAATGAATTATAAACAATATTTTCGGAGTATATTTGACAAATTAATTTCCATGATTTTCAAAATATTTCAAAGTGTTTTTAAATACAATATCTGAGTAAAGTGATCTTTTTTAAAATAAAATTATTTTATTGTAAGAGGATTGTAAAATTACTTTTAAATAGTTTTTGTTTAAGTTGTGTTTAATATTAATTAATAAATTAAACTAAGTCTTCATTTATTATTATTATTTTCATAACATTTATAATAAGTATTTAAAATAAAAGAAATGCATTGACTTTTTTTCTCTATTTAAGAATAATAATATTGATTACGTAAAAATAAAAGGAAGTTCATTAATAATATCTAGGATATAGTATAAGAAAATGCATAATTTTCTTTGCTTTTTCGAATAAAAGGAAAAAAAAAGAAAATGTTCAACATATTTTTATAAATTAATTAAAATAAAAACTAAAGGAAAAATTATAATTAAAAAAATAAACTATTTAATAGCGCTTTCAAAGCTGTTTTGAAATCAAATCCTTTTCTTAAGTTTAGGTTTTCTTTTCAGGCTTAAAAATTAATAATTTTTACAAAAATATTTCCTTAACATTTTCAATTTTGTTTTTTTTTTAAAGATTTTATAATAGTTTTGTTTTGTTTTGTTGTTTTTTCTTTAGTTTTTTGTTTTTTTTACTATGTTTTAATTAAATTTTCTTAGTCTTTTTTGTGTTAAAATCTTTAAAATAAATTATTTATGTTCTAATATTTTTTTTGTTTTGTTTCTGTTATCCCTTATAAATTTAAAATATAATTCATGGTTCATTTTTTTTAATACAAATTAAAGCAACTGAAAATACTTTTTAAGACAATACTTGGTAACTCCCTAAAAGGTTTTTTTTAATATTTTTTAATTGCATCATCATCTATACTTATTACTTTTTTTAAATTAATTTTCTCTAACTGGTAAATTATTTTTTACTTTACTTTCCATTCTATACTACCTGCTACAAAAAATCCTACTTTTCGTTAAACACTTGCCATAGTGTATAGAAAAATCCTGTTTTATGCCACCATGAAAAATTTAAATCCTTAAGGGATAAACAATGCGTCAATAAATTACATTTAGCATGAAAAGTTTTTCAACTTTTATGCTTAAACAACCACTATACGGCACAGCCATTACGTGTGCCGTACATGATTTTCAATTCCGGATAGATGATTTTGCGTATCAGTTGATTTGTTTTGCCAGCCAACATGGCTCGTCTGGTGTCTTTCTTTAGGACTTTTATGCCCGGCTTATGCACCAGAAAGGCATTATCCAATATATGAAATTCATAATCTAAAACACATAAGGCATAGCCCTAATAAACACAAATAAAGAAAATAAAAATCTTAATAAACTTTCACTTAAATACCAATTTTAAATATTCATTCAATACCTGTGTCATTTTGTCGCTTTTACCCTCCCAACTTAAGCGTTCATCGTAGTGGGGCTCGGCATTTGTGCCTATGTATATAGGTTCCCAATGCACAAAATAGCCGGTACGTTTTCCAATATGGAAGACACTTAATTCGTCGGTCTCATTGGCAGCCATCCATTCTTTGGACTTGGGTACACCATGACAACTGGCGCATACACGCTTGTGAAATGGTATTGCCTTGCCTGTACGCAGGAACTCTTGTAATTCAGTTTTATCACGTGGCACAGGACTGCTTTCCTCTACTTCGAATATGGAAAGTGGAAAAACACTGTAAAAGAATATAAAAAAATTAATTTGGATGTTATTATGAAATTATTCTGAAGGTTTTTTTACTGCTTTTCTTCCAACTGAAGTTTAATTTTCTTTCCTATTAATTGTGATAAAAAAAAAATAATGTCTTCCCCGTCTTTGTACTCACCGTGGTGCTTTCCTCTGTAGATATTTTTCATTTCTGGCAATCATTTCTAAGAATTTTTTCACTAGACCTGGATTCGGATACAATTCTATGTCGGAGGCCAAAATAAAATGTGTAAGGGCCGAGTCACGGGCTGTATTGCGGCCAACATTAACCGGATACAAAAGTTTCTTTTGCGACTTATACAAATGGCCCGAGGTAATATTAACATATGGGGCGGGCAGTGAACAATTGTAGCCCGTTTTTAAAGCATCCGCTGATTTGGGTATTTGTTTTGGGATATGTTTGGTACTAAAGTAAATATGAAACGTAGTATAGGTGCGCACCAGATTACTTTCAGGTAGACAGTTTCTTAGATATTTGATGGCATCTAAAGTGGGTTGGAAGTCAGTACCGGGTGCATGCATAGCTATACTAACAGGAGCATTCCATCTGGAATATATTATTTAATTAGAGTGTTTAGTTGAAAAGTATTAAATGGGCTTACCTTTCCAATAGTGGTATTAGATTATCTAAAAATGTATAATCAGCATGTGTGGTATAGGTAATGGATTCGTGGCACTTGAGATCACCATGTTCGGCACGAACATAATTTTTCAATACCCAAAAATCTCCACGTTGCAGAGTTTCTGGTTCGTAGGGTTTATCATAGCATTTCAATATGCTGCGTAAACGTTCATCAAAGTCTTTTTCATCACCGGTGACTATATAACTGCCACCATTATCGTTATTATTGGTATTATTAAGATAACTATTGCTACCAGAAGCAATATTGCCAATAACGGCCGCGGGATCACCAATATTTGGATCCATTTCGGGTGCATCAGCATCCTTATTTGTTTCTGCCGGTGAACCACCACTATCACTTAGAGGCACCACTACGGGTTGTTCTGCAGGTGGTGATATTTTATTATCATCATTATTAAACTGTGATAATTGTTCCTAGAACAAAAAAAAGCAACACAGTTATTTTAATTTATAAATCAATTACGAAAGAATGTTCAAACACTTACACTTTTCCCTAAGGTTTCCCGTACCATACTCTGTTGCTGTATCTGTTGTTGTTGTGTTTGCTGTTCTTGTACAAACAATTGTGAACCTGTGGTGAGTGTATATCGATTGCCAATCATTACATGACTGCATATGTACAAAATCACAGCAATATTTATTAAGATACTGCATCTTAGCAGCCAATTACGTCGTGTAAACATTTTCTGTCCCAGTGGTTCAAAACGCATTTTGAATGCGTTTTCTTGTGTCCCGGGTGAATTTAATTTGTTGTAAGAAATCTTGAGGCTTTTTTTTACTGCAACAGGTCTTTAAAAAATTATTTGTTTTGCTTTTTGGTTGCAATTCGTTTTGAATTGTTATTCAAAACTCTATTGTGACTTTCTTAACCAATAAACTGTAAAGAAAAAGAGGAAAGAAATTATTAGAGTAAATAATTAGAATTGTTGTTGCATTTTAAAATTTTGTTAACTTAAAAGGGGCCTTCAAAGAAACTTCCGCTTATTGCGGGTAACACCTCACACTTGGGTTTAAAAAGTAGCCCAACTATAATACCTACATACATGTGATGGCGATACCAACTGCAAGCTAGTGTCCAATTCAAGTATGGGAACCTAAGCTTCCCTGTATAACTTTTAAAGATAATATTAACAGGCACTAAATTGATTGCCTATCGAGACCTCAATGCAGTCCGAAGCGTAACGAATAAATAATGAACAAAAAGAGGGAGCTCTGATCTCACACTTAGTGCCATTAAAGAGGCCAATTTGTCAAGAATTTACCTTCCTTGTAAGAGTACTTTCCCTTGGCTTCACGCCTACAATGTTTCAGGGAAGCATTCAGCATATCTGCTGTATTGAATAAGATCACGGCCCGTGTTGCGGCTTTAGATTATTCCATACGCTTATTTCGGATATTTTGAAGTCCATCCTGCTAATTGAAATCAAGCGCTTGCTTATAAACAATCTAGAAGGCAGAGACCAAAGATCAAGATACCGTAAGATAAAGATTGGCGTACCACAATGGGAATTATGTCACCAATCCTACTCTTTCGGAGCCATTGCATAACGTCTCACGGCGTTATATGGCGATGAGTGTACTATCTACTCACCGGTTGTGCACATTGGTGACATAAGTGCCAGAATTACAAATTATCTGGAAAACTACAGATATCGGCCCGAAAATCAAATGAGTGCTCGTCACCTCATTGTGTAGTGCATTGAGGAGATAAATTAACATCTCTGTTGAAGGTAACCGAATTTCCACGGTTAGCAGCCACAAAATTCTTGGGGTAATATGCGACCGTATTCTATATTTCTCCTCTCACGCGACTTACATCAATCATAGAGTGAAGACAAGTCACTGCCTAGTGTCTGGTGGACCTGTGTAATCTACACTGTAATCCCTAAAAGTGTGACCATAAGATCACAAAACAAAATCTTGATCAATTGTTGCCATTTTTTAAGACAATTCCTTAACGAATCTCATTGGCCAGCTATTATTCTACTGGAGCTACCTCGCACTAAAGGTTTTTATTTAAAATATTGTCTCAAAGCTCCTAAAAAATATGAAGTAATTTAATTTTAATAAATTGATCGCAAAAAGAACTTAACCATGCATAGGCTGTTGTTCGGCTACGTGAAATATTATTCCATGAGGGCCTCACGACCTTCATTATTAAAAATACAAAATTATAATTTATAACAAAATTTATTTTCTTGTTTACAAAACACACTTAAATTATAATAATTCTTGGATAAATACTCTTAACAACATGGCCAAACCTTCAGAACAGACCAGCCTTAATTACTTTTTACTAAAAAAGCTCATAATACCAGCTTGTTTCGTTTTAGCTGTGGTATTTCCAGATTTTTTACTATCCTTACTACCAGTTGGTGTGGTTTTTTTGCTTTCCTTGGGCGACTTTTTCATAGTAACTGGTGGTGTTGTTTTAATAGCAGCTTTATGGGTAGAAGCTTTTTGTTTCGGCTTTTTGGTTATAACAAAACCCTCTTCATCCAAATAGGTTTCAGGCTCTTGCACTTTTTCGTCGTCATCTTCCTTAATTTCTTCTTTTACATCCAATTTCTCTTGTTTAATTGGAGGATCTTCACTCTCCTCATCATCTGAGTCCAAAATACGTCTTCTTTTACTTGAAGTAGAGGGTTTATTATCAGTTTCTTCGGTATCTTCATCCATTTCAACATCAGACGATATTATATCACGCTTGAGAGCTTCTATTTTTTCTTCCTCATCAGAAGAAACTTCCTCTGGATCTTGTTTTTCTCCTTCATCTTCAGAATCGAAAAGTTGTATGGAAGTGTTGTTTTTGGAGTTTTTAGAAGATTCTTTAGAGGGGGTTTTAGGTTTCTCTGTTTGCTTTTTAAAGAAGTCTTGCATTTTTTTGGGTGTGGGTGGTTTGACCACTGATTTGTTGCTTTTAGTTTCAGTGTCCACTTTCTTCTGTGTAGCAGGAGCAAAGAAATTATTGATGCCTCCCTTTTTAGTCGCAGATTTTTTATCGTCAGGTGGAGATACAGTTTTATGTGGTACGCTTTTAGTAGGTGTTTTCGCTTTAGCTGGAGATTTTGCAGTCATTTTGTTAGTGGATGTTTCTTGGAAGGGAGTTTTGGTTTCCACTTTAATTGGCTTCTTTTCAATAACTTTGACAGCAGCTGAGGAATCACTATTGCTTGTTGTGGCCCTTACACCAGTGCGGTCTTTTATTTTAACGTTTTCGTTTACCTTCATTGGCTTAAAGATGTCAGCTGCTGCTTTAGCCCCACCAACGACCTCTACAGAATACAAGGAAGATTCGGCATTTTTTAACTTCTTAAGCCATTCCTTTAGTTTTGTTTCTGCCACTATTTTATAAATTTCCTTGTTATGTTCTTCTTCTTGTACACCATGTACCACATAACGCTTCTCATATTTAAGTTCACCTTTATTTTCCTGCTGTTTCAAATGATTTGTGACCACTTCGTTGACCTCCTCATATGGCAAATCATAGTCATCCAAGAGTTCTGTGAGCAACACCCGACGATCAAATGTAATGAGACAATTTTCTAAATCTTCTTTTAATTTCGTGAAAGCCATTTTATTTTTAATTTACAAATTATTTCACAATTTATTTTTGTATGGGAATGCTGATTTTTATTTCTAACAAGACAAAATAGCGGCAATTGCTTTTGTAATTGAATGTTTGCTTGTATAGGAACAAAGCTGAAACGAAACAAAATGTCAAACATAACAGCTGGTAACAACGAGATGTTTTTCAAAGTGGATGTTTATCGTAACAGAGTTGTATTTTTAAGTAATAAGAAATATAAAACGACGAGTAACTTGTAACCATTTTATAAATATTACTATTATATTACTATAAAATTATTATTATAAAATTAATAATAAATAATAAAAATAATAATAAATAATAATAACAAATAATAATAACAAATAATAATAACAAAAATAATATATACATAATATTAAAAAAAATAATTCCTTTGTTTCCACCTATATTCATCGAATTCTTTGCACTTAAAAATAAGGGGTGTCTCAGTAAGAGTGCATTTTTTTTTATTTGAAAATAAAAGGACGAATTTTTGTGTCATAAACTAAATTTTGTACACATAATAGTAGAGGTCTTTTGTCGAATTTGCTACGTAAGTGCTTAGTGAAGTTTAGAGTTGTTGAGAACGATGCCGAATTGATATTTTCGAGTTTTCGTTTACGTCAGCAATGTTTTCAAGAGACCGATCAATACATTGTCATACTGAAGTCTTATTGGCCATAATAGACCCAGTTTCTTCAAATTTTTACGATTACTCTGCGGATGTCTCAGATCTCCGATCTTTGAAGCTCTACAATGCGGCCATCAGCAAGATTGGCGAGATCTGGCCAGGGGCCAAGCTTGCCGCTGTTCCTGTGGACCGGCCGAACCGTCAGCCTCTGAGGCCATTTTGGAGGTCATTCGGGTCAGCAACATTGACCTACCTACCGGTAACTGGAGGGTTGGCAAAGTTGCTGACCAATGGGGTGATCACCACGAGGTGGTTCTTTAATTAAATGGTGGTAGCCGCAGTCAAGTCCCTTATGTTGTCGGACGAAAGGGCGCCGAAGCGACAGTGGTTACTTCTCAAGCTGATGCTGAGGGTCATCCAAATTAATCTCCAGCACTCAAAAACTACTTATGCCATTCTGCTCCCCCGCCTAGCAGTGGAGGATGTAGATCTCGTCCTAGTGTACGAACTCTGGGTCGTTGACAGCAGGGTTTTTGGACTTAACGCAAATGGATATCGCAAAGCGTTTGTCCAGGACACAGGTAGGCCTAGGGCTTGCACGACTATGGTCGCTCCCCCACAGGAACCCATTGGTCAACTGGTTACAGACGCGCGCCAATGTGGGATCCCGGTTATAATCGGAACCGACGGCAACTTCCACCAAGTGATGTGGCACAGCTCCGGTAGAAACGAACTTCACCCTTCCTAGTATTAGCGGGACTAGGCTTACGTTGCGTTTCAAGGTTAAATATCTAGGCCTAATCCTTGACTCCAAACTCAACTGGAAAGCCAACCTGCCCACTTCTGCAGAAGAAGTTGGACCACGTGCTGGATCTCTACTGCAGTCATCGAATCCAACCTTCTATATGGAGTTGCTTTCTGGTGGACTGCTCTGAACAGACAATATAATATCAGACTTCTTGACTAAGTCAGAAGATCTGCTGCTATTCTAATTACATGTGCTTTACGCACCACTCCTACGAAAGCCTTGTTCGCAATGCTTAACTGGCTTCCCACTGCGCTGCTTGCTAAACAAGCAGCCATATTTGCAACGACCAGACTTAATGCTATATCTCGCTGGCGCATCAAACTTTCTGGTCACCACATCAATTTTTTCCCTACAGAATATTGTTTGGTTAGAGGATTTCAGTTTCTATTTCAGAGCAGGGACGACTGGATCTCTAATAAGGCCATCTCCCTGGAATCCTTGGATATATACAGCGATGGCTCCAAGCTCGATGATAGGGTTGGTATCGGCGTCTTTTCAGGGAAAATTGACCTATACATTTCCCCTCAACTACCGGGTCACAGTAGCGTGTTCAAGACTGAGGTGTTAGCCATTCATCAAGCAGCTCATTCGAATTGGGTATGCCACTCAATTCTGTTAAGTTGGCCATAAGCCAACAATTCTTTTGGGATGCCAACCTATCCCGGGATAATGAGGAATCGTGCTCGATTACCAGACTCACTTGGATGGATCCCACGATGAATAGGGGTAGTACCAACCAACTATTCAAACTTGATCGCAAGGTTATCTCGATCACTGTGGCTATGCTTACAGGTCATTGCGTTATAGGAAGACTCGCGGAAAGACTGCAGCTGCCATCGCGATTGTGGGTCTGATGAAGAGGAGGAAACTGTTATCCAGTTTAAATAGTATTTTTTATTCCTACTCAAACACTCGTTATTTTTTAGAATATTATGTATGTACATACATGACACATATTTAATTAAATATTCTTAAATTATTATTTTATTTAATTCTTTTTTATGTTTACATGTGTTTTTTTTATTGAAATTAATTATTTTATGACTTTCCGCAACAGTGTTTAATCACTATACGAGTAGACATTAATCCTCTTAAAAAAACGATTTTTTTTCAACAAAATTTATATGAAATTTGCATTAATAATTAACGAGATTTCAAGAGCAGAGATTTAAAAGAATTAAAACATTTGTAAGAAAAATATTTTGAAAATCAGAGTTGAACACAATCTTGCGCGTTGTGAAAGAACATTTTTAATTTGAAGTCAACACTCAGAGGGGTTGAGACAATATATTAGGCCTATTATGTTGCCATTCCATTTTATTCAAATGAGACAATGTTCACTATTAGGAAGAGTCCTTTAACTCAGGCCAACCAGGCTCATTTTTATACCGGTCAAGATCCCTTATCCTAAATTAAGACAGTTTCGTTAGGGATGATAGGATTCTTAGAATAATCCTATGCATTAGTGCGACTGCTAGACAGTGACATATTAAACGACTGGCGGTCTCCTTCCGCGATGGGGCACCTAACCGAGCGACGAGCGTGCCTATCTAATAAGCAGTGTGGACAGAGACCACATAATGAATGTCAAGTCGAGAGAGATAAATAAAATGAAATAAATAAAATAAAAATAATAAATAAATTGTTTCTTTTAACATATTTTAAGATTCCGCCAGTTCAACCTAGCTGTCGAATAGATCCTCTCTTTTCCCAGGAAGCGTTAACTAAGAAATAGCGTAATTGTTGCTAAGGAGACTCCCTTTGTGGGTGGTACTCGTTCTGGCCTGTACTTTCGCAATACAGTGGGCCAGGATCCCAAATGGTGGAGACCTTTGAATAATGCACAACTCTCCTATTTCTGCGACAAATGGTGGATTATTTTGGGATCTCTCTATTCAGACCTTGTGCACACTGGCTTACTAGAAAATTTAGTCGCGAACCCACTTGCCAGAATGGTTACTACACTGTATGGCTTTAATGAGGCTAAAAATTAGGGAAAAATGGCAAAAAATTCCACCATTCGGAATATAGAGAGAAAATCTGTTCGATCGATAGGTTGAGCTGGCCGAATATTAACCCAGAGATGATGAAACAGTTTATTTTTCTCTCCTAAGTTGACATTCATCGTGTGGCCTATGTTTTCACGTTACATTGCCTAATAGTGGTGCATTATTTCTGCAGTAATCGGAAAAGGTGGACGAGAGAACGTATCACTTCATGTGTGAATGTCCAACAATTGCTAGAATAACGGAATTGTCTGAAATTAGGATAAGGAAAAGAGCAAGATTTACTGGCAACTCCAGATGGCTTAGGAATAGCAAACCGCTTCCTAATGTCGTACATTAACATCTTTTTGAATTTAAATTCGAATTTGGTAGCACAATGAGCCTAATAATGGGCTTAATGGAAACCTCTTATGATCTTATGTGATGCTACCACCTAACCTAAACTATCTCGTCTAACGAGGAATTAAATGGCGCAGCTGAGATAAAGTTCAACGCATTCAGACGTATGCGGCATCACATAAATTAACCTGCCAAAGCTTGAAACCTGATTTCCTGATTTACTTTATTGAAAACCAAAACAATTCATTTAAATACTGAATTCGTATAAATTCCTTTCGCTAAATTTGAATGAAATTAAAAAATATTTGTTTTTCTTACAAAAAAAAAAAAAACAAATTGAAACCACATTTTTATTGGCAAAAGTGCATTAACCACAATAAATAATGATTCATAACGTACATTTAACTTTAACAATTCGAAAAAAAAAAGAAAATCGAAATCCCAAATCCATTTCATTTAAAACTTAAAAATGTTTTCCAAATAATAAAAACAAATTTTTTTTAGTTTTTATTTTGGGGGGCCATCACAAATACCCCTGGGTATTGTATTATGCCCCTCCCTTGAAAAATATTACTTTTCCGTGTGTGGTTATTTAATATTTAAAAACAGAGCCTCAAACACAACACTCGCTACCATTCGTATACGCTACCGTTTGCCTAACTATTCAGGAATTCATTTAAATCGTTGGGTTTATTTAGTCATCATTATGCGACAGTATTCGACGGCGGGCCACACATATTTTGTATTTTCACTTGTTCAGCGTGTGTGTGTGTGTATGTGTTGCGTGGGTATTGGTACGATTTTTCGGTACCGCAAAATAAATTTAATGCCATGCAAAAGAAAAACAACAACAACAACAGCAGCAGCAAACAAAAATAATAAAACAACCGAAATATATTTTAAAATGAAATGTTTGTATGACACATACAAGTGTAAACAGAGGCGTCGCATGTGTATAGGATTAAAAACACACACACACTATACAAATACAAAAAATACACACACTAAGCAAATACAATAACCATCTCTAGTCTTCAGCAAGGAAGGAAGTCAATTAGGCTTCCACAAAGCATATCCTACACCCACGCTGGTTCTTTCACTCTCTAAAAAATGTTTCTGCTCCTTTCCAGAGTGAAATATTCTTACTTTGTGGGGAAACTCATGAGTATCTTCTGAGCGGAATTCTACGCCATTGAAAGGTATGCTCAATTCAACTTCGATCGAGAGTACAGAGAACCGAACGTAGCAAGACAATCTGAGATTCAGTTCACCATCCGAGCTCTCAACTCTTGTGACGTTATTTCTGAAATAATATGAGATTGCCTGAGAAAGCTAGATTAGCTAATAGCTATGCAAGGGAAATAGTGTAACCATCTACAGAGTCTCAGGAGATGTGAGAACAAAGATATGCTCAGTTCGACTTCGACAGAGAACCGAACGTTGCAAGACTATCTGAAAATCAGGTCGCCTTCCAAGCACTTAACTTTTAAGAGCTTAACTCGGAAATAGTCTGAGATTGTGTGGGAAAGCTGATTTAGCTAGGCTGGGGAAATGGTGAGGTTTAGGTTAGAGGACGTGTACTTGCCATTGAGACCAGTACAATACTCGGAGGTCAAATTGATCCATTGTAATACGTCCTAAAGGAGATAGGGGAAAGGAGAGGAAGTAGGAAAGAGGGGATAAGGAGGCGGAGGAATAACACAGACCACAAACACACAAGACAGCGCCCTAGCACTTCTTAACCACCTCAAAAGAATTGAGCTTTAGGTGGTGTGAGAACTACAGGCAATAAGCAGACGGATCAGCCTACGAGGAGGTGAGCTTTCACGCCACGTAATGTGCTGTGAAGTGGTAAGAGATCAGAGATCAGCAACGAGTATTCAAAACGATGAGTAGATTCGAGTCATACTTATAATTTCAGCTACTTATACGCATTCATACTTATTTTAATATCATACTCATACTACTCATATTCAAAGTTAGAAATACTCATCGTACTCATACTTAACAATACGCACGATGTTGTTGATTTCGACTCTCCATGATTCAACATATACACGAAGCACAAAATAAGTATGATTCGAGTACGAACACCACAATACTCGCTAGAAGGTTGTGTGTGTGCTTTGCTTGCTGTCTTTGCCTTTTCTTTTCTCTTCTTTTGTAAATGCAACAATAACTACTACTGTAAATTTTGATGAATGATTCGAGTGACTCGAATCATTCGTAAGTATTATAAGTATTTTTCTAAATTTATGAATCTGAATGAGTAGGCGTATGAATCAAACAATGAATCGAATGTTGTGAGTTTGATGTCAACGTTGTACTCATGCTCATTGCAACCCATACTTATAAATCAATGTTGTAGCGAGTACGAATGAATCAGAGTAGTTGAATTTTAATACTCTTGACTCACTCATACTCAAAATTTCATAAGTACCTATGAGTAGCGAAAATACGATTCATTGCTGATCTCTGGAAGAGATGTATACTTATCAAACCAAATGGGTTTGAAGCAATCTAAACTTTGGTTGGGTAATTACAATTGGAGAAGAATTGAGTCAAGTAGTAGACTACCTAGAAGCAGTCTGGTGTTAGTAATCAGCCTTGTAATTAGGCCTGTAGACTCCTGATTATGAGAATGAATTATCTGAGCTCATACTCGTAACTTGTGTGGCTTTAATGCAAAAGGGTGTCCTTGTTCACAGGATGAAGTCGGTTCGATGAATAAATGGGGAGGAGAACTGCACGCACGTAGATCGATATATCTTGAGAGAATTATGTATTCCAGGGGTTTATCCAAGTATATAATCGTTGCGAAAACTCTATGCTAAGGAATACCTGGTTGAAGTAGTGAAGAACCATTTCCCTTAACACAACTCTGAGGAGAAGTATGTTAGGTTAGAGGACGTGTACTTGTCAACTGTGACACTGTACAGTACCCAGAGGTCGAATTGACCCATTGTACAACGTCTTTGCTTCTCACACCACTCGTGTTGTGTGCGTTAATTTTATACATGAATGGCGGGACCTACAGTTTAAAGTCGACTCCGAACGACAGATATTTGAGAGGCTTTTCTTGGCATTGTTACTCTCAGAGTTTTTGCCAGAAATCTGCTGAGAGGAAGTCGCCGAAGAAATATTTTCATATTTTCATTTTGATATCTGTCCTGGGATTTGAACTCGGGCCTTTTGTCTAACAAGCCAACACACTACCTACTAGACTACGGCGACTTCAATAATGTTAGTTAGAAGTATGTTAATAACGTCATTTCTCAAAGAACTAGAGATTGTAAGTATTCAGAAATGTTAGAAAAATAGAAATAGAATTTGGAAGCCTTTAATCTAAGTCTTGATAGTCAATGTTACGAAAACACAATATTACGGAAGAAGAAGAATACTAAAGAAGAAGCAGAAGCCGACTTTTGGACTCTTGAGGTATATACATATGTACATACATACATACATAATTGGTCAATACAACCATTCAACCTAGCTTCTCACACGACTTATGTTGTGTGTGTTAATTTTATACATGAGTGGTGGGACCTACAGTTTAAAGTCGACTCTGAAAGATAAATTTAAAAGAGAAAATATCAAAAAAAATTGTTCTTTATTAACGAATGCTAAGCCCCCTCTTTTGAATACTACGCCTTTAAATTCTTTTATAGGCATTTGCACAAAATTCACCACTCAATACATTAATTTTTCGGTTTTCCCGTTTTTTTCGTTCTTCCCGTTTTGCAAATATTGTATTGTATTAAATATTTAATGATGTATGAAGGAATAACAAAAACAACAACAACAACAACTATAAACATACATATTTTTACATGATGGATATACATTTGATGAATTTTTTAAAAGGGAAACAGGAAATAAAACATAGGGAAAGATAAAAATAAAGCGAAAAAAAAAGAAAAAAGGAACTCCGAAAAAGCAAAAATCATGAAAAGAGGAAACGACACAATGTAACAAAATCCACACCGGAAAAAGGAAACATTAAGCAAATATGTTGAAGAAATAATTAAAGTTGGTGGAGGTGAGCAAAAAGAGGTGGAGAGATAAACATACCAAAGAAAACATACACACACGTATGTTATTAAATTAAGAAGCAATTTAAACAATATAAGGAAAGACTCGGGACCCTTATGTTTAAATTGGAGTGGGTGGGTATAGGGATTTTCATCGAATACGTTTTGCCGCGTACGGTGTTTGATAAATCTTTCGAAGTAGGGTCTCCAGCTTTTCGGATCCTGTTGTGTGTGTTGTGAGCGAAAATGCTGACGTCGTGAAGATGTATAACAACCTGATAACCTACAGATAACTGAGTATATTAGGCTGCCCAACAATGGCTTAAGCTTCTAAGCTTTTTGCTTCACCTTAAGTAGCAATAGATCTGAAGTACGATCTTATCGTGCACGCAATAGTGATTGATATAATTGTGAAGACTATTGTAGAATTTCGATTTTTAATTTTTTCTGATTGTAAGCCGAAATATATAAACAAATACAGCCTCCAGAGCAGAGGGGTATAGCCCTCCTGAGATGCTTGCAATATATGGAAGATTATTATTAAGAATATTGAAAGAAAGAATATTGAAAGAAAGAGGGAAATTAAAGAAAGTTACCCCGAAGAACCTTAATCATTTGTCTGCTAGAACTGCACATTATCGGACAAAAATTCATGATTGACTCCTCCTTCTCAAAAGTATTTTCTGAGCAGTTTATAAAACGAAAATCGAGAGGTTTAGGCACTGTGCCACCCGATTGAACAAAGTTAAGCTAAGAACTGTAATCATCTGTCTGCTACGCTTAAAAATTTACTGAATAAATGTTTCCTTAGCTGTTTATAAAACGAAGAAAATCGGAGGGGGGCGACACTATCACCCGATTGAAGAAAGTTACCTTAGGGAACTTTTATTATTTTACTGCTACACTCGATCAGTTAAGGAGGAAATGAGCGATTGTCTCCTTCTCAGAATTGTTTGCTTAGCTTTTTATAAAATAAAGTGAAACAAGGTTATCTAAGCACTGCACCAATTTATAAGGAAAGATACACCGGAGAACTTTAATCGCCTGCCTGCTAAACCTGAACATTCACAGGGAAAATGAATGATGATCGACCTCTCATATGCGTTCGTACAACGTCTGTAATGAGGCGTAAAGATTAAATCCCGTACCAATTTTCCAATAGACATAGTATAGGTAGGACAGCATTTTTTAGAATCTGTATAGCCTTAGTGGCAAATGCAAACCAGTGGGCGCTACGGGACTCATTGTGAGATGTAAGAGAATCGGTAGAGAGTGTAAAAGAAAAGAAACCGAAAACGAAACAGAGAAAATTTGTAAACGTTGAACGTTTACCCTTCAGCCTGCATAATCTTATAAACCTTAGGAGATTCTAAATATTGGCTCCTGACAGAGTCTTCAAACTTTCAAAGAAAATAGTCTTCTCTAGGTTTTTAACCTTCTTTTGGCAAGAGGCAACCAGTGAAAGAGAAGATGCTCCATCATTTCCAGATGTGTTCTTACAACTTCTGCAATGAAGCTTAAGGGTTAAATTCCGTACCGATTGTCCTATACAAATCGTGTAGGTAGGAAGGCTGTGTAATCTTATTATAAAACTAAGGATCTCGTGACTGAGTGCTTAAACTTTCAAAGAAAATAAAGTCTTCTCAAGGTTTTTAATTTTATTTTACCAAGAGACGGCCAGTGAAAGAGGAGATGCTTTAGGGCTCCCAGAAGTTCAGCTATCCGCCACTGAACTGCTAACGCAGCTTAACTTATTTTTGCAGAAAAATGCGCCCAATCGTAAAGACTTCTGTTTGAAGTTGTTAGAGGCCTGCCGAAATCTTTAAAAATGTGATAAAGTTTGCAGATTCAAAGTAGAATACCATTTTGGATTCATCTGTAAAGATTTTAACAACAGAACCCATATAAATCTCAATCTATTTCATGTCTCCCTTGAAGGGAAAAATCATTGGTGTTGCCACCAAAAGTCAGTTTATCGATGGCCGGGACTATTTCAGTTACCATGACAAACGGAGTGAAATGCTTAAAGAAGCTACTATGGCCACTGAAAGATTGTCTCGAGTAAAATAATTCAACCAATGTTTTAACAGTTAACTGTTAAACAGTTAACAGTGCTCTGTTAAAGGCAAAAAGTGGCACTACTAAAAGTGTGGGTTTGAATCTTTGGTTTTCAAATGCAAATGCACATATTCAACAAGCTTGATTATGCTTTGAGTTGAAATGTTTTTGATAACAGCGTTGAGACTAGCTCTGCAAGCATGTGGTCTTTTTTAAATGGTGATAAGGCCTACCGCCACACAAGGCATTAGTAGGTAAGAATTGGCAGAATGACCAGACTATATATCCAGACTACTATTTATGGTATGAGTCATGAAAGCTGTACTCTATAGTAATATTCTTATTTATATTCTCAACATATAAACTGAACACCTTCTTTATCTTTTAGAGCATCTGAAAACGCTTCTGTTTCGCAATATATTTTGTCACTTTGACGGCAAATGAAAAGAGAAAAATAAAAAAAAACTGTTTCAAAAATATCCACAAATTAAGGTTAATTTCTCGCTTAAAGGTATTCAATAATTTTTTTTTATTATTTTTTTTTTTTTTTTAAATTTGAAATTAATTCTCTGTTATAAGAAAAGAATGTGAAAGAAATTGTTTTGTATCCAATGGTAGTACATACGAGTACAAGTACGAGTACGAGTACTTCATTACTTTAAGTATCCCATTAAAGCGTGAAGCATGCGGATATTTTGCACGCAAAGTAAATACTGCTGTTTGAAAGAATAAAAAAATATTAAAAAATTCGTGGGTAGAAACAAAAATAAAAAAATAAATGCGAAATTATTTAATGAAGTAAAAATAAAAAATAAAAGGAAAACAAAACAACAAATTTAAGATAAAAATATTTGTATTAAAAGAATTTGTCAAGATTTGTAACCCAGTTTTTGGGTAAGAACCTGTACAGAATAAATAAAAAGTACTTCTACATTTATGTGTGTGTGTTTGTATGATTACTTATTATTTCAATCGATAAAAAATTTAGGAAAAAAAAACGGAACTATTGGGTATATGAATAAATTCTCATTGATTTACATTTACTTAAAAATGCACTGTTAACGACCTTCTGCCATCTTTCTAGCAACTACAGATTCAACTCCAAGAGAGCTGCTTATTTCTCGGACCAAAAATGCAATTTCTAAGAGAATTTGGACTTATCAAGTATATCGACCACCTGATAATGGATACACATTACCTCTGCGTGGAATGGCCATGCCCTTAAATCCTTCGTCTAGGATATCCAATGTGGATTGAGCTATTTGGCCCATAGGCGGTGTCCTGATGTCGTTGGCGTCCAGATAATCCGATTCAGACCATAAGAAGTTGGTAATCACCGAATTATAGTACTCACCGTTGACCATGATGGCCTGGCCAACATCGTTCTCAAAGAAATATGGAATGATGACACTGCCAGCCCAAATCAACAACAAACAGACTTCTTCGCGATGCAATAATGAATTCCGTTAACACTGTGTGGGAGTCTTTCAATGACGGCAAAATAGAGTAGCAAATCTGAATAAATCTGAATAGAGGACAGAACGAAAATTTGCTAAAGTTCTTTGCACCAGAGGCATTAGACGTAGACAAATGACGAATGAGCAGTGTTCTGGCGAATAAGCAGAGTTCTGGCGAATAAGCAGAGTTCTGGCGAATAAACAGTGTTCGAAGGGTGAATAAATTGCCATGAAAAGCCTTCTCAAATCTGTGGCACAGTTTCGATGTTAAGCTATTGGTCGCTCCACTCATGAATAAAATTAATGTTGGTAAGATTGTTTGAAGCCCCGTGGTAATTCTGACTACTGCAGTGGACAATAATTTATGTAATATAGGTAAGAGGCTTCAATCTTCATTCTAAATAATCTATCAAGAAAGTCAACCAACCCAGAACCCCAAGTTGGATAATATTAACAGTGAACATCATAGGAAAGTTAGGCAGCACAACCACTTGAGATACAGAAGATAGTAAAGTTTTTACACCCAATATAACAACCTAATATATAGTATTTTCTATGGCAACAGTAGATGGCAACCCTATCATTCAAGAAGCTGTTACAGTAAAACAAACAACACTTTGACTGAAAAGTTTTATTAAAAAATATTAACACAAAATAAAGAAAAAATAAAAATATAGGGAAGACAATTCAGGACAGTCCTACTATCCTTATATAAACGAAATTATTAGATACATCATACGTACACACATCACTGGTCATTACAACCCTTTTTTTCAGGATAACGATCTGGCTTTCTCACACCACTTATGTTGCGCTTGTTAATTTTATGCAAGAATGGCGGGATCTACAGTTTAAAGTCGACTTCGAATGACAGGTTTTTTTTTGTTGTTGAGGAACTTTTCATGGCAATTTTTATTTAATCTCAGAGTTTTTGCCTGTAATTTGCTGAGAGAAAGTCGCTGAAGAAATATTTTTTATTTTTCGATTTCCTCAGCTAAAGGAATTTCAAGATCATTATGTATCGCCGCATTTGTCATAAACCATGGAGCTTGTGTAATAAGACGAAGAGTTTTGGACTGATATCGTTTTAAAATTTCTACATTGGAGTTTTTAGCTGTGCCCCAAAGTTGTATTCCGTATGTCCATACGGGTTTGAGTATAGCTTTGTATATCATTACCTTATTTTTCAAACTTAGTTCGGATTTCGGACCTAAAAGCCAATACAATTTTCTTGTTTTTATGTTCAGATATTTTCTTTTTGTTTTAATATGGTCTTTCCAAGTAAGTCGTCTATCTAAATACAAACCCAAGTATTTTACACATTTTACAATTGGTACTTGTAACCCATTTAGTGCAACAGGTGGACAATCTTCCCTTCTAAGGGAAAAAGTTATGTGAGGACTTCGATCCGAAACACTCATCGAAGTTGGTGAAGGGCTGGATACAATCGAAAGGGATTCAAGTGCTTGATTGGCCGTCCCAATCGCCCGATTTGAACCCAATCGAAAATTTATTTTCTATATTGCAGAGGAATGTTGGATCGAAACGATTTTCCAACAGAGATGATTTATTTTCGTGTCTGGAGGATGAATGGATACGCATAGATCCAAAAATAATTGATAATTTAATCAAATCTATGCCGCGTCGGTGCGCTGCAGTAATAAAAAATAAGGGTTATTATACCAAATATTAAAAGTTTCTTAGGTTTTGCCCAATGAATTTTTGAGTATTTTTTGTTGTTGTATTAAAAGAACCGTTAGGTGAGAGATAATTACTAGTTTTTTTTGTAATTTTGTATGACACAGTAACTAATAAAACTGCATTAAAACATTGAATTGAAATATGTTCATTTAAATATAATTTGACTCAGAAGCTAAAATCAAGCAGCGTTTCTTAGGTTTTGCCCAATACTGTATTTACTTCTATTATTTTAAAATACACATTTATTGAATTATTGTAAATATGTATTAATTTTTTTTTATTATCTTTTCTATATCAATCAAATTTATATAAATAAATAATTTTAAGTTATTGCACTGTGGGGCAATAGAATCTGTTATTATATATTGTATTATTAAATTTACTTATTGTTTTATATAAACAGATTGTAAATAAAGTTCTGAGAAAAAAAAAAAAAAAAAATTCGATTTGACGTAGACCTGACCTGGGGTATGAACTGTGGCCCCACGTCTAATAAGCCAACACACTACCTGCTAGACTACGGCGACAAATCAACAACAAATGGTGATTGACAATGGCGGTCTGGCCGACATCGTTTTCAAAGAAATACACACCTTTTATGGGATCTACAGTTTAATTTCGGCTCATAACGAGAGTTTTTTAAGAAACTTTTCATGGCAATTGTATTTACTCCCAGCGTTTTTGCCAGAAATCTGCTAAGAGGAAGTCACCTAAGAGACATCTTTTTCATATTTCGTTTAGTTCGATATGTCTGCCCTGGGGTATGAATCGGGGCCTCATGTATAACAAGCGAGAACGCACTACCTACTAGAACGACGGTGGCTTTTAGCAAAAAAATTAAAAACTACTCAATTCCGTTTAATAACCTGGCAATAACTACTATATATACTCTCTTGTAAAGCGCAAAAACTATTCTAATTTTTTGGGTTTCCATCTGCCCAGCCAGCATGGCAACAAATTAAATCATAATTATAATGATTAATGTTTTTAAACAAAATCTCTACATTTTTAAATTTGATTTTAAATTGTAGATTTTTTCTTCTCAGAAAATACAATAAAAGCCTATAATTTGTTTAAAAAACGTATGTTATTTGGCAGGTTATTTTGTTGTTTTTTTTTCGTATCATATATACCCTCCAGTGTTTTATGATGATGAATTGAATAAAAAAAAATTCTTGTGGTCGCAATAGTTTTTGTTGTTATTTTATAAACAACAATATATAATAACAAAATAATTAAAAAGCAGCAGATAAAAGCATAAAATTACTATTTTTTGTTTAATTTTTTTTTTAAATATTAAACTCACATGGTGTGTGTGTGTGTTACTCCTATAAAATCTTAAACAGAAGGTTAATGTACAGTCTGAACGAAGAAAAACAAATTATTTCTATGAAGTGTTTAAAAGATAAAATAATGAAAGAGAACGATTAAAAGCTATTCCAAGAAATTTTAAATCATTTATAAAGTTTTCGTCTATTAAACTGATATCAATCACGACAACCAAATTTTTTTCTTGGGAGTTTTTGAAACCATTTCAACCCGGTTCTGTATTTTGAAATTAAAGTTTCATTTCATATTTTCTGTGATATTATATCTCCTAGAAGTCAAAACCTCTTTGAACGATGTCACAGAGAATGCCTTCGTTTTCGCCTGTAGTCATCAAGACTGCGATCTTGGTAGTTGATGCCCGCCTCACATAATTTTTCCATGATATAGGCTGCATATGAAGGTGACACTGCATATAGGCGATGCTGCATATAGGCGATGCTGCATATAGAAGATGCTGGATGTAGGGAATGTTGCATATAGCGGAAGCTGCGTATAGGGAATGCGGCGTATAGAGAACATTACGTATAGGGGAAGCTGAATATGGGAGATGCTGCTTATAGTGGATGCTGCGTATTTTTGATGCTGTTTATAAGATATGCTGCATATAGGAGATTCTGCATATTGGAGATCCTATGAATAGGGGATGTTCCATATAGGGTATACAGCGTATAGGAGATGTTGCGTATAGACGATGCTGCATATAGGCAATGCTGCATATAGAAGATGCTGGATATAGGGAATGCTGTATATTGCGGAAGCTGCGTTTAGGGAATGCTGCATATAGAGAATGCTACGTATAGAGGAAGCTAAATATACTTATAGTGGATGCTGCGTATTGTAGATGCTACTTATAAGAGATGCTGCACATAGGAGATGCTGTGAATAGGGGATGCTCCATATAGGGTATGCAGCGTATATGAGAGGCTGCGTATAGGAGATGCTGAATATAGGCAATGCTACATAAAGGGGATGTTGCATATAGGGAATACTGCGTATTATGGACACAGCATTTAGGGGATGCTTGATATAGAGTTTGCTGCATATAGCGGAAGCTGGGTATAGGGAATGCTGCGTATAGAGAATGCTGGATACAGAGGATGCTGCAGATAGCGGATGCTGCGTATAGCGGAAGCTGGTTATGGGGAATGCTGGATATAGAGGATGCCGCGTATAGCCGTTGACGCGTATAGTGGATGCTGCATATTAGAGATGAGCGATATTTTCAAAACTGTGATTTAATCACGGTGATTGATAATTCACTGGTAACTACAGTGATTGAAATTGCCAAATAACAGTTACTAATAATGTCGTTCTTTCAAAATTGTTACATACTCAAATTTATTTCATTTTATTTTGAGCGAGGCAGAATTACTATTAGATGATGCTGATTATTTACTTTTGTCTTTTATACATTAACTTTCTGTGAAACTTAATTGTCAAACTTCATATAAAAAAAAATTACATTAAAAATAATAACATTGATGACACCACTTTGATTTTGTTTAGTAGTCTTTTCGTAGTATGTATCTAGTTGTCTCTTTCTTACGACTTAATAAAATACGTTATTATCATTATTGTATTTACACTTATTCCTCTTTAATGTGTTTCTTATGAAAATACTGTGATCACAATCACTGTTTTAAAGAACAGTGATTAACAAATCACGTTCAATGAGAACAACGTTCTTCAAAAATCACTGGATCGCTCATCTCTACTGCATATTGGAGATACTACATTTTGGAGATGCTGCATATAGAGGATGCTGCATATTGGCAAAGCAAGATAAGATAATGAGTCTGCTTGTAGAGACAGCAGACAAATCTGCCCCCCGACATGAATATATTTCGATCGGAATTTACATAAAACCCTACAAGATGCCATCTATGGAAAATTATAGCAGTTGTTACCGGATACTAGCCTTTGGGTGTACACGCATGGATACTGTTAAATCCTTTTAACGACTTCTGCAGAAACTACAACGACGGGATAAAAGCTAAGACCACAGAACATACATATTTTCTGTCAGAAGAAGAATTCTTTGGTATCCAGAATCTATTGACAAAACCTGTCTAGACCAAGGCGATTTCAACAAAATTTAAAAATTTATAAGACTCACGGTGTGGGTTAGAGAGAGAGAGAGAGCTATAATTATATAACGGAATAGGTAATATTGTTGTTACAATGCGACCTAATAGGAGTCAAGTAAGATGTGTCCAACGAGCAGGACAGCAACAACAATAAGCGTAACTAAATACATTAACATTTTTGACTCACATATCATCACAAGATAGTATTATGAAAACAAAAAATATAATCTAATCGCGTCTAATTTTAATCTAATCTTATCTGAAATATTTAGCAAACAAAACGTAATAGCAAATAACGGTAAATGAAGCCGGTTTTCTAAGCACTACAGTGTTATTCACAGAATAAAATAAAACAATAAACAAAATCAGGACCACATACGAATATGTAAAACGAATACAAGTTTTAAAAGCAACCGATCCGACAATGAATTTATATGGATATCCGATATTAGAATGTTAGAGGTTAAATTGTGAAAAAAAACACTGAAATATTGTTTTGTTTAATAGGGATAAGTGCCAGAGAGTTCTTTATAAATATTTGCAAACACTTTTTCAGATAAAAATACCAGGCATATTATTATTATATCAAGTCACGCTTGTACTCTATTCAGGCAAAAACAAAAATAAATTATATTTTCCGATAAAGAAATACACGAAACACGCATTTATTTAAACATAATGTACTCCACATATTTTTAAATTTATTTCGAAAAAATTCTTGTCCAACACTTACCGCTTGCGAAGGTGAAATGAGTGGAAACATGTGTGCAGTGAGAAAAGCCTCTTCGCAAATGATTTGTTTTTTGTTTTTCGTATAGAAAATAAGAAAATATTTATTTAAAAATTCTTTAAACAAAACAATACATACATATACGAGATACATACATATATATTATATGTATATGCAAATAAAACAAATATTTTTATTTATATATATTTGTTATATATATTTTTTATATATTTGTCTAGAAGATGATAATAAAAAAATAAAAATAAATATTTAAAGAAGTAAAAACTGCTTTAAATTTTCTACAATTTTGATTTCGAAATTTAACGAAATTATTTGTAAAAAAATTATATTTGTTGTAGACTTACGCAAATTTAATTATGCCAGTATATCTATGGTTTTAGAAGCTTACCTGTAAAGAAAAAAAAAAAAAGAAAATTGTTATTTATTTATGAATTACAATACAATTCAAAATTATATTTAATTATTTACGAGGTAAATAACTTCGACCATATGCTCGTCGGTGTAGTTTAAAAGACCAGAGTCTCTGGTGGAAATCGAACCCGCAACCCCCATTCGAATAGTCTAACATACTGCCCACTAGATTACCACCAGGGCACCCAAGAAAATTTATCAATGCGAAATAAATTAAATAAATTTATAATTTTGATTTCAATGTACGATACTTTTTAGCGAAGCAATATTCTGATAAAAAAGAAAGTAGATCAGTATACTAAGAATCCTATAAAGTAGATAATAGAATATTTTGTTTGGCTCCACAGACTAAGTTCCCATTCAGAAGTCGCCGTAATCTAGTAGGTAGTGTGTTGGCTTATTAGACGTGAGGCCAAGCTTCAAACTCCATCTCAGACATATCGAACAAAACAAAATACTAAGAAATATTTCTTTGGCGACTTTCCCTCACAGATTTCTGGTAAAAACTCTGAGAGTAAATAAAATTGCCATGAAAAGTTTCTTAAAAATCTGTCGTTCGGAATCGACCTTAAACTGTAGGTCCTGCCATTCATGTATAAAAATTAATGCACACAACATAAATGGTGTGAGAAGAGAGGTCGTATTGACCAATTATGTATGTATTTATGTATGTAGCTTTCCATTCTTTTGGTAAAAAACAGGGATACCAATTGATTTTCACAAGACACTGTTTAAGACACAGAGACTTTCGGACATTTACAGTTGCTAACAGCCATCTTGTTGGAGCTACATCTGCCAAATTTGTTGTAATTTATTCAGTTTACTTAGTCAACTCACCATGAACTAATATATAGTAGTATTCAACAGCACATGCAAATAATAAAATTGTTTTGTAAAAATGTCTGTTCTGTTCGGGGAATTATTTTGCAATCATTTTACATTTTACTAGCTCAGTAAACGATAGATCAATACGTCGGTGAAACACAAGACCTGCAAAAAACATCGTCACTCTCCGGGAGAGTGTGCAGAAGAGACATCTCGCCGAACGTTAGTTATAATATGTTGGAACCTAACGAGATTATCAGCGTAGACCCGGTCTTTAAAGTAGTTCCACAAGAAATTCTAACAGCCGTAATTCACATCATCTCCGAATGCAATTGACGTCGTCAAAACTATAAATTTCACTTTCTGGAAATTTCTCATGCAAAAAGACCAGAATCGACCGTGTTGTGTTGCTCATTGCGCCGTTTTGTTAAAAGAACATGCCATCCTGTTCATAATCTTCAATTACAATTCGATTACTAATGACAACGGTTCTTCGAGAGACGTTGTCTATAGAATATTGGCGAATGAGGCTTCCAGGCCTACTAAACAGTCAATTTTTAAGATTGCAATGGCTTCTCCACAATCACTTCGTGACGAGTTTCATGTGCAACAATTTTGCTTGTTGATTTAAACACCGAGTGAGAAACGATCTTTATCGGTGCAGATAAAAAAGCTTATCATTGGAAAACATATCATTGAAAGCCTGTTACCCTAGTACCTAATTAGCATATCTACGAAATTGTAAATGGTAAGCCTTTGATATTTCATTCTCTTTATATATCATCACAACTGCCACGCCCCCTACTCAAACTACAACTACTCTTCATACCAAATTTATATTTTTTTTCTAAACGACTCCAACCATTTATTTCAAAATTGTTTAAAGGAGCCAGAGTGTATGGCAACATATAAAATTCTTCTTTTCTTACACATTTTATGTCATCCATCCATCATCACCAATTTTCTTCAATTCTTTACAAATTTTTTTCTTTTTTCTTTTAACAAATTTCAATTGTTTACGTTGACAATATTAAACAAAAAAAAAAAAAAAAAAAAAAAAACAAAAAAAAAAAAATTGAAGAAAAACTATGTACAACAATTTAAATATTGACTTGACATCAATTTTCATCGCTCTCTATACACAGACTTCAATTTTTCTTTTCGCCCTCTGCTCTCTCTTTCTTTGCGGTTGAAACAAACTTGAAATAAAATACACCGTTTTCTAAAAATTGTTTTTTTTTTTTGAAAATTTAATTGTTAAAGGAATTTAAACAATATTTTTCAGATTCAAAATATTTGTTGAAAGTTAATTTAAACAAAATTTAATTTATCTGTTAGGAAATAGTGTAACAACACACGTCTTGGCCTTAAAGTTCGTAACAAAAATACCGCATTCGTTGGTTTTTTTTTTTGTTCTTTTCTAAGACCTCAGCTTAACTGCTTTAACAGAACCATTAAATGCCCACAATGACGAGATGAATAAACAATTTTTTTCTGTTCTCCTAAGAAGGAATCTGGGTGTACAATAGAAATATGTGTCACCACAACGGCAAAATCACTTGTTTAAAGCAACAAATTGTAAAAAATTTTACAAAGAAATAAAATAGAAAAAGAAAAACGAGCCACTAAAATAGTTGGTTAATCCATGTTTAAACAATTGTCATGGATGAGGAAGAACTGTTTAAATAATTTCCAACTGACAAATGTTTTAGAGGAGACAAAATTCTTGAACGCTGATATTTTATTGTCAAAGACAAAAATTTCAAAAAAAAAATCAAATAAAGAAAGGCCATTCAAACTATTTATCATTTTTTTATTGTACAATATCGTTCGTGGGTTGCTTCATAAGTAACGGAATCAGAGTTACTTCTATAAATAAATTCTTTAAAACTTTTTTCTTCAGATACTAGATAGGTGGCATCAGCATCCTGGAATAGAGGAACAGGAATCCCCTGTTCTTGTTTCTTAATCAGTTTTTAGGCTACACCTACAATTTAAATTGTGGGTGTGGCACTATTACATGAAAGTCAATATTAATCACCGGAGTTCTACTAAAAAAATATTTCCCTTGGCGGCTTCTTCCTAGCAGATTTCTGGTAAAAACTCTGAGAGTAAATAAAATTGCAATGAAAAGTTTCTCAAAAAACTGTGTTTCGGAGTCGACTTTAAACTGTAGGTCCCGACACTCGTGTATAAAATTAACACACACAACGTAAGTGGTGTGAGAAGCTAAGTCGTAATCCTGGCTGAAGTGTTGTTATAACCAATTATGTATGTATGTACGCAACAGATCAGATACCAATGAAGCCAATAACAGTTAAAGACATAAAAGCTTCATGATGATAAAGAGGAGGAGAGCCGCGCATAATAAAGATGTTTGCAGGAATTTTTCCCATGGCAATAAAGACAGATTAAACTGGGAATGAAGTTAACCACAAGAGTACGAGAAGTGAATCGGGTGTAGATAATACAGAGGCTCAAATTATATCTGTATGTCACTCGTAAACATTATAATTACAGGTGATAAGTGGGGAAGATAGCTGACCAATGTCCCTGGTCCAGTTTTGCCCAACTGCAAAGTACTAAAGAATTTATTTTTTAATTAAAACACAATAAATCTAGTCAAGGGGAGGAAACAGTAAATAAATATAGTCAGTCAAACAGTGATTGGGATAACATGATTTTCATATAAAATTCTCTACACGCACAGTGTGGGGCAAAAATGTTTATGAACTATAAATACAGGCTAGTCACTTTGTGCTGAAGCCCACTTGAAGTAGACGTGTTACCGAAACAAGTATACATACTTATATCAGTTATCAGTTTTTGATATTTTTGACAATTTTTAGATAAAAATAAATGAATATTGTTGGAATGAATTGTTGTTGCATTGTGGTTATTTTTGCACGTTGTGACAACATGATGTCTAGAATTTAATCTTTTAAGAAAACAATTTAAACATAACACGGTAATAATCACATTTTCGTCATACAATTTGAAGCTTTAAATGCGCTGAAGTTAACAACTAAAATGCCACAATTGTAAAGTCTCATACATACCTAAACATGTAGGTCATTACAACTCTTCAGTCAGGATTACGACCAAACTTCCCTCACCACTTATGTTGTGTGTGTTAATTTTATTCATATACGTGGCGGACGGAACATGCAGTTTAAAACCGATTCCGAACAACAGATTTTTGAGAAACTTTTCATGGCTATTTTATTTACTCTCGCCGAAGAAATATTTTTTTCTTACTTCGTTTTGTTGAAGATGTCTGATCTGGGATTTGAACCGTGGCCTCATATCTAATAAGCCAACGCACTACTACGGCGACTTGTAAAGTCTCATAAAACACAAAATTGGAATGATTTTATACGTGCGTTTGGCAGTCCTTTATAGAGGGACGATCAAATGATTCCACACAATGTTTAGTCATTTGCAAAAGGAAGATGAGATAATGAACTAACTTCAAGACCAAACATATCTGGCCCGCTATGGGTATATGGGGATCAAAATTTGCGTCAAATCTTAAAAGTACATCCGAGAAACCTCTAGGAATCTTTGACGCACGCGCTCAGAGACTGGAAATACCTCACAATGAAGAAACTGTAATTTCGAGGAAGAAGAGAAGACCACATTATCCGCCATTGAGAATCCCAGTCGAAAGACTCTTGGACGCATTCAAAATTTATTAACGTAACGTATTTAGGCGAGAGTGCTTTGTATAGAATCTACACTTTCATCAAACTATTCGGATGGTTTGAAATTGTCAGCCAGGAGTTATAGTCGCATGACAGAATATATGTTTTCGATATTACAACAGGGCTTCATAGGGGCCAACATAAGCTCATTCTCAGTTGAATTTAATTTTAGAAAGAAGCCGAGGAGCCCTAAAGTTTTAATTATCTTCACATCAAATTCATGGCAATTTTTGGTTATTAATGTACCACCCATTAAGCTTTAAATGAACTTCATTGCTGAAGATAATTTTTCGATAGAAACACTTATACAGGGTGGGCCAAAAGTCACGAAGGGATTTGAAAAATTAATAACTTTTCTAGTTTAATTTTTTTTTTTTTTTTTTTTTCTTTTTAGGACTTGTAAAATAAATCTGGGAGATTAATTTTGGAAGGTTACAACGTTATCCAGCGAACCAAAATCATAGAACTTTATTTTGAACATCATCGATCAATAATTCAAACTCAACGAGCCTATCGTCGTCATTTTAATGTGCGGAATTCACCATCCGAATCAATTAGTGACACGTTTTCAGGAACAAGGCTCACTAAGGGATCTTCCACGAAGCGGAAGACCACATTCTGTAATTAATGAAGCAAATATTCAACGCGTTCTGGAGAGTGTTGAGGAGAATCCTGAAACATCAACTCGAAGGCGCTCTGCTGAGCTGCAAATGTCTCGGCGGTCTTTACGCAGAATATTAAAGGGAAATTTACATCTTTTCCCATACAAGCTGCAGTTAGTGCAAGAACTAAAGCCACGAGATTCCCAAGAACGATTAAACGATTAAACCCCTTCGTGACCTGTATTAGGGTAACCCATGAAATAATTAAAACTTTAGGGCTCCTCGGCTTCTTTCTAAAATTAAATTCAACTGAGAATGAGCTTATGTTGGCCCCTATGAAGCATGATGCGCTGTTTGATACGGAAAATTGTAACTTCACAGTCCGTGATACAATGTAGCGTGCTATGAATACAGACTTATTTTAAGCACAAAATGAAAATATTTATCCCTGGCTAACCTGTGACTTGAGCACACGCGATATCATCAATCTATTGAGAGTTGAATTTGTCAGAATTTTAGGACTGGAAGTTGACATTTGCAGCCCCTGCCTACACTCTGACCAATTTTTTCGATGAGTTAGAATTCCCTCAGCACAGAGACTGTGGTAACCTGTGGCAGCCGGTATGCGTGCTCAAGCGTATGCTTTGGGAATCAAAGCTATCTCTTCGGCATAACCTAACCTAACACAAGATAACATTACAGATACCATTCTTAAGATATCAACCGAAAAAAGTACCTCAAAATTGGAGCACACAACTGGACCTTTAAGTATATTCTCGACAGAAGAAAACTAGCAAATTTCTTTCTATTTTTTTTTTTTTTTTTTTGTCATAACAATTGTTCAGTTTTCAGAACTTTGTGTGGATCTAGATCCAGATTGTGCCACATACTTGGTGTTTAGCCCGCTCTGACTGTCTAATAATTTCCGCTTTTTTTGATTTTAGAATAAAATTTTCTTTGTTTTCCATGCTTTAATTGATGGAATGTGTGCACACTCTTGGTTAATTATTATTGTTGAGTTTAGTCTAGTTTAAGTGACCCTCGTCGCTCTTTGCTTAGAAAACATGTTATCCTTTAATTTATTTTATTAAAACCCGCCCTTTTTCAATTTCTATTTTAATTATTAAAGTGATGATAATGACACACAGAGCTTGTTAAATGGGCAGATTTTTTTTCTTTTTCCACTCGCTCTCGCAGTTAGTGCATGCCTCATGTCTGCCCCTTTAGTGTATAATTTCTAGAGTAACTTTCGATTTTAATTTTTAGTTTTTATTTCATTTTTTATTTTTTTTATTTATTTGTGTTAGTTATTGTACAATAATAAACACGCAAAATTAAACAAAAAAAAAAAATAGAAGAAAAAAACTGTAATAAAATAAAAATGGAAATGAAAAGTGGAGAGAAAGCATTTCAAATGAAAATATTGTAGCACGCAAGCAAGCATTTCTATTCAACAAACATTAATAATCAAAAGTCCATTTTATGAAAAATTAAAAAAAAATGGAAAAATTTAATTTGAAGCCATTAACCACATGGAAGTTGAGTCCATTAATGGATAATTGAGTTGAAGGGAGTATATTTTTATTACTTGCAATAGATCTAACTTACTTAATTGGTTATTAAAACCCTTTAGTCGCCATAATGACGTAGTTTCTCACCAACCATGAATGGCGGCATCTCCAATTTGAAGACGACTACGAATGACAGATTTTTTTGAGAAACCTTTTCATGGCTATTTTATTTTACTTTTAGAGTCTTTGCCAGAGGGGAAGTCGCCTAAAACATACTTTTTCATATTTCGTTTTATTTGATTTATCTGTCCTGGGGTTTGAACCACGGTCTTACATCTAATAAGCCAACACACTACGTACTAGACTTCAACAAATCAATAAAAAAAAAAATGTATTTTAGTTTAGGTTTGCTGGGTTGGATAGTATTCTGTTGCCTCTAGTTCTAAACGTTAATGAAGGGGTAAAGTCTGTTCTAAAGGAATTTAAAATTGTCAATGTGAAATGATAATAATGGGTGGGCCGCCTATCGCTTTAAACTAGAACCATTGGTTCTTTCGAATCTGGCAATACTAATGTCATTCTGTCACAAAATTCAGTATACATATTATCTCCACTGAACGTAATGAAGCGATTTACGCTTGAGCAACGTTGGGATTTATTGGGCCAAATTGCACGATTTTGCCAAAACACATCGTCTTTTCGGATGAAGCCCATTTTCATCTTGTTGGGTACGTTAGTTAATAAGCAAACACACAAGTAGTCTTACAGAAGCCAAAACACCCCTTACGAGTGTCTGTTTGGTGCGGCTTGTGGAGCGAAGGTTTCATTGGCCCATATTTCTTTGAAAATGGGGACTGCGCAACCATTACGGTCGATGGAGACACCTGTCGCACCACGATAACCAATTTTTTTGTACCCGCTTTTCATGGTATTGATGTGAACGTTGTTTGGTTTCAACAGGTTGGTGGAACTTGCCACACATCTCATGCCACATGCCACAATCGATTTATTGCGTCAAACGTTTGATGGCCGTTTAATTAGCCGAAATTGTAATGTCAATTAGCCGCCAAGAAGCTGCGATTTGACTCCGTTACACTATTGTCTGTGGGATGCCGTCAAAGAAAAGTGTTATGCCGACAAATCAGAGAAAAATGAAAAAAATTTACCCTCAAATAAAGGTACATTTGCTTTAAAAAATTGTGTTTATAAGCGTTCTTTGCCTTATACTATGTTCAGGCACTTTTATTGAGTCAATATTCGTTTATTTGAGTACATTCTTTTAAGTATTCAGACACATAATATACGCAATATTTTTTTGACAGTGGTAAGCAAAACAGCTGGTTGTTTCAACAACATTGTTTTTTTGTTATGCTGGTTTTCTTTTGTTTGTAGTTGTTGACATTTGAGTTGTCAAATATCAATTGAAAGTGTTCGGAAAATTGTAATATGCACACTGAACGTACTTATGACAGTGCTGTATTTTAAGTTTTACTCAATATTATAACAATTTGTGTATTTATTGCTCAATAATTAATTGAAACTTTATATGGAATATTGAGCTCAATAATGGCTAGTATACTATAGTATATATGTCAGTACATAGTACTATAAGTAAAATTCATAGAATATGCTTAGAAAACATATTTCTTTTTCTGCCATAAGTTTACAAAATTCAATTCAAATTTTTGTGGTTATGTTTTGTAGTGAAGAGGAATAAAATTATTTTAAAGTAAAACTGCTTTTTTCTTTTCTTATGGATTACATCGTTAGTTTCTTATTTAATTCATGTTATTTTTAGCAATTTTTCCTGTTTTTTTTACCACTCTTCCAGTTTAAAAAAATTTTTTTTTTTTTTTTTTTTTTGATAGAAAATTACAGATGCTTCTCCACTACTTATGGCAGACAACAGCAGAGGAGATACAAGTAGTTTTTTTATTTTTTTTTTTTTTATATTTTTGACCAATACAATTTTTATGACTATATTTTGTTATTTTTGCTGTTGCTTTTGCAGATTTTCTTAATTTTTTTTTTGTTTTTGTTTTTCAAAAACGCAGTTCATGTGACTGGAACATGCAATACAAGAGTAGTGTGGTGTAGTGTAGAGTACAGTAAATCGTTTGTATGCAACATAACGAAACAAATAGCCAAGCAACTACTAGTTATTGTACATCTAATTAAAGTTAATAAGTATTTTCAGACAACAGTATCATCACTTTTATATGAATCTGTTTCTCTTCTTTTGCTTTTTCTACTTCCACTTCACCTTATTATGCCGCTTGTTGTAATCTTTTCCAGGTTTTGCAGCTCGGCTCTTCAGTACTACAGCCACTCATCATCATCATCGGCAGCATCATAAGTTTTTGCTCGTTTGATATTCTTCTGGCATACAGCGAGACTACTACCAGCTTCTTATCGACCATTTTAAATTATCATAAAAAAACCGAAGCAAACGAACAAAGTCAGTCGAATGCAAGCAACAAGAGAAGGAAATAGAAAAACAAAAAAAAAAAAAACTTCAGATGGGGACGACCATTTAGTTTTGCCACACTGACAACGAAATTATAAAACGCCAAAGCATATGTTCTACAACAGATTAAAGAAGCAGCAGCTTTGAAAATGTGTGGCATAAGTAAACATGATTACTAATGGGGAATAAAAATGGGGAGAAGATAATTTATTTGTTGTTGTTGGTATTGGCAAAAGTTTTGTAATGCATAATTTTAATGCTATTAATAAAATAAAAAAAAACAGCTTATACATAAAAAAAGGGTCATACATCTAGAGGTTGTTGAATGAGAACAGTAAATTGTAATATTAATTAAAATTTTAATTGCCACAATTAATTTAATTAAAACATAAATATTGAAACTTTTTGCAATTAATTGTAAAGAAATAAACTTTTAGGCATGTTAGTAGTTATCTATTTAATGCTTCAAAAGCTAAAAAAAGAAATTTGTAATATTAATGAACTATTTAATTGAATACGATGATTGGGCTAATTAATATTTTGCAAACGGCTTACAGCTATTTCTATTGATACGTATTGAATCACAGACATTCAAAAATTTTTTTTTTAGAATTCTCTTGAAAATTTTTTTAATATTGTAATCGCCGTAATCCAGTAGAGGCAACAGAAAGCCACTTAATCCAGCAAGCAGCCACCATTAAGGGCCATGACCAGATCACCATTTTAAATTTATTTATTGTACTGTCCATAAAAATCGCCATAGTCTATTAGGTATTGTGTTGGCTTATTTAACGTGAGACCTTGGTTCAAATTCTCAGACATCTTACGGAAAACGAAATAAAAAACATTTCTTCGGCGACTTCCTCTCAACAGATTTCTGGCAAAAAGTCTGAGAGTAAATTAAATTGTCATGAAAAGTTTCCCAAAAATCTGTCGTTCGGAGTCAACTTTAAGCTGTAGATCCCCGCACTCATGGATATAATTAGCACCCATAATATGGGTGGGTGGTGTGGTAAGCTAGATTGTAATGCTGATTGAAGTGTAACGATAGCCCTTTGGTCAAAGCTTAATCCTATAGGAACGTACTTGATTCTAAGCATATGTAGGCAGGAGATGAAAGCTATTACAGCAAAATTAACAGGATATGCCCCCTTTAGATATAGGATTAGCAGATGAAATAGGGCTTTCTCAGATTTCTGTAGACTATGTGAGTGGAGCTTATTGGACGTGAGGGCACAGCTTATACCCCAGGTCAGACATCTCCCACAAAACAAAATGTGAAAAAATATATTTCTTCGGCGACTTCCTCTCAACAGATTTCTGACAAAACCTCTCAGAGATACAATTGCCATGAAAAGTTTCTCCAAAATCTATTGTTCGGAGTCGACTTTAAACAGTAGGTGTCCCGCCACTCATGTATAAAATTAACACAAGCAACGTAAGTGTTGTTGGAAGCTAGGTAGTAATCCTCACTGCAGGGTTGTAATGACCAATTATGTATGTATGTAAGCCCGGAACAAAGTTGCAGAGCAGTTGGGACATAATTTAATACTACTGAATACTGATTTCCTTTGGGTGAGTTTATTCTTACGTGTAACAACATAAGCTACACTTTTCCCGCCCCTCATATATAAAATTAAGTCGTAATCCTGACTGCAGGGTTGTAGTGACCAATTATGTATGTACATATGTATCTAAGGGAGCAGAAGAAAAAGTTGACGGCAGATAAGTAAGCAGAGATGGCCTGGTAGATACAAAAGACTGCAAACTTAACTTTATTAATGAGATTTATATATGGTATTGACTGGCCGGGGGGATATCTTTTCGACGATAATTTATACGCGTATGCCTTAACATTATTTTCTCTATTCTTACTTTTTCCTTTCTTGGGTTTTTCCCCTTTGTTCTCCTACTCTTTTCTTCTACTTTACTTATATAAAGGCTCACATTGAACAAATCAGGTCTTTAAGTGACGGTGTGCCGCTGCTAAAACAGTAGTGCGCCGCCCTTTCAACCTAACCTAACTTCTGATAGGTAAAGAAAAATACCTCAACTATTGACGCACCCTATACGTATTTTTAGTTTTAATCTCGTATGAACGATATTAAAAATGCATGACCATTATCCAGAATTTTTTTCTGCCGCAAATATTTCTTTTTCTAAGTTTCTATATCATGCTGGTAAACATGGTCTCATTCTGGGCGTCGTGTATAATAATAAAATGAAATTTTCTTCTCATTAAACGCCACTGGTTTTGCTCTGAAAAAAGAAAAAAATAAAGTGGAGAGGGAGGGGCGAGGTGATGAATGTATAGGGAAAATTATAAAGTTTAATTTTAAATTTTAACTTTTTGCAAAACTCAAAATGAAAATAGAAAAAGGAAAAAGAGGGGAGAGGGGAGAAAAAAATGATGAAAACTTTTCCATAATTTTCTATTATTCATAGATTTTTCATAAAAAAAAAAAACGTTGCTGTGAGAAGAAAAGATTTATCAAGAAGCTTAAGCAGCTGGCAGTAGCAGCAACAACCACTGCTCAAGATGATGATAATGATGTTGATTAATACGATGGAAATGGAGATGATGATGATGATAATGCTAATAGCGTTTACCATTTTTCCTCTTCTCATAAATGAAATAAAATTTTTTGTGAAATAAAAATTGAAACTTTTGTGTCCCCCTAACAAAATGCATGCTATAGGGAACCAAAATCAAAGCGATACAGAGAGAGGGGGAGAGAGAGAGAGAGAGTGGGAAAACAAACACACAGAAATAGTGTAAAAGAATAGAAATGTTCTGCTGTTGAATCATATTTTGAAAAGTTAATTTTTATAGTCATGCCATAGTAATTAGTTGCTATCCACACGATTCTAGTAAAGCTGACTAATGAGTAGTGTAGCTGGACCATTATGGGAAGACATTTTTTATGGTACAATTAACTCGAAAAGAAAAGCAAAAAATGAAACATAGAGCGGCACAGCCACAAAATGATACTGATTAAAGTGAATTGAAATAAAATTGCAAATGCCATTAAAATTAAGGCGTCTTCTTTGTTCATAAACTTTGAAAACATTCTTAATGAATTAAAGGCAAAGCGACAAAAAAAATAAAATTTAAAAGGATAGTAAAACTGGTTGCCATGGGGCGTAAAATATCATGCATATGAATTTTATTGACCTGCAATAAATTTGTATGAAAACTGCACAAAAATCAAGAAAGGAAAAAGTACTTCATTTTAACAAAAGATAACATTTTAATAAAAAGTACGTTTTAATGTGAAAGTACTTTTTTAAATAAAAGTACTTTTTTAAAGTACGTTTTTAGCAAAAAGTACGTTATTTAAAGTAACTTTTTGATAAAAAAAAGTACGTTTTAAATAAAAAGTACTTTTTAAAGTACGTTTATAATAAAAAGTACTTTTTAAAGTACGTTTTAAATAAAAAGTACTTTTTAAAGTACGCTTTTAATAAAAAGTATTTTTTAAAGTACGTTTTTAATAAAAAAAAGTATGTTTTTAATAAAAATATCTTTTTTAGAATACGTTATTAAAATAAATCTTTTTAAGTACATTTTATTAAAAATAAAGTACGGGTTTATTAAAAAGTACTTTTCCGGACTTGCCAGTAGTACACAGTATGAGTACACTACAGGCTATACCACTAAGACTGTACTGAGTCCCATAGTAAGAAACATTGAAAATGCTGTGGCATATTCTTTATTCACTGACAGCTTTCATTATCGTTTAGGGCGCCTTCAATAATGTTCATTCGGAAGCAGACAGTCGGCTGTCCTGATCACCAGTACGCTTCCACTCCAACCAAGAGATTATTTGCTATACATAGCTGGCTACCCTCTGATCTCCTACTAAAACAGAGGAGGACTGAGTTGGTGACATTAAGATTCAATGCAGTCAAATCTTGATCCATCCGAGTCAATTAAATGGCTACTTTTCACTTCCTGAATACAACATTCGATTTTAGAATTTCAAGTCTCTAGACTTCTGTTCTAAAGATCTGCAGGTACCAGATGGGACGCTTAAAGTTTATACCAATGGCTCAAAGATGCGTGAAAGGATGGGCTGTGGTATATTTAGTATGGGTTTTGATATGAAACTTTCTGACCACTGCAAACTTTTCCTGGCAAAGGTCATGGCTATTTTAGAAGCGGTGCAATACTTTTAGGATGCCGGTATTTTCCCTAAAAAGCTCTTGATTTACTAACTTTCTTCCGGCATCCTTGCCCATCAATGCCAATGATTTCTTTAGGAAATTTCGAATCATTCAGACAGAACTTTTATATGGGTTCTGGGTCATAGCGATGTCGCTGGAAATTGCATTGCTGGTTAGCTGCCTAGGTTCAGTACGAAGTTCACAATCAAAGATAAGTTACAGGGTATAGTTCCCCCGATTACCTGAGTTAAATGAGATATCCCCTCGTTTCACAGGAAGGATAAATCTCGTTGGCAGAAAGATGATACGTGATTCTCATGAGCCAGGGATCTTTTGGTAAGGTATACCGAAAGACTTGTTAGTCCGTTAAATGAGAAGAAGAAAGAGACTGTCTTTCACCTCATGTCCCAGTGTCCTGCTCTTGTCATGAAAACGGGAGAGGTTTTTTATTATCTCCCGCATACCGATATCCTTGACCGAGCTCACTAATATAAAGATTGCTGCAATAGCACAACTTATTGTGGTCTCGGATTGGTTTCCTCTTGGGAATGTTTCATCCCCGGAATGAATATTGATTGTGGTATTACAATGAGATTGAATGCTGTTCTAACTGAGGCTACTTCCTAAATGATTACAATGGAAAACTTTCCCAAATCTATCATATGGATTCAACGTTAATCGGTAGTCTAATGTCTCATGAATAAAATTAACACATGGGTGGTGTGAGAAGGCTACGCAACTGCCGATGAAAATATTTGATAGACTACGTATTGGATAGTATTTCACTGTGTCATGAGTGTTTCCAGTTTTACGCACAAGATGTTGATTCTGGACATAGAAAGCGTGGTTTCCATGCATACAGACATAATTGATCATTACAAACCTTTAGTCTGGATTAGGACCTAGTTTCTCACACCACTTATGTTGTGTGCGTTAATTTTTATACATGAGTGGTGGAACCTACAGTTTAAAGTCGACTCTGAACGACAGATTTTTGAGAAACTTTTCATGGCAATTTTTTATTTACTCTCAGAGTTTTTGCCAGAAATCTGCTGAGAGGTTTCCATGCCCCATGTCAATAACATTTTGCCTAGGGTCTTAGGCCATATAAGCTAACCTATTAAAAAAGTCGTCAAAACATTGGCAAAAAACGTCAGAAAGTGCTAAAGAATAAAATCTATTTTCCTTTTCTATTTAACCTTTAGCCTTCCACACTTCCCAAACCCCCTAGTAAATGTGGTATTTTTTTGTAAAGCAGGTGAAAGCCAAGTAAAAATAAAAATACAACACATGGGTGGAATGGGTGTAATTTTTTCTTATTTTATTAATGTATAAATTTATTATTGTTGTTGCTATTGTTGTAGTTGTTGTTGTTGTTACTGTTTGTTGTATATAATTTACCACAATAAACAATGTTATCATAATAAAGTTTTATTTTATTTTTCTTTTTTTTCTTTAAAAAATTTTTATGAATGAATGAATGGATGAATAAAAATATATGTGCATATGGAATGTAATCGTCTGGTATAAATATACATAGGTAAGTATACAGGGTTGTATATTGTATTTTACATGAAACCATTTGGTTTTGAAGCTTATAAAGAGATATTTCAATAAGTATGACACACATGTGTGTGCCTGCTAATGGTAAATGACCCTAAACAGGTGTGATTATTAATCAATTGTATGCTGTCATGCCCCCATGACTAATCAGTTGAAAATGTAAATGAATTTTTGCCACACAATGGAACGAAACGAAAAGGTATACTCGGCTGGCTATAATTTGGGGCAGATACATGGACATAAAATGGTTATTAAAATAAGTTTATAATCGCAATGGGAAGGGAGGATAAAAGCAGGAGAGTAAATTTTTGAAATCGATAGGCGTAAATTTGTATTCCAGGACGTACAGTGTTGAGCAAAATACTAGGAAGCACGATACCAATAAAAACAAACCAGCAATTAGTAATGAAGTCGCCGTAGTCTAGTAGGTAGTGTGTCGTAGCCGTGTTTCAAACTATAGCCTAAATATCTCGCACAAAAAATCTTTAGGCGACTTCCTCTCAGCAGTATTTTTTTTTGCAAAAAAAAAAACACTAAAATTGCCATGTTAAGTTTCTCAAAAATCTGTAGTTCCGAGTCGATTTTAAATTGTAGGTCCCGCCACTTATGAATACAATTAACACACACATAACAAGGGTGGTGTGAGTTGCTAGGTCCTAATCCTGACTGGAGGGTTGTAATGACCAATTAAGTAAGTAAGTAATCAGTTTTTAGCGTGCTCTTCAGATCAAAAACAGTTTTCATATTGAAAGAATATTTCACTTGAAAACCCGAAAAAGCCGTTGTCGAAACATTTGCACGCTGGGTGGTATAGATCCACGTAGTTTCAGAAACAAAAACAAGTCAAAAAGTAATATGGCCCGCATAACCAACAGACACGATGGGATTGGCCTTCAAACTTTTCATAGTTTTAATAAAAACAAGGCGTATGGGTCGTATGTGGTTACTAGCACGGGTTCTTAAATAACCCTCCTCTTCATTGTTCGAACATAACATCTGTTCGTGGTAATTCAATGGCACATCAAGCATCAATTTTATCAAGAGCTTACAGCGGCAATTACAGCGGGTAATACAGCGGCTGTGGCAGTAGCAAAAGCGTGAAATACAGAGAAAACTACAGGAATTAAGGCGGCAACAGCTGCAATTACAGCGGAATTTTTACCGGCAATTATAGCGGGTATTACAGGTGCAACAGCGGGAATCGCAGCGACAACAGTAGTAATTACATATCCTGTCTCCTTATTTCCTAAGCTTCTACACTCTTTTGAAGATTCTTGTGCAACATATTCAGTAACACAAACGCCCGGTACTTAATCCACGATTATGCCAGACTGAAGCGATTTAAATGTACCACCGTAAGAACGTTTTATCTGTCATTGTATGGAAACTGAGAAAAAAGTTTCTTGGACATCAAATTCTTGATTAATAGGACGTGCCTAGACCCAAAGGTGCTTTGGATAAAATCCTTATCTTCACAAGACTAACGCAATCTACATGCTCCTCATGCCTAGTTGCACATTGAAAAAAATGTTTTAGTTTTTCCCAATCCCCATTCAACAAAACTCCGTAAACTGAGTTACAGATGTAGAATGAGCTTCCCCCATGCTTAAAATTCCAGATCTTTTTAACATCACTTTTAAAAATTTTAATTTAAAAACTTATTTAAATTGTTGTTGTTAATGTAAAACGTAAATATTCAATTTATTTTTTATTGACATTATTGATTAGACACGTTGTTTACTGTCAAGTGGCAAATGTTTCTCTAACACGACAAGGCTTTTATTGCACAAGATAGTGTCAGTATGATAAAAAAAAATATTGTTTTTTAATTAAATTAAAAACAATTTTTTATTAAAGAAAAACAATTATTGTTTGACGCAATCTCTTCTTTTTACTCTTGAGAATATCATTCGTGGCACAAGTCTATGTGAACTTAATCTGTTCAACAATATTGTAACCTTACATCACTACTCACCAATCAGCAGTAGTAGGCAGCATGAGAGAGCGAAATAATGAAAATAAAGCATAAATTTCGCAATTTTGATTGATCGTCTATAATGAGGACCATCTTAAGCTTAGCAGATTTATTTGAAGACCTATTAGCTACTTTAGGATTGGAAGATACTGCAAGGAGTAACTGCATATGGTCAGTTTTTCTCTTTCGACTAAAAGCCACATGAGTTATTTTAGTACTGCAATTATAGGATCTATTATACTCCCCTCCAACTTTATGTAGGGTATCGCTAATATATCTTTTTCTCTTCCTTTTGGAGTCACTGGGTTTGAGTCATATTCAAGTTTCCGTTGCTTATCCTAGCATTTTCAAAAACTTTATTTTCATTTTCAAAAACATAATTTACTTCGAGCTCATTCCATCAGAGTATTTGTGTGCATAAACTAGGTGAGTAGGCTCTTGAACATGGGTTACTAAAAGCCACATGAGTTACTTTAGTACTGCAACCATACGTTCTATTGTACACCCCTCCAACTTTGTACAGGGTATTGCTAAAATGTCTCCTTCGAGCCTATTACTCTGACAAACTTGAGGATGCTGCTCGGTGCTAACAATGTGACAATTTCGTGCCTGGCATATCAAGTTATGCACACAAGTGTTTCTTGCTTTTGTATGCATTAATGCAATAAAGGTCCTAAGCATGTGTTCTAATGATTCATTCTCGTCGTCACCGTATCTACATGTTGGTGGCGAGACAACATAAAATAACATCGGAATAAATGTACACTGAGCCTGCAGTGCTCTATCAAAAAACCGGCTGCCAACCCCTGATTATTACTGGATACTCTGATGCATGACTCAGATCTCCTCTTGTTGTTATATCCCAACAAAAGTTTTGATTGCCTTAAACTCACTCCGTTTTAGAAGAACCTTTGTCTCTATTTATCTTTCCTTTCGTCGAGTAAACCTTTGGCAACATCCTTTCCCCCTCCATAAAAGGATTCTTGTTCAATCAATGGCATCCCGCTCCTTGCAAAGAGCATCTGCTTGCTTATTGACAAGAATTCACAATTCATAATCAGCAGAGGGTAACCTAACTGATTCAGCTTCCGCAGACAGTTCCATAATATATTCGATTTAAACTAATAAAGGCCGAGTACTAAAATGGCGGCCGAACTATCAGATAGCATTGCTATGTCCTGTATTCTGTACCTTCAATCCAAATTGAACTGAGCACATCTTTCGATACCAGAGATGATACCAGAGAATTTCCCCATAGGCTTGAAATATTTTAATCTGGAATCAACAACTCTTGCTGATGTTTGAAAATCTATTCATTCTTGACCCATCTGTATACCACAAAATAGTCCCACTTTTAAAAGGGTTCATAGCTTCCAGATTACTCCATTCATTTTTTCAAAAACCTAGAGTCCACTGGTTCTGTTCAGGGGACAGACTGGCCTCCATTCATCTCAAATCTAATAGCGTCGTTTAGCGCTTATTCATTTAGTAAGGGAAAGTAGGAAATTACTAAAATCAGTAAAGAAGTCGCCGTAGTCTAATAGGTAGTGTGTTGGCTTATTAGACATGAGGCCATGGTACGAGCTCCACAAAAATAGTTCTACGGCGATTGCCTCTCAGCAGATTTCTCGCAAAAACTCTGAGTGTAAATAAAATTGCCATGAAAAAGTTTCTCAAAAATCTTCGTTCTTAGTCGACTTTAAAATGTAGATCCCTCCACTCATGTATAAAATTAACACACTTAACATAAGTGGTGTGAGAAGCTAGGTTGTATTCCTGACTAAAGGGTTTGTAATGATTAATTATGTATGTATGTAAAGAGGCCACACGAAATCTGATTGGTATTGCAACGAAACCCCTTTATAGTACAGATGACAACGAAACCTTAAACTGAGGAGAGCTTAAGGTACAGCGTACTTTTTTTCATAAATCTCTACTTTACTCTTTCTCTCTTTTCAAGTGATGATGATTTCCTCAAATATTTTTCTCTCTTAAAATGAACAACAATGAGTGTATTACGACGAACATAATGCGGCTGGCTAGGCTAAAGCTTTAATTGAAAAAAAAAAATTGATTTCAAGTGGGGAGGAGAAAGAAATAAAATAAAAAAACAAAAAAAGTGAAAAAATCGATTGTTTTTGACCTCAAAATACAAAAATAATGAAAAAGTAAAAGAGAAAAAAAAAACACGAAAATTAAACAAAAAAAAGGCAAACAGCTCACATACCAAGTTGGCTAGCAGGCTTGGGGCTGGCTGGCTGGTTGCCTTCTTTGATAATAAAATTTTTATTTTTTTTTGTATTATTTTTATGTCATGTTTTTTTTTTAATACGTATGTATGTGTTGGCTTGATTTGTTTAAGCTTCTGGTACTTTGGCACGCTAAGCGCCAAATATTTAAAGCGTATAACCAACGCCAACAAATACATTCTACACTGGCAATATGGCATTACAATGTCGAAAAAATCGTACAAAAACAAGCAAAAAAAAAACAGCTAAAATAACACGCGAACTAACCTGACGACAATAGTTGAAGAAAAGCTGATACGATATAGTTTTCCTATATTTTTTTTTGTTGGTTTTAAAGGGGTTGGGCAATTAAACTAATTTACGTTTCTTTTTTTTTATTTATTTATTTATTACGAACAAATTTTAAAATAATTAATTTCACTGCTACTGTAGTTGTTGTTGTATATCATAGCTGTTATCGGAAATTTCTAATTAACAAAATGTGGAGAACACTTGTCGCGTAAAAGCTATTGTCTTCTTAGCTGATATACATATAGGCTCAAATGAAGGCTACAGATATGGACATGTACATATTTTAATCAAAACTGATATACAATTTGTTGTACAATGTGTTATACAAAGGGTATTTAAAAAAATTTTTTTGTGTAAAAAAACTCAAATTTAACACAAAAATTATTTCCAAGCACAGTCTATGCGAAAAGTTTTCAAACAAATGTTACGATGGTATGTGCTAGTAAGAAAGAAAGCTATGATTTCGATGAAATTTTCATTTCATTATAATGTTTGGGAGTTTGTCATAATATATGGAATACTCCTTAGTCAGGATTACAACCTATCGTCATACATAAGATAATAATGTATACATTCCAGCCATGACTGGCGGGATATATGTACAATTGAACGTCGATTCCGATAGACAGATTTGCTTAAATTTTATTTAATCCGAGAATTTTTGCCACAGTACTGCTGGGAGGAGGAAATCTTTGAAAGAAAAATTTTTTTTTTATATTTTGTACTGCCTGAACTAGGTTTTGAACTACGGACTTTCATCTAATATGGTAACACATTACTACATTACATAATTGGTCATTGCAACCCTTCAGTCAGGATTACGACCTAGGTTCTCATACCACTTATGTTGTGTGTGTTAATTATTATACATAACGACAGATTTTTTTGAGAAACTTTTCAAGGCAATTTTTATTTACTCTCGGAGTTTTTTTTGCCAGAAATCTACTGAGAGGAAGTCGCCGATGAAATATTTTCATATTTTCGCTTTGATGTCTGACCTAGGGTTTGAACCATGGCCTTACGTCTACTAAGCTAACACCTACCAAACTACGGCGATGGTAACACTCTACCTCTAAATTGGTTGCAGCTATTGATCGTCGTCATTAGAGGATCAATGGCGTAAAGACAGTTTTTAATATAAAACTACAAAAGAAAATCTAATTGCGTCAAATCGCATGAAATTACTCTTTTTGGAAACTTCTCGTGTAGTAAAGTCAAAATAGGTCGTGTTATGTGGCTGGTGGCACTGTAGGCACTTCTGTTGAAAGATATTTATCAGTTGACAGTCTTGCTAGATCGTTCGTCTTGAAACCACTAAATGAATAAATCGAACTAGTCTCTACATTGGGTTGCATAGCCTTAAAACCAAAGATTCATCTTTTTCGTATGCATTACAATTTTACAATTTATCTGCTTGCGCCTTGAAGAAATGCACTGTTATCCTGGCTACAGAAGGCTAAGGAGCTCTCGTAATTACGCCGATATACGCAGTGTTTTGTAAGAAGCCTAATGATGTCATATGTCTCATGCGATATAAGAGTAGGATACTACAATTCCATGATTGTACTGCCACCATTGATCCCATTGATCAAGTAGGCAAATGTATACCAATATTTGGCATGTGCTGAATTATTTTAATCCTTCCAGCTTTTCGGAATTAAATATTAAGAGCATTTGCTGATGTATAGAGGTTATTGTGAATGTATATCAGAGAGTTGTGTTCACAAATTCAAATGATTTTTATTTATTTTACTATTTCGAGAAATGTAAACATTGTTGGCAAGAGCATAGGTTAATCTCCTAGAAAATGATTAACGGATTTTGGTGTTTGGGTGGTGCTACCACCATCAAAAAAAAAAAGAAACTGAAACGCTTGGAGTACAAGATAGACTTATTGCTTATCTAGGATAATGGGTTCGTCTTGCTACTTGGTTTGAATAAATCCCATGTAAGGCTAATGGCAGGAATACTGCGAGACTAGCTTACTGCCAAGGGTCTGCAATGGATCGCAGCAGGGCTTGTGCATTGTTTGTGGTGGTTGAAGAAAGTTGAATACCCCGGATAGGCGATTCTTCGAATGTTTAAATTTTCTACTGGAAGCTGACATATAAAAAAAGTGGATTGTTGTATTCCAAAACACCACACATCAATTGTAGGGACATATGTACTTAAACGTTCTTCAGTAGTACTGAACTTTGAATATTCCACTCGAGATTGTCTGTGCTCATGGTATCGCAATGATGATTGTGTTTAACTTGAAGTGATTGTAAAGGGGGAAGTATAAAACCAATTTTGCTGTTAACTTGAAGATTCCGTCAGTTAGTTTAGTATTTCAATTAATACCGCTTTGATAAATCTTAAGTAATTTTAAAATTAAGAAAAACTCTCACACAGCCTATGAATAAAATGTGCTCAAATGAAAGAAGCAAGTATTTGTACCACTACTATTCCCTTGAGAACAGTTTTAGAAAGAACCGTGATTGATTTTTTCTTTTCATCATAAGAATTATTTTAATAACGATCTCTATTTATATGTATTAAGACACGTTAACATTTTTGTAAAGGAAGCAAAGAAAAAAAAAAAGCATAAAGAGGAGAAGAAGGGCAATTTCCTTTTAAATGTTGTAGATTTCCTGCCAAAGATAACTTTCCCATGCGTAAGATAGGGGACCTATCCTTACATTAGGGAAATCCATTAAAATAACCAACTATGGTAACGAAGCTTAGTTAAAAAAAAAAACAAGAACGTTTAAACGTTTCAATCAGTTTTATTAGCAAAACTTCATCGTAAATAACACAATAAATGAGTGAATGAATGAATGACTGAATAAATGACTGAATGTTGATGGATGTTTGGATGGATGGATGGTTGGAAGTTTGGATGTATGTATGTATGTATGGATGAATGTATTATTCGTCATCAGTTGCTAAATATAAAATTCATTTAAAATATTCGAATCGCTTTAATGATTTAAAGAAAAAATTTTTTTGTTTTCTTTTTGTTGTTGTTTTATTTTAAAACTTTATTTCTTTATTTGATTTATAAGCCATAAACATGTATTAAGATTTCGTAAGAAAATATGTTAAAAGGAACAGAAAATCAGAGGCTAGGATATTTATATGACAGCAGAAGAAACAAAAAACAAAAAAGTTTTAACGACAAGTGGAGAGTACAAAAAACAAGAAAACAAAAAAATCTGTAATAAAAATTGCAATAAATTTTACAAATACACAGATGGCTGGCTGTAGATTAAAGTAATTTTAATCTTAGAAATAGGATGTCCCTTAAAGGCAAATAATTTATATCATGAGATAAAAAAGAAGAATGTACTAGCCTGGTCTGCTGCTCAAGGCCATATGGAAGGCATTATATTCGTTGAATTTGTTTTCCAATTAGTCGACTGACATGAACGAAAATAAATCGAGAAGCACTCTTTAGGTGAGAGGACGTGTACTTGTCAATTTAGACAAGTACAGTACCCGGAAGTCGAATTGACCCATTGTACAAAGTACTCTTTAAGGGTGACCTCCAGTAGTGTATTGGAAACAAGAAAGACCAAAAACCATCTGTAAACACAGTATTTTATACTTGAAAAAAACCTTGTGCGTTGTACCGGGTCTATGCAACGAGAACAAGATTATGCTCAAAATTATTTTTATGAGTACCAAACCAGTCCTTCTCGTTGAACTCATTCCACATTCCCTGTACATACGTACATTAGTCGATTACGATCACAATTTTATTAAAAAATATTGGAAAAACATTGAAGTTGATAATGAAAGTGGTACCGTACGGTAAGACCACGTAGTGGCAGCTTTTTTTTTTTTTTGAAATCAGGGAAGTACAAAATACAGAACATGGCTATACTATCTGATATCATAATAGCACTCGGCTCTTATGATGTCAGATTGCAGTTCTACAGTCATATGGGAATTCTCGGTAATCGGCAAGCAGATAAACTCCAGAGGAAGAGAGCTTCCATACCTTGATGGGACCAGAATCCTACTGTAGGCGGGGGAACGGACGTTTTTTAGCAAAGTATGCTCAATGAAAAAAAAGATAAACAGAGGCAAAGACTGTTCTTAACCTTAAACCAAGTGGGTTTTTGAGACAATCAAAACTTTCTGTTGGGCAACTACAATAAAAGCAGATCTGAGTCATGCATCAGACATCATTCAGGAAAAACCTGAGGTTGGTAACTGGTCTTTTGAAAGAGCACTGTAGACTCAGAGAACACTTATTCAGAATAAGGGTTGAGTCTAGGCCTTTACAAAGGTTTTTGTGACGCTGAGAATTAATCATCGGAACATATTCTTAGAATCTGTGGGGTTTTAATGCAGGCGAGGAACTTTTGTTCGGGGAAAAAAGAAAAACCTGCGGGAATTTAATAAATTTAATTAGAGTTCTAGTTTTAGATTGTAAGTCACCTAGTCAAGTAGGTAGTGTGTTGGCTTATTAGACATGAGGCCACGGTTGAAACCCCAAGTCAAACATCTCCAACAAAAACGAAATATGAAAAAATATTCCTTCGGCGACTTCCTTTCAGCAGATTTCTGGCAAAAACTCGGAGAGAAAACAAAATTACCATGAAAACTTTCTCAAAAATCTGTCGTTCGGAGTCGACTTTAAACGGTAGATCCCGCCACTCATGTAAATAATTAATACACACAACATACTAACTGGTCTGAGAACCTAGGTCGTAGTCCTGACTGAAGGGCTGTAATGACCAATGATGTATGTATGTGTGCGTAGAGCGAGAGATTTGAATTACTTTACCCTTAAAACATGGTCAATAACCTTAATTATTTGTCCACTGGATACAAAATAAGCCTGGTATAGACAGAGAAATGGACGAGAGATTGATATTTTTTAAGCAGCTAAAGTCGCCATAATCCAGCGTTGTGTTGGCTTATTACACGCCTGTGAGAGCCTGTAGTTAAAATCTCAGCTCAGTTATCTCGAACAAAAACGAAATATAAACGAAATATAAAGGAAATATTTCTTTCAGGGATCTTTCGCCAAAAGCTCGTCAACTAATGGTCCCCCTCCACTGATGGATAAAACTAACGCACACAACATGGGTGGTGAGATAAGCTAGGTTGTAATCTTGATTAAATGATTGCAATAATCAATTAAGTAACATTAATTTCTAAACCTACCTTTTACTGGGACAGCCTTTAATGTAACGATTTTTCATTTATGAGCCCATAAAAACTGGAGATGCTGCAGCTATAAACAATTCAACAAGTTTTAACATGATTACACATGAACATCCTAACAAAATTTTTTATTACACACAGACATACATATGTATGTATCTGCTTAAATGGATATAAAATTCTAAAGAAAATTAAATATTTTTAATTTAAAAAACTTTTTATGAAAAATAAATACAAAGAAAATCCTGTTTTTGAAATTACAATTCGTCTCATAAAGTTATAAGCAGTAATCGCTGGTTAAACCAATAAAAAATTTTGAAATATTTTGTAAAAATTAATTACCAACTGATATGCAAAATTTGCGATAGTAATAATAGTGAGGCCTCGACTGTAAAATTTAATTAATTTTTCTGCATTTCATTTATGTTGCTCTTAAAACTGCATTTTATTTACTTTTTTAGAGTTTTTTTATTTTTATTTTTCTTTCTGCTTCTTTTATTTTCATTAATTTAAAATCAACAACAACAACAACATGTTGTTGTTCTGTTAATTGTTTAAAACTCTTAAAAAGAGCTGAAAAAAGAAGAAGAAAAAGAATAAAAACAAAAATGCAATAAAAAAACAAACTTTTTTTTACTCGCTGGTATGGTATATAAACAGAGAAGAAAAGAGCAGGAAAAACTTTTTTGAAAAAGGCATTCTTTTTTAATACTTTTTTCCCCTGCTGTTATAATTATTATGCATTTTCTGTTTAATTAATTCTGTTTAAAAACAAAAGCTGAACATCAAAAGGTTCAACATTTAAATGAGCACAGGAATAAGAATATTCAAGGAATTGAAATGATTCTTTATATCTTCCAATACCGCTCCAGATATCGTTTATATCTTAGGATGGGTTCATGAGTTTAAGGAGCTGTATGTGATACTTACATAAGCCGAAACATTCAAGGCATATATGAGAGCGGTAAACACACAACTATTACGATAGAACGATCCAGTAACTTATATAGGACCGGTCCCCACGTGATGGATATGAATGAAATAATAAAAGCGTCCTTAGAGCCACAAAAAATAGGGTGACTGTTCTCTAGATTAGGAACGATTCAAAAACCAACTGACTGATGAGGAAATAGCGATATATCTGTACTAGTCTGGCAGTGTATCTGTTAGCAACAGAATTCTAGTCACCTTAAAATGCAGAAGTACGTATGTTAGCATCTGTCTTCTGAGGAAAAACTGATATTTCTTTGCTAGTCTGGCAGTGTATCTGTTAGGTATAAGGTAATCTTTTAGTCACCTTAAAATGCATAAGTACGTATTTAACGGTATACGAAATGTAACCGGTGTAACAAATTCTACATAAAAACAAATTGTTACAAACTAAATGTTGTACAAGAGAAATAATATATAAAAATCGTGTAACGGGTGCGACAAGTTATACATAAAACCTATAAGTTGCCAATTAAATCTTGTACAAGAGAAATAATGTATGAAAAAATGTAACGGGTGTAACTCAAGGATGTAACGGGTGTGATATTTATACATAAAACCTATAAATTGCCAATTAATTGTTGCACGAGGGAAATAATGTATAAAAATCGAATGTGCTATAACTTAAGAACTTAACGGGTGTGACAAGTTATACATAGAATTTAAAGTTGTCAATTAAATTTTCTACAAGAGAAATAAAATATATAAAAAAGTGCAAGGGGGTGTTATTCAAGAATGTAACGGGTATAATAAGTTATACATTAATTCGATACATAGCAAATTAAATGTTGTACAAGAGAAATAATATATAAAAATTGTGTAACGAGTGTAACTCGCGAATGTAAAGAGTGTGCTAAGTTATACCTAAAAACCCATAAGTTCTCAATTAAATATTGTACAAGAGAAATAATGTATAAAAATCGAATAAGTGCTATAACTTAAGAAATTAACGGGTGTGACAAGGTATGCATATTTGAAACCGATAAGCAAAGTTAAATATTTTGCAAGAGAAATAATAGATAAAAACATGTAACGAGTATGACAAGTTGTACATAAAACCTATAAGTTGTCAATTAAATGTTGTACAAGGGAAATAAAACGTATTAAAAACGTGTATCGAGTGTAGCTCAATAATGGAACGGCTGTGACAAGTTACTCATTAAATCGATACATAGCTTACTAAATGTTGTACATAACAAATACAAAATAAAACAGGTATGCCGCGAACGTAACACATAAACGTAACACATATAACGGGTGTGACACCCCTGCTGTATGTTATATACATATATTTTAGAAATACAATACATTGCAAATAAAATGTTTGTCTAGATAGGTAAAGAAAATATGGAAAATAATTCATTTACAAAGCAGATGTCTTACTAGAGAATTTAAAAAAGTGATAACGGGTCTGACATTACTTAAATATGAAAATTTATTATAAAATAACAAATTGTTCTAGGGAATTAGAAAAGAAAACTACCAGACTTTAAAAAGTTCTTGTGATAATCGAAAGAAGTAACGGGTGTGACATCACTTAAATATGAAAATGTATTATAAAATAACAAATTGTTCTCGGGTATTACAAAAGAAACCAGAATTTAAAAAGTTCTAAACAGATTAACATTGTTAGGCAACCCTTGTGTTAATCGAAAGAAGTAACGGGTGTGACATCACTTAAATATGAAAATTTATTGTAAAATAACAAATTTTTCTAGGAAACTAAAAAAAGTGCCAGGGTTTTAAAAGTTCTAAACAGATTAACATTGATAGGCAACCCTTATGATAAACGAAACAGATTTTCTTCTAATTTTCAGAGGACTAGGTGGTGGTGGTAAGAGCAAAATCCTTAAATCTTGTTGTTAAGCTATGCAAAACCAAGTTAATTTTAGGGGAAAAAAGTCATGTTTTCTTTGTATAAATTGAAGAATTTTTTTGTTGTTTTTGTTTTTTTTTAACTTGATTTAGCCAAGAAGTACAAAAACTCATGCTTTACTGAACTGAAGTGCTTTTTGATTTTCATTACCCTTCAAGCAGTAATTATAAGCGCACAGATTTACATTTTTCTTGTATTGTTAATGTTTGTGTTTTGCTCAGTTGTTGTTGTTTTCTGTTTATTTTAGAATAAATTTTCAATCGGTTTTAAGCACCTTCTAACACGAGTTGATGATGCTGGTTGCTGATGTTGATGTTAAAGTTTTAAGCCAATAGAAGAGAAATACAAAAAAGTTTTTTTTTTTTTTTGTAGAAAAACAACGTGATTTTTTTCGTTTTTTTTGCGCTTCTAATAGAATAGAGTTGAACATAAACAATCGGGCGGAAAAAAAAACAAAAACAACAACAATAGAATTGGAAAAAAGAAGAAAAAAGCAATACAGTTTGTGTGTATGAACTTAGGTTACCTTGAAAATCACAATAACAATAAAAAACCAAGTGCTCAATAGAGTAAAGAAGAAGAAGCAGAAAACAAAAAAAAAACGAAGCTCAAGAACTAAAACTACTACTACTACTGGGGATACTCCTCTACTTCGACTAATTAGTAAAGAGTGATGTTTTAAGCTTTTGTTAACAAAAAAACAAAGGAATAAACAACAACAAGGAACAAATTCTTGTTGGTTTTATAGTTGTTGTTGCGTTTTCTTTTTTTTCTTGGTTTTCATTTCCTAAAACGTAATTGAAAATGTTTTCAATCCATTTTTATTTCTTTATTTTCTTTTCAACTTCTTGTCTTGTTTTTTAAAAGAAGACATTATTTGTAAAAGAAATTAAAATAAATTAGTTTAAGTAATGCAACAACAACAACAAATTGAAATTACATAAAATGAAGATGAAATGTTTAAATAATTAAAAATTTAAACTTAAAATCACGTCAAAAACTTTTGCTTACTTTTTGCCTATGTAGACAAATGGGCGCACATGGCATAAGTACACATAAGTATATACAATGTATATTATACATACATAAATACATGCAATGTATATATGCATACACATGTACATATATATGTACTTATGTACCTATATATATATATATATGAATTCATGAAATTGTTTAAAACATTTAAATTGAGTAGAAATTGTTGTTGTTGTTATTCATATTATTTTTTTTATTCCTTTGCTGTTGAACAACATTGAAGTCGAAGTTTTTGTGTGATTTATTGACCAAAGAATTTACAAGAGAATCAAATAACAAAGATACAATCAAGCAAGTTTGGTGCCAAGATACACCCTACTACACTACAATATAACTAAAGCCATTATGTTTTAAGGATTGGGAATTGTTTGTGATGATTTGGCATAAAACTGTGGGAATGGTTGGTAGATAACAACCAGGCGGTGGTACTTTTGGTACCACAGCAGAACCTGATATGACCCAAATACGATATGCTATCTCCGTTAGACTGTGCATTGGGCAAATATATTAAAAGGAGGCTAACAAATCGTGCACTAAAGAGAAAATCTTGCTTAATTTTTAAACTAATTTGGCTAAATTGGACAGGAAGCGTACTAATCAACTATGTATATAAACGTTGTAGGGATGTCTCTGTACTGCTATCTCTATTCTTGCTAGACACTGCGCAAGGCAGCGGAGAGACATCGCTTGCTTGTTAATGAATTTTGCAGAGATCGCAAATCGACTGAAGAGAGTTATGTGGCGAATCAGATTTTCCTCCATGGGTTCACACGTTCTTGATAGTCTAACAGATTACTTAATATGTGTATCAGATTGATCACTAGACTTCTTAAGTTTTTAGGTTGTTTATCAGTTTCAGATATTAGGGAAGTTGTGCTCACGGCGGCGCGTACCACCGGTGGCCCGCACTAGACTGCCTCATCGGGAGGCGTGTACCACCGGTGGTACGTAATTGAGATCATGCTATTAGACGATACGCAATACCAAATATTTAGATCTTTAACAGTTCGACTGCCGAAAAAAAATACCTGAGAGTCACGCTCTCTTAATAGCATTTATTTTTAATAACAAATATAATTAATAACATAAACATAATAATTCAGTACTATAAACGTAACTCAAATTCAGTAAAATTGTTCTATTTTCACTGTAAAAATTCTAAAGATTTAATGAGGTTGAGACGAATGCATGAAGAAGAACACAAAACTTTACACGATACCGTTGTATTTTTGCAAAATAGCTGCCGTCCGATAGAGCAAAATGTATTTAGCGGTAGCCGACAGTAGGCGACATGCATGAATTAAAGCGCCGGCGTGAACGTTTTAATGCCAGACCTAGGTTTTAATTGCCGAGATCAATCAGAGCTTTCCAATTATCTCTGCGACTTCACTTCATGTGTGTTGTCACAAAGGGCCGCTCGTGCTCAAGTGAGCTTTGATTTCAACACAACCCACCCTTATATTCATAGAACAGAATCCTACAATGATATACATATATTCAGCATAGAATCACTGTGGGCGAGTTAACTACTGTGGAAATATTAAAAAAAATTTTGTTCGAATGTAGTTTTTAAAATAGGCGAAGCACCAATACGCCTTGAAAATAAAGTTTTTGAAGTAGCAGAATACAATGTAGACCTGGCTAATGAAACCGAAATACCGCAATTTTTTCCGAAATAAAAGCGACGTCGCATAATCATTGTGTAGGATGTCTTGTGGCAAATAAAAATTTTGTTCATGTTAAAAGTTTTATTAGAGAATAACTTTAACTTCCTTAAACTTATTAATTAACTGTTTAAGTAAGAATTTAATTGCATTTAAAAGAAACTTTTATAATAATTGCTCTGTATAAATACCTGAGGAGTATAAATTTCAATATTTAAATGGAGAATTGTCATGTAATCTTACCTGAAAAGAAAAAGAAAGAGAAACGCAGACGTAAGTTAAAGGGTAATGAATACAAAAATTCGTAATAAATTTTAATGATTCTTTAGTATTAAAATTTACATATAAAAATAAATTTTAAATTAAATTATAAATTTCATTACATTTTCATACATACATACATATGTACATATGTATATATACATAATTTGTTTATTACAACCCTTTAGTCAGGATTACAACCTAGCTTTTCACACTACTTATGTTGTGCGTGTTAATTTTATGCATGAGTGGAGGGGGCATACAGTTTGAGTCGACTCCGAACGACAAACTTTTGAGAAACTTTCTCTCAGATTTTTTGCTAGAAATCTGCTATAAGCCAAGGGCCAAGGGTTCAAACCCCAGCTTAGACATCTCAAACAGAACGAATTATGCATCTTCAGGTCAGCAGTCTTCTGGCAGAAACTCTGAGAGTAAAATAAAATTGCCAAGAATAGGTTCTAAAAATTGTAGTTTAGATTCGATGTTAAACTGTAGGTCCCTCCACTGAGGCGTAAAATTGACACAGACACAACATGGGTGATGCGATAAGCTAGGTTATAATCCTTACTAAAGGGTTTTAGTGACCAATTAAATAAATAAGTAAGTATCTTCAGTTATAGCAGAAATGCACGTCAGTTTGCACCCAATAATGCCAAAAACGAACACAGCGTTCATTGAGATCAACTTATGTTTGAGTCTTGCTTTATAACTTTTGACGTTATAACTCTTGACGTTATGTTGTTGCCTCTAAATCACAGGGAAGTCATGAACAAATTCAAGATAGGAGTTATAGAAGAACTATGTGCTGTAAAACAATTCCGCAAGACCATGGTGGTAATATAGCTCCATGTGACAAACGGTTAATAATACTACAGCAGCGGAAAAGCTTGTTACTTTGTGAAAAAAAAAAAAAATAATAATGTGTGTGAATATAAATTCGAATTTAAGTAGCGATGACAGAAACCCCATATTTTCCCAAAGCCAACGTAAACAAATACTAAGTATATGAGATGCGTGCGATATAGGAAGTGGAGCTAGAGCAATCTGAATGTGGAGTGTGCTAAAGACAACATCTCCCATCAATTCCAGTCACGGTGAATAGATTATGTAAGCCTAACTCACTTTGATACTATAATTTCCCTTTGTAATACCTATTCTGCCATTAAACCATGACTCCTGCCTGCTATTTCTTAAGTTATTCGAATAGTTTCATTAAGGTGTGGATTTAAACCAAATCGGTAGGAATACGACATAATTATGGGAGTCTGAAAAAAGGCTCTTAATCTATATTCCGATTAGGTTTTTAGATTCTACATCTCATTTATTTATACTGTATTACAGTTCAATTAAAGAAACTTTTTTAAATTATAAAAATTTAATCATAAATAAGAAAAATTAATAAATAAACCCCGTCTACTTCCGTTAAATTGGATAGCAAGCGCTTAATATTTTTTTTACTTGTTCTCTGTTTAAACACATCCATTATTATTTGACTGGCACTATGACATTTTTCTTATTATTAAATAGAGCACAAAAAAAATACAATAACCAAAAAAAATAAAAAAAATAGAAATGAAAACTGATATTTTGATTCATTTCGAAATGGCCATTCATAGATGGGCAAACTGTCATACCAAGACTTACATGTCAATACCAATGATTTTATGAACAATTTAATAACAAAACTTTTTTTTTAATATTTTTATGAATGTATGTATGAATATATGTATATTATGTTATACAGGAAATATTGAACGATAAATTTTTGCGACTGGAACAGTCTAAAGCCACAAACATTTATAGTGAAAATTGTAGGGATTTATGTTGGATCTTGAGAGGTGAATTCCGCAAGGGAAATGAGGCAACAAAGTATATATATGTAGTTTAATGTCGCAAACCACAATGCTGTGTCGATTTTTTTTTGAGTATACGATTTAAAAGATGGTTTTTTTTTTTCTGGTATTGTGACCAACAGTTATTATTTGCGGCGATATAGTAGTTAAAAACGTTAAGCTAATCTAACGGGTGACTTGTTTGCCATTTGCGTAAACAGTGTAACAGCAAAAAAAAAAAATTCGTGACATGCGGAAATCGAAAAATTGTTCACTAAGGTTTGTCAATTCATCATGAAAAAGGTTTGCAAATTATTGAATTTGAAGAAGCCGCCGTAATCTAGTAGGTAGTGTGTGAGCTTATTAGACGTGAGGGCGTGGTTCAAATCCCAGTGCTGACGGACGAAATATGAAAAAATACACCTTCAGCGACTTTATCTGAACAGATATCTTGCAAAAACCCTGAGAGCTATTAAAAGTTTTCTAAACATCTATCGTACGGAGTCGATTTTAAACTGTAGGTCCCCCCGCCACTCATGTATAAAATTAACACACACAACATGGGTGGTGTGAGATGCTAGGTTGTAATTTTGACTGAAGGTTGAAATGACCAATTAAGTAATTCATCATTAAATTATATTGTGAAAATTCGTGAAATTTCCGTTAAAACTAATCAGAAACCACATTAAGGACTTAATAGCAATCATTGCGGGACCCTAGTAGTTGGGTACACACACTCAGGGGCTGGAAATACCTCATAACGACTTCTTCAAAGCCATAATGACGAAGAGGAGGAGGAGGAGATTGCATACAATTTTTTATGTCTTTATTGCTCGCATAGGAACCTGAATAAAGCATGATTTGGATAGAATCCACACCTTCATAAAACTACTAGGATGACTGATTGATAGATGCCAGACAAGAGTTATAATTGTATGTCTGAAAAGAGACTATCAATGTTAAAACGAAGTAGTATGCTTATGAAAGCGACTACCAATTTCATTCTTCTAACCTGAGAATCTGATATGAAAGATTCATAGCCATTCAGCCTTTATTGACAGATCGCCGTAGTCTATTTAGTAGTGGGATCAATTCCGGCATCTTGAGTAAAAAATAATATTTCTTTCGACGACCTACACTACGCAATCCTGTGGCAAAACTGTGAATAGCAACTATGTAACTGCCATGGAAAAATCTTCTCAATCTGTCGTACTGATTTGACGTTAAACTGTAGGACCCTCTACTCATATAAAAAATTAATACACATGACTTGAGTGCTGTGAGAAGCTAGGTTGTAACCTTGAGTAAAACCGTTGTAAAGATTTAAAGCACCCCTCGTTCGGGTGACTAAACATTTCTGGATTTATTTTATGTTAAGTTAAATCATTGCATTATGCTGATAAAATAGTAACACTTGAGCCATTGGAAACCAATGTTCGGTAGCAAAAAATTGGACAGCGCAGTGCAAGTCAATAAAATGTTACTTATGGTATCATTCTTCTCGAGGTAGACGCTGTACTCTGTCCAATCCAGAAGACGTAATCAACTAAGGCAACGCAATCTCAGATAATTGATTCCTGATAGATAACCTACAATCCACCAATGTTCCCCTTCTTTTTCTAATAACCTGGCTTGATGCAGGTAGCGGGCTAATCAATAACCTAATTCTCCGCCTTGATTTTCTCTAATAAAGTCTGCTGGGGATAAATCTCCTTCTGCAATTTCCCGAAATTCAGGGGGCCCGGCATTTTACAACGTTGTTCACCGAGTTGTAGAAAAGACCTCTTCGACCATCCTACATTCCATTGTATACAAATAGAGTTTTATTAGCTTGAATGACACGATGGGATTTCGATACAAGAATTCTCCGTTTATAAGCTCTATCTTGCAAGCATTTTCTGAAAGTGCTTATAGCCGGGGGAATACTGTATTTATGATTTGTTTACAATCTAATATCTTGATGTCAAGCTATAAATTACTCTTAATACTCATTGCAGCTTATTATTGTCCAATAAGATTTTAAATAATTCTCATTGAGTTTAACGCTAAATGCCTTTTAAAAAGCGTAATTGCAAGTCAATAAAAAACTTTTTTGTCATAAAAACTTAAAGGCGTTGTTTTTAAATGCTTTTTGTCATTGAGACTTAGTTAGTTAAGATAAAAGCATAATAATAATAAAAATAAAATATTTAAAATAAATATCAATAAACAAATAATACAACACGTTTAGGAAAATAGTCAAACAATAAAAATAAAATAAAAATTCCAATCAAAGTTGCCGCCTGAGGACATTTATTATTTATGTTTTCTTATATAATTTATGCTTGTTTTTGTTGTTAATTATTAGTTAAACAATTAAAAACGTTTATTTGCCTGTCTAACAATCAAAAGAACAGAGATTAGCAAGACTTTTTTTTTTGGCAATTTTGAATTTGTTTGAAAACACTTAACATAACCCTGTTGTTAGTAGGCATAAATCAATAATTAACTGTCAATGTGGCGCCACCAGTCTTCCTTATTCCTTTGCCTGTCATAATTTTCTTTTTCCTTTTCTAAACGCTTAAAACGCTCTTTCCCTTATTACTGTGTTGTGGAACTTGGCTTTTGCCATGACCTTTATATTGCTAAACACTCATAGTCTAAAGTCAGATGGTCCTGTGATGCGTTGGCTTCACTTAGCCATGCAAAAAGTTCTTTAATAAACGTAAAAAAACAACAACAACAACAAAACAGATCAAGTATCTCTGTTGTAAAAGAAAGGCTGGAAAATTCAAGGAAGCAAAAAATTCTTTGTTTGAAATTACATATTTTCAAATGCTGATGTTGCATGCAACATTTGCCATTTTATTTTGCCAGCAATTAGCAGTAACTAGAATGTTAAAATTGAAATACGTGAGATGTTCAACTTACTTAATTTGTCATTACAATCCTTTAATCAGGATTACAACCTAGCTTATCATAACACCCACGTTGTGTGTGTTCATTTTATTCATAAGTAGCGAGACTCACAGTTAAAAGTTAACATTGCGTAACCTGATCATTTCCATTGCTTAAATCGTTGTTACAACTCTTTAGTCAGAATTACAACCTAGCTCATCACATCACCCATATTATGTGTGTTAATTTTCTACATCAGTGGCGGAACTCACAGTGTAACGTCGTCTCCGTATGACAGATTTTTGAGAAACTTTTCATGGCAATTTTATTTATTCTCAGAGTTTTTGCCAGAAGACTGCTGACAAGAAGTCGCCGTTGTTGAAGCGCAGGCTCGTACCTAATAAGCCAACACGACAACGGCGACTTCTACAAAAAATTCGATCCAATTAACACGATTAATGTCTGGTGCCAGATAACTCTACACTGTAACACTCTATTTCTTTCCAGAAGCATAGTGAGAGTCTTTCTACATATTGCAAGCAATCTCAAGCAAAAATAGTTGCCTACTAAGTGCCTTCAGTGCAGCTTGACTATCCATATACCATAGATAACTTCCTTACTCCCCGGCGCTATACATTTCAAAACTAATTCCACTGCGTTGGTAATCGCAAACATCTTCGTAGGGGATTGACTACATCAATATTGAAATATTTCCTGTAAGGTGTTGGTATCGCACTGATATTAAAACCTCTAAGGACAAAGTCAAAAAAAATCCAAACGATTGAGGTTAATTAAACAGAAGCTTAAAATAATTCAAAATTTGTCTAGGATTTTAGGTTCTTATTTTTCTTCTCAACATTTTCAAAACTGTTTCCATTTAATGTTTGCACTACACTCGTATATTTGCCTTAAACCAATGGCTATAGTTGAATTTTTTTTTTAGTTCTTCTTCATAAACATACCACATACCGGCTCGTTGCAATATTCTCTTGGCTTTATTAAATTGTTATGATTGTTGCTTGATGATATTGCTGTTAGTGCTGCTGTCGTTGCTGCTGTTGCAAGATGAAATCTATCGTGTTGCTAACTGCATGCGTGCAATTTTCTACGCTTTCTTATCGCATTTCAACGCGTGCGTTTATTTATTCAGAGATTTTTCTGTTTTTTCTTCATTTACTTTCGTTTCAAATACTTTTCATTCTTTATTATCATCATCATGATGATGTAGGAGAGGCAAGCTAGCTATAAGAGCTCCTCTGGCCATATGAATGTTTATTTTTAAATTGAGAAAATCAATGACCAAAGAGGAAATATCATTTCTTTTCTTTCAGCAATTCTATCTATTGCGCAATAATTTTAAATTGTTGCTACAACATTGTAGGGTGGATTTTTTTTAAATTGCGGAATAAAAAGAATTTTTTTATTTAATTGAAGTCAAGTGAATTGAATATATATAAAAAAAACTCACAAAAGCATGTTTTAAACAAAAAATCGTATTTAAAAACCAAAGACGCAAACCCACATTTTTGCAGTACCATGTTTGACGTTAACAGAACAAAATTTAGCTTTAACAGGGCAAAATTTGCTATTAACAGACCACTGTTAACTGTTTAACAGTAGCAATTTGAAAAGGTCCATAGATTTAGGAGCTAATTATGGGATATAAATATACCAGGTTCAGAAGTGCCAGTAGTAGACCTCATTGGACTCCAATTTGTATACGGCGGCAATAATTTAAAAAAGAATATCGTATTTAAAAACCAAAGACGTAAACCCAGATTTTTGCAGGACCACTTTTGACGTTAACAGAGCAAAATTTGGCTTCAACAATGCAAAATTTACAATTAACAGACCACTGTTGACTGTCTAACAGTAGCATTTAAAACTGGTCTACAGATTTAGGAGCTAATTGTAGGATATATACCAGGTCCAGGAGTAACAGCAATATACTCTGCCATATACATATATTAAAACCAAAAACCACAACCCACATTTATGCAACTTACTCTGTAGCTTCTAATTACAAAAAAAATGTCTGTATAACAACAACCCAGCATATATATTTTTTCCAAAGTTTTATGGCATTTCTGTTAAGTCATTCCATTATTCTTCGGTGCTGTTTAAAACATTAAAACTTTAATTACAGCACACAGAAACGTCCGAATTGAAGAATGAAATTAAAAAACTTTTTAACAAAAATAATTCATAGTCTTAATGCCACAGAAACCAAAAACAAAAAAAACCTCAAAATTTGAAAAATTAAAAAAAATAAGGCGACATGCTAGTAAAATATGCTGACATAATACAAAATATATATATATGTATGTATGTATAATACGGTGGTTTGCCTTTAAATGCCTAAAATTTTTTAGGGTTTTTGTTTTGTGAAATACAAAGAAGGCTTTTAGATTACATACATACATTAAACCCCTATGAAATAAGAACACTAGACGGATGAGATATTCTAAAAACCCTATCCTAAGTAAGGGGTTCCTAAGCAGCACAGATTCTTCCCATAATGGTAGGGTTGATAGATTTGTGGAGCATTCTCTTTCCCAGTGTGCAGTAACCAGTTGCCGTAGTCTAGTAGGTAGTGTCTTGGCCTTTTAGACGTGGTTCAAAACTAAAATATTTCATGCGGCGACTTCCTCTCAACAGTTTTCTGGCAAAGACAGTGACAGTAGAGTGAAATTGCTATGAAAAGTTTCTCAAGAATCTGTCGTTCGTAGTTGACATTAAAAATTAGTTCCCAGCACTCTTGGATAAAATTAACACACACAACATGACTAATGTGAGAAGCTAGATTGTGATCCTGACTAAAGGGTTGTAATAACGACTTATAACGATAATAACGACTTAAATAAGTAAGGGAAATGATCAGATAACGATGGGCTCAATCATATTATACCATTTTTTTACGGCCAATTCTTTGGGGATGTGCTTTGCATGTGGAGTGTATTATGTTGGAACTAAAAAAAAAGGTAGTTGAAGAAAATAGAAAGGAGAGAGATCTACCTACGAATTTAATTTGAACTCGTTTACAAGTGGTAGAAAAACTTCAGCAGGAAAACTATGCCGTGCAATGTACTGTCCAGGCTAATCGAATACAAACGGATGTGCCTTGCGAAACAGACGGCCACTGCGTAAAAGTTTTATGAGGGTAATGCTATCAATGGAGTAATTGATTACCGATTGGGTGAACTGACTTAGAATTTAACAAGGAGATTTAAATTGAAAATTTACACTCTTTTTTACTACATTAGGGAAGAAAACGTGCGTTTGACGTTTGACGTCATGTCTGGAATTTACTGTCATTGGAAATCTATAAGTTGTCTCCCAAAGACCTGTATTTGTATTATATCGTATAGGATTATGAACATCCATAATAAGGATCTCAGGATTTAAACGGCTTCGTTAAATAGTTAAGTGGTTGCCTTAGGTATGATTTGCCAAGATGCCTTACGGACGGTACTACCGTTAGTTGCTGTAGTGTTGACCTTTCCATACCCTTTCTGAACTGCAATAGTGAAATTGTATCTCTTACTGCACAAAGCTTTTAAATAGAGCTCTGAACAGTGAATTGTAACAAATTCCGTGAATAGAACTTCAATCAGAAAATATAAAATGTTTGTTAGTGTACAGACACTTACCCGGCGACCAGTAATACCTCATAACAACTTCTGCTGAAGTTGATAGAACGTATCTAGTCAAAGGCGATTTGAATAAAATTCACACTTTCATAAAACTCTCGGAACGGCTGACTGATGTCAACCAGTAATTGTAATTACAAGGTGGAATATATGATATCAGTGATACAAAGGAAGCTTATAGAACCCAAGTAAGCTGTGCCTATTGAGGCGGTTGCCAATTCAACTTAGCCTAACCTAGTGAAAGCAGAAAGCAGTTCGTCTTGAATGACCGTTTTTTTTTCGATCGAATACTAGAGATCATATCCCTTGTTCACTGGGTATGTGTTTCAGGGGAGCCTTGTGTTCATCTAAAGTGATTTACTGTTGGATCACGGAAAGAATAAAATAAGTGGTAAACAATTCTCTGGTAGTTCATTGCGAATAGCATTTCGAATAGTTTTTTGTGTAGAATTACGAGTTTACGAACTCTTTTCACCTAAGGGATGTAGAAGAGTGCCATTAGGTTGATGGTTCCATAATTATAGTTAAACTACAGATATGGTCAAAGCTAGATTAGTTGATACAGAACTGAGCTTCTCTATTTCGAATGCCCTCTTCGACAGCACTTGTCAATTGTCTGTTAGGAATGTTTGCAAGAAATTTATACATCACAGTAGAGTGCAGTTACGGCAATTCCTATTCCAACGATATCTTAATTATCAGTGGTCATGATTCCCTTTGTTAGTAAAATTTTTCGAGACTTACATACATAATTGGTCATTACAACCCTTCAGTCAGGATATCGAACTAGCTTCTCACACCACTTATGTTGTGTGCGTTAATTTTATACATTAGTGGCGGGACCTACAGTTTAAAGTCGACTCCGAACGACAGATTTTTTTTTTTGAGAAGCTCTTCACGGCAATTTTATATACCCTCAGAGTTTTTGCCAGAAATCCGCTGAGAGGAAATCGCCCAAGAAATATTTTTTTCATATTTCGTTTTGATGCGTGGCCTGGGATACGAACCCGGGCTTTTACGTTTAATAAGCCAACACACCCTACTAGACTACGGCGACTACAAATCGTTTATAATGAATCGTAATATTTAGGTTGTTTCATAGTCTTTAAAACCTTGAAAGATTTTTTATTGGATATTTAATTTTTGATTTTAAGATCTTAAGTTAGGGTTTTCCATTCTTTGGAAGGTATAGCTAGGTTTGGATGTAGAATCACACGAATTTCGTTAAAACAAAACCTCAGATTCCTATAAACAACCACCAAATTATTGTTTCTATCATTAGAGTCATATGATGGTATTGTAGGGCACACACCAAACACAGTCAAACTTGTTCATCCATGGTTTCCTTAAGTGCTATGAATGGCTTTTGTTTTTATGGCATATAGAATGGCCCTGACTGTAGTTAACTGCTGCTAAATTAAACAATTTGAGTTAGGAAATCTATTTATATATGTAGAACAAGTTCCTCTGCACACAAGGCAATATGCATTATATGCTGCATGCAACATAAAATCGAGATTATATTGTATATTGGATTGCGTGCAATATGTTGTCATTTTATTATTAGAATTTTGTGAATGTATGTGTGTGTGTGTGTGTGTATTCTTTAAAAATTTCTTCGTCTTCTTTTAGTTTTGCGTTTTTATTAAACCAATTGGCATCGTCATCAGCATTGTTAACGTTAGGCTTATAATATTAGATGGGGCTTGACGATGACGATGACGACGACATCTTGGCTATAGAGTAGTAGTAGCTGTGCAACATGCAACTTGTTTTGTTTGGTGCCTGTGTTGTGTTCTATTATTATTTCTCCCGTACTAGCATAAATATTTGTTTAGTTTTCCTTTTTCGCTCGTAATAATTTGATTTTTTGTGAATTTTTTTCAGTAAAGCTGCTGAAAATATGTATTTGTGTCACATGCAGAAACTTTAGATATTATCATCATAGTTAAGCATATAAAATGCTACGTCCTCTCCTCTATTCGCTCCCCATTTCCTATGTATACATACATACATACTAACATACATATGGGCAATTTCGTGTCAAGTGACCCAATTTTGAAAATCGATGTCTTCCGATGAAATTGGATGAAATCTTTTTCGTGAGCTATAAGATTGGCGAAGCCTTTTTTTGTTTTTAAATTCCATCCGAAACGTAGTATATCTTCTCCACTATAAATTTATAATTTTAAGATCATTTAGGTAGTACGTTTTTATGCCAAATATTGAAAAATCTTATTCTTGAGATAAAAAATAATTTTTTTGATAGATATCCCACTCGCATCCCATTAAGCGATTATAAAGGCCTTAAAGGAAATTGTATAAGCTTTCTTTTGAGCAAAAGAAAAAAAAGGGCCCATTTTGAAAAAAAATTAAAAAAAAAAATTTTAAAAAAATTTAAAAAATTATTTTTGGAAAGATTGAAGAAATTTTTGCTAGGACCAATAGGTGAAAAGTTACACACATTTAAAAAAAAAAAAACCCTGAATGACCAAAATATCCAACTTTGACCCCCTCTAACTCCGGCAGTTCTCGACTGATGGAGCTTAAAATTTGTGTCTGGCCTACTATCCAATAGTACTAACCTTGGTGCAAATTTCATCGGAAGACATCGATTTTAAAAATTGGGTCACTTGACACGAAATTGCCCATATGCATATATGTTGTATGGATTTGGATTGTATTTTTTTTTGTTTCTTTTCTGGCACTGAAATACAAACACGTACCATAAGATTCGTATATGAAATTATATTAATCTCACACATCTACACACACACTTTGACACACATATACACATTGTTACAAATTCAAGTTAAACTAGAAATTTGAATCAATTACTTTTAGCACAAGTGCATTTGAAATTTTTAACGAGTTTTTGTTTATGCTGTTCTCTCTCTGTAAAACCATTAAATTCTACTCAAGCAGTCAGGTGCGTAACATAAAAGAGGGGAGAACAAAATATTAATATGATACCTTACGAAAACCATTGAAGAATTTGTTTCTTTGTCGTGTTTACCATTTTTGTTGCCTTCTACTGGATATTTTGACTTTTAGTGTAAATTTAGTACCTAAAGGGATAGATCGAGAGAATTAAAAAAAACACAGACTTGCATTCCAGGATTCTATACAGACGGAATCTATCTAGTCGCCGTAGTCTAGTAGGTAGTATGTTGGCTTATTAGATGTGAGGCCACGGTTGAAACCCCATGTCAGACATCTCCAATAAAACGAAATATTAAAAAAATATTCTCTAGCGACTTCCTCTCAGCAGATTGCTCGCAAAAATTCACAGAGTAAATAAAATTGCCATGAAAAGTTTCTCAGTTCGTTCGGAATCGACTTTAAAATGTTGGTCCCCCGTCGTCACACATGTATAAAAATAACACACACAACATAAGTGGTGTGAGAAGCTAGGTCGTATTAATGACTGAAGGATTGTAATGACCAATTATGTATGTATGTACATATATAGACGGGTAGTACGCAAAAGACGTACTCTAAGAAAACCTACAAAGGAAGTCGCTTATGCAGTCTTAGCAGCGAATCTCCTGGGTATTCTGCTCTAAGACAACGTGGACAGTTCATGTGAGACAATTCTCTCGCTTAGCCAATTAAATACGACGGCGAAATTGTAAATGGATTATGATCCTAAATAAGGCATAATCTTAAGATATCTCACCGTCTCCCTGAGTAGTGTAGTGAGTTTCAGGCCGCTTTTATTGCCAAATACAATTGGCCTTAATTGAATCGTAGTGACACCTCTACCACTTCATCCATCCTCATACGTCGTTATGTGATAGGTAAACATGCGGAGTGACTTTGCTTACGCGCTAATGTATTAATTGCTGGTTATAAATCGGCTGAGGGAAAAGAGAGTATTCGGCAGTTTATTTGACAATGTCCGTCTCTAGCTCCATGTAGAGCTAGTTTACTAGATATCGAAAACTTTCGGTCTGATTTTATTTTAAAATTTAAATGCGAAACGATGATGCTGATTATGAGAGGTAGCTAGATCCTCCCTGACTATGCACTCAAAGACTTTGGATGGACACACTTTGGCCGCACTCTAAGAGAGTTTACATAAGCAGTGTGTCCGAATGTTGCTCTTACTTTATTTACGTCTGTTTCTGCGTTGCCATTCGGTGTCACTGTACTGCTTAGATAACAGAAGCTGTAACAACTCGTAGCATATTTGTCCGGTCTATGCAACTCCTGTTTGACCATATGCCTGCGTGTTTGTATCGTATTTTTTTTTCTATTTTACTTTGAAGCCTCTCGTGTACTATGACTGCTAATATTTTGTTATTAAGCAGGTTAATTTCTCGGTAACTAACGATGATGCTACCTAGGCTAATGTGATGTGGGGTCGTAGAATGGCTTTTTTCGGCAGAAAAGTTAAGAAATCTTATACAGTCAAACCTTACAAATAGAGTGACAAATAACCCAGAAAGTTAAAGTTCAATGCCAATTTAATCTAATTGTTTTCAGAGCTCAGAGCTAACGAGTCAGACAATCTGTTTCAAAATGACACTCTTTATTGATCAGCTCTTCGAAATGTAAAATTAATTCAGATTAATCGAAAACATTTTTACACAGTAATGAGCATTAGATGCTTCCCCTCCTAAAAACCACGGCTATGGCATTCCTGCCTATGATACTATGCTTGTAATTGATCAATCGTTTCATAACGTTATTACAGAGAAATAAAAAGAAAAATATGCATCAGCATCAGCAGCAAAATAAAAAAAAAAACTAGAGCCAGAAATACTTAGAGAAACTGAAACATACAGATGGACAGACAGACGGACAGACATATGCTCAATCAGATTTATAAAAATAACAATTTGCTTTACAAAAATAGAAAATATCGTTCTCTTTTTCTGATAGTTTTTTTTTTTATTTTTTTGCTTTTGATTGAAATCAAGTTCACAGCATAATTTCAAGCTGAATTTATTTGACTTGAATTTGTGAATGGCAAAGGAAGACAATTTACAATTTCTGTTTCTCTGTTTTTTTCTCTCTTTTTATTGCTTGGCTTTAAATGTGCCGTCGTGTAGATTTTATGGCTTTAATGGAAATTGAAAATAATAATTTGGAAACAATGTTTTTAAACGGAAATTCAAATGGTGGCCTAATTTGAAAAATAACGGATTTTTATTAACACAACAACAAAGTCTCTGAGGTGGATGACATACCATCCAATCGTTCTGTCTGTAGCAGTGTTCTTCGGTGCCTGTTTGTCTATAAGCTTACATCATCATAATGATGATTCGGCACTGTATGAGATGATGGAAGACAGAATGTATCGACAATCTAAGAGAAGAATAAAGTTAAAACCACTAAAAATCAATGCAAGAGCAATATGATGGATGATACGTCTTCCGTAGATCTCGTTCTATTCGTTATACTGATGTTTGTTGTAGTTTTTGTTGTTGTTACTATAGAAATTTTCAAGTCTGTTGTGTCAAAGTGCGCTTTTACTGAAATTAATTTTTATTTTGTATCTCTGCTTACGGTTTCTTTCTGGAATGCCTGACTATTCGACTTATAGTTCAGGCCATAGCATATCGTGGCAACAGGCAAAATTTCCATTCAGTCTAGATGCCATTTAATCTGTTGAGTGACAATAGCTGCAATCATTATCCCTTCACTAATCGTTGCAATTCGCAAGCTAAGTGTAGTCAGCATATTCATATCTCAACAAAACTGCTAACTATCCTGTTGCGGTATGGAGCGAGTTATGGTGCCTCATTAATAATCTTACAGGGTACAACATTCCTCTCAAACAACTGGAGACAAACACAGAAATTACTGACCATTAGGGCAATTAGAGTTTTTCTAATGAAAGCCCAAGTCTCTGTAGTCTAGTAGTTAGTGTGTTGGCTTAGATTTAGTCTGCGGTTTAGGTCTCGGTCAAAACAAAATATAAACAAAGTATTCCTTTCGAAGACTTTCTCTCAGCAGTTGCTCTATGAATAAATAAAATTGCAATGAAAAGTGTCTCCAGACTAATGTTCGAAATTTAAATTATAGATCACGCCTCTCATGGATAAAACTAAAACATACACACAACACGAGTAATGAGAGTAGCTAGGTTGTAATCCTGACTAACGGGTTGTAATATTCAATTAAGTAAATAATGCCCAATGCTATAAGTCCATATTGCATAAACGGAGAATCTTGTGGCTTGTAGCCTATCCATCCAGTTCATTACTTTATAGTCCACATCTTTACAATCCGTAACTTCGTGCCATTATTCCGTCAAAGCGGTTCTAACCAAGGAATAGATTTCGATCACAAAATGGGTGTCTCTTCAAATCATGTTCCAAATGAAGGGCTGTCCATCTAACTCAACCTGACCTAACTTTTTTGTTTTTTCGGAAAGCATATTTATTTGTTATCGACTGTTCTATGGGCCCCGACAAGGCTTTACTGAAATTTTTCTTTATTTCATTCGTATTGCGAGTGTTTTTTCTTTAATTTCTTTATAACATATAACGGCTGATTTTTCTTCTATTTCTCAGATAGAGAATAGAGTTTCGTGACTTGTGACAATATCAATTTTATACATTTTACGATATATAGACTGACAAACGAACAAAGCCTTTAACGTATAACAGGTGTAATTTCTTTTAATAAAAAAAAAAGATTCGCGACATGTGGCAATAACAATTTTATACATTTTACAATGTGTAGACTGACTAACTAAACAACGCTTTTAAAACACTAAAATTTGTGTTGTGTGAGAAGTAAGTTTCTAAGAAGATGAGCAGCCAAAGGCAGTTCAAGAGCTGCCAATACACTCTGGAAAATCCAATGTTTGGTGTGGTTGTCATATATTTAAAAAACAAATTAACGTGTGACAATTAATAGCTTGTTTTTTGGTTTCCACAATACTATGTTGTACTGTGCTTTGTATCTATTGGAAGGCAAGTTTAGTGAACAATTTATCTCACGTTTCGGAACAATGTATTGGCTCCCAAGATCATGTGATTTGATTTCACTATACTAAATGAAACTCTCGACTTTAGGGACAATTCTAGCTTTGGAAGGCCAAGTTATAGCTGCCAATAGTTGGGAATGCTGGAAAAAGTTTGCCAAAATTACAGTTTACGTGTAGACCACTTAAGGTACAGTCACGGGATACATTTACATGAAATAATCTTTAACAAGTTAATGCCAGGCATTCATTTGTCGATCCAAATAAATATTTTCATTACCTTTACAAGTTTTCTAAGTTTTTCATATAAATTTTCATAACCCAAACGGTTTAAAACATCATCCGTTATACATATATGTATATTGTAATTTAATATTCATAAACACTATCCTACAATGCACTGAACGAATAGGGGCCATCCTCTAAGTAATAATTAAAATGTCTTTATAACAGCATTAAACAGTTTTAAGCATTTCAGAAATGTAGACAAATTAAAAATAATTTTTTATGAATATTTTTAAGACACATTTTATGACTGAAAGCCTATTTAGACATCTTTTAGAAATTAAAAATTATTTTGTGACCGTTTCATAGCATTAGAGAAATACGACAAGAAAGATCTGTTAACCTCAGTAACTGTTAATTTAGCATTGGAAATGATATAAAATCCACAGAATTTGTAACGGAAATATGAAATAAAAATTAAAAATTTTTTCTCTTAGTTTTTGCTTCAATTTCAATAGCCAATGCTAGACATAGATTCGTGCATGGATGCCCAATAAAGATGCCGCATTTAGAGTTATTGGTAGGCACAGCACATATAATAGCAATTCATATTTGTAACGGTAGCTGCTAAAGCTCCACTCCCTGCTTGCCCAACTGTCTAGCCTGGGTTAGAGAACAGAAACCAGTTTAATTTTTTTTGTGAAAAGTTGTTTTTATCTTCTGGCATTGCTGCAGTGTCTCCGATTATTCCACTCTGCTCACCTACAGCTGCTAAGCTTGCCTGCTTGCTTGCACACATGGTCAGCAGCTACGGTGGTGTAGATTTGAAAATATTGTTGCCGTATTAATTTTCTTACATTACCTTGACCATGATAATAATCATGATCATCATGATGATGATGATGATGATGACGATCAGTAAGATTAGTTATGGTGGAAGAGTATGCGACCATATCCATGGTCATTGAAAACAGCAAATTTGATCAGATCTAACAACATTAGACTCGCATTTAATTTTATTTAAATTCTCTTCTCTTTCTACATTTTTTTTGTTTTTGAGTTTTATTTTCTTTTCCTCTACAACAACGAAACGAAGCAAAAGTGCACTTTATTGTTAAACAAAAAGGCGGTCTGTGGTGCAGTCATTATTGGATTTAATTTCATTGTAATCAGATACGGCTTAAAAAAACACATAAAAGATGAATTCAACCAAATAACTTCCGGTTAAAAGTGTTTTTGAATTTAATTAAAAGAAAGAAAGAAAGAAAAACGAGAAAAGAGCTCCCATTAAAGTTTTTCATGAAAATGGATTTTGATATCTGAAATATAAAATACGTGGTAATTTTGTTAAATCAGCTGAAGTTGTTACTTAGTGAACCGAGGTTAGAATTCAACATAGAGCATATATTCTACATGAAGAGAAAATACATTCTCTAGTTTTCCCATTTCCCGTTTTAACAGGGCTCAAGGGCAGTAGAATAGTTTCCTTAGATGTTCGAGGTGTATCGAAAGGCTCTCATGCTCAATGTACAAATCGCTTTTGTAGTAGATGCAACGATCAAGAGGATAGCCAACTTTATTTCCTATTTTTCAGCTTTGTGAGATGTTTATTGAAATCAACATAAGTAAACCGAACTCTAAACGTTCGTAAGACCACAAGATTGAGCAGAATTGTTCAACGATTATTACATACATACACAATTTCTCATTAAAACCCTTCAGTCACGATTACGACTTAGCTTCTCACACCACTTATGTTGTGTATATTAATTTTATACATGAGTAGTAGGACCTAGAGTTTAAAGTCGACTACGAAAAACAGATTTTTGAGAAACTTTTAATGGCAATTATATGTTTACTCTCAGAGTTTTTGCCAGAAATCTGCTGAGAGGAAGTCGCCAAAGAAATATTTTTCTTCATATGTTCATTTTCATGTCTAGCCTGGGGTTTAAATCGTGGCCTCACGTCTAATAAGCCAACACACTACCTACTAGACAACGACGAATACGATTAATAACTATTCTTTAATAACAGTTTTTAGTATTTATCTTTGCCGAGGTCCAGTGTGAGATTATTGAGAACTACACTGAGTAACTGAGTATTCTAGAGCCTAAGACCGTAATTGAGAAACCCTATTTAACTGTCAATGTACATACACATCTTCCTCAACTTATAACCGTTGTCCAGCTGTAACAAGTCCTAAGATGATAGTAGGGTCCATCCGTTATTGCCTAGAATGCCTTCTAAGCAGATGTGTTTTGCTTGGATTTTGCAGATTGAAACTCACCTTCTCAACTCATTCTCTCTCAATAGATGGTGCTCCCTGATATTACTACGACATTCGTCGTTGATGTTATCATCTCCGTTGGAGACAGGTTTCAGTGTGTTTCTGTGGGTATGTGTCTCGTAATTTTATAAATTCGAAAACTATGTTGAAAATTTTTACGCCTTCTTAGGCGCAAGGGCAGGGAATTGTTATTGTTGACACCGAATAGCATCCAGAACATTGTCAGGACAAAAGGAGACTTTTAGGAAATACCCTTAACAGATTGAAGTGACAGTACAAGTACGATTTGTATTCGCCGTTGTCTAGTAGGTAGTGTGTTGGCTGTGGTCCGGAGTCGACTTTATACTGTAGGTCTCACCCCTTGTGGATAAAATTAAATGGAAAGCTAGGTCCTAAGCCTGACTGAAGGGTTGTAATGACCAATTATGTTAGAAGTTAGTCTACTAAACAATGCTAAAAATTAGAGAAGTTTCCTGAATGAAATCTAATGAAATTCTTTAAAAATGTAGGTGTTAAAGCCTACTTAACAATACCAAAAAGTAGGGAAGGAAGCGTACTGTAGGAAATAAGTTATTCGGAAAATAATTATTTTTAAAAACGGCAAAGAAAAAGAAATAAAATTGCAATTGAAACGCAGAAATATTGATGGCATTTGCTTTACAAATTACACACTACATACAATATGACTTACTCCCCCCCTTTCTATAATTCTTTGCCCCAAATAATATATAACAGAACTAAAATCATACACTGACTTGCATAAATTGTGTCACGTTTTGTCATTACAACTCCCAGAGCGAAGTGATGATGAAGTTTATTGTATCATTTAGTAAATTTGTATCATCATGTATGCTCTGTTAATTGTAATCCCATAATTTACAAGAAAATCTATCTCCCCCCACACACTTATTTCTTTCTTTCTTAAATCACATTTGCTACGTTAGTTTCTTAAGGAAATTATTTAGTAAAACGAAAGACAGAGAGAACTATTAATTATATTTACCTTAATTTTCAATATCAATGAATGAAGAAAGAACTGATGGAAAATTTAATTAAAGTAGTGGTGATGATGGAGTGTTAAGAAATTTTGTCTGGTAGAACGCGTTTTCAATAGCATTGATAACTGCAAAAAAGAAAAGATGAAACGAAAATAGAAAATTTTAATTAAAATGGAAAGATAATTAAAAAGAAAAAAAGAAGAGATAAATTAAACAGAAATATATTTATAGCGGGTTTAATAATAAAATTCAAATAATTTGTATTAGTCAAGCCTAAAACTATACTACAAAATATAATAATTTAGTGATCCCTGAAGTAGGCTTCTTTACATATCAAATTTGTTGATTTATTAATAACTAAAACTATTATTAGAAAAAAAATGCTTTTTGAAGACAGTTTCTTGAAAGAGCATGTCATTGAAAGTATTGTCCATCCGAAGCTAGGTCTTCTTCCCATCTTTTTGGAAATTTAGGGATTCCTTCCAATACACCGTTCGTATTTTGAGGCCAAGAATGAATAGAGTCCAAGACCCTGCTCTGAAATGAACTATATTCCAGTGAAAGCGTTCCGCATCAATCGAAACAAGTGGTAGTCAGAAGAAGCAAGGTCTAGGCTATAATGCGGGTGAAATAAAACATAACTGTTTTCCTAATAGTATTTGACCGATGAAACAAAATGTGGCCGAGCGTTATCATGGTGAAATATTATGGTCATGTGCCTGGTTGTATATTCTAGACGTATTTCGTCAATGGTCGCTTCAAACGAATTAATAAATGTTTGTCTAGGTCTCCCGTGATAGTTTGGCTCGGTATTATCACCACAAATTACATAGAATTACCTTGGCGCAATGGATATTCTGCTTGAAAGCAGATTTTTGTAGTTGCTCACGCTTTACATATAATTCCTTGCGTTTGGAGTTGTCGTAATCAATTCAGAGATAATTCACTACAAAAATTGTTTCTGTAATCAATCAATCAATCATGAAGCAATCAAACATCATATCAGTCATGCAAAAACGTCATTCAACATCTCTCAACTTCAGTTCATGTAGTGTCCTTTCCTTTCAATGAATCCTGTTGGTTTTAAACGCTCTAAAAGAGATGCTTAAGTCACATCTATTGACTATGTTAGCTCTCTTGCGTCTGACACGAATCTTGATCGGGTAATCTTTCCAACGAATGGTCTTAAAACTTTTTTGATTGCTCAGGATGGTCTCTGTCTTTAATGTTTAATTAAGTCCCCGTTGGTAGAGTGTTGACATGTCTGACGAGAGTCCTTCTTCTTTAATAAACCATCTTTCCTGTATTCCACCACAATGCACTGCATGTGTAGGAGTCATCTGCTGAATGTTGGTCACAAAAAAATAAGGCATTTGAAGATTTTGCTTAAAACTGTTTAAAATTTAATCTCGAAATCCAACCTAATCCAACATCCTTAAAGCCAGCTATATCTCTGCTAAAAAGAATGAGCAACGAAGTACAATGACACAAAATGTAAAAAACTTTACCCCTAAAAGAATGCCACAACTACATTTGTTCAATTCGCCCCTAAAAATATTCTTTTTTTATTTTTCTCTAATCTATTATTTTATTCGTTCTTATTTTAAAGTTTTTCATCTATGAAGAACCCTTTGGAATAATTGTCCCTTTTTTCAGCTTTTGTTTAATTTAAATGATTAAAAGTACTTATAAAAGCTTAAAATTCATAAAAATTATTTTAAAAAAAATAAGGGGGAATTGAACAACAACAGGATTTAATAGCCATTAATTAACTTAAAATAGACCAACAAATTAAACAAAATGGCAGACTCATAACTCTCAAGCCTATTTAAATGGTTGTTGTTTTAAAGGCCATTAAAAGGAAATTGGCTATAAAAAAAACAACAGTTAAACAAATATGAAAGTTGGACCGAGGCTGGTGTTAATAATAGGCGATTGTTTTCACTAACGTGGGCATAAACAATAGATGTAAAGCGCGAAAAAAGAGGCAGAAAAAAAATTAAATTGTATACTTCGAAGGCAGAGATTTGAAAGAATGTGTTTTAAATTTGTTAGCAGGGTTAAGAAATTGTTTGTAATTGTGACTTTTCCCTTCTCAAGATAGTCGACGAATATTAACTATGCTCGCCTCAAAACTCAAATGCCATAACTTTGCAGTCAACTTTGCGATAGTGATGGAGCCATGTTACATCATATAAAGTCACGATGAAACTCATTTCCATTTGGTGGGTACGTTAATAAGCAAAATTGCCGTATTTGGGAGTCAGCCTATGCACCTATTACGAGTGACTTTTTGCTGCGGCTGTAGAGCTGAGGCGTCATTGGCAAATATTTCTGTGAAAATTCGGCCAGCGCAACCATTACGGACAATGGAGACACATATTGCACCATGATAACCACATTTTTTTGTGCCCGCTCTTCATGGTATTGATGTGAACGATGTTTGGTTTCAAGAGGATGGTGCACCTTGCCACACATCTCATGCCACAATCGATTATTTGTGTCAGACGCTTGATGGCCATTTCATTAGTCGAAATGGTGACTATTTTCTGTGGGGCGCCGTTAAAGAAAAGTTTTAACTCGACAAACCAGAGACAATTGAGCATTTGAAGGCTAAAATTCGTGATGCCGTAGCCGAGATATGACCCTATACACTCGAAAAAGTGCTCCAATTTGGTCCGATCGAAGGAGATACTGTGAGGCCAGCTGCTGCAGTCATATGAATGAACTGATATTCCATTTCTAATCGGAACAATTGTACTTCACAGGAAAAAATTTGGCAAAATTTAAAAAAGTTTTTCTTTTATTCCATTTCCATATTCCATATAGGAGTTGCAGTAATGCAGAGCAAGAATCTATTGAACTATTTCTTTTCCACAGGCCTGAGCTATCTAAAATTCCTGGCTTTATCCGTATTATACACTGAAGGATGTAGTGCTTACTGATTACTCCTTGGTACACATCTTTCAAGGAAATCGGCAATTTCTAGCAAACAATTGTCGACCGGCACCCTTCAATATTTGGAAATTCCTTATTCAGCATTTGAAAAAAAATTTCTTTCTTCCTTAAAGTACTCAACATTAAATGTAATGTAAACCTTATAATTTTTTTTATCGATTATCCAACCAATCAATCAATCAAATTGAAATCTTTTAAAACCCTGCCTGCATAGAAAATCAATTTTTTTTCTACTCTGCTTGCTTACTTTCTGCGTTTATTTCATAGCCCTGAGATGGTGCCGCCATTAATAGTTCAAATAAAAAAATCCCAAAAAGATCATAAAATCGTGTCAATTATTTGCAATCATCCAAGCAACACCTCATATAGAAATAGGCCTTTTCGTTCATACATTTACACACACACATATATATATTAACTAACGGTCAAATGTTAAAAACCAGTGCCATTAACTGAACGTGTTTAACAAACTGCGAAAAATTATGGAAATTTACTCTCGCATGTAAGGGAGAGTCGATGGCTATGGCTGTGGCTGTGGCTATGGCCGTGGCAATGGGCGTTTATATGTGTTAATGTTTCGACCAGATCTTAAACTTGCACTCTGCGAAACGTATTCATGTTCATTTAACAGGCTTAATGTGAACACAAGTTGTTTTATTTATCTGGCATTTGATGTTCATAAACCCGTCATCATCATCAACAGGGTGTTTAACTTGAACAATGCCACAAAAGCAATAGGGTGGACACAATTAGGGGTGTGGGAAAAGGGTTAAAAATAACAATTTTCACATTTCATTAGCAAAGAGCAAACTAAAACCCATAAGCCGGCTTGAACAATTATATGAAGAATACAGAAAAGACCTAGAAAACGAGGCATTGCTCCCAACGAAGTTGCTGCCTAAAAACGTAGAAATCCAAAGTCTCTACTTTGAACAAACTAGCACTTCAGCGCACATTCAAAGAAAAGTGTCTTAAGCCACTCAAAATTAGTTTCAGTGTGCAAGATGCTTCTGGACAACGCCGATGGGTTTTACATGGGTACCTGTCCGCGTGGACCTAATCCCATGGTGCTCTTAACACAGGGTGAAATACAATGCGTCTACCAACGCCCCCAGATGTAACAGACTGTTACACCTGAGTACCAATTCGAAGCCATGTGTTTGGACATGACTTCCCCCTTGGTTAGGAGCGGAGCCTATCTAAAACTCCTTCTGATCTTTGGGTCACGGCACCCGGTTAACTAGACTCTTCCCGCGATTTGGGTCCAAACCACAGCCACCATGATGCTCTCAAAAGGGGCCACACCGACAACCAGACTGAAGATCCTTCTGGACAGCAAGAGTGTGTGGCATTATTTGGAACTTCGGGTCATTACGATGTGTGGGGTGACGATGCAAGAACAGGCGCGGTGGGGAAGGACGCCAACCTAGCGGTCAATTATTTGGGTGATCAGATAGATATTAAACTGTTCATAGTCTCTTATTGGAGGTGTCTCACCTACCTGGCAAACCCAATCCAGTCTAATCTAGAGTCTCATTTCATAACTAAAGCAGTGAAAATTAAACCTCAGTATGCCTACAATAGAAGCTAGGTTGTAATCCTGACTGAATGGTTGTAATGACCAATTATGTATGTATGTGTATGCCTACATTTAAAATAACTATACCAAGTCATTACTAAAAGTCAAAGAGACAAATGGGTAGCTCACCGATAAAGGTCTTCTGTGAAATCTTTAAAATTTTTCCTCCAGATACGTCCCGATAGCCAGCGAAAATTAAATACAATTACACTGGACAATAGTGACTGTTCTGCACTCCAGGCAAATCATATTCGCAACAACATTCTTTGACTTTCAAATGAAATTGTATGTGAGTGCTAGGGCAACTAGTTAGGTCTGTGAATGCCGGGTTACTTTGTTTTTCGTGGAAAAGAAAGGAAAGCGGAAAATGTTAGGCGGTAAAATGCCTAACGTTTGCATACAAGTGATGAAATTTTCTATTTTTTTGAATGCACAATTAGGCATTGTAGTCGTCGTAATCTAGTAGGTAGTCTGTTGGCTTATTAGACGTGAGGCCACGGCTCAAACCACAGGTCACACATTTACAACAAAACGAAATATAAAAAAATATTTCTTTGGTGACTGCCTCTCAGCAGATTTCTGTAAGTCCCACCACTCATCTATAAAATTAACACACACGCAACATCAGTGTTGCAGTGAGAAGCAAGGTCGCAATCCTAACTAAAGGGTTGTAATGACCAATTGTGTATATGTATGTATGTATTAGGCATTACTCTTTGGAGACTCAACTCATGTAACTTTCCATCAACGATGAGAAGAAACAGGGCAATACATCTGATGTAGAGTCCCATGGGTGGTACGTGAGTTCTCTTCAAAAAAACCGACTGATTCCACGTCAGATGTGTATTACAAACACAAGAAGAAGGTTTACTCATGAGCGGCTAAGCAAACGTATCATAAGCCACATGTGGAACCTGAAGAAAAAATTTTAATCAAATAAAGATAGGTCGCCTAGCTTTCTAATGCCGCATAGCACGATTCAATCTCACTTAATACAGGCGACATGTGTAAGATTATAAAGGATCACTTCACGTTCAATTAAAATGCTTGGCACAGTTTATTGGATCACCCTTTTTAAGGCAGTATTTATAAATAATTGTGCCTATATTTTCCAACCATACATGTAGAGGCCTTTACGAGTATGTAAATGGGTGTGTGTGTGTATGTGATATTGTGTTCATTTGTTTTTATTTGCATCCCATATTAAAAAGAAGCAATTAAAAGCACTTATACTCACTCATAAACCATACACTGAGAGTTTCATATATACAAACATATAAAGGGGGTATAGTAAAAGCATAAACAATAGGAACAATAATAGCAACACTATGAAAAGCATACATACATACATACATATGTATATTACATACACTCACTCTCATTCTCTCTCTCTCTCTCTCTCTCGAATATATTTTACTATACATTCGCCACCAGCTGTGTTTAGTGGTTTTGAATTTTGCCTTTTTGCTTTCTATTTTTTTTTTTTCGTTGTGGTAGTAGTACGACTGCCACTACCACGATGACCACCATCACAATATTTTTTTTTCCGGTTTTTGTTTTTATTTTGCTTTTTGTTCAGGGAAAAGAGTAATTAAACTGGTGACATTTGGCTTAAATTATACCTAAACTTAGTACGAGTATATGGTGGTGGTGGTGGTGGTATTAAATGCTGCTGCCTTTTCCTGCTAATGGCATTATAGTTCATGTTGCCGTTGTCGCTATATTGCTGTTGTTGTTGTTGTTTTTTGATTTCTCTGCTATTATTAGTTTTACTTCAAAGGACAAAATGTCTACTTTATTAAACCCTATAGCAAGGGAGAAAGAAAGAGAGAGAGAGAGCGCGCAGAAGATAGAAAGTGTTAAAGTAAAAAATAAAAATAAGGGAGAGGAGAGATAACAATTCAATTTCTAAGGTCATTTGTTATCACCATATATGGATAAATATTGCTGATATTAAATATTTATTTATAGAATATATCAGCCTTTAATGTTTAATTACGAGGGGTATGGCTATTCTATAGGAAAGCCTAAAACTATGCTATTGTTTCTGTAGTTGCCATTCAATGTATGCTTTAAATATTTCCATAGTAATTTATAATAATAATGATTCCAACTGATAAAAACAATAATTAGAATCGCAAAAAGAAAAGAACAATTTTTGTGAAACAGAAATTAATGGATCGTTCGACTGTAAAGGCCAAATTTTTCTAGATAAGAAATAATAAAAATAATTAGAATTGATGGAAATAAATGTAGTAGAATAGAATATAATTTATGGAGGAATTGCTTTTCATTCCAATAGTTGAAAAAACAATTGTTGTCTCAACTAAAAGCCTTCTTAAGAAAACAATTCACGACCGGAGAGAATTCACAAGACATGAAATCGAATTAAATTGTAAGAAAAAAATTTTTTACTTAGAGCCTGAGCTAAGTTTAATAATAAGGGACCTATTTTAATATAATAAACTTCTAAAAGTAATTTAGATTGTCCTATCTGTGCTCCTGAGCGGTCATGCAAGCATATGTAACTTTTTACTGGAAGGAAGAATACCCATGCTTAAATGAAGCAATCGGTATACCTAAATACCTTGTAGTTGCCATAGTCTAGTAGGTAGTGTGCTAGCTTATTAGACGTGAGGAATCGGTTCAAACATCTACAGGTCAGACATCTGCAACTAAACAAAATAAGAAAAACTATTTCTTCGGCGACTTCTTCTCAGCAGATTTCTGGCAAAAACTCTGAGAGTAAAAAATTGTCATGAAAAATTTCTCAAAAATCTGTCCTTCGAAGTCGACTTTGAACTGTAGGTCCCGCCACTCGTGTATAAAATTAACACATACAACATAAGTGCCGTGAGAAACTAGGTCATAATCCCGACTAAAGCTAATTATGTATGTATGTTATGTATGTAATCGGAATACCTGAAGTCACCGTAGTGTGGTAGGTAGTGTGTTGACTCGTTAGATTAGAGCCCGTGGTTCAGACCAAAGCTTTGAAATCTGGAACGAATCAAAAAATATTTCTTTCGACGACTTCCTTTCAGTCTTCTGAAATGTGCCCTTCGATGTCAATATTAAACTGTAGCTTGGTTATGGCACTGACTAAAGGGTTTTAATGTCCAATTTAGTAGCAGGGGTAGTAGAAGTAGGCCTCTGTAGAAGCATACTTTGCTTCCCGGCTCTTTTGCTAACCTATCCTAAAGGAATTTGAAACTAACAAATATATTGGCTATACAATATCACACTCTGACTTCTCAAGGAATTTCAAAATATTCATTCCGGGAGGAGAGATTTGGTAAAAGAGTGTAACACATTTCGTTAAGACATGGTGTTTAGATTTTCACGAACGGTTTGAGGCTGAAAGGAACTGTGCTGTGGTGGAATTTATTCGTAGTCGGTATGTACGGCTCACTACCTAAGGCTATTTTATCGCTGCAATATCTTCCAGGGAAAAATTACGGCCATCAAAGATCATTAAGGATCTGATCCCTGGAAAGGATTTTAGCGTATTTACTGATATCCAGACTGTCGTCGAAACATTGGGTTCTAACGTAACGAACTAAAAAACAGTTTAAGACTGGCCCGAATCTCTCAACGAGATAGCAGCGAGGTACGGCATTCATATCATATGGAGACCGGGACATAATTGTATTCTAGTTTAGTGTAGATCGGATGAAAAGGCTACAGATGACCCAATCATCGAAATTGCAGATGAGTTTTCTACTTTGGCAACACGTTTGAAGACCTACATACACACGCACATAATTGGTCATTACAACCCTTCAGTCAGTATTACGACCTAGTTTCTCCCACCAATTATGTTGGGTGCGTTTGAAGACCTGGTTTCTCTTAACGCAGTGTTTGTGGTTTCGAACACGGGCATAATAGTGCTACAAATCTGTTTAAAGCTGAATACAGGGCGCATAGAAAGTCTGATCAAGTCTCAAAGGAGCACCACCATCATGAAAATATTTTCTCTTCGTATTATTTTTATTTCCAAAAATTTTTATTCAAATTAAAATCGAATATTTTTTAACAACATTGTGTGAATTCATTAAACAAAAAAGCTTTCATCCATATAAACTAAATTTCAATACTTCCTTTCACTTCAGATCATTAAAGCTTCCTTTCCGTTGATATTTTTCTAACCTCTGGGCTTTTAACTTTTTTGTTTGTTTCTTTTACTCCCTTTTTTTTTTGATCCGGTATTATAAGCAAACAATAGAGGTTCGAACGCCAAAAACTCTTGAAAATTTATTTCAATACATACTCTTAACCCAACCCCACCTACACACAGCCACAGCCACCGCCACCACTTGACGTTATGGATTCTTGAAGGAAAAAAAAAAATATTGTATCGACTTCATTTGCATACGTATACTGAGGAGGCTGTTGACAACAAGTATACGAGGGTATGGATGTGTTAGCAAAGATATTTATATTTCTATTGTATATGTAGCATAAACAGAGTACGATACACAGTTAGACAGATGGAGAGACAGACAGACAGACACAAACCGACAAAATTTATAATACACTTCAAAATAGTTTTTTTTTACTACTTTTGTTTGTTTGAAACAAGAACTGCATACATAATCACATAGACCGGCTATAATGCAGAGGAGAAAATATTGTGTAAAGTTCTGTAGGATTTTGTAATCTGAGAAGAGCTCATAAAACTTTAAAGACAGTTGAGAGCAAATCTATTAACATTTTTTTAAAATTGTAATCATCATGAGTCAAGAATTAATGACAAAGAATTATTAAATATCACTCCAAGACTCTTTATGAGGAATCAGGCAATCATGACTGCAAGCTTGACACGTCTAAATATTTAAAAGTTTCTCCAAACGGATTTTATTCGATCGAATGCCGCAATTGCTTTATTGAAACTGCTGTTTGCATCTGTATTCATTGCCACTATTCCACCTTGGACTGGTTGGACTTTAGCATTATATTTTAATTCGTTTGAAAGACCTAATAATGCCATTATATGTGGAATATAACTTCTCTGGGTGCCGCACATCCGAAATGTCAAATTGTCCATGACTCTGGCGCATAAATGAAGCTGAATTATAGCGATGACATGGGTTATGTTGGCTATGAGGATCGCTACCGTTTTTGGGTTAATCGCTTAAACCTACGGCTTAAGAAAACCCCACAAGAAGAACTCTAACTCGGTCAAATCGCACAATCTCAATGTCCAGTTCACAAATCTCTACGTGATATTACGATTCCTTCAAATCACTCATGCAAAATATCCAATATGGCAAGAGTTGTGCGGCATGTAGCGCCTTCCCGTTAAAACCACATATCATTGATGTCCAGATCATTCAATTCCGGTCAGAATAAGTTTGTAATCATCAATCTATAGTGCTCGCCGTTAACAGTAATGGCTTGGCCAACGTTATTTTCAAAGGAATACGAATCGATGACGTTGGCATACCAAAATTCGCACCAAACCGTGACCTTTTTGGGTTGTATTGGATGCCCTTGGATTTCTTAACGTGGCAGCTTGTTTGTTTACGTAGCCGTTCATTCAGGAATGGGCCTCTATAGTGCCCTTATATCGAATACGCATCGTTGTCTAGGGTCCATGTCTATCCATTCGTAGTGATTTGCTAAAACAGACTTAATAAATAGCAACAAATTTGACTGATATAGCTTCAACAAGATGACCATTTTCAACTGTCACAGTTCAAAAGAAGTTCGTGTTAAAAACGCGATAATTTTGCTGTAGTTACAGATCTTGTACGAGACTATACAAATAGCATCCGCATAATCCAAAACCTATTGTTGGCGTGAAAGACTTCATTTCATTACATCTCTCTTCGAACAGACTCGCTTCATGCATCCGTATAATCCAAAACCTATAGTTGACTTTATTGCATTGCACCTCCCTTCCGTCATGACATTATCCACCAATATGGCAAGCAATAGAGGTTTTCTTTCGGATTACCTTGTTTTACGTTAGTGTTGGTGTGAGATGGTTAACCTAAACTACCATTGTCAAGAAGCGAGAGTTCTTCCAGTAACAACCAATTAAATGCACATTTTTGAAGTTTGAGATGGCTTTGGCTGGATTTGCTGTACTATTCTGCCTGCAAGACACCTATTCAATGTTGACAGAATCCATAACTGGGTCTTTAAAGTCATGCAAAATCTAGAGAACTCTCGGATGAATTCGTTGGGAGCCACTATTTTGAGGAGAGAGTTACTAAACTGCCATAAACGGTCTTAGAGTTCGTTACATTACAGTCCAGCTTGCTAATACTCTTTCCAGAGATATTTCCATTTTTAATAAGCATTATCATGACCTGTATAGTCGACATTTCCGCCTCAAAGACGTTGCAATAAGCCAGTAGGCATGGTAAGCTATGCCTCCCAATTCCAGAATAATTCCTTCATCTATTCCATACTTCTTAATCACGAATTATTTCTTTTTTTTTTTGGTCGGGTAGGTAGTTAAGCATTTCCATTTAACACATACGGTTTCATTTATTTAACATTCTTTTGTACATATTTACTAACTTTTCAATTTTGTTACCAACTACAATTATCACCCACTGTATTTTGTATTGTAAAAACATAATATTTCTGTTCTTTATACGAGAGTACGTACGTACGTACTGTACTAACTTAAGCACTCATGCATACCCAGAGTATGAATTTTATATGAAAAGCTTTTAGTGTAAACTAGTTACCAATACACACATACAGATATGCGATATAAGATTTCTTTAACATTTACACTTACTTATACACTCACACTCCTACTCCTACTCCTTTTTGCTCGACTTCAACTTTAAAAGTCTCCCAATCTTGATGCACTTCCTTTATAACAAACATTCGCTTTACATATCGCTCTCTCTCTTTCACTGCTCGTGTTGTTCTCCACTAAACTAGTCGTATTGCTCTCGTGTTATAACAGTATTATTATTATTATTCACTTGTATTTTGGTTTTAAAAGGGGAGCAATGGCAATAGCAACAAAAGCATTGTAATAGAGCATGTTATACTGAATTAAACACACTGAGAAGAAAAGGAGGGACTGTGTGTGTGTGTGTGTGTGTGTGTGAATTAAACATGATTTTGTATTTCTTTAAATGACAAAATATACAACTGAGAGGGTAAATGTTCCCACACATGTACACCTACAAATTGTTATAAATACATATATTATGCATTTTATTTTACTTGCAATACATATATCATAACACAGACTACAGAGAAAGAGAAAAAGAGAGAGAGAGATATGTAGAGTGGCAGAGTTTTAATACGAGTGTCCACAATTGCTTTGGTGTGTTATTCTTATCTTATGTATCTTATTATCAATGTTGGTGGATATGTGCGTGTACGTTTTCGAGAGTTTATATGATAAAGAGCTCTAGAACTACTACTGCTACCACTACTACTAGTGCCACTGCTACTACTGCTATTACAATTTAAACTACAATAGTCATTGACTTTGTTAAACAATAACATTTGCTTTCATAAGGCCTATGAGAAGTGCAGAAGAAAAGTGTTTTACATAAACATGTTTGCAAAATGTAACTCTCTGACTCTCTCTCTCTGCCTCTCTGGCCCTTCTCCACAATAAGTATAAGTGAGTGAGTGAGTGAGACTGTGTATATGGTTGATATGATTATTTTCAAGTATTCCTCCTCTGTATATGTAATATGCATACAAATACATGTGTTAAATAGGTTAGAGCCATTATATGAGTGTTTAGAGAGATGGTACTTCAAAGGTCAACAATACATAAATTATAAGAAAATAGTTTCCGGTCTCTTTTCTCTCTCTCTCTCTCTCTCTCTGTACAATTTATGCAACAACAAATCTATATGTATGGGTGAGTGTGTGTGTGTGTAAACTGTAGGTGGAATATTTAAAGCGAAATATAAGAAAAATAAAATAAAAAGAAAGAAAGATTTCATTTCTATAAATTTAAAGCAAAAGTTTTTTTTGGAATTTTTTTTTTGAAAGAAAATCGTATAAAGGGTTGTACTAAACAAAAGTTAAGCGTCGTATAAAATCTTTTCTTAGCATAAAAGGATAAACTGTGCATAAATTCCCGTGAAGTGGCACATAAAATCTTAAAATTTTTAGCAGAAAACGCTGACATAACAAAAAAAATATTTTATTTTTCCCTGTAATATTAAGTAAAGGGTTCTGTATTTAGTGGTTAAAACATAGACGGTCTGGCAAATGTGGCAGCTGATAAATATCGCCTATTTAGAGAAAGTGTGGTATATGAACCGCATTTGTTGATTCCAATGTGTTCTCAGCTATTGCGCCTATCTTTTGGCCCATAATGGCGTATTTTTCATATTGAATTACATTTCCATTCGTAATTATTTAGAGGGTGGTAACAAATCTGACAAAGGCTCGATAGAAGGAGAGCGGCAGCTCTGCTTAAACTCTAGAAAAGCAACCTCAGCACTGTTGTCGGGGTTATTACGGGGCATTGCATTATAGGAACGCATGCTAGGCACAATGGTCTTGGACAGCATGCAAATAATTTCTGTAGAAGCTGTCGAGACGAACAGGAGGATGAGACTGTACTTCACCTACTGTGTACATGGGTGCATACTATATGGAGGATCTGAATGAACTGTCATGCATGGATATTGGTAGTCTGAGTCGCTTCAATCGGAAGCTCCGAGTGGTTCCTGGACAAGGGGAAAATGGGAAACTGTGGTATCACAATGAGCCCTGTGTGTGGCCTAAGTGTTTCCTTTCACAACTCCTTAAAGGGACAACCACTTCTACCTACCTACCTAACGTCAACAAGCAAACTTGTCTGAAATGGGGCTCGATGCTCCCAGAAGTGTGTAACGGATAAGTACTTGCATCCGCAAAAAGAGGTCTTTTGATACCAATAATGGTCTTGAAGTGATTTTGGCCTGTATTTTTTCAAAAATGACCGTGGTAGAACAGTTACCATCATTTCAGAGCTTTGGCATCCCACGATAAACGATCTTGCAATTGAAAATCATGAACTGGATTATGAACACCAAGTGGTTTCAATAGGTCGTTGTCGTCAGCTACACAACACGACTGAATTTTTTTTTTATTGCGTGAGAAGTTTCCATAAGGATTTGATGCCGTAAAATTTGTGGCTAGACCGTGACAAATCGGGCAACGTTAGAGCATTTGAAAATCAATATTCGTCAAGTTACCTCCGGAACTGCTACAACCAATTCAATGAAAGTATATCCGACTGTTTTGTCTGCATTATGTTATTGGAATGTGCACAGGATTTAAAAATGTGTTCAAACGTTTACATTTGACTATCACTAATGCTTTTTTGCGGTTTTTCTGGTAACTGATGTTATCTAAAAGAGCGCTATTTATAATTATACCAGCTGATCGTAAATAAATCGAAAACCAGACTATCTCATGATGGGAATAAAGAAGACTTTCAAAGTGTAGACATGTACTTGTGTGTTCCGATAAGCAATGATAATAGTGCAAGTGATGAATCATACGCTACAGAAACTATTAACAAGTACGTGTAATGATCTATAAGAGCGATTATACACATACATACATAATTGGTCATCACAACCCTTCAGTCAGGATTGCGACCTAGCTTTGTATGTTGTAGTACATGAGAGGCGAGACCTACAGTTTAAAGTCTACTCCGGACGACAGAGCTGGCTATGTCTGACCTGGTGTTTTGAACCATGGCCTCACGTCTAATAAGCCAACACACTACCTACTAGACTACGGTGTTTGATTTTACAATGCTCGTATACAAAAATTAATTTCAAACACCATTCATTTGATTTTTCATGAATTCTAAGAGTTGACTAGGGTTGCCGTTTAACTAAAATTCTGACTGCAAGTCAATCTTTATCGGTTTCAAAGCCAGATTCATATATTAAATTGACCTTGTGTTGGTAGCTGAATATCCTCGATTCATAAGGAATCGAAATGGAAAGTAGTAGGTTTAGATGCAGTAGAAATTAACTTTTTAAGGGCTCCAGAGGTCAATCCTTACATAAAATTGGCTATGCAGTAATTACAAATACGCGTTATTCCTGTTAATGTCTCACAAGTCATAAGGAAGATCGAACTGAAAAGTATACGTCATATGGTGTAGTAAAATGTAACCCACACTAGATGCTGGTGGATGGATTACACTTGTTTTTGAAAGATTTTAGTTTTTAAACTGTGTGTGTGGAAAACCGCACACATTGAATGATTATTCTGGAAAGATGGAGAAAGAATAAGAAAATGAAACAAATCAATAAAAAAAATATCGAGAATAAACCACAAAACTACATAGAATTACCAAAGGAAAGAGAGAAAAGTATAGAATAACAATAACAAATCAACATTCAAAATTCTCCTTTCATTAATTATAATACATTAGTTTCCTTTCACTAAACAAGTCTCATCCTCTTACAACAACACTGACCTAATGTTACTGAAACTAACATTAGCAGAAATTTTGGACATGGCAACATTGGGAATGAGCGATGAACTGAACGAAATCGTCTTGAGCATTAAATTTTCTACATATCGCTAGCAGCACTTTCACCTGCACAGATTACTTTATGAAAAAATCGGTTCCTCAAGCAGTATAAGGATTTGAAAAATACAGAAGAGGCTTTTGATCTGCAATGTTAGAGTCAAACAAGGTATTATTTCCGAGATTTGTAAACCTCTTTTGTGTAACATTTTTGGGGAGAAAAAAAATACAAACAAAACTTTTTAATTATGATGACAACGCGGCTATTATAACGACTGGTAAAAATCATTGTATTTTCTCTACGATTTTTGAGAGAAAGTTGGGAGACTTGTTTCAAATTTGCGTCAAGTATATGGGCTCCAGGTTGATTTTGTTCAAAAGCTTACTCTTATATTATTGCTGAAACTTTTCAGACAATACGTAATACTTCCCTCTCTGGGTATAATACTATATTAAGTGACTGAAAGCATCTCTGTCCTGATCACGGCTCTTTACGACTGTCTCAATTGGAAGAAACTCAGACAGAAATACGTGGAAGATTTTTGCCGTTCAGGTTCTCAATTCCATTGCCATAAGCTACAACATGAATACCTTCATCAGTCGTCAAAGAGGATGTAGTTTTTTCTACTTTAAATGTCATTCTGACTCAACGATTTAGAGGGACATCGCAAATCTCTTTATGACTCGGCCTATAATTTAAAAGATAGAATTAGAAAGCAACGCTAATCATGGACATTAGAAATGAAGTCGCATACGGTACAAAAAATAAAAACTTGTAATACTCATGCAATTTGTTCAATAAATATTTGTACAGTGTGCACAGGTTTCAAGTGAAGTGAGCCGCTGTTGCTTAAAATACACACTCATGAGTGTTGTATCTGTTGTCTATCATATTAAACTATAATTGGGCGTCAGTGCCTAGTGAAAGTCATGTATTTGAACATGTTTGTTACTTGGGTTAGGCATCGCAGACATCTGTATATCTAAGGTTCAATAGGTTAATAGGCTTCTTATGTCTAATGGGTTTTTCCTTTTACAATTTCCTTTATTTTTTATAACAAATAATTAAAAAACTAAAATATAATGAATTTCCTAATGTTACCCTTTTAAGAACGCCTCTCTCACACCAATGCCTACTCGCCTATTTGCCTATTTTTAGGCAATGAAAAATAAATATGAATTCATTCGGAAAAAATCATTTTTTTTTTTTTTTGCAGCAACATTAGAAACATTTTGCTGAAGTTTTGAAAGATTGATGGATGGCACATCACTTGTCTTTCTTCTTTTTCGTCTTTTTTTCTTGTTGCTTTTTGGGTCTCAGTTTTAATATTTTAATTTAAAAATATGCCTGATTTTATAGCTTGACTAGCAAAGCATAGCAAGAGTTCAGTCGAGCTTAGAGAAATGAAAACTAATTACAAATGACATATTTTTTCTGTGCATACAATATAAAACAAAGAAAAGAAAAAAAGGAGAGTAAAGAAACTGAAAAAAGGAAAATAAGGAAAAACTTTTTTAACAATTTTTGTTCAAAAAAAAATGAGATTGCAAAATACCATTATTCTTACAAGAAAATGGGGAAAAATAGAAATAAGGCAAGAAATAAAGTCAAATAACATCATAATATACTGCCTACTTTTAGGCTCTTAAAACGAAAACGAGAAAAGCATACAGGGTGGCGTAAATAAAAAGATACATATGTTAAATATATGCAACTCTTATAATATTCATTTAATTTAATTGAGTTATTTTAATAAATTTTTAAATTCCTAACTGACGCAAGCGCTATTTAGATCGGCATGCGCAAACCTGTCAGAAAGGAAAACTACCTCAATGACTTGCCCGGTAATTATTGGGAAGACTCAGCACGACTCAGTCGCATCATATATAGGCTAAGTAGGAGAAAATCTTTACTTTCTGCTCTCGCATTGGAAACAAAACTGCATAGAATTTCCAACAAAATCAAGATGATTGTACTCAAAACAATACCGGATGTTTTGACTTTTTGAAAACTCTCTGAAAGAAGGTGTTTTTAATTTTAATTGTGAAGCCAGCCCTGTCAAAGGTACTTACTTAATTGGTACAATTGGTAAAATTACAACCCTTTAGTCAGGATTACTACCTAGTTTCTCTCAGCACCCATGTTATGTGTGTGTTAATTTTAGCTATGTGTGGTGGGACTTAAATTTTAAAGTCGACTCCGAATAACAGATTTTTGATAAACTTTTCACGGAAATTTTATTTATTTTCATGTTTGAGGTCTGGAGATTACTAAACTGCTGATAGATTGACGATTGTCGCAATCCGGATTGTCACAAATATGTTGCGGAAGGCGATTGACGTTAAAGACACTTTTAAAATCGCTGCAGAATTCAAAACTATATATTCAGAAAATATTTTTCAAACAGAATCTTGTGTTACGAATTCGTCAACGATGATGTTTTTGACGTTCTTAAGGTACTGTTTGGGATTGCTTTTGTGGCCTGTGATGCATGACAGTGAGTTACATTTGAAAAATACTGTAAGATTCACGGATGACACCTCCCTATGTTATTATTGCAATGCATTAGGAAGCAATGTAACCTAAATCTTGCAGTGCATTGGCCAAAAGTTGTCATCCCAATGCGACAACATAAGAGAAAAACGTCCAAGTGTCCATCAAACATTTAAGAATTTTCTAAATGATGTTTACACCTTATGCCTTTTGTGCTGCCGTATTGGGATTTTACAGTGTGGTACCCACTTTAAATGGCCACACCCTGTAGATGTGTAAGCAAATTTCAGAAATATAGTTCAAGAACTTAAATTTAAGTGTATAAGACAGTTAAACACTTGTATACCTATTATAAGAATATAAATATTACATACTTTCAGGCTGAAAAATAAAACACAACAGAAATGTATAAAAGTAAAGCATACTTTTGGGGTATACATTAAATAATAATAGTCAAGCACACTTTTAAGGATAATATATGAACAAAAAAGGGAAAAAATGAGAAACTGAAAACATATGTCAGTTAAAATTTGCTGAGACTGCAGTATAAATTTTATACAACTTGTTAGACGAGCGAGCTATACTCGTCGTAAAAAACACAATTTATGGCCAAAAGCAAAAAAATAATTTACCAAAAAATTATTCTTTACAACAGAGTTGTTCGTAACAGGTTTAAACGAAAATGGTAGGGAAAAAATTCAATTAAAAATCTTTTTTTATTAAAATAAAACAGTAACAGAGGGTTGTTTTCGTGCGATAAAAAAATGCCTGGTAATGTTTATTTAAAAATATATTTTCTATTGTTATTATCTTCAATGTAATTGAAAAAAAACAAATTTTGTAATCGTTCCAAAGTGTTCAATTTTCCATGAATCTGGCGAATAAATCAGGTTAAATTTGACCGATAGCATGGGTTTTTTTTACATACATCTGCAACTTAAGAAAGAGTTTTACGAAGTCCCACTGCTTGATTACAATGGACAGTACAAGGCACCTACACGTGAGATGACCATGCCCTCAAATCGATCGTGCAGAATATGCAATGTGACATGAGCTGTAGTGTACATAGCGCCGTTCTGTTTGAAGTCTTACATCATTGACATACACATCATCCAATTCAGGAGAAAAGTAGTTGGTTATCATCGGCCTACAGTGTTTTCCGTTGTTGTCTGTGATCATTTATCATTTATCATTGCTCAGTGCTGCAATATAATAATTTCAACACCTTTAAGCGCATTATAGATTTTTATCATCGAATGCTTTTTATCATGATTTTTAAAATCACTATCAGTGAAGCGGAAATAAATACTTTTAACGCACTATCTTACCTTACGTATCGGTTTTCCCTTTCTATGAAACTTTTGAAAGATTGTTTGACTTCACGATTAAGTGCATGATTATGACATATTAAGAGGGTTTCATTCAACAAATTGAAGCGAAAGAAAACAAAATTATTTCTGATAAAAAAACTATCAGGAATACTTTCAATGTAAATATATCGGGTCTTCCATTAAGCACTTAACATCTTTAAGTTTAAACAAAACAAATACAAAAGTATGTGTGAGTTACTATCGAACTTTTTTACTCATTTGAAAGAACGCCATGGCTTCCTTGGGTGAAGCGGTTCCAAAGTGTTCAATTTTCCATGAATCTGGCGAATAAATCAGGTTAAATTTGACCGATAGCATGGGTTTTTTTTACATACATCTGCAACTTAAGAAAGAGTTTTACGAAGTCCCACTGCTTGATTACAATGGACAGTACAAGGCACCTACACGTGAGATGACCATGCCCTCAAATCGATCGTGCAGAATATGCAATGTGACATGAGCTGTAGTGTACATAGCGCCGTTCTGTTTGAAGTCTTACATCATTGACATACACATCATCCAATTCAGGAGAAAAGTAGTTGGTTATCATCGGCCTACAGTGTTTTCCGTTGTTGTCTGTGATCATTTATCTTCAGTTCCTGGCTCAGTTGAATTTTACGGAGAGCACGCTCAAATCACGACACAAAATTCGTTTAAGAAACAGGAAATGTAAAGAAAGGAAAACCACAGATGGAAACAGAGTTATATCACCAGCTAGCTAGTAGCAGAGATTAAACTCTCAATATCATAAATTCTAGCAGAGGCTATTTCAGTCAAGACATTGAAGAAACCATAGTTAGGAATCTTGAGTGTACGGCTCTACATACCAGGGCAGAGACATAGTATACGTTCAACAGAATCCGAATCCTTTTCGTTACTACAAATTCCACAAAAAGAAGGGGTAATGTTGCCCCACACCTTAGTACTCGTACTTGCCCTTAAAGCGCAATGCTCTAGCATAATTCTTGAAATTTGAAGACAATAATAAAAAACTGTTCGCCCTCCTCAGTTTCTGGCTATTCTGCTTGTATGTAGTACCACTGTGATTTAAGTATCGACATCCATTAGCAGTAAGCCAGTACGTATTCAACTGTACTCGGGCACTTTAAGAACTAGCAGGGCAGAGAAGTGAAATGGCCATCAAATGATTTATATGTTGATTCAGATATTCAAGCTGATATTGGTATTTTTGCCGGTAGCGACGGTTGACCATCTTTATGTCAATCTTCAAGTCTTATAATGTAAAAAATATCAAGATAAGGTAACGGTTAGAACCTAGATTCTCTCAGCGCTTACGTTGGGCGTGTGTTAATTTTATCCATGAATGTGAGAAGCTTTTCGTGGCAATTTTATTTTACTCAAAGAGTTTTTGCCAGAAGCCTGCTGAGAGGAAATCGACGATTCCTACTAGACTACGGCACTTTGCTTCTGTATAATCCTTCAACTCAATCCTTTGCTTTCATTGTCTTTTCCTAGTGTTCGCATTATAACTTCTTTAAATTTTTGGTTTTTGAACCTGAAGTACTTTAAAGGACATAAACTTAAAAACCTAAAGCATAACTTAAGGCATAACTATTTACTGGTTGTACAGTATGCTATACTAACAGGCATCTCCTGTGGCTATAGTGCTTGAAGGAAATATTCCAAGAAATCTTTTAACATTTTGTTTTCTACTCTTTTGCTATTTGAGATTGCATACTTTCAGGTGCTATTGTTTAAACAAGTTCTACTCTAGTGATTTTCAATTTGTTTGATTAATTTGAAAACTTAAGATGATATATTGTTTGGCAATATCCATCACTCTCTGCAAAAGCTGTTCTTATTCCCTTGTAGTTCTATTTTAGCAGACAAACTAAAGTAAATAACAAAAATATGGCCTTGAATTTAATATTGTTAGCATACATATAAGGGGAGGGAGATTGAAATAAATGCACTTAAAATAATTGCATAATTTAAGGTGCCAACAAAAACAAAAATTAAATTTGAAAATCAATTTATAATTCGATTAAAAATTGGAAGAAATGAACGCAAAAATATAAAAAAAAAATTGTTTTTAGTTGTTAGTCGAAAACAATTTATATTTTGTGGCCAAAAGAAAAAAAAACAAGAAAAGATTTACGTTTATTACCAAAACAATTATGATTTTACTTCCTTTTTGCTATGTTTTTTGGCCATTTAATCGTTATTACCAAAATTACTTTCAAACTGTAAACAAAAGTTTTTGAACAATTTTTCTTTCTTTCTTTCTTTCCTTCTTTTGTTTCACCCATGTTACAGTGGCTAAAAGTTTTAGACACATTTCATATTAACCAAAAAATAAAATGGTTATGATAAAATAACAACAGCAATAACAACAAAAGTACACAAAAAAAGCAAATAAAAATTGAGGAGACGTAAATTATACTTGTATATCGATTTTCAGGTTATGGCAGCAGCAGTTTGTTACCATTATTTTCTTATATATTCTGTTGTTTATTTACAAAATAGTTGTTGTATTGACTAGTTTTTTTTTCGAAATATTCGTTCATTCATTCATTCCTTCATTCAGTTTTTTTCACGATGAGGAAGACTTTTGGCTGGAAGATGAAAGACACATAAAAAGGCAAACAAAAAAAAATAAAACAAAATTATTAATGAGAAAATGGAGGGGGGGGGGGGGAAGAGTGGGGCCATGATGAAAAAATAATATTCATTAATTATAATTGCCAACACTCTCTCTTGCCTCCACATACTAATAATTTCTTTTGCATGCGCAATACAATATCTTCTACGGCTATCAATGACCCAATTTTTTTGTGTTTTGTAACTCTGCTTTGGAAGTGTCGCATTTACTTTGGACACAATTGAACATTTATTTTTTTTTTTTTTTTTTGATTCAGGTTATTTTAATGAATTAGAAAAAATATTGAGTTGACCTGTTCACTTTATTTAATTAAGTTTAATTGCTTACTCAGAAAATAACAATAACTTTCGGGAATACGATAACAAATGTTTACAGTTTCAATCTTTATAATAAAACTCGGAAAAAAACTTTTATATTTGCGGATTTCTGCTTCAAAGTCAATAAAAGTTCAAATTCAAAATAAAAACAAACTATTTTAAAATCTTCAAACCTTTGAACCCTTACTTCACGAAATTAAAAACCCTCAAATCTATTTTTATTTATTTTATTTATTTCTAGAACACACACAGGTTCCAAGAATTTTTTCTGATGATTCAGTCTCATCGTCACTGCATCTACATGTTGGGCACGTGCGTGCTATGAGTCTACAGTTGCCTGTCAGAAGCGGGGTTATTTACCTCATGTTATTCCTGTATAGTCTAAAGTATGACTCACATATGCTCCTATTGTCTCCCTTTATTTTCTCATTGTTGAGCATACATTTCCAAACATTCGATCCCACTCCACAGAAGGGTTCGGGTTCTATCAAGATACCCGCTAGGTTCCTCATGCGTTCGGTGGGGTAGAATGCAGCTAGCCACCTACGACCTCTAAATAAATGGTGTAGGTAGAGTGTTGGCTTATTAGGCAAGAGCCTATAGTTCTAATCTTAGCTCCGATATATCCTGCGAAATATGAAAAATAATTTCGGCAACTTCTGGCAAAAACTGTCATGAAGGGTTTCATAAATATGTCGGTCGTAGTTGACGTTAAAAGGTAGGTCTCACCACTCATAGATGAAATAAATACACACAACATGGGTGGTGAGAGAATCTAGGTTATAAATCTGACTAATATGTTATAATTTCCAATTACGTAAGTATATATGTATCTATACTTACACTGAGATATTTACATACATGGAGTTATTCTAGTTCTCTATATCAACGGACAAAGGGTTGTTAGACTCTGAGTAACGCTGGCGGAAATACTTGGAAGTTCACTTCTTTCAAAGTCTAAAAATTATTATAAATAATCTTATAAGATACCTTAGAAGTAGCATTTGATTGACTGCTCTTTTTAAAAATATCAATATGAGTCGCGGTTTTTTAACGAATGTGTTAATGGGTCGAACAGTTCTCAAGCGAACATGTTAATGGTAAGCAACCTGACTAACCTTTCCTAATGTTGCAAGACTTATTAAATCAGTATTTATGTCCTGTCTAACCCCACATATAAATCAGACCAAATTTGAACGATTACAAAGGTTACATTGTCTTTGAGAACCGATGTGGGTGACGCCTTATTTGCACGCCATCGTGACTTTAGAAAACCGAACAAGAAAATTTCTAACGATAACAAATCACATGATCTCGGCTAGCAGTTCACAGCATTGTCACATAAGATGTCCACACCAGAGATCAGCAATGAATCGTGTTTTCGCTACTCATATGTACTCATGCAATTTTGAGTATGAGTGAATCAACAGAATTGAAATTCAACTACTCTGATTCATTCGTACTCGCTACAGCATTGATTTATAAGTATAGGTTACAATGAGTATGAGTACAACGTTGACATCAAACTCACAACATTCGAAATGTGTTTGATTCATACGCCTACTCATTCTGATTCATAAATTTAGAAAAATACTTATAATACTTATAAGTGATTCGAGTGGCTCGAATCATTCATCAAAATTTACAGCATTTGTTATTGTTGCATATACAAACAAAGAAGAAAGGAAAGACAAAGACAACAAGCAAAGCATACACACAATCTTCTTGTGAGTATAGTAGTGTTCGTACGCGAATCATACTTATTTTGTGCTTCGTGTAAATGTTAAGTAGAGACGAGTCGAAGTCAATAACATCATGCGTATTGTTAAGTATGAATACGATGAGTACTTCCAACTTTGAGTATGAGTAGTATGAGTATCATATTAAAATAAGTATGAATGCGTATAAGTATCAGAAATAATAAGTATGACTCGAATCTACTCATCGTTTTTAGTACTCGTTGCTGATCTCTGGTCCACACCCTCAAATCGCTCATGCTGAATAACCATTAAAGCACGTAGCGACAGTCTATTGAAAACACATGTCCGAATAATCAAGCCTGGTGGCTGGCTGAATCATCAAATTCAGCGCAAAAGAAGTTGGTAATCATTTACCCCTGGTAAGTCATCTTCAACAAAACGAAATATGAAAAATATTTCTACGGCAACAACTCTTAGAGTAAAATAGAATTGCCAAGAAAAGTCTCTCGAAAATCTTTCGTTCGAAGTCGACTCTAAACTGCCGATCCCGCCTCTCCTGTATAAAATTAAAACACACAACATAGGTGGTGTGAGAAGCAATGTCGTAATCCTGGCTGCAGGGTTGTAATGACCAATTACGTATGTTTGTATGTAAGCATCTACCAATAGTGCTCGCCGTAGTATCACTGTCTGCCTGGCGAATATCGGTTTTCAAGAGATGTGACGCTGTCAGTTAAATTCACACCAAATAGCGATTTTTACAGGATGCTTTAGAAACTCTTGAATCTCATGTGGTGATGATGTTTTTTCGATACTCGTCATTGTCTATGGTCGTCTATTTTGATTTAGCAAAACAAACTCAATAAATGACAACTAATATGATCAATCAAACGTTAGCCTATTGAAAACACGTATTCGGATCATCAAATGCAGATCAAAAGGAGTTTGCAATGATCGAATGTAATGTAATGCTCTTCGTTGACAGTGATCGCCTGGCCCAAAATCCACACCAGACAGAGATTTTTTCAGCATGTTTTAAACGCTCTTGAATCTCATGTGGATTGGTATCATCGACAATTTTATTTACTCAGGTAACCATCCAGTTGCCAACTACTATAGAGCCCATTCAGCGAACACGCGTCCATTCTCTGTGGTCGTCCATAGTGATTTAGCAAAACAGACTGAATAAAAATCAACTAATTTGACAGTAGTCTAGTAGGTAGTGTGTTGGCTTATTAGACGTCAGGCCACGATTCAAACCCCAGGGCAGAAATATCCAACAAAACGAAATATGAAAAAATATTTTTTCGGCGATTTCGTCTCAACAGATTTCTGGCAAAAACTCTGAGAGTAAATAACTGCCATGAAAAGTTTTATAAAAAAATCTTTCGTTCGGAGTCGACTTTAAACTATTAGTCCCACCATTAATGTATAAAATTAGCAAACACAACATAAATGGCTTGAAAGCTAATTATGGCAATTATGTTATGTTATGTTGACTGACTAAATGACAACTACTCAATATGACCAATCAAATATCAGTCTATTGAAACCACATGTCCGGATCATCAAATTCAGATCAAATTAAGTTTGTAATCATCGACTAATAGTGCTTGTTGTTGACTGTGATGGCAAACAGCGATATTTACGGGATACTTAAGACGGTTTTAGATCGTCTAATGGTATCGTCGACTATTTTGTTTGTTCAGGTATACATTCATCCAGATTATAATTTTTCGACCAAGATTAGGGTCAATGCTTCAGAGCCCATTCCATTGTCCATAGTCGTACATAGGGATTTAGCAAAACAGAGGGAATATGTAAATGACAACTAATTTGACAGATGTCCGTTATCATATGCCAAAGTTCGGAAGTCCCTGTTTAAAGAACTTAAAGTCTCTGCTAAAGTCCATAAATACATATAACACTACACTTAATAAACAGCAATTAACTGTAGCGTACTGTTGTTCGGGTATTATGTTAGTAAACTGTAATAGTTTATGCCCTATTGCCTTTATACGATTATGGCTTATACGTATGTACATACATGCAAGAGAATATAAAATAGAGAGAGAGAGAATAAAAAAGTTAATATTAAGAAAAATAACAATAAAACAGAAGCGATAAAATAACAAACATTTATTAAGTTATTGTTGTCGTTATTGCCAATATTGCTAACAGACTACATATATGTACGTATATTAACAGTGTTTCTTTTCTTTTTTCTTTCTGAACATGTGGCTGTAATGCAATAATAAACGTTTTCATTTACCTTTTCAAACGTAGTATTTTTTGCACAATATACCCACCATTGTAATATATTATTTTATTTATAAATAACTTACTGTTATTGTTGTTTTATTTATCGCTTTATTTTTATACATTTCTTTTTTATAAATATTACGCTGTGTTATATTTTTTTACCATTTCCACAAAGTTGTTATCATTTGCAACGCTCACTGGTCATTTACTCATTCGATGCTAAACTCGGTAGCAGCCAGTCGGTGGTTCGTTTTCAATTTTTTTTTTTTTAGATTTTTATATCGTTTGACAAGTTCATCAATCACTCTTGACCCGCTTTAATGTCATATTGACATAAAATTGTTTTCGATTTTTTTTTTTGCTTTTTTTTGTTCATTCCATTTCGTTTTAATAGAAGAATTATGAAAACGTAGAAAGCGTTTGTAAAGACTTCAGACCATATTAAATTCAACCGGTAGCAGACGGTGGGCGGCATAAAAGAGCCCTAATTATGGTTTAATGAGCCATACGGTGGTAATATTATTAGTGAAATACAGTGGCAATTGGTAATAATTTTTTTTTTGTTAGTATGTACGAGTATATGAAGTAAAATGAAAGTAAAATAAATAAAAAATAGAAAAACAAATAAATTATAAAATTTCATCAATCAAACCAAGACTTAGTCCTTCTAAAGGACTACACGGAAGTTGGAAACCAAAATCAAATCTGTAAAAAAGCTTGGCAGTGCTTGAATGTAAAAAACCACGCAAGAATGGTGCTACAAATAATGTTTCGCTGAAATTATCAACACATTTACTATAGCACCAAGCGCACTATAAAACGTATTCCGACTTCTGGTCGCAGAAGGCAATACGTAGATCTGCAACATTTTAAAACACAAATATAGCATCACTGGCTTACTACTACAAAAAGGGACGAAGGGGAAGAAAGTACGGCATTTGGCAAGTATGTGTATTCGTCCAATCCGAACGACAGATTTTTGTGAAACTTTTTCATGACAATTTTATTTTACTCTCAGAGGCTTTGCCAGAAATCTGCTGAGAGGTAGTCGCCGAAGAAATATTTTTTCATACTTCGTTTTATTGGAGATGTCTGACTTGGGTTTTGAACCGTGGGAGGCCTACAGTTTAAAGTCGACGCCGAACGACAAATTTGTGAGAAACTTTTCATGGCAACTTTATTTACTCTCAGAGTTTTTGCACGAAATTTGCTGAGAGGAGGTCGCCGAGATGTCTGATCTGGTTTAAGTGACTACCAACTCCTTTTGGCCTGAATTTGAAGATCCGATCGCCATGTTTGATGATCCGGATGTGTAGTTTCAATAGGCTGACGCTACGTGATAACTTAGATATTCAGCATTAGCGATTTGGGGGCGTGATCATTTCACGTGTCAGTGATGTGTACTGCCCACCAAGATCGTACGGTTCAACCTCGTTAAAATAATGGGAATAAATCCATGTATGTAAATATCCCAGCGTAAATATAATACTGGCTTAATTGGACATTGCAACACCTTAGTTAAGATTGGTAGGACCTTAAACTGTAGGTTTAATCTGAAAAACAAATTTTTTAGAAACTTTTCATGCCGATTTTATTTAACTCCCAGAGTTTGTGTCAGAAGACTACAGACTTCTGTCTGACCTATGGTTTGTACCGCGGTCTCACGTCTAAGAAGACAACATACTCTCTACTTGACACTACGGCGACTTCACCGGCGATTTAGTTTAGGATATTAAGAATCGCATTAAAAAGCAAATCAATCTGTTGACAAGGTTTGTAAATCCGCACTAGTTTACTTAGACGGAATGTGAAATATAACGAACGGTACAGTACGGCTGCAAGTCCTATGCCGAAAATCGACAAGCATTAGCGAATAATTTCGAATTTAAATCAATAATAGAGAAGCTTTGCAATGCTGCGTTCTCCTTTACCCCTTCAAAACTCCAAAAATTTCTAGAAAACCTTGAAAACAATCAAAAATAATTAAAAACAAGGGCGGTGTTCATACACATTTACCATATACATACATGCATACATACGTATACGTAACGTACGTTAATAATAATTTGGTCACTTAAAAAAAATTAAAAATTTTATTAATTTTTTTCTTTATTTCTTTTATTAAAATAATTAAAAATCTTTGGTGAATAACAACGAATCAACAACACACTGAATTCCGAAGTACACTAGACAACAAGTGGAATTAAATTATTTGGAATTTTTTTTGCTTTTTTTTATAAATTTTTTTAAAGGCCATTTGCAAAATGAGAAAATAAATAAAATAAAATTATATGTGCTTATACATACAATTGACCGTGAAATTAATAAATTTAAAGAAGTAGAAAAAACGAGACAAAAACATTTGTTAAGAATTGTTTAAAATTTTTTATTTGTATTCATTTTTTTATTTTTATTTTATTTTCGTAGATCAAACACAACATTTTAATTGAATTTCTGTTTAAGTTTTGTTTTTATAATTCTCGTTTCTACATTTTCTCGTTATTCTACAAAAGCCTAAAGAGAGAAAATATGGGGGCCCTAATAAAGGACAGAAACACATACACAAACAGAAAGAAAAACAAAAAAAAAACCATCAACATTCAAAGCAACACGGCAACCTTTTGTATCTTCTTAAACATACGGACAGAGCCGTGTGATGAAATGCAAGATGGAGAAGAAGAACAAGAATAAAATTTGCATAAATTCAATTTGTGTGGCAAGAAAATTTATACCAACAGACAATCAGGAGGCATGATGCATACACATCCTTAGAGAACCAATATGAAACACATACTATCATACCCCGTATGTATCCATACACAATACGAATGTATATAAACAATGACATCAACACACTAACACAACACCACTGCAAACGAATATACAGCAAAGCACTTAATTCAGAAAAAACATCGTTACAAAAAACATTGGTTTTTAATAAGTTGGAAGAGTTAAAGAGGGGGATGAAAAACAAAACCCACTAGCTTGAGACTCAGGTATACTTACATATAAAACAGCTGATATATGTAAGTAAGCATCACATATAAGGCAACACAAATGTAATGTCATAATAAACATGGGTTACCATTTCTCTAAAAGCAAACAAACACGCAGCTTTCCGGCCTAACACTCTACGCATTATAAAAAAACAATCTCTAGTACGGCGCTATCCTATGTACTTATTGTTCGGAGCTATCAAGAAAGTCTTTAGGGCCTTTAGACACCATTGAAAACCATCTAAAAGAAAAGAAGTACCCTAGAAACAAATACGAGGTATTGTCGACGATTAAGAACTTTAAGATCTCCACAATGGGAATGCAACTCTACCATTTTGAACAAGCCGAAGAGTATTAAGGTGAAGAAGTGTCATAGTATTGCGGTAATATGATTTATATGGTGTCCGTATAATGTCTCCTCCAAGCCCATTGCCCTGACATACTTCATAATGCGGTGTAAACAAAGACTACCACTTGATATACTCCCAGGCGTTTTCTTCTGGAATGCATTAATACGGGTTCTTATAATGTATTCGCATGAATTATTGTGAGCGTCACAGAACCTACATGTTGGGATTGAAACAACCTCCACACTGAACAAATGTACCATGAGTCTTACAGTGCCCTACCAAAAGACCGATTACCAACCTCAGCTAATTCCTCGATAGTCTACTGCATGATACAGATCTGCTGTTATGTCAAAAGCTTTGACTGCCTCAGATCCATGTGATATGAAACGAGTCTTTGCCTCCCTTTAGCATTGCTTTCATTGAGCATATATCTTTCCAAGCATCCGCTCTTACTTCACATAATGATTCTGACACCTTTGACGGCATGGAATATACTGTCCTCGTCTGTTTATTCATTGCCGAGAATTCCCACAGGTCCTGGAATCCAAGAGAGGGTAATCTCGGTAATCTCAGTTCCCCAGACAGTCCATATTCGGTTTAACCTCGGAATAGTATAGTGCTTTTGCTTTTATACTTCCTATCCTAATTGAATTGAGTACATCTTTCAATGGCATAGACTTCCGCTTGAATGATACCTGCTTAAATGATACCACATGGGCTCGGTACCAAAAACTGCTGCTCCTGATTCTGCTTCTAAGATCTTTTCTTGACCCATCTGTATACCACAAAAGAGTATGCATTGTCCAGATTACTCCATTCATCTTTATTACTGAGTCTGGTTGCGAAGCACTTGTTAAAATCGTAGTTTACTGGTTCTTTTTAGGGGACAGGAGAGAGTTGTCAACCAATCAATTCCTTAGGTCACGAAATCCCCTAATGAATTTCATGTTGAACTTGTCTCCCATCATAGTCTCCAAAGCTTTGATCTTCACCATCATGGGTAGCGGACTTAAATCCAACAGAGCTTCCCGCGATGCTCTGCCCCTGATATAAGGATAAGGAATGTAATAGATATTCCATCCTTCGATATCGTATATTTGGGTGATTTCTTCTATGATAATTTCTTGTATCTTCTGTTAAACATTTAACATTGCTATGTTAACTTTAGCATTGGCTCTGTTAAAATTGTTGGTTTTTGTCTTTGCTAGTTAAATTCGAATTTAACTTCACACACATTTTTTTGATGGCATGTCTGGCCTTTCCTGAGATGATCTTCAAATGAGCTCACAGGAGTAGAATAATAGAATAATAATGCCTCTATCATCTCAGTTATTCAACATCATGTTGGATGATATTACGATATTTGTTCAGAGGGAAGAGCAATTACAAGTATTTGGATTATAAGTATGATATTTGTTTGCTCTAGGACAAGATCTATAACATGCAAGCAAAAGTTGACGACGTTAAACTGTAGGTCTCACCCCTCATGAGTAAAGCTAACACGCGCAATAGTGAGTGGTGTAAGAAGCTAGGTTGTAGTCCTGACTAATCGTTACCAGTCACAAAATACTACAACGAAACGGTGAACAATTTTGTCGCGAAAACAAATCAGTGGTGAACTCATGTTATGGTTTAGGAGAGTAGGATTAAAATCTTTTTAATACTTTTTTTAAATAAGAAGAGAATCGATTCGAAATTGCTTTTAACAAACTAAACAATGGTAACCCCCAATATATACATACAAATGTGCGTACATATGGATTGAGTCAAGCACTCATAGACTCTTATACTCATATGCTCATCTTAAACACTTAGTCAACCTTGTCACTTTACAAGTTGCTTGGCTCATGTCTTCTATTATTCTTATACAATGCACAATGGGATGTGAAATATGAAATGAATATATTTTAGAAAATTTAATTTAATAAAATACAACAAAAATATTCAACAACAACAAAATATGCAGAATAAATTAGAGGCCTTTTTTGAATCCTCAACCCAGTAACTAATACTTGGCTGCCACAAAAAGTTCTTGTTTTAAAGCCATTGTGTTGGCTGGCTTTTTGCTAAAAAATTCCTTTGGCAAGGCAACTGTTTCTCTCTTAAGAGATCTGTGCCTTGGCAATATTTAAAAAGAAAATACAAGGTATTGTTCGAGAATTTTTGCATTGTGTCGATATGAGTAGTATATGGGTATTATGAACTGAAGCTGAAACAAGTGTGTGTATATGGGCATGTGTAAGTAAATTTCACTAATAAAGTGTGCTACTGTTTGGCACAGACTATTTAGATTTGAATCATACACCCACCACCTACCCCCGCCATACATTTATTAAATATCAGCTGATTTTCTGTTCTCTTTTTAAAACAAACCACACGTACATAATGTGAAAGGAAAAGGAAATACAACCAACCAACATGTGTTATTAAACAAAAACATGTCAAATCCTATATACACAGTGTATATTTAATAATATTCGAATTATTTTAAGTGTATTAGTAACAGCTGTCTGTGTAGTGTATAGTTGTAGTAGTAATAACTATAAAATGTATCAAAGGAAACAATTTAATTTTATTTCTCTTTCAATCTTTATTTTTTTTTTTTTTTCCTGCTTTCCTTTCTCTCACACTTACACATTCGCACTTGTACAAGCACTTTCACTCACTTGCTTGCTCGTTATTATTATTGGCCATTTGCCAATACAAAACGCAAATGAAAATCCGAGTGAGAGAAAAAGAGGGAGAGAGAGAGTCAGACTGAGAGAGACATTTCTGAAAATAAATATTTTTTCAATATAAATTTTATTATGAAATCGATTATTGGCAACTAAAATTTTATTGCATGTAAAAATAATAAATAAACGTACAAAAAATCATAAATCACAGAAAACCCTAAAAGTATACTTGAATTTTTTTTATTATTTTTTTTATAAAGGCTTTCAAATTTGTTTACAACAATAATGAAAGAATTTAAGAGCATTTAATAAATAGTGAAAACAGTCGAAAACTTATCGAGTTACACAACATTACAAACACTTGTTTGGAGATCATAAGCCAAAGTGCCTAAAAATATGCTAAATGAAATACCCAAAAGCAGTAATTATAAATGCCTGTTCAACTGTCAATTATTTTTTATTTAAGGCGCCTAAAAATATACTTGAAATAAATAAATTATAATTATGAAATAAAAAAATTATCAGAAAAGATTTACATTTTATTCATACAATGAGTAAAACATTTTCTACCAAATTCTATGAGGCGGATCAAGTAGCGGACCATCCAATGTAGGAAAGTGTACCGTCTTTAAAACGAGACTTGCTGTTGCAGTAATATTTGTTTGTGAGAGTTCAGTTCATAGCCAAAGAAACACTCAGTTCAATAGCTCTTGTAGTCGTTTGCCGAAATGCCAGGTCTATCGAGATGACTTTCAATTAGGCAGTAGCCTATCAGAAGTGCAATAGTGCGATGGGTAGCTTTGTGAGTTAAGGAAAGAAGACAATGTCCTGTTACTAATCATATCAATCTAGTGCAGCCCTACAATATCTCCTGCAGGCCCTGAGAAACGTCAGAATGCTGCGAGGCATGCAAGCAGGTGTTTCCTTTTGCGATTCAACAATGCCCAACGTATTCCAAAAATATGTATCAGTGATTCATTCCCATTTTCACAGAATCTACATGTTGGACTTGAAACAATCCCCACTTTAAGTAGGTGTACTTTGAGCCTACAATGCCCTGTCAAAAGACCGGTTACCAGCCTCAGGTTATTCCTCGATAGTCTGAAGCATGACACAGATCTCCTCTTATTGTAATTTTCCAATAAAAGTTTTGATAGCTTCAAACCCACTCGGCTTGTTAATGAGTCTTTGGCTTTTTTATCTTCCCTTTCGTTGAGTATCCCTTGCCAAATATTCGAACCTCACTACCACCACCGACGTGGAAGCTGCTCTCCTCGCAAGTTCGTCTACTTGCTTATTGCAGAGAAATCCCACATGATCTGGTACGCAGCACAGTGTAACCTTAGCTGATTCAGTTTTCCCAAACAGGCTAATACCATCTTCGATTTAATCTCATAAGAGATCGATTGGCCGCCTGGCTCTCAGATAGTAAAACTCGATAATTACATCAACAAGCAAAATTATTGTATCCGATAAAAGTGTCTACTTGGTGCGCCTTATGGTCTGGAGATGACAATGAGCCACATTTATTTGAAAACTACCTTGAAAGAATTTTTATCCTCAATGGTTTCAATACAAGAATGCCATGAGCAACAGAACACGATCGATTGTGACTTTGTGCAATGACAAGTTGCCAGAAACAGTGATTTCACGTTTTAGTGAAGTTAATTGGCTACCAAGATCATAGGATTTGACGCCGATTGAAAGGTTTTTGAGTGCTACGCAGTTAATATCATTAGCAACACAAAGTTTGAAGTTATTTTAACCTTCAAATAGTCTCAAGAAACATTTGTTAACATTTGACAAATAGGCCTTAGCATTAAACGACAAGACAGAAATAATGGATGGATTTTAATTAAAGGCTGAAAATAGCACGCATTTAAAAGAAGACGCAGGCATTTATTACAAGATATTAAATGTCTTGCAAACAATAAACAATTTTTTACAAAAAGGAAAATGAACACAAAGATTGCGTGATTCAAGCAAGCGTATTAAAAATATGTCCTCTTATGCTCTGGTTTCTTTCTTTAAGTCAAATTAGTTCTTATGGTTCTACTACTAATTTTCGTTTTTATTAAAATTAAAGTACAAAAACATTAAAACGCAAATTTATCATTTGTCTTCTTCTGCTCTACTCTGCTCTGGTATTTTATTATTATTGTATGAAAGTAAATAACCTAAAAGTATGCTATACATTTTTTTATAGGACACATACAGCATCCATTCATCGTTCACAACTCTGTAGGCATTTGTATTTGTGCATATACATAGAAGCTACTGAGCTACTGGCTTCTTAACAACAGTTACTATTATTTTGAAATAGAAAGTAAAACTCAGACAGAGAGAGTGAGAGAGAGAGAAAGGGAGACAGTAGAAGAGACATATAGAAATGAAACAAAATGTAAAGGAAACAAAAGCAAAAAAAAAATACTGCAGATTTTCATTTTTTGCGTTTTTTTTTTGTATTTTTGTAATTGTAATGGTGGTTGTGACAGTTACAATGGCAGAACCAACGGTATTGTTTTAACAGGAAACGGATGTTGTTATTTATGTTGCCACTTTTTATTTTTCATTGTTTGTAGTTATTGCTAAAGCAATCTTTTATATATAAAAAATGTGTGTTTGTTGGTTTGTTTGTTTATTTAAAAGCTAAGGCAGCAGCTTACTCTAGTGCCCTAAGCTTTAAAATTTGTCTGTAGATTCTTTTATTATTGCCATGTAGGTGTGTTAAAGTACTGCAATTATACAATCCATTATGCTGTTTCTATAATGTCACTTCCAACTCTGTTGCCCTGAGAAACTTAATAATTTTGTCCAGCGTCTGTTTAACTGAGGCAATCAGAACACCTATGTTCTTTAACTTGCCACAGATTGTGAGGTCAGTTCATCAGCAATGCAAATTCTAACGATATCCCTATGTCCTGTAATAATTCTCTGCCACTCCTAGCACTTAATGCACACGCAAGTGTTGCCTTCTGTGATGTATTAATGCCTACATATTAGGCTCAAACCACTCTTTATTTTGAATACGTATCCTTTGACTTTTCAGTGTCCAGTTGTGTGTTATCTTAATGCCACTGCTGCATAGCCTGAGGCATGTCTTAAATCTCTTCACGTTGCAATTATAAAACAAAAGTTGAGAAAAATTGTTTCCACTCACTTAAACAATCAAAGTTAGAGTATATAAGGCACGGAGTTTCCAGAAATAATTGTGAAAATGTTATTGCATCTGAAAAAATTGACTGTTCGGTGATAATTATTCTCTGTAGGTGTTATTGGACGGCATTTATCGAAATTATCTCAATTCAGAGCGATTTTTTTTGACCTACAATTAAATATTATGAATTAGACAGTGTGTTGTGGCAACAAGACGTTACCACAAGTCATACAAAACAACCGATTTTATATTTATTTCGTAAGAAGTTGCCAGAAAATATAACTTCATGGCTAGCTAGCTCAATCAAGCTATTTGACGCCATTATGGGTCTTTTGTAAGTCGGCGACAAAGATCGTATGTATGCGGAAACGATGAAAACCAACACTCACCAAGATACCGCCTGAAATATGCGATTATGTGGTAGAAAACTATCTCAAAAGCAATGACGGCTGCAAGCAGTGCAGAAGCGGTCATTCAAGTGACATTGTAATGCGTACATGAACTTGTCGTAGTCTAGTGTCTAGTGTGTTGGCTTATTGAGCGAGAACCCAGGGCTCAGAACCCTCGCTCAAACATCACGAGTAAAAAGAAATACGAAAAAAAATATTTCTTTCAGAGACTTCCACTCAGCAGTCTTTTGGCAGTTTCGGGTTCAAACCGCACCTCAGACATCTTGTACAAAAACTGCTTTCACTGATCTTCTGGCAAAAACTGTGAGAGTAAATAAAATTTCCATGTAAAGCTTCTCAAAAATCTGTCATTCGTAGTCCACTTTAAACTGTAGATCCCGCAACTTACGGATAAAATGAACACACAAACACAACATGAAAGAAGCTAGGGTAATATAATGACCAATTAAATAAGTTTACGTAGGCATTACGTACATAAGGGCAAGATGTAGGCTTTATAATGAAAATAAAAATCGAACCTTTTAAGTGGATCTGCGAAGCTTACCAGATTTTGTTGAATAACACGCAATATTTGTTTATAAAAAGAGATAGAGATTCTAGGCTACATGTTGTTGTGTCCTATTGCCTAAAGTTTTACTTCTTGCTTTCAGCTTAATTTACAATAACAAAATAAGAGAAATACTAAAACAAAATGGAAAAACAAAGAATCATTGTACATTGTGTGTTAAGGATTCTTTAGAAAAATCTACAGGCAGGCAAGCAGGCAAGCACAACATAACGAGAAAGGAGGCCACTAAAATCCTTACAAATAAAGACTATTTTGCATGCAGAGTTGTTAAATATTTATTTTATTAAAAACAACAAGAAAAAATGAAAATTCTCTTCATTTTTAGATTCTACTATTTTATGTGTTTTTTTTTAGTTTTTTTGTTGCTGCAGAGCAACTGGCGTTTAAATTAATGTGCGGCTTAAACTGCTAAAGTTATTTTAGTAACCAATATAGAGAGAGAGTGAGAGAAACAACAACAAAAAAAAACTATGAAAATAACGTAAACTTAAATGAGTTTCTGTCTCTAGAGACCTTGACCGAATTAAATGTGTCATCATCAACATCATCATCATCATCGTGGAAAGACACACACAATAATTTTTCTCTCTCTCTCTCCATATATTCTTCATGCATTGGCAAATATTTTTTCTAATTTTTTTCTATGTTTTATTCACCGCTTTAGGGAAAAAGAATTTCTTAGCCACACAAGAATGTTAATTTTAATTAACCCTTTACGTCACCACAGATGTCCTTTAATTTAAAAATTTTTACAAAAAAAAAAAAAACAGAAAGAGAGAAAAACTTACCAAATTTGTTCTTTATCAATGGCCAAACTGTAAAGAGAAAATGAAGAAGAAAGAGATTGAAATTAATAAATTATTTAATAAAGGAAATGTTTGAATTGTATACAATGCAACAATGCATTTCAATAGCTATGCAACAAATGTGGCTTGAAAGTTAGCCCAACCAAGCCAAAGTCAGTACATGTAGTCCACTTCTCAAGCAGATACAAAGTCCCTCAATTTGTTTCGCCTGGTATCACTCAACTCAAAATATCTTAAAATCGTTTAGAGCAGTAAACGAAACTAGAATATGAATACAAGATCCAGAACCATTAGGACGATAACTGTTCTTTATTGCTTCAGGTAAGCGACATGCATAAACTGTAAACTCAACCCTAAAAATGTGCACTGTAATCCAACTAACTCTGTGCAGAGGGGCCGCGGTCTAAGCATATTTTTTTAAGACCAACACTCAGGAGATGAAATCGTACTCAAGTAATGCATTGTGTTGGAATAACAGAAAGATAGAAAGAAGAGTAGTGTGCGACAAATTTTATTTTTGGAACATTTTTTTATGACCAGTGTGACTTATTCGACTTATTTTTTTGCGAAAATTGCTCTGTAATAATTCTCTCTCTCTTTTTCTGTATCGGTTAATCTTATAAAGTCAACAATCAGACAATCACAAAACATCTAGGGTCTCTGGTAGGAATCGAACACACGGCCTCAGCATTTGAAGTTTAGCACACTACCAACAAGACCATCAGGGCACCCATGAGGTTTACGATAACATGCTTTTAGGATTACATCATCTGCATTGTTTACAATGATATTTTGGCACAACAGGTAGTTGCGAATGTGGCAAGAAGACGCCACAAGAGCATAGTAGTATGGAAGCTATAGCAATGCCAAAATCTTGCAAATATCTGACCTTGATATACCTATAAGCTACATAATACCTGAACCCATTTTCGATTCTAGTTTGACACCGAAAATATCCGATAGATTTTGATTTTCGTTAATGGTTTACTCCTCCAAGAAAATTTCGGCCAAGTATTCACTGAAAGATCAAGACCAAGCGACAAAGTCGGTTATAGAATCTATGATTGTCCCTTGCACTACCCGTTTATTGTACTACAAATCAGGCTGAAATAATGGCTATGAACACTACTGCTGTGAAATCCAGTATTGTAGTATATCGATTAGAGATAAAAACATATTTACGTAAATAATTTGGTCATTACAACCCTTCAGACGGGTTTACGAACTAGCTTCTCGCACCACCTATGTTATTTTATACATGTGTGGCGTGATCTAAAGTATACAGATATTTTGAGAAACTTTTCAGAAAAAATTTATTTACTCTCAGAGTTTTTGCCAGAAATCTGCTGAGAGCAAGTCGCCGAATATTCAAATTTCGTGTTGTTAGAGATGACCGACGTAGGGTCCGAGAATGCCGAAAATTTGTGGACAAATTCAATGGTTTTCCTTGTATGCCTTCCCGAATATGGTAAAATTGAAGTAAACAACGCTGACACACATGGAAAGGCTAATACAACAGCATATGTATTTGAGATGCGGGGAGGTACCTAAATATTTTCCCACAAATTTAAAGATGGGAAATTGAACTCACTTTTATAAAGACCAGACAAATAATGTCCTTTAGGAATATATAGAGAATAAGATTTTCCTTATAGGAACCTCTTTAACCAGTTTTAAGAGGACACTGTCTCCTTTCTGCAGAAGCTGTATTGGAAGCGTAGGACACCACAGAACAATTTCTTTGTTATTGCTCGGCACTTGTGGCAATCTGAGACAAAGGGATTACTAGGTCCCAAATGACGACGTGTTCGTTAACGACGACTGCCGCGAAAGTATTTCTGACAATTTAAAACCAGCAACATACACACATCCATACATACATATTTGGACATTACAAGCCTCTAGTCACACCACTTACGTTGTGTGTGCTAATCTTATATATACATAAGTGGCGGGATCTACAGTTTAAAGTCGACCCTAAACGACAGATTTTGTGAGAAACTCGTCATGGCAATTTTATTTACTCTCAGAGTTTTTGCCAAAAATCTGCTAAGAGGAAGTCGCTGAAGAAATGTTTTGTTTCATATTTCGTTTTGTTTGAGATATCTAACATGGAGTTTGAACCGTGGCCTCACATATAATAAGCCAAGACACTACCTACTAGACTACGGCTACTTCAACAAGCTGCATTGGTATGGCGAAATGAATAACTGAAAATTTGTTTTTGAACATGAGATCAGGACTGACAAACATCATATTTCCTCAGTTCTGTGTTATTCATGGGTACTTGTGACTATACCTGCTCCAATTTAAGCTAGCTGATTGGCCTATGCGGCACTAAAATAAAGCACCCTCTAGAATAAAGCGATGAGAGGAGTAAATGCTTACAACTGATAAGGTGTCTGAACGGTATACAATCAAAGGAAAAAGTCGCCACACACCACTGTATTTTTATATTTTTTTTCCCAACAATTTCTATGTTATAAATATTTCTTTTAAATTCGCATTTTCTTCAAACATTTTTAATTGTAAATGCCTACAACATTTTTTTTTAATTTGGGAAAACCACACACATAACTGTGTGTAGACTTTTTTTCTTAGACTGTAGGTTATCATACAATCAAGTGTTATAGATTGTTTCTTTTTATCTCTCTCTCTCTTATGTCTTCTAATTATTTAATAATTTTATCTGTAAGAATTTAAAAAACATTTTTAAAAATTCCCAGACATTAGATTAGTTGTGTTGGAAGAATTTCGAAGAAATTAATTCGATTTCAAGTCTCTAAAGTATGATAACTGAGGCATGTTACAACTCCCGAGTCTATAGACAAGACAGTAACAACAAATTATTGATTTATAATGTTAACAAGAAAATATTTTGTAGAAAATTGTACAACAAATACTATGTTTTTCTTATATTCTAGACATGAATCATTGTGTTATCTGTAGCGTTATAGTAGCAGCAACAGCAATGTTATTCCCAATTGTAACATTGATTATAATGTTTTAACTAGAAACACTTAAACAGCAATAATAACAATATTTATTCACTCATTCATTCATTCATTCATTCAGCCATTCATTCATACAGTTATTTATTCATTCATTCATACATTTTTACAGAATATTTGTTTGCGTTTTATTTAAATATTTACAAACAAACAAACAAACAGAGATATTCCGTCTAGCTAGCTTTTATTCTATGAGCATATTATTATTAAACAGGCGTAGTTAAAAATTATAAGAAGAAATTCTTACATTATTAAAAGCCCTTGTGTGTTCCCCCCATGTGTCCCCGCCCGTGTTTAACTTGACATTATTTAGGGTAATTACACTGTGTGTATTATTGTTCAATTCTTATGCAAAAGTATTAAAAAAAAAACAATTCATGAATCATGCAGAAAATTAAATGATTGAAACAATATTGTACAACATGTGCTACATGTATCTGCTGCTTTTGCATATGCTCCAGCTGCTTATAATACTTATACTTGTCAGTTATAATAAAATTTATAGATTTCTTAAGAGAATATTCAAAGGAAAACTCTTATTTATGCTTACAAATCTATAAATATTAAATTTATTTAAATTGAAAGCATACTTCTAGGTAATGTTTTAATTCAAAACATACTTATAGGCTACACAATAGAAAAGTAAGTTTTTATTTCATTATAAGGCTTGAGTCCTGAACATTATATGGGATATATTTACTAATTAATTGGTCATTACAAACATTTAGTCAGGATGACGATCTAGCTTCTCATACCACCCATGTTAATTTTATCCATGAGTGGCTAAAAAGCTACATTTTACGAAAAAGAGATTTTACGAAGAACAGATTTTTGAGAAGCTTTCTAATGGATATTTTATTTACTCTCAGAGTTTTTGGCAGAATATTACTGAGAGGAAGTCGCCGAAGAATTATTTTCGTTTCGTTCAAGATGTCTGAGATGGGGTTTGAATCACGGGTTCGTATCTAATAAGCCAAGACACTACTTACTAGACAATGGCAACATTACGACTACACGAAATGTCATTTAAAAGACCGCTTTTGGATTAATTGCAGGAGTCGATCTTTTGGCGAAAGTTTTCGGTGGCATTTCGGGTGGTATCACGGCGTTAACTTGGCAACTGTTTTTAAACGTTCAAAAATTAGATACGATCTCTGAGGCAGCTCCTTAGAAAGGTCTAATGGTCTCAAATTGCATCTTGTTGGCCAGTTGATATAGTAAAAATGTAAAAGTACCCTTTCCGGAAACTTTTCATGCACTAAAGCTCTCTTAGTAACATAACAGGGCTCTGTTAGCTGAGTGGGTTTGCGTCTAGGATTATAGATTTTAAGAATCTATCTTCAAATATACAATAAAACACTATTACTAATATGATAGAGCTTTGTTAATTGAGTGAATTTGCGTCTAGAATTGTGGAATTTAAGAACCTTCATTCACATATTAACACAGCCTAAAAGGACATGTGGCAACATCATTCGTTTGTAATTCATTCGCCATCTGATGATGTTGCTTTCGGGATTGATATATGAATGGGCTTTGAGGAAGATAGAACTCAGAGCTACTGGTCAATGGAAAGCACAAAAACTGCTTTGTCCACTGGGAGAGTCATTCGATAAGCTTCTAAAAGACCCTGTTCTTATTTATAAAAATTTTGAAAATCTTTTTTGAAAATCCTACATATGTAAACTTTTTTTTTATAAAAGTTTCGCAATATACATATATTGCAACTTTTTCTTTATGTGAACTCTGACCTTTTGTAAAATAACTTAGAAATAAAGGCCACGACATCAACTGGTTTTCATTCCACATAAAAAACTGCGTGACTCCTTTAACTAAAGTAAAGTTTACTGTCTTTTAATTAGCTACCCTAAAAGTATGCCTTTAATTACATATTTTGTATAAAACGCCAAACCATATGCTTTAAAAAATAATGAAAAGAAATTACTCAAAATGCCAATGTGAAGTCAAGCATTTCCCAATTCATTTTCTTTATTTTTAAACTTTCTTTCGATCAGGTTCATTTCACTTCATAAAAAGGGAAAAAGGTTCACTCATCTTTATATGAAGGGGAGGATGTTTTCCCCTTTTTTAATCCCTTTAGTAAAAGTGTAAAATGTTTTACGGCACGTTCCTCTGGAGTAAACGAATCATTATTATTATTATTTTTCCTTAACGTTTAAGAATTTTTTTGGTGATTTTGCTTATTTAACAGTTCAATAAATTTATCGATTTCAGTTCAGGAGGTTTTTCTTTTTCACATACCATTCGTATTGGTAATTTAGGCAATGGCCTATACGTTTCTGGGTTTAAAATGGTAGCAACAAAAAAAAACACAGAAAGAAAGGGATGCGTTGCATCAATACGTTTAACATTCCTTTCCAAAAGAGCAAGCAGTACATTATTTATTATTATGGTTTGAAATTCTCAAACATACTTTAAGGCGCTTAACAGAAAAACCTCAATACCGAACCCACAACACCATCATCATCATTTTCTATTTGCTGATTACAGCTAAAGCTCATAATGTAGACAGTATTTAAGGATTATGAAAATGTGTTGGAAATTGATAAAACAGACAGGCTTGTACAGGCTTAAATAATAAGGAAATAAATTTACTTTTTCCTTTAGGAATACCTGAATATATTAGTTTGTTTGTTTAAGAACAATAACTGTTTGCTTTATATTCTTTTTAATATTTTGAATAGGTTTGGCACCTCATTTGTCTACGAGAATACCTAAGATAGGCTCTTGTAAGATTAACTTTCGTTTTTAACTACAAAGTCAGACAAAAAATTAAAATCATTGAAACAAAAAGCGGGGCACCTAAATTTCCACACAACTTTGCATAGGTAACTGTGGTAATCCTAAGAATATAATATTGGGAACATTTTTCATTTTCATCTTATTCCAAATGACCGAGCTAAGACATGAACCACGGGGTTCTTGTCTAATAAGCGAAAATTCTACCTACTAGACTACGCTGCTTCAATGTCTGGCGATATTACGCTTGTTTCTATTTATTTTTCATTTATTTTTGGTCTGGCAACTTCGAGAATACCACTGTTGAATTGTTATAGTTATTCGTCATATTTCATCCTATAAAGTATTTAACCATTTAGTGCCGTTCTGACAAGGCTGTCAACTGTTAAATTTTTTCATATGTTGTGCCACTTATTCAACGAAAAGTCGGCCATATGCGAACATGGAAGAACGTGTTAAAATAGTTAAAATATTAGCTATCCGACATAGGCACCTTTCAAACATTACGCACTGATTATGGTCATCATAAGCGAACTACTGCGCAAGTAATTATTGAGATTATAAAGAAATTAGAAGAGACTGGAAGGGATACAGATGTGGTTTTAGCGCGTATAATGATAAAATACTTTTTGCAAAGTACCCGATTTGTCGATTGCATTACGTATCCAGCAATTGGTCTGCCTTACGCATCATTATGACGTAGTATTTTCCACTTTAGTTTAGCACCTCAATTTTATGCAACAATTAGAGCCGTCTGACCTTTCACAACAGCATAGATGTGCTGACGAAGTGTTAGAGCAATAGGCTTTCAATGCTGATTTTTCGAAAAAAAAATTATCTTCAGCGATGAAGCTTCTCTCTCATGTGGAGCTCAAAGAACCCCGAATTGATTCTGGAAAAGTTTATTACATCCGTAATAAGTGACAGTTTAGAGAGAATTATAGTCTGGGAGTATGATTGGATAGTATATTTTTCGAAAATGTATGTGCAAGAAGCTGTGAAGTCGCCGTAGTCTAGTAGGTAGTGTGTTGGCTTATTAGACGTAAGGCCCGAGTTCAAATCCCAGGTCAGACATCAAAACGAAAAATATGATAATATTTCTTCGGCGACTTCTTCTTAGCAGATTTCTGGCAAAAACTCTGAGAGTAAATAAAATTGCCATGAAAAGCTTCTCAAAAAACCCGCCACCCATGTAGAAAATTAACGCACACAACATAAGTGGTGTGAGAAGCTAGGTCGTAATCCTGACTGAAGGGTTGTAATGACCAGTTATGCATGTATGTTATGTAAGAAGCTGTGACAACTGACTTTTTAGCTAACAACTAAACATTAAGAACTAGACAGTGCCACAAACCACATAACACAAAAAAACTTGGCTTTATCGTTTTGGCAGTTTCCAGAAAGAATAATTTCACGTTTTGAAGATGTCAATATACTACCAAGATTATGCGATTTTGTTTTTAACGTCAAAGACCATGACGTCTACTAACGCTGGATCATTTTATAACCAACTTTTGTCATGTTATCGTCGAGATACCATTCGAAATGTACGGATAATTGGTTGAAAATTATCTGAAGAAGATTGTCTGCTGTAAGCAAGCCAAAGACGTTTTTTTTTAATGGTACTCTATTTTGTACATAATGTCAAGGTTCAAGTCTGTTACGATTTGTTTTTCCATGTTATTTTCCTCATGTAAACATTTCAAGATAACTTGAAATTAATTATGTTAATGGGAGTTGTTTCGTCGTAACGAGAACTACAAATCGACTATAATGTATGTTAGCGAAAGATATCAATTTTTTTGGACAATTATTTGAATAAATTTGATAAAGAAGAAAACGCTGGAAAAAAGACTTCATAACTGGTTCATAAAACATTTTAGAAATCCAATTGGTTTACCGATAAGATTACTTTACCAAAATTTAAAAACTATTAACAAATTCTATTTGCTTTTTATCTTTCGTTTCATTAACAATTTGTTAATCGAATCATTTTCGAATGTTATTCAATAGTTATGGCCTAATCGTAAATCAGATATGAAAACAATTTGTCAAATTTAAAAATATCGCTGTCCATGCGATAAGCAGAGAAAGAAAGACTTCCTGGCTGCATAATAATATATTGTGTTGGAACTTTACAATGGCATAATAAAAATTAATTGTTTTGATATTAGCAAAAGAGTAAATAATAATATTAACTTTAGCAATAAATCAGAACCATGTGAATTAATGTATAAAGCTTACAATATAGTTCTTAAGAAATGCCATAGCAAAGCTTTATCAGTGGAAAGATATCGCACTGGCCTTGCCTATATTTCCGTTCTTTTATTTTTTCTTTTAAGAATTTCTATATCCATCCAAAGCAAATAAAATTTTAGAAAACTTATTGTCGTAAACAGTAATTAATTTTAAATTTTCTTATACTTTTCAAGATAAAAGATTGGAAAGTAATTTTATAGCAAATCAAAGACACAATTAACGCCGTATAGTAGAGAACATTGTTCGAAGAGGAAAAACAAGTTTTTATAAATTTCTGTCGGTGGACCATTGTTGTTGTAGTCGCCGTAGTCTAGTAGGTAGTGTGTTAGCTTATTAGACGCGGCCATGCGTCAAACTCCAGGTCAGACATCTCAAAGTAAAAGAATATTAAAAAATATTTCATAGGCGATTTTCTCTCAGCAGATTTCTGGCAAAAATTCTAAGAGTAAATAACTGCCTTGAAAAGTTTCTCAAAAGTCAGACTTTAAACTGTAGATCCCGCTATTTATGGAGAAAATTAACACACACACCATAAGTGGTGTAAGAAGCTTGGTCGTAATCCTGACTGAGGGCTTGTAATGACTAATTATGTATTTGTATTGGACCAGAAATAAATTTTTTTCCACGATTTGAAACATAAATACATTATACCTAAGGTATCGTTAAACGTGTGCTGATATATACGGAAATTTCCTTCAAAATATTCTGTAATTTCCAAGGCTTTGGTGAGCATGGTTAACAGAAGTATCATGATATATAAAATTATGCATAACTCTACAATATTGTATCCCTAAGGCATGCTCTACTGGCAGTGTGTTGTTTTTACTGCCCAAAAATCAAGCATGAAAAGGTAGCAAAACGGAATACATCAGTGAACAGATTGCTGAGACGAACAAGGATCTCAACAGAGGCGCCTAGCAGTTGGAATATTGGAAAATAATTTGTTTTTATACTTGAAATTAAATTTTACCTCCAGGAAAGTCATCCTTACATACATAATAGATCATTACAACCCTTCAGTTAGGATTACGACATAGCTTCTAACACCACTTATGTTGTGTGGGAGCTAATTAAAGTCTACATTAGTGGCGGGACCTACAGTTTAAAGTCAATTCCGAATGACAGATTTTTGAAAATCTTTTCATTGCCATTTTATTTACTCGCAGAGTTTTTGGCAGCTAAGAGGAAGTCGCCCAAAAAATTTTTTTCAAATTGCGTTTTATTAGGGATGGTTGACCTGGGGTTTGAACCGAGGCCTCACGTCCAATAAGCCAACACACTACCTACTAGACTACGGCGACCCTGGGAATTCAACCTTAGCAAATATAAAAACGATGACAGGGTTTTTTTTTATCAATAATAGACAGGGTGCGCACGCAGTCCAGTTCTCCTAATCATCAGTGTACTCTGCACCACTCCAATTAAGGCATTATTTGCTATGCTCAATTAACTCTCTACCGATCTTCTATTGAATTAGAGGTCTGCCTCTCAGCAGTCTTCTGGCTAAAAATCTCTGAGTAAATAAAATAAAATTGTCATGAAAAGTTTCTCAAAAATCTATCGTTTCAAGACGACTTTATGCTGTAGGTGCCGCCACTCGAGGATAAAACTAACACATACAACATGGGTGGTGTGAGAAACTAAATCGTACTCCTGACTAAAGGGTTGTAATGGCCAGTTAAGTAAGAAAGTTTGAATGAAATGCTGTTAAAAGTGTGTGAAGATAAATTCGAATTTGAAAATCCAAGACGCAATCCACCACAAATTTTAGCAGCGCCACATTTGGCGTTAACAGAGCAAAATTTGCTACTCACAGAGCACTATTAACAATTTAACAGTGGCAATAAGTAGATTAATCTTTTGCTTTGCAATTATTGCAGACTATTGACATAAAGTTTAATTCTCATATGATTATTATTATTTCTGAATAATAGTGTTGTAAAAGGGGCAAAAATTGATTTTTTCAAAATTCAAAATCTCAACACTGAAAATTATTCCAGCTATCCCACTACCACGGTTCGAAAGAGGACCCTCTGGATTACCATTTGCATATAAACGGGTTGGTGTACTATTTCTTATATGTTCCAAAATGGTCACTGATCTTCTAGAGAATTTTCAAAAAAATATTTTTTTTTCAAAGCCAATTGACCTTATTGATGATTATATTAAGAGGCCTTAGAACCTTCCTATGGATATGATATGGTACTCATAGACCTAATATTTGTCCTAAAATTAGCTTCTAAACAAGTGGGCTTGTTACAGTTAAACAGCTAACAGTGCTCTGTTAAAGGCAGAGTTTGTTCTGTTAAGAGCAAATTCTGTTCTGTTAACGCCAAATGTGATGCAACTAAAATTTATGGATTGTTTCTTGGATTTTCATATTCAAATTTATCTTCACTTACAGACATACTATTAAATATTGTCAGCATTGGTTCAACAAATAAAGTTGAAGTCACAGATACTCAAACTACAATTGTTTGGTTGAGGCTCTCAGCATTTTCAATGCATTTGATTGTCCCATTGGGTAACTTTGTATCGTTGTAATATTGATGATGCTTATCACACAGAAACTACTTATTTTACAAACCTGTTCTTTTCCTCTGTTTATTTCAAAGGAAATTAATTAAAAAACATCTCGAATGTTCATTTGCATTGAAATTAAAATAATTTTAAATTTTATTTTATAGAAGTCCTCATCTAAATATACATATGTGTGTACATATGTATTTACATGGTATCGAATGCTCTACATTTTTGGCATGTTCGCGACATTTTTTGCCATAAATTCTTATAAATTTTTTTATTATTATTTTGCTTATAAATACAATTAAAATATTTTTTTCTGCTTGTGTTTGTTTTTACACGTAATATCAATGCCATGTTTAATGCGAAAAAACTGATTAGAATTCGTAATTTTTTGTATTTTTTTTTTCTTTGATTCATAACAGGCAATAGAAAAATAATAGAAAAATATTTAAAAATAACTGGTTAAACGATTGTTAACGGTATGTGACACCTACGATTTTTTTTAATTCGTAATACAACAAATTGTTACAATGGGAATAACAAGAAGAACATGTACAAGTTCTGTTAACACTTTGTTAGACTAATGGTGTTTTCTTTTCTACCAAAAAATGTGCATTTTATTAACGCAAAATGAAATTTTGCGTTTGTTTCTAAAAAATGTTTCGCCCTCTAGAAGGGTGATATGTTTTATTCTAAATAATTCGCACTTGCCAATGGTGGAGGGCATTGCATTTTATGCCCTGTATAAATCGAGAGTGCTGCTAATGCTCTGTAAAGCAGATGACTTTTGTTTATTTATAGGGCTACCAGATGGAATTTAAAAAAGTCGCGTATCCAATTTGAAGTTAATTTTTTCATTGTTTTGTGAAGTAATCTTAAGGAAATATTAGATTATTAAAGCTACATTATTAAAGCTACATGGTCAGCAGTATAAAAAATTGCATTCAATGTTAGAACAGTGTTAAAAAATTTTTTTTTTTATAAAAAAAGCGTGCAAAAAATGAAGTCGAAAAAATAGCGATCTGGCAACACCTTTGAACAAATTGGCATTTCCTCATTCATTTTCCTAATAAGTGGTAAACACAGGGCATACCCTTTTTTAATATTTGTGTTATGTTCTTCTCAAATAAAAAATGACATTACAACAGGGTTGGTCAAAAATTTTTTTAATGTACCTTGTAAGAGGGTGACATTTTCTTTGTAGAAAAGAAAACACCATAAGTGTATTAAGGGTAATCACAGATGGTTAAAGATGAGTAAGAAAAAAACGTCTTTAGAGATCAGAAATGGTTTTAAGGCATTTATCACTGAAATGTCACAAAAGAAAGATAACCATGACGAACTTGATGCGCCAACTTAACCTGGGGTCCTAGATAGAACTCTTAGTATTACATACTTCGATTAGGCAATGCAAGGTTAGGTTAGGTAAGGTGGCAGGCCTCCTAACAGATAAGGATTCACAGCATTTACACCCACTGTTATATAACCCATATTCAACTCAAATATTAAACATTCTCTAGAGGAAACACTTCATTGGTTTCCGTAGTCTAGTATGTAGTGTGTAGGCTTATTAGACGTAAGGCCACAGTTCAAACCCCAGTTCAGACATCACAATGAAATATGAAACGAAATATTTCTCCGGCGTCTTCCTCTCAGCAGATTTCTGAGGGTAAATAAAATTGCCTTGAAAAGTTTCTCAAAAATCTGTCGTTCGGAGTCGACTTTAAACTGTAGGTCCCGCCACTCATGTATAAGATTAACACACACAACATAAGTGGTGTGTGAAGCTAGGTCGTAATCCTGACTGAAGGGTTGTAATGACCAATTATGTGGGTGCATGCTAAAATTTATGGTTTGCGTCTTGGATTTTCAAATTCGAATTTATCTTCACACACATTCAAAGAAAACTGTAATAAGGGGTGCGAGACATAGGGATTTAATTGACACTTATCCGAAGTATCCGAAGAAGAAAAGTACTTTTTTTTTGAGAACAACAAAATTATCGAATAACTTCTTGTTGTTATTTGACTGAGTTCGCTTCATACCGGCACAAAACATGTCGAGTACAATGAGTACCACCAAACTTCACGTAGTACTACAAATACAAATGAGTACTGCAAATACCAGAAAGAAGTTTGGCAAATGAAATGATCTCTGAAAATATGAAATATAAACTATGTTTTTTTACGTTTTAGTAATTTTAAGTGATTTTTTTTTTATTTAATTGTTTTTAGTTCATTGAAAATAAAGACTTTTTAAATCAAAAAGCAAAAAAAAAAATATTTTCCAAAAAATTTGACTATTTTTGATTTCTATTTTTTATTTCAACAATTAATAAATAAATGCCTAACAAGTCGTTTATAAGTTTGTTCATACACATAAGCATTTATATATAAAAAAACATCAGTTATGTGGTGTTTTATGCTGCGAGTATTTGAAGTACCACATGCAGTGAACATAAGTTTAGAAGTACTTGGTTTTGCGGATATATTTTTCAATGAGTACTCTTTTTACGGAACATAAGTAGCTTCGGATAAATTTTTACTCGTATTTGTCTTGCACACATTCTCTTCTCTTCACTGCTTGCGCTTGCGAACGACAGATTTTTGACAAACTTTTCAAGGCAATTTTATTTACCCTCAGAGTTTTTGCCAAAAATCCGTTGAGAGGAAGTCTCCTAAGTAATATTTTTTCAAATTTCGTTTTGATGTCTGACCTGGGGTTTGAACCGTGGCCTTACGTCTAATAAGCCAACATACTACCTACTAGACTACGGCGACTTCTGAAAATGTATTATAAGTGATCCTAGCTTCTTTAAGTAGACCGATGGAAAGTTAATGACCAATTCTTTCTAAACTTTTCAGCAATAAAGAATTGAAGCAAAGAGCGATGGGAAGGAACCCATTGATGCTGTAATAAAGCGGAAATAAAAGGAACTTATAGAAGAAGAAAAAAAAGCGGAACATTTTTTGAACACTCCCCCCTCCCTAGACTTTTTTTGTCAAAATTTATGTTCGAAATAACTAAAATCATTTTCTGTTTATATCAACGACTACAGTCAACCCTCTATAAGGCGGTATTCTCAGAACGCGGTTTCCATATAACGTGGAGCTGAAATTGTGACAGCCCTCCTATAACGCGGTACTCTTAAAGCGCGGTTTCCGGTCAAAACATCCCATAAGTTTCTTTCGAACAGCCTATGAATAATTCTAGTAACTAGATACTGTAAGAGGATTTAAATAAGTTTTATTTTGAACTCCATATAACGCGGTACGAATGATGTGATTTATACTATTTTCGAGTTTCTTATAGCGCGGTTTCCATATAAGGCGGTAGACGGTTTCCATAGAACACGCTACGAACTAGTCTGGCTTGTACGGTTGAATGCGAGTTTCTTATAGCGCGGTTTCCATACAACGCGGTACGAAATCTCCGCGTTATAGGAGGGTTGGCTGTATATTTTATTGTGTTTAATTGTAATCTTTAGTTGTTTTATTGTTTTCTTTTTATCAGTTATTAATGCAACATTGTTTTCATATTTTATGAACAGCGCGCCACATTTCTGTATCAGAAGTTAAGCTATTTATTTTGATTTTATTTTTCTATTCCATTTCCGAGTAATGTAGGTCTTGTGCTATTGTGGGTTTTTTCTTTTTTTCTTTATTTAGTGTGTTCATTTAATGAAATTATTTTGAACAAAAAAAAAACCTTAAAAAAACCCGACCGAAACATTGAACATATTTCTCGAAAATGAAACCCCAAAACGTGTTAAAAACGTAAATAAAATTAAAAAAAAAATTCTATTCACCCCCCTCTCCTGCATCAAGTGGCAATTGATGTTGTAATATAAGTTATATGAGAGGTTAAGAGAGATAATTTGAATTTTAGCACTCAAGTTTCGTAGAAGAAAGTCAGGAAAAGTTTATTTGAGTAACAAGTAAAGCAAACAGAGAGGAGTTCGTGTACAATTTGTGTTTTTCAAATTACAAACGTTTGGGGAAATATGTGACATCGGAGAAGGCCATGAAAGTTTTATTAGTTTTTCTCAAGTGAGCTATGAAATCAATTTAAAATGCAAACGATTCAAAGAAATTCAAAGCAATTAAAAAGAAGAATAAATTTTTGAAACCTTTTTAAGCAAATTTGTTTGCCTCTGTCTTGCACCAGCGATCGTGGCAACAGGATAAGGTTGATTGATTCAAGTGGTTACACCCAATAGAGCATTTACTGTCCCAACACAACAACTGAAGTTATTTGATGTACCTTCTCATCTACAAATTCTGAAGGCCATTACACTTTCAGCTTTCATAGGAAATATGCTGTTTACGTGTTTAAATTGAAAAAACAGGTTGCACCCAGAAATTTCAGGCAAACCCTTCTAGCCGCTCTCACAAAGAAAAGAGAAAAAATGTCACAAATTTTTTATTACCTTTGCTTTACAACTTCTACAGCCAAGGACAAGTTTTCCAGAACCTCTTTGAATATGGATTTCTTTGATTGTCTCATAAAATAATCGGTTTTCTGTCTGCTAGAAATGCAATGAATTGTGAAGTGAAGTTTTTGCCTCCGTTGTAAGCCTCTCATAGAAAGTTCTTCCATAATTTTTAAACACTGAATGTCTCTCTGAATGGGCGATACCCTATGATTGATGCCAGACTGCACGATATAAAAATGCCAATCAGCTGTATTAATAAAAATATCCCAGAGGTAATACGTCTTAGAAATGTCATTAAAAGCACCCATTGTACGTAAGATATTACGATTGCCTTAAAGATGACGTAAACGTTACGTAAACAAATACATTTTTTATGGAAATTCTTTACGTTTTTTGCTTTGCTTTTCTTTTTTATTTTTATTTGTTTTATTATTTTTATTACTTTAGACTGTATAAACATTTCATATTAAGCAACAGGTAAATATTCTAAGCAACGATAATAATTTAAACCCCCATTGAGACAATTTGATAAACAGTTGGATAAACAATTTGATAGACATCAAAAGATCTTATTTGGATGTGATAATACAATCCAAAAGGGTATGTAGACAAGCTGGTTATCGCGAGAATGTTGATTAAATTCTTAAGTAAATAAAACTAAAACTACAATGCGCCATACGGCATTATACTCGTATTTTCCATGAAAGAAAGCAGAAAAGTTTTTCCTTTTGCCGTATAAAAATAAGCGGCTTGTGCGTTTACATATTAGGAACTATAACTTAACTTAATACCTGGCGGAAAAATATAAAACGCAATGGGTCGGAAAATCAAAACAAACATGAAAAGTTCTATGCAGCGACCAAAGACTCCAGCTGTAGAAATGTCTGTGAAGATAAGTTCGAATTTAATTAGTGAAGACAAAAACCAAAAGTATTAACAGAGCCTAAATCATTCTAATTACACTACTAACTGGGCTTTGTAACTGAGCCCTTGAACTATAATTCCTATTGGTATGATGTCTCCATCACGTTTTAATTTTCCTCAATATCCACATCATCCCCTTGAATTCTAGTGAACTTTTTAACAAATTTTCCTCAATTTTAAAAACCATTTCAACAGGATTCCTGAATCTGTTTCACTCAGGAATGTCTGAAGTATACTTGCTTGCATTTCATTGGCCGACTTTTTTTTTGGGTGATTATTTCAGTGGCCAATCTTACCAAATTCTGTTAAGGACTTAACATTGTTCTGTTAACTATGGCATTGGCTCTGTTAAAAAATTATTTTTATCTTTGCTAAATAAATTCGAATTTATCTTCACACACATGCTGTAATATTGCACGAAACGAAAGTGTTCATATATCCCCACAGAACTAAATCTTGTGCTGATCATTTACACACTAAGTGCCTATTGGGGGTCATGGAATGGCGCGTAATGTAACATGAGGAGATGTCCTGTTGTAACGTTAACCAAGTCAAATTATTCGATATCATACATACATACATACATAATTGGCCATTACAACCCTTTAGACAGGATTACGACCTAGTTTCTCACACCACTTATGTTGTGTGCGTTAATTTTATACATGAGTGGCGGGACCTACAGTTTAAAGTCGATTCCGAACGATAGATTTTTTTAATTTTATTTACTCTCAGAGATTTTGTCAGAAATCTGCTGAGAGGAAGTCGCCGAAGAAATATTTTTTTCATATTTGATGTCTGACCTGTGGTTTGAACCGAGGCCTTTCGTCTAATATGCCGACACACTACCTACTAGACTACGGCGACTTCATTATTCGATATCAGAAAACAAAAAGTCGACTCGGTTTCATTCAATTTTGACAAGAAATACAAAGGGTTGGACGTAGCAATACTATCGGCCGTTTGGACAAGCTGAATCAGCACGGCAGTTACCCTCTGTTGCATGTCAGGCAATGTAAGAATTCAAAACAATGAGCAGATAGATGCGATTGCGAGTTGGAAAGAGAAGTTTGGAAGGGTATAGTCAGCGAAAGAAAAGATAGAAAGAGACGTAAATTAATTCAGTTATGAGGAGAATGAATCATCACAACACATACATATGTACATATCATGCATAAGCTGGAAGTTATCGTAACTGACAGCGAATACTATACTGAAGCTTGAAAAGCAACAGAACTGGGAGAAACGTTATAGAGATACCTTTAGAGATTGAGTGCAGTAAAATAGACTGGATGATCGCTATATTCTAGCACTTCTATACGACAATAATAAGCGGTGGGTAACTCACTTCGTGGACAGTAACTTTGCGATTTTAATGTTCTTGAAGAACTGCAGTCCAATAAAGCCAACGGCCTACAAACCACAACAAACATCATCCGGGATGCATTGTTAGCTCTTTAACGGCCACACCAAATACGTTAATTTTGTTCGTTGACAGTCAAAATCAAGCTTCGTTGCTAAGGATAATTTATCGTTAGCGACACATTGCTCTTAAAACATGAATTTTGATAATAAAATTCAACGATCTGTAAGCGTTTTTACGTTTGTTAAGCCCCAGTTAGCTGAACGTTCACGGAACGTAACGGAACGCACGTTCGTCTTTAGCTTATGAAGTGTAATGTAAATGCTTATCGAAATTATATCACGGTTCGGTAATCGCTCTCATTCTCGTTAGTCCAGTCAAACGTTTTGTGGTTTTGTCACATGTCACGAATCTGTGTTTAGTGCGAAAAAATTTACACTCAAGAACCAAATAAAGTAAAATTCAAAATCGACCATAGAAGTATATTTCTCCATAGAGATATAACACTTTCACTGTGAAGCACTGTACACTAGAGCCCCGACTTGCGTCGATCCGATTTGCGTCGTTTCGATTTGCGTCGCTTTTTAAAAATTGACAAAACTCAGCTTGCGTTGTTGCAATTTCAACTCGCGTCGATTAAATTTGCGTCATTTTGTCCCCGACTGGCGTCGATTCGATTTGCGTCGTTTGAATCCCAACTTGCGTCGTTTAAATTTCGATTTCTGACGCTACATACGTTTAATTTTTTTCTTGCAGCATTTAGTACTACCATTTTAGTATTTGTATTGTGGTACATATTTAGAATTTTTTTTTGTATTTTAAAATTCTTGCAACTTCTGTTTACTGTTTTGTTATTTCTTTATAATAATTAAAAAACATTTGTTGAACTAAATAAAATAATGAAAAATGTTTTCATTATTCATTCATTTTGCTTTCCTTTGAATTCTTGGTCCCAATAAATTAAATTTCGATGCATTTGTATAGAAAAAGTTGATTCGATTTGCGTCGTTTTGATTTGCGTCGCAATTCTCCGGTCCCCATTAACGACGCATGTCGGGGCTCTAGTGTATATGTAACACATTGTTATTTGTGCAAAACAATCTTGTTTGCTTTAGAAATTAAAAAAATAACCCCTTTTCTAATTTCTTAGAATTGTTTTTTTTTAATTTTTCTGATTTTTTTTATCATAAATAATGGCAGAAAAACAAAAAAATGTTTTTGATAAATCACTTCAAAACGTCTGTAAAAGTCCTACTGTTGTTGATAAAGAAAAAAAAAAAAAAAAACACCCATACAACTGCATTTCATGTACTCAGATTGCTGATAATTTCGAAAACGAAACTACACTGAAAAGTCTTATTATGCAGCTCAGCTGCAGCCAATGATAATGCTGCTGCAGTAGTTGTAAAAGCCGCAGCATTATTACTGTGATTAGTTATTACAACAATAATAATCAAAACATTAAGAGAACGGGAAAGAGGGAAAACTCAAATTTTAAATGATAAAAACAAACAAAACACTTTTAAAATGAAAAGAAGAAGAGTTTTGAAATACGAGTATATGTATATGTGTGTGCAGTTGTGTAAATAATATAATCAAAAAATATGAAAATAAACAAATAATTGTACTTACATCACACTACGATCGAAGACAATGCAAAACACAAGTTTAAACACGATGAATTGCTAATGCCGAGTAACGAAAAACAAATAAATAAAATAACAACAACAACGAGATTAAATGTTCACCCAATAACTCACGAGGTGACGAAGATGATGTTTTGAGCAGCAAAAAAAAAAGAAAAAGACGACGGCGAAAACAAAAAAAAAGTAATTTGATTATGCTAAGGCGTAGTGTTGTGTTGGGTTTTGCTTAAAATTTATTGTTGCCGTGTAGCTGCTGTTATTATTAGTTAAAGGCTGTAACACTTGTAATGTATGTTAGTTGTTGTTGCCAGTAGTTTGGGAGAATTTGAGTTTTTTTTTTAATTTCGTTTAACATTCGTTTTATTTTTGCTTTATCCTTTTTCTTTAAAGAGGATTTTGTAACCGATTAAACTAAAAATAAATACGGAATTTCATACACACATATAAACACTTTTGTTTAATTTTTTTTTTCTTTTCTTTAATAAAACATATTTTTAGCACAAGATTTTATTTACAACTTAGTATAAAAAATTTTTAACACACATATATAGGTATATGTACTTTAACAAGTGCTGGAGAGAAGAAAAGAAGTTTATCAAGTTTAGCACATTTTATAAATAAAAAAATTTTTTTATTTTACCGTTGTCCACTAAATGTTTTAATGATTTATTTTAAAAAACGTATTTTATTTTTTTATTTCATATACAATGTATGTATGTATTTCACTTTTATGTTTAAAACATAATAAGAAAACTGAATATTTTCTGTGTAAATTTTTCATTAAACAAGTATTTTTCTTTTTATTACAGCTGATTTTTGTTATTTTTCTTTTGTGATTGCAATTCTTTGTCTTCTTTTTTTCTACTTTTTATAACGGCCCCATTTGTTTTTTTGTTGGGTTTTTAGTTGCATTAAGAAGTACTCAATAATTATTATCTCATTTAAGTACACACACTCTCTTTCTTTCTTTCTCTCTCTCTATGTATATACACTCTCAATTTATGTTAAGATTATTTCAAGGCACATCTAATAGGTAACCGTAAGTGTACAACAAGTACAACAATGCAAAAACAACAGGCATTTTGTTTTTGTTAAAGCGTACGCGTAATGTCAAAAAAATTAACCCTCAAACCTCCATAGGAAATTAATAAAAGCAATTAAAAAAACTAAATAAATTTTATATATTGAAATTTCTTTTGATTTTTATGTCATGCTCAATTACGCAATAGTGGAGCACTTATAAATTAAAAAAAAATTATTCCATGCAGTCAATAACATTTCCACTTTATCTAAAGAACATGTTTTTATATGGCCATCGATCAAAATGGCAGATGCTAACGTTATTTGTTATTGGTCATAGTTTTGGCACTTAGTTGGAGAGACCGAAATCTTTTTTTGGGTAATTCATCAGCCTCGTCTAAATAAATATAAATATAGTAAATCTAGGTTGTAGTTTAAAAGATATATGGATTTAGTGTTAAAAGCTTAAATATTATTAATCATCTTCCAAAAATTTTAATAAAATTGGCTTTGAAATAGTAATCCTGAAGAATTTCTAGAGTGCGTATCGTTAAGGATACATCCGGTACATATGAGGGTTTATAAATGCGAAAATGATTATCGAAACAAAACAAACAAAAAAACAACAAAATTTTGACATTTAAAAACGCGTCAGCTGTTGACATAGTTTTACCTGTTAGATTTGCCTTGGATTATTTAATGAAAAACACTCTTGGTTTTTTAAAGTACCTTAACAGTAGTGTCAACTGTTTCATTTTAAAAATACAAAAAGGCGGCGATTTGTTTCACATAAGGAATACGATAAAAAAAATCACAATGATTTTACAAATTATTTTAAAAAATATTGGATTATCTATTTTCCACGTAAAATCGTTAAAACTGGCTGAATCACATGTGTTAAAATTTCAACCGGAACGTTTCGGTTTCAAAACCACCGTTCTAGCAAGGCTATCAGATGTTAAATATATTTTACCCCAAATACCATTTATTTCCTGAAAGGTACGTTATTCGCGAATATGCATTGTTTAATAAACAAATAATGCGTAAAAATAGTTAATATTTACTACAAATATGGTGATTTAAACGTGACCACTTTTCAAGCATTACAGGGGCTTACTAACCAGAAATTAGGTGAACTATAAAACTATTTGTAGAGACCGGAACAGCTACATGTGGCCTGTGTACGAACTACCGAAAAATCGGTTTTGTCAAAGAAAGTGTAGCGAATAAATTGCATTATACGTTTCCACGAGCATCAGGAAGCTTTCTTTAGCGATGAAGCCTATTTCTCACACGGCAAGCAAAATTATTGCATGTGGGACACGGAGAGCACTGTATGGATTGAGGAAATGCTATTGCATTAAAAATAATTATCACGTTTTGTAAGCATAATGGTCTGATTTATCACTTTGACGTATTTTTTTGTAAATGTCACCGAAAAACCCGTTACTGCTAATTTAGGGCGCCATGGCCGACTTTCATTGGCCTGTAATTGCAGATTATGAATTACATAGAATGTGGTCTTAACAGAACGGTGCTACAAACCACGCCAGATAATCGATTTGGATTTTATTTAATGCGAAGACCGAAAACATATATTGGCAACCTTAATTGGCTGCTACCAATATCATGTGATTTAACGCCGTTAGACTTTTATTTGTAGGGATATGTTTTTTTCAATACCTGTTAATGAGTTAAAAGCGCTTAAAAATTGAGTTTACCGTTTAATAATATGAGTATTCATGGTAGTGCTTACTTTAACTAAAAAAGTTTTGTAATTTCCAGAAAATTTTTTGATTTTTATGCATAAAGACCAATTTCTAAACACTAAAAAAGTTATATTGGCAATGTTTGTAAACTAAAAACGGATTATTTTGCAGCACTTAATGGAACCGAAATTTTTTAATCTTTTCTAATTACCACTGAAATATTATTGTTTTCAAATAAATTATAAATGATTTCCAATAAGTTTTTAAAATCCTTGTAGAAAAAAACCGCATTCATTTGCATACAGCCTTTTTGAAATTTTTAAGTTGACACCACGTTTGCAACACTCAACAAAAAATATTCTCTCGCTCTTTTTCTCTGTCATGCTACTACTTTTCTTCATTTTATTTTAAACAAAATAAAAATATATGATTTTAACACATTCGGGAAAAAATTATAAAAAAATTAACACAAAAGGTTTAATTTGCTTTTCCTTTATTTTAATTCTTTTTATTTCGTATTTTTTTTTTGCACTCCATTTTGATTTCTTTAAGCACTTACGTTTTCAACACTTAAATTTTTGCGGACACTTTTTCGCAAAGATTTTTCCCGATTATTTTTTATTATTGCACTTGTATTTTATTGGGTTTATTTAGATTTAACGTAAATGGTAATTGGGTTTGAAAACAAAAAGTTTAAAAACAGAACATAAAAAAGGAGAAAACAAACACGTTATTGCACGTTGGATGTTTTTAAGGTGTTTTTAAACGTTTATTTTATTTTCTATTCAAACTGCGCGTATTTCGTCACCCGTTTAATTAGACGTTTCAATTACAACTGCTTGTGTTAAAGTACATGCAGTCTGAATTTTATGTTAAATTTATGTTGTTTATTTCATTCATTCTTATGTTTACAGCTCTCAGTGGCTCTCATTTACTCACGCTCTTTTAAATCAACAGAAAATTAATGCAAAAATAAATGCGTGTACATGAATTTAGCTTTGCACTAATGCTTCGCTAAATAATGAATCTCTTTAAAATAAAGAAACAAGATGGAATAGAACAGATGTTATAAGCAAGAAGAAGCATTACAAATACAAATTATGCATAAAAAAAAGTTTTTATAATATAAACAGAGATGTGGCAAACCAACAAATAATACACTTGTTGTTTTTACACAATGCAAAGAGAGTACTGCTATGATGTGAGCGACAGAGAGAGAGTGAAAGAGAATAAAACTGTTGTTTTGTTTACACAACGGATTTAAAATGTACGTGAGGGTTTTTTGTTTTATGTTAAGACTACACGAGTACACACAACTGCAGTGAAAAGAGTTGCGTTATAAAAGCAAATATTTATCAAGAAATATATGCTGTTTACACAAAAAAAAAATTCTTAAATTTTCTTTTATATTTACACACACGGTTTCAATTAAATATTTTCGTTAATTTTTTCTTTTTTTTTCTTTTAATATCACTAAAGCGTCACAAACATTTGCTAAAATGAAAACCAAAGCAAACTGTGTTAAACCCCAGTACCGTAAAAACAAAACAGCTGTTATACTATATTAAACGTGTACGTGGAAGTGTATGTGTGTATATATGCTTTTAATGAAACAATCTGGTTATGGAACATGTTAAACTGTAATGTTAATGTAGCATTAAATTGCTAATTGGAATTTCTATTATTTTTTGTTGACTCTCGACTTTTCTTCTCTTCGTTTTTCCGTTTTTTTTTTGTGTTTTTGGTGTTTTGTTCCCAATTGGGTGATTAATTTTTCCATTTTATTTCGGAAGGTCAATTAAAGTAAGACATGTTAAGAGCACAACACGTAACAACAACAACAACTGCTGAGAGTGTGAAAAAATAGCCAACGAAAAAAATAAATAAACAAATAAAAAAGTTGGCAAATATAAAGAGGAAATTAGTACTGCGGGGGGTATACATATATAATCTTAAATAGCTTAAGGAAATAGGTCTACAATGGAAAAATATGAATTTCTTTAATGGAATTTTACAAGTATTTGTAGAATAAATAGGCCTCTAAACGAAAAATTTATTAAAAGTTTTTACCTCAGAAGTTTTTATAATTAAAAGAGTCAATTTCAATATTTTTAAATACTCTTAATTCAATATATAGGTCCGTAATTGCAAAAAGGTATACGTTTTTATAAAATTAACAGATTTAAGGCATGAACATAATCTTTTTATTGAAACTCTTCTTATTGATTGTGAATTCTACATTTTTCAAAACATTCGAAAAACGAATAAATAGGCCTCTAATCTTAAAAAAAAGGAAAAGAAAATGGACTCTAAAACAATTGGGTAACTTTAAGATATTAAAACGAGTGGAAGTGCACGCGGGGCAACACAGAGACAGTTCCTCAAAAAAGAGAAGAAGAGACTTTTTGCAATTTTCCAGGTGTAGAGGGCACTTTTGATAGCACTACATAGGTCACCAGATATAGAGAATATAGATCTTGTGATGTTCGAATGGATATTGAAATTTTATTCATACCATCTGCAGTTAAAAACGAAGAGGAGGAAAAAGAGGCTCGCCACTATAAATGTTAAGTCTGGTTGTGGATTAAATCCTCTTTAAATTGTCTAAGAACGGCATACCAAACTGAGCAAAACACAATATTACTCTTCAAATGGAAGTATATTAGAATTCTGGATGAGGTGATCTCATGGAAAACATAGGCAAAATATCTCGAAATAGGAATAAGCATTAGACTGATATGGAGGGCACATGCAGAGCGAATTTTAGGGAATACCAACCACATGATATGGAAAAGGCTTGGGGTATAAAGCATATGCTGCTCTGGATGTAGGCAAACATGTTCAGGCCAACTGTTGCTTACGTATGTAGAACGAACATGAAAACAGCTTAGGTAGAGTTGGATTACTTACAGAGACTGGCATGTATTGGCATAGAAAGCAATGGAGGCTTTTCCTACAATGGCGAAAGAAGCTCTGCTTAAGTCCATTTTAACTGGTAGTAAAGATCAGAGTTGTAGAAAAACAACGGCTGGGACATGGAAGATGTAGACAACGAAACCTGACAGATAGGGTGGCTGCCAACTGCCTCCTTAACTGATCCCAGACAAAGCCAGTAGGCTCCACAATTGTAGGAAGAGCTTTAAAACGAGGCTAAGCAATGAAAATGTATATTATACGTATGGATCCCAGGCCGGTAGAGATACAAGAACGAGAGTTTACGCGTTCAGAATTTAGTAATTCGAAAGCCATGCGTATTTGCCAAGCAGAAGTTTATAAAAGATATGTTCACTTCAACTCAGAAGCTACATGAGATCGGATATACCAATACTATCTGCCAGTCAAGCCGCCAAACCAGATGTTACGAAATTAACTCAAAACTTGTATGGGACTATCTCAAAATGCTGCATCAGTTAAGCAAGACAAAGAGGATCACCCTGTACACTGCATATCAGGTCAAGTGGAAATATAAAGCAATTAGCTTGCCGAGAGGTAAAATTTCGTTTGCTGCCGGGCAAGAACCTTTCTGTTTAACACGTTGACTGCCAACTACGAGATAACTCGTAGATTGCGTTCCCTTCTAGGGAGCCAAACTACGAGTTATCTCGTACTCACTAATGTGAAAAAAACAAATTGTCGTTTTTTTGGCAAGTTTTCTGAAAATTGCCGCGGCAGTCAACGTGTTAATTGAAAGGAAAGTAGGAATGAATTTGAATGCAATTTTCTGTGGAGCCTGTAAAAGTTTGGTGACGATCTGCAACGTTGAGTATGGCGCTAACTTGCTACAGCATATGAAATAATGAAACTGGAGATGAGAACGCATTGAACGAAAAAGGAAATGACTTCCTTGAAGCAAGATTATGTTGAGAAATTTTCCACATTTTCTTGCTACTTGTTTAAATTGTTATTGAATACAAAAAATATACCAAATAAATCAATATCTCCAGCGAGTCCATTAATTTTTTTTTCTTCCTTAAAAAATTTTTTAAAATTTCTTTAAAAAAAAAAATTTTTTATACGCTGATAATGAAATGTCAAGTCGTTAACAAAACTGGCATAATTCAATTTTTTTTTTTGTTGTAACAAATTTTCTTAATGTGATAAGAATGGAAAATTGCTGAGCATTGTTATAAAAATCATCACAGTTTTTATTTTCTCTTTTAAACTGCAACGTAAATTGTATGCTAAAGAAATCACAACGAAAGAGAACCGAAAAACGAAAATAACGAAATGAAATATATTTTTCAAGTAATAAAATTCAACACTTTTCAAAATCACAGGCCATAAAATCAAAGCATCTTAAAGATAATTTTCAACAGCAATCAGTGAATCTATAAATAAGACGGAGAGAGAGAGAGAGTGGGAGAGTGGGAGAGTGTTTCCTAAGTGGGGGCGCGCGATGAAATGAACTTTGGCCATAACTTTTGTAAAAACAAAAAAAAAATTATTTTTGGAAACCAAATTTGTATCATAAAGTCTCAGCAAATGCTGTGCGACATTACTTCGATGTTTTGTAGAGTTTTACTGTTTGACTGACTTGACTGATTTGACACCAGAACCACACCACCAGCACCACTCAACACAGCGTCTCTCTATGCCTAACAACCATAAACATTTCAAATGTATTTCAAACACTTGACAATTCGACGAAATTTCATAAATTTTATGTGCTTGTCAGTGTCGATATTTTTTAGTGGGGAGACCAAAACACTTTTTAAAAATGAAATAAAAAATTGTAATAACAATAATATTAACATGAATGTCTCGTTCCCCCTAAAGGTATGTATTTCATATTTATTACGTTTAAAATTTTGTTATTTTGCCAAGAATTGTACATTGAGTCCAGTGTAAAATAAACACCATTTCCAAAAGTAATATTTTTGGTAAAAGAATACGTTTAACTGAGTGCCCACTACACCTTCACCTCGCAACTGTCATGTGTTCTGCTCTGTTCACCTTTCGCACATGAGAATAAACAACATGATTAGGCATCGGATACTTAAACTTCGGCTATCTACTTAGTAGAGTGACAATATAAGTCGTCACAGGAATTGACGCAAACAGCAGACTCAAAAGGTCGAGTGTGACATTCAGACAACATCAATTGGTACTGAGAAGTTCACGGAAGTGATAACCTAACTGGTATCGAAATGAAACTACACATACGCATCAATAAGTGCCTCAGAGACATATGCAATGTATTTGCAGTAGAGATGAGTGATATTTTCAAACCTGTGATTTAATCACGGTGATTGATAATTCACTGGTAACTACAGTAATTGAAATTGCCAAATGACAGGTACTAATAATGTCGTTCTTTCAAAATTGTTACAAACTCAAATTTATTTAATTTTGTTTTGATTATTTACTTTTGTCTTTTATACATGAACTTTCTGTGAAACTTAATTGTCAAACTTCATATAAAAAGAAAATTACATTAAAAATAATAACATTGATGACACCACTTTGATTTTGTTTAGTAGTCTTTTCGTAGTATGTATCTAGTTGTCTCTTTCTTACGACTTAATAAAATACGTTATTGTCATTATTGTATTATTGGAATACTGTGATCACAATCACTGTCACTGAGAACAACGTTCTTCAAAAATCACTGGATCGCTCATCTCTAATTTGCAGTTCAACATGGATTTCTGAAACTTGACAGAAGAATACATAGAACATAGAAAACCAAATTAAACGTTGAATTCACCATAGTCTAGTAGGTAATGTGTTGGCTTATTAGATGTGAGGCCACGGTTCAAACCCAAGGTTAGACTTCTCGATCAAATCGAAATATGAAAAATTGTTCTTCTACGACTATCTCTCAGCAGATTTCTGGCAAAAACTCTGACAGTAAATAAATATCTTTCATTCAGGGTTGACTTTAAACTGTAAGTTCCGCCACTTATGGATAAAATTAACACCCACAACAGAAGTGGTGTGAAAAGCTAGGTTGTAACCCTCACTGCAGGGTTGTAATGATCAATTATGTAGAAAAAACGTAGAAAAAGGAAGTCAATCGACCATACTATCAGGAGGAAACTTGTAACAAATATTTACAAAGTGCTGAAACTACAATTATCGTGTAAGATAAAGATGATTTTCAGAGGGATAATGGGGAAAAAATCTTTCTAAATCCAATCCATCTCGTTGAACAAAGCCTCTAGGCATTAGGACAGAAGCTTATGGCTGCAAGCTGTTGCAAACATTTGCGTAACTTAATCTAGAATCCAGTAATATGGTATAGTCAACGTAAAAGTACTTTTTTACTTTTTACTTAAAGAAACACACGGTTTTGGTACTTGTTTGTGTTGATGAATATGCTTTGGGGAGGGGTAATAGAGAATAAATATTTCTGAATTCAATCCATCTCGTTAGACAAAGCCTTTGGACATTAGAACAAAAATTTCTGGCCGCATGTTGTTGCAAACATTTACGTAATTTAATCTTTAATTCAGTAATATGGCCTGGGTAACGAAAAAGTACTTTTTGTACTACTTTTTTTTTGCCACAGAAGAAAGACACCGTTTTGGTACGTGTTTGTGTTTTTCTGAATAGAAAAAAGAAAAGAAAATAAATTTCTTCTGCCTTATTAAAATGAAATATTTCCAATAAGTATGCTTCTTATATGTTTTAGGTACTATTTTTGATGGTAAACACTTTTTTTCATCTTAATTAAAATAAAATACTTCTGAGAAGTACTGTTTATAATTTTTGTACTTCTTTTGATACATATTTGTAGTTTCCGAAATCAAAAAAAAAAATTAAATTTTTGTATTTCTTTACTTAAATGAAATATTTAAAAAAAGTACTTTTTTACTGTATTTTTTTTTTGCATTTCTTTGTACCTTTTTTTCTCTATACAAAAAAAGAAAAGAAAATTAAAAATTTAATCTTCTAAACTGAAATAAAATGTTTCTATAAAATACTTTTTATTTGTAGAACACGCGTGTTGACTTCTCGGTACTTTTGTGGTACTTAAATATAATTGTTCTAAATATAAAAAAATTAAAATTTGGTTTTCTTAATTAAAATGAAATATTTATAAAAATGAGTTTTTATTATTGGTACTTTTTATGGTACTTTTTTTGGTACATTTTTAATATTTTTTATGGATGCAGGTCCTCTGAGGAAGATGAGACTGTCATTCACTTTCTTTGTCAGTGCCCGTCTCTTGCCAGGTGTAGATATAGGTTATTTGGCTCCCTATTTCTTGTTAGCTTAACGGAGCTATCATCCATTGATATCAAGGATATAGCTTCGTTCACCAAACTTTCTGGCTGGTTTTCCAGTGCGGGGTAGTCGTGTTTCCGTTGTGCAGCCCTTGCGCTGACCAACTTCTTCCTTTTCCCTCATTGTGGTGGAACTTGGTCAGTACAGGGAATGCGTTCACCCGTGGCACCACAACGGGCCGCTATGCGTGCTCAAGTGTGCTTTGTGACATCAGAGCTACCACTCCGACCTAACCCAACCTTATGAAAAATTTAAAAAATCATTTAAAAAAAATTTTTAATAAATATTATTATATTTTATATATATTTTATATTAAATTTTTTTTTTAAATATTAAAAATAATTTAAATTTAATTCAGAAATAAAAAGAAAATTTTCTAAAAAGTACTTTTTGTATTTGGTACTTTTAGTCACTTTTATGGTTTTTTTTCTTTATATTTTCTTTATATTTTTCTTTTTAATTGAAATGAATTATTGATATGAATATTGATATATATGAAAAGTGGCTTTTCAAATGGAACTTGTTTGGCACTTTTTTTGGTTCTTTTAGTACTGAAATGTTGAATAAAATAATTTAAAAAATTTTTTATTACAAAAAAAAAAAATTAATTGAATTTAATTCTTAATTAAAATGAATATTTTCTAAAAAGTACTTTTTATTATTGGTACTTTTTGGGAACCTTTTTGATACATTTTTGTGTTTTGTATAATAAAAAATAAAAAAACATATTTCTTCCTCTTAATTAAAATGAAATACATATGTATTTGTAAGAAGTACTTTTAAATTTGTATACCTTTTTGTATTATTTAGTACTTTTCTGATACTTTTTTTTTTTTTTTGATATTTTTTAAACGAAAATAATCCAAAAATTTTAAGTTTACAATAAAATTCCTTTTTCTTCGTATGAATTTGAATGAAATACATATTTGTAAGAAGTACTTTTAAGTTTTTATACTTTTTTGTATTATTTGGTACTTTTCAGGCACTTTTTTCTATATTTTTCAAAAATACTGCAAAAAATTTAAAGTTCACAATTAAATTCCATTTTCTTCGTATGAATGAATGGCCATTGTTTGTTGAAAATAGTGTTTTAAGCCACAATTGCTTTTCATTTCATAAACTTTTTTTCTCGCATTTGAAATATGCAAACGTTCTAAAAATATTTTCCTTAACTTGGCCAAAGACCGAAAGCAAAAAAAAAAGAATATATAAAAAATGTACTGCAAAAATAACTTTGAAAAATTGTATTCCTTTTTTTGGGACTTTTTTCTACAATTTTTAAGCATTGGCAAGCAAGCAACAAAAATCCAAAACAAAAATCGATTGTTTTTGACCTCAAAAATAGTTTGGAACTACAACAAAAAAATAACATACAAAAAGTGCAAAAAAAGTACAAAAAAAGTACCCAAAAAACATACTAACAAGTGCATATAATGTACAATACACCATAAGCCTGACTAGTGTGTGTTCTTTAAGAACCAAATGAATGTAATGGATGTACGAGTATGGAGAGTGTTTTTCGTGTTTTTTTTCTTGGTCTTGTTGGCCAATTGTAGTCAAGATTAACTGAAAATGAAAATGTGTGTTGTGTACTCTCTTTTCTTAAATTGTTTCCATATTTTCCTCACATATTTGGAGAAAATATGAAATAATATTTCCAAAAAACAAAACAAAAAAGAAACAAAATTTAATCCCTAAAAAGTATTCTCAAGTATTTAAAGTTAAAACCATTAAAACATTTTCAAATAAAGCCTACATTTAGGATACCATACATGTAAAATTTATGGCATACTTTTAGACGTATTGTTAATTAAATTAAGATATTTCAAGTACTTTTTCAAACAGAAAAGGGAAGTTTTCAAATAAGAAAAAACTTATTGACTTACCTGTAGTGTGGGGTTCGTATTTGATGAGTTTACATTGATTTTTCCTTTTTTTTTTTTTTTTTTTTTTTTTTTTTTAAGTCTATTTATTTACAACATATAACAATTTTTTACTATAATAAACTCTAGTATAAAATAATACATATTTACATATATACAAAGTCCCAAAAACGAGCTCTCGAGTATTATGGATATAATATTAATTTTGATTTGCAAATATACTAAATTTTTATATATTAAAAAATACAAACTTATATTTTTTATTTGTAATGAAAAATGTGAAGAAAAACATTACTTCTATATGACAAAATAATAAAAAAAGAAAAGTCTTACAATAAAAAAGGGTGTTATAGATTTACTATTCCATTATCCACCAAAACTTTTTGGCTTTTGTGCTTTGTAATGTCAAAGAATCTTTATTCGATATACTTTTATCATACCTGTTAGAGAAATTTGATGTATTATTGCAATCAACTTCTTTGACATTAGCACGCCTATAATTATGGTAGAAAATTGGAATTCCATTATTATCTTGAATTATCTTTAATCTGTCTAATAACAAAAATGACTCAGGAGGACCAAAGCCATTTTGAAGAGCATTAGATATGTAATTAAAATTTGTATAGTAAGGTGCCATAATCAAATTATTTTCATTACATGAAATACATCTCAAAATATAATTTCTAATTAAACTTATTATAATTGATTTTTCCTTGTTCCCTTTGGTTTACTGCCTTCATTCAGGTGGCCTCCTTCCAGTAAAGTCGAACCTTATCTTTGATGCGTACATCCAATTTGTTCATTTTGAATTCAATTCCTCCTCGCTTGCTATTGATTCTTCTTATGTCAAGTTCTTTCGTCCCCATTCGTCTCTTATGTTTTCATTCAGGTGATTTCCTTTCAATAAGGCCGAACCATCTTATCTTCTATTCTTTGATGTGTACGTTCCTACGGGTATCCTCCTCCAGGCTATATCCAATCTATTCATTTCGAATCCAACACCTTTTGGCTCTCTGAAACTCATTCCAGTGGATTGCAATTATTTTGTCTCAGTGTAGTCCTATAATTCACAGTCATGTGTTAGTGTAGAATTGTAAATGGATTTGTAGACATCAAATTTGGTTTATGTAGTGACTTCTCCCTTTCCCAGGAAGTATCTGTTTATGGCCTGCCATAACTTTTACGCCGCCTCTATTCGTTAATAGTTCTGTAGTTAATATTCTGTAGGTTGTATCGCCATCGCTAATTACCGGTATAAAATATGAAAAACTATCAGCCGAATTCAATTTAACTTTTATTACGAAGCTAAAAAGCTCATTAAAACGAGCTCACCAAAACATCTTTTTTTATTTTATTCCTAATTACACTGTGATACAAATTTCATTAAAAGATGAATTTAATGAGAATTGTTGTAAATTGATTCAGTTTTGAAACAGTCTTTACTGTAATGCCAAATATCCAGAGAAGTGTCACTTTATGCCGCCTTATAACATCAGGAATCTTATTAGCCTGAGCCCAGATTCCTCCTTTAAAGCCTGTATCACGAAAAACATTAGGCAGCTTATGAAAAGTTCATTTCTGTATCAAGGAAAGCAACGTCTTCATCCAATTCTGTAAACCAAGTTCGGAAATCAGAAGGTCACCATGAAATATCTCAGTGACAGCCAGCCTTCTAGACATTATTTTGAAAATACTTTGCCAAAGGATCCTAAAACCAAACCAAAAACAACTCTGTATGGATTATTCCAGTTATGCAAGAAGAAATCTATTCCGTGACTAGATCCCCTTTTGTTTAAAGCAAATCCGGGTAATAATATGATACCAAGTTGTCAATCCTAAGGCTGCAGGCTACCAATAATATTCCCAGTGTAGATAATTCGCTCATAAAGTCTGTGATTATGTCACGGCTAACCAATTCATCCGCTCTGCTGTTTTGGGGAATATGATGGAAATATTGTACTGCTTACCCATCTTGTTGAGGGATTTTTTACCATCCTAAACCGTCCTTCTGGAGCTTTACAATCTGGTTATGCGAAAGTATGCCAATATCTCTCCTGGAGGTATTTGAGCTCAGCATAGCAGCCCCTATGACCGATATTTCAATCTGGAAGGCGCTGCTATTGTCCCCTAGCCTTATTCAGTGAGTTATACTCACAGTTTCCAAAAAGATGCCTTCTTCTACGACATCACTCCGACTTAAGTCATCTGTAAAGATCTGTTTAGAGCCGTTGCCTATTCCTTCCTATTCATAATGGGTGTTCTCCAATTTCCCTGATAAGATTTAGTGCGCCGAAGAGTGGTCGTTGTTCTCGATTTTTGAACTATTCAGTATTCGCTTCGTGTCAATGTCGTGCAGAGTATATTCATTATATATTTAATTCAAAACATAGTTCCAGCGTTCCTCAGGCATCAGTCGGAGCATCACATTTCGTTAAGCTCCCCCATAAAAAGGCATGGCGCGCATTTGAACGATGTTATATTCCGCACACAATGGCATTAATAGGTCTTCCGAAACGAATAAAAAATGTCGATAATACCCCACACACACTTTATTTTATTAAAATTTAAAGATAGGAAGCTCTTAGTAATAGGCCTCGCTACAGTACCAGTACACAGATCTGTTTACGGTTTAATATTGATTTGACAACAAGTTACAGGAGGCTCAAGTCGGGCAATCTCTTAAACTATGACTCCAGAACTCTTATCTAGTTTTACTGTAGCACAGTGTTATCACATGATGTGGGTGGAAAATTGTTTGCAACAATTACCGTTGCCAGTCAATTTCTAATGACATTTACCACTACATAAGCATACTTCCAGACACACACTCACGCATCCACATACGCACTAAAATACATACACAGAGATATGCCAATGTCATGTGCTTACACTATGACAACTGTTGTTAACGCACAGTGTGTTATGTTTGGCAACGCAGAAAATGGCATTAAGAAAGGAACTTTTTAAGTATCTTCACTGTTATAATCATAAAAAATAACGGTAATGATGTTAGAAATGATTGTGCTTAAGAAAGATTTTTCTTCAACGATTTGTTACTTAAAAACTGTGACAAAAAAAATTTTTAGAGGAAATTTGAGATTAAAGAGAACGCTACACTTTACTTTCATGCTACACAATCTGGATGTGAGAAATGTAGAAGTAGAAATGTGTGGGTTCTTAGGGAAAAGAGTAGTGCTTTGGTCAGTCTACTGGCACAGAGGCAACGAGTGTACTACGCCGAGTACTACGTAAACATGTACTCGATTGTAAGAAATAAGTCCTTCATATCACTAAAGTACATTCCATAAGACAAAAAGAAAGCCGCATCGCAAACTCAATATGGAGACCATATGTACATACCAGAGATCAGCAATGAATCGTATTTTCGGTACTCATAAGTACTCATGAAATTTTGAGTATGAGTGAGTCAAGAGTATTGAAATTCAACTACTCTGATTCATTCGTACTCGCTACAACATTGATTTATAAGTATAGGTTGCAATGAGTATGAGTACAACGTTGACATCAAACTCACAACATTCGATTCATTGTTTGATTCATACGCCTACTCATTCAGATTCATAAATTTAGAAAAATACTTATAATACTTACGAATGATTCGAGTCACTCGAATCATTCATCAAAATTTAAAGTAGTAGTTATTGTTGCATTTACAAAAGAAGAGAAAAGAAAAGACAAAGACAGCAAGCAAAGCACACACACAACCTTCTAGCGAGTATTGTGGTGTTCGTACTCGAATCATACTTATTTTGTGCTTCGTGTATATGTTGAATCATGGAGAGTCGAAATCAACAACATCGTGCGTATTGTTAAGTATGAATACGATGAGTATTTCTAACTTTGAATATGAGTAGTATGAGTATGATATTAAAATAAGTATGAATGCGTATAAGTATCTGAAATTATAAGTATGACTCGAATCTACTCATCGTTTTGAATACTCGTTGCTGATCTCTGGTACATACCCATAGTCTAACCTTTCACTGCAGACGTTATGAAACACTTCCCTAAAAGATAATAAATTAGCTGACACACCGCCCGACCTATTAACATTCAAGAGATTGACGGACTGATGAGATTCCACCAGATCTGCTGAAGAACGTTTTCAACGCTAAATCATCGCAAAAAGGATATTCAACGAACGATAGTTATTGAAGGGGAAAAACATTGCTAAGCATCATCAATGTGGTTATCGTCCACATTATCAAATCATGTCTATCCGATAACCTTTCTCTGGCATTGAGAGCGAAGTAAACACATTTTCATCAACGATTACATGCAGTGCTTCGTTGAAAGATTTTTTTCGCCACGTCAAGTTCTTTTCGAATACCTACACCATTTTCGTTGTATTGTGTACTTTGAGGACTTGACCCTTTATAGATCAATTCCCATTCACAATTTGAATACAATTTGTGCCATAGCTTGCTCTTGCTTGGGCATTGGGGATATCTTTCAACATCGAAAATTAGTTTGAAGGTTGACTGATGAATAGAATTGATTTCTCCACATACAGACATACATTCATAATTGGTCTTTACAACCCTTCAGTCAGGATAAAGACCTAGCTTCTCACACCACTTATGTTGTGTATGTTTTTTTACTATTGATTGGCGGGACCTACAATTTAAATTCGACTCCGAACAACATATTTTTGACAAACTTTTTCATGGCATTTTTATTCACTCTCAGAGTTTTTGCCAGAAATCTGCTGAGAGGAAGCCACCGAAGAAATATTTTTTCATATTTCGTTTTGCTGGATATGGCTGACCTGGGGATTGTACCGTGGCCTTACGTCTAATAAGGCAACACTCTAGCTTCTAGATTTTTATAGAGATTTGTTTCCTTTAACTTCCTCATCTTAGAACATCATATCCATTCAATCGTTGTCTCTACCAAAATTAGCATTCATACCCGAACTCCTCCCTCTCTCTCTGGATGTGACTGCAGATTCTTTATTCAATTTTGTTTGAATTTTTATAAACGGAATTTACATCCCCGCCCTGTTCCTAATAACTTTAATAAAGTTCACTATACTGTCGCCGTTAATTCTCTGAACTAAACAACATCATTATATGCCTGACTGGCCGGCCAGTCTTCCCAACTGTTTCCCTTTAAAAGCAGAGACTATTTTGCACTGACTGTCTGTCATTGCTGGCCGACCGTATGTTGCATGTAAATTCGCATTCATTCGATTCAATTAATTATTCGCAGCACATGTCAGTCATTAAAACAACGTTTATCATGAATACGAGAGTCTTTGCACCGAATCACCGGCAATGACTGAATGATACGGTGTGGCTCCTACAACTCCTACTACGCGTATGGCGTCATCGATTTTCTCCAGCATATTAATTACGATGCAAATGCTACGAAATCAATAACTGGTAAGAAGAAGTCTTCGATTAACGCATAAATAATGAGCAATAGAGGACGACGAAAGAAAAATCAATGACAAGGCAATACAACAACAATATTTTCAAAGAAAAATTACAAAAGCAAAGAATTCTTTATTAAGAAAATATTGAGAGGTGAAGGCCTGTTTAATAGGAAATTATAAAAATAGAATACAAAGTCAAAAAGCAGGCAAAAGTGTGGAAGCAATGGAAGACACAAAAACGAAAAAAAACTCTTAAAAGCACTCTTTTCGACTGTTAGATCTCTGAAGCAGCTTTAGAAATATAGATTCAGCATGATTACAACCCTTCAGCCAAGATTACAACCTAGTTTCTCACACCAATTATGTTTTATACATGAGTGGCGGGAGCTACAGTTTTAAGTCGACTTCGAATGACAGCTTTTTGAGAAACTTTTCATAGCAATTTTATTTAGATTCAGCAGCATTGTACACATGAAATTAGAATCCGTAGAGCTTAATGGTCGAAAACGTGAGGGCCAGTATGAATACTATTTGAAAATAACTAGGACAGCGTCCTACTTATTCTTCTAGAAGTCAACGAAGCTATTGCTTCATATATTGAATATACTTCCCATGTGAAACACGTTAAATGATAGCAACTCTGCTTGGATACTGATCTATCCGCCAAACATTAATTGATTTTAAGGTTTACTACACACCTTCTTATTCGTATGTTTACTATTGCATCTCGCCAAGCTCCTTAAATCCAGACCCTGTTATAAAGCTTTTTACTGCCATAGTTTTTCGGATAGCTTAAATATGTATTTCTGAAGTCTCCGTAGTCCGGTAGGTAACATGTGGGCTTTTAGACGTGAGAACAAGGTTAAAATCTCAGGTCAGACATTTTCAACAAAACCAAATTTGAATATTTCTGAGGCGACTTCCTCTCAGTAGATTTCTGGCAAAAATCTCTGACAATAAATAAAGTTACCATGAGTCGGAGTCGACTTTAAACTGTAGGTGCCGCCACTTATGGATAAAAATTAAAACACACAACATAACTAATATAAGAAGCTAGGTTGTAATCCTAACTGTTTTAATGATCATTTCAGTAAGTTAAGTAAATGAGTATCCATCCTTCTTCATCCGTTTCGTATATTCTCCCTTTCCTACCTCCTCTCCTTTCCAAGTTCTCTTTCTCCTTCACTATCCTCTCTCTATCCCTCGTCTAGAACGAAATTAAAATGGGACCTTTTGACCTCTGGGTATTGTACTTATCCCAATGACATGCACACGTCCTCTAACCTAACCTAAACGAAGTAAGGGAGTATGTAGGTAGAACTGGGTGCAGAAAATTTACGCCTTTAAAGAATCTAACACACGATCTAACCCTGTATGGAACGGGGATTAAAAAAACCTCGAAGTGATTAAGGCTTTGACCTCTTTCACCGTAAGAACATACACAACTTTATTCAATAACTAGGGCTCTATTATTAGGGATAAAAACTTATTTGGATGCCAGAACACTCATTTAATGATTCATTCATTCATTCATTTTGCGATACAAAATGTTAACAGTATTACCGTGGTAGAAATTTTGTATATAACTGATGAGTCAGCCTAGAAAGTTAGGAAACAAAATCTATTCGTGATCATTGTTTGTAGAATTTCCAAGTCTATTGTCCTACAGATTATTATATCACTTTTACCCAAAGGAACAGTAGGTTAGTAGAGGCAGTAGGCTAGATTGAGAGAATCATGGCTAGGGAAGGGGCATACAGTTTAATCTGCACTCAAGTTCATGGCATTTGTTTTATCGATGCCTGTAGCATAGTTTTTCAAAGTTATATTCCAAAAAAAAGCTATCAAAGGCAAGCACTGTGCTAATTGAGTGGCAATAAGGTAATTATAGCACAATTTAGACACTGCATCAATACACACAGCCACTATTGTGATGAATCAATGGATTATGCTTTAAACACAACGCAGCAAACACAGCAATTTCTCAAAAATAGAATACATGGGTGGAAATGATTATTTTAAAGGCAATGCGACAACAAGCAAACTGTTTTTGCAAAATTGCTGTGTTTGCTGCGTTGCTTTTATTGTGTTCATAGTATTAGAATTGCGGTTGCTTAGTGATGGAACTTAGATTACTTTCAAACGTAAAAAAAAGCAAATTGAATTATTAATAATGAAACTGCAGGGGGTGTTAGCTATTTTAAGAAACGTATCTCAGTTCTTGCTGTATACAGAGCACCAAAGCTATTCCATAACGTTACAAAAAGTTCAAAGTTTTTCGGTCAAACAATTTGGGTGGATTATCCTCGTATAAAAGGCTTCTGATTAATCATCTCTTTTACAGTGAAACAATGTAAATAAATGTGTTTTAATTATTGCTTTCTTTATAATTTTCATTAAATTATATGCACATATGTATGTACATACATACATTTATTGTGTGTAATTAATTAACGATCCCCCCCCATTTAATATAAAGGTGCCTGTGGGCAATGTGTTACAAAATCTGTATTACATGCTCATAAATCATGAAATTGACCATAAAACCGGCAATAAATCAATGCGTTAAAATTGAATTTTAAATTGATTTTAAATAATTAATTTCCTGTGTTTCGTTAGCAGAACAAAGAAAAATGTAAGGTAAGGAAATGAAGGACATAAAAAAGTGAAGAGGGAAAAATGTTAAAGAGTAGCGAGATATGAATGAAAAGTATTTAAAAAAAGATGAAATTTAGTATTGAATGATAAGTGTAGTAGAATGAGAAGAAGAATCCAGTTCACGTCAAATTCTATTCTGCATTATCGGATCTACAAAATTTGCTCAACGTCATATTGCATGTTCAATGGAGCCAACTTGAGCAGCGCTCAATATGTACGTTCTTCAGCGCGTCCATAGTCCTACGACTATGCTGGCTCGTACATGTCTTTAGGATAGTTTAGAGTAACGAGTATTTGATGCGAGATGCGACTGTGGACAAAATTGTGCTTTACAGGCCCCCAGAAAAGCTGAAAGCAAAACTGTTGATAGACTTACGGAGGAAGAGTTGATAGCAAATTTTTTTCTACGTATCTTTCGTGGCTTTAACTGTGCAGAAGGAAAATTGAGGGCTATACTACTCCAGACTCGACTCTCTTACTACTACCTGAGATATCATTTCATTTAAAATTAAATTTAACATTAAAACGATAAATAAAAGCTACAAAACCAATGGACTTGTTTACAGCATAAACATACACATACATACATACATAATTGGTCATTACAACCCTTCAGTCAGGATTATTGACCTAGTTTCTCACACCACTTATCTTGTGTGTGTTAATTTTATACATAAGTGGCGGGGGACCTACAGTTTAAAGTCGACTCCGAACGACAGATTTTCTGAAAAACTTTTCATGGCAATTTTATCTACTCTCAGAGTTTTTGCCAGAAATCTGCTGAGAGGAAATCACCGAAGAAATACTTTTTGTATTTTGTTTTGATGTCTGTCCTGGGGCTCGAACCCTGGCTTTACGTCTAACAAGCCAACACACTACCTACTAGATTACGGCGGCAGCATAAACAAGTAAACAAAATATACCAACAACATCAGTATTAAAAAGGCTATAACAATGTGTTACTTCTGCTAGATGTGATAGCGTGGCAATTCTGTCTAGATAAAGATTTTTTTGGTTCTGGTTCGGTTTTTGGTGTGTTGCCTGCCAAAGTAGGACTTCAGATTTCTGATCCATAGAGGAATCTACTATCTGTGAGAATTTTCCTACTGCCGTACACTTAATTGTATTGTTATCTTAACTGCTTTTGATGTTACGTACTTAATCTTCTTTCAATAGATCAGCTTTGCATCTAGTCTAAGCCAAGGGAATTTTATCGAGGGTATAATGATTTGAAATGTTTCCCCTAAGCATATTCTATTAAAAAGAAGCGTAAATGGAAAGCGTCGTAGTCTAATAGGATCCTTTGTTTTAATCCCCTGCTCAGACAGCTGGAACATAACAAAATATGAATAAATACTTCTTTAACGACTTCCTCTCAGCTGTCTTTTGGTAAAAACTCTAAAAGTTAATAAAATTGCCATTAGAAGTCGTTCAAAAATGTATCGTTCATAGACCCGCCACATATGAATGAAACTGACACACACAATATTGGTAATGTGAGAAGTGACGTCACAATCCTAACTAAACAGTAAAGTAAGTACCAAAGCAAGCTTATCGAAAGCTGTTAAGATTTCTTTATAAAAAAAACTTAAATTTCTTACTTCTGATGCAATTTCTTTTAAAAGAATTTTCGAAAGAACAGCCATCAATCATAGCCTCTGCTTTATGCTTAGCAGATGTTTTATTTTGTTGCATTATAAGCTTCTTAATATTGTGTTTATTGTTGTTGTTTAAACTCACTTTATGTAAATTTATACACAGTATGTTAGGGTAGGACGTTGTTAAGCACCACCCAGCTCCCCTTCAAAAAAAAAAAAAAAAAAGAAAAAAAAACGAAAACTGCTGTCAGTTTCATAATGTTCTTCTGCCTGTCATAATTTGTTTAACTGCCTGCCATCATTTTTAATGAAATTTTATGTTAATTTTTCAATTTTTTATTGTTATTCTTGTTGTTATTGTTCACATAAAAGTTTTGTATTTAAATTGAAATTATTATAACCACGTTAATTACTAATTGTTCATTAAGTTGGCTTTAATGGCGTTATTAATTACATGCATGCATCCATGCATCCACAGTGATTAATTCAAATGAAATTTTATTTAAAATTTTGCATATAAATTCAGTCAATAATTGTTTACTCATTCTGCGGACCAATATATAATTAATTAAATTTAAACATCTTGTTTAAAATAATAATAATATGAGTGAGTGAGTGAGTGAGTACTGCTACTAACGAAATATTGCAAATTAAATTGCAGTTTTGCAGCAGTTTATGGACAAAATGATATGCTGTGTGCTGCCGCAACGCCTATATTTTTTCAAATAATTTTAAATCGAAAAACTCTGTGAGTATAAGTAAGCATATGAGTTTACAGTATTGCATCAAATACTAGCACTTCATTTACAATATCTTCGCATAAAATACGTTTAAACATACAAACATAACTTGGTCATTACAAGCCTTCAGTCAGGATTACAACCTAGATTCTTACACCATTTATGTTGGGCGCGTTAATTTTATCCATAAGTAACGGGACCTACAGTTTAACATCGACTCCGAACACCAGATTTTTTAGAAACTTTATCATGGCAATTTTATTTATTCTCAGATTTTTTTTTACCAGAAATCTGCTGAGAGGAAGTCGATGAAATATTTTTTTAATATTTCGTTTTTTGTGGGTGTCTAGTCTGAGTTTGAACCGTGGCCTCACGTCTAATAAGCCAACACACTACCTCTCTGAGTACGGCAACTTCACATCAAATAAAACTATTGATTTTCTTATACTTAGATTAGCATAAGTTAGATTAGTTTCGCCAAGCTAAGCTTAGAACCCATACAAGAGGCCACTCTATTATCATAATCATACTATGATTTCTAAATAGAACAAGAAGTTCGCAAATAGATTCACCTTTACGGTCTGGGAAAAAAGCGGATTGCGTTTTAAAGAATTCTTTTACCAGAGTATTATTTTGAATGCTTCTAATCTCGAGACCATGGATACACGGCACACAGTTCGTTAAAAAACGTTGTAAAACTGTTTCATTTCTCATGTAAGGACTATCTTATCTTAAGCTGTTAAGATAAGAAATATGATAATTGTGCTTCTGTTCTAAAAAATTAACACAATTTTCCAGTATTAATGAGAAATCCCACTCGTGAAGGTACTTGTCAGTTGTGTCTAGAAAAGTCAGATGCATGATGGTTCAAGTTTAACTCTCTAAATGAAGTTGAATTTACACAGGCCATGCTAGGTTACTTACTTTAGATTCGATAGATCCGACTAGCTATTTTTACTTACTAGAATTGGTCATTACAACGCTTTAGTCAGGATTACAACCGAACTACTCGCACCACCTATGATGTGTGCCTTAATTTTATACATGAATCGTGGGACCTACAGTTTTATGTCGACTCCGAACAACACACTTAAATAGCTTTTCATAGCAATTTGATTTACCCTCAGAGGTTTTGTCATAAGAAAGAAATAGTTTTTCTTCACATTTTGGGCGTCATGCATGACCTGGGTTTTGACTCCACGGGCTCTCGTCAAAGTCAACACTCTACCGACTAGACTACGGCGATTTCGCTATAAGAAAATAATGCACTATGATTGGCTTACTAAAGTCTTAACAGGTTCCCTCCCACGGTTTTCGATTACAGGTCACGCTCAGACTCTTTACATACATACATAATTGGTCATTACAACCCTTCAGTCAGGATTACGATCTAGGTTCTCACACCACTTGTATTGTGTGTGTTTATTTTATCCATAAGTGGAGGGTGATCTACAATTTAAAGTCAACTGCGAACGACAGGTTTTTGATTAGAATTTCATGGCAATTTTATTTACTCTCAGAGTTTTTGCCTGATATCGTCACCGAAGAAACATTTTTTCAAATTTCATTTTGTTGGAGATGTCTGATCTGTCTAATGCCATTATGTGTGAAATTTTCTGGGACTCTGGCTCATAAACCAGTCTGATAGCATGGGTTTTATTGACTTTTGAGGACCACCGTAGTGTGTGGCTTATTAGCATGCACCTGCAAGTTAAGAAAACTCCACAAGCAAAAGTCTAACGAAGTTAAATGGTATGTCTCGATGACCAGTTTACATCACCCCCACATTTGATGAACATCGCTCATACAGAATATCAAATGTGTCATGAGTTGTGCGGGATGTTAAGCAGTCCTGTTCAAATCACATGTCGTTGGTGTTCAGGTCATCTAATTCAGGCCAAATGAAGTTGGTAATCACCAACTATAGTGCTTGTCGTTGACAGTGATGGTCTGGCCAGCGTGGTTTGCAGAAAAATATGAAATGTTGCTGCTGCCAACCCAAAATCCACACCAAAGAGTGAGTTTTTCGGAATGCATTTGACGCTTTTGTATTTCATACGGACTGGTAATGTTCCAAATACGATCATTTTGTTTATTCACTACACCCATTCATTCTGAATTTTGGAAATTGTAACAAATCATATGATCTCTGCCATTATTTTGCACTTTAATAAACTCATTTTTAAGGTAAAAATAAAAACAAACAACAACAATAACAAAAAAATTATACAACAGTATGGAATTTGGCTAAAATTAACAATTAAAATTCAATTATAATTTACAGTCTATTAAATTAATTAAATTAATTACGCATGACAAACAAAAACAAATATACAAAGCCAGAGAGAGACAAACAGAGCAAGAGTCAGCCATGTTACCCACCAAGATAAAATGTATGCAACACCGGAAAATATAACTGAGCGTATGAGTATTGCCATTGCTTATACGACTAGGCGATGGAAAAATATGTATTAAAGCGTGTACATATAAATATTTTCGCAAAATTTTGAAAAGTGAAGTTAAATTGTTTCTTTATTTATTTATTTTTCTATTTCTATTATTTTGAGAAAAAAAAACACGAACTTATACTGAAAAAACAGAGAAATTTTGATCACAGACCTGTGTTGTTTACGTAAAAGATTACTTTCTTAAGATGATTATTTGCCGTTTATTTCTCTTGAGACGATAACAACGTTATTATCCTAAATTTAATAACCCAGTTAATGTAAATAATAGTAAACACACACAGATTTAGCAACAAATGAGAGTGTTGTGTTCGACAGCAACAAAACTAAGATAGCCATCTTGGTAAAGATTAAATGGTAAGGGAAAGTAGTACACGATAATGTTGATAATAATAATAAGCTTTGAATAGCTGATTAAAGTAGTCTAGTAGGTAGTGTGTTGGCATATTAGACTTGAGGCCACGGTTCAAACACCAGGTCAGACGTCTTGAACATAAAGAAATATGAAAAAATATCTTTTGGGCCACTTCCTCTCATCAGATTTCTGGCAAAAACTAATAAAAAAATTGCCAAGAAAAGTTTCACAACAATCATTCGTTCGGAGTCGACTTTAAACTGTAGGCCCTGCCACTCATGTCTTAAATTAACATACACAACATAAGCGGTGTGAGAAACTAAGTTGTAATCCTAACTGAAGGGTTGTAATAATGTAATAATGTGTGTTTGTTTGAGACAACTAAGTCTGCTATGTAATGTCTTGATTGTACAACATTCGACGACATGAAGGAAGTCTTCCTCTGTAGTCGGACATGAACACAAAAATTTTCTAAGTAGCTCCTCTTTTCGAAAGTTCCATGCTTTCCGATATACATTCAAATTGTAATATAAACCACTTGCCAAAATTTTACATTTCGTCGTTCTCTTGTTAGACTTTCTAAGCCACAAAGTCCTGGAAATTTTGCATGTGGCGCTGTTCAATTGCGGTATTCGACTTTTCGACCGAAGGGACTTACATGATTTTTTGCAGCTCCATATATGCAGCCTTATTTCATTAATTGTAAAAACTGTGCCGTAGAAAATTATTTCCACTTATTTGTGATGCATTTGAATCTCACAGAAGATGAGTATTTTAATCCAAGAATAGTGTTTAGTTCTGAAGCTCACTCTTGGTTTAAGCAAAATTACCATATTTGGAGACAAGATTCTGAATGATCATTATATCCATTAAAGCTGACTGTTTTAGTGCGTTTTCAGTCGCTGCAGTTTAGTAGCTAGACGAGAGCTCGTGAGTTTAATAAAGAGTATAAAAATAATTTTTTCTTTTGGCGACCTTATCTCTCAGCAATCTTCTGATAAAAAAACTCCAGAAGTAAATAATTGCCAAGAAAAATCTTCTCAAATCTCTTGCCGTTAAACTGTAGGTCCTGGTACTTATGGATACTTTTGTACACACACAATAGGTGATGTGAAAAGCTAGGTTGTAATCTTGACTAAAGGGTTGTAATGATCAATTAAGAATGTAAGTAAGTTTGGTGAGATTTATAGGGATATGTTCATCATCGGTTCCTTTTTTTTTCGAAATGAGCAAGACACTACCATGATGTGGTATCGAGAACTCTGCTAATCTGCCAGATATCACTGACATTTGTTTGCAACAATATGACGTAACTTGTCACACAGTGTATTTAACAATCGATTTATTGCAAAGTCAATTTAATTTCATTTCAAAAGTGGTCCTGTCAACTGATACGATTTAAGGCCTCTGGATTACTTCCTAATGATATTATATTAAGTCATTAATTTATGCCAATAAACCAGCAACTGTTGAAGCATTGGTAGTCAATTTTAAGGGCACCATTAACGCTATATAGCCAGATTTATTGGAAAAAGTAGTCAAAAATTGAATTGATTGAACTGATCATGTAACTTGTAGCCGCGACAGATGAATGTGAGATATTGTATTAGACATGAGACCTCGGCGCAAACTCCAGGTCAGACATTTCTAACAAAACGAAATATAAAAAAAATATTTCTTCGGCGACTTCCTCTCAGCAGAGAAAGCTCTCTGAGAGTAAATAAAATTGCCATGAAAAGTTTCTCAAAGAATCTGTCGTTCAGAAACGACTTGAAACTGTAGGTTCCGCCGCTCATGTATGAAATTAACTTACACACGGTAAGTAGCGTGAGAAGCTAGGTCCTAATCCAGACTCAAGGGTTGTAATGACCAATTTAAGTAAGTCAAAAATGAGACTGATTAAATTGATCATGTAACTTGTAGCCGCGACAGTCGAATGTCGGTTATCGTATTTAAAAAATAAGTGCTAGGAAATTAGCTATCAGAGTATAATAAAAACAATTTCATTCCAACAATATTTGTGTTTTGTATTATCATTTTGAGTTCTTAAGCTCTTAAAGAAACACCTAATATCTGATTCATACATTCTTTAAAAAAATACGTCTTAAAACCTTATTACTTTGCAAACAACCTATCTAAAGTATAAATATGTCCACAAGCTAAATAAATTCTTTTTCGTTTTAATATTTAAAACCAGATTAGACGTCCAGTAAATAAACATGTTGAGTATGGCAGCAACAGTTCAATTTTTTTTTGGACTCTTTTATTGCAGTTTTTTTTATTATTTTTGCTTTTGCCTTTCACTTACCTCACCAGTAAGTAAGTAACATTTGCTTAGACCCAGTTTGTCTAAAGAAAGAACACCGAGTATCTTGTATCTGTTAGAGACATACTACTGCTGCTCTATTTACTTTCAGATAAAAAACAAAATATCACCAGGAACTTAAATAAATTTGTTCGGTTGTTTTAATATTTAAAATATGTATACGAAATATTTTTAATGGTTTTATTTCATTAGAAACTCATGTTTAAAATGAAAAAAAAAATCAACATCAAAAAATATATTTGATTTGTTTACATCGAGTGAAACATTGTTTTAAGTGCTGTTCTGCAATCTAAACATGACCAAAAAATTTAGAAAATGCGATTGATGTGTAGTTGTAGTTCAAAATCATGTTTTTATTTGAGAAAAAAAAAAAGAAATTTCATTTTTTTAAGATAATTTTTTAGTACTCTACAGCAGTAGTAAAAATATTTACTTTAGAACCTCAACAACAGTAGAAACTACGAATTTCCAAGTAAATATTGGAGATATAAAAACGTTTTGTAAACAAAATTTTAAAATTTTTTAAAAGAAACACTGATTTTAGCAATTTGTACGTAAATAGGTATTCCTAATGCCCTAACTACCCTAAATGTAATGTTAAAACTATCTTATGGTGCTTTGAATATGAAGCAAACACTTCTTTTGAAGAACCTCATGTCAGCAGACTTCTACCAAAAGCTCTGAGGTAGCATAGTCGCAATATACAAACAGTGAGCGCCAAAAGAAACTGTGTATTAAAATAAATATACATTAATAAATTACCGGTATTTTTATTTTAAAATTGTTTCATTGCCAGTTTTTAAAATTGATACAAAAAGAAAATTAGAAAAAATTTCGAAATATTGTCAAATTTTTTCGGGCACTTTCCTTAAATGTTGAGTTTGGTGATTGTTAGAATTTTATCTATAGTGTACAGTTTCCTTTGACGCCTACTGTATTAGAGTATCCCTATAACATCTCCTCTATACTGTTTTCCTGATCAACTTCTGAACCAAGTAACCATGCTGTTCCTTATCGTTATCGTATTAAGGATAACCCCCTGCCTTCCTGCCTCGATAGTCATTTAGGTGTTTGATCCTGAGATTTTTAACGTCGCACAGAAACCAAATCTGTGTTCTGGTAATTTGTTTTCCTCATCACATTTTCTACTTGAAGCATTTCGTGTTCTAAATAAGTCTTCTTTAAGTCTGCATTGTTTTCAGACCTCAGACCTGTATAGTCCCATAACGAAAAAACTCAAATCTCTTCCAATTGTAATTGCCCAGCAAACATTTAAATTATCCCAAAACCATTTGGGTGGATAAGAGTATTTCCTTCTCCCTTCAAATCCAATCAGCAGAAATCGCCTCCTAGCAAGCTCATTTGGCCTAACCATCAGATATATGTAATTGTTAGGTCCTAACCTTTGTACTTCCTATACAAGTTGAAATGAGCACAACTTGAGATGGAAGTTTCCCTATGGGTTCAGATTATTTCACTCTGGGTATCTCTGAGTGTAGAAGTCGCCGTAGTCTAGTAGGCAGTGTGTTGGCTTATTAGACGTGCAGCTACGGTTCAAACCCCAGGTCAAATCGAAAATATGAAAAAATATTTCTTCGGCGACTTCCTCTCAGCATTGCCATGAAAAGCTTCTCAAAAAATCTGTCGTTCGGAATCGACTTTAAACTGTAGGTCCTGCCACTCATGTAAAAAAAATTAACACGTACAACATTAGTGGTGTGAGAAACTAGGTCGTAATCCTAACTGAAGGATTGTAATGACTAATTATGTATGTATGTATGTCTCGTCAGTCACTCATGCATGGATGGGTATATAAATGAACAAAATCGTCGAATTTGTGAGACAGAAATCCACATGAGACCCAAGAGCGTCTAATACTAAAACACTTACTGTTTTGTGTGTACTTTGGGCCGACGGCATCATCGGTTCATATTTCTGGACATATGGTTTCAACAGGACAGCACTACGTGCCACTGTCCTCATGCCACAATGTATATTAAGCAGGGCCTGATAATCACACGCAGGTAATGTGAACCGACCTCCGAAATCATGTGATTTGATGTCGCTGAGTTTGCTTAAGTTGCAGACATAGGCGAATAACCCACAGAATACAGTGATCCACTAAGCCATCAGTCTAATTTATGTGTCAAACTCATTTAGAATTGAACATTGTTTTATTGAAATTTAAAGATACGAAGCGCTTAATGTATGTCCCGATATAATTTTTATATATTACTAAATTAAGTCCTTAAATGTATGGCTAAATCCTGCTTTTTATGTAAGTGTTATAAACCTTAAATTATTGGTATATTTTGAAGAGCTTATCATTTGAAATATGTCCCTTCAAATCATTTATTTAAAATAATTTAAAAATTCTATCCTATTTCTAATACCTATTTGTATTAGCACACCCTGTAACTATTAATAATATTATACCACGAGTGTACATTAGAAATTTTTGCAGTTTGAAAAACTTTTCCATGCAGCATCCGTATAAATATGGCCACGACCTGTGTTTGCATTATTATGAATATCATGGAAACTGTATACAAGTGTAGAAGAACGTTAAATCTAATGGAAATGTTGTAGAATATATCCTGCTCAACTGAAAAGTTCATTAAAAATTTAACAAAAAAAAAAAAGTAAGTATAGCAGTATAACAGAATTTGATTTCAACAGTAGCGAGAAAATAAACTTCTTTTGGAATTGTTAGAGAATTGTTAGAGAATTTTCCCGAAAGGCATTTACATTTAAAGGGATTTATTAAATAAATTTCAATAGCAGAAAAGTTTTGGGGAAGTAAACTTAAGCAAACAGTGGATTTTGAATATAATGATGGAATGTTGTGAATTATTTGTAGGTTGGTTAAGTGTTATGCCGCATATTCAATTTCATTCAATTATTTCAATTATTTTCTAAAAATAATTCATAGAAACTTAATTAACTTCCATGTCCAATTTTTCTTTTCGCCTAAAAGTATGCATTCGTTTTCCTTTAAACATATTGACATCCTTAAAATAATCTTCACTTTTAATTTTCATTTTTCTCCTAGAAGTATGCTATTGTTTTTAGTTACTATTCTCCATAAGCCTTGACAATTTTGTAACACTATTTTGACAAAAATTTCCTTCCACTCTCTCTCTCATTCCATCTCCCTCTTTTGCTCTCTATCTCAGTAACATACTTTTACGTGCGTTTGTTAAATGTCAAACTGCCAAATGTGCCAAAACGTGATGGATTTTGACAATGAAAAACTACTCTTCTCTATATTGATTGTAGTTGTTGTTGTAGTCTAGGACACACATACAATTTTGATCATGACCAATATCTTGTTCCCATAAATTGTCAATTTCTGTTCTCTTCTTTTCCCTCTGGCCCGTTCCTTTTTATTTTATTTTTGTTTCTGCAACATCCAGTTTGTTGGCTGTCATTTTGGCCAATATTTTTTCTAGTACTTTTGCGAGGGTTTGGTCATCAATAAAGATTTGTATCTTCTTTAGCTGTAACGATATAAAATGGCTTTGCAACTCATTTATTATCACACTTAAAACATTTCACTTTAAACGATTGCCAATCAATTTCAATGCGTATGATGAGAGTATGAGAGCCATGGAGTGAATGTCAGTCTATGAATGACTTTGTAACAAACTATTCAAGGAGATGCTGGTGTATTGGTAAATGTTTGGATGGTTCTAGAACTTGTTAATCAAACTGGTAATTTGTTTTATGGGTACAACATACTGGCTACAGTATAGGAAAGAAAATTCAATAACCCTAAAACTAGGCAAATGAATTTGTTAATTAAAAAGCCTTAAAGTACACAACACTTTCTTTTTAATTGGAAAGCAATATTTTTTAACTTATGTCACAGTATATTTTACTTAATGTTTCTTTACCTAAAAGTATGCAACAAAATTTTCTACTTAATGATTCTCTGCCTTTAAGTACGCAATAATATTTTATTAATTACAATTTTTTTCATAATTTTTTAAACTACACACCTTAGGAAAATTGCCAACCTTAGGCTTTTATTACCTTTTTGCGAGTTTTGAGAAAATAAAAATCAATTTTTTCCATTCTTACCTTTACAGTCATCATTCTCGTTTCAATGTCAATGTATTCTACTTGATTTTGTAATTTCAAATTGTTTTGTTTCCAGTTTCTTGTCATATAAGTGTATGAGCTTTAGTTAAATTGTATACTCGTAGAATTATGAGGATGATAATGGTAATGATGATGACACCTTACAAGGATTTCATAATTTTTTTTGTTTCCTTTTTTCCAATATTTTCATGCTCAATAGTATTTGAAAAATACTATCAGAACGAATCGTTTTTGTTCCTGCCAATACATTGAGTGGCAGACTGTGTTTTTTATTGTCAACTTTATTGAGTTGCTTTGTTCAGTAGATATATGGGGGATTTTGTAAGCAGACGTTAAGGCTGTAAGAAAGAATAATTTGAAGACAGTTTTGAGGCGATTTGACCGGATTGCCATATTTAGAATACTAAGATATATTCCACTGATTAATCTGAAGACAAAGTTTTTTTTTTTGGACCAATGGACACAAATCTATACTGAGACTCAGAATGCTGCATACCATTGCTGGAGCTGAGTGAAATCAAATTAAAGATGCTTGTGGTTAACCATCGAGCTGTATACTGACCTCACACGCCAACTGAAATGTAAGAAATATGATCACAACTTATGAAGTCTTGCCTCTCACGGCTGGGTCGAAGAGTGATAGATATAAGAACTCGTTCTGGAATTTTCTCCATCAAACTTCCGTCGCCTCTATAAGCAAAAAAAGATACGGATAGTTGGTAAACACTTGCTTTGGGGCTTAGACTATAACCTGATCTCTTCCGAAACTTCAAGTTTCGTGCTTTTTAGGAATTGAAACTTACTATCCCATCTAAGACAATAAGCCTGGTCCTGGAACACAATTCCTATCCTAACATACAATTCAGTTCGATTGAGAGAAAATATAGGAACTTAAGGTCGCTGTAGGTCAGTAGGTAGTGTGTTGGCTTATAAGACATTTGCGACTGATGTACATCGTTTTAGAGATCATCACTTTGGGATTCAATAGTTTGATGGTCGCCTGGCTTTTGAAAAGTATAGTAATACCTCGCGTCCTACATAATGTTTGACGCAGCCTGTGTTGTTGACACTACCATCTGAAAGACACTACAGTGATGCGTCAGCCTTATAGATCAATTTCAAAAAATACCGCCCCCAAAAGTTTTGTTCAATTAAGCGCCATCGGTGACCTTTGACATTTCCCTTAAATCCACTACATGTCCGCAATTTTTAAGTATTTTGTAATTCTGTTTTAAGTTCTAACAATAGAGAGTTCAATTCTGTTTCAATGAATATCTTATTTCTCCCAAAAGTGACCTATGACCTTTGACCTCTATGTATAAATAAAATATATTATTTTCTTCAATGTTTTTAATTGTAAAGTACTTGTCTAACATTGTAAGTTTTATTCAAATTATAATGATTTTTGGAATTCATTGGCCTTTTGACCTAACGCTTGAAAAAATAAATCATTTTAATGACAATGTTATGCCTACTTTGTCTGCAAAATGATTCCCATTGGAATACAAAATTGATTTTATTTTTCTTTATAGTCGTTTAAACAGAAGTCCATGAGTAAGTCACTGAGTGAGCAAGTGTGTGAGTGACTAGGTAGTAGTGTAGGTACGTCAAAGCATTGTGGTTAAATCAAGTAGTTTTCATGTTGTCTTCTTATTAGATTTTTATATTTTTAATGGCATCCTGCCAATACTACACTGACGTTGACGCAAATGATGATGATGATGCCATTTATGACAATAACGCACAAAGCTGATGACGTTCAGTTTTTTCGATTTAATGTAACAAGTAGAAAACGTCAATAGGAGTCACATTCTTTTCTTTACATTTTTCGCTCTCTTATTATACAGGTGTTTGTTATCCTGCTTATTTCAATGGGAAATTGTTGTAAGCCCTAAAATATTCATTATTTTAAATGATTTTAATGTTAAATCCCAAAAGTATGCTTGGCTTTTATGATGCTTTAAGAACATTTTGCTACAAAGGATACCAACGTTAGTTGTTAAAACCTTTGGGATTAAAATTTCTTAAGAACATTTGTAAAGGAAATAACAATTATAAAGACAGATATAACAACCTAAAAGTATGCTTTAAATTAGAGAAATTTTTATTGTAAATGCCTAAAATTCTACTACAGTACAGTTTTCTTGGGAATTATAAGGTGTAGTGAAAACAAATCAGAGAATTTATGCAACTTTAGAGCGATTGTACAGCATTTTGTTTAGGAAAATGTTGTCATTTTGAATGGATTTCCTGTAAATTTCTCTCATAGGAATCTTTGCTCCTATAAGCAAAAAATAAGGAAATCTTTCCAAAAAATGCAAGTTTGAATGCAATTCCCCTAAATTTGTCTTATAGAAACCCTCAGTCCTCAGAGAATAGGGAAATCATTTCCCACAAGTCTTTATGTAAAAAAAATTTTGCGTCAAAATTATTTACCGTAGACAAAATCAGCTGATAGCCCACTGCTATCAGGTTTTGACTATCAACTGAACTCACACGAATCATCAAGCCATGCATATTTCAACAATTTTATGTTATCCTGTACCATAATTTCTCTCATATTAGCCAAAGCTGATTACAGGTGAGTTTCATTCGATTTACACACTTCAATTTAATTGCGGAGAAGTTTTCTTCAATAAAATTATTTCGTGCAGATACTGGTGATTAAGGGTTATCGCCATGATCAATGATCGTCTGGCGTAGCATTAATCTGATGAACTAGAATGGTGACTGGTGCTAAAAGCTGGGTGCTACGATCTTCTTTATGTCGGAAGTGGGCGAAGGCGACGAGGTTGTTTGCGTTTTAAGGAGCAAGTCGATGAAGCTTTGTTATCGATTGGTGACCAATTGGCTAAGGAGCGCAAAATGCAGAAGCGCCTGGAAGGATGTACTGAAACAGGCCGAAACCCAATAGTCGAGTTGTTAATGGCAAATTAGGTAAGTAAGTGCTATTGATCTGAAGGCTATAACTAGTTGAAGTTAAGTTAAGTTTTTTATGAAATTATCTCCTATAAAATTACTCTCCATAATCAAGAACAGACGTTAAATAACTCGTGCCATAACGGGGTAAAAACTTAAATCTAAGTTTTTTCAACTACAGCCGTTTTACAAACACTACGTGTAGACTATAATTGCACTAACGGAACACAATTGCTCTCCAGTTGTTTACACCCGGCCACACATTTTCTTCAGATTGGTTAATTGGTTAGACTTAGTCCAAATTTAGATTTCCGACATAGGGAATCTGCTTATAGTGTAGAATTTAAAGGAAATCAAGTGTAATTTTCGGTAAAATTTATTTGACCATCAATTCTTCCCAAAGCCACTTTTGGCTTCGTCTGGTAGCATGACGATCATGACTGTTTTTACATAAAATGGATCAACGACGTACAATTGAAAATGTTTTTGCGTTAATGGATTGTGAATCTCATTCATCGGCCTTTTATTATAATCATTTTCGTGGTTATAAGGAGCATAAGCTGAAGTCGGTTTGTCTGGACAAACGCTCTCTGTGATTACTAAAATGGCTGTAGTGGTGGAGAACTTTTGTCATTGAGTCTCACTCAAGATCTTTGTTCGTATCATTATCTTCTCTCAGGTGGATAGGTTACAGAAAATGTTCTGGATGTATTATTTGAAAGGGATTTGGAACGTCTGTAGTTTTGAAATTCCAAAATTTATTCGACTTCGACTTCGGCACTTAAGTTAACTGATTTAGACGGTGTTAATGGTGTGAACTGTTGTGAGGCTGTTATATTGATTTTCAATTAGGCCACCGAATAGCCTTCGTAGTTCTTTAATGATTTTAAATTTTCTGCATAGAATATGAAATACAACTGAGGACGACTTGTAGAGCCGTCCACTAAGAGATTTCTTTAATGAGTTCATACAACGGAAAATGTGGAGGTCCGTGCACATACCAAATTTCTTTTACAAAGACTTTACGATCTTTTTACAATACTAGTTGTAAAGGTATTGGGGACATATGACAGATGACGTCATTCAAGCAGTAGCTTGATTATTATTATAACCCTTTAGTCAAGATTACAACCCAGCTTCTCACTTTACCCATTGTGGTGTGACTTTAGAAAAATAATGAACTTCTTTTTACTACACCTTATGTGATTATCAAAAAATGTGAAGCTAAACTGAAACAAATCAGTTTAAAAATCAATTTTAATTTCACTTCTAAAATCCAAATGTTGGCCCTTAAATATGAATTAAATTTGTTCGTCTCAATTAATGAATTATTCATGCTTATTTCCCTTACAAAAGGAATCTACTGCTCTTCTTTGCTCTCCCTCTGTAAAAAGAGTAACCGAATAATATGGGAAAAATACAATGATTTTTCTTATTATTTTCCTTATGCTTTAATGTTCATTTCCATATAAATATCTGGTGTGTATGCGGGTGTGTAAAGAGAGTGAAAAAGAAAAAGAAGAAAAATCTCCTTTCTGTTTACAGTCTGTGTTGTGATAAATACAACATGGTAATCATTGTAATATTACACTCATATATATACACACACACATGTATGTACATACATACATATATGCTTACTCATGCACATACATATACTCACTTTTAGTTATTTACGTACGTGTAAGTAAAAGTATTAAAAACAAAATACATGGTCAAAGGACAATAACAACAAATATTAACACGATACAGAAACGAAAAAAAGCAAGAATATAAACAACAATACAACACTATTATGCAATATTTTTCTTTTCACTCTCTTTCTCTTTGTTGTTTATCATTTACATTTACACTGTGTGTTTGTGTGTGTGTAGATGAAATGAATATGTATTTATTTGTTTTATTCTCTTTAATCGAATGGGTATATTGAGAAGGTGAAAAAGTTATTTCCAATAAAATTAAATAAAAACTAAATACTCTTCAACATTTGTTTGTTTTGTTTTGAATTTCACTAAAGGAGTTGGAAAACATAATTGATTTTTACCTAAAAGGGCCTATTTATTTGCATAATGAATCCATGTTGCAGTGAAAAAAAGAATAAGTTTTGTTTGTAAACTCAGTTTGAAAAACCTGTTGTTTCAGCATCCATTTAGTACACATACATACATACATACATAATTGGTCATTACGACCCTTTAGTCAGGATTACAACCTAGCCTCTCATACCACTTATGTTGGGTGTGTTAATTTTATACATGAGTGGCGAGACCTACATTTTAAAGTCGACTCTGAACGACAGACTTTTAAGGAACTTTTCATGGCAATTTTATTTTTTCTCAGAGTTTTTGCCAGAAATCTGCTGAGAGGAAATCGCCGAAGAAATATTTTTTTCATACTCCGCTTTGCTGGAGATGTCTGACTTGAGATTTGAACCGTGGCCTCACGTCTAATAAGCCAACACACTACCTACTAGACTATGAGGACTAGCTATCCATGGCATGTCTATGCCATAGTCAACGGGTTTTAATTCTAACTTAAGTTGGACTTAGTATGGATGAAGTTGCAAATCCAAATGTAAAGTACGCCGTAATGAGCCACAAGATTGTCCAACTCTCTAACAGCGCGTAGCAATCAATAATGCCTAGGGCTGACAATATCAGTAAGGCCCCTAGTTTCTTTAAATTTCTTCATATTCTTGCCAACTGCTTGCTCTGTAGGTCGATTACAAAGACCATAACGACCCCGTTTTTTTCTAAAAAAGTGTACACGTTTCAATCATCAAATTTGTAGTAAGTTTTACGAGTTCTTCGGTTCCTAAACTATTCATATTCGTAAATAGCAAACCTTTTAAAAAAATAAATAAAAAAATTTGAACATTTAAAATCCGTTTCAGCTGCTTTGCAAGAGATCTTTAAGTTCTCAAGCAAGACTGTTAAAATATATAAGTTTTCCTTAACTGCTGCACACATTAAACTTTCGAAAATCTTCAGCTAGTGAATGGGATATGTTAACAGTACTGGACAGTATAGAAACCATATGCTATCGCTTTAATGACGTCATCTGTCATATGACCCCAAATAACTTTACAACTAGTGTTGTAGAGAGATTGTAAAGTCATTGTGAAAGAAATTTGGTATGGACAACGCCTTTTCCGTTGTATGAATTAACTGAACACATTGAAGAAATCTCTTAGTGGACGACTCTACAAGTCGTTCTCAGATTTACTGCAGATCCTGTGCAGAACAAATCATGGAAGCATTTGCAATTCTTTTCTATTCGATAGCCTGCTTAAAAATCAATGTAATGTAGTAATTTACAGATTCAAGACCGTTGAGGCCAGCTATCTTGGGCGCCGTGCCAGACAAGTGGAAAGAATTAAGAATCAATATAACAGCCGCGTAACAGTTCAGTGCAGTTCACAGCATCAACACTGAACTACTACGCGTCTATTATATTGTTTTTTTAGTAGGCCTTCGAATAGAAAGTGTTGATGCTGTGAACTGCACTGAACTACTACGCGGCTGTTATATTGATTTTTAAGTAGGCCTTCGAATAGAAAAGTCTTAGTAATATTTTTACGATTTTAAACTTTCCTTCTATTAGTGTGAGGGTGTGAATTCCGCCAAATACTTTGGTTTGTAATACTACACTGAGCATAACACCTTTTTGGACTAGGGAGCAGCTAATAGCCTGCAAATCTGAACTTTGTTTTTAAGTTCGCAAGTAACTTAGAATTTTAGACTACGCCCAGGTGTTGTTCAGAATGTTAATAGTTTCCTAATTACTCTGCTCTGACGCACGAACGAAATTACTTTTCCCTTAACCAATATTCCACATAACAAACCAACCAATGGTGTATAAAAACAAACTCTTTATCCTGCTACAGATTGTACTGATGGTAATATTCCTGTCATTTTGTGATGCTGATGCTGCCGAAATTACTTTTTCCCATACCCATTATTCCACACAACCAACCAACCAATGGCGTATAAAAACAAACTCTTTCTCCTGCTACAGATTGTACTGATGGTAATATTCTTGTCATTTTGTGTTGCTGATGCTGATGCTGCCGAAATTACTTTTTCCCATACCCAATATTCCACACAACCAACTAACCAATGATGTATAAAAACAAACTCTTTATCCTGCTACAGATTGTACTGATGGTAATATTCTTGTCATTTTTTTTGCTGATGCTGATGCTGTTCGTGGTGTAGCTGATGATGGTGATGATGACGACGATGTCTCTGTTATTGCTGTATTGCTGTAGTTGTTTATCGCTGTTGTTATCGTTGTTGTATATCGACAATAATAATGTTGTTACTGGTTTGGTTGGTTACTATTACTGTCGTTTTGCAATATTCATTGCAACACCCAATATAATGACTTTGGGGTTTTTGGTTGAATGTGAATAAAATCATCTGGAGTCCTATGGGGTTGCTTTTTTCGGTATGGCATTCCAGGACATGGCAGTCAGTGGCGGGTTTATTGGTTGTCTTTGTCAGATTTTTTTTGTTTGTTTTTTTTTCGTTTGCTTACTTATACTTATCCTTGTAATTTTTATACGTATTTTCTTTATTATTTTTTCTTCAATACAGTTGAGTTTATCTCTTTCATTTTCCAACCCGTAGTGAAGATGATTTCGATGTTTATATGGTGTTCACTGCATATGATGGTCTTCAATTGTTTTTCCGTTTCATACCCGTAGTGGTTGTTCTTCTTCTGGTTTTTTTTTTTTTTTGTGATTTGTTTGGGTTTTATTTTTGGAATTCTTATATGAAGCAGTTGCATGAAATGGAAAAGCCATCAGAAATTTTTCTTTTTTTTTCTTCAGTTGCGTTCAATTTTCTTTATTTTTTTCCACTCTTTTAACATTATGAGCATAAGTAAAATGGCAATTTTTGGTTATTTTCTTTCATTTTACTTTACTTTAGGGAATGAAAAGTAATGAAAAATATTTGTTTAATTTTAAAATGTTTGTTAAAATACTTTATTCGAGTTTTTATAAGAAGCCAGGAAGTATGCTATAAATTGTTGACTTTTTATACAGCTCTAAAGTATGCTTTAATTATTTAAAATCATTAACCCAATTAAGTAATGTTGTGATGTCAACAAAAATACGTTATTTTTATTAGATTTTGAGGTGAACAAACAAAATTATCAAATTTGCCAGTCGACCTATCCTAAACCTCTTCATATGAAGATCATATGAAGATCTTGCAGCATCTGAAAGAAGAAAAATTATGATACAATTGTCCACAGAAAGTTTCTATGTAATGACAGATGGTGCTGCAATATATTGCGTTTAACTGCTAAGTTGTAAAGGGTGGGCCATTTAAAAGTTTAAATTTAGAAATACAATCAAACTAAAACGGTTTTGAAATTTTGTCAAAATTTTTTTTTTTGTTGTGAACAATTGTTTCTATTAGAAATGGAATATTATTTCAAGCATATGGCTACGGCGGCTGGCCTCACAGTACCTCATTCGGTCGGATCAATTTTCTTGCACTTTTTCAAGTATATGTGCGTCGTATCTCGGCAATGGCATCACGAATGTTGGCCTTCAAAAGTTCAATCGTCTGTGGTTTGTCGGCATAAGGCGCCCTATAGAAAATAATCCAACGCTTCCAAATCGCAGCTTCTTGGTGGCCAATTGACATCACCATTTCGTGTAATTAAACGGCCATCAAAAGTTTGAGGCGAAAAATCGATTTTGGCATGAGATGAGTGGCAAGTTAAACCATTCTGTTGGAACCAAACATAGTCCACCTCAATACCATGAGGAGCGGGTATAAAAAAATTGGTTATCATGGTGTCACAGAAGTCTTCATTGACCGTAATGGCCAATGGCCGCACCAAACAGTCACTCGAAATGGATTCATTGGCTTCTGTAAGACCACGTGTAGATTTTCTGAGCCAAAATACGGCAGTTTTGCTTATTAACGTACCCACCAAAATTAATTTTTTCCAATTTCCGACCAATTGTCTTTGTTTTGGAAATAAATTTCCAATAAATCCCAACGTTGCTCAAGCGTAAATCGATTCATTACTTTCAGTGGAGATAATGTACTGAATTTTATGAAGTAACCAATGGTTCAAATTTATAACGATAGATGGACCAATCGGTAGTTACCGAAACTTGAAAATTTTTGATGAATTTATTGCATAAATTCGTTGTCAGTATCACGGCGTGAAACCATGATCAGCAGTTTTTTAATTACTTGTTTCCATTGTTTGAATTGTTCACCTTGAAGACGTCATCAGATTTTCAAATTTATCCTCTATAAGTAGGAGACTAGTGTTTGTTAATTTCTCACTGGCATTTCATATTTTTCACACTTCTTTTTATGGAAAACCAGTCCTTTTAAACCTCTAATTTACAGTTCTATTAATTAAAGTCATCCATTGGAAAAGACACACTTCAACTTAAATTATTTAAAAAAAAGTGTTGCATATTTTATGGCATAAAAATTGCTTTATTCATTTCTGTCTCCGTTTTGCTCGTTATAAGCACCAAAAAGTATACTTTGAATTTTTAATTTAGTTTTTATTTCTACTACTACTATTGATTTAAATCATCCATTTTGGACTTTGCATGTTCATTTCTCTTTATTCATCAAAGCCTCACCCTTTCTTCTTAGCTCTAGTCTTGCCTATATACACTATCTTTTTAGTATGACGGTATAATGTAAACACAACATAAATTATGCAAATTTTAATTAAGATTGAGTTTTTTTCTTTTTTTTGTTGCTTCTTAGCCATGGCTATGGGAATATATGTATGAACATTTGTAATCAAATAAAAGTGAAATTAAGGAAGTGAAAGGCTTCTCATACCTTAACCAGCAAGCACTACCACCATTTGAACAGAAACTTTGTGATTAATAATGCTGGCCATGTAAAATATAATTTTTTCTTTCACTTTTTTCCGTGTTTCAACAACGAGTACATGAAGGATAAATTAAAATCTAAACCAATCAAATGGTTAAAGAGAAAAAACGATGGTGTAATAAAAGCCAAAATAAACATTTTCAAAAACGAACCATATTTCAAATCCCATAAGCTTGATATATTTGAGCATGTGAACTGATTTAATTTGGTATTCAAAATTAATTATGTAAAGCATACTTTGAGGCATAAATTAAAAAAAATTGTAGTATACTTTAAGTAGGTACAAATTAAAATGAAGTTTGAAAAACAAAACTTTTTAATAAAATGTTTTCCAAAAGTTTGTAAATTAATTTTTTAAGAAATTTTGTTATAACGCCTGGAAATAGGCTGAAGGAAGCTTATAAAAAGGTGTTTTCATTATATAAAAATGTTACGACAAATCTGAGAAAATCTTACAACAAATCTAAGTTTTTCATAATCATATGAAGCACAGGTTATGTTTGATAAAATTGAATTGCGTCCTATCACAGATTGCGGTATAATATGTGCCTATTTTACTATTTGATTGGATAATGGTGAATGGAATTTTGTTAAATCAAAGGTTACTCAAGCGCTCATAGCGCTCAATTGTGATAACATATACGGCACTACTCTAGAATGAACCGACAGGTAGTGATTAACCGGTCTTGACAATCAGCGCTTTGCATTAAATCATGACTCCCTTAGAATCCAGTCAGATTGAAGATTTAGTGAATCTAGCAATCGATCTGGTAGCAAGAACCGGTAGCTATGTGAGCCTATCGGCAAAGGGTGAGCCAAATAGGAGAACACTACCTCTAGTCGCTTACGGTTCAAACCCCAGGTCAGACATCAAAATGTGAGAAGCTAAGTTGTAATCCTGACTAGAAGGGTTTTAATGGCCAATTATGTATGTCGAGCCAAAGATAGATACTGGCACATGACGTGGGCAATACTGTCTTCCTTCTCAACTGATCTACAACCTCTGCAGAAGTCACTAGCGGGTACGAGAAATCTCTCAGCGTGCCTACATACTACGCATTGGTCGATGAGAATCGATGCGATCATAGAGGTATGATCCAATTTAAATAATATGTTGATATGCTTCATATTCAATTTAGGCCAGTGACAATAAAACAAGATTTCTCCCACAGCAGAATTTGTGCAATAAATGCATGTATTTGCTTACATACACAGATACATAGTGGATTATTATTCGGTACGAGTGAGGCCATTAGAACAATTAACCGGGATATCCTTGTGACCTTGTGACCTTGTGAAATTACTAGGATGCTACAATATCATGTTGTAACACTTATAGTACCCACTGCGTCAGTCAAGAACATATTCAAACTGATATTTTTGAAGCTTCCTAGTTCGTGAAATTTTAATGAAAGTGTGGTTTTGGATTGTATACTAATATTCCATTTGAGTTTGCTGTCCAATATAATTCCAAAATAAAGTGAGAGCTACTACTTTACGCTAAGAACAGCTTATTCAAGGATTTTGTATCTCCCTGAGGGTAGGACTACCTCTGCCTTGGTTGGATTAACCTTCACACCATACCCTTTACATCAGTTCAATTGCATCCACAGCTCAGATTCCTGAATTTGCGGTAGTAATTTGGATATACAACTTACGCTGTGAATATCTTATGTCCTTTTCAACTTATTTTAGATACTAAAAATATTCATCTTTCAAATGGATTACCGCAGTAATTCAGTTTTTGAGTTTTAATTTAATAAAACTTTTCTATATTTTCATCTTTTAAATTCAAATTTACTTATATACAAAAAGCTTAAAAACCCCTTTTTATACACTTCATTTGAAAACAATTCCTAAAAGTATGCAATACTTGTTACCCATTTCAATTACTCTTAAAAAAAAAACAAAGAAAAAAATTCAACAAACAATGCTGATTACAGACTACTCTTATGCGAAAATATGCTGTTTAATGTACATTTATAAACAAAATCAAAATAGAAGCCTAAAAGTATATTTTCATACACTTTGTAAAATTAACCAAAAGCCCTAAAAATATACACACATAAACACAGACATCAACTATGGCTTTGAAAGTAAAGGACCATTTTTATAAAGGCTCAGTCTCAGGCTCCTGTCATTATTTTTTGTGTAATGGATGCCATTTTTTGCTTTTGTCGGTACAACAACAGATTATTGTTCGTTTCATTTACAATATTGATGAAAAAAGCTATGCGATTGAGGAGAGTTAAGAGAAGGAAAGAGAAACCATTTTTCAGCTGACACATGTAGAAAAAAAAATCGGTTTTGTTGTTGTATTTGCTTTCCTGCCTGTCTGGTTGTGTTTAAAACGATATGTGGAGTATACTTTTGGGTGAATATTTGCTATGAATGTCTGGGTAAGTCAGTTGGTTTTGGAGGTTGTTTTTTTTTTGTTGTCTGTTGTTCGCCTGAATGTATGTTGTGGTATTTTTGTCTGCAATGCGCTAACAATGGCTGCTGAGGTAAACAGATGGCAAAATGTTGGTTTTGTTTAAGCAAAAATAATAAAAAAAGAAAAAAAAAATATTGTTTTACGGAATATCAAACAAAATTTGAACAAAAAAAAAAAAACCCCAGAAATAAAGTGAAATAAAGGGGAGTGACAGACATTGCAGTAAAAACTATAGACTCTATATGGATTCCGGCAATACTTTCATCTTTTCATCCATTTTTCGCCCATTTTTTTCGCTTTTTGTTTGCATAGATAACATTGTGCATTAATTCAGTTGTTGAATCATGAAATTCCCAAAAGCATGCTTGATTTTTTTTCGCTCGTTTGAATAATTATAGCATATTTTTCGGCCGTTGTTTAATAGCGAAAATATTGTTGCATAATTTATGGTGCTTTCTTGTTAAATATTGTATGCAAAACTGTTAAATATTTAAAGAATTCCAATGGAAAATTAGTGAATGTCATTGGAATTATTAATTCAAGGATTTGTAAGAATAAAATGATTTCGTTTTCATAATTGAAGGACCATAGATTTGTGTGTTTTATACCAACTGAAATCAAATAATCTTGCTGACTGGAGTCGCCATTATCTAGTCTGTTGGTAAGACAAAAGCCTGTGGTTCAAACCCCAGCTCAGACAGTCTTTCTAATCTATGGTTTGGAGTCGATGTTAAACTGGCTCCTACAGTCAATCACGGATAAAATTAATACACACAACATGGGTGATGTAAGAAACTAAGGATTGCAAGTCATTAGCTTTTCTTTCGATGTGTATTAGATTGATTAATCTGTATCTCTGTATTAGCAATCTATGACTAGAATAGAACAAGGCTTTTCGGAGATAACCCGATATGGTTATTCAAAGTCCCATTTACAATACTTACGAGATTCTGTGTGAAATTATCTCCCGATTAGAATCGAATAGTCATTAAAAGCTGTCCTTGTTAGTCCCGTCAAGGCAACGACTGCAACTTTCACAGTCAGGCTGCGATGAAGTTCCTAACAAACATACTTCATGCGTCCATTATGGTCCATGCTCCATGACTAAAATGTAGCTTTGTTATGAATTCCGGGACATAGAAATATCGCGATTGCATAGCTGACGACTTAGCCAGAGTTGGTGCTGAGTTCGCATGTTATAGGGCATGGGTACTCCGATTGCCTGAGAATAGCTGTGAGTACAAAGGGGTGGAGAAGACAGTCTTTCATCTGATGTGTTAGTACACTGCTCTTGTCATAAAAAGACGGAGGTTTTTGATCTCTCAATTTCTATAATCCTATAAGCCTATAATCTATAAGCCTATAATATAAAGATTGCTGCAATAGTAAGGTTTATTTTTGAACTCTAGGGAATATTTGTTACCCGACTTGAATATTGGCTGTGCCTAAATGCTGGCCTAAGTGGAATCTCTAGCTTTAAGGGTGTCTACGTATCTAAGGCTAATTTGGTTTATTTTTATCAAATTTAACATACAAAAATTTTTGTTGCCTATTTTCAGGATGCTACCTTTAACTTTATTTATAGCAGAGATCAAGGCATTTTAGATGTTTCCTTTTAATAATGTTTTCATTATTGAATATTAAATAACAATAGAGTAATAATTGAATGGTAAAGAAAAAATTCTTATTTTAATTTTTAAACATTTTAAGCTTTAAATAAACCTACAGACATTGCTTTGACTTAAATTTTAATCTCTATTATTTGTCAAATGAAAAAAAAAAACAAAAATATAGAAAGAAACGAATTAAAAATAAATTTTTCTTTCTATTTTTTTTTTATAACCTTTTAAGCAGATTAAACATGCCTTTGTAAAAACTAAATGAATACAATCAAATCTCCTACGACAAACCATTTCAAATAAGTAAATTTTAAATGTCGCCTAAAAGTATACTTTACTGTTTGATTTAGTGGCATTATAACTATGGTTTATATGTTGTCCCTACATTCCAGTACATTCTAAAGCTTTTTCAAATATTTCGTTTCACTACACTACCAAACATTAATGAAACTTCATGAGTTTAATAATTGAGTTTTCACTCTCTCTCGTTCTCTACTGCATCCGTTTCCATTTTATAGTGGTTTTGGCTGAATGATTACTATGGAGATAAAAAGAGTTCAAAAAAAAAAGTAAAAAAAGGCAATAAGAAAATAGAGAATGAAAGCGTATGTTTTTAAGCAGAAAATATTAAATTTGTGTGTGGATACGAGTGTGGGAATTAAGTGTTGATAGTAGTTTAGGAAACGGAAATGTTAAAAAGAACCAGACACCTAAAAGTATGCTTTGAAATATTTATAGTGAAGTTTAATAGCATTAATTAGTACTTTGGCTTAAATTTTTTGTTCTTTGTAACATTAGAAATAGATAAAGAGATAATAAATGTGACGGGGAACCATGCTAGTGGGAGCATAAATTATAATCTGGGCGAATAAATGATAAATAAAGAGGTCACAAGAAGCAACGCTTATAGTGATATCACTTCACTTTGGATTAAGCGCAAAGAATGAAGGAAATACTCCAAAATTATCCCCTTAGTATCGCCTGCCGCGATATATAGCTTATAATAGCTGGGAATAATAGCTGGAAATCTTCTGGTTCTACTATACACAGGCTTGGCCACATAAATATTTACATGGGTGGTCGGACAAACGATTTCTAACATTTTCGGTTGCCATATTATGATGCGTATACGAAATTTGAAATTTAAAAATATGGCACTTCGTCAGTAGCAAAATCTTGTTTCAACGTCTCTCGATTTCAAATCGTGGGGTAACCAAATTGCTTGCTTTTGAATGAGCTGAAAATTGCTCATACGGTAGCGCCTTCAATTCATTATCTTCTAAATACTTTGATTGACTTAGACGGTCTTTATTTTCCTTGTCAACATCCAGCACTTCTTAAGCGAACAAATCAGCATCGAACATTGAAATTGTCGGAAGATATTCCAAAATAAACTGCAATGAGAAGAGCAAAACTTGATAAAAATAATATTTTTTGATATGATCTTTCACATTTCCATACGACCTATTTCACTGCCCTTAAACCATATAATTTCTCTCCTAGTCCTATTGCCTTGATAAACTTCAGGATGCTGTGTTCGTAACCAACAAGGATAATCATCGTTGATACGCAATCAATTGTTTCCTTCTGACATGCAGTAACGCTCTCTTGTGTAATTGTGATCTGAATTGTCCTCCGTCTTCGTATTCTCCCTTTCCTACCTCTTTTCTTTTTCCATATCTCCTTTACTATTCTCTCTCTCTCTCTCTCTCTCCCTTAGGACGTATAACAACGGGTCATTTTGAACTCTGAGTATTGTACTTGTCCCAATGACAAGTACACGTCCTCAAACCTAACCTAACCTAACGCCAAGTGAATTAAAATTGGATCTTCTGAACGAGAGTACTTTTATTCTACTGTCCCTGGTCAAAAGGTCAGTTGCAATCCTCACGCTACTCCTAGATTTTCTGAGGTATGACTCAACTCACTTACATACATAATTGGTCATTATAACCCTTTAGTTAGTGTTACAACCTAGCTTTTCATACCATATACATGTGTTGTGTGCGTTAAATTTATATATGAGTGACAGATGCAAGTGACAGATTTGAGAAACTTTTCATGGACGAGGACTCCTGAAGCTCCCCACCTCGCAAGCTCATCTGCTAGATCATTGCCTTGAGTCACCACATGACTTGAAATCCATGACTAGTTGATTCAGCTTTCCTCGATAGCCCCATACCAGAATGCAACCTTGGTTAACACTTGGCTAACGCTTGGTCATTGGCATGACTGCTTGGTTAACAGCCTGACTCTCAAATAGTTTTGCTTTGTCCCGTCCTTTGCACTTTCTTCCTAAGTTGGATTGACCACTTCATTCGATGGTTTAGACTGTATCCAAGCATCCCACTCCTTTCTAATTTCTGCCATTTGTTTAATTCAATAAATTTTAATTTAAAATGCAATATTTTGATTTTTTTCTAAATTTCATTTCCTTCTAACATTTCCTTTTGCTGGCATGATTCTACGCCTGTGTATTCTTGATTTGAACAATACCCCACACAATAACAATAATAATAATAATTCCATGCTACAAATTGCACTTTGAAATTATTTCCGTTTTCCTTTCACCACAATTGCAATTACACACACACATACATGCATGCACCCATACCCCGATATGCTTTAGCAAAGTAAAGAGAAAAGAAAGCCTTTCGCTTTTCTTTGTTCAATTTCTTTTTGCTCTCTCATGATTTTATTTATGGTCTCCTATTGTGCCAGACAAACAGTACAAAACAAATTGCAACAATAAGTGTGTGTATGTGTGTATGTGTGACTCTTAATTTTTCGAATCTGGTATGAGTTTCAAGTGCATGTGCTTGCTACCTACCGTCTATGGCATGTTCCGTTGACATGACATGCTTTTGGCTTGCAAATGCAACTTATAAGTAAGAAAATCAACAATATTTTTGCATTTTCCATTTTCCTTTTTTTGCAATGAGGTTTTTCAGTACATTTTTGTACTGAAGTACTTTTAAAGGAATTTAAATAAAAATCCCTAAAAGTATGCAGCATTATGTGAACCTCAAACAGTACTTAAGTTCTAGAGAAAAAAATGAGAAGAGAAATACTAAATTTAAATAAGAAATGCTCAGGCTGAAGTACTTGAAGTGCTTAAAATCATTCCAAAGATTTATTTACAGAACATAAGGATTTTATAATAATTTTATGCTATGGATTTATTTTAATACATAGCGAAGCCTTAAAGTATGCTTAAAGAAATGAATTGTTATGATTTGTATTAAAAGGTCATTGATAGGGTAGGGTAAAACAAATAATTTTGTTCAGTTACAAGTAGTTGAGATGGATAGCCTGCTGCAAATTGATTTAGTTGTAAACGAATATAAGAAACACTTTCCCTGGAGTCGTAATCCATGATTTGTTTAGAATTAGCCGGTAAGACAATTTGTAAGATTCAATTACAACCCGACAGTTTCTCCTTCCTCCTTAACGGCCCCACATTCGACATTATTCCTAAGCGTTCAGGTATACGAGTGGTCTTATATAGTAACCTGCAATATGTCTGCCGGAATCAAAAATTAGCTTTTGATGGACTTAATTGGTCATTATAACCCTTTAGCCAGGATTACGGCCCCCGCCATCCATTTCATGTGCGTTAATTTTTATCCATGAGTAGCGAGGCCTTAAATTTATATTCAGCTATGAACGAGAGTTTGCGGTGAAACTTTTCATGGCAATTTTATTACTGTTTGACAAGTCTGAGCTGGGGTTTAAACCACGGATACGCGTCTAATAAGCCAACTAGTAACCTACGAAACTACGGCGAGTTCTATTATTAGTGTTTCATCAGCGTTAGCCCCACAAATATTATTCTAAATATAGGGGCATCCAGCTGCATTCCCACTGCATACACAGCTTAACAGAAGATGTCGCCAAGTAGCCATTACCCTGGCGATAAAATTGCAGGAATTATGCTGGATTGGATACACAAGAGGGCTCACATTTAGAAACTGCATGGAAATTGAAGCCAAGGCTGGCCGAAACGGACGTGGTTAAAAAACTTATTATACAAGATACAGTCTGTTAATGAGGATTATAGCTGGACTTGGATGAAAAATCTTGTTTAAGATTGACCGTTAACTATAAATATTCCTTTTTAATTAAACTTTTCGAAAGTATGCTTTAATTTGCAAGATATTGTCATCCCTAAAGTAGACTATAAATAACTTTTTATGAGTATATTGCCTTTGTATATCCGTATTAATAATCTCTTTTTGTATTTCCCTTTGCATTTAACAATTCTCAGCTTTTAATTAGTTTTCCATTAATTTTTTTCTCCCTCACTCACTCAATTTCTCTCTGAACTCCTTAAGGTATGCCTTCAATTTCTTTTCACTTATCCCTTGAGCTTATAGCTCTTTCTAAACATACAATTTTCCATACTAATGACATATTGTGGCACAAAAGCCAATATATTTCCAGACTAACTAACTTTGCTAATGATAATAATCTTTATGTTAGAAACACAACAAACGACAAAACAAAACCGGCAAGTTTTTTCTTGATTATTTTCAAAGTGTTTTATGGTAATCAAGGATTTCCTCTGTTTTTTTCTGTTCCTTTTTTTTGCCAGCATTTGACAATCATTTTGCAAATGATAATAGAGAAAGGAAAATGTATAAGAAATCTATGATTATTATTGTACAAAAGATATCTTTTTATTTAATGCTCTCTCTGTCTCCCTCTTTCCATCTCTTAAAAAGCAAAATCTGTTTTATTTAACTCCTCACAGTATGCTTTAGAATCCATTGTACTAATCAAACGAATTGGTATTTTGCTATGCTCTCATAAGTATGCTTTTAAAATTAGAAAACTGTTAGAAAACAATTGAAATTTATAGAAATCTTTAAGGAAGAAATGAAAATTGAATTTAATTTTTTAAAAAGGAGTCTTAAAAGACAAGAATTTGATCATTAGGCACAATGCAAGTGTATGGAGGATTATACGTTCCATATTCCAAAATCCTTTCAGCAAAAAACTGTTGCATACTTTTAAGATTGGAAAAGAATTTACTGATTTATTTATTTATACAATTTTCATTGTGAGTTTCAGAACAGTTGAAATGCCTTAATAAAATGGTTTGAGTCTTTGATAACGTGTGACAATTTGAAACGTAAACAACTGTCCTTTATTCTCACTCAGTAACTGAACAGTTATAGGTGGGATCCTATAAGGTCACGTAGCTCCTCATTAACATTTTTCAACCATTCTGATAGCTTAAAAGAGGTGTGTGATATGTTCCGTCAATAATTTCTGAGTGCCCAAGAATGCTTCATCTCAAGTTTCTAAGTGCCAAGCAATGACAGAGGAGATGTTCTGTGGTCTTCTCTACTAGCTGGTCTTTACATCTTCTACATCAGTCGTTATGAAATATTCCTAGTCTTCCCGCATATGTACCCAAGAGCCAGTGTCCCATTATAACCGCCATGAGGTTCCTTACGTAAACTCCGGTTAGGCTTAACGCAAATTTTGTTCTGCGTATATCCATAGTGGGACAGATTAGTCTCTCCTATAGGTATATGAGAAAAACTTATTTGAGATCATTTGTTTATCCAATTTTCAGTTATAGCATCTTTTGTTTTCACCTTCAATGACCCCATATTCGGGAACTCATCTAATGTCTCACTGTATCCCTCATAGACACCTGGCAGCCTTTGAAAATCTTAGAAATGGTGTATACACTTCCTAGAGATATGTCTACACGATACACTCCGATACTGAATTCGAACATCTTTTTCGTTATTATCTCAGTTGGTATAGTACTACAGTAATAGGGTAGGGGAAAGATCTATCTAAGATTCAACTTTTCTAAAAAGATTCCACATCCGAATTGGTCGCCTTATCTTTATCTGTCACTGAATACTTTGATGAAGTTCTCTGGTGTTGTATTCCATTATTGTAATAGGGTTTATGCCGTATTTTAAAGATCAGGTTCAGATAGAGCTACTTCTACTTTATAAAAGACTGCTGGTATGAAATCACTTCTTGGACACCCTAAGAGGTAATTATTTATTTTTTACGATAGGCGATCTAACATATGTATTTCAAGTAGGGCTCTTGAGGCACTTCAAAATGATGGATAGTGTAGGCGTGGTTCATATAATACTGGTCATTGCAGTGTTTTCTAGAAGGAGGTTATGGCCATATTGAATGCCATACAATGCTTGTTGGGTGATGCAATTTCTTCTACAAAATCTTTAAATTTACTCGAACAACCAGGCTAGAATCAATTAACTTACAAACCTCGGCATGAGGCTCGCCGTAGTTCGTAACAGCCGGGGGAACTTCTATAGTAAATTAAGGGGTTTATCGTTAAAAGTAAAGCTTATATGGATTCCAGAACTTATTGAAATTATCGAAGACTGCATTGCTGATGAACTGCCTACGACTTAAAACTTCCGACATGTTATAAGCAATAGGTGTTCCGATTGCCTCAGTTAAAGTGAGTACACCCTGATTGTTGTACAGACAAACTGACAGTTAAAGGAAGGACTTATGGTCTTAAATCACACGGGTATCCAACGCATTTTCACAGACCACTCTCCTATTGAAAGACATTCTAAAACACTAGGCATGCTTTTCAATGATTTATGCAGGAGCTGTGTCTATAAAGGCTCTGTCTTGACTTTTTACTTTTGTTATCTTTAATCGAACTTTCCAAAATGAGGACCACGATAGAATCGAGAATTATTTTGTAGTCGAGATTTTGCCTTTGATTTCTGGCTTAGATATTGATTTGTTGCATCACATGGTGTGTATCCTCTAGTCTAAATGAGATTAAACAATTAAGGGAGGGTTCGCTACCTACTTACTTATTTCATTGATCATTACAACCCTTCAGTCAAGATTACAACCTAGCTTATCACACCACCCATGTTATGTGTGTGTGTTCATTTAATCAATGAGTGGCAGATGCTGTCTATTTTCAAATTTTGGAAATTTTATTTCGCTTTCAGAGTTTTTGCCATAGGCTTACTGAAAGGAAGTCGCCAAAAGAAATATTTTTTCATATCACGTTGTACGCGAGATGTCTGGGCTAGGGTTTGAGTACGGGCTCATGTCAAATAAGCTAAAATACTACCTGTTGGACTACGGCGACTTCGACCCCTAATCTCATCACTTAATTTTCTTTTAAACCTTACCTTGAAAGCGGCTAATGAACTGAAAAATGCACTGAAAATCGGCGCTCAAAAGAGCAAAGCCAGTAGAAAATTGAATCAAATTAACCAAGCACTTGTGTTTACAATACATGCATACATACCATAATTGGTCATTACAACCCTTTAGTCAGGATTACAACCTACTTTCTCACACCGCTTATGTTGTGTGAATTAGAGATCATCAATGAATATTCAAAACGATGAGTACATTCGAGTCAAACTCATAATTTCTGATACTTATACGCATTCATACTTATTTTAATATCATACTCATACTACTCATATTTAAAGTTTATAGTACTCATCGTACTTATACTTAACAATACGCATGATGTTGTTGATTTCGACTCTACTTTACTCAACATTTACAAGAATCACAAAATAAGTATAAATCGCATACGAACAATACAATACTCAGTAGAAGGTTGTGTGTTTGCTTTGCTTGCTGTCTTTGTCTCTCTTTTTTTTTATAAATGCAACAACAACTAAGACTGTAAATTTTTATGAATGATTCGAATCACTCGAATCATTTATGAGTATTTTTTTTTTATAAAACAATTTATGAGTATTATAAGTATTTTTCTAAATTTATGAATCTGAATGAGTAGGCGTATGAATCAAACATATTTCGTAAGTTATGCGTTTGATCTCAACGTTGTACTCATACTGATTGCGACCTGTACTTATAAATCAACGTATTATTTTTTTTATTTTATTTATTTAATATTTTATTTATTTAATAAATGTTAATTTCATACATGAGTGGTGAGAGCTGCAGTTTAAAGTCGACTCCGAACGACAGATTTTTGAGAAGTTTTTCTTTCCAATTTTATTTACTCTCAGAGTTTTTGCCAGAAATCTGCTGAGAGGAATTCGCCGAAGGCATAATTTTTCATATTTCGTTTTGATGTCTGAGCTGTGGTTTGAACCGTGGTCTCACGCCTAATGAGCCAACACACTACCTACTAGACTACAGCAGCTTCATTGTTTTAGTGTTTAAAATCACCTTTCTTTTTATACAGGGGTCCGTTAGTCCGAAAGGGGATAATTGAGAAGGTTGAGGTGCATACTCGGTTTTTAATCCTGTAGTGAGTTTGAACTTTAATTCCTCGTGGAAGATTTTTTCTCGACAATTTTTTTTTTTTGGTTTTGCTTTTCTTAAAACTTTCATTCCACTGATCCCACTGTTAAAAGCATGGTGCAGATTACCATCCAAGTAAAACTATATTCTAACAATGCCTCATATTGATTGTAAAAATTAACACGAGTATGAGAAAATAATTCATTAGCAAATTATGCCGACAAACTTTTCAAAACAAGTGGAAAAAAAAGCATGAAGAAGAAGAAGAAGAAAAAACAAACACATTCAAATAAACAAAAAAAGGAACAAAATGCTATGAATCATAAAAAAAAACTATGATGCGTTCAACGCAAAAAGTTCAATAACTCAAAGAGAACGAACGAACGAACGCACAGAACTTTTAAAAACTACTTGACGACACAGAGAAAAAATACAGAAAATGAACAGCCAAAAGCGGCATAAAAAATAAAAAAAAAGAACTTCCAACTCCATAAAAATTTTTAATTTCGTTTTTTTTCTTTCCTTAGATTTTTATCATACGCCTCAATGCCATGCCATCCCATGCCATGCCATGCCACAACCATAGAAGGCAACATATGCTTCCATCAGCATAAGCAACCGAACATGAAGCGTGTTCAGTTGGGTGGAGTAATAGCGTAAGTAGCGGAGAGTATTGAAGTTATTTGCCTGCCTTAAGCATCGTGTAATGAGTCTGATAACGTGATTTTTATGTGTTTTTAATGCAGTTCCTACTCTCTCTCAACTCAAATACGTTTTTAATACGATTTAATGCGATTTGATTTGCTTTTCATATGCGACCGGTATTTCAACACATTAGTCGAGAGACCATTTCTATGGAGAGAGCAAGGGAAAACACAAAAATATTCCAGGGCGCATGTACTATGAAGAGAGGAAGAGTAATAGCCAGTGGAGTACTTATTGGGTTGGCCAACACTGTATATAGTATGGAAACATAGTGGCATGCAACATACAGGCTAAATTGAAAACAGGGTGATTTGAAGAACCAAGAGAATGGATTTTAAGATGAAACTTTAACGGGTTTTTCGTGTTTAAAAAAAATTCCGCGAATCTCTTAATGAGATGGCAAAGCCATACAACATTTACGGCATATGGGCACGAGGGCGGAGCGAATTAACTGGCCAGACAAAAACCAACTATCAAACTCTTTACCGATTTCTCTATATTTCGCGAATATTTAAATGAGATGGCATAGCCATACAACATTTATGTCATTTGGGTACATGGGCAGAGCGGAAGAATATTTACGTCGTATGGATACGTGGGCAGAGCGGAAGAACTGACCAGACATAAGCCAACCATCGAACTCTCTGCCGATTTCTCTATATTGAGAAAACTTTAGAAAAATTTAGAGCTTGTAATTAACAAGGCAGTAATGGATTCCATAGTCCAGTAAGTAGTGTGTTAGCTTATTAGACAAGAGTCCGTGGTTTAAGCCTGAGCTCAAACATCTCAAACCTAACGAAATATGAAAAAAATATTCTTTTTTTTCAACAAAAACTCTGGTAGTAAAATAAAATTGCCATGAAAAGTTTCTCAATTCTGTACACTTTGGAATAAAATGAACGCACACACAACATGGGTGGTGTAATAAGCTAGATTGTAGTCCTGTCTAAAGGGTTGTTATGAGTGTGTGGTGTAAGAAGCTAGGTTGTAGTCCTGGCTAAATGGTTGTTATGAGCAATTGAGCAAGTCAATATGCAAGTAAATGATTCCATCAATGCAGTGCGATCAACTTCGGATACAGACAAGTTGGCGCTGAAAATCCGTCTTAAGCTAGATGGAGAACGCACGGAAATTCTGCTTAAACTGTTAAGGTGGTTGTGGTCATTACTATGTATGGCATTATGAGCACTCATGAGAAACGTATTGATGTCGTACACTTGCACACGATGTTTGCAGGATCTGCAGAGACTATAAAGAGGAGAAAACTATTCTTCATCTATTCGGTAAGGGGGCTCAGCATTGTATCGGAGAAATGGAAAGGAATTTGGTATCTACTATGCAGGCGATCTCACTAATTTATCAAGCATGGATATTAGGAATATCAGAAACTGAGTATGACCATCCATACATACATAATTGAAAACTTTAACCCTTTAGTCCAAGTTACATCCTAGTTACAAATTATGGGGGCATTGCAAAACTGAGTGATATTCCAAAAATGTTCGAGAAACTGATTGCCGATTTTTTGGTCCATCATACTTCATCGTTATTATCACCTCATCTACATGGTTTTCGAAAGGGCTGCTCAACAACGACTAATGTGCTTCAGTTAACATCCATGATAAATCCGACCTTTTCTCAACAGAAGCAAACTGTTGTAATTTTTACGGATTTTAGCAAAGCGTTCGATAAAGTGAATCATAAACTTCTATTAAATAAATTGGATTTAATGGGTGTAAATCATAGGAGTTTAAGATGGCTAGAGTCGTATTTGACTGGTAGAAAGCAGACCGTATGTGTGAACAATAGCTTATCTAAGTATATTTATGTGCTATCTGGTGTTCCTCAGAGCAGCCATCTTGGTCCACTTCTTTTTTCGCTGTTTATAAACGATCTTCCCAACATAATTAATTTTGCCAATATCTTGATGTATGCGGACGATGTAAAAGTTTTCCTCCCCTTTAATAATTTCATCGAGCATATATATCTTCAAAATGATCTCAATAATTTCTTTTTGTGGTGCGAGTACAACATGATGGAGCTGAATATTAAAAAATGCGAATGTATGCGGTTCTCAAGAAATAATTTTATCGCGGTTAATTACTACCTTGGAGGTCATCAATTGGAGAATGTTGACTCTTTTATTGATCTTGGGATCCTATTAGACACAAAATTAAACTTTAATGATCATATCACTTTGACTGTAAATAAGGCAAGAAGCTTCTTGGCTTCATAAAACGTTGGGCAAAAGAATTTTCTGATCCATTTATTACGAAACAGCTATATGTATCGCTTGTCAGACCAATTTTGGAGTATGGATCCATTGTATGGGATACTCACTATAATGTTTACAGCGAACACATTGAATCTGTGCAGAAACAATTTCTTCTCTTCTGTTTGCGTGGCCTTGAAATTAATATTTGCCAGAAATCTCCTGAGAAGAAGTCTCCTAAGAAGTCGTTTTGTAGGAGATGTCTGACCTGAGGTTCGAACCCAGGCCTCATATCTAATAAGCCAACATACTACTTACTAGACCACGGCGTCTTAAGACTTCAGGAATATGACCATAATATATGGTTTAAGTGTGTCTGTTCCATCTTCCTGGATTATCTACGTTCCATTTGCGTTAAAATTAGTATCTCTTTCTTCTATGCAGGCAATCTCACTGGTCCATAGAGAAGGGACATTAGGAGTCTGAATGGCTTTATCAGAAGCTCTGTGGAATTTATAAATAAACAACTCTATTATAACAATGTTCCATAATATATGGCTTACGCTGTCTTTATTTCAACCTCTTGCGTTGACCTTCCATTTGCTTTGAAGCTAGTTAAGATAATTGTTGCCCTTTTTATGGCTTATAAAGTAATAACGTTGTACGTGCCATAAAATCATTTTCATTATGGTCTGGTTACGTAAACTGCATTAACAAATGAACGATGAATAGAAACATCGTTCTACAGTTGAAGACATGAATTCACAAGGAAGACTTCTGTTTGTTTCTTTAATTTGTTTTATTGTGATTGAAATAATTGCGCAAAAATTCTTCAGAATTCCTTTGCCCATGGAAACTCAATACAATGGATTGTTGGCTTGTAAAATCAATGCCAGTGAATTTGTTGTTATAGAACCGGCAGCATTGCCGCTAAACTCCCAAAAGCCAGGCTTATATTGTGTACCGAAATGTCTCAAGCCGCTGAATAATTTCAATTATCCGGGTTGCCTAAGGGATTATTTAAAGAAAATGAAGGTGGATGACTGAGTAGCTATGAAGGCATGAGAATAAAACACTTTTCATGGAAATATATCATATCTAGAGACAACATTTATTTTTTTTTTTCAATTTTACTTAAAACTTATTGAGTTGTTAGTTATTTATTTTTTATATAAAAATTCTTATTTTTTATAATTATTTATTGGCTACAAAAGTTCTTTTCTTATCTTCACTTTTTTTATTTCTTGATATAAAAATATATTTAAAAAAATTATTCGAAATTTTTTTTTATTTTTATTTAACATCAATAAAGTAATCAGTCCATACCTATTTTATTTTGTTGTTATTTTTTTTATAGTTTTTTTTTAATAAAAAATAAAGTTTACATAAACAAATGAAATTAAAAATAAAAAATTTAAATTTAATAGAAAAAATTAGAATTTTATTTAGAAATATCCTTAATTAGTCATTAAAATACTTTAGCTAGGATTACAACCTAGCTTCTTACACCACCCATGTTGTGTGTATTGATTTAAATCATGATTAGTATGACTTACAGTTTAACATCGACTACGAGCGACAGATTTTTGATAAACTTATCATGGCCTTTTGCCAGAAGACTACTGAGAGGACGTCGCTCAAAGAAAATATACTTCTGCTGCTCCTTCAGAAGTCCTTGGCTAAGCGTCCAACACCAATGCCTATAAAGCAATGCAAAGTAAAGAGATGGATTATACTTAGAGTTTGAGGAGAATTTCCGTGCATTCTTCATCTAGCTTTAAACAGATTTTCTTTGATATCTTGTTTGTATCTCAAGTGGCTCAAGCAGTGATGACGGAATCCATTGCTTACTTTCTTACTGAATCGGTCATGACAACCGACTACAGGACTACAACTTAACTTTTTACATCACTCACGTTGTGTGTATTAATTTTAACCATGATTAGTGGGACCTACAGTTCAACCTCGACTCCGAGCGACAGATTTTTGACAAACGTTTCATAGCTTTTTGCCAGAAGACTACTGGCATTTTCATTTCTATTCTGAAATGTCAGCTCTGAGGTTTGAACAACGAGGTCTCATATAATAAACCAACACACTAGTCTGGTAGCAGACTATTGGCGACTTCTTGTAGATATGGACATTTTGTATTACCTCGATGGCATCGTGGTTAACAAGTACAGGGGCGGAAAGCTACAGTTTGAAATGCGCAGGCAACAGAAGATAATGAATATATACCCACGCCAGCAGAAGGCTGCTGATTAACGAAGTGTCAATGGAGAGGATTGTTTTAGAATCATGAGTTACAAATAATCTCTAATAGATCCAACTGAACTGGATTCACAGTGGCATTTAGATTTGCATCTAAAGTACAAATTATGGGAAGTATTTTTTCCAAAAAATTACTCTAAAAGAACCTTTAGTGTTAACTCAAAGTGCTACAAGGCCGTATAATAACCACAATTGAAGATTATGAACTGGACTGCATATAATGGTTCTTCAAACTGGCACTTCCGAACTTTGACAGTTGATAACGGCCATTATGTCGATGCTACATCTGTCAAATTAATTGTCATTTACTCGATCTGTTTTGTCAAATCACCATTGACGAATATAAGATTCAACAGCGTTTGCAAATATTAGAATCGTTTTATCAAAACAGGCGGGCTATTCGGGTAATGTAGTACGTGCTTCGCTTTGAAAAATCATCTTCAATGATCATGACTATTTGTGGACAAAAAGGGCACGAGAACAAACAAAATTGTCGAATTTGAAACGATTCCAGTCCACATGAAATCCAGAAGCGTCCTAATTTGAATTTTGGGCTGAAGCTGTCACCGCTTCATATTTCTTTGAGAATGAGATTGCCCAGGCCATCACTGTTAACGGCAAGCACTATAGATCGACGGTTATTAACTTCTTTTTAACTGAATGGCTGATCTGGACACGAACGATATGTGGTGGTTACAAGAGGACGGCGATACGTGCTATACAGCTCATGCCAAACTGGACATTCTGTACGAGCGATTTAACGGCATGGTCGTTGAGATGTTGTGAACTGGCCACTGAGATCGTATGATTTGTTCTCGTTAGACAAGTTCTTGTGGGGTTTTCTTAAGTCGCAGGCGTATGCGTATAAGCCGCAAATAACAGCAGTCATCAAGGGCACAAACTACAGCGGACTTAAAAGCCAAAAGCCCATGCCATTGGTCAAATACAGCATGATTTATGCGTCCGGGTCATGGAAAATTTGACTTTCGACTACAGAGAATCCGTAGCAGGCATTACAACGATATTATTTTTATAACCGCGAAAGATTTTTTTTTATCAAATTAAGGCCCATAGTAGGACCAGATATTTTTTGTCATCCCCACATCGTTATGGCCTAAGGACCATGAAGTTCTTAGATTTTGTTAGACAAAACATGACAATAATTGTTGGAGTGTAACAAACCTGTGAGTTTTCGAATGAAACTCTACATGCAAAGGTCTTACAGCAACGATATACCACGCAGCTGAGACAACAGCGGAGACTTTTTTATTTCTATTGAAGACCATGATTGTACTGTGGTTATAATCTCTAATAGCCTCATTAATTATGTTGGTAATACATAGTTTTGCATTACAAATTTACAATGAACAGAGGAATATTCAAATTTTTTCATTCCAAATGCAATCTATACTATTGAACGACTTATTTGGCCCCCAGTTACACCAAAAACAAAAGTGCTCTGAAATTCTTTTTCTAATTATAAAACTTTTGATTTATTTTCATTTGAATGGGTGGGTTCTTTTTATAGATTTTTTTTTTAACTTAATATTTTTTTTTATAAAAAATAAAAGAATAAAATATAAAATCAAAAAGAAATAAAACTTTATTACAAAAAAAATTGTCTTATAAAAAATAATATTATTTTTAAATCCTGTTACAGGATTTGTGTAAAAAAAAATTAGAATTTAAATTATTTTATAATAAATTTTTTATTTATTTTTTCATTATTGTTATTATTTATTTAATTTTAATTTTTTTTTTTAACACTGGAATATTTTATGATTAATTAGTTTTTCTTTACATTATTTTGTTTTTAATGATTTTTTTTTTAATAATAATAAGAAAAACTCTTTACATTATTATTATTAATATAATTAAGTATTGTTGATATTTTTACTATAATTGCACTAAAACTATATGCTATTGTTGATTTTTATGGGCGGGCGATGTGTTAAGGGAAAGATTTAAATGTTTTTTTTTTTTGGGGAAGGAGTAATATGGGAGGAAGGTCTATGACATTTAGTTATTTATAGCTAATGATTTATGTAAATAAAAAACCAAAAAATAATTTATTTTTAATACTAAAAAAATTTTATATAAAAGGAATAAACAATTATATTTCAGTTTGTAGAAAGGAAATTTGAAATTTAATTTAAGTAAATGGATTAAAACAAACACGTATGGAATCTATTAAAGTACAGTGAGCGTCTAAAGAAACTGTACAAAAAATAAAAAAAATATGCATTAATAAACAACCGTTATTTTTATTTTAAAATTGTTTCATTGTTAGTTTTTAAAATTACAAATATAAAAAAATAAAATTACAAAAAATTTCGAATTATTGTTAAATTTTTTCCGGCTACTCTCCTTAAGTGGTAAAAGTTGAGTTTGATGATTGTTAGAATTTTATACTTAGTGTACAGTTTCTTTTGACGCGCACTGTATTTAGTGTAGGTACCTTTAGCAGAACAATTACGGTTTTTTGAAAATGAATTTTGAACTGTTTATTTACACACAAAAAAATGTTCATGAGAATATGTTAAAAATTCAGCTTAAATTTCGAAATTTAAAAGTTCACATTAAGCAAATATTTTGCGAAAAGGTCTAAAGCAATACGACAAATTAATTATGAGCAAACAATAGCTTGTATATACAAGAATATAAAATTTATTCACGATAACTTCTTGGTTATAATCTGAAAATTTGTATAACTTTTAAAGTTCACATTAAGCAAATATTTTTCAAAAAAGAAAAAAGTAAGCAATACGAAAAACCGTAACAAATAAACAATAGTTTGAATACACAAGAATTTAAAAATTTATTTACGATAACTTCCTAATTATAATTTGAAATTTTGTATGACTTTTATTGAAAATTGTGATTGTAAGAGCTGCCAGGCATTTATAACTTTATATTTTTTTTGTTTGAAATTTTTTTGTATTTTTTTTTTTAATTTGTATAAAAAAAATTAATTTTAATTAATAAAAAAAATATAAAATAAAAATTATAAAATAAAAATATTGTTATATATTTACAGAGTTTTTTTAATATATTTAATACAAAAAAAATATTTTTATTTAAGACAGAATATATTGCATTACAGTATAATTTTTATTTATTTATTTCTTTTTCAATCATCATTTAAATATTTTATTTAAAACAGAAATTTGCAATTAACAGTTTAAATAATTAATTTAAATACCCTTATCGCAATTGGCACTTTTGTATCGATAGTCAGGCGTTTTTGGAAAATGATACCACGACACGGTTTGCAAATCTTTTATGAAAACCTCATTAGTGTTTTAATATTTGCCTGTCAATGGTTTGAATATCTGTCGTTAAGTTTGTATAATCACAGCAGCTTTCAATATCCTTATTGAAGCATCATATCCTTTACAAGCATCATACTATAAAGTAAAAAATTAAAAACTCAAAACAAATAGAAGGTAAACAATTCTACGTGTTTTATTAGTTTTTAAAATTAAATTTAAAACATTAAAAACTCAATACAAATAGAATTCAAACAATTCTACGTGTTTTATTTAATTATTTTAACGTTGAAAATTAAAGTTTATGACGTCTACCCTGGGGTTACAATAAAGGAATAAATGAAGTAAATATGAAAGGCGAAGTGGACAATATCGCATATATTTCCTAAAAGTGGAAGTTAAAAAAATTTCAAAATTAAGTGAATAAAAGTCATCCAACAATTGGTGGAAGTTGTAAGCAGTATACAACGTCACCAATAGAAGAAGCCACAGTAAGTTTAATGGAAGTGAGTTATTTACCATGAGGCATCATTCAGCCTTGCCCGACCACTATGCATTTCCTCAAAAAATGTTGAATCTTTTGACATAAAAGCAATACAAGTGTAAGTGAAGAAAGTTAAAAACAAAAAGATATATTTGCTGTTACTTACATACTTAATTGATCATTACTAACCTTTAGTCAGGATTATAACTTAGTTTCACATACCACTTATGATGTGTGTGTTAATTCAATTCATAAATGCCGGGACCTACAGTTTAAACTCGACAACGTATGATAGATTTTTGAGAAGCTTTTCATGACAATTTTATTTATTATCAAAAGTTTTTGTCAAAAAAAAAACAATGCTGAGAGGAAGTCGCCGAAAGAAATATTTTATATATATTTCGTTTTGTTCGAGGTATTCGGGCTAAGGTTTGAACCACCGTCTTACGTCTAATAAGACAACACACTACCTGCTAGACTATGGCAACTTTAATTACAATTAAAAAATCTTAATAACATAGTAACATCACTGGAGATGATAACAGCGCTACAATTACGACTCAGAAAAACAAGCCACCTTACTCTTCTTTTTATAATTTCATTGTTTAAATAGAAGTCGCCGTAGTCTATTAGGTAGTGTGTTGCCTTATTAGACGTAAGGCTACGGTTCAAACGCCAGATCAGGCATCAAAACGAAATTTGAAAAAATATTTTTTCGGCAACATCCTCTCAGCAAATTTCTAGCAAAACTCTAAGAGTAAATAAAATTGCCATGAAAAGTTTTTTAAAAATTTATTGTTTGGAATCGACTTTAAACTATAGATCCCGCCACTCCTGTATAAAATTAACGCACACAAAATTAGTGGTGTGAGAAGCTAGGTCGTAATCGTGAGTGAAGGGTTGTAATGACCAATTATGTATGTATGTATGTATGTTTAAAAATTAAAATATTTTGGCTTTTAAAACCCAATCTTTATTGTCTTTCGAAGATAAATGCACCATTACATTCAACATAATATATAAAAAAAATTTTTTCAAAACTAACAACTAAACTAACTAAACCGTTTCCTTTGCAAAAACTGCAACACTAGTAAAATTTTTACGATACATATAAGATTGCCTCATAACACTTTGCCTCATAACAGATTGCCTTTTTTGTTTTGAGGGATAATTTGTTACAATCAAACCTCTTTTGCAAAAATTACAGCACTTGTAAAATATTTACGATACAATCGAATTTTAAATACGCCTACGACAGAAGTCTAAACACATTTGCGCTACTTGCGCCAGGGTAAATATTTTTTAAATTAAATAAATTTTTCGTTTATTTTATATTCCACAAAACAAATTTTTATTCAGACAAAAAAATGTTAAAATAGCCTTTTTATTTTAAAATAGAAAAAAAATAATAATTCTGTTTTTTTATATAAAAAAATTATTTTTTTAAATCCTTTTTTCTAAAAATAATTATTTTTAAAAAATTAATTGCAAATTTCCTTTTTTAAATAAATAATAAAAAAAATAATAATAATAAAAATATATATTTTTTTATAAATAAAATTTTTTTATTAATAACAAAATATACTTTTAAAAATATTGAATATCTATGCGGTTTTAAAACAAAATAATTTGTTGCGTATTTCCGTTTAAATTAAAAACTATTTTTCCTTCTTTTTTATTTCTTTTTGTTTTTTTTTCTTTTTTGCTATAAAAAATATAAAATATATATAATTTTATATATAAAAAAAGAAAAACTAATAGCTTAGGATATATTATTTTAATGTTTAGTTTTAATTGTAATTTAATTGTAATAATGATTGTTATTGGATTTGAAGTTTTTATTTTAAAAAACTTTAAAATTTTTTTTTTATTTACTTTTTTTAATAAAACATTATTTTGTTTTATGTTATAATATACCATCATATTGAGTTAAGTTTCGCTTATAAATAGAAGATTTACTTTATATTTATAAAAAAAAAAATACTATTTTTAAAAAAACTACCATAGTTTGCTAATACAAAAACGTTATTATTTTTTCTGTTTTTATTTTTTTTTTCATTTTAATAATTATTTTAATTGTTAATTTTTAGTAATTTACCATTATTTATGATTAATAAAAAATCAAGTCTCATCGAGGATGTTGTTTGTTTTTAGATTTTTCTATACAAAATTGTCTTAATTTTTTAATTATTTTTTCTTTATAAAATTAATTTTATAAAAAAATTTGGCAAAAATGTCTTCAAAAATTGTGTTTTTTGTTTTTTAAATCAGTTTCTTTCAAGTTCTTGTTGTTTTAGGCACATATTTTATTTAATTATTAATATTTATAATGTAGTTTTGTTTTTTTTTTATTTAAAATTATTTAAATTTTATAAAAATCATTTAATATTTAAACTTAAACTAAAATACTAAAGAAAATAATTTTGTTTTTGTTGTTTTTGTTTAATAACAAATTATTAGTGAGTTGAAGTAGAAGTAGAAGAAGACAGCATAGATTTGGAAATATACCATATTGCAATGGTAACGTCGTCTTAAACTGCAGCTTAAACTAATTTTAATAATAATGGAAGGCATTTGTCAATGTTCTCCGCGTAAAAGTTCCATTAATAAATTAAAGTCGCCACCATCACGTGACTTAATGGACAGCATTTCTTTACCCAACTGTTGAGAACAAAAAAAAAAAAAAAGATTAAATTGAAAACAACTTCAAGACTTTAAATAAAATACAGAGGATAGCAAAGGTAATGTCATTACACGAAAGATCCTGATTCCACAATAGGATCTACACTACAAAACAACTTAACTTTCACTCGGACAAGAACAGGAAAAAGTTATAATTCGTAATGAAAGGTACACCTTCTTCTAAAATAACTGTGCACCTAAAAGAGAATACAGTTTTGCTTCAGGAGAATGCTAAGGATTTATGGATCAATGTATTCTCTGCTATATATACAGACGGAAATGTTTATCATCAAAAAAAATGCACGGAATCTTAGTCAATAATGAAATACCAATAAGGTCTTCTGCATAATGAAGAACCACGATGGCAAGAACCACCGCAGTTTTGTTATTTCTTACTCTTCGCAATTTATTCATAAGTGACCGGACCACAATTTAATGCCGACTGCGAACATTAGAGAAACTTTTCATCGCCATTTCATTTACTCTCAGAATTTTTGCAAGAGGTCTGCTGAGAAGAAGTCAACTTCTGTGCTATATACAGACGGAAATTAACCGATTGTTAATCGGTAATGAAACATCAATAAGGTCTTCTGGATAATGAAGAACCACGTTTGAGAGAAACACAGCAGTTTTGTTGTTTCTTACTCTTCTTTTTAAATGCCATAAAATTCAGACGCTCTGCCATTTATCCGTAAGTATCAGGACCATAGTTTAAGGTCGACTTTAAATTGTTCTAAAAACTATTCATGGCAATTTTATTTACTCTCAGATTATTTGCTAGAAATCTGCTGAGCGGAAGCCGACGAAAGAAATATTTTTCTAATGTTTTGTTCGAAACGTCTGATCTGGGGTTTAAACCATGGCCTCACGTCTCATAAGCCAACATAATTGGTCATTACAAGCCTTTAGTCAGGATTACGACCTAGTTTCTCATTCCACTGATGTTGTGTGTGTTAATTTTATACAGGAGTGGTGAGACCTACAGTTTAAAGCCGATTCTGAAACGACAAATTTTTTTGAGAAAGTTTTCACGGCAATTTTATTTTCTCCCAGAGTTTTTGCCAGAAATCTGCTGAGAGGAAGTCGCCGAGGAAATATTTCTTCATATTTTCGTTTTGATGTCTGATCTGGGGTTTGAACCAAGGCCTCACGTCTAATAAGCTAACACACTACCTACTCGACTACGGCAACCTCTACCTACTCGGCTATGGTACTTCAATTACCTTAAATTTTTAAATTTGGTATGAGAAATTTTCTGGTTGAATAAAAACTCGCACCAACTGCTACTCCAATTCGAAAAATGATAAAAATTTTGAGATACCAATTGCTGATCCGTAGATTTATCAGGCTTTGAATATCGTATCTAATATTACGAATCACAAATCTTGCTATTAAGCCAATAACAAAGATCACATCATTCCTTAGAACATCTAATCACACAGGCAGTGTCTTTTGAACAAGCATTGCTACTTTACGAATGTCAAAGCTCGGCAAGGTTCCAACAGAGTTATATAGATTCAAAGGAGCATTAAATCCTATCCCAAGTCGTAATAATGACAGGCAAAAAAATTGTTTTTCGTGATCAATAACCACCAGGACAAATGCTTTTGAAATGCACAGATACTACCATTGGATTCACAAATTTTTCTTGCATAATATGGCACTTGTTTGCAGCATCTGTTATTTCAAACCTACCTGACAGGTTCTCTGTAGATCGGGTATGCGCAGCAATAGTTCACCAAATTTCGACGGGCAATCCGGATAGTGGGCCAAGGTATAGGCCTGTAAACTTTGTAAAGCCTTCTCTTGGCATTCCCTTACCTTGACAGGTTCTTGCAGTTCGGAAGTATCTTAAAAAAGTAAGAAAAAATTTTAAATTAAACTGCAAATATTCCTTCACAAATTGTACAGGCTTACCCGATTGCAGTAGTACAATAACCTTCATAGCAACATATTCATAACGATCAACGCGTAAACGTCTTAGATGGTCTGTCAGATTCAGCATTCGTTCAATGCAGGGCTATAAAGGCAAACAAATATTGAAAAAAATGTCCTTAAGGAGTGTATTTTTTCACTAACGCTCACCTGAAAACCAGTAAGTTTAGCCTGTGGCAGCGTAATCGATTTGCCTAATGACATTTTAATTTCTCCCGGTGTATCAATGGAACGATAGCAGCAGGAGAAAAGTAAAAGTTCACACCATGAATTGATGAGTAGGCAGATTTGATCGTCAATCTGTAAAGAAAAACGGAAAAATTCTTAAATTCTTTGGACGCAAAATTAACTTTCTTTCCACTTACCGAAATGTTCTTGAAGAGCGGCAAACTCTTGCACCATTTGACAATCTTGTACAGTCGATGATCGGCCACTTTGCATAGATGGGCAATCAAATCCGGATTGGTGCTCGACGATAGACCAGCACTGGCCAGCAGTGGATTGGTCATTTGATTGGCAGCGCCCGCAGCGCTGGATGAATCCGTTGAACTGGAATTTAATGAAGCCGAACTAGACGATGATGTCAACGGTTGATTAAGTCGTGCCAGCTCAGCATCGGTGTATTGCCAAAGATGTTCAACATCCATAATTTCTTGTAAGAGCTGAGGAATACTGTTGTGATGCAACGCATGGGAAGTGGAGGAGGTGGAGGTCGAGGAGGAAGATGAACAGGTTGTAGCAGCAGTGCTAAGAGCAGGATTCGAAGAAGATGCATGCAAATGAGAATGTGAACGATGGGTTGATGTATTGAGGCCATTCAAGGAAGTTGAATGAGCTGCCGTTAGATTTTTAACATAAGGATCCGCTTGCTCAGTTTTAATGGTAGCCGAGGTGGCATTCATAGCATTTGAGCTATGGCCCGCGTAGCCATTTGTTTGTTGGACATTTTGCAGAGCAGGATTAAGTCTTTGCTGCAGTTGTTGTTGCAATTGTGAATGCTGCTGACCCCCTAGTATATTTTGTGTGGAGCCTTGCTGTTGTTGCTGCTGCTGCTGTTCGGGCGATAGTAGTGGACTCATTATGGAATTGGGTAGCGTGTATGAACATTGATAAGTAGAACGGCCGCCGCGTGTGCGATCTTCTCTTATGGCTTCCAGTTTCATGCCCTTCTGCAGGCATTTGTCAAAGCGACAGGCTGGACATTTTTTACGTGTGGTAATACTAACCGCACAGGGTCCACCTCGTACACATACATAATTCTTGCGATTTTGGACGGTACGCTTAAAGAAACCTTTGCATGATTCACATGAAAAGATGCCGTAGTGGAAACCGGATATTTTATCACCACATATGGGACAGGGAGAATTTATCAATTGCTGTCGCGATATGCCTGCTGCCGGAGAGGCAGGCAGGCCCGCAGAGTCTGATGACATGGGAAACGCTGATGATGATGAAGATGAGGCATCCATGGATAGGTTTTGCACTTCACTAGAACCACTTTCAATTTTAGCCGATGATGACGTTTGAGCAGTTAGACTTTGTGAGCCTAACAAGGGCCGATAATGTAAACCGGAATGTTGCAAACTATTGGCCGTTGCGCCATTAAAATTGCCACCATAAACACCATGAGGAGCCGGATGTCTGCCCTGTATGGGTGAGTGAGTAGGACTAAATTCCGAGGAATAGGAATAACACGAGCTATGGGAAGCATCACTGTTGTTGCGCGACAATGAGGGCGTATAGGGAGCATGCCTTGAAGTCAATGGCGACTGGGAAGGTGAACTATGAGTGTAAACGGAATGTATGGCAGAGTCTGGACTGGGATTGGCAGGTAAATGAGGCAAGGCTGTGGTTGATTTCTGGCGGGCCATCAAGGGAGAATTGACTAAAGCCGAGTGATCAGGTGGCTCGTATTTCAAATTAATGGGATCACTTTGTGTGGGCGCCAACTTTAGTTTTGGATGATAAATACCACCGCCAGTAACTTGATGCGTATCCAACATTAAGGGCTCTATGTCGCTTTTGATTTGGGCACTGCCTAGACTCGACAAAGACATTGACGAGGGCGTGGTGGTAGTGGCTTCACTTTTTATAACAGCTACGGCATTAGAGGGCTCTGGCATATTGCCACCATTACTCATGGTGGAGTCCGTGTCCATTAATTCTGCTTCACGGGTATCTTCATTTTCCGAAAGTTCACCTTCCCAAGACATGGGCCTTGGGCCATTATGATGATTAGCCGCCGTTGAAGTGGAACTGGCCACACGTCGTGTTACTTTTAAATTTTCTATATTCGTTAGTTCCGTTTCCGAATCGGAGTCCTCAGCCTTAGTTACCGGTATACGTATGCCATGGCCAGAGGTTATTACACTACCTGTCCCTGCCGCTCCTAAGCTTGCCGCCTTAGAACCATTGTAGAATCCCACCGAAACAATATTGCCATTCGTAGAGGATGAACTGCTGTTGCCACCACCACCACCACCATCGTCCACTTCACATTTAATATTCGTGACTGAAACATTATTGCGTGTCGTTGTGGTGGTACAAGTAGTGGTTATACTACCGCCACCACCTCCACCTCCTGCCACTCCTGCTGTTGCTGTATTGCTCATGTTGATGGGTAATTGAAATGTAGTACCTCCTGCCGTGGTGGTGGTAGTGGTAACCACGGCACCCGTTGTCAGATTCTCAGTTTTAATCGAAGACATTTTCTTGTAGATATTTAGGACAATAAGTCTTTTTAGGCTTGAGTTTTTTGTTGTTATTGTTGCTGTTATTTTAAGTCTCTTGTATATTATTTAAAATATAGAGGGCGCTCTACACCCTCTAGGTTGTTTCCTTAATGGAAAGTTAAAGTCTTTTTCTTTTGTTGATTTTAATTAAAGTTATGATTGTGCCAAAATTTCTTATAAAAATTGGAAAGATGTCGTTGATGCAGTATCATGTTGTGAAAATATCTGAAAGAAAATAAAAATCACAAGATATTATTACTCAGGAGTCTAAACATTTTCAAATTTTCGGAAATTTCCTTAAAATTCCATCATTAATGAGTAAACATTTTATAAGAAGAAAGCGAAGTATTGAATCGATTGACTAATGCTCACATAAGCAGGGCAAAACTATGGTACTTGGGTCACAATTTCATCTCATATAGCCGTTCAAAAGACATGATAAGGGGCCGTATTGTAGCCCCTTACCTTTCTTTACTAGTTAAAATCGTAAAATCCTTGTGTGAGAACCTTTGTAACCAAACAGAGATATTTCTGCCTGTGAGATTCTAAACTCAAGTCATTCTTCAAGTATTCTTTCGGTTTTGAAATCAACAGGCAACAGCTGTAGAGAAAGAATAACTTGAACTCGAAGCTTCAACTACGAAATGCAGTAGTGCAAGAGATATATGCGCCAGTCCATGAAGGGTAAAGTTCCAGTTAGGCCAGCATTTAGGCCTATTATGTTACCACAATTAACATCCAGTCCGGGAATCAAAAATTTCCTAAAGGAAACCAACTCGACTCCATAATAAATTCTGCTAATGCGACAATTTCATATTGGCGAATTCAGCCTAGGATGATAAAAACAGGTCAAGAACTTTCGCTTTCTCATGGCAGGACACTAACTCATGACTCATGCGGTGAATGGTAGCCTTTTCCTACTTCACAGTCTCTTCCCACTTCTCAATTACTTTATACTTGCAGAGCAGGATTCGGACTCATGACTAATGAGGTGAAAAATAGTCTCTTATGTACTACTTTTTAGAGCCTTCCTGCTTCGCAGTCTCTGCCTACTTCCCAGTCTCTTCCTACTTCTCAGTCTCTTCCTACTTCTCAGTCTCGTCCTGCTTGCAGAAGTCAAGCCCATGACTAATGGTGAAAGACAGTCTCTTCCTACTGCTCAGTCTCATTCTACTTTTCGTTACTTCCTGCTTGCAGAGTAAGATATTAACTCATGACTCATGCGGTGAAAGAGAGCCTCTTCCTACTTCTCTGTCTCTTCCTGTTTCCTAGTTACTTCCTACTTGCAGAGCAGGATACTGACTCATGACTCATGAGGTGAAAGATAGCCTCTTTCTACTTCTCAGTCTCTTTCTGTTTCCTAGTTACTTCCTAATTGCGGAAGTCGTTCGAGAGAATACCAATTCCACCGACATACCTTCCAGCAAGACAATAGCCCGTGAACATTGCAATTATGTGATGAATAGTCTCATACGATTTAAGAACAGATGACAACCAGCGCTCTTCTTATCTACACATTCCGATAGAGTCTAGCAATATTTCATGTACCTTCCTATGGCCAAAGCAGTGAATTCTGGTCCAAAAAATTAGCGGAGAGTACCTAGTTAATCTGAGGCAGTCGAAATACCTATGCCCTGTAAAATGACAGAGATTGTGAGCTCTGTGTCCACAAATGTAGTTGCCGTAGTCTAGTAGGTAGTGTGTTGGCTTATTAGATTCTGTTCAAACCCCAGGTCAGACATCAAAGCGAAAATATGAAAAAATATTTCTCCCGCGACTTCCTTTCAGCAGATTTCTGGCAAAAACTCTTGAGAGTAAATAAAATTGCCATGAAAAATTTCTCAGAAAATCTGTCTTTCGGAGTCTACTTTAAACTGTAGGTCCCGCCACTCATGTATAAAATTAACACACACAACGTAGGTGGTGTGAGAAACTAGACCGTAATCCTGACTAAAGGGCTGTAATGACCAATTATGTACATAACCGCAATGCAATTCCCGATGATTTCCCTATGACCTGAAACAGAATAATCATGCCAATATTCAAGATCATTTTCCTAAAAAATCCCCGGCCTTTATAAACGAGAACGCAAGTCATACTGACGTTTGTTAGGGTATTAACCGCAGTCCGGTTGTCCGAATAAATTAAAAGATATTCACGTAAAACCCTACCAAACATTAACAAGCATTCCAACTGTTTGAAAAATGACCTGCATTCGGAAAACACTGCAGTATTCAGTATCCCATACTAAAGTTTGTTATCAGAAAAAGAAAAAAGAAAAATATATACCAAAGCCTACTTTGTCTACAGCCACTAGTCATCTTTAAAACATTTATGTATGCCTTTGAAGTACTCCTGACAGTTTTTTCACCTTCTAAAGCGATCTTAATAAAAAATGAATTTCATTTTCTTTCTTAAAATCCTAATGTAGGTTGCTTTGAATTTTCAATATCCAGCACCCAGCCAACAAAGCATAAGAAGATATTTTGTTAAATTAAAATCTAATGACAGAAACAACAAATTGAAAAATTAATTTTCTCAACATCGCCACTTCTTTTTTCAAAATCTGATGATAAGTGACTGAAAAATTTTTCTTAAGAAAATGTTTCACAAAAATTTCCATTCTGTACAAATTATTGTATTCATATGCCATTAAAAAACATATTTTTTTCGCTTAATTTTTAAATTAACTGACAGTTTGCTTTTAAATTCGTCTAGCACGTGATAATAATCTGTCTTTAAACTGTCTACAATGGCAATAATTGGTTTCCTTTTCTTTTTTTTCCTTTTTTTTTTGGTAGTTGACAGAAAAATCATTTGTCGGCATTTTCTGATGGTTTGTGTGTATTTGAGGTACACGTTGTTGGTTGACTTTACGATTCAGTAGAAAATTAAATAAAAAAAGAAAAATAATTAAAAAATATTTTTTTAAATAATTTAAATTTCGTTTTAACAATGACCTTTAAATGACGAATAAGAAGAAGAGGAATAATGAGATTAAAAATAATTCGTAAAAATTATCATAATTTGTCTGTAATTGTGGTCTTTTTTATGCTTAAACGAGAAAACTTTGAAAGACATGTACATATGTATGTATGTACACGTGAAGGAGGTGTTTTAATAATAAAAAAATAATGGAATCTATTTGGAGGAGGTTGTTTTCCTTAGAAAACTTCTTCTTCTATCAAATAATTAAAAAAATAAAATTTTTATTTAAATTTTTTCAACAAAATTTTTGGTACTACACTCGGGTCTCGTTTTATGCGGATTTTTTTTATGCGAATTCGAATTTATGCGATTTTAAATGAAAAAAAATTTTTTTAGATTTTTTACAGATTTTAAAATGTTATGATACTTTTTAGCTTTTGCATCATTTTTAAATTAAAATAAGTTTGCACCACTGATATAATCATTATTGTTAATCCCACCGGAAGGGATTGTAATGACCAACGCTGTTGATTCAGAAAGCGTCAGTGATTTCCCTGCGGTTTGAAAACCTTTTTTATACGGGAATCTCTTGTGAATGTACGCTGTAGTTTTAGCCTGATTATATTACCTTAAGATTCAATAAACTAAAGTACCTTTTGTCAATTCCATATTATTCTGTAAACTTCTTTTTTTATACAAAAATATAACACTATGGGACTAAAAATCTTCCAACAGGAACTTCCGCACTTTGACAGTTGATTACTATCAAATTGTTGTGCTATATCTGTCAAATTAGATGTCAATTATTTAGTCCGTTTTGCCAAATCGCTCTGAACGGATTCAGCATTCAATACTACGTGCAAATAATAAAATTTTTTTTTATCAAAATGGGTGATTCGTTCGGAGAACGTACAGCGTGAAAAATCATTTTCATGGATTAGGACCGTTTCTGATTGCGAACATAGGAAATTGTCGAATTTGAGACATTACTAACCCGCATGAGATCCAAAACCTTCCAATGCAAATCAAAGATCTCACCGTTTCGTCTATATTTTAGGCTGGCATCGTCGTCACCGACAAACATTTCTTTGAGAACGATGTTGGCCAAGGCAATCACTAACAATAGCGAGCTTTGTAGGTCGAATTCTTTTGGCTAGAATTGGATAATTTTGACAACAGCAACATGTGACTTCAATATTACTTATTATTATTAATATTCACCCATGCAATATTGCATATTTTGCACAAGTGATTTGATGACATAGTCATCTACCGTGGAGGTGATATGAACTGGTTATCGAGATTATGCGATTTAACGCCTTGCTTGTGGGGTTTTCTAAAGCCGCAGATGTCTGCAAATGAGCTACAAACCACAGCGGTCCTCAAATCTAACATAATCCAGCCTGATTTACGTGCTAGTCATAGAAATTTTGACATTTCGGATGCGATCCACCGAGAAAAGCTGTGGCTTATTTTTCTAAACAGACAAGATTATTTCATTTGATTGCAAAGGAGACATGATCCGTTGGAACAAACTACGCATTAAATAGCCGCCGTGGCTTTGATGATAGGCCATTATTCGTTTCTTTAAGCTTCCCGTGGCTTTTTCACAGAAATGTCGCTGTATTTCATCGATGTTGCGCTGGATCTCACGTTTGATTTTGGTTTATTCTCATAAACTTGCAATTTCATATAATCACATGGGTTTGATGGTCTGTTAACATCCGAATTTCTCAAGATAATTTGTTCTGGCAGTCGTTGTTGCAATAAATCGATTGTCGAACGCGCGTTCAGACAGGCGGCTGCGTTTTGCTAATTCCTCATGTAGTTCAGACTCACACTATCCGTTTGAGGCTACAATAATTCCACTATCATACTCCTACAACGAATGGCGTTAACAGTCACTGCAATTTCGAACTTATCTTCAGAAAAGTAATGCCCAATCACGCCGCCTGACCTAAATTCGCATCATATATGTAGTTGCTCGTACTAGTAATGACACTAAATTTAAGAAGTATACTCTTTCTGAGACAAGTATCCAAGACAGCCAAAATATGTTTTCCGTATAAAAAATTGTTTGTGCGCCCTTTTGTTAAACGCTTTTTACCGGTCACCCTAATCGTGTTATTATATTTCGTTTGATAGACAGTATTTATTTGTGTATCTTTCTCTTTCGCTTCCTCTCCCTATCTCTCTTTCTCTGTGTTTCTCTCACTCTGCCGCTTGGTGTTGTTGTATAATTTCATAACGTATGAAATTTTTAATTCGGTTAAGGTTATTGTACCTTTAATTTATTAGTATTTCTTTTTTTTAATTCGTTTTTTTTTTTCTCTCTTTTTTTTATAATTCATTATTATGCTGCTTTTTCCAACTGTTCTTTTAAATTTTATTTTAGTATTGTTATTATTATTGTTGTTTTTTTGTTGTATTTTATTTTCGTATACAAATTTTATTTCGACAGTATTTTTCTTCTTCTTTTTTTTTGTTGTTGATGGGCCGCTGGTTGGGTCGTTGACATATTTTTTTTATATTTTTTTTTACTTTTTTCTTTCAAGCGTGTTAGTTTTTAACTGTTTTGTTGTTGTGTTTTTTTTTTTTCGAATTATACACAAAAAAATTTAAATAATTTACACTCTTATCCAATGTGGATTTAGAACCGGCTGAATGAAATCTTTGTAAATATTTGTTTTATGGTAAGATTTCAAACAATAAAAAAAAATTTATTCCAAGAATTTTCATATTCTTCGAATACAACTTACATGGCAACAAAAGAACTTATTTCAGGAGTTAAAATAAAGAAAAATTATTTCGAAATACCTTTCGAAATCCGATAATAAGTCAAAAGCGAAAGGAAACCTCCTAAATCTTACATTATAAGTATATTTAAACCTTAATTAACATATTGGAATGCTTTTTCGATGTTCGAACACATCAAAAAAGTGATAAATTTAAAAACTACAAGAAAAATATCTAGCCATAAAACTCAGAACAGGCATAATAAAAAACAAACATCTCATGTTCTATATTCTATTGCAATAATTAGATACTCTCTAATATGTAGGCAAGTTTTTTCAATGTTCGAAATTAAGTTCGAACTTTCGAACATAGCAAAAAAGTAATAAATTCGAAAAGCGCTATTGAAAATTATAATAAAAGTATAAACATTTAATTCCCAACTGTATTTTGTAATGTTCGAAAATCTCAAAACAATTTTAATTTGAAAGAAAATTAAACGATCTATGTTCTATTGCAATAATTAGATCCTCTACAATTTGCAGACATGTTTTTTCAATGTTCGAAATTAAGTTCGAATTTTCGAAATTAAGTTCGAATTTTCGAACATAGCAAAGAAATGATAAATTGTAAAGCTACTCTTAAAAATTATAACAGAAATATAAAAATTACATATTTTGGGTGTAATTTCAATGTTCGAAAACCTCTAAACGAGACTAATCAAAAATGCAAAAATTCTGTTCTATATTTTGTTGTCAGATTCAGTAATTGGGTAATATTAAGTTCGAATTTTCGAAAAAAAAACCAACATATGGCAAAACTACTGTTAAAATTTACATAAAAATACAAATTTCAAATTTTAATTATAATTTTCAATAACGTACAAAAGAAATCTAATCTAAAATAAAGTCAAATATTATATATTTTATTTTATTGAGTCGAGTTTTTCTCATTTTCGAACAAAAATATAAAGATCTTATATTTTTAAGCCAGTTTTCGATGTTCGAAAACGGCAAAACAAGTTTAATCTGAGAAAAATCCATATCTAGGTATTACAACATTTACATATGTACGTCTTGTAAATGTGACATGACATCGTACAACACGAAAACCTTAATTTTCGAATGTCACACTATCTTTGCAGTGTAAGCTATAGTTATGTCGCAAATAAGTCTAGAAACATGTATCTGCTCCAGTACTTCAACACCCGTAATAGAATCAGCTTTTAATTTTTCCCTCATTATATATACAATACTGCCATTGATCGTAAAAGGAACATTAGGAAATCGTCTTATATTCTCCGACGATATTTAGATTTGTTAAAATATTTAAAAAAAAAAAAATCAAAACTGCAATTATAGTCCTCCTCCATGGTAATAGATTCCTTACACATTTTTATTTTTTGTTTTTTATTCGGCTATTCACCTCACAATTATTCGTGGTGAAAAAATATGTATTCGAACACAAATAAAATAAATGACGTTCTTTTGTAACGTCACTTTCTTCGATAAAACAATAATAAAAAAACTACGATATAAAACGTGCAAACGCCTACACTAGGAACACGTATACATATGTACATACACACACACGTGCACACACTCAAATGTGTACTTTAACCCCAAAAAAAAAAAAAAAAAAATTAAATGGCACTTAAAAATACTCTCCATTAAGTCTAAACAACAACGACGTAAAAAAAGCCGAAAATATCAGCTGCATGGTTATATTTAGTAAATGAAGAGTGGCATAGATAATGAAAAGAATAATAATAAACAAACGACAGAGAAAAAAAAAGGGAGAAGATGTTAAAGTCTATTACAATAACAATTAACAAAGCGCAACTGCAAAACAAAAGTAAAGAAATTTTCATAATTAAAATACAAGCAATACAACAGAAATCAATTGATAACATTTCTAGACAAAGAGAGAGAGAGAGAACAGATATACCTACGGGGAACAAAACAACAACTACAACTATGTACAAAAATACAATCAATTTACGATGGCATTGTCTCCATTTATACGATAATAAATCAAAAATAAATATAAAATACCCACACATAGTACACAATGAACAACAACAACACCAACAACAAAAAATGATGATAAACGACATCAAACGACGAAACAATCAACATCATCGTCATCAACGAAATACACGTCTTTTCTATACTCATCTTATTATTAAACAGCAAGGGGAGCAAAAACATCACTCTCATATACAACGAAATACACTCATCACCAACCACCAGAATAATAATAAAAAAAATATTAAAAAAAAACAACACCAACAACAGCGTTAATAATAAGAACAAGAACAAGCACAGCAACGCCAACAATCATATCATCAGTCGTAGTCATCGTCGTCTGACAGACACAAAAAAAGGACGACCTTCAAGTAATGTTGTTGAATTTGTGTACGCAAACGACCTTGCTAAGGAAACAAAAACACATGCACACATACAATTACACCACAAGACCACAGAAAAAAACACCACGACGACGACATGCACTCTCTAGAATTTCAATTTTTTTTTGTATACAATAAGAAAGAAACAACATGATACTGCTTATAAAGAGAAAGACAAAGAGAGAGAGAGAGAGCGATAGTGAGGTAAGAAAAACAAAGAGAAAATGTTGGCAAAAAAAACACAATAAGGGAAGAAAAATTTTGTATTTGCCAACGAAAATAAAAAACAAAACAAATGTTTATGAAAAGAGAGAGAGAGAGAGAAATAGATTCTCTTTCTTTTAAATACAACTCTTTAATTGGAAAAAAACTCTTTTATATCGTTTTGGTACTCTTAGAAATAATGCGTCATATTAATAGACATTTTTAACATGAAAAAAGGTGTTAAAATATGTTCATGGATTCTGTTCTCTTCGTTTCCTTGCTGCTATTAGAAATCAAGTATAAAAACAATAATAACAACAACCAACATACATGATAAATAACACAAGTGGTAAAACTAGTTTAAGTATGAAAAAAGCACACATTTTTTTACCCACACATTGAGAAAATTTGTAACCACTTCTTAAGCTTTTCTCTTCCACAAATACAGTGAATAATAATTGCCTCATAATAAGAACAAGAAGCAATACGCACACTTATACAAACAGCAGGTAAACTTTAAAAGAGTAAATGGTAAATAAATTCCCTTAGGCTTCGTTTTCAATACTATTGTTATTTTTGGTTTTTTCAAAGTATGTAAGTATTTACGTGTATGTAATGAATGTGTGTGTGTGTGTGTCTGTGCTGTTATGCTTGACTTACCACTCAACAAATATATTTGAAATGTAATAGAATACAAGTAATAGCCAATAATGAATGGTAAAGAGAGAAAAAGAAGTTTGTATCATAAAAACAGCATAAAAAATTTGCATAATAAAGGTTGGTTTTGTTTAAAACGCCCACATACATACGTTCATATATTTTACTTAAAATAGCTGTTATAAAAAGTTGAAATGTAAACAATAAAAATGGAGGCCATTACTTTGTAAACAGAGTTGTATTTTGGAGTTCAGCACAACTAAATACAACTCTAAGTAAAGTTAACCCTTAAAAATGCAGTAATAAAGAAAGATTCTGCATTTTAAACACTTTTTTTCTAACTTTATTCAATGAATAAATTTAATTGAGTTTCTAAAATATTAAATAAAAAAGAAACTCCTCATTTAGAGTTCTTTTGGTTTCATTAACTAGTCACAAGCTAATAGACAAGCTAAGATTCGTGCCAATCTAATGCACCAGCTTCAACTCCTATAATCGTTATCATTATGAAATAATTCCACAATCTTATATCGTATTAAGTATATCTTCAGCAGTAATTTTCAATGTCCGAAAATCGAAAACCAAGTCTATTCTAAAACAAAATATCTGATTCCATATACCAATGCAAGAAAAAGGTCTTGTGAAACATATATGCGAAATGATGTTCGAATTTTCGAACATTATGAAAAGAGATACATTTTATTTCCAATTTATTTATTTCTAATTTTATCACAAAAATAAGGTCTTGTGTAATGTGCAGGCGCTGTGGTCTAGTAGGTAGTGTGTTGGCTTATTAGACGTTAGGCCTCGGTTCAAACCCCAGGTCAGACATCACCAACTAAACGAAATATGAAAAAAAATTTCTTCGGCGACTTCCTCTCAGCAGATTTCTGGCAAAAATTGCCATGAAAAGTTTCTCAAAAATCTGTCGTTCGGAGTCGACTTTAAACTGTAGGTCCCGCCACTCATGTATACAAATTAACGCACACAACATAAGTGGTGTGAGAAACTAGGTCGTAATACTGACTAAAGTGATATAATGACCAATTATGTATGTATGTAATGTGCAGGCATGTTTTTTCCATGTTCGAAATTACGTTCGAATTTTCGAACATGACGAAAAAAGCATATATTTTGAAAGAGCTTTTAAAATCATATAAAGTATACACAAATTTCTAATATTGATTATAATTTTTAATGTTCGAAAAGTTCAAAACCAGTCAAATTTGGTATAAAAACATTTATTCCTGATTTTATCACAAAAATAAGCCCTTGTGTAATGTGTAGGCATGTTTTTCCAATGTTCAAAATTAGCTTCGAATTTTCGAACATGAAAAAAATGCCATATTTTGAAAGAGCTTTTTTAAATCATATAAAATATACGTACAAAGAAACCACTGGGCAGTATTTTTTCGAAGAAGACCACGTAAGAACCATTGCTACCGCCATTCTCGCATAATAATCGACTTTTTTGGCCTCCAATTAAATATGAAATGAACTGAACCAAATGTGGCATCAACAGGGCGGAACCACACAACACGACATTGACTTCATTGGATGTGAAGTTTCCAGGAAGGATAATATAACGTTTTGGCAACGTCAATTGACCAACCAGATCATGGCATTGATGTCTTTTGATTTTTTTCGAACTACGTCAGAGACCATGTCTACGGGGAATTATCCCTAACATTGAGGCATTTAAAAACCAACTATTGTCAAGTTATCGTCGATAAACTACCAGTGGTTGAAAACTATCTCAAATATATAGTGATAACAGCACTCTAGAGACCGTCATTTAAGGCTAGGTTAGGTGGCGTACCCTCTTTGAAGGAAAAGGTCCCACTTATGTCATTATTTTGGGCCAATGTACTACCACAATCAATATTCAAACATTCCCTAGAGGAAACTAACCAGAGACAATAATAAATCTTGCTATCGCAGTAATCTTTATATTCGAGAGCTCAGGCAAGGATGTCCGAAAGTGAGGGGTGGAAAACTACCGTCTTTTTATGACAAGAGCGAGACACTGACACATTCGATGAAAAACAGTTTCTTCTTTATTTTCAAACCCACTACTCCAGCAAAAGTAATTTACCGGAATGCCGAGGCTTTCAGCGTGCCGATCAAAAGGACAGTGGCTCATGAGAATCGTCAAGAACATACCAGTGAAATATGGTGTCTGAACAGTTTCAATTGTAAAGATAAAAAAGTCCAATGTTTAGTTAATTAACTACTAAAAATTCCATTCGTTGGCCTTCAAATTCTATTAAAGCTGCCACCTGTCATCATTGCAAACTGTTGAAACATTTTTTAAGGTTTGGATTAAACCAATGAGATTAAATTGGCATTCTTTCGTGTTACAATTTTAATCTGAAATTGTTTTATTATGGTTTAATTTCTGTTGTTGTTTTTGTTTCTCTTTTTTATAATTCTAATGTGTTATTTTGCATAAATTTATTGTATGGATGACAAATGATTTTCTAATGTGAATTTCGTGCTGCAAACGTGTCTTGTTGTTATGGCTGTTGTCTCTACTCTTTTAGCTTCTCTCCTTGCAAATGCCTGTGTGCTTGCGAATACAAAGTTCAGTTTTATTGTGTGTCAATATGCAAAAACAAGAAAAGAAACAAGACAAGAAAAAATTGTTTTAAAATTCAAACATATACATACGCTGGAGAAGTGTAGTCAAACAAATCATTGATACGACAACATTTCCAGAAATAAAATACCCAACAGGAAATGTAAGTTTCTAATGCAAGCGTAACCGAAACAACATTGCAACTAAGCGCAGACATAAGAGACTGGTAGACCGACAGACGTGCAAAGAGACAGACAGCCAGTCTTGACAACTTTTAACTCAGCAGCGGTAGCAGCAACAGCAGCAGTAGAATTTGTAATTAAACTCAGGTATTTTTTCTGTTTCTTTTCTGTTTAATTGATTTGCAGAATAACGCCGACAGTGAGACCACGTCACCCTCCCCCCCTAGTTTCGTTTAGTTTAGTTTCGTTAATCACTCATAAAGAATTCGAAGTTTTGACTTCTTTTAACAGCCACTTTAAATGCAAATAATGGCGAACAAACAAATTCAATACCACACCTTAAATTGTACCTGAAGTTATTAAGGAGAAGGAGAATAAAAAAACAACAAAGAATTGTTCAAAAGAATGTAACAGGCACAATTGCCTGTGTTTGGTGTCAAACTGATCGGACTAATCGGTTTGTTAAGACTTTGTGGCAATATTTCATTCGTGGCATTGGTTAATGCCAGATATGCCTGAAGCATTCTCACACACTCCTTTTGCTAGTCATTGAACACCGCCTAAAATAACAAACTAAAGTTAGGCAGGCGGTGTTACTTGATCGAATTTCAGGGTATATGAGCTAAGAAATGTTTTATTTTCTCTAGAGCAACGAAATCGCAGTTTATATTCGAAACTCCTAACAGCGTTCTGGAGGTTCTGGTGTTATTTTACAATTCATAACTTACATCAGAACAATCTAACTCACTGTACCACAGAGCCTTGCAGAGGTTTTAGAGTTTCGCGCCTACTATACGATCTATCGTACGACCTTCATTCTAAATAGAGCATCCCTATAATGTGTCCCCCAATTCTGTTGTCCTAACAAACTCCCAGATGACGTGGTATGGATAACTCTATGCTTAGTACTTGATAAGGTACTTTTTTTTTTTTTTTTGCGAAACAATTACGACGTACAGATTCCAAGTATGGGTTCTGATGATTCATTATCCTCGCCACAGATTCAATATATTGGGCTTGAGGTAATTTGTATACTGAATAATCGACCGTTTACTTATGACTCAAAATTCTCTTTCTATTCTAATTACTCAGCAAAAGTTTAGATTTGCTTATTCGCCTCTCTTAATCTTTCCTTTCGCCAAGTTTGCCTTTCCAAACATCTCTTTCCATTCCATAAAAATGGTTCTGGCCCTATCAGCAGCGTGAAAAATCAGAACCTGGAAAGCTCATCTGTCTGTTCAGGCGTGTGAAAAATCCCAACCTGGCAAGGTCATCTGGTTGTTCATTATCGTGAATTCACACATGTGCTGGAATCCACCGTAGGATGCCACTATTTCCACTGTTAAGTTGATTCAGGTTGGCAACACAGTCACGTACTGTTGTCGAATTATCTTAACACAAGTCATGTACTCTGTTCCATAATGTTATGATCCGTAGGAAGATACCCGCTTGGAAGGTACACAATATCTGTAATCGCATATGGCTTTATTCTCTCTTAATACTCAGTCTCGTTGAGAAGCTTTTTCGAAAATTATAGTTCTGTCCAAGGATCTGACAACTCTCTCCATCAGCTCATGATACCCCTGATGAATACATATGTACATACATATGTACATACACAATTGATCATTTCAACCCTTCAGTCAGGATTACGACTTAGTTTCTCACACCACTTATGTTGTGTGTGTAAATTTTTTGATACATGAGCGGCGGAACCTACAGTTTAAAGTCGACTCCGAATGACAGATTTTTGAGAAACTTTTCATGGCAATTTTATTTACTGTCAAGATTTTTTGCCAGAAAAAGAAATATTTCTTTCATATTTCGTTTTGTTCAAGATATTTCATCAGGGATTTAAACTATGGCCTCATGTCTCATAAGCCAACACACTACCTACTCGGCTATACATACATACATAATTGGTCATTACAACCCTTTAGTCAGGATTAAGACCTATGTAGCTTCTCACACCACTCAAGAGTTTTTCCCAGAAATCTGCTGAGAATAAGTCGCCGAAGAAATATTTTTTAATATTTCGTTTTGCTGGAGATGTCATGTCTGACCTGGGGTTTGAACCGTGGCCTCACGTCTAATAAGCCAACACACTACCTACTAGACGACGGCGACTTCAACCCCCTCATGAATGGCAGGCTCTTTTTCTCACTAACGTAAGCAAGACGTTTAAAGCCAATAGCGCCCGCAGCGATGACGTAGATCAGTCTTGGTAACTTTTCCATCTAAGATGTTTTAAAATTGATTCTGCCTGCCAAAAAAGAAAAAAACTTCTTGTGAACCATTAGTCTTCCGAACTAATTCGGAAACTCTTTGCAACTAATTGCAGTACAGCAATCCGTCACCGTTTGATACAAAGGAATAAAGCATTGATTTCTAAAAAAAAGGACCTCATCTCAACACTCAATACAAAAAGAACTTGAGAGTATCTCTACTATACCTGCGTGTCTCTGCTTCTGCTTCTCTTAGCTTCTGGTTTTTCTGAAAACGTTCGAATATGGGATATGTATTTAAATAATTTCAAAACCAAAAAGGGTTAAATATTCAATTATTAAACGTTAGAAAAAATGAAACAAAACCAACAAATAAATATTGATTAAAATTCAACCACCTTTCCTTTCATAAATCCAACAAAAAACAAAAAAAAAAACCACACACCAACATTGTTTTTGAAACCCTATTATTCCTTATTTTCCTTCTGCCATTCTAGCAGCAACTGTAAACAATTCAACACTCCCTGCTATGAACCTTGAATTGGTCAGTAGTAGTAGTAGTATAGTGTAGTAACTGTTGTTGCCTTCACATTGTACATCAACATACACTTGTCATCTCAAGTTCAATTGATTATAGAATATAATAAAGCGGGTGTTGTTTTCCATTATTTTCTTCTTTATTTTTCAGGAATTGCTCTTTTCTATAATCTCACTCTCTCTATGCCTTACTGTCACGCTTTGTCTCTCTCTCGGAACGGTTTATAACTTTCTTTCTCTTAGTGTTACTATGACTACTCCTAAGGATTTTTCTTTTTAAAACAATCATTGATTTCTATTTCTTTCTTCTCAATACGTACATATATAAAGTACTGTTATATTTGTCTTTATGAGTGGGGAAAAATGTACTCACCTCCCTCATTGATTACCATTGTTCTGTTATTGAAAATGTCAATAACTTTAAGGGTACTGTATTGATACAACACTGTTGTTGTTTTCTTGTTGTTGCCAGAGATGACATTGACATTTATAGAAACAGAAAGCTACTGAGCATATAAAGTAAAGAGAAGAAAAAAAAACACTTACACACACAAAGAAATGTCAAAGATACCATTTGAACTTTATAAATGGGAGGCCAGCATACAGACAAACATAAAAAGAAGAAATATTTCAGAAAAAAAGGTTTGAAAATTAAGCCTTAAACGTGAAGGTTAAATTCAAAAGGCATATAAAAATAAATTAGATTTAATGAATCAATTAAAGGTCAATTTTTACAAAAAACCATACCAGGGCAGAGTAAGATTTTTGTGCCATTTCTAATAAGAAAAAGGCAAAACTTGTATAAATTTACTCGCAACATTTTGCAACATGTTGCTGGGCTGCTGCATAATTCATTAGAATGCCAAAGAAAGAACAGAAACAGTCCTTTTCTTATCCATACAAGTCCAGCGAAATCTAGCAACATTGCGTGTATCTTTCTGCTACCAACGGAGTTAAATTAAATTGTAAAATGTGCAGACTATGTTTTCATAATCCAACTAAGGCAATCGCATGCCCTTTAACAAGTCAAAGATTGTGAACTCCATACAGTATCCGGGCAGTTCATCAGCAATGAAATTTCCTCTGATATCCCTATGTACTGGAACCCATATAAGAGTTAACTTTGAATGATCCGTAATTTCACTGGGAAATTCTAGGTGTTCGTGGACAAAGATGGTCGTCGAAGGCATGTTCGTTCGGAATTTGATTTCAGTTTGGATGGCTGATTTTCAGGTTTTTTAGTTCGGATTTCAATTCTGAGTTACCCAAGCAAGAATTTTGTTTGTTGACATAACCAACGAATAAGAAATGATTTTCGCCGCTGAAGACAATTTTGTTCACAAAATCAGCCTATTGCTGTAGTATCCTTTCAGCATATCTACGGTATTGGGAATTATAAGTCGTCCTTAGCGTGACTTGGATTTCATATGAATGTAGGTGCAAATCCAAATGAAAAAAAAGTCATAATGAGCCGTAAGATGGGCCCAATTGCTGAAGGCACTGAGATATCGACAAATTAGGACTATAAGTCACACTTTCTCTAACAGAAGCAAAATTTTCAGCACTGCATACATTGCAAATGACACATAGTCCTGGTCACATATGCAACGTTTATGGTCTCTTCAGATTTCTTTAGAACTCTGCTAATTCCTTTCACAATAGTTTGATTATGGCGCCAAGGTATGTATCACCACTTCTGCTATACTTTTTAACAATTTTAATGTGTTTGTCGATAGTTAAACGATTGATATAAGTGGCTAAATAAATGACACTTCAAATGTAAGACAGCCTTGTCAGATCGGTGATTTTGAAACCACTAAATGTTAAAACCACTAAATTGTTGTACTCTTTTTACACTAAATAGTCGTTTAAATATAGCAACTTATTTTGTAATAAACATTTAGACAGGAAAGAATGTTGCAGCAACATGTTGCAAGTTGTTTTCATGAAAAGTGAAATTTTTGGGCAAAAAAAATTTTTGAAAACTTTTCTAAAAGAGAAAAAAATGTTCCACGATTACTTCAATTCGATAAGCTGTACAGGAATTGAAGCTCCTTCTAGTGATGCCTTAGAGGCTCATACATATCAACACCATTTTCTAAATGTCGATTAGAGAGCCGTGAAGCTGACTTCATGAAAAATGGAATATTTGGGAAACAAACCAGATTTTGAAAAAAAAAATTTTTCTATGTAAAAGTATTACACGATTGCCTGAATCCCATCTGCTGGAGTTGCCTTTAAAACTAAATAGGTTTACCACCCTTCCAGTTGTTCTTTCAATGTAGATTGATGTAAACACTATTGGAGTGCAAATTATTTCTGTTATTTAATCCAATAAATCTATGGATATTTATATAATTATGGTATAAATGTTTCAGCAACATGTTGCTTCAGAAATACACCGTAAAAATATATAAAAATATATATTTTTTTAGATCCTGCACTCTCTTCATATCTGTTATTTAGTGTATGTTATAAAGTATTTAGAATTTTATTCAATATTTTTAAACATATGTTTCAGCAACATGTTGCTAAAACATTATAACATAATATAAAGAAAAAATATCCTTTCTTGATTTATTCCATTCACTTAATTTATGTTATTGTAGTTTGTAATGTTAAATTTTACTGACAACCTCATGTACATGCTTAAGCAATATCCTGTTGTAATAAATAGAATAAGAAACGTATTTTTTCTGTAACTGACTTCGTATCAGTTATTTAGTCTATGACATCAAGTCTGTGGAATTTTATTGATCATTTTATCTATTGGCTTTTGTACATGCATGTTTATGTTCATGTGTCACTTTGCCGTGTCCCACCTACTGTAGTCGTTGTCAGCAACGAGCAGTTTACCTAAGTTTAAAAGTGTATATAGAAGTTTAGTTAGATAAAACTTGAATTTTTTTTATACAATTTCATTAGATACATATTTTCTATGTATATAGGTACGTACATATGTACATATGTATGTACTTTTCTCTATTAAAAAAAGTGTGTATGTATGTTAGTTTCTAGCCACCAACTTCGTTCTGCATATACATATGTATATGGAGGAGACATGGAGAAGAAGTAGAAGAAATACACAAAACATGTATTTTAACAGGTGCGTCCATTACGGTCAAATCAAGTTTCCACATTTTAATACCACCGCACTTATAGACTTCACTGCACTGCACTCCACACCACTCTCTCTCTTGTATAGATTTCTATGATAGTTAACTAAACGTTGCTTTACGGATTTTTATGAGTATGACACGGCTACATGGCAACTTGGCAACATTTTGAAATGTGTCTCCTCTTAATTATATAAAGAAAAAAAATAATAATAATTTAAAGCCATTGAACAAGAGAGAAAAAAATACAGAAAAACTTCAACCATTATAAATAATTTAATTTCTTGTTTCTAATGGCAATCGAAGAGAAGAAACTTTATTAGAAAAAAAAAACTCAAGCAATAACAAGAAATAGTTGCCAATAGAATATGAAAACAAAGACCTTTAGCAACATGAATGCTAAAGTTGGCATTATTTGCGTAACAAAATATCTACAAATTAAGAAAGCATTTATGGTTGTTGCAAAGAATTTGCTGCACAAAAGCAAAGAAGAAATGTTAAGTTTTATAAACTTAATACATATCAAGCAACATGTTGCTGGCAACAGGAATATCAATTTTAAGGTTCTTTTTTTTCTGGACAAATAAGTACACTTCGAGTCTACGCGAGTCCTATCAAAAGATCGATTATTACATACATACATAATTGGTCATTACAACCCTTCCGGAGTCAGAATAACGACTTAGCTTCTCACACCACTTATGTTGTGTGCGTTAATTTTATCCATAAGTGGCGGAGGACCTACAGTTTAAAGTCGACTCCGAACGACAGATTTCTGAGAAAGTTTTCATGGCAATCTTATTTACTCTTAGAGTTTTTGCCAGAAGTCTGCTGAGAGAAAGTCGCCGGAGAAATATTTTTTCATATTTTCGTTTTAATGTCTGACCTAGGGTTTAAACAGTGACCTTACGTCTAATAAGCCAACACACTACCTACTAGACTACGGCGACTTCAGGTCGGTTATCAACCTTAGCTTATTCCTGGATGTTCTAATACATGAATACGTCTCGCAGTGTAATACCATAGCAAAAGTTTTGATTGTCTCAAACTCATTTAGTTTAAGAAGAGCCATTGCCTCTCTTTATTTTCCAATTTCGGTGAGTATATCTATTAAAATATTAATAAAAATTAATATCTACCCAAACTTCACAGAAAAATTCTCACCTGAACATCAACGTAGAAACTCCACTCCAAGCAAGCCTATCTGCCAATTATTGTCGCGAATTCCCACATAACTTGGGGCATAGCAAAAGGTTATATTATGTGCACTACATAGCTGCTTCAGATGCCCCAGTCAATCCCATATTTTCTTCGATTTAACCTCACTGGAATGGCGGTCTCACTAAATAATAGCATTGCTTTTTCAAGGACTCGTTAGCCATTCTGGCTCAAGATTCATTCTTCACACATACGTTCTCATTGTAAAGCATTTGCCAAAATCATCAACAGTTTGCAACATGTTTATCAACACGTCTAGCAACATGTCCAACGGACCAAAAACTACCCAAGATTCCCAAGATTTATTTTTCACACATACATTCTCGTTGTGAAGCATTTGCAAAAATCAGATAGGATAGGTTAGTTGATAAATGTTTGAAATTTTTCAAAAATATTTTATTCACAGTTAACAACATGTTTCTCAACATGTTTAGCAACATGTTGCTATTATTGACAAATCTTTACGTTTTCATATAGAAAATATTAAACTTGTATAGCGACTGTTTGCTGTTTCAACAAACCAAACTAAAATCATAAATTTCCATATTTCCAGTACAATAAAGTTTGTTCCCTCGTAACAATTTGTTTTTAACAAACAAACGCAACAACAATTATTGCTTGGTTGGCTTTAAAAGTGCAGTTCTTGTTTTAAAATGTATTTGTTTTTTCTTTCGTTACGTTCTCTATTACATACATTCGTTGTAGTCTAGTGTCATTTGAGTCCAGTTTTATCACGTTTTCAGATTATTGACACTTGAATTTAAACTTTTGTACCGAATGTATATGTGTGCATGTGTACACATATATGTATATGTAAGAGTGATGGTGTGTACATAAGTCTGTCTCTCTGTCTTACTGTTGTTGCTTTATAAAGTGGGTGTGGTGGTGGTAATTCTTTCATACTTTTTCAGCCACTGCCACTACATATCAATGCAGTTTTTCTGTGTTTTTTTTCGTTTTTGTTCTCCGTTTCTTTATAAAGATAAAATTTTAAATGATTTTTGTTTTGTTGTTGTTATTGTTGGTCTTCTGTTTTCATATAAAGTTTAGTTTTATTTAAATTCATTTTATTTAAATATGTATATAAAAACGTTATCTTTTAAAGTAGTCCGTAAGTGATACACAACGTTACGTTTCCATATGGTGGAGGTTGGTGTTGTCTGTACAAGTTGTAGGTATAGTTTCTTTTTGTATTGTTGCTGTTGTTGTAGTTTTTATTGTTGGTATTCAAGTCAAGGTCTTCCTGTTTTTGCTGTTCGTATTTTGTCAAGTTTTTTCTCTGGTTCTGTTCTGTTTTTTTTCTTGCGTTTGATCAGCTTAAATGTAAAAACATTTAAATATTTAAGCTTTATAGAAATAAAAAGAAAACTTGTTGCTGGCAACATGTTTTAAACAATTTTGTATCTAAACAAATAAACAAACAATTATAGTAGAAAAGAATCGCAACAAAATTCATTATTAAATGTATCGCAATTAATAAATTGTCGATGTTGCTTAAGAAAACTTTGTTGATGGCAGCATGTTTTTGTATCTAAACAAATAAACAAAATTGAAAAGAAAATTGATGTTGCATGACAGTTATACTAGAAAAGAATCGTAACAAATTTTTTGTTACATGTACCACCATATATAAATTGTCGATGTTTAGCAACATGTTGCTTAGCATATTATTATATAAACCAGGAGTTTCTATTTTAATCATGAAATTTTACAAAATTCAAGGTTCATATAAATAACTTTAGGAAAATTATAATTTCAAAGAAAAAAAAACAATAGCAACATTGTTGCTTGAAACACTTCAGCACATTTTCAATCAAATCTTTACAAATTATCATTCCTTATTGATTTCTATTTTATAAATTTCACAGTACATATTAATAGCCTTAAGAAAGTTATATTTTCTAAGGGTAAAAGTATTTGCAACATTGTTGCTAGAAACATTTAAACACATTTTCAATTTAATCTGTACAAATTAGCATTCCTTATTGATTTCTGCATAAGAAACCATGAATCTTTAAATAAATCTAACTAAATAAAATCAAAATATCGGCAATATGTTACTACAATCATTGTCTATAAGTTAAAACAATTCTAAAGCAAATAAACGCCATTTGAAAAAGTTAGTTTTACGAAGTGAAAAGTTACAACGACTTAGACATCACAATGAGTTAATACGTTAACTTAGTAGGAATTTGTAGGGTCCACAACCTAACTTAACATATGCCTACTAGACACACAGCTCTATATCAATGGCTACATTCTGTAAAATGTATTTTTTTAAATGTATTTCATTTTCATTTAACTATCGTTATAATACAAAAGATTTCAATAAATATGCTAAAAAAATAATCAAATTTATACCGGCAACATGTTGCCGCAACATTAAAAAATTTTCAATTATTAACAAATTTAGAAATTCCCAGAAGCTATTATTCTTGAAGATGCTATTTGCAATTTACTTTTGCCAAGATCTTGTAAATTCAAACAAATATTTGCAAAATTAATTGTTTCCAAAGATTTATTCGGCAAATATTTGCCCAATGTGACCGCAATTTAAGTTAATTGTATATTACAACAAAACAATATAATGTTTTCTATTTGTTTTACATTCTATTACAATTTACCTGTAGTCTTTTACAAGTTCGAAACATTAAAGATGTTCGAAAATTTATTCTTTTAATTTGTTTCTAGGAAAACATCTGAAATCAGAAAGAAGAAAAAAATATTAAAAATTTAATCAATTTTAGAACAATTATTTATTTAATAATCATATCAATCTTATATCATAAAATCTACGAAATATCTGGCAACATGTTGCTATTCATTTACTATATAAGTTTCTTATTATACTTTTCCAGCAATTTTAAAACCTTATAATACCATAGAAAGAGTGAAACTTATCGTGTTTGCTTATATTAGGGTCTTTGAAATATAGTTTCATAAGTCGGGCGATGTTGGAAAGTAGTATCAGATAAACTTAGAGAGTAGATACCACACACTGACGAGATTTCGAACCATAGCCCAAAGCCTCACTTCCATGCAATGCTACTCACCCACAGAACTAACGGATGTTAATGTCAAGAAAAAGTCCTACAGTCAGTTGACCAGAACTATAACATCTATCCGGTACGAAGGCATAGTGATTTTGATATGAATCTTTAATGCACAAGTTAACTCCCCGACTACCAACCTCGGCAACATGTGGAGCAAACACTGATTGGTGTCCATGAACTTTACTTCACTTTATGATCATCGAAGGCACAAAATTATAATTAAAGTCACATGAATGTTCTCACAACAGGTTACTGAATAATCAAATAGCCTTTAGTTAAAAAAAAGAGCAGATGGGAGTGAAAACCATATCCTAGTAGGTACTGTCCGTATAAAGCCAGTGACTATCAAAGACTCTGGCCAGATTAGAACACGTAATTTCAAACTAATGCAGTCTCAAGAAGCATAACAACACGCCGATATACTGAAATCGGTACTTAATGGGCCCAATGAAGAATATTGAACGAATGTTATAATGTGAAACGGATTTTTCAAGACGCAGTTGACTCATATCTTGGCCTCAGTCAGTATAAAAGATGAACTTCGGTTTAAGAATTGATGGGGCATAGGGTAACTGATGGAGCATAGAAATTGGAAACGTCAGTAATGTGGATTTTGAAAGGCATCCACAGGCCTTGACAAGCAGGATAAAAGAAATCCATGATGGTATGGCTGCTGACTCTCAAGTAGACCTCAGCCACTATAAAAAGGAAAATTCGGTTTCAGAACGGACGTTGTACTTACAAAGCATAGAATGGGCATACGTCAGAAATCTGGGTTTGAGAAAGGCATCCACAGGCCTTGACAAGCAGGTTAAAAGAAATCCATGCTGGCGTAATGGAGCGTAAATAAACTAACTAACTAGAAAGCTCCCAACTTCTGCAGTTGCTATAAGCCGTAATAAATATGTATGTGTTACACACAATGTTGCCAGCAACATGTGACTGAGCAATAAAATTTTCTAGTTTTCTTTATAAACTAACAAAAAATTCAATTGCTTAGAATGTTGCCAGCAACATGTGGCTGAAGAAATAAATTTTCTACTTTTTTTTCCTTGTAAACTAACAAAAAATTCAATTGCTTAAAATGTTGCCAGCAACATGTGGCTGAAGAAATAAATTTTCTAGTCTTTTTTTTCTTTGTAAACTAACAAAAAATTCTATATCTTGGAATGTTGCCAGAATACATACATACATATTTGGTCATTGCAACCCTTTCGTGTTAATTTTATACATGAGTGGCGGGACCTACAGTTTAAAGTCGATTCTAAACGACAGATTTTTGAGAAACTTTTCATAGCTATTTCATTTACTCATAAGAATTTTTGCCAGAAATCTACTGAGAGGCAGTCGCCGAAGAAATATTTTTTTCATATTACGCTTTGATGGAAATGACTGGCCACGTTTAATAAACTAACACACTACCTACTAGCCTACAGCGTCTACGTCCTCTACAGTTGCTTTAAGCCGTACTAAGTATGTATTACATACAAGTTTGCCAGCAACATGTGACTGAACATTAAAATTTTCCTTGTTTTATATTTTTCTTTGTAAACTAACAAAAAAATTCTATTTCTTGGAATGTTGCCAGCAACATGTTGCTAAATATAAACATGTTGCTAAACAATTATAATAAAATTTCTCTTTTTGTTTTTAATACAAAAGGCCATTCATTAAAGGCAATTATTTTTTACCAACTGCTTACAAAGGCCATATTAACGTGTTTTAATCAAATTATGCTACGATGACCTTACCATGTATAAGCAACAAAGTAAACATTTTCTCTTAAAACAAAACAATTCTAAAATAATTAACGCATTTTTAGAAAAATTGCAACAACAAAAAAAATCCAAATTTTTATGAATTGCTTAGCAAGAATTGCAATAAAAAATAAACAATTTAAAAATAATTTTTTTAGACATAGAATAACCTTGTGCCAAAACAACATATTGTTTGTGTAGATGTTGTTGTTGTTGTTTATTATTATTATTATTGTTGTTAATTTTTTGTTTTTTTCGTTTTCAAAAATGTTGTCGATTTTCTTAATTAAAGACACGCAACGCAACAATATTTGTAGAAATTTAACGAGTGGTGGTGATGGTGGTGGTGGCGCTGGTGGTGTTGGTTGTAGAGTGCAATATAATAATGTAAAGAGCAGTTGTTGCAAGTAGAACTGCAATAATAACAAGTAGTTGCAATATATGTGTACACATATGTACAATATGTGGCAACATACTAGAGCGTTATTATAACAAGCATCAGAGCAGCAAGCCTAAGAATCTAAAGCAAGTAAAATGCAATAAAAAGCCAACACAACCAACCAAACATTTGTTACCATATTTTCTGTGTTAACCAGTTTATTTTATAACAACATTATGAACAAACAAATGAAAGAAAAAAGAGTGACTGGTTGCTGTTGCCAATAATGCGTAATAGTCCGTCGATTTTACAATCTTTTGTACGAAAGAAAACAAACAAAAAAACTAAAAGTAAAAACAGTACGAAGTAGAGCCAGTAGAGACTTGGTTGTCCTACTGCTTTACACAATTCACATAAGCTGGCTGACGGAAATTCCATCCCGCCATCCATCCATTCCCGCCTCGTAGAGGGTTTAAGAAATGTTACGCATGCCTGCCTTAAAGTTGAAACAAAGTCCAACGCTCTCTGCTGCTGCCATTAGACGGACGACATACAAAGTTGTGTATGGATTGTAGGATTTTTTTTAAGATCAGCGGGTGTTGTTTTATTTAACGTTGCAGTTGGTTGCCTACAGTAGTTGTAAAGCCATAAGTGGCATTAAGTTCACAACCTGCTTTGCATGCTCTTGCTCTCGCTCTCTTACTCTATGGCCGGGTGTTTGGCTACAACATGTTTCTTGGCACACCATTGTTACAGCCAACTGTGCATTAAAAAAGCGAAAAAAAAGAAAAACGACTGAATCTTTATTAGTGCTTCTTAGTCTTTAGACATGTTGGCTAAATGGTAAATATAGAATCGTGTCTTTTATGACTGAGGTAAAGCAACTTGTTAACTGGCTTTATACACAACAATCTATCGAAAGTAGCAGAGTAGAATACCAGCTCCCCATTTCGTGTTGACTCTTTCAATAATTGCGTATGATTGTTGAACAAAAAAAATCTTAAATTTTAACTCTGTTGGCGTTGGTTTGTTGTGGCTGTTGTTTACCTGTGAGTTCTTAACAGTAACGCCGTATTTGCAACATTACAAAATTAAAAAATAAAAGTCCATGAAATTTTATACCCTGAGCGCGCTCTAAAGAGTGGAATGTTCTTACAAAGCCCCTTACCTGATTAAGTAAAATATCAATCACGTACCACAAGATAAATGAGTCCACAAATTAGGGCAACTACGTAACACTGGATTTAAGGTGGGTTGCTTGACATAGCTATGAGTACACAAGTCAGAAGCAATCAGTAAATTAGCTCCTTAAAAGCCTCATATGGTTTATATTCCGAGAAGACTCGTGGTAAAGTCGGCCGAAAAGCATTACGCTTAAGACTAGCCATACATCGGGGACCAATAATTTTAAATTGTCAAACGAAAAAGCATTTGAAAGATGACAGGTTCTGTATATCAAACAGACAGTTCTGTAATATACCATTCGAGGAAAAACTTATATTGTCGGTGAGTGTTGAAGCGATAGTTTTGTGCCACAAAAAATCTAAAAAACGCTGCATAAACCTTTGAAAACGTTAAAAGATTGTGTTCACCACGCTGTGAGTGAAGGCCGCATCCAGTTTGAGCGATTTCTATTCATAAATTTCAAAGTTAAAGAGGCATCTCGGTCTTGCTTACTTATTTAACCTGTTAACTGGATATGACGAAATATTACGTCATACACGAAGTACTTCTGCAATTTCTAGATGACGACATTTCTAGTCATGTAATTTTGAGGTAATTTTTTCAACACATGAATTTTTATACAGTTGAACAGAAATTTATTTCCCGGTTAACAGTTTAATTGGTCATTATGATCCTTTACTCAGGATTAGAACCTAGTTTTTAACACCGCCCATATTGTGTGTTAATTTTATCCATATATGTATATATAATTATATAATTTATATATAATTTATAAAGTCGACTCTGAAAGACAAATTTGAGAAACTTTTCATGACAATTATGACAATAATAGGCAGCATAAAATTCACACTATACAGTGAATTTCTCATGTGAGTGGGATTATCCGAAATTAATCGCTGAAGATGGTTTTTAGTGTCCAAGCAGAGCACCCATTTTGCTAAAACCAATTTTAATATTTGCACGTGTTGTTGAATGCTATATCCGTCCCTAAAGATTTAGCAAAAAAGAATACATAGGTGAAAGCGAATTTGACAGATGTAGCTTCAACAAGATGTCCTGTTTGGTAGTTCCTGTTGAAAGATCTGACATAATAAATACGGAAACAAAAATTGGTTTAAAAACCTCTGTAGCATTTAGTTTTATGGCATTAAATGTATGTAGCGGTATCTATGAATTTACTAAGTGTTATAAACATGTTTACAAACTTGTTTATAAACATATTCTTTATAAAAAATTAAATGTTTTAATATTTAATAAATTTCAAAGCAATAAATATGTGTAGCAGTTCTACTACTAAGTGTTATAGAAAAGTTTATAAACATCTTATAAACATGCTTATAAACATGCTTTTAAACATGCTTTTAAACATCTTACAAACATGCTTTTAAGCATCTTATAAACATGTTTATAAACATCTTATAAACATGTTTATAAACATCTTATAAACATGTTTATAAACATCTTATAAACATGTTTATAAACATCTTATAAACATATTTATAAACATCTTATAAACATAAGTATTTATAAACATCTTATAAACATGTTTATAAACATCTTATAAACATGTTTATAAACATCTTTTAAACATCTTATAAACATGTTTATAAACATCTTATAAACATGTTTATAAACATCTTATAAACATAAGTATTTATAAACATCTTATAAACATGTTTATAAACATCTTATAAACATGTTTATAAACGTCTTACAAACATGTTTATAAACGTCTTACAAACATGTTTATAAACGTCTTACAAACATCTTATAAACATGTTTATAAACGTCTTACAAAAATGTTTATAAGCATCTTACAAACATGTTTATAAACATATTATAAACATGTTTATAAACATATTATAAACATGTTTATAAACATAATACAAACATGTTTATAAACATCTTATAAACATGTTTCTAAACGTTTTCTTCCTTTTATTTCATAAAAAATTTAATATTTTAATTTCTAATAAATTTTTAAGCAAAATTCTTATAAAAAAAGCTGACTCACACAACCAATAAGAGTAAGAAAAAAAATCCCAATCAAAAAAAAGGAACTTAATAAACACGAGATTATATATTTCTATATGCGATAAAATAAGAAGAAAAAACATCTCATCATTAAATAACCTTGAAACTATTTCTAAACATAAACAGCCAATATCAGCAGTATTTAAACGCAAAGAACCTCTGATTTTTTTAAAGGAACATCATCTGAAGAATCTCAATAAAACATAATAAAAATAAAATTCATTTTTTTGTCTTTTATTCTTCAAAAAAAAGTTCTTATTACCGATGATCACAAGGCACAGGGCCACATTGAATACAGAATTAAAAAAAAAAAACGAAAAACTGAAGAAGTGAAACATAAACGTAGAAGACACAAATAAATCCTTGAAATTGATTTCTTTTTGCATCGTTGAGTTTCTGTATCTTGGTTGTTTTAAGCAAAATAAAAATGATATAAAAAAATAATAATAAAACAATATATTGTAAAAAAAATAAAGAAAAAGAAGAACAATAAGTAGAAATCAGCACAACAATTGCCATATAAATGCATGCTTACATACATACATACATATATACTCCATATACACACCACATACATACATACATATACATACTCTATATATTGTATGAGCGAGCGATGATATTCAAGTTTCAGCATTTCAAAGAGAGCAAGATCAAGAATATTGATTGTACATTAAAGGCAACGTACAGAAAATATAGCAGCATCAACGAGCAACATCTTAAACAGACAAAAAAAACTGTGGAAAAAAATCTGTGGAAACCAACAACATAATCATTATCTTTGGCACAACCAGCAATAAAATGTCTTGGGGACCAAGCGAACGAACGAACGAATATCATTGATCAACCATTTATAACGATGGACAAAAGATAAAAATAAGTCTTCTGTGCATTTTTCTTGATTTTTTTTTTCTTCTTTTCATAATAATGATGTTAAACATGTTCATAATGATCATTATCACAAATAATTAAGAATTCCACGAATTCTAAAACAATCTATCTGCGGAAAGTTTACTCAACTCCCATCTGTTGTGAAATCTACCTCTGCCATTAGGTGTCAATAATGAATTGTTCAAAGTTTTTTACCCGACCTACATACATATATGAGCCCCTATAGTATTGGGTGAAATGTCAAGGATGGATTTAATAACAATACGCTCTTATTTGTATGAAGTCGCCGTAGTCTTGAAGGTAGTGTGTTGGCCCATACCCATACAAAGATCCTTTTATACACTTAACCGACTAGATTGCTTGTCAGACAAGATGCACCGCTTGTCGCAATGCTGCATAATGTCCTGAGCCGCCGAGCAGCTCATCTATCCTAGTCTTGTAGATAGTGTGTTGGCTTATTAGACGTAAGGCCACGATTCAAAGCCCAGGTCAAACATCTCCAACACAACGAAACATGAAAAAATATTTCTTCGGCAGATTGCTGGCAAAAACTCTCGAGATTAAATAAAATTGCCATGAAAAAGCTTCTCAAAAATCTATCATTCAGAGTCGACTTTAAACTGTAGATACAGCCACTCATGTATAAATTTGTCATGATGTGAGAAGCTACGTCATAATCCTGACTGAAGGGTTGTAATCTACCAATTATGTATGAATGAATGTATGCCTCATATATCCCGACTCTCTTAATCGATTCTTGTGGCAGTTTTGTATCAATTGGATATGGGTCCTGGTCATTGGAATATCCTGGTCAATTATCTAGAATCGAAGGACTTACTTGTATTCTCCTTGTTCCCCACACAAAAGCAATCCAACATATTTCTTTTTTTTTTACTTCATTTTATCGATTTTTCTTCCATAATTAACGGTGACATTGACTTGTTTTTTATGAATTTCATCATTTCATGATCAATTTTTATTGCAACTATAACAACAAACAACCCCTTGTGCACACACACACACTCAAGTGCAAAAAAAAAACCCAATAAAATGCAACAAAGAAAGTTTTACATGATGCGTACGTACTGCACATTGTATTGTAATAACAAAACAAAACAAAAAAATCGAATAAAAAGAGTAACAATGATAACAAACAACACAACAACACCAATAACAATAACAATAAATGCCTGTTTAATAATAATGATGTCAATGTCATTGCACTACTTTATAACAATACACACGAATGCAATACATACATACATGCATACATGCACACACTTATACACTGCAATTAAAGTGCAGCATGAGATTAAAAACCACAACCAAAAAAAAAAAAAAAACACACTCAAGGGAATATAAAACAAGTGAGTAAGCGAGAGCATTACGAACAACAACAAAAAAAAAGGCCAACAATCTTTCTCTCTCCCTGTGCGTATCATCATCATTAATTGTATCATGAAAATAAAACAAAGAAATGGTAAAAAAGGAAGAAATAAAACGCAGAAAAACAATAACAATGAAACAAAGCCGACAAATTGAATACGCTACGGCTACAATTCAAATGTTTTTTAACACTCATACGCTCAGGTCGATTAAGAGGCTTTAAAACAGGGGTTACCAAAAATTTTTTGATTGTGTATTAGTGAGTAAGAGAGAGAAAATAAGTTGAGCGCTTACAGTCATAGAAAAATGTTATTAATATACCCTATTTTGACTTTCATTTCATCAATATATGTACATAAAGTTATACATCTTTGACCTAATAATTAGATAATGTTTTTTAGATATTTGCTGGGTACTAATTTTGGTTCATAAATTTCCTCTCCTGCTAATGACCAACCTTTTAATTTTTCCAAAATATTGCTTTATGTCTATAAAAAAGTTGTTCTCTTTTCATATCACCTAAATTATTTACTTGGCTATTAAAACAATCAAAATGTGTTTTAAGAACATATCGTTGGTCTCATGTAGAAAGGCCCTAACTCATACTTTTTTCGAAATTGATTTTTTTTTTTGTGATTCCAATGCATTTAAAATAAATACACCTCCTCACAAAATTTAAAGCGATTTTATCAAAATGCGAGTTAGGGCCTTTCTACATGAGACCAACGATATGAGAATTAAAAAAGAGTATTTTTTAACATAAAATATTTTTTGAGTGTAACCTGAAAAAAAATATTATAGCATCCGCTGACATGTGTGCTCGTCGCAGTCTGATCGACGACTAAATAAAAGAGCATAAGCAATGTGTGTGAATTCTCTCTGCACAATTGTGCTATGAAATGGTAATCACTGCTTTAAAAGAGAGTTGGACAGGCGATGCTGTCATTTCATCTGAAGTGTCACTTATTTAGCAAAAGGTTTGCCAGTTACGAATAACGATCCTTTAACAACCGAAAAAATGTGTAAACATTTTTAAAATTTACAATAAAAGTATTGAATTAAACGTGGCCACTATTCAAAAATTACGAGATTACTGTGGTCATCAGAATCGACCTATTATGCAAGAAATTGACAAGATTATACAGAAATTTGTAGAGACTGATAGCATTATATTAGTCCTGTAATGTAGACACATCCGAAAATATCGCTTCTGTGTAGCGACTAATTCGCAATTGTTGATTCCATTGTGTTCACATTTATTGGACTTGTATAACGGCTCATTATGGCATACATATTTATGAATTTGAATTTGCATCTGCATCTATTCTATTCACGGCATAATTAAAGGTGGTTAACCATTCAATATGCGATAGATATGGTAATTGGGTGCTAGAGCTGTAGGATTTTAATGCTGAGCTGCCCAGTAGAATTTTCTTCAGTTGAAACACGCCTCTAACTCGGTTGTTGCGTTAAGAAGCATAATTATGGCATATCAAACGCGAAGAACACAGAGCTGATTGCGGATAAGCTATTATGTCTGAAAAAAGTAACTGTTTCGCCCGTATCACCTGTCTAGAGTGTTCTTGGATTTAATTTTTGAAAAATGACCATTATGAGGCGCTTTTCCGATTTAATAAAAGACTTTTTTTTTTGTCTACAAATGAAGTTTAAGAACTCCAAAGTAATTTGTTTCGACAAAACGTTGCCATAAGAAATACAACACAACCGATATTGGCATTATTGCATGAAAAGCTTACAGTGAACAGTTATTTCGTGTTCTATTGACATCAGTTGGTCACCAAGATCATGTGATTTAATAGCGTTAGACTTTCCTATGGGGACTATTTTAAATACCATGTCTTTGCAGAGTTTAAAAATCTAAATTCGTCAAGTTAACGCTAAGATAGCGCCCAAAATATTCGAAAAAGTTACTGAAAACTCAAAAAGTAATGGTACGTAGCTCATAATCTCCCACGTGTTCCGATTGTCTCAGTTAGACTAGGTATTCTCCTCTCGTTTTACAAGGAGGCTCAACTTCGTTTACAGCCGAAAAGAATCTATAAATATTGCTTGACACTGCTAAACTTGTAAGTATAAAAGGATTTATTTTTACTACCCCTTATACCAAAAGCACTCACTGGCTTCGTTGGCAGCAGGAAAGAACCTGTAAATATTCATGACACGGCTGAACTTGTAAGTATAAAAGGATTTATTTTTACTACCCCTTACATGTATATCAAGCTCATGCTTTACGAATATGTATTGATTTTCACATAAAATTCATTGCGGCGCCTTTCATTTCTTCTACATTACTTGGCATCACTAAGCATAAATTTTTCAAAAAAAAACACATAAAATTCAGAAAAATGCATGAAATCTTTATTTGAATCGATAGTACGGTCCATATAATTTAATGTTTGAAGATTATTTCATGCAAATGTTGACCGCGACTGGGCCTCAAATGGTCCATCCGCTTAGTCCAATTTTGGCATACTCTTTCCAACATTTCGGCCGGTATCTCACGAATAAATGCTTCAATGTTGTCTTCCAATGCGTCAATTGAAGCGGGCTTGTCTGTATAGACATGAGCTTTAACATAGCCCCACAAAAAATAGTCTAAAGGCGTTAAATCGCACTATCTAGGCGGCCAATTGACCGGTCACGAACGTGAAATAAAATGTTCACCTAACTCGCCTCTCAATTAGTCCATTGTTACGCGTGCTGTGTGGCATGTGGCACCGTCTTGTTGAAACCACATGTCATGCAAGTCAAGCTCTTGCATTTTGGGCAAAAAAAGTTTAGTCACAATAGTCCGAATAGCCGCTTCAGTGGGTCTATTAAACTGACCATAAAATGGAAGAAGCTCGCGATGAACTTTCTTAACAGAGCACGCATTTTGATAATAAAATTCAATGATTTGAAAGCGTTGTTCGTTTGTAAGACGATTCATGGTTAAATTATAGACCAAACTGAAGATGTTTGACAGTGAAACAAAACACGAAACGTGCGTGAGCTGTTTAAACCAGTGTTGCCAAAAAGATAATAACTAAAAAATCACCCTTTAAATTTTATGTTTGCAATATTCTTCTTCTTCTCCTTTATTTTGCAATTACAATAACAAAAAACAAAACAAAGCAACAACAACAAAATGCAATTGATGTAAAATCAAATAAAAATAAAGTTGTTAGACAAGTTTGTGTGTGCATGTGTGGATACGAAGTAAACTTGCTTACATTTCTCTCCTTTTTCTTTTATTTTAAGAACAATAAGAAAAGAAAATTTCCCGTTTTTCTTACAAAATAAACAAAAAAAACACACAACCCAATATAAATAAAAAGGTGGCCAGAGTAAATAATCATGATAATATACATATGTATGTGTGTAAGTCTATATTGGTTGATTTTAATTCATTTCTTTTTATTCTTCATTCTTCTTTTTTTTCGTATTGCATGCATAGAGATGATGCCTGTGTATGTGTGTTTCATTTCTATACACGCTATTTTTCGGGCAAGGTCATTTAAACGAGACAAAGTCAATAACCGCAAATAACCTCTCTTCTTCTTCATTGTATATGTATATCTCTTGTTGGCTTGTTCTTCTGCATTTATTTTGTATTCTTTTTTTATGGTTTCTTGTTTATGTTTATTTGAGTGTTCTATACGTATGTGTGTTTTTGTTGCTTTCTTTTTTTTTGTTTGTTGGTTTCTTATTATAAAAGTGTTTGTTAAAGTAATATCCCGCGAGTGAGAGAGACTGAGTGAATGTGTGAGTGGTGGTGGTGTACAACGTGTTCTTTCCTCAACGTGTTGTGTGTGTAAAGAAAAGCGATGGCAGTTAGCAAAACAAATTCTTATAAGTTGGCAACACATACATGCACACACACTCACACGTTATCGATAAATGATGATGATGGAAGGGAATTATAATTTAATATTGAATCGAATTCGAAATTACGGAGTAGGAAGTTATGAATTTTTTTTTTGATAAAAAAATGGTAAAATGATGGGAATTAATTACGTTAATTAAAACGGAAAGAATGAATGAAAAGAGATACAATTTTTTTAAAAAAAATTTAGGCAAATTAAAAATTATTCTTATGAAATTCAAAAGTAAAGTGAATTGAAGCACATATAAAACAGATATTTCGCTGAAATTAATGCCCGGATTTAGCCATAATGTATGAAATACAATGTCATTTGAATGAACGCCTCTAGATGAGTGGCAGAAATCGATTCTTTTAAGGTGCATTAGATTAGGTTAGGTGGTGGAGCCTTCTCGCAACTTATATCCAAAACGGGAATCAAACATTTCCTAATTCAAAATGAATTTTGCTATTGCAGCAATCTTTATAGTTATAGTAGAGAGTTTAGTCAAGAATGATAAGGAGATTTAAAGAACCTTCACCTCTTTATGGCAAGAGCAAGGTGATCAATTAATGTTGCCAAACCGTGAAATTACTTTTTTTGGAAGTTTCTCACGCTATAGGCCCAAAATCGTTATGTTATGTACCATCCTCCTTCAACTGCAGTCAAAAAAGGGCGGTCATCATATGCAAATAGTGCGCTGAACTGACGATGAGGGGGGGGGGCCATTTTTGAAAAAATGCAAGCCAGTAACGTCTTCAGATTATAACACGCGCCAGAGAGTCTTTATAATATAATTGATTTTCCATCATTCCTAGATTAATCGAGCCACATATGCGCAGAGAAAATCTGGAAACTTTTCATGCGATTAACCCAAAATTAGACGTGTTTGATGGAAAAAAGAAGGTCAGCATATGAATACAAGAGATAGGCTCTTCCAGGGCTAAATGTGTCACATCCACACAATAATGCGTACAAAACAGCAAACTTTTCCGGCTTTAATGGTTTTTCCAACATCACTTCTGATATGTGAAATCAATTCAAACTTCTTTGTTGCTTTGTATTACGAAGTAACTCAAAATGGATTTATGACTGCATCACATTTTCATTTTTGTCACTGTTTTTCTTGATTTTCATGATCGTGTGATTTTGAAAAAAAAAAAAAAAAAAAACAATTAAAATCCTCAACCGTGAGTAATATGTCCCGAAATGACCGCATTTTTGATTTGGAAACTCTACTGAATGCAGATTAAACAGATGCAAATATTCTAATGGCTTATACGTTCGGACTTTATAGTCTCGCCAACTTTTAGTCTCTGTTGCTGTTTGCAGATTACCTACAAGTGATCATATTTCAAAATTTCTTAAATCTCTAAGGAGAACGCTACACTTTCATTATGAAATTACTAGACTAAGGACCCAATTGAATTCGATTGTTTTTGACTGAGAAAATGTTGTTAATTTCAATGCCAAGTTTCAAGCCACAGCCAATCCATTCATCACTTTTTCGTGTTTATTTCTAAAAAAGCCCCTCAAACTATTTGCAATTGATTATCCATGTTTAAATTCGGTTTATTAACAATACAAAAAGGTTGTCTAGGGGCAATGATTTTCAATAAATCAATTCAATTGTTAATCAGAGATCATTAAACCATTAGATGGTTAGCAATATGGTTGTAGCAATATTTCTTTAATAAAATTAAAAATTTATTAGAACATCTGAGAAGTTTATGGCCACAAAAGATAAATGAAAAAAAGCATAAGTTATTGTATAAATCATTATGAAGTTTGTTCAATTATTTGATTACTGAAGAAGCCAATTTATTTAAACAATTAATAAATACGGCAATATTTGCCGACTTGGGTTTATTGTGTTAATTCTTTTTTTTTTTTTGTTGTTATTGAATGATTTTTTTTTTGTTCATATTCTTTTTTAAATAAATATTGATTTAAGCCATTTAATGTTTTTTTCGGTTGTTTTGTTAATTTAAAATAATTTTAAAAATAAATTATGGCCTTCAGAACTCCATAATTTTTGTACGAAAGTGTGTGTGTTGTTGTATTTTCTCTTCAAAAAAAATTGTTTTTGATGGTGAAATTCGTACATTTTTTAATGCCCTGCTTAAGCAGCCATAATATTAAATAACCTTCACTAAAATTGCTAAAAAAAAAAAACATTTTTTTTCGTATAATAATGCCTGGAAACCAGAATTTACTGTTTTAGACAAAATTTTTTATTTTTTCGTATTCAACATCTCTCATCAAGTTGATGATGACGATGATCTTCTTAATGATCATGTTCATAAGCATTATAATTTAAGTGCTTCTTAAAATCATCGTTGAAAGTGTTGTTTCTTTTGCCATGTTCTTCTTCACTTACAACATTTATTTTATTTTCTGTAAATTTTTTTTACAGATTTAAGAAAAAAAAGAAGGAAAAAATCTTTATATTTTAGCTTTTCATCATTAATTTTATCGCCACATCGGTGTCATCATAAACAGAAAAACCGCAAAAAATCATTAAAAACAACTTTTTATGCGCGATGAAAACAGAAACAACAAAAAATTATGACTTTTTCTCCTCTTTTTTCATCTTTTTTTGCTTTAAAACGACTGAAACTCCCTTGATTTTGTAGGTCAAATGCATAAAAATTTTTATTAATACCAACGAGGAACCAACAAAAAAAAACTTGGCAACAACAGTGGGAAAAGCGGTAACTCTCACATGGTGGCTGGTAGCAAGAAAAGAAAAAACAGTCATTAACTTCAAAATCAGAAACATTAAACAAGAAATAAAAAGATCAGCAACATGTTGTAAAACATATTTGAGTAGGAATACATTGAAAGACTTCTGCAGTATAATATTATAATAAATTTAATTATAATTCAATAATAAAGAAAATTAATTTTGCAACATGTTGCATTATATGATAAAAATACACTTTAGCAACATGTTGCTAAATAAATTATAAATTATGGGTTATGGAACATTATGTTGTTCTCTTTTAACAATCTAGAGCCCTATAGATTACAATATTAAATAAAAATTTTAAATATGAATTGGAAGCCAACATGTTGCATAATAAAATTCAACTAGATTTTGGCAACATGTTGTTAAATAAAAGCAAATATTCCCTAGTAGCTTGCAATAGAAATTTTTCATTATTAGTAAGCAAATCATGGTTTTACTGCATATTTAGTAATATTACAAAGGAAATCTTAGCAACATGTTGCTATTTTCCAGCAACATGGTGATGAAGACTAATCGACATTTCTTATTTTAAGACTTCGCATCAATTACTTGACTAGAGGTCAAAACCTAAATGTAGCTAAATAGAAAATTGTTTTTTAATAAAACATCCAACACCTAATCCATCTCAACATACAGTGCTTGACAAAACAATGGAAACCTTTTCAAAATTGCACTAAAAATTAAAAATATTCTTAAGAAATTCGCAAAATGTTTGTGCTGTTTATTAATAAAAAACGATTTCAATGCTAAATTTCAGAAAAAAAAACAATATGTGATAAATATGGACTTAACAAGTCAGATTAAAAAAATTTTTGAGTCAAGAACTTTAAACACTCATCATTTTGGAGAAGGCTTCAACACTTCAATAATATAGCTTTTTTATATTTTTATGCATACTAATGAACTGCAATTTCCAATTTTTTTCTTTCCAATTTCCAATTTTGTCTGATTAGAACACATAAATAAATTTTTGAAAAAGTTTCCATTGTTTTGTCACGCACTGCATCTAGAAACATGTTGCTATCCCCTTTGAAACTAAATGGAAACAAATTCGATTTAAATGTTACTTTGCCACTGGTCCTGCTTAATAAAATGTTACTACTGAATTGAAATGTTTAGCTACATGTTGCTGAACTCTGAAAACAGTTTTAGCTAATTAAACTTAACAAACGAAATCAAATTATTTGATATTTTTCTATTTTAAAAAAAAGTTTCAAATGAATTTATAACACCTCTAAATCAATTTTTTTAGCAACATGTTGCTACACTCTTCTAAACATTTTAGTAGACATCTCTTCGAATAATTTTAAATATTCAAAAAGTTCAATTTCCCAGCCTTTTTTCATTTGATAATTAAAAAACTCCTACGCTTTCAATTTGTTTAACTTTTATTAAGAAATGGATTTCATAAAAATGATTAATTTGTCGACATGACAACTTATTTTGTTTATAATTAAAAATACGAATGTTTTTCAGACTTTTTTCTCTCTTTCTATTTATGGAATATTTGTTTAACAAATTAATTACCATGAGAGCGAGCTGTTTTTCGTTTAAAAGTATTTTTCATTCGGTTTTAGGTTCCTATAATAATAAAAAAAGAAAAAAAAGTGTTGTCTAGCTCTAATATCACGTGTCTATTTTGTTTTGATAATATTTTGTTTGTTAATCAAGTTGTTGTTGTTGTTGCTTTGAATTTATTTCTTCTTATCTTTTATGGTAGGCATACGAAAATTAGGTCAGTTTTAGGGGAAAAGTATATGTAGGTGAGTGAAATAAAAACACAGTTTTTTTCTTGGAAATATTTATCAAGATTTCATTATTTTATATGAAAAAAAGAAAACCTAATAAAATTTGAATTCATTTAAAAACAATAAAACTATACAAATATGTTACTAGCAACATGTTGCGGCATGTTAGATTTCATTTATTTTACTTCGAATACTGTGAAAAATGTTTACAATCCATTTAGAAATATGAATCGTTTTAAAAAGATTTATTTTTAGAAAATTTTAAAGATAGAATATATTTTATTGGCAACATGTTGCCAGCAACATTTTTTAATATCAGATTTTAATTTCATTAAAACAAATTGACATTTAGCCTGGAGAGAGTTCTTGAGCTTCAAGGTATAAACATAGACGACAGACAACAGTTCGGCAGTTCGACAGAAATTTCTGCCAACTGTTTTTTCTGTCGTATGCCGACTGCTTAAATTTTTTGAAAGCAGAGCAGAAAAAACGATTGTCAATAATTTTCAAATTTGAATGTAAATATATTTTTCAGTGTTGACACTGTCAGGTTTTTTGTACGCAAAAATAAACTCACTTATGAAAAAACCGCACACACAAAACATTTATCAAATGAATTCAGATACAAAATTGAATCTATAATTATATTTTATTTATTATGAATACATGGATTCCTCTTTATTTCTTAATTTTAGAATTGTTCTTTCTCTTCATAGTAAATATTTTTAGCTGTTTTTTATTATGATTTTATGTTGTATTCGCATCACTAATTTGCTTTTAGCTGCTCACAAAAATAGAAAATAGTTTAATTTGGGCAGCACCTGCTTAGGTTGTTGTCTTGGCTTTTTCTGTTCTGCCTTCAATATAATCGTTTTCATATAAACTTGCGTATTCTAAACTTGGCAGCTTTCTGTTATCTGTCGTCTGTCGTCTATGTGTTTATACCTGAGACTCGTAGTTTGATTACCCCCTCCTCTCTCTTGTATGCTTCTCAACAGACCTATAATAGGAGCAAATCAGATGAGACAAAACTTGCAAGTTAAAGAATAAATTCTGGATGCTTTTCTTGATTTTATAGACAAAATTACGTTCTGGTTGAGTTCATTGAATTTCTTTTTATATTTCGATTGGTTATTTTCTCTATTAGAGGTATACGGAGATAGAGAAAACTCTGCGGTCAACATGTTTTTTACATCCTATTTGCATTTGATTCTTGACCCTAAGCTGAATGGACGACAATCTAGCTGAAGTGTTAGCTGAGTGGTTATGTACAGCAGCTTGCACTTACTGTAGAGCAATATGGTAAAAGATGAGGACTTGTAGTGATGTAGTGTATACACTTACTTTTCTTTTTGAAGTTGTTTTTTAGTGAACTGCCGCCAAAGTGATTTGATCTGTTGCGATACAGGTCACGGGTGTATTGTGCGCTACCATTACTACTATCCTTTAATACACTTAGCTAACTAGATTACTTGTCAGACTAGATTACAGTCCGGACAACCTCTGTGGAGCTCATATACACTAGGCTAGTAGAGTAGTAGTAGGCTTATTAAACTAGGCTTATTAAACTATGACTATTCAAACCCCGGGTCAGGCAATAAGAACAAATATTTCTTGGGCGACTTCCTTTCAGCAAATTTCTGGCAAAAACTCTGAGAGTGAACAAAATAGCCATGAAAAGTTTCTCAAAAAAATCTGTCGTTCGGAGTCGACTTTAAACTGTAGGTCCCACCAAAAATTAACACACATACAACATAAGTGGTATAAGAAGCTAGGTCGTAGACCAATTACGTATGTATGTATGTATGTATGTAAAATGTTGCTGGCAGCGAGATATTAAAAATAATCTTTTTGGCAACATGTTGCTGGCCTTATAAAATCTTTCAACTCAAGGTTATATACATTAAATAAACATTTTATTGGAAATTAATATTTTTTTATATAATGAGACAAATATATTTAAAAAAAACAAAACTAAATACCCTGTCCATTGGCGTTTATATGTATTTCAGCTGATAAGTTAATTAAAAATAACAACAACAATAAAATAAAAACAAACCCACATGCACTTATAACCTGATAATATACAATAGAATAGAAAGTCTATTTCAATTGATTATTCATTTGAAGTTGAATGAAACCCTTTCTGAAAAGGTAAAAAATAAATACAAAAGTTAACAAAAACAACAAAAAATAATGAATTTGAAATAGAAATAAAATTAATTACAAAAGTTAGAAGGAAAAAAAAACGACAACAACAACAACAAAACACACTTGAAATTATACAAAAACAACAAACAAGTTTAGCACAAGTCTTAACAACCAACCATCAACGAAATGAACTACCAGCCACACTCTTTGGACTCCGTTGCTTGTTTTTATGTTACTAGTTTATAAGCTGGCTAGCTTGCAGAGTTTGGCTGACGGCCTGTTCCAAACATTAGACTTTTGCTGAGTATCACAGCATATAGTACAACATAAAACAAGTCCTCTATTATAGCAAGAGTATAAAACACGTTTGTTCTCTTTTATTTGCTGTCTGCATTCGTTTTTCCTTCATTTTTTTTGGTCTACAACTCTGGTTCTGTTTTTTTTTTTTTTTCTACTTTTTACGACATACACACAGCTTCTGTGGCTTAAACCAAGCAGCAGCAGCAACAGTAACAGCAGCACGGTTGGCTTATACCATAAAAACCTTTAATGGATTCATATGGCCGTGTTTTTCTTTCCTTCTTTTTTTTAAGGTATAAAGAACAAAACAGCAACAGCAGCAGTAACAACAGCACAAATCAGCCCATAAAAAGAGACTTTAAAATGCCAACAGCAATAACAACAACATCAAAAACAAAATAAAATTCGAGGGATTAGTCATCATCATCAACTAGTATATTGAAAGCATTTTGGTAGGTAAAGCAAATGAAAGAGAGGACTGAGGAGCAGATTGTAGTGGAGAAATGAGTGACGATAAGCCGGAAAACAGATAAAATATTTGTGATATAAAATTGAATTGATTTTTTATTTTCTTCTTCTTTAATTGGATTATAAATAAATAAAATGATTAGCAACATGTTGCTAAACATTTTCTATTAGCCATACAATATAATATAAAATTAAAATCTTTATTTAAAAGAGATTTTTTGATAATTTTAAATTATTTAAACAAATAAAATTAAATTAAAAACGTCTGCTAAGAAAAAAAACCATGAACATGTTTTTGACAGAGAAGTGTTGCAAAAACGATTTCAACATTTCTTAACAACATAACATATGTAAGTTGTTGAACGTTTACCTTTACCCCCTATTTTGATAAGACGCAAGATTCCTGACGATTTTAATAATAATAATGGAGGATTTTTCAAAATTTAAATTTTCTGATCGTCTGAAGTTGCTGATCCTAGCAGAAGTAGAGGATAATGTTTGAAGTAATAGAAAAAGCCTAATGGTTCATATTTTTTAAATTTCTAAACTTTGTGTAACCATCTGGAAGACAATAGAGGAATATAAAGAGATTCCCAAACCATACTTGAGTCCAATGACATGATGATTATGAAGTTATGATGAAATCAACCATCGGAAATTTTATTGGACAACAATAGTGACGAAGCTAAACGAGTAATACAAAGTATCAATCGATACTGTTCGAATTACAACAACCAGGAGGCTAACTTCTCAGGAAAATCATAGGGAATGACTTAATCCCACTTCAAACATAAATCATAAAATAACGATAAACAACTTACAATACAGTGCCGCCAATCCAAATCGGGTTGTGGACGACAGTTTAATACTCCTCCATATCATTGCATTTTGTGCACAATGTTCGAAATTGCCTAAACTTAATGCCTGCCTTCACTAAGCTATTGCATACATACATAATTGGTCATTACAACCCTTCAGTCAGGATTACGACCTAGCTTCTCACACCACTTATGTTGTGTACGTTAATTTTATACATGAGTGGCGGGACCTACAGTTTAAAGTCAATTCAGAACGACAGATTTTTGAGAAACTTTTCATGGCAATTTTATTTACTCTCAGGGTTTTTGCCAGAAATCTGTCTACCTACTAGACTACGGCGCTAAGCTGTTAAATTTCCTTTTTATGCCAGCAACATTATTCATCTAGGCAGTGAAAAATTCGATTGTGTTGCCATCTGATTAAGGAATTTCCGAAATTTTTCTATTCCTACCTAATACCCGGTATAATTTTAGTTATTGGCAGCATTACAAATTATAGAAACATCGACTTCTATGAATGCCGATATAAATGTTTAATATTCCAGCAATATGTTGGTAAACATATTGTTGATGCGACGACGTAAAAGACATACAAAATAAATTAAAACTAAAATGTATGTATTACAATTAGATACTAGATTTTCAAAATACAACAAAAGACATTTCTAAGCAGTTTTAATAGGCATTTATTCCTAAGCAACATGTTGCTAAACTACTGTATTTAATATGCCGTATATTAAATTCTTTTTTAAAACTCTCAAAACGGCAGAATAATTTTATTTTCAATATTTTTTAAACTGAAAAATTTTTTAAAGTACTTATAAAGTGCTTTAAAGATTTTCACGCAAAGAAATCTATGAATTCCCCTAAAATAAAAGCTCGGTGAATATCGAGAAGGGATAGGAACAATGAGAAAACTGTGCATAGATTTAGAGACGGGCATTGCTAAATAAATTGGAAAGTATGCTCGTCTTCCTCAAGTGATTTAACGAATGATTTTTCAAATGATTATGTGTTGCGCCTCCCTACGAGCTCTTCCTTTAGCGGAATTAATAAATTCACAACGAAAATTAGGAATGGTAGTGCAACAGAGCAGAACTCCTCAACCGAAAATCATTTTGAAGGTAAACACAAAACTACTCAGAAAACTAATGCATTTTTTCAATGAACAACATCTATTACCAGGTATTTGAATGGTATTGATTCTACAGCAGAGATAAATTATTCGTTATGGCATGGTACAGTAACCCTTAAACGTCTCAACATATTTAAGCCACCTTTACGAGACTCTAACTATACAAATGTTTCAGCAACATGTTGCTAAAACAATACAGGCTTAAAAACTATACTTTTTTATTCAGAAAAATTGGACAACATGACCAGATTTCTTAACATTTCTTTAAAATGCGTGTGTTATTTGTTATTCATGCTCTAATTTGAAATTATTATACAAAATATTGTAGTAAAACTGATTGTATGACTCATCATTCAACATTATCAACGTTGTCGTTGTCGTTGCGTTGTTGTTGCCATTATTCACATGATGATGGTGAAAATTGTTGATCATTTTATGTATTCTTTTTTTCTTCTTCTTCTTCTCTGTCATTGTTGTTTTTATTTTCACTTTGAAAAAAACTAAATAAATTAAATGCAATGACAATAATAAAAACAAAAACAAATAAAAAATAAAACAGTGTTTAAAATGCAAATTTGATGTAAAACTATTTTATTTTTGAGTGCATAATAATATTTCCTCATTGCTAATGACGGTGTATGCAACATACAGGATTTAAAGTGAACAACAACAAGAAGAAGAATGATGAACAAAATTACACTGAATGACTGAACAACACACAGCAGGCCAACACAATAAACCCACAACCTCAATTATTATTATTGTTGTTGTACGAAAAAGAACATTTTGTATGCGAGTGTTTCATGGCAACTGTAGTGGATAATGTTGTTGCCTGACACTAAAACCATGCCATGGCAAAAGCAACAGCAACTGCAACAGTATAACAACAAACATAAGAAATCACTGACACACGAATTTCAAAAAAAAAAACATTTTTTTTCTTCTTTTTTCATTTAGTTTTGTTTTTTATTGTTTACCTCTACTACAATATAAAACAACAACAAAATGATAACGACTATTGTTTGCATTATTGTTGCTGTTGCAGTTTCGTGCAATTTGTTGTGATTTTGTTGCCAGTATTTTATTGCCTCTCATAACAAACCTACAAACAAACCAAAGAAAAAAAAATACGCATTTCTGTATAGTAAACTGAACTAAATTTTGTAAAAGTGGCAGAGCGAAATAGCGGCTGCAGAATTGGAGGAAGAAACTCAAACTGGCTGGTTGTTTGGTTGGCTGTTTGGTTAGCTGACTGACTAACTGGCAAAGTGTAACTTTTTCGAAATAAAAAATCAGTTTTTTTTCTTCTTCTCGTGCAGTTGCTGTGTCTTGTCTTTGTAATGCTAGTTGTATATCGCTATTGTTATTGCTGTTGTTGTTGCGGCCGTATAACTGTTTATTTCATTGTTGGCTGGTGCTTTTTTTAGGTTAGTTTCCTCTTTATCCGCTACTCGCTTACTGTTTACGGTTTGCAAGTTTTTCTTACAATATAAGCTAAACAAGAAAAAAAGGTTTTTAAAAACTGGTTTCTTCTTTTATTCCCCATGCATGGTATTCAATTCTTACTCATGCTAGCGCGCATGCAACATGTTGCCAATAAATAAATTTTCTTTTTTTTGAGCAGAAGTTTGGAAATTGAAAATTTTAAATGTTAAATAATATAAGAAATCTATTAAGGTTAAAGTCCACTATTCTATAACCAAAAACATGTTCTTTAAAATGCCGCAACTTGTTGCTAAACATTTAAAAAAAGCAAATAAAATAGCATATTAAAGCAAGTATTCTTTGCTAAATATGTCTTAAACACGGTATGTAACATGTTGCTAAACATTGTTTGAAATACAAATAATTTTAATTTGTAATATGAAAATAAATATGACATCCGGGTTATCCATTAAGTGGTTTCAAACTCTTGGCTCTGACAAGACTGTCAGCAACATCTTTCAAGAAGTGGCTTTAATTTAGTGAAAGTTTTGTTATTTACGAAATCATTCAGCAACCAAAGTATTCGTAAAAATAGTTCAAATTTAACTCATATGTGGTCATTATTAAATGCAATAATGGTGGTCCCAATCGACCTATCGTGTATGAAAATGACAAGACTATTGACACCAAAAGTGTATCAGGCTTGAACCTGTGCATCATCGCAGTGCGAGCACTGTTAAAGACATCGCTTCTGTCACTGAAAGTATGACAATTAGTCGGAAATTGTTGAAACCACCGCTTTTGTTTAAAAAGTGGCCCTGGAAGAACCTTTACCATCAGTTAAGATAATATTAAAATGTTTAACAACATGTTGCTAAAGATTAAACACAGAACGCGTTACCCATGTATTATTAAGAGACAAGTTTAGTTAACCTCACGTTCCAGTTAACCTCAAAGTCCAGAACTGGACGATAACATTGCTACTGCCATTGGACATCGGTCAAAATGATGGAAAAAGTATACCAGGCAAGACAAATATACTCACCTAAGACAGATTTTTTGGACGAACATGCTGACACCAGACGTGCACTGATCTTGTAAACAGTCTAGATGTCATACTGGAGCAAACTGTGGAGCGGAAACTCTATTACAATTAATCTCTTCGACTCCGGCGACAACAATCCACGCAAGATTGACAGCTGAGAAAGCTGGCTTGACAAGAAAGAAATTAAAGCTTTGTCATATTGGAGCAAGCCCTGGAATGGAAATCTCCTTTGCAACTAGTCTCCTCGGTTTCGGTTAAAAGGTTTTACACAACACGATTGCCTTCCATGATCTAGATTGCAAATATGGCCTTGTTAAGCCCTTTCACTGCCTCAGCAGGCTTAAACTGTATATGTAGATTCAAAGCTTTAACGTTTCCCCTATTCATAGTGAGCATTTCTTTGGTTTTGTTTCCTTACACTTTGCGTATTTATTTACGGCACCGTGATAACAATTTAGGGGAAACAAATTAATTGCTTCGGAACGTCTTAAAGGCGCTACAGAACCATTTTCAGGAATTGTTCTCGACGTCTCCGAGGTGCGCAATGGATTATTAAATATATGGCATAACTTTAAAGAAAATGTTCGATTCGGTTCGATTTCATCCATTATTCACTTAATTTTCACTTCCAATCTTTTATTTGACAACAATTTTTAATATTTCCCGCAATTTTCATCATTATTCCGAATTTTAACCTCAAAAACTGAATAAAAATAAACTTCTCTGTGTTTTCTCCCAGTTACTGATTTTGTTCTCTTTTTCAAAAGACATTGAAAAAAAGATGGTAGAATAATCAAAGAGATCAATAAATACTATTTGGAGAGATGACAGTAATGTGACAACGCCAGCAAATGATGACAATTTCTTTCTATTGTTGTTGTTCCCCCAAAGCAACTACAATAACAACTTTACTAAGATATTATTGGCTGTCATCATAAATACCAACTGGCATAAAAGTCTTCTTACCTTTGAGAGAAACAACACTAGTTAAGAACATAAAACAACGAAACCAAGTACAAGAAAAGAGCAGAAAAGAGAAAGAAAAAACAACATCAATAACTGAAGCAGCAACAAAAACGACAAAAGTAATGCTGATGACGATGATGGTGATGATGATTATAAACAGCCCAACAAACATCAGGAAGAGTTTATTGACATTTGAAATATAAAAAAACAACAACAACATAATACAAGAAAAGTTATGAAAGAAATAAGAAAATAAACAAACTGTAAAACAACAACAAACAGAAAATACTTGCTAATAAATGTTCACAAAACTCACTGTTAAGAAGAAGAAGCAGAAATAAGCCGATATTACAACAAACATTGATTTGAGTGGTATCAACTGTCAAGTAAAAGAAAAAAGCCAGGAAAATAAACGAAAAAAACGCGATTTTTTTTTTGAAAAATTAAAAAGAAAATTTCTTTTAATATTTTATGAATTTTAGTTTGTTTGATTTCAACGTTAAGTGAAATTTTGAATTACAAATTAATTGTTAATATAAATATTTTTATTTATTAACAAAAAATTGTTTAACTATTAATAGAGAATTTTAAAAAATGTTTAATAGTAAGAAAGATACAAATGAGAACGGAAAAACCTGTGGGAACAGCGGCTGAAATCGAAATTTTTCAGCATTTCACCAGCCAATCGACCAGAACATCGAAAGCGTCTGACTTCCGCATATTTACAACACACAAAGTTACAGATGACGTAATATTATTGCCGCGCTGGTGAGTTAATAAACAATATTCACTGTTTTGGCGCCTTAAAATTGTGTCTATTAACACAAAAATTTGATGCATGACTGTCATATTTTGCTTTCTTATTATAGAAAAACGTCAAGAATGCATCGTAGTCTGTAGAAAATTTTCTGAACACGATTTTAGACTAAAAAATTTATGGTTATTAAAAATGCACCACGCATTGGTCGCCCAATCAAAAATATATAAAGAAATATACAAATCAAACCAGCAAATGGCTGCCAAAGTACTCAACGTATAACAAACGTTGTCCGACTTTATGTATTGCATCAACGCAGAAATACCATATGAAACAGAGCTTATAGGAAAATATGTGTGCTGTCAAAGTTTGACGTATGACAAATTCTTATGAACCAAAGATATTTTTTAAAACTTTTTGGAAATATATGTATATTTCACTTTAAGATTACAATTCCTTTATTTTATATATATATCACATTTTTTTATAAAGGCAAAAATTGTTTACTCGTTTACATTTCCAACTAAAGCACTTGAAATATTACCAAAAACACTGCATTAACAACACGTTTATCACGAAATCATACATTTCTCTCAATTTTTTTAACAAGAGAGAAAACTTGTTTCCATGCTTATAAATAGGACTCTTTAAACAAATTTCAAAAGAATCATAACTCACTTATTAGAATTACACTATAGCTGACTCTTTTACTCTTATACAATAAGAAATAGTTTTGCTATGTCTTCAATTATTGTTGTAAAACACTTGCTTTTTTGTTTACATTTAAGAAAAACAAAAACAATTTAAAAACAAAAACACACTCTTATTGTCACTACGCGCGATAAAGAAGAGAAATGGAAAGGTGTTTTGTATGGTTTGAAGAGAAACTTAATTAAATAACCTTCAATTTTAAGATTTCTTAACACAAGTTTATGTAAAAAAACACAAATTTCTGCAAAGAATTTAATAAAATTACCTTTTTTTAATTTATAATGTATTTTTTATATGTAACTTTACATATGATAAATGATTTCTTTTATAAAAGAATTTATTTTTTATTTTTCGTATAAAATTTCTGTATAAAAATTTTTTTGTTTTTCTTTTTAAAGAACTCAATACTATTTATTTGCTCTTAAAATTTTTTTTTCACTCTCTTTCTATTTTTTTATACACACTTCTTTATATCTTTTCTTTTATTTCTTGTGCTGCTTCTTATTTTTTTGCTTTTACTTTAAATGACCTTTACATAAAAAATTTTTTTATATACAATTTTTCTTTCTTTTTCTTTTGTGTATTGTGTTTTATATTCTATATATACATACAAATAATTTTTTTTTGTTATAAAATTTCAGACTTTTTTGTTTGCATTTATAAAAATATTTTTATTAGAAGGTTTGATTTTTATAAAGATTTTTCTTTTAAATTATAAAATATTACGTTCTCATTTCTATAAGAAAATTGCTCTCTTTTTTGTCAGATTAAATTTTTTTCATTAATTCATTTCTTTGCACACGCACACAAACACACACACACTCGCTAAACGTAAAACAATCAAAAAAGCAAGAAATATCCACCGTTTTACCGTTACTATACAACCACAAACAACGACGTCTAAATTCACACTAAATTTAACACTAAATGAGTCCCAGTAAAGAGCTAATATGGCTGGCGTAAAAAACCAATAAGGCAATTTTTAAGAGTCTCTTAAGGCAAGCGGTATTAAAGAGAATTATTAAAAAGGTGTGGGAAATGTTTATATTTTTATTAAACAATTAATAGCACACAAGGAAGTAATTAAAAATGTATTACAAACATATAATTTTTATATATATAAATATATAAAAATTACTGGTTGATCAAAAACTTTTAAATTATAACAGTAAACAAGTTTTCTTGTTTGAAATGTTCTTAGTACAATAGATATCAACTCTGTAATTGGATGTTTTAAATAGTAACGGATTTAGTGTTGCCAGATGTAATAGTTGACAAAAACTCCCCTTAATAAAGTTAAATTTAATGTTCATCATTGATATTGTTAAAATAAGAAACTAAGAACCTGCGTTTCTTCATAGCTAGAAAGATAAGTCTCTTGCTCATCCTGCTGAAGTCATTCGATGAAATGCCAACTCTGTCACCAGCACTTCCAATAAGACAAAGGCTCGTTAGAATCACAATACTAGAATGGAAAAAACAACCCGAATATCATGCTCTTATTTTTATACAAACTATATGTACAAATACGAACAAAATAAAACCATACAAAGAACTTTGCTAGCAAAAAACATTTGGTTGCACTAAACACCTTATTTCACATACTTTTTTTTAGCCATATGGCAACACTCTGTTTATATTTACCATTTTATTGTATAGAGTGGTGAATTACTAAAGAAATGTTTTAGAGGCAAAACAAAAAGAGCAATAAATATGAAAGCAAAAGAAAATACACAAAACAGCTGATTTGGTTTTATAAAAAAGACAATAAAAACAGACAAAATTCATTCTCAATTAAATACTAGAGCAACAGACAACGTTGTTGGGTGCTGTTAAAGTAACATTATATTTAAATTGTTGTTTGTGTTGTTGTTGTTTTTGCTGTGCTTAATAAAATACAACAAATAAAAAAAGAAATTTAAATTAATACTACATGAAATATTAAGTTGTTGTTTTAGTGTTTTAAAAGGGAAAATATTAAAAAGAACGCAAAAATAAATAAAAGATAAGCAAAGAACACAAAATAAGGTGTATTTTTTTTTAATATTTCAAAAGGTTATTTGCAAAAATTTAACACAGAAAAAAACAACAAATATTTATTTTTAAAGTGAAAATATTGATAATAAAACTAAAGAAACACAACAAAAAAAAAAAGAAAAAATATTAAAAAATAATAAATACAGTAGCAACAACATTTATTTGAAAGAGTAGAATATTAACTAGACGGTCGTAGACGAGAGTAAAGCAAGAGATTCTCTTCTCTATACGCTAAGGAGTATTTGTTTAATTAAATAATTTAAGTTTTATTTCTGCATATTTGGAAAAGAAAACAATAAGAAAAATCATAAATTAAGGTAAAACTAATATAAAAACTTAAATAATTTCATAATTTAAATTTAAACTTTATGTACCTTTGTTACTGACCCTTTTTTCAGGTTCTCTATACATCTTGCCATTTTGTTTGTGACCTTTCTTTCGTTTGTTGTTTCCATTGCAACGTTTCCATTGTGTTTTTTGTTTGTTTTTGTAACATCGACCAACAACAGCGGCAACATGACCAATATGCGACCACCGAACAAATCGACTTTATTGAAAGTCGTTATTTTGGGCGATGGCGGCGTTGGCAAATCATGTCTGATGAATCGTTTTGTCTCCAATCGTTATGATGAAAATAATTTCCATACAATTGGCGTGGAGTTCATGAACAAAGACATTGACATCGATGGCGAGAAATATACACTACAGGTAAGCAAAACGTTTTATTTCTAATAAGAAACACAATATCTAGGGTAAGGTTTCATAGGGGTTTCTATAGGCTAGCTTACATACTTAATACTTCACATAAAGAAATGTGAATCAGAAATAGCTTCTTCGGTTTCAAATACACTATGCTACCAATGTAGTTGTCTGGTCGTGAAGGGACTACATACACTCTTGTAGAGACCAAATTCGACTTAAACAGTTCTCCTGTCTAAGCGTTATCCTCGCTTGATGTCTCGGTGTGTTTAAAATGCGGAATATAATCTTAAATAATATAAATTACAAGACAAGATTAGACAACTAATGGACACTGTGTAAAAAGAACGAACTAATTAAATAGTAAGCACGCTACTTAGCTTTTAAAACAAAGTTTTAGACGACAAGACTTCTAAATTTAATTGACACAAGTACGGTTAGTTGTTGTTGTAACAGCACTTCTGTTCCCCTTGGGAAAAAACTTCCGGTTGACAATCCTTGGCCGATGTGTTGTCGGGTCGTTCCGGAGCGTAGATCCAATTGTCGTGGGAACAAATGAGGTTAGTAGTAGAACAGTGACACAGAAAGGGAGCAACAGTCTTCTTCGCTTCTAATTCATTACAGCTCCTTCAATAATCTTTACGTTCTGCCCTTATTTACTAATAACTGGGCTAAGTCAGGGACGACTTTTAGAACAGTCTGAAAATCTATAAACACTTCGATTAGCCATACCATGTAAGCCTTATCTGATTCGTTTCACTGATAAGTATGCTTATCAGTAAGGGATTATCGGAAAATCTATTGCCAAAAGTGAGAGTAAGAGGCAGTCATACGCACTAAGTTGAGGCCATAGGCCTTACTGGACTATCCTCTGTTTCTGTAAGACGAACGGTATCAAACGGACGTCTGTTTGTATGGAAAAAACACGCATTTACTCAAATATTTTTGAGCTATTTTCATACAAATAGATATTCATCTGAAATCGTTAGTCTTGCAGAAACGGGTATGTAGTACTCGTATTCAACCTGAAAGCACAGATTTTAATAGCTTACCAGAGTAAAAACCCGAGATGTGCTTATTTCGGTGTTGTGCAAACGTAGGGAGCAGATGCTGTCAGCACAGTGTTAAAGATTCTACGATTTTGACCCATAAAAGTTTCTAATTTATATGGTAAAGTCCCAGAATCTTGACATAACAATATTCTCGCTGATACGAATACATTCTGCAGGCCAAGCAAGACTTTAGTTACTTCTTCCGTATATTTTAGACACAATGACCTGGTAATTGATAAATTCATGGCAACTGATGTATTCCACAGTCATTTGAATTATATTTTCAGGAGAAGTCTTCTGTAATGATTGCTAGAAATGTTTAGTGTTTGTGCGAACACTGTTTTAGTCCTTCCAATACAATTGAAGTTGTGTTAAGGAAGTCAATAAAAATTGCAGTGTCTTCTAAGCTCTCTTATTCACTTTAAGGAAGGCACAATAACATCAAAATCTTTTTAGCTTAACGAAGCAAGATCTTTTTGTCTGATTTAACTTAAAGTTGTTAACATTATAATTATCCATAATCAACAATATCAAAAGAATTTTGTTCATTACTTTTAAACAATCTATAGAAAATCTGTAGTAACTAAAGTAAAAAGCTTTAGTACTCTGTGTCTTCCACTGTGAATATACGCTAGGCAACCTTAGAAGGATATGTTTTTTTGTACTACAAGTTATCTTAACTCAGTGAAGTCTAAAAGGACGTCCAAAACGTTCATATTATACGGTTCTTTTTGAAAACACATTTTAATATGAAAATCTCTTGACCTTTTTAATAATTTCAGTGAAGAAATGTCACGGGGTCTTGTATAGAATTTGAAAGTTTACACTTTTAGTTTCTTGAACTATTGGCATTTTTTCTCAATTATAATACAATAATTATTTATTATTAAACAACTTTAGCCTAGCATTTACTCGGTGTTTACAAGCTTCCGTACTGTAACATTTTATCAGATTAATCATTAAAAAAGAGATTCTATTACAAAATTTGTCTGGCTCCCTTTGTTATAAAAAAATGTATTTCTTTCTAATCTTAATGTTAAGATTTCTAATTTTCATTATTATTATGACAAATACTTTTGTGATTATAAGCCGGGTTTCAGTTTTTGTTCTATTTTGTTAAATCTATTAATTAATTTATTATGTAACAAAAAAAATAAAAACAAAATATAGACAACGGAATGATTAATGCATTCTCCACTATTGTTGTCATGAACAATTTTTCCGCTGATTATTTATAAGCTAAGGAAAAAAATGTTGTCGTACTTTTATATATTTATTGTATACTTTTTCAGTGTTGCTATTGAAATACCATAGGTTAGGTTATAAGAAACTATATCGACTCCATAATATATCTGATAATCTTTATTTTGAAGATTAATGTCAGAGTCGATAGGAAATTAGTTGCTGATAACCTGAGTCCCTTTACGACAATTTCTCCACTTCCTCGGATACACGGTCTATCACTATGTCTTAAAACAGGATAGTAAGCTATGTATAAGATCCGCAATAGTGCATTGAATGCCGATGCAGTTCAACGAAAGAAGACAATCAGTCTACTTGCCCTAATGCTGGCAACGATGCTTAGTCGCTTTATAACTTAACTTATACAAGAATACCCAGTTTAACTAAAATACAAATGACCTGTAACATGTCGCAAATTCTGAGAATAAGGTCCCAAATTCTGAAATATATTAACTACAAATTTTCTCATAACTGTACCTAATACAACAACTAGGTAAATTTAATCACAAAATTTTATGCCAAAATAACAGACATTTCAACGAGAGACATTTGACACCGTCTTCCGATTAACAAATCAGCGATAGCTGTCACATTTGAAGTTTACTTTCATAAACAGTAGAGCTGTTACAACAGCGAACAAGGCCTGTACAGCAGAGTGTATCCAGAGCGACAGACAGAGACAGAGTGTCCCACAATAGAATCTAAGACGAAGTAAGGAAAGATTTCTAGAGTGAGAGAGTATCCCACAACTGAAACTAAAACAAAGAAAAGATTGTAAAAACGGAAATTAAATAAATTGGTGATGCTTAGAGTCAGCTTTTTTGGAGACTGTTGAGCACCTCCTCTGTAACTGCTCAGCCCTTAGTAAGTTGAGGACCCTTGGCAGGGGCTTCTTTGAGGGTTTGAATTCTGTGTCGAGAGCCGACATCAAGGCTCTCCACTGATTCAGTAGTAGCTTGAGCTGGTTGAGAAGTGCTGGGGCTTCATCGGTGTAGGCGCGTTCTCCCATTTTTTTGTTTTGTTTTTGGTCTGTGTAATTCCGCCGCTTCCCATTCTCCCTTTCCTACTTCCTCTCCTTTTTCCTAACCCCTCTATTATCCTTCCTTTTTTAAGGACGTTGTACAATGGGTCACTTCGACCTCTGGGTACTGTACTTATCTCAATTGACAAGTACACCTCCTCTATCCTAACCTAAACTAGAGTCAGCTCTATGCTCCTTAAAGCTATGCCTACTACTTCTGAAGGGAGGAAGAAAGGAATTTTGTTCACATCAGGGCAATATCAGGCTAATCACAGCGATTAAAAGTTGTACAGTAATTTATGAAGTCATCTTATAGTGCGGAAGTGGTACCAAGCAACGTAATTTAATTATTTTGCTGTTGAAGCCTCAGTAACCTAGTAGGTAGTGTGTTGGCTTATTAGACATGAAACCATGGTTCAAACCCAAGGGCAGATATCTCCAACAAACTGAAATAGAAAAATATTTCTTCGGTGACTTCATCTCAAATGAGATTGAGGGGAGGAGGGAGTTCTCTCACTACCGGTAATGGATCCAGAACCTTTCTGTGGAAAGGAGAGTGAAGTTTGAATGAGTATACTCTGTGAGAGAAAATATGAAGAAGAGAAATATGTTTAAGAAAATTAAAATTTTTGTGCGATGCATCAGACAATCGAATCCCCGTAGTCTAGTAGATAGTGTGTTGGCTTATTTGACTTGAGGCCTGGGTTCAAACCCCAGGTCAGACATCTCCAACAAAACGAAATACGAAGAAATATTTCATCGTTGACTGACTTCCTCTCAGCAGATTACTGGGAAAATCGCTGAGAGTAAATAAAATTGATATGAAACGTTTCTCAAAAATCTGTCGTTCGGAATCGGACTTAAACTGTAGGTCCCACCTCTCATGTATAAAATTAACGCACACAACATAAGTGGTGTGAGAAACTAGGTCCTAATCCCGATTAAAGGATGTATGTTTGTATGTATTTTGCTTTTGAAAAGTATATTTCAAGAGAAGTTTGTAAAAATTTTAAAATATTTTTGAAAATATTAAAACAAATCAAGCAAATAAGTTTCTATTTTAATAGACTAAATAATAAATTCTAAATCTTCGATAATTTTGATTTTTAAAATATTTTTATCATTTTTTTCCCAGACAATAAATCATAATCTATTGATTAAGTTGTTGTTATTGCATAATAAACAATTTGTTATTAATTGCTTATGTATTATCTTTATTGCTGTATCTAGTGAACATTATTATTAACAATTTAACACGTTATTGTTATTATTATTGTTATTGTAAAAGCAACATATGATCTATTTGTCGTACGATGAGTTGTCTGTCATACCAATTTTAGATGACGTTTTTTTTTTTTTTTTTTTTGCTGAAAATGGAACGTAATTTAATTTAAAATAACATCTGAGATTAATGTCACTGCAATATGGCAAATAGAAATACTAAAAAAAACAAAACAAAAAAAAAAACAAAGAAGATATCTAATCTGTAATCTATTATTTGAATTGAAAACTTTAATTTGCAATTGAATGTGTACGAGTATGCCGTACTTGGAAAACATTTTTTTATTTAGTTTATTTGCTTGAACAATGCCTTTGCATTGTTTCTCTTAAAACATTTTCGGAAGTACACTGAGAGAGAACCTTATTTGTGTATGTTTTTTATTCGAAATTCTTACTTCCAGTTTTTTTTGTCTCTTGAATTGATTTACACCCTGCTTTACTAATTTTGGTTAAAAATTGATTTTTTATTGGATTTTTTTATGTGAAATATTTTAACTGCTTAATAATGTGGTTATTTTTATTGTCGTTTAATATTTATTGATTTTTTTTTTTGTTTGCCTATGAATTATTTAAATGCTTAAAAATAATTTTTAATTGTTGTTTACAAATATTGGGTAAGAGAAAAAGTACTTTTACATTAGGAAATAGGGAAAAAAGATTTAAAAATAATAAAAAATTAATTAATCTCCCATTTCTGTAAGTTAAGCACTTTTAGACAACATTTCAATGAAATACATTTAATTTTTTAAAAAGTTTGAGTCTGAAATCTATTGTTTTACAGAAACAGTGGGCAGAAACAGAATCGGTCTATTGTTGTTGTTGTAACAGCACTGCTGCTGTCTCCGGAAGTATCTCCTGTGGAAACACTTCCGGTTGAAACAGCTTTCGCTGGGTTGACAATTCTTGGCCGATGAGTAATCGGGTCGTTCCGGAGCGTAGATCCGATTGTCGTTGGAACGGTCTTTTGTTATCGTGTGCTATTAATTTAGATATACAATCTGCATTTACTCTTCGACTTTCTTGCCTTCTTAGGTCATGAGTATTCCATTCAAATGTAATTTTTGTACAGTAATCCCTCGATTTACGTCGCAGTTGGTTCCAAAAAAATGCGACGTAAATCGAATTTCATATTGCTCACACTACAAAGTAGTATGTTTTTAAAAAGGAACTTAAAAAAGTTATATGAATTTACAGTAATCCCTCGATTTACGTTGCAGTTGGTTCCAAAAAAAGGTGACGTAAGTCGAATGACGATGCAAATTGAAGTTAGAGGGAATAAAAAATTTGACAACGTAAATCGAAACAACGTTAATCGAGACGACGTAAATTGGAGGATTACTGTATATCATTTTATATTATCCAGGGCCAGTTACTTGATCGTTATGAGTGATGCTTAGTAAATTTATCATAGAAGGCTAAAATATTTAGTATATGGCTCGCTCAGTACTCTCCGTTTTCTTTTAGATAATCAGGTTGCATTCAAGTCCCTAACGTACGTCATCTCGACATCTTTCCTAATACATTAATAGATGTCTCATGAAAGTGAGAAATTCGGATCATTTGAAGGTAACTTTTATATGGTTACCAGGACAGAGGGATTAGGCTGGCACAAAGCTAACAATTATCGACATCTTACAGGGCAGAGAAGTTCACATTTCCTCAGTTAAACTCCGGTCATTTTACAGGGAGGTAATATTGTTAGGCACTGCTAGAATGACGTAGGAAAGACCAGGACTCTTTGCCCTGTTTCCTTAAATTGCAGGGCCATACACAATATGTTTAGAAGAAATTCGATTGATTAGTCAGTCCCCATGTCAATTTCGCTTCTGGAATTGTGGCTAAATTCTTGTCTTCTAGTTTTGCTGGGAAGCTGTTGTTTTTTTATTAATCTATAAAGTGAACGAAGACATTTTATATTTTCAAACAAAAATTTTTAAATTTTTCCTCTGCTTTTTGCCTAGATTTGGGACACTGCTGGTCAGGAACGTTTTCGAGCTCTACGTACCCCATTCTATAGAGGTTCAGATGTTTGCCTACTTTGTTATGCTATCGATGATTATGACAGTTTTCGTGGACTCAAACAATGGCGTGAAGAATTCCTACATTATGCTGATGTAAAAGCTGATAAATTTCCTTTTATTGTGGTGGGCAATAAGGTAAGCAATCAATGGTTTCTTATAAGAAAATACGTATTAAGGCTAATTATGCTTCTTTACAGAATGATTTAGCCTATCAATGCCGACAAGTTTCTACCGACGAATTGAAGCAATGGTGTGAACAATTTCAAATACGCAGTCATATAGAAACCTCCTCGAAGACGGCAACAAATGTTAATGATGCTTTCATATTGGCCGTACGACAATGGAAACATATGGAACGTATTGCTGAAATCGAATTAAAACAAAATGATACCATTGATTTGACTAAAACAATACGTTTGGCACAAAGTCGTTTCTGTTGTACAGGTGGTGGTGGTGGCAGTACTAACTCTTCAGTTGTAGGTGGCAGTTTAGAATCTGAAGATGAATCCATGCACACACCATCACCACGGCGATTTGGTAAACGTTCTACGAAACCCCAACAAACACATTATCAACTCTAAGAGCGTAAGGGAGTGGTAGTTAACGAAGCATAAAAGTATATAGAGAGTAAGAGATAAGATTCTAAATACGTTTGGTTGTTTATTACCAAAAAAAGAGATCATTTGTAAGTTTTCTTTCATTTAATTTAATTTAGTTTTGTTTTTAATACTGTTTTCATTTAAAGAATTTTTAAAAGCATAGTACAAAACTAAAAAAGAAACATTTCCAAATCAAATACTTTAGTTTTATAAACTCAACTAACATCACAGTTTCCTTAGAAAAGAAAAAAAATTTTTTCTCAAAAACATTCCTTAGAATTTCAAACATTCCTTTGAAAATTAAATTTTATAGGTTTTTAAAAACTGTAGAAAAGCTTTAAATTTCTTTATACGTTGATATGCTACAGAGTTGAATATTTTTCTTTAAGATTTAAAGATTTTTAAGTGTTTAGTAATAACTTATAAACTATTTATCACAAGTATATTTATTTTATAACCCCTTTTATTTTATAAATGTTATATTAATTGCACAAATTTTAAAAGTAAAGAGTATACTTCTTACTCTGTGTTGTAAAGTCATAACCATCAAGTAGAAGTTTAAGTTCGAAAAGTAAAATTTTATAACAAAGTTTTAAAAACAAAAATTTATTTTAGTTTTTAATTTTTTCTTTTTAAGTTAATGCGTTATGGCTTTATATCTGCTTAATACTTACTCGAAATCTTGTTTATTTCAATCCCAGTGTCTTTAATTATTATTTCTTTTTTTATTAATAACTTATTAAGTAACTTATTTAATGTAAACGAACGCACCAAATATGTTAGCATAAGTTTTAAAGAAAGACACCACCCAGCGCCCCAAGGGTTTTATTGAGTATTCCGTTTCGAAATTAAATTTCTTTGCATATGTATAGTTAGCATCATTAATATTCGATTTATTAGACAGAAAACATCTTAATATATAAGTCGTGTATTTGTAAGAGGAAAGAAAATTAGTTTGAAAATAATTAAAAAATTTTGGTTGTCTTTCATAAATATTTTCGAATTTCTGAAATTGTTCATTTTACACACACAGGGGAAGAATTTTAAGGATTTATTTCGGCATATGGCCATTTATACCCTGTTTATGTACGATGAATGATTTCAGACGATCTTTAAGTTGTTTTTATACAAAATGTCGAACGTCTTAAATCGTTTGCCCTTGAAAATACCGAGTAAAATGTCTATTTCTGAAAAGGAATATATATTCCCATCGATTCTACAAGTAATATAAGACTCCATATCCTCTATAAATTCGAGCTTTTGCTGGCTATTTCGAATGTAATCTGTAATCTCCGTGCATGTGCTGGGTTCCCTCACAAGTTTAGAGAGAGACTTACTTCTTTGATCTGTTTCGTCTTCAGAGAAAAACAAGTCTTTAAACAAACAAAATATTTCAGAGTATATAAGTAGGTAGTCAGGAAAGTATGTTTGTATTCACACTAGAAAGGGGAAAAAGTAATGTAAAAAAATCGGGTAGATAAAGTGAAAGAAAAGTACAGAAAACAAATAGAAGTATTGCTAGCATGAATGCACACTTCTTAGCCAGTTAATCCCATTATAAAACCCAGGAGAGCAGGAATATCGGCTGGCGACAGATTGTTTAAACCTTTAGAGAAACTCTCTCCTAAAGAATTCAATACTTCCTTCTAGAAAAGGTCGGACGGTTACAGAGGAGTTGCTCTATCGTCTGCGACTCCTCCTTATATCGTCACACACATCCAAAGACAGTATATAATACATTTTAAAGACTTATCACCCGTTTTTGTAAGGCATCCGATTCGAGACGATTGAAAACAATATTTTTAAGGTATTCTCATACAGATTCTCACTAACCGCTTATCTAACAGATAGGTTATGTTTGAGGACGTTTACTTGTCATTGGAATAAGTACAATACCTCGAGGTTAAAATGGCCCATTATAATATGCTCTAGAGAAGAGAGAGAGGATAGTAAAGGAGATAGGATTGGAGAAGAGTATCTGACTGATAACTTAGTTTTAAACACTAAAATTAAAAACTAAGCTGGCTCCATAACATAACGCAATGTTTCTAAGTATGTGTCCAGGTTTCACAGCCATACGTTACTGTAGAATTCGTATTTGTAGACTATCTAACGTGGCAACAGCATTATATTGTCTCTGCGAGATTGCAATTACAATACAATTACTATTCGAATATCGAAAGCACTGCGACAAATGAATATCTATTGGGCAAAGCCTATAATAAACATTTAATCTCCCAATTTAAAGTCTAAGGAAATCTAACTTTATCTGTCATGAAGTCAATGAAGCCAGAATGGCTGTATCTGTCTACATTGTCAACACCGAAAATTAGTGATCCTAGCCTTAGCTCTTTTACACAGAGTTCCGAAATTACTTTCTTTTAAATAGAAATATAAACATCTAGGCTGTCAAATACCGAATATTAGTGACCCTAACTGTAGGTCTTATACATTGAGTTCGAAATTAGTTTCCTTTTGCAAAGAAATGCTCATTAATCCACATTTTTTTATTGCAAAGATTAATTAAAATTTATTTCGCTTGTTAAACAATAATTTGTAGTGCCTTTTAAAAAGCAATTTAATTGATATACAAACATATTTAAGTTAAATTTATTTACAATTTTATATAAGAATTCTAAACATTCCTTTGGTTTTATAATTTTTTCAAAATTGTTTCGCTTTAAAATATAAAAACCAGAATCATAAAAAATTGAATTTAATTTAAATCATAAAAATAAAAAACATTCCAAATGTTTCAAAATTTAATACCATAAAATTATATTTAATTAAATAATTTATGAAAATTCCATTTTTTATGCTTTTAGAATTGTTTTAACATTTATTTGCTTGCAATAGTTTTTGTTGCAAAGGCAGCTTTTTATATGTTTTAATTTCATTTAAAAATTATTGATAGAAATTATTTATTTATACAATTTATATTTACATTTTAATTGTACACACTTATTACTCTCATTTCATAAAAATTTCCAAAGCAATCTCGGAAAACGTTGAAAGGAAATGTCAAACATTTTATGGTAAACCTTTGTACACACATTTTCCAAATAAGTATATGAAATTAAAAGAAAAGAAAATTAAATATTTAGTTCATATTTAAAAAATTAGCTTTAAGCATATTTAAAAAAGAAAATGATTTAAATAAACTGAAACAAAATGTATTACAAAATGTAAAAAATATGTTTTAAAATATGTTTTTATGAATATGATTCTAAAACATGTTGGTAATATACCTGAAGGCATTTGATCTTTAATCTACAATGTTTTGATTAAAATATTATATCCTCAATGGTTATTTGATAACCAGAATAAATACAACTTCTCTAGGCAATAGTAAATGCATTGTCTTTACATATGAGGTTTGTTGGAAGTTATTTTTAAATACCTCCCCAAAATGCCTATTTATTGTTATAAATTATGGCCAAATCTATTCAATGATTACTTTAAAAAAACCTACTTTTACCGATAATAATTTGAATGTTCACCTAGAACACGTTTGATGGTTTGATTATCTTCCATTCGACCTTAAAAATGCTGAATTTAGGTAACTTACTTTAGGTTAGCGGGTAGCTTGCCGTTCACATTGAAGTTCACACGGCAGCCATATTGTTCATTGTGTTACCCAGTGTAAGGTGAACCCCCTTGTCATAACCCGTTAGATGAAACCGGCCAGTTCCCTTAGTGGCACGTCCGGAAGTGCAAGGCACTCGCTTATTCATTCCAATAATTCAGTCAGGTTTAATGCCTGGCTACTCACAACACCCATGTTGAGAGCCACAATTTTAACCGTGATGAGCGTGTTCTACATTTTAATGTCGAACGACAGATTTGAGAAAATTTTTAACTCAATTAGTTTACTCTGATAGCCGTTGTTGGGGTTGCCGAAAGAACTCTCGAAACTCTTCTAAACTAAGGCGCTACGCAAAGGACTACAGCATATCACATGCTAGGTTGTATCATCTCATCTAGTCCCACTTAGGTTCATTACGCTCATCATTCTAGCAGATTTTACAAAAGTTATTGAAGACAGATTCGCTTAATTCGGGAATTGTTCAGTCTGATACCCATTCTTGTCTATGAGTAGGCTCATCTAATGGAGACCTTCGAAAAATCAAAATTTTTGGATAAAACTAAGTCGGCTACCTAGCTATCCGTATAGAGCAGAATATTTTCAGAAAATGTATAGTATTGTGGTGTCATTTAATCATCCTAAAAGTGTAGTCTCGAGTTACGGGTGAATACTTCGAGAGAATTTGGAATTCGTTCCGCAACATAGTATACGGTTAGGTACTTTTGGCAGAACTCATCTGATGGAGACCTTCCTAAAAAAATTTAAAATTTTCTGCAGAAATAGACAACATATTAGGACGAACTAGGTCGTCGACTATAGGACAGCCTAGCTATCTGAGTAGAACAGCATATTCTTAAAAAAAAAAATTATGATACAGAGCTGTCATTTAATTGTCATAAGGATAGTATTGAACTGTAATTTAATCATCATTAAGGAATATCGTTATATGGAAAACACTGCAGTAATTTGGGAGCGACCTATCGATGAATATTTGAAGAAAATTTGTTTTTCTTTGATCAAAATAGTATTATATGGATAGGTACTTAAGCTTGTGTTTATCTGATCAGCTGAATATTTTCAGAGAATTTAGAATAGGTTCGGGTTTCTTATTTAGTAGGTATTCAAAAACAACAGAATCACAAAAAAGCATTCAGAGTAATGAACACTAGAATTTCACGTCATGTAATGGATGGAATTAAAAAAAAAAATTATTATATGTGAAAGCAATCTGTCTGCGAATATGATATCACTCTGCAGGTGCGAGAGTCTATCCCAGTGAGGGCTTAAAGGACGGTACCATTTACTTTACATTGAACAAGACTTAAAAGTGAATGAATACCATTAGAATTTCCAAAACAGTCTCAACATTTCATAACTTCTGTGAGGCTTAAGGATCTTTATGGGCATAAATTTATTTTATTAAATTCTTTATCAAGTTGATGCTCATATTCAAAGCAACCGAATCTTTGTTTTTGAATAAAATCCTGTTTTTGTATATTTCTTTAAATTTTTATTCTTTTAATGTTTATTTTTTATATAAAATTCTTTTATAAATTAATCAAAATTATAAAAAAAATAACATTTATTTAATAATGTTTCCTAAATATCAATTTTAAGTACAAAAAATAAAAAAATTTAACTTAAAAAGACTAAACAAACCCCTTGTAATATAACAATTAAAACAAAAAAATTAAAATGATACTTAATCCCTGAACTTAAATGATATTTACAGCCCCCAAAAAACGTATAAACTAATTAACTTTGAAGAAGTAAATAGGAAGGTAGGGTAGGGAATACAATAAATTAATTTTTTTTTTCTAAAGGGAATTTTGTTTTCAATCGAATCTAAAGAGAGTTTACTTTTAAGATTTAAAAAATTTAAATTAAAATTGTTTTTGTCTTGAGATTAATTACACAGGCTTATTAAACTAATAGTTAACAAATTAGATTGTTCAATAATGCTTTAATAATATATTATGTTGGCAATAAATGTGCGTGTGTGTGTGTGGGAATGTACGTGATTCACTTTTGATAGCCATACGAATTGATGGCTTTGTATTCTTTCTCGCATTGTATTAACAGTTTATACCATTGATCACCATCGATGCGTGCCTCTTTACGTGTGCCACCATAGCAGGCAGGCAAGCATTCGGGTGCCATGTACTTGTGCAAGGATTCACGATCGGTACCATGGAATATAATACGGGAACGTAATTTCTCTCTGAGGAAAGGCTTAAACAGTGAGAAGACCACATTAAAGATTTTCGGCTGATTGACAATGTGTATGGCCTTAATACGTAAAGGCACTGAGTCCTGTAGCCAGTCGACTATGCGTTTAGCAAATGCTGGTGTAAATTGCCAAGTTTGTTGTAAACTCAGGCCATCCATATCGAATATGACAACCACACCATTGATTTGAGTTTCAGGTTCCCACATGGCAGCCTCTAAATACAAGACGGCTCCTTTGAAAACCTCATCCAAAGTGACTTTCTTGTGTTTCCAGTTTTCTGCAATGGAAATTGAAAGCTTAATAAAAAAGTAAACAATTAACAGTTTAGTATACTTACTGCCCAATTCCAATACAGCAACTCGTCTGCCCAATTGATCCCTATTGGGGAATACTACAATAATATTGTGATCAAAAACATTTTTCTCATTGCTGGGTGTTAAATCCTTATAAACATCAGCATGTTTAACTTTAAACGAGTAGTAGTTTTTAATCTGTAGGAAAAAGAGAAAATCAAGTTATTGCCATTGAACTATGATTCGATTTTGTATTCGAAACTCACCAATTTTAAAGCACTTTCAGGATAAAATTTGCATACTCTCAAGAATCTTAATAAAAATAGATCATCCCGTGGACATTTTAAATCAGTTTCAGCTGGAAGTGTAATAAAATAGAGAAGAAAAATTAATTATAAATATAATTATAAAGGATTCCAAAACAGATATCTTCACGATCGGGCGTTACTTTGGACCAGAGATATAAGCGCCGAAGTTAATTGTTTTCTTCAAATGATCAAAAAAGAAAGCTAAATGGGGCTAAATCGGATAAAAAATGCACTTGTGGGGGAAGTGGACCTAGCGGAAAGGTAGGTAGGTAAAAAGGTTCCAAAACAGTTTCCTTACGGTCGAGCGTTACTTTGGACCAGAGATATAGACACCGAGGGCAATTATTTTCTTCAAATGAACAAAAAAGAAAGTACTCTGTATAAATGGGACTAAATCGGATAAAAAATTGACTTTTAGGGGAAATGGACCTAGTAGTCAAGATAGCCATGGTATCAAGGATTCCAAAGCAGGTTTCCCTACAGTCGGGCGTTAGTTGCGACCAAAGACATAGGCGCCGAAGCCAATTGTTTTTTTCAACTGAGCAAAAAGTAAGCGCTCTGTATAAATGGGCCTAAATCGGATAGAAATGGACTTGTGGGGGAAATGATCCTAGTGGACTGGGTAGCCATGGCATCAGGGATTCCAAAACAGGTTTCCTTACGGTCTGGCGTTACTTGGGACCAGAGATGAAAGAGCCGAAGCTAATTGTTTTCTTCAAATGAGCAACAAAAGGTTTGCTATATAAATCGGACAAAATTGTGTCGATGACTTGCATTTTTTGACTGATGACTTTCGTTTTTGATCGTTGACTTCCATTTTTTGGTCGATGACTTGCATTTTTTTTTTATCGATAACTTGCATTTTTTTGGTCGAGGTCTTGCATTTTTTATCGATAACTTGCATTTTTTGGGCTAATGACTTGAATTCTTATGGTCGATGATTTCCATTTTTTTTTGTTGATGACTTCCTTTTTTTGTCCATGACTTGCATTTTTTGGACAACGATTTGAATTTTTTGGACGATGAATTGCTTTTTTTCGGGGGATGACTTGCACTTTTTTGGTTGCTGATTTGCATTGCATATTGGCAGATAACTTGCAATTTTTTGTCCGATGACTCACATTTTTTGGTCGTTGACTTGCATTTTTTGACGATAACTTGCATTTTTTGGAAAATGACTTGCAGTTTTTGGTGGATGATAAAAGTAAGGCATCTTCCATGGCTTATTGGCGACAATTCTGTTTACCGAAGTACCCATTGATCCAATAATTAGCTTTATTCGTGAAGATAATTATTCTATGGAAACAGATTTCTCGCACGTTACACATTTTTGTAATAATATTCAGTGATTTATAAGAACTTTCTGTTTGTCAGTCTAAGCTTACTAAGCATTTTTATCTTTGACACATGTCACGAATCTTTTTTAAACTGACAAAATTTACACCAAGAAGCCAAATAGCAAAAAATCATTTACATTTGAAAAACAAATTAAAACCATTTATTGGAAAACTAAAGTATATTTTTCATACTAAAATGGGTGCCTGCATAACACCCCTCGTTCTTCTTATATTTTAAAGAGTTTTAATTGATGTTTTTTAAATGGATTTTGGTTTAATGAGTGACTAAATTTAAAAACAAAACCATTGCGTTCTAAATATTGTTTATTTAATGGCCACATCATTTTGTTTTTTGTTTTTTTTTTTTGCTTTAAAACAATTTCTGGTGAAATGATTTTTTAATTGAATGAAAAGATTTTACAATAAAACACAAGGTTTTATGTTTTTTAAACTATCATAACTTTGAAATGTTATCTTAAAAAAAAAGATAATAAAAAAAAACTTCATTAAAAAAGGTCATTACAAGTTTAACACGTACAATACACGTATTATATACAGAGAAACTTTAAGCCTGGCTTAAATATGTTAATGTTAAAACAATGGAGAAAGATTTAAACATTTCATATTTAATAGTTATTTTCTACATTTTTTTAATTAAAAAATTTCGAGAAAAAAATAATTCATTCACGTTTTTTTTATTTATTTTGCAAAACACAGAAAAATTTCTACTTAATGTGTTTAATGATTATCGTAAAGATAATAAAAAAATAAATAAAAAAAAATAAATATTTTTATGATCATTCTTAAGTAATTAACACATTAAAATTAACAAAAAAAAAAAAAAATCGAAAAAATCTAGGTAAAGCTGTTTAATTGTTAGACAATAAAACTAAAAAAAAAAGAAAATCTAAATACAGTCAACCTTTGTACTTGCGTTAGACAAAAACAAAGCAAATATTTAAAACCCCGTGTGTGCTATTTTTGGAATTTGATTTTCAAATTTCGGTTTCAGTTTCACTTACTCATCAATATTCTATTGCAAGTACCCTACTTACTTGAAGATTATATTTTAATTGATGGCCTGTAATTGGCCGAAGTGTCCTCAGGTTACTTTTCGATTGCCTGATATAGCACATCACATACATAATTGGTCATTACAACCCTTTAGTTAGGATTACAACCTAACTTCTCACACCATTTATGCTGTGTGTCTTGATTTTATAAATTAATGGCGCGACCAACAGGTTAAAGTAGGCTCAAAACGCCAGTTTTTTTTTTTTTTTGAAGAACTTTTCATGGCAATTTTATTTACTCTCAGAGCTTTTGCCAGAAATCTGCTGAGAGACAGACGCCGAAGAAATATTTTTACGTATTTTGTTTTGTTGAAGGTGTTTGAACTGAGGCCTCAAGTCTAATAAACCAACACACTACCTACTAGACTATGGCTACTCGATTGCCTGATCCATGACTCAAATCGAACGAAAATTTAAATTTTCTCAAACACATTTATCTCCGCCTCTTTTCATATTCTCTCTTGCAGAGTATACCCATTCAAACTTCAGAAAGGTTCTGGTCCTATCATCGGTATTGAAAGGACTCCCCTCCTCCCCTCAATTTCATTTGTCCGACGTGAGTTCCCACAAGATCCAATTTCTCATACCTAACTGGCCTAGAAAGTCCCAAACAAGCCAGCGACATCAATGGATCGTAAGGTTAAAATTGCAGCGTTATAGTCAGGGGAACAATGCGATGATTACTAAGTTTTTTTTTAAGAATTTGATATGTCCGGTATGAGGAGTAAAAAGTCCACAGTAAACTTTACTGGTCCAGAGTGCTTTTATGAGATTATTTCGGTAAAAGTCAGTCTCAAACAAGCCAGAGTCATCATCGAACCCTAGTGTTATATTCAAGGGAACAATACGATGATTACTAAGTTATTTTTTTACGAATTTGGTATGTCCGCTATCGGGAATTGTGAGTGAATGGTCCACAGTAAACTTTATTGGTCTAGAGTCCTTATATAAGTTTAATTGGGTAAAAGTCAGATCAACAGTGAATCAATAGGAATACTTCCTCAGAATCACACATTGCCAATAAGCTTGAGGACTGTGACAAACGCTTGGTAGAGTCCTTTTCTTATGGAGAAGGAATGGTTGTCTTAATTACGGAAGGCGAACTACCCGAAATAGCATTTCATTAAGTTATGTTGCATGATTTGAGACAGAGTATCTGCTCTATCTAACAAAGGATGAAATTACAGAAGAGCACATTTTGTGAAACTGTATTGCATTGAACCAGAATTGAATTTTTCGGTTTTCAATCGATAGTAATTGAATCCGGGGGTAATCAGATCTGTTATCAACGGATATTTAATTGACTTTCGTATTTGAGGACCTTCGTATTTGAGGATAATTTGTGCAACTATATTGCGTTTTCACGCGGTATCAATGGGATGTGGCGGAAATCGAATGTGTTTCTTTCGCTAAATTGCTGTACAGCGGTTTTCTAATTCTCTCGGTCAGCGCTTTTCTATTTCAGAATAAAACGACAGAGGACATTTTGTTGAACTATATTGTGCTGACTGGGACCAGATTGCACGTTTTCAACTGCTAACGATTGCATCGATAGAAATTTAGATCCGTTCTAATCGTGATTTACTAAAAAATTATTCGGTAATCGAAGAAATTGCTCTTTCAATATAGACTTTCAACCTGCCCTTTTTTTTCATGGACTCTGAGATCACAGAGAATATTTTGTGCAACTGTATAACCTTGACTAGGGTCTCATGGTATGTTTTCAATCATTATCAGTTGAAACCGAAGGAATCCTATTGCAATTTTATTCGAAATAATTTGGAGAGTAGATAATGACGCTGTTTCAACATGACATTCGGCCTGTCCCTTTCAATTTTGTTTACAATTGAATGGAATGGTTAATTATGTATGTTCCTATCGGGAATATCGCTGCTTAAATATAAATTTCAGCTCTTGGTTCTCTATTTAAATACAAGGTAGGATAGTACCGTTGAACTATTGTGGTTAACTAGACATCACTCATTAATTGTATAGAAAGTTTCAACATTTGTGACTGATGGAGTACACAAAAGATCTTTAGGGTCAAAGCGTCTGACGCTTGATGTTTTAGAAGGGTAAATGCCAGATTGTATTGATCATTCTATACTGGAGGTGAATAAATATAAAAAAATATTTCTTCGACGACTTCCTCTCAGCAGATTTCTGCTAAAAACTCTGAGAGTAAAATAAAATTGCCATGAAAACCCACTCAAAAATCTGTCGTTCGGAGTCGACTTTAAACTGTAGGTCCACCGCCACAACATATGTAAGTGGTGTGAGAAGCTATGTAGTAATCCTCACTGAAGGAAGGGTTGTAATGCCCCAATTATGTATGTTTGTTATGTACTAGAGGTAATACAGATCTTAAACCATAAAAATTATTTTGAATTGCTTTCATTCAAATGAAAATACACAAATTCATTGTAGCTTACTGTGTAGGGTATCATATAATAGGTGTTAACCATACATATATATTTTTTTTATTTTTAATTTAAACAAGTCTACGTTGTCGGCTTGTAGACTCAGCTGGTAAGAATTGAAATGTTAAAAAAGAAGTTCAAGGTTGGTTGTACAGTGGAACAGCAACAACAACAACAACAATAGCAATGTGTATTAATAAAATAAATTAAATAAAATTTAAATTAAATAAATTTATTGTTGTTGTTTGCTATGTTTGAGGGTTGCTTCAGTTCATATTTTTTCTTTCTTTTCTTTTTGGTCAATAGTCGTTAGAAACCAAATCGAAGCATTTAAAAAAATGAATTTGAAACTGAAATTAAAAATTTTCAAAAAAAATTTCAACATTAACGTTGGCTGGCTGGCTAATAAAGCACATTAAGGCGGAAGCGTTTACAGCCACCAATTTTGTTTGGTTGTTTACGGTAAATTTATTAACACAATAGAAATTCAAATTTAGAGAATGCCTTCAAAGAAAGAGAAGAGAAGATGACATGGTCCAGTTATTACTATTTTGCTTAAGCACACTTCCATATTCATTCATTGTGTTATGATTTCTTAACTAATTTTTGTTTTATTATTTTTTTTTTAAATAATTTTTTTCTACTTTTTGTTTTAAATCATCTTTAATTTTGTTTTTTAATCGGATTTCTTTTCTTGAAATTTTGTTAAAACAATTGCAAGATCATCAGTTTTTGTAGACAAGTTCAGGGCTGTTAAATAAAGCCGCTTATCTTAGTCTATACTTTCCAGCTGCAGTTTTTGATTTTTATTTTTATATTCGAGAACCGGTCTTTTTGAGACATGAACACAACATCTTAATGATGGGGAAAACAACAGAATTCTGAATATTTTATAACCTTGAACAGAAGAAAAAAAAAAAACAACAAAAAATTATTAAAAACTGCATGTTTTCGTTTAAGCTTTAAAAGCTCAGGGCTGCATTTTGAGTGCATTGTCTAATTAATGTGACCTTAGTTCGAAACGTAGCATCATATAATTAACAAGGCATGTTGATATATGTATGTACATACATATATGGAAAGATTATCTGTCTTCTACGTGTTGTAAAATGATTTTTTTTTTAAATAAATTTTAAAGCCGGGGGTTTTTTCCTCGCATTTTTATTTACGAATTAAGATCACATTGCAAGGCCGGAAGTAATTTATTTGTGAATTTAAATAAAACGAAGTATGTATGAGATATTTTGGTAATTCTTTATTCGTTGGAAAGATCTAACGATCGTTCAAATATTAACCAAAGCTTCTCTGGGTGTAGCTTATACGAAATGTCAAATTTCCCCTAACTCTAGCCTATTATTCAGACTAAACTTGATCGATAGCATGGGTTACATTGGCTTTGAGAACCTCTGTGGTTTGTGGCTTATTCGCCTATGCCTGCAACTTAAGAAAACTCTACAAAAATAAGGCTAACGGGGTTAAATCACAACGATCTCGTGGTCAGATCACATTACATCAGGAGTCAGGATTACGACCTAACTTCTCACACTAATTATATTGTGTGAGTTTTATCCATAAGTGGCGGTGGACCTGCAGTTTAAAGTTGACTCCGAACGCCAGTTTTTTTTTTTTGAGAAACTTTTCATTGCACTTTTATTTTGCGCTCAGAGTTTTTGTCAGAAATCTGCAGAGAGGAAGTCGCCGAAGAAATATTTTCTTTATTTTCATATTGTTGGAGATGTCCCACCTTGGCCTCACGCGTAATAATCCGCCACACTACTTACTAGACTATGGAGACTTCAATGTATTATCCAGAGCAATATAAATAGTTGATTATATCTCACAAACATCTGGGAAAGTCAGGAAGTCTTGGTATTGTGAGATGATCTCTACACCAATACGTATTACATGGCAGAGTACCTTCAATTCTCTCGCGCAAAATATCCAATGTGACACGTAGCATCGTACTGTTGTAACCACTTGTCTTTGGTATCCAGATCATGCAATTCAGTTCAAAAAAGTTTTGGTCGTAGTGAACTCGCCAATGCCTTTCTCAAAAAAAAAAAAATAAACTGATGATGGCGTCAGCCTAAAATTCACATCACACAGTGACATTTTAGGTGGGACTTGGACGCTCTTGAATCTTATATGGATTGGTATGCAACAATTTAGTTTGTTCACGTGCCCAATTATGAAATGAGTCTCCTCGCTGAAGATGATATTTCAAAATGGAACGAGTGGTGGTACGTTTGCCCGAACAAATTTGACTGATGTAGCTTCAACAGAATGGCCGTTATCAATTATTAAGGTTAGGAAGTCCCTGTTGGAACATCCGTTATATTGTGCCTTAAGGTACTCAATTGGAGGAGCAACATACTGAAGCTGAAGTATTGCTCATGAAAATAGCCGCGGAAAAAATTCTGTAACAAGGTAAGGAGTGCGGAAGAAAAAATTTTGCGCTTACTTATAGTCTTATACATATCTTTCACTAAGATTGAAAAGAAATAATTACCGTTACTTTACATAGTTTTAAATAACGATAAAGTGCCTACATTTTTCTAGTCAGATCTAGTCACTTATTGCTGAAAAAAAAAGAAATTGATTGCTATAATCAAGCGAAATATTGCCTACGTAGCCAGGCAAGTCAATTCTTCAAATTGTCCAGAGCTTCTCTCTACACAGAGATATTGGGCATTAGTTAAAAATAAAAACATTTGAACGACACAAAAAACTGAGTCAAAAATAGAATAGCAGGAGGAGAAATGCCAGCAAATACAACAATAAAGGCCCTAATGGACGAAAGGAAATGTTACAACTTCTTAAAGACATGATACTTGTTATGCATTATTGTATCCTTTAATTTAAATTCAAATTTTTTAATCATAAATTTAGTGTTTATAAAAATATGTAGTGAATGCCCAAAACTTTTTTCCTGCCCACTCCTTATATAGAATACTGATCTTTATTGAAAACAAACCGATCTTTAGACCTCTAAAGCGTATGTACAGTTCAACCAGAAGAATTTTAATCCTACAAAAGGCAATTAAGAACTCTGTGCGAAGGACCATGTACTCAAATACATATATTTAAAAAAATCGCATTTATAAAGCCACGCCCACAAATTTATTAATTTTTCATGTAAAGTATGTAGTCACTTTGCATGCCATATTATATTTTTCCGCCATTTAAATGATTTCATTTAAATTATAGAATAATAAACATCTAACTAATGATTATAGAATAATGTTAACAATTTTTTTTATTTTTCAAATTATTTACCGCCTTTGATCGATCGAAAGTAAAACCCCTGCATTTATAACACAGCAGTTGTTAGAAGAAAAACAAACAACACAAGGGCCCTTAAACAAATTGCAGTTTTTAAACAATTTAAAATTTTTTTTTTAATCCGTAATAGCTATTTAAATTCGTACTAGTTTTTAACGGGCAATACGAGGGTCAACACGTTTTTAAGATTATCAGTTTAACGTCATACAACTGAGATTAAATCAATTTTTTTTTATCATATGATATCCATAAATCATCCTGTTTTCGATTTCCTTTTTATCTCCAATAATAAAATCAAATGAAACTGAAATGAGCATTTAAATGGAACAACAATTTCAAGTCAAAACTATTTAATTTATGATTTTCTTGAATACATATTGTATTGCATTCACTGATTACTAATTAATATTCCAATTAATATTCGATTTCTAGGAAAAGTATTTAAAAAAAGTACAGAATTTTAATTGTTTCTTCACAAATCATTTTAAAATGAAATGGAATGAGAAAATAATTCAGAATAAAACAGAATTCATTTCGAATTCAAAGTAAAACGAACAAAATATAACCAATAATCGATTATTCGAATAATAAGTGCGGCCAAATACAGTAGTAGTCAGAACCATATTAAGCTACGGACGCCTAGTTTGATGGAAATCTCTTGGTAGAACAACGAACCTCAACTTGATACAGTCGGTACAAACATTCGAATGCATTATAACCACCAAAAAGTAAAAATCAATTGTTAGCAATGTTCCCCACTACTCTAGCACATAGTCGGAGGGTGTAGTTTCTAGGCAGCACTGTTAACCTAGGACCTGCTACAGCAGACCAATCACCTGCTTAGCTGAAACATCAACAGATTAACGGATACGGAAACACGGCAGAATAACAACCAACCGGAATTTATGGCAGGCAACAGCAGAAGCCAACCGGGTAAAATGGAAAATGTTTTGTGAAAACCATATGCTCCCAAGAGGTTTAATGGGGAAAAATGAATATCGCAGGTCACATCTACATACATAGGGAGCTGGAGATAATTTTATTCTACTTTCCGCTTGATTTCTACTGCTTCCCAGCAGCTAATACTAGTCAGCGACTTTGATAATGAACAATGCCACAGAATATCTGTCGCTTAAAAATATTGATCGGATTGGAAACCTTTCAGGATAAAGGGGAAAGTGAAAATAGAGCAAGCCATCTCGCGAGCGTATTTATACAAATCTTCCCTACGGTTTGAAACTAAATAAAACTGTAGATGGAGGCAACTTTTCAGAATCGATAGATATAGCTCATGCGATAGGGCTGCCCGATCATTCCAATGTTAGGTCGTATTCGCTGCGAGAGTGATTATATATTTTCTGATAGTTAGGCAGCTTTTAGATCACTGGGTTCTAATATAACGATCTAAAGGTCGAATGTCACGGAGCTCTCAACGACAGCGTTACAATTTTCATATCACATGGTTACCGGAACATATACATTCGTATTCCAGGAGACTGCAAAGCCAATTTTCCTGTGAATTCTCTAGTTTAGAAGCCCCATTGAGAGACTGCAAGCTCATTATTAACACTGCAGTTAGGGATTCCGTCCCAAGGCTAGCTGAAGAGTTTTCTCAAAATCTAAATAAGCACGAATAGCATAGTGATGTCAGAGTCATCACTGGACCGTATGACCAATGACGTCAGTTAAAAGTGAAGAGACGGGGAAGAGTAGAAAACTGTTCTTCAGTTCTTGTGTACACACCAAGCATTATGTCGAGAGAATTTGTCTTACATAGCCGCCTAAATATGTCTACCTATGTACCTATTTAATTGTGACCCATTTTATAGAAGTTACATAAAGTTTATCTACTTCAGAATTAAGAAATATAATTGGTTTGTATAAATCAATTGGTAATCTTGCCATTTAACTTACCATCCAATAACTTTTTCAGTTCAGCTGTAGCATTTTTAATATTTTCTGGTGTTTCACGTAATTCACGTAAAGCCACTTCTTTGGTACGTTCACTGGGTTCACCCAATTCGAATTGTAATTTGTAGTCACCCACCATTATGGAGGGTATCTCATCGATTTCAGTAATCATGGTTGGAATCTCTGGAAGTAAAGAATAAAAAAAAAATTTATTAACACAGTTTACTAGAATAAAAGTGTGTTACAAAGCTTTCTAGTTGCTTTAAATACATTTTGAAAAAGTTTGATCAAGCTTCATTGGTTTAAAGCTAACAGTTTGATGGTAACCTTTCTAGTTTGATAGTCACAAATCATTTATGTTGTTAAAAATGTTTTAAAAACTGTTAAGTAAAGTTTTCAAACTTTGTTCAATTAAAGCCGTTAAAGCAGTTTGATCAGAATACGATTAATTTGATGTCAACAAACGTTTTAATTTTTGAAAGTTTATGATTTTAATTTTTATAATTAAGAAGTATAATCAAATCCTGTTCATTTATAACTTACGGCATTACAAAGTTTGATCATACTACGTCTAGTTTGATGCCAACAATTCTTTTGAAATTTTGAAAGCTTTTGATTTCAATTTGTATAAGTACTCGTATGTGGTAAGTTAATTAAAGTAATATCATAAAACTCTGTTCATTTAAAACCTTTCTAATGAGAAAGTTTGATCCCAACAAGTATAGTTTGCTGCCAACAATTCTGTTATAATTTGTAAAGCTTCTGATTTCAATTTTTATTTGAGTACAGTATGTTAAGTAGAGTAGTGTGACCAAACTCCGTTCATTTAAAGCTTACGGCGTAACAAAGTTTGATCGTACTACGTGTAGTTTGATGCCAACAATTCTTTTCAAATTTTTAAAACTGTTGATTTCAATTTGCATAGGTATGTAGTAAACTAAGTAAAGTAGTATGATCAAACTCTGGTCATTTAAAACGTACGTCATTAGAAAATTTGATCATCATACGTCTAGTTTGATGCCAACATTTCTGTTATAATTTTTAAAGCTTTCAAATTTCAATTTTTAGAGTGTAGTACGTTAAGTAGAGTAGTGTGATAAAAACTCTGTTTACTTGCAACCTACAACATTACCCAGTTTGATCATTCCACCTATAGTTTGATGCCAATTAATAGTTTCAAATTAAAAAAAATTTAAAAGTAAGCAAACAGCCATTAGCATTGACACCAAGTTATGAACTTAAAGGTAATTAAATGCAATTATTTTGATTTGTTAATAATTTTTGATCGAAAGTAGTACAAGTATTTGACTTTTAACCATAATTGTCAAGTAATTATACTTGTATGTTGTAATTGTTTGACGCTTTTTATCTTTGTAACTCCTTTCAATTGTGGTTAATTAATTAAACAAACGTATCTACGATATACATATGGAAGCTCGTGTAGTTGAGTTAATAAATCAAATTCAATTTTTTTTTAATTCTAAACAATTGCTCAAATAACTTGTGACGCTGATGTGTAGCTTCTTTCAACTCTCTGTCATTGTTAGTGATAGCATGAACTTTAATTACAGTTATTTGAGCTGAGCTATACTACAGGTGCTATTAAAAGGTAATAAATTTCACAATTAATGAAATGAGAATACATTGTTGCTTTAAAATCATTAACGGTTATATTAAGTTACGTAAATAAAAAAAGGGGTACTGAAAGTGAAGTCAAACGTCAATCGAGAAGTTAAACGTCAACCGTGTAAGATCTTTCTAATCAATCATCAAAGAGGTATTGAAAGTTAAATCAAAATTAAATATTTTAAGGCAATTATGGACCGTTTGAAGCTCTTTAAATGTATAAGTTTGTTTCTAAAGCAAAAGTTTGATGCAACTTCATTTCAGTTTGAAGTCAAAACCTTTGGAGAAAACGATTATAAAGTTGGAATACGGAACTTCTTTGTTGTTGGACCATAGGACAAAAACACTCGAATCGACTCTCTGGATCACATTACCATTGTCCGCATTTGGTCGAACAATCCATCGAATACAACAGCTCGTTATATATATTTTTTGTTTCTACTGACTGAGTCATACCGTTTTATAACCCACTCTTGGAAAGGTAATGCCCAGCACTAGAATTAGATACGTAAGCTATACAGCGACTTCAGGGGTAAAGTTAGATTAATGGCGTCAATAGTGATGGCCGATGAAGCCTTTGAACAAACAAATGGACAATTACCCTGCGGCATATTCTGTCAAATCCAAGAACCGTTATGCAATCGGGATTAAGCAGACGATATCTGTATAATACCCCATTGCGGTCATGTAACGGAGGCTCACACACCAAGTTGCGTACTTTAAAATGTAGTGGGCAGTTGGTATTACTGTGTCGATCTATAAAATATTACTTGTAGGACGAAGTGTTCACAAATGTCTGAAACTGTCAAATATTTGTCAGTGTCATGGAAGTTAGGAATAAATCCTACAAATACTCTGATCTAACACACTCTCAAGCAGCAGGTTTTGTTTCTTTGTTGAGGGCCTATACAGAAAACTTTTTAAGCGCTTCCCGTCTGTAGATTTAAATAAAACAGAGTGTGTGTGAGATATCTACGAAATTTTTTATTCGTTTGAAAGACTTATTGATGCCATTATGGGGCGAATGAATCTAATCGACGACTTTGGTTCTATTGGCTGTGAGAACCTCTGTAGTTTGTGGCTAATTCGCTTACACTTGTGGCTTAAGAAAAGCCCACAAAAAAGTCTAACGATATCAAATCGTACGATCCGGGGGGTCAGTTCATATCATTTCACATGAGAGGGTTATGCTCTCAAATTGTTCGTGCAGAATATTCAATGTGGCATGAGCTTAAAACAACATGTTGTTAGTGTCCCGATCATCCGATTCAGGTCAAAAGAAGTTGCCATAGTTATCGACCTATAGTGCTCATCGTTGCCAGTGATCGGCTGGCCAATTCAAAATGCACATCAAATAGTGACTTTTTCGGAATGCATTGGACGCTCATGGACTTCGTCACTGAGAATGATTTTCTGATGACTTCAAATTCTATACGTTGTCAGAACAGAGCACCCATTTTGATAAAATAATTTTATTATTTGCACGTGCTATTGAATGCTATATCCGTCTATGGTGATTTGGCAGAACTGAGTGAATAAATGACAACCACAGGTTAGACATCTCCAACAAAACGAAATATGACGAAATATTTCTTCTCTGAGAGTAAATAAAATTGCTTTTAAAAGTTTCTCAAAAAAATCTTTCGTTCGGAATCGAGTTTAAACTTTCCACAACTACTCCTGTATAAAATAAACACACAACGTAAGTGATGTGAGAAGCTAGGTCGTAATCTCCTGACTGAAGGGTTGTAATGACCAATTATGTGTGTATGCGTGTTGTCTAGAAACAACAGCCTGTATGAAAACGTGTTGAGGTAAGTGGTGACGAACTTTGCTGTCTTTCGCAAGAGGTAACAAAGTCTGACCTGTTAATCATATTCGTTGGTGATGTTATCGTCTCTCTGGTTTGTCAGGGGTTAGCTGTTTTAAATTTCTTAATTCGAAAACCAAGAGGAGTATGAATGCGTCAGATTTAGGGCTCTGTAATTAGGTTTCGATTTCCAAATTAAAAAAATTAAGGTTGATAAAGTGAAAGGAATAGTTTCCTGTTGAAAGCCATTTTTAGAAGCTAAACAGTTCTTATTACAAACGTGGTGCTGAGGCTATTGAATACCGCTGGTAAAAGTGTACCGTGTAAAAAACTAAGAAAAAATTAAATATTTTTAAAATCTTAAACTTTAAATTACTTACTCATTTTGTATGTTTGTGTGTAGAATGTGTGGAATGTGTGTTAAAATATTTTATTTTTGGAAAATTTTAAAAAATAATTTTTTTTTTATTAAATTAAAAAAAAAAATGTCGTGTTGATTATTCTTCCAATATTTGTTCTATTTATTGTAGCTGTTTTAGTTGTTGCTGTTGTTGTTGTTGTTTTGTGGTTTTAAAAATTTTAAATTATTACTAATAATTGTTTGTTTTAAAAGTGTATTTAATTATTGTTTATTTAAATCGTTATTGTTGTTGTTTAATTATTTAAAAAAAAAAATAAATAAAATTAAATATTTCTTTACAAACATACATATGTATTGTTGTAAATGAATTATGAAATAAGGATTTATAAGAAAAAAAATATGCATTTATTAAAAAGTTTTTAAAAATTTTTTTTAATATTTTTTTAATTTAATTGAATGTATTTTTTCTTTGATTACCAGTTAAACAAGTTATTTTTGTGTAAAATACCTTGATTTAAGCGATCATTATCTAGTAGAATTGATTAAAAAAATAATAATTATGATAATACTTCAATTAACTTGACTACTTTTAAAAGCATTTCGATAAACAATTTTGTTTTACAATATTATTCTTGGGAAATATGTAAATAAAATATTTTATATTTTTACTAGCTGACCCGGCGAACTTCGTCCCGCCCAAAATTGATTTTTTTTATCGCCCAAAACAGGTCACATTATATATTTATTGTAACACGCTGCATAAAACAGTTATATAAAAATAACTAACTTACTGTAAGTGTGTTGGGATGTACTTATAATCGAAAGCGTTGTAGTAAAGTAACGTAAAGTATTTAGGTGAGGCATACAAAGAATAACAATAAGAGGTCCGAATAATGGGTAGCGCTGACGAAGTTGTAGTTCTTGTATTCGCTCCAAAACAAATTCGTCTACGATCACTATGTCTCTAAATATTAAATTTTAAAGGTTTGCCACGCCTACTTTTTGCTATATCGAATTTTTTTTAAACCATCTAAACCTGATAAGCTTTCGAACAAAAAAAGAATGGTTAAAGTCAGTTCAGTAGTTTAAGAGTTATAGGTATCTCTTGAAGGGGGAGGGTTGTCACGCCCATTTTTGGTGGGATTGTCGATATCGACTCTACGAACATACCCACCGTTTATTCGTCTACGATCAATATGTACCTAAATATTCAATTTTAACGATTTGCCACGCCCTCTTTACATTTAGGGACATGAAAAATAAATGTTGTCCGATTCTCAGATCTACCCGATATGCACACAAAATTTGATGAAAATCGGTCGATCCATTTTCGAGGAGTTTAACCACTAACACCGTGACACGAGAATTTATATATATATATATATATATATTAGATTAGGTATTCACAGACATTTTGTCATTTAACAATAGCAAGTACTATTGCCCTAGCCTTAAATGAATGAGTTGCTCTCATTCTATCCAATTTATGATTTAAAACCGACAAACGACTGCCCTACGTAGGGGCAGCATCTGCATATTTTTTAGATAGATAGATACCCTTGCATATTTTTTCTTTGTTGCATAGTGTTATTTTTAATATGTTTTTATTCGACAATAACTTGTTTATTTACAAGTACAAAATTTGTTAATAATAATAAGAAAGAAAAAACAACAACATACAATACAATACTTTTTCTAAAGAGTCATGCAATAATTGCATTTTTTAACGGAATATTTTATTTTTGTTGTTAAAAAAAAAAGAAAAAAAATTTAAAAAAAAAATATTTATTTTATTTGTATAGAAAAATAGCATCTAGTAATGAATGCTAATTATTTTAAAAATTTGTTTATATAAAAAAAGATAATTTATTTAAATAATTAATGGAAAAAAATAATAATAAAAATCATGAATTGAATATTATTTTTTTTTTTAATGCAACGCATAGTTGCGTTCTACAATTCTATGGGCTCAAGATTGAAATGTTGTGACCGTTTTTGAAAACGTTGTTTTAACCATTCGCTTGGCATCGGTATTTTTTAAGAAGCACTAATTGACCGGTTTTGTGAGCGATATCAAAAACAAATATTCGTATTTAATATTATTCCGCAAAAAGGTAATGGGAGGTCTTGAAGTTCTCGTGTCAGAGTTACATTAGTTTGGAATGGATATACACATATAGACGCTACAAAGGTTAATAGCTTCTGTAACAGAAGAAAATCGGCCCGTGAATCTCACGGTGCTATTCACAAAGCCCTTTTGCAGTAACTACTCTATATCAATATAATGATTTCTGAAGAAATAGTAGTTGTCCTCCTGAAGATTCCTTGACGGAACTGCCCGTAATAGTTCCGTAGAAATTGTAATTCTTCTGCATTTTGCTGGACATCCGAAAGATTCAAGGGTGGAAGCATTATTGAACAACACATGTACAGGCTTCATAGAGATCGAGGACCAAACAGTAAAATTCGAAAACAGTTTTCGTTATCTCGGTGGCATAATTACATCAAGCAGTAGAATTGAAGAAGAGGTTAATAACAGACTATATAAGGCGCCTATATGCCTATTCTATCAAGAAAAGATTAAATTAGAATTCTCAATAACGATATATGGAAGTGAAACATGGCCAACAAATAACAATAACAAGTTTTTGTTAATGATCAGCCAAATTCTCAAACGAAATGGAAATGGAACGATTACACACAACGCAAAGGTCAGTTGTCCGACTAGGCAATGAAAAACTTTAATACGATCCATTCTGGATGACCTGAAATCAACCAAACCACAAGTGGCCTACAATTAAAACAGCGTTAAAAGAAGTTCGGTAGAAAAGTTTTGTTGAAACCTAATGTTCGCATGTGGAATAAAAAAAAAGGAAAAGAACTGAATTTTGCAGCAACTATAATTATGCTACGTTGTCCATAACTAACTAAAGATTGCTGAGTAGAACCGTTCTTGCAATAATCTCTTTAGAGTATGGAATTTCCCTACGTTGTTCTGAAGAGAAACAGCTTTCATAGACTGACAGTGCCAAGATTTTTGCAGAAATTCAAATTGTTTCGTGCTATACACTTAGCGGGGTAAAACCATCTAGGCTGGTAACACTGTGGCGACTAAAAATTGCTGAGTAGAACTGTCCTTGAAATAATTTCTTTAGAATATGGAATTGCCCTGCGTTGTCCTGGTTAGAACTAGCCTTAATAGACTGACTGTGTAAAAATTTCTGCAGGAATTTAAATTGTTCCGTGTTGTCCACTTAAAACCAAGCCAGATGGACTATCCAATCCAGTAGATTTCTTTAAATGGTAACATTGTGTGGCGACTAAAGATTGCTGAGTAGAACTATCCTTGTAAAAATTTCTTTAGAATATCGAATTGTCCTGCGTTGTCATGGATAGAAGATAGTCGTAGTAGTATAGTAGGTATATATAGTGTTGGTTTATTAGACGTGAGGCCACGGTTCAAACCCCAGTTCAGACATCTCCAACAAAACGAAATAAAAAAATTTTGTTTTTCGGCGACTTCCTCTCAACAGATTTCTGGAAAAAACTTTGAGAGTAAATTAAAATTGCCATGCAGAGTTTGTATTGTGTAAAATTAACGCACACAATACAAGTGGTGTGAAAAGCTAGGTCATAATCCTAACTGAAGGGTTGTAATGACCAATTATATATATGTATGTGGTTCCTGATTCAAACCAGCCTTGATAGATTGACTGTGTAAAGATTTCTTGCAGGAATTTTAATTTTTCCGTGTTGTCCACTTAGCTGGGTAAAACCAGCCTAGATGGGCTAACCGATTAAGTAATTTTCTTTAAAATGGTAAAACTTTGTGGCGATTTAAAGCAACATTAGGGTTTGATTCGTAAAATTTATAAATAAATTAAATTATTGTCCTTTTTATAATTTTAATTGCATTTTCAACTCATTAAATTAAATTTTTTTAAAAAAAAAAAATCCAAAATAATTTTTTTTTAATTCCTTGTAATAAATGCATAAATTTCCTCTTATTTTTCCCCGTGTTAATGAAAACGAAAGCCTATCTAGGTATCTTAATAGAAATAAATAAATTGATTTGCATATAATTTATGTTAATTTTTTCTAACACTCAAGAGGTCGTTAATGAAAAACGGAACCAATTGTTTACATGTATGAATTGATAAATAAATAAACGATAGGATTTTGTTTTTTTTTTTTTAATAAAAATTTCTTTTTCAAACACTTGTTCATACAATATTTGTTGGTTTTTTTTGTTCTTCTTTTATTTAAAACAGATACTCGCAGAACGCGCCGTTTATGTACATACGTGTGAATGTTATCGGAAGTTGTATTTTATTGATACCGTTTAATTTTCTTAACAAACAAGTTTTCAACACTGATTCTTATTTCGTTTTTCTTTTTCTTTTTTTTAATACAAAAGCCGTGTTTCAAGCAAGCCAATTTAGACAAGAAGCCGTGCGTGTTTAAAGCGTCAAAGTAAAGATGAAACTGTTCAAGTATTTTCAAAACTACACAGATTTTATTAAACAAAATAATAAATAAAAAAAAATAAAAAATAAATTAAATACCTGTATACGAAAAAAAAACAATAACCTACAACAACGTCATCGTTGTTGTTGTTGCTGTTGTATTTAAAAATACACGTGAAGTGTTTAATTCTATTTCTCTACAGTATAATGAAGCTCCAGCTAACAATAATAACAACAACAACAAACATATGTATTAACAAAAACTATATTCATTTAGTGTCTTAGTTTAAGCCAGTTTTGTTGTTGCCATTTATTGCTCTCCGGATCAAAGATCAACAACAATTACTCACTCTACTCTACTCACTCATGTAGTAAGTAATGAAAAAAGAAAACAACAAACAAAAAAAAACCTAAAGAGAGAGGGAGAGGCATGCTAAAGTTGATGTTTAAAGTGAAGAGAAGAGCAGCAAATGTCAATTATAAACAAAGTTTTGTTGTAAACTAAAGCAATGACCTTTTTGACTTAATTTTTTTTGATCGCTTTAGCAATACCAACAACAACAATTGTATGTTTTAGTTCAATATTTAAAAACAATAACAAATGCATACTTAGATACCAGAGGGAAGAATACAGTGGAAGATTTTAAATTGAAATAAAGATGGATACCCTACTCTTCGAACTACCGAACTTTGACAGTTGATAACAACGGCCATCTTGTTAAAGCTAAATCTGTCAAAATTAGTTGTGAGTTATTCGGTCTGTTTTGCTAAATTATCTTGGAAGGATAGGCATGGACCATAGAGAATGACTTGCGTTCGCTAAGTGGGTTCTAGAGCAGTTTTTTCATGGCAAAAAATTTTTTCAGCGATGAAACACATTTTCGACTAGTGAATCGAAGTACACTTAAGCCTCCACATCGCGGCAAGATCGTTACCCAGGTGGGGGTATACATACTAGAGAAGAACGTGAACAAACAAAATAGACGAATTTGGGACGACGCCAATCAACATAAGATTCAAGAGCATACAATGTACCCCCAAAAAGTCACTGTTTGGTGTGGATTTTGGTCTAAAGGTGTCATTAGTTCATATTTCTTTGAAAATGATGTTGGCCAGGCCATCATAGTTAACGGAGAATACAACCAATAGATGATTTCCAAATCCGTTTGCCCTGAATTGGATGATCTGGACACTAACGACATGTGATTTGAAAATAAAAACGCTAAGCTCATGCCATGCATATCCTGTACGAGCGATGTGAGCTCACGGTCATTTCACGTAAGGTGATTTGACTCTATTATATGCTTGTTTGTGGGGTTTTCTTAATACGGTGTTTAGATATGAACTTTTATTGCATAAATCGCAATAAACGTCATTATTGAGCTCAATATTTCATATAAAGTTTCAATTAATTATTGCGCAATAAATACGCAAATTGTTATAATATTGAGTAAAACTTAAAATGCAGCACTGTCATAAGTGTGTTTTTAGTGAGCATATTACAATTTACCAAACACTTTCTGTTGATATTTGACAACTGAACTGCAAAAAAAAACATAAAAACAATGTTGTTGAAACAACCAGCCGTTTTGCTTACCAGCTGTCAAATGAATATTGAATAAGCAGCTGAACTGCGTATATTATTATGTCTGAACACTTAAAATATTGTACTCAATAAACCGAATATTGACTCAATAAAAGTGCATATCTGAACATAGGTATAAGTCGCAAGTGTATGCGAATAAACCATAAAGTTCAGCCGTTCTTAAACCCAACCTAACAAAATTCAAATTCTATCTCATTTATGAGCCGGAGTCATGGAAAATTTAACATTTCGGATGCGCATCACCCAGAGAATCCGTGGCGGACATTTTAACGATTTTATATACCACACATGATAGCATCAAGAGGTCTTTCCAAACGAAAAAAAATGTTACGGAGTCGTAAACAAAAACAATTGATTTGCCATCATATATGATCATTTACAGAAAGTTGAGATTATTACTGACCATTCCGTGTCTTTGCAATGATATTTCTACTGAAAATAGCGCAGTTTCAATACAAAATTCGCTGACACAAGCCTCATGGTAAAAATATTTGAATAAATGACATGACTCGGCTTGAGACATTGACATCATTGGCAAATTTACTATTACAACGTTTAGTTATAAAGGAACCTTGTGGGAACCAAGTGAACTATGGTCAATGATCTGGCTGCCAATTAAATCTAACCTAACCATTACTGCGTCTAAAAATCCCAGATTTGCTGCCCTTCACCCCTTAACTATTAATTTTTGGAGTGTTTCAACACTCCATGTACATTAAAAATAAAATTGAATTTCTTAATTTTTAAAAATGTTTTTCATTGCTTCAATAATTTGCCTCTTTTTTGTAATCCGACCTCAGTTGCTTTTGCCCATTTTAATTGTTTACATCTCTTTACTTTGTGAGTTTTTGTGTGTCAATTACAAACATGGAACACTGAACCCTTTCAACCTAAGAAAAAACAAAACAAGTGAAAAGAAATATTGACATACAAATTAGATTATAAAATACCCTACATTGAATAAAGTATGTATTCTCATGAGACACGAGCAAAACTGTTGTATATCGGGCGTGGAGAACCCAAAACTGATTATGGCAATGCAACCGAAAAAAGTGACTAGATCTGGAGATATCATTAGGTCGTATTGCTGCAAAAATTACACCGAAAGATCCTTTAACTTAATTCAGAGGCCGTGTAATAACCGAGTTTTTTTTGACTGAAATGTAAAGATTATGAAACGATATGAGGTTTCAACAACATATTGTCATGCCATGGCAACGCGTTCGATTTCACCTGAAGAATTTCAGAGAAATTAATTACCCATTTAGACAACGTCAATTGTCCACGAAAATCATGCGTGGGATTTTTTCTGTAGGGCTAGGGTTGAAGCATTTGAAACCCAGTATTCGTCAGACTATCGCTGAGATACTGTTCAAAATGTTGTTGCTCAATTGGCCTTACTTAACCCTGGACGGTTACTCTTCGTCGAATCGACGAAACTCATTTACACTTTATCATATAACTCTTTTATGGTTGACCAAATTTTGCTCTTTTTTTCAACAACGTTATTTGTTCGTCGATTCGACGAAGAGTAACCTTACTATACAAAACTGACCATCGCGGATTAAAAAAATGGGTGGCCCGGGTACATTAACTCACTACAAGCTTTCGTAATCAATCAACATTGTTTATAAAAAGAGCGAAATTTGGTCAAACATAAAAGATTTATATGATAAAGAGTAAATGAGCTTCGTCGATTCGACGAACAGTAACCAATTAGGGTGAAAGTGTTCGTCGATTCAACGAAGAGTAACCTTAATGTACAAAATAGAAGAGAAACCGTCTAGGGTTAAACAACTGCAAATGATCTACTGTTGCAACCATTCCACAGTCAGTGATTTAAATGGCATTAAATTACGCACATAATGACAAGATTCAAAGCTATGACTTGATCGAATTTTATTTAAATTTACTTAAAACTGAAAAGTGAATAATCCTTTAAAAATCACGAGGTCACGTTCTTTTGCTGCAATTTCCGTTAAAAATCTGTAATTTTGTTGACTCAGATTTTTTGAACTTGATTCAGAGTCAACGTTTTATTTGTATTTGAAGGTCAAAAATAGTTACAATATAAATAAACGTTAAAAAATATTTCTTTAGCGATTTTTATTTAATTTTTTTATAAAAAATTGATAAAATGCTTGCTGGGTATTCAAATACTTTCAATAAAAATCTCTGTTATACTCTCAATGAGAAACCTGTCTTAAAAATATTCCAAGCTCTTTACTTTTAAAACCACACTCTTAAGTGATCTCTCTCACTCTACCCTCTACTTAAGGTAACTGCATTCACGTGTAAATTACAAGCCAAGCTTTAATGGTGTTGCACAAAACTTGTTTTGCTTGTTTCTTTTTGCGGTTTTTACATTTCAAAAAAATTCCCGGTGTTTATTGAAATCTCAGAAGAAAAAAAGAAGTTACTTTCAATAAAAACTACAATCAACAGGTTATTAACACAAAATGTCAATGGAATTTTTAACTATAATAGCAGTCATTATAAAAAAAAACAAACGTTTTTTCGGCATTACCGCAGACACAATAGCAATAAAAACAAATTTTACAACACTGTTGTATTGTTCATGTGTTGAATGCTTAATTAAAATTGAAAAATTATAACAAGAGCGAGAGATTGAGTATTTGAGATATCAATTGTTTATCATTAAATAATAAAATACACACATATACACTGGATTACTTATGGAATACAAATTATTTTAACAGAGTAAGAGAGAACAGATAACGGTATAGTGAGTGTTGCTGATTAGTACGTACGATACCACAAGTCAGGATGGCCGAGCGGTCTAAGGCGCCAGACTCAAGAGCAATCTTGCCGTAACCAATTTACGGTTGAATTCGAGCGTTCTGGTCCTCTCTGAGGGCGTGGGTTCGAATCCCACTTCTGACAAGAATTTTTTTGTTGTTTATTATAAAATAATAAGTTTTTTTGTGTGTTTATTTAGCTTTTTTTAATTAATTATATTTATTTTTCAAGCTCATGGGTTCAAATCCCAGTTCTAACAAGATTTTTTTTAAATTATTTTTCTTTTTAATTATATTTTTTTTTGTAATAAATTTAATTTAGTTATTTTTTTTTTAATTTTTTTACATAAGATTTGATCAAATTTCTGCTGACTTCAAATACTAACTAGTTGCAATAATTTTTAAATATTTAAACTTTTTTATATTAACTTAATTATATTACTTTATATACTTAAAATTATTTATTTATTTATTAAACATTATTTTTTTTAATAAATAATTAATTAATTTTGTACATTCATTCTTTTTCCGTTTCCGGGTATATTAAGTAAAAATTAAGCCCCGTTTAGTGTGTACTTATTTATGGTCTGTCTGTCTAATAGGTAGGTTACAACAAGTAGTAGTACTTAGTTAGTTAGTTAGTAGACGACCAACGGCAAACTGTTCAACCCCCAGGTCAGACAAAACGAAAACAAAAAACATAACGAACGGCGTAATAAATAAGAATGATTTGTTGTTGTTGTTGTATGTAGTAGAAAAAGTAGGTAGGTAGGTAGTTTTAGTTGTGTGTTCGCAAAAAAAAGGTCCGGTTCGGACAAAACGAATTTGTGTGTGTTTTTGTCGTTTGCTCGCTGCTGGTTGGAAAGAAAAATTTTTTTTTAAGGTTGAAGTCGTGGTGAGTTTCTAGTGTGGTGAGTTTTTACAAAATGTGGTGAATTTATCCGGTGTGGTGAAATAAAATTGAAGTGTGGTGAGTTTCTAGTGTGGTGAGTTCTTACAAAATGTGGTGAGTTCTTACAAAATGTGGTGAGTTCTTACAAAATGTGGTGAGTTCTTACAAAATGTGGTGAGTTTTTACAAAATGTGGTGAATTTATCCGGCGTGGTGAATAAAATCGAAACTCACCAAAGTGCCGTTATTCGAAATGGGTACTGTATTACTATAAATACATGTACTGTATATCGTGATTTGGACGGTGGATGTCTAGAATAAGTAATTTTCACATATGTTAGTGGAGACATTCACCGATATGTCTGGTTACTGCATTAAAACAATGTTGCTGCCATTGTTTTAAAATTCTAAAAAATTAAAATTAGAAAACTGCATACAAAAAATAATTAAATTTAGTTTATTTTGTAAATGAATTTTTGAATAACTGTTTTTGTTTTGCATATGAGAAACATGTATGTATATGTATGTAGCTTTAGTTAGTTTTTCTTTTCATTCCGTACGTAAGTAAGATAAAAAAATAAAAATAAAAAAGGTAAGGTAAAATAAATATATTTAAACCATTTGATGCAAAAGGTACTATTTCAGTACTATTTCAAAATTTCAATTTTGCAACACTGGTACGTTACGTTACGTGTGGGTAACTTAACTACAGCATAACACAATGAGTGTGTTAGATTTAAGAGAGTCAGATATAAATAAACTAATGAGTAAGAGATAAGATAAGAGAACTAAAAATAAAACAGGGTTAACAATGCGCTTTTATTAAAAAAAAGCGCCAAGATAAAACGCCATAAACGTTGTTAAACAAGATATATTTTAAATAATGTTTAACCTCCTAGCGCCATAGTTGATTTAGATCTCCTTATACACTAAAGGATACTTAAACCCGGTTTAGATCCTAAATTTATCACGATCCCTATCACAGTAATGGAACGTTTTCGGAACAGTTGAGTCTTAGATTAGGCTCCACATTTACTGCGTGTAGTACTATTTAAGTCGAAAAGTGTGGCCATGGTCAAGTGAGTAGTGTGTTGGCATACTAGACAAGAGCTAGGGTGTTCAAACCGTAGCTCTTACACCTGAGAAGAAAGAAAACATATGTATTTTTTTTTCGGTTACCCTCTCAGCAATCTACTGGCAAGAGCTATAGAACTTTTTCGTGACAGTTGACTCTTTATATATAGTTTCTAGAATACCCCATTACTGATAGTACTATTTATTCAACATGGAAAGTTTTCGCTATGGTTCGAAAGTTTGTTGTGCAGCCCTTGCGCTGACCAACTTCTTCCTTTTCCTGATTTTGGTGGAAACTTGGTCAGTACAGGGACTGCGTTCACCCGTGGCATCACAGTGGTCCGCTATGCGTGCTCAAGTGAGCTTTGTGATATCAGAGCTACCACTCCGACCTAACCTAACCTAAATAGTAGGATTATAGTGGCCAGGTGTGAAATCAGTGTCAAGGGATATCGACTAGAAATATACAAAAAATTTCTGATAGTAAAACGAAGCGACCAAACGTTTATTTAAGAATGCCGAGTCTGGAGGAGATAGAGCAAAATTCAATACATTTTAGAGACAAAAACAAAGCTCATATTTTTGCAAAGACCTAGTAAGGCAAATAATTCCGATGAATTCAAACATATGATCACACTCAGACTTTACCTATAAAGGATATACGGCACAATGAATCCACAGACTAATCTGACCTTCAATGGATGTATGCAGAACAAAATTTCATATAAATCTAACAAAAAATCAATCTTAGTAACCTTATAACAGTTAGGCTAAAAAGTTCGTAGGTTACAGATGCCGCTATACAAGTCCACACAAAGGAGGCCTCTCCTCACTGTTACCGATGAACACAGAAAAAAAGTTCACATATTGTGCTTCAATATTTAAGTATGCGAAATCGGCCAAAGCTGTCACGAATAGATGAATCTCATCCACCATAGAAATCCGAATTTATGCATCGATATGTGACAACATTGGCTCCATCACTTCACATCAGTGTCAAAATAAGCGACTATTTACTTTGATTTGAAAGTAGAAATATATTTAATCGTTCTAATCGCTAATTTCATAAGAAAAAAGCGTCAGTAGCATTACCATATAGAGTAATAAAAGCAGTGTTGCCACAACAAAATTATTTTTCTAACCAAAATTTTAATAAAAAATAACCAAATCTCCAAAAAAATAACCAAAATTATTTTTTATTTATTTCATATTTACTTTTTATTGTGGACTAAAAAAAACAATAGGAAAAAAAAACAATGTACAAATAACAAATTAATAAAAATAAATATGAATAATTCTTTTGTATGTTCCAAAAACTTAGATGTATTTACTGGAGATCAATAAAAATAAAAGTAAATTCAGGTACACAGACTAATTACATATATGTTTATCACTGTGTTGTTCATAAAATTAAAAATATATTATTTTTACATTCTTTTTAAGAATCTTTGAATCTTTTTTATTCAATTACCCGAAAATAAATAAAATAATAAGAATATTACTTTTTAAGTATTAAATAACACTATACGACAAAATAAAAAAAAAATTAAATACACCCGGCTAATGACCTACACTATGGTTGTGAGTTTTGTTGAGTAGATCTCAAAAATATTTTTTTTATATTTCTCGAACCCTCCAAACTTTTTTTATTTAACAAAAACTGTTTTTTTACACTTTTCGCACAAATTTCTGGATTACTCAAACATTTCTGACCGATTTCCAAAATTTAAACCTTGTTAGAAAGGTGAGAGATGGAAAGAAAAAAATTATATTTTCCAAGTTTACTCCATCATAACTCATAACATATAAGTTTAGATAAAACCTTTATGTATACCGTTTTAAAGGCTAATCTCTCCCCTTTCTAGAAAACTTTGGATTTTTAAAATAAATTTAAATAGTGAATAACTTAAACTATGTAGTTGCTCGGGTGTATTTTCACTGTCGCACCGTGTAATTATTAAACAAAAAATCAATAAATACATTAAAATATTCCTTTGGCTGACCACACATAATGTTGATCGTTATTGTTTTTGCGCAATTATTTTGCTTGCATTATATTATTAATAGTTTTAATATCTAATTTATTACGAAATTTATTTTTTATTAAGTTTAGCTGTGAAAATCTTCTTTCAGCAGCAGCTGAGCTGTTCGGCAGTGTCATTAAATTAAAAACAAAATCGATAAGCTCTTTAAAAGATTTTTCTTCTAAGCCATTTTTATAACTACACACATTGTCCCAAAATTCAACAATATCCATTTTAACTTTTAGATTTAAATCAGAAAATCTTAATAATTTCCATTGAATAGAAATTTTTTCTTCATTGCCGTTTGTCAAATTTGAAAAAGATGTTAATAAAGGTTCTTTGGATATTTCTGAAGAGCTTAAAACTTGGTGTGGAGTTATAATTGAAAGATATTTTAATTCTTTGTTTAAAAAATCAAAACGTTTTCCAATTTCATCCAAAAGTACAATATAAAAAGATTGTATGTTTTTTTTTTTTTATTTCATATTTTTTTATTTGAGGTAAATCAGATTCTTGCAAACACGTGTGAGAAGCTAGGACGTTGTACAATGGGTCAATTCGACCTCCGGGTACTGCACTTGTCACAGTTGACAAGTACACGTCCTCTAACCTAACCTATCAAAATAGTATGAAGTGTCTACATAATTTCTACACAGTAAAAAATCAAAGAAAAAAAATAACATAGTACGTTTGAATAAAATAACTATAACGAACAAATCTACATAATTTTTACATTCTAAAAAGAGAACAAAAGCAAATAACAGCACTTAGTACATTTGATTGCAAAAAATAACCAAAATGAAAAAAAAATACACATGTACACATGGAAAATAAAAATAACCAATTTTGGTTAAAAATAACCAAAACGGCAACACTGAATAAAAGCAAAAAGAAACATGGATTCTTATTCACGCCTTTTTGAGAGAAAAAGAGAAACAGCGAGTGAGCGAAAAGAGAAAGAACATTACAATTGTTGTTGTTAATCATTTGTAAACAAAACCGCAATTGTTTTTTTACGTGTTTTTTTACGGTTTGCTTGTGGAAAATTCACGCAATTAGGGGCAACAAAAAAATTCTTAAACATTGCAAAATTTTTTTGTATTTTTTTTTGTTGCAAATTTTGAATAAAAATAAATTATTTAATAATGATTTATAATTAATTGACTATTTATTTATAATGAATAAATACAACCACAATAATAATAATAACTCTGGTTTTACCAAGGAAAACCGCACTATGAAACACTGTGTGTGCAATTAGGTATGTATGAAAAAAAAAATCATGGGAATTCTTAAGCGTCAGTGAAGGGTACAAAGTCAACTGCATTTTTATTTCACAAATTAATTTTAAATACTAAAATAAATTAATGAATTCATTCTGCTTTTTATTTGCATATTTATGGATGGATTGATTGTTTTTCTTGTCTAATTAATATGATGTCATTATTTTCTAATACAAAAAAACACAAGTTTTTAATTGCTTCAACTTACATGTGTGTGTATGTATGTGCAAGTTGTAATTGCTGGAGGGAAACTGGATAGCGTGTATATATTTGGTTGTTAAAGAAAACTACACAAACCGACCGATTTTAAATGTTCCCGCACGGAAGTGTAAATGACAACTAAGAAGGAGTAACGGAAAATAATTACAAACAGAACAAATTAATGCACATTGAGCGTGATATGCAAAAAATATTTGCATGCAATAACCACAAAGAGAGAGAGAGAGAGAAAGAGAATTTTTATTTATTCTTTAGTTTTTCTTTGTAATTTTTCTCTTGCGGTTTTTTTATTATTCAAATAAATAAGAGCATTTAAGTTTTTGGGGTAGTAAAACAGTGTTGCCGTGTTTAGTTATTTCTAACAAAACTGGTTATTTTTTTTATTCAATGTGTAGATTGGTAGATGTGTAGATTTTTCTGGTTTTTTTATTCTTTTTTTTTTTTTTTTTGTTGTAAAGATATGTATTTAATTTAAGCAAACAAACATAATTAGGTTAGGTTGTCTTAACTGACAAGTACAGTACCCGGAGGTCGAAATTGACCCATTGTACAAACATAATTTAATTTGTAAAATAGAAAAACTATTAATTTTAAATATTTGTATGTACGTATGTACGTATTTTTCCTATTTTATTTTTGCAGATGATTTGCAGAATTTTTTCCTTCCTGGCAACACTGGTGGTTGGAAAAATTCGTTTACTTGTTCGTTGAGAAAAAAAAAACGTTGAAAAATATTAATTCGCACATTCTTTTTCGTGCCTCATTTGTATAAATAAAATTCAAGTCCAATTGTCATTCAAACCCTTTGATGATAATGGTTTTCACCATCCAAGCGTTTATTTGATAGATCCAGATCACGTGACATTAACAGCACTAGTCCGTTTATTGACTTTCGATATAGTCAATGAATTTTCCTTTATTTTAGCTCCACCAAAAATTTTGTAAGTCTGGACATCAAGCGAAGGAGGATTACTCTTGCCAACAAGAGATGTACTCTATTATCGTCTCAATAGGCAATTGAAACCTCTCTCTTACGACAAAACTAATAACTCTACTAAGTCCCCTAACGAACGTATATTCGACGTGCGGCCTTGTCTATGTGTGTGCCGACGATTTCTCTAACTTTTTTATATGGATTCTGGAACATACGGATATGGCTGGAAATTGCATCCGCTGGCTGGCGGTGGGTGTGGAGCTTGCAATCTCCGACATATTATAGTGCATAGGTATTTCTTTTGTTGTAGTTAATTTGGATATAATCGGCCCGTTTTACAGGAAAGCCCGATTCCGTTGGCAGCAAGAGAGTACATGCAATTTAGCTTGACTTTGCTAGACACGTATGGATAAGAAAAGGACCGATTACTGTCCTTAAATTGCTTGGCCATCCATCGCATTATAACACAAGACGCTCATCATCCCGAACTTCTTCATGGCGCAGAATCATAAGCACTATTAAACACTGACGCAGCAGTGGGATTTGCCGATGATTTCCGCATTCGATCGAACAATGAGCTGTATGAGCTCCACAACGATGTGGACGTTGTTAATACGGCGTTGTGGCCCGGCCGTTTCATTCGAAAGGATGAGGATGCTACTGCGGGACGTTTATTTGATGCGGGAATTTGCGGGACGCGGCAAAGAGGATGACCTTGTTTGCATTGAAAGGACCAAGTCGAGGAAGCCCTGTCAGCAATTGGTGTGAGCAACTGGCAGAGGCGCCTGGAAGGATGGGCTGAAACAGGCCGAAATCCGTTAATCGGGTTGTTAATGTGGCCAATTAAATAAGTAAGTCAGCAAAAATAGAAACTAGCATAAAGCGCAGTAGCAGCATTGCCTTACACGTAGCATTTGGTGCCTCTTATGTGTTCATAGTAAAAGAATCTTTTCAGCACAGCTGAAACTTAGATTGTCCTTCGTACTTACTTCCCGATTACTGTAGTGCTATTCAGGTTGTAATAATCACCCTTATTCTGGTTATCGTCGTCGACGTCGTCTTGCGTCGACAGTTTAAAATTGGTATTCTGTTTGTCGTTATTGACAGTTATAGATGACTGTCGGACACATATTTGGTATTCTGTGAGTCAATACGCCGTCGATATTGTGTTGTGTCGACTCTGATTTTGTCGACTCTGATTTTATCGACATCATTTTTGGTAACGACGACGACGACAACCAGAATAAGGGTGAATATTGTTGATATGCAAATACGATTTTAAAGTATATGGTATGGTGATAAACATATATTTGACAACAGTATAGCTGCTATTAGATCCTTAGAGAGTGTGTAAACCATACCTAAGGGTGTCCAAGAATGCCTGATGTCTCTATGGTAGATAGCGAGAGATTGACAGTTACCCTCATATGGATTCCTGGAATCAATGGTGACATTGAAGGTAAGAACTAAACCGTAGTAGTAGGATAACATAGAGGCCTTAAGTTCTCTCACAATAACTCTTAAGGGGCAATTCGAGTGATTACCCAGCCGTAGTAATAGTGTTCATGCAACACAAAATACAGAACAGGGACGTTGTCATAAAATTAAAAATAAAAATTATATTAATTATTGTAATTAATTGTAAATGGAAACAAACAATAAAGTCAGACATCAAATCCATGCTCCTATTGACCTTATAGTATTCTTGGTACTATAAAATGGAATGAAATATTAACAACAGGTTCAGTCACTTGGAATATATTCCGACCGCCTAAACATATTAAATATTACGAGAAATTAAAACAAAAACAAAATAATGGAATTGAAAACATCACCTGAAATCGAATGTGGTGAAATGTTACTGAAATTAGATTTGGGTGAACCCAGTGAAGCTGCCAAAGCCAAGGCTCTAAAGGAATTGCGAGAGACATCGGAAAATCGCGAGAATGGTTTAAGGGAATTAAAGCGTTTGCTAGAAGGTTTGACAAATACAGTTCAAAGTTTAATTTTAATTTGTAGTGAACTGTGGACTACCTACTTACAGCTGAAACAAATATAAAAGTGCCCATGACAGATGAATGGTTGCTGAAATACTTGAGATGTTGTAAATTTTATCCAGAGAGTGCTAGAGATTTGGTAAGTTTTAAAGTCTACTTGCCCACAAAGTTCCGAAGTTTCAATGTGTATTCTTTCAAAATTTTGTATTGTACAACGATTGCTATCCTATATCGCGAAAGTTCTTCCAAGACGCCAACTTATCCTGGATCAATGAGGAGCCCTGCTCCACCGCTAGGCTCACATGGCCCTCAATGGATAGAAGGCGTACCAACCAGCTACTTGGACTTGGTCGAAACATCATCTCGACCACAGTGGCCATCCTCACAGGTCACTGTGTTATGGGTAGACACGCGGAAAGAATGCGGCTCCCATTTGACGAGTTCTGTCGTGGATACAGATCCGCTGAAGAAGAGGAGACTGTTATCCACTTTCTTTGTCAATGCCCATCTCTTGCGAGGTGCATATATAGGTTTGTTGGCTGTCCGACCCTTGTCAGCTTGACGGAGCTATCGTCCATTGATGTCAAGGACATAGCCTCGTTCATCAAGCTTTCGGGCTGGTTTTCCAGCATGAAGTAGTCGTGCTCTGGATTTGCAGCCCTTGCGCTGACCAACTTCTCCCTCCTTGGTTCGGAGGAACTTAGTCAGTACAGGGACTGCGTTCACCTGTGGTGTCACAACGGGCCGCTATGCGTGCTCAAGTGATCTTTTGGCTACCACATTAACCTAACCTAACCTAACGATTTCTATTGACGGCATGTCTTTGTCTTTTGGGGGCAAGGCGATGAAGGAAATATGAAGTTTAAAGAAGTCCATGTCAGTTTTATTTTTAATTTCCAATTAGAATTCCGATCTCTTTCGCGCCAATATTGAAGGCAAAACGTATTAATTTATACATCTTATCTCAGAGTTTTTATTCTATCCCTCCAGGTTATACGTAATTGTAAATTATACACGAAGTACCCAGAAGTTAAAAGTCTTTTAACATTGAAAAAATTGAAACACGCTATTTATGATCACAATCTAGTATATATAATGCCTAAACGTGACCAGCATGGTAGGCGTATTATAGTGACATTGCTTAGCAGTAAGTTTTAACATGAAATCCGTGTGTCCATAAAATTTTCAAAAATAATTTTCACTCTTTTCAGAACAATGGGATCTCAAGTTCGTAACAATTGATGAACTATACAGTGCCAGTACCCTACTAACCGAAGTTGTAAATATGGAACCGGAAACACAGATAAATGGCTTCGTCTATATTCTCGATTTGAGTGAACTGACTTTTTTAAAAACATTACAATTTACTCCCGGTAAAGTTCTGCGTATCCTAGATTTTATACAAGGCAATATACCGGGCCGAGTTAAAGGACTTCATATTGTCAATCAACCGCGTATATTTCAACCGGTATTTTCAGCAGCGAAACCATTTTTCACCGCCAAACATGGCCCTCGTATACAAATGCATGGCACGAACTATGAAAGCTTGCATCAGTATATAGCGCCTGAGTGTCTACCGAAACGTTACGGTGGCTTATTGGATATGGAAGTATCGTATGGCCGTGAAACCTATCAACTACTGGAGCCTTTTGAAGATTATTTCGAGGAATTGCAAACATGCGGTTTTAAATAAGTGACGTAAACCGGTGTTTACATTGGGGTTTATAAGTGGGAAAATCGAAAAAATATTAATAAAATGTGATCTGTAGACTCTAATATTGTGATTTTCATGTAATTATTTTATGAATTTTAATATGTTCCAATAGAAATTTAGAAAAAGTATAAATACTCGATACATTAATACCGGCGAATGCGTTTAACACAATTCGAATGCTCTGAATATTAATAATGTGTGAGACTTGTCTGGCCTTTTTACAAGTGAATTCATTTTCCTATCTTCCCTTTGCTTATGAATGAACTCTGTGTGAGAGAATGCCAAACTGACGTCTGAGTATGTTCGAAATGGTATTTGTAGCCGGTATTGCAAGTACGTTAGACACAGTATTAACTTCCATGTTCTCGTATCCAGGAGCCCAAATGACAGCTAATCGTTGGCCATCTCGCTATCTTCCTGAGAGAGATGTGGTGTAAATATCGAAGTATTTTCCCGTCAGTCTTCCTAATTATTATTCCCACTTGAATTATCTCACTGTACTCAAGTAGTTTAAGTGTCAATCTAAGATTAAACTGATCCGAAAAGCTTCCACATCTTGAACTTGTTGTATGATCTTGATCTGGCAATTAATCCTTGGATGATTTTTTATGGAAATGTTGCGAAAAGGTCTTTCAGGTCTGTTTGTTATAAAACCAGAAACGAAAGTAGGTTCAGTTCCCAAAATTTTAGCACGATCACAATTTCTAGAGTAGAATTTACCCAAAAAAATCATTTTCTTCTTCTGTGGAACGAAAATTTTAATGTAGGTTCCATCCATACCATCGGAAAGAAATTCTCACTTCTCAGGCATCTAAAGCTTCAGACGAAATTCTTCACTTGTGACAGTCCCAAGTCTCGCTTTCGATACCTAGCTGATGCGAATCCTGTGGTAGAGATCTAAAACAGGCAATTTAATAGTTTCCAATTCAATCTTAAAGGTCTTCATACCTTGTGAAGAGTTTTGAAAGTCTAATCTAATACTAGGAAATATTGTGTCTTTATTTTCCTAATTTACCAAAGGTCACGTATGTCAATAGTGAATGACCTAACCGCATGGATATAGGTTCGGCCTTAAGGAAGACTAAAGTAGAAAAGATTGAGGAAATAAACGAAACTACACTAGAAATCCTTAGGAAATCTCTGGAAGAACGAATTCTTTCTGAGGGAATGCAACGAACTTTGGTAAGGATTCGGAACAAAGATCCGACAACGGAATGCAACACCTGGAGGTGCATTATTCTGCTATAAATGTTATTAAAGGCTTTATGCCGAATTATTTTGAACCGATTGGCAAGTAAAATCTCAGGCAGGACTGCGTAAACGACATTCTTGTCTGCATCAAATTGTTCCAACCACCGCTTTATTTGCTTCCAATCATTGGAAATACCAGAGCAAGCGGTAAATATTACGCTCTTACCGAGACACCCTTTATATTAACTAATCGGGCACTATTTACCCAGACAGTTGCATTTGAATTTAGCTCCACTGCAAATCAACCTTGTTGATCGATAATGTTTCAAAGTAAAACTGCAGTTTCATTTTCCTTCTAATTTTTTTTGTTACCTTTGCATTTTTATTATAAATTCGAAAAATTTTGAATATATAATTGAAGAAAAATGTAAAACTGAACATGATATTTACATTGTAAGTTTTCAATTGAGTGTCTTTCTGCATTTGAACGTTCATGCAGTACAACCTAGTTTTGGTTTGTGCAAATAAATCGGCATTAAAAAGGCCAAGGCGTCGATCTTTTCATAAAATGTGTTCAAGAAAGTGTCTCAAATGGAAAATGAAATGCATACGTCGAAAAATTAAATTCATTTTAACGCTATTGGGCCTAAGGCGTAGACGTCGTAACATTTTCCAGCCGCAAGCAACGAATACATACTAATTTATATAAATTGTGTTTTTTAAAAAATAGCTTCAAGAATTAAAAACCAAATAAAAGTGTTTTAAAATAAAAATTGTAGAGTTTTATTTCAACTTTTTTACTACGAAATGTTTACGTTACGCAAGTTCGAAAATCCATGCTAATTTCGAAATTCAGTTCAAATGAGTTAATGTCGCTGTTAAAGTGTAAAATTATTCACATAACGTTTTATTGTAATATTTCACTGTGTAAATAAATTTTAAAGTCTGCGTTACGTAACTTAAAAACGTTGTAATTAATACAATTTACAAAATTGTAACAGACAAAGAACTTTATGGCACCGTAAAAAATTTGGCATGAACCTGTAAGGACATTTTGTTTAAATTTAATTACTAACAATTTAAATGTATACATTACGTAACTTTAAAATTTCTAGAATACATACAAGTTTACAATATCCTGTTAAAGAATTTATTGAGAACTGTAAAACATTAAGAATAAACTTAAAGTTTTTTATTGAATTGATTTTTTACTGTTTTACTTATTATAATGTCCACGTTACGTAAGCTACGTAATAAATAATAAAAATTTACAAAATCATAACAAATGGTTTAATTTTACTGTAGAAAATAAAACAAAAAATCTAAAATTATGTTTCATATCAACTTATACTGCGTAAACGTAACTGCGTTACGTAACTTTAAAATTTACGTTAAAACAATTATAATTCTAAAAAATTTCGAAAGACAAAATAATGCAATCAAACATACTAAGTGATGTTTTATTTAAATTTGTTTATTGCATAAACGAATTTTAATGGATACCTTACGTTACGTAAGTAGCAAAAGTACAAGAAAAGTTAAATAAAACTTCAAAAGGAATCGAATCGATTAAAGTAACGTTTCAGGTGATATTTGGAATATAGAGGTGACCTTATAAATGTGGAAAATATTATATATGTTGCCTTTATGTTACGTAACAAGAGAAAAAACTAGTAAAAAAATTTCAAGGTTACAAAGACTGCTAAGGTGAATATGTATATGGTGATTTTGGTATCTTTTGAATTACGCATTATTCTTAAATTAACCTTACCAGTTGTTGATATGTTGTTTCCGAGATAGAGTATGTAACGCAGTTCTGGATATCGAATATATATCTCCATACGCTCTTCTGTATATTATAGGAAGAAGGTGATTGTTACCTCAACAATGTTGATGATGACACGCTCTTTTACTCCATGGTTTTCTTATATACATATGTATGTACATGGCTAACACTGATAATTTCCACACAACCAGTTGCGGTCTACAAAGCATTATTTTGAACACTCTGAAGACTTTTCCACTGTATCCTCCAGACACGGGTGTGTGTATGTAAAGAGACCTTAAAAAGATAAAAAAAAAACAATTAAAAATGAATATGAAAGGGACACGGTGACTGTTGGGATGGCGAGGATGATGGCACGTTGTATAGCTTTACAAATAGTACCCTGGTTTTCTCATATATGTACATGGCTAACACTGATAATTTCCACACAACTAGTTGCAGTCTTTAAAGCATTATTCTGAACACTCTGAAGACTTTTCCACTGTATCCACTAGACACGTGTGTGTGTATGTAAAGAGGCTTTAAAGAGTTTTAAAAATAAAATTAATTTTCTTTTATTGAAATAAGTTTCTTTTATTTGTTGTTTTTATTAATTTGTTTTAATTTTCCATGTTTAAATGGTTTCTTAAGGTTTGTCTTTATAAATTCTTTTAATATTTAACTAAAATATTATTTGTATGGTATTTTATTATTCAGTAGTTGTTTTGTTTTAATATTTATTATGTTTGTTTGTTTTTTTCCTTTCTTTTTAGTAGTATTGTCCATAGGTATAAAATGTTAATTGTTAAGTTTTATAGTGTTTTTCTTTGTTTCTTTTTTAAAACTAAACTAATATGTTTAAACATTTCTATATAAGTTTTCATATATATATATATATATTGTGTATATAAAAAAGATAATAACTAAAAAGAACTTAAATATTACATATATAAACATTTAAAAAACTTGTTTTGTTTTTAAGGAATCTTTTGGGTTACATTTTGACTTTAATAAATTATGATATGATATGCTACAATTTACTACACATTCTTTCTTTTTGTTTTTCTTTTTTTTGCCATTAAATTTTAATAATTTACAATTTTTTATTTTTGTTAATAATATTTAAATATTGCTCTTCTACTAAATATTTTCTTTTTTGTTTTTGTTGTTGTTTATATAAATTATAAAATTATATTATAAATATGTTTAAATATTGAAATTAAATTCATATTCTTTCATGCTAATAACAAAATAAGGCAAATATGTGTTTACAAATGTTACAAGTTAAAGAGGGGGTTCTTGGAAGTAAAGTTATGTAAATAACAAAAATGTTAAAAAATATTTATAATAATTTCAAATAAATTAAGTACATTAAGTTTCAACATTTGTTTCATTCACATCTTTAGGAAAACAATACTATTTACAACACTGTTATTGTGCTTTGCTGCTTTTGGAAAAAAGGGCTTATTTGGGTTTAATTTTTTCATACATAAACTTTTGTATTTGCTTTTTATCAGGCTGTATTAGTCGCCGCTTATTAAATTCGAATTGTGCCAAAGCGAAATTGTATAGTTCGGTTTCCATTTGCCATATCTTTGATTTCATAATTATGGCAACAGTCTCATCGCTGGGTAGCTTTTTATAGGTAGTATGTCTTAAATGGGACTTGTTTGAATGGCGATAGTATTCCGTGAAACCCTGAAACATTCTTTATTACACAGAAGGGAATTAATACAAATCTTTTCTCTTAAAAAAAAAACCAAAAAGTATTCCTACCTGGGCAATGATTTTTCTAGTAAATCAACAAAATCCTCCATTTGTTCGGTTACGCCCACCAGAAAATATTCGTTGACTAAATTCTGTTTGGCCTGCTCTAAGGCCCATTGACTGCCTGGCTCCCAACATTCGGCAGCATGTCCACAAAAGAAGGGTATTTGTAGCCACATATTTTTGGGATCACAGTCTGGTTGCTCTTGTTCCACACATTCATCGAATGTCTTTTAAAGAAAATTAATAATTTTTAAAACAAACTCTAGAGAATATTAAAAAAGACGACATTGCATATTGCACTTACAATTTTATTACCCGCCTTTTTGCGCACTAAATTTGGACGATAGTTATCACCGTAACGTAAAAAATAATAATAGGAAACAAGTCTATCCAAAGGCTTACGTACTATATTAATGTATATGGGTTTATGGGCTATTTGGAATCTGAAAAAACGATACAGAGAAAATTATTAAAGGAAACAGATCGTAAACATATCTTTAAAACATTGCAATGAATAGTACTCGAAATGAAAAAGAATGCAAAACAGGATTCTTTGAGCTTTTAAACAAAATTTTGGATGCTTTGACAGGATAATGTATTGGTTCTCAGTGTCTCGATTGAAAGGAAAACTTGTTCGAAACATAATGTAAAATTCAAACGAATCTCTTTCGAATCGAACTTGATCATCTATCCCAGCATCTAAAAGTAAAGACAATAGGATCAAAATTCCTCATTTTCTGGCATTTACGCGCCGGCGTGAACGTGTTTATCCAGATTGAAGCTAAAATAGAATTCCCTTTGCCTCAGCAAGACAACTCGGAATCCTTTTCAAACCATAATTGGCAGTGGTGCAATATTAAATCGTGTGCTTTCGGTATTGGTAACTGAAGTCGGTCTCAATATGATCTCAGGACTACACTAAATCCATATTAAAGTTAAAGTAGAATTTCCCTTGCCTCAGCAAGCCAATTCGGAATCCTATTCAGACTATAATTGACAATGGCGCAATAATAAGTCGTGCCCTTTGGGTACTGGAGCTGAAGTCGAATGTAAAAATATTCTAACCCGATAGGTGTTGCACTAAATTCGAATCGTAGATGCAACACGGTCAGTAATTTCTAATAATTCACTCCATTAAAAGTTATCGGGAGGACAGCACTTTAAGCAACTTCACAGGTAGGATCCTGGTTTCTTCATGTATGTATGTGATCGACATCTTCAGACAACTTTTTTACTACAATTCGCTTAGAGCTCTATCACCTTGTATGTAGACAGACGTACTTTCTTCGCTTCTGCATACACCCAGAAATACAAACCATTATTGAAGAAACTCCCATCTTACCGTATCGCGATATGTTATTACCACGGCAATTGGATTTTGGGCTTAATTTTGTATAGATGGAGATAGTAATACTCGGTAACAAACCCTTACAATCAAAATAAAAAGGCAAAAATAAATTGCTTACTTTGAAAAATCCAAATACGCCAAATGACCATGATAAAGGGCCGGCTTCATTTCATGCCACTTGGTGACATTACGTACAAAAGAGATCTGCAATGATAAAACAAAATATTAACAACAACATTAAGGTTATATTTAAGTGGTGACAATATCTACGTGTTACGCTTACCTGATTGGGTAATGAAAGCACATGATTATTGGCTGTTATGTTGATATGCAAAACATGGAAACGATTCTTCTTACACAAATCATAGGCAATATTTACAAAACTTGTTGAGCCTGTCTTGGGCACTCGATTATACAAAACGACCAGCTGTTCCTCATAATCGAAATTATCCAAGGGAGACGCTGCTAAGTCTGATGATACACCCCCTAATGGGGGATTTTGTGGATTATTGAATTTTGTTAAGGGCTTTATGGCTTTACGGAAGATAAATGGGTGTTTTGATAGATACAGGACCCACTGTGTTTGATAAGGTTAACTTAGTTTGACTTACCATCTATTTTAACCTCAGAACCAATAAACCAATAGCCCAGGCATACCATTAGACATAAGACTCCCATCAGAAAAAGCCAGTGTTTTTTTGTCAACAACATCTTGCGGCCGTGTTTAGACAGCATTGAGTCATCTAAAGACTACACAAGTCACAAGCAGTCAGGAATTTTTAATGGAATTTTGCTTTTCTTCTGTGGCTTAATGTTGATGTTGTTATTGTTATCGTTGTTGTTGTTGCTGTTGTTAAGATTTCTAAAATAATTTTAAAAACCCCAAATGTCTTTGAAATTTTAATTTACACATGTTTTCTTTAATTATTGAATGGCTAGACAATTTCCTTGTTTATTGCCTAAATATTTGTTAATTTTTTATGTAAAAATATGTTGGAATTTTTGTTTGAAATAACAACAAAAAAATGTCAAGACGTGAGAAAAATACACAATTCTTTTTATTAAGGGGAATATTTCTTTTCTTTTCTTATTTTCTTTTTTTTTTCTCAGTGAAATGAAATGTCAGAAAGCATATTTGAGTAGTAAAAATACAAAATAAACAAAAAAATGAAGAAAATAATATAAACAATACAACGGCTTATAACCTAATAAGAATGGTATTACAGTTAATGTTAATCATTTCTTGTGAATGCCTTAGTATGCCGGTTTGCAACAGCTGCCATTAAAAATTAAAACAAACGCAAAAACGGCGCCGTATTTTGAGGTTATTGTGTGTGTTGTGTTAGAAAAACAGTTAATTTTATTTGTAAAATTTAACACAGTGTATTAAAAAAATTAAAGAATTATTAAAAAACATTAAGGAAATAACATAAATGGCGGCCAATTTCAGTTTTACCGAATTAGCCAACGAATTGCCTCAGGCTGCTGATGAGGGCCTAAGTTTTGCTGACAAAAATTTAAAATGGAATACAGCCGACGATGGTCAGTAGAGTTCTTTAAATATTATATTTTTATAAAAATTTAAAATAAATTTTCCTAATTATGCAGTAAAGGACATTGTTACCGCCTTGGCAAATCAAAAAGTGGTTCATTACCTTAAGCTAGAAGGCAATACATTGGGTGTTGAGGCTGCCGCTGCTATTGGCAAAGCCTTGGAGAAACATCCAGAATTCCGCAAGGCCTTATGGAAAAATATGTTTACCAGTCGCCTGAAAACAGAAATTCCCGAAGCTTTAAAGCATTTGGGCAAAGGCATGGCAGTGGCTGGTGCCCGTTTGACTGTGTTGGATTTAAGTGATAATGCCATCGGTCCGCATGGTATGGCAGGCTTGGAAGATCTATTACGCTCACCTGTATGCTATAGCCTACAAGAATTACACATGAATAACTGTGGTTTGGGAATTTATGGCGGTCGCATGTTATCCAAGGCCATAATCGATTGCCACGCAAATAGTACAGCTGCCGGTACACCACTAAAATTGAAAGTTTTCATTGGCGGTCGCAATCGTTTGGAAAACGAAGGCGCCAAAGCTATTGCTCAAATATTTTCAACACTCAAGACTCTGGAAGAGATTGTTATGCCCCAGAATTCCATCTATCATGAAGGCATAGCCGCTTTAGCGGAAAGTTTTAAGCAAAATACAAATTTAAAAGTATTAAATTTAAATGATAATACAGTTATAAGCAAAGGCGCATTCCATATAGCAGAGGCTTTAGCCCATATGCCACAGTGAGTATATTTTGTAATACGTTTTTAAACTCTATTAAACGGTGAAAGCATTATACAAACCCTATTAGGTAAAACGTAGTAAATAGATAAAGTTGAGAAACATTAGAAAGCTAGACTATTTTCCTCAAAGGACTAGCCCTCTACATCTTTGGTTATTACAACGGATAACACCAGCCATGGTGTTTCAGTTCCAATACGATATATTCGATAGGTAGTTTCCTTTGTAAAAGTATTTCCATTACCAAATAGCCATTGTTCCTATTTGAACAAAAAAACTAGAGTTTGGGGGTTTATTTTACCAACGAAATTATTTCTCATAGGAACAAAGGTAATCACTTTGTGTATAATTTCAAGCTTCCGTTACTTAGCTGAGTCACCTCATTTAGTCACTTTCTGTGAAACACACTGGAAAGCTTCCTAAGGGACTCATTTTTCATTATTAGTCACCATCTGCTACAGAAATTTTGTAGATTTTATTGCGATTCAGCGAGGATCATTACAAAACATCCAAGAATCATTCACAAACACTTCCGACATCGTCTTTATGCTAACGAAGAGCTCAGGATCAGACTAAGGGTTCCTCTACCTACCTTCCCTACCATTTATTTTTTTTGTTTTTCCCTTTATTGGTTGGATATCTTCTTTACCATTTTCTTTTCTATATTTTCTCTCAAATAATTGCTCACATCACCTCCCGTCCAATTTAGCTTGCGTGAGATTAATTTTGGAGATTGTTTACTTAAAACAAATGGTGCGTATCATATCGCCGAAGCCTTGGAAGAGAATCATCTTGAATTGGAAATTTTGGATTTGAGTTTTAATGAAATTGGTCCCGATGGTGGCATAGTTTTAGCGAAAGCTTTGCAAAATAAACCCAATTTAACAAGATTGAACTTAGATGGCAATCATGTAAGTCAAAAGCATTTCAAATGATTTTTTTTTTAATCTGGAGTTAATTTCTCTTTTTATTGGGGGGCGGGAAAACGAATCTCTTTAGTTTGGCTTTGAGGGTTGTGAACGTATTAAGGAAGCCATGCAATGTAGTGCCAATCCGGATGCTTTAGATCCAATGGACGAAGATCAATCAGAGGCTGAGGATGAAGAGGACGAAGATGAGTATGATAATGACGACGATGATACTGAAGACGAAGAAGTCGATGAAGAAAATGAATTGTATGAGGATCATCATAATGATACCACCGAAGAGGCTGACGAAGAGGAAGATGATGCCGAAGAAACAGCCTACACTACGTCACAGGCTTTTACTACCAGGGTGGGAGAGAATTTTATTTTTATTTTACATTTTAGGGTTGAAAATAACACGTTTTTTTTCCAATTCTCGTAGATGCTTAATGCAAACGAATCGTTTACTTCCACTAAAAGTGTAAACTTTGATACAACGGCCACAAATATTGAGACCACAGCCGAAACCTTCTGCCTGAGCCAGAAACCTTGTACCCTACAAATGTTTGAATCTTTAAACGAAACCGATAAGCTACAAGCCTTTAAAGGTATTTTTGAGGTATGTTGTGCGTGCTTTAAATAATCAAACGATATGTTACTGTGCTTCAACAACCACCATTTTATTGGTTTTTTTTCTAGCATTTTTCCGATGACAATTACCTCTTGTTGCTTATATTCACAACCCTTAAATGTGCTCATTTAGCGCAAGCATCTAGTGAAGCTTTGGATTTGGCCATGTCCTTGTATGGAATGTGCATAGATCATGCTGTTAAAACTAATCAAGAGCGTAGAGTTGTCAATTATTTACTCGTACAATTGGGTCTAATGCGTTGCGAACATAAATTTAAATCGTCTTATAACATTAAATCCTGTCAGTACGCCTTAAGGGAAACTCTTAAGAAGAAATCTTTGAGCAGTGATTATATGAGGAATACGTTAACAGTTTTTCTAGATCAAATGGGAGTTTAGAAAATTTCTTAAATCGTTAACGACATTCCTACTGAATATGTTCGTAATTGTCATTCTCTGCGACTGATCTATTTAAGAAAAGGGTCAAATTTATATATGGCTTTACAAAGTACTCTCACTTTTTATATTTTCTGTTTTGAAGTTTGTGTCAAATTTAAAATAAATGTTAATTTATCCAAATTATAAACTATTTTTTTAACTTTAAATGTAAATGTTGTAAGTTTCATATGGATGGTTGGAGTTGGAAGAGGATCAACTTGGGATAAATGGTGGCATAGGGTTGCAATGTCTTTTAACTTCAAAATTTTACCGGATATAATGGCTTGGATACTCAATCACGTTTATAGGCCTTGGAAAGACTCTATGAATGAAGGTGAATACAAAAAAAAAAAAAGCTCAAATTGTGGTCACTCGCAAATTATGTTCTCTTCGACCAAGTTTCAATTTTCGATTACTGTTAAATCGTAACGAAATTGTCCCAATTCTAAAGCGTATGGTGTTAACGATAATGAAAAATGAAAAAATTGCTGCTCTGTCAAGCAAAGGCTATGTTAGGCAGTCGTTTCAAGCGATATCTGTTGTGTCTACCGTATCACATATCTATAATTCCTGGCCTTATTATTCGCAAATAATTTTTATTTCCCGAATTTATAAAATTAACATGTTTGAAAGCCTCCTGATTCCTGTTCCCTCCTCCAGTAAGAAAGTCAGTCAGGTCCACTTCTTGAGAAAGAGTAGATATCAGCAAAATTTTCGGGAAAAAATCCGAATCTCAAGTCAGAATTCGTTTGCATTGAACTGCAAGTGTGTCCGCTTTTTTATCTTCAATTTCTAATTGTACAGAAACCCACAAATCGATGAACGTTTCTTAAACAAATAAATTCGGTATACTTTAAGGCGATTTAGTAGCCGGGGAAAAATACAAGGCTAGTAGACTTCGTAAACTTCTGACAAAGAATAACTGTGACCCAGTAGACCCTATTATTACATTTTCTAATAATATCAGGCCTATCTTGAATGAGGGGACTGTCATGCTGTGGAATATGGTAGCAGAAGGCCTGTTAGAAGAGCTGGAGCTTTTAATTTACCGATATTTAATGGGATTCAATATTCAAACTTTTTAAGAGTCATTCTAGATGTCAGGAACTTCTAGTGAGACAGGGCACAAAGTTACATTGTTACGAGTGACGCATGTTGTCTGGCATGTAGTCCAAATGAAAGCCAATTATGCATAGCAAGGAGGTCTCATTTGTAATCTGTATCACAACTGATCTCCTTACTTTAATGAGGAGATTTACATTACAATTTTTATTGAGGGCGATGTACAGCAACGAATAAAATCATCGTATCATCCTGAACTTGTATAAATTAACCGACTGTAGCCGGTGGTGATAAAAAGTGCTTTAAAAGTCCTTTTAGCTAGGGTGTCCCCAACTTAGCTTAGGCCCTGTACTTATACTTAACACTGCTACTGTGTAGGTTATATAGGTTGCAGTCTTTAATATTTCCCCTGGTTGGACTTTTTCAATTGATTTTGAACTATAATAACAGGGTGTTTCAAAAAAAAAAAACAAATAATTTATTATTATTTTTGATTTTATTATTATTATTATTTTTATTTTTATTAAAATTTTTATTTCATATTAATTTTGTCTAAGATTTGCTTAATTTTAAACGATAATAATATAGTATACAATATTTGTTTGTTTTATAATTAATTGATAATAATTAAGAAATTAATTAAAATTAACATAAACTAAACATAATAATTATAATAATGAACATGTGTTTTAGGGTATTCCATTGAGTTACAGAAATACTAGGAAGTCGCATTAAAGGTTACAAAGTAAATTAAAAAAATTTTTTAAAAATAAAATCGTTAAATAGTTTTATAAAATAATAACAAAAAGAATACTATTTAAAAATCATAATAATAGAGATGTTTTAAGGTATATTTTTATTTTCTTATCTTTTTTTTTATCACACAAATGGTCCAGCGAAATAGATTTTACGTTTCGTGGGCAATGGTTTGCTAGTTAAGGAAGTCGTTTCTATAAACTTTTCAAAGTTGGCTAAATTCTTTTTGATTTTCTTTGCCTTGGTAAGGCTCGAAGGATGATTAATAGCTTCACATAATAGATCGTTAGCAATATAATGATTTTTACCAGCCGATTCTTCTTGTTCCATTTCATTTTTATATTCTTCATCCAGATTATATTCATCGGCAGTTGTTATCATGCTTTCACCATCCTCCTTAATATCCGCCAACAAAGTAGGCATAACAACAGTATTCAGATTCTCATTATTTTTAAGCAGTTCCGTTTGAGTGTTTTTGCCATATTCAGCATCTAAATTGTACCAATCAAACTCAGCCTGCAAGGGTAAACTGTTAAGGCAGTCTGCATCATTAGTTGAGGATTTATTATACAAAGTGGAGGAGGCGCAGTTAGAACCTTTAGGTGTGGTAGGCGTTATAGGCGAATTGGGTAAACTTAAACGTTTATTGATTTCCTGTAAAATATTTGGCATATGCTTACGTTTATATTGTTGCTGATAATTGGCCGAGCTTAATTGGGGCCTTAAAACACTATTACAATCCGTTTTATTTGCTTTCAATGCAGTATTCGTTAAAATACCATTTATGGGCGATAAGTTTAGTTTTAAAGCCTTACGATCTGGTTTGTTACATGGTGTAGAGCTTAACAGCATATTGTTTGTTGCTGCATTACTTGCAGATGTTGTTGATGTGTTGTTGGCTTGTGTCAAAGCCATAATACCCAATTTGCTGTCCTGTTTGGGTGTCATAATCAAATAATCATTTTGTTTCAAAGAAGATTTTGGTACTATAATGGCTGCCACATTGGGTAACTTTGGTATGTCAGCGAAAATCTCTTCAATTTCCTCAGTCTTATGAGAGTTGGCTTCTGAAATTTCAGTTGCTACATCTAAATCGTTTTCATGCTCTATAACCGATTCTAAATCACGTTCTGATAATGGGGCCCGATGTATATCGGCTCTTATTTGTACACTAGTTATGCCTACATTTACTTCGGATATGCTGCAATAGTCTGGCTCAACTAACACCTCTGTTGTGTTGTTATGTGCCTCCATAAGCTCATCGGGTGATTCATCCAGTTGTTGCAAGGATTTCTTAAATTTCAATAGATTAGCCGGTTTAGGTGGCAAGGCTGGTGGCAATTTGTTGGCATTATTCTTACTATTGTGTTCATTCGTTAAATTATGGGTTTTAGAGTTTGCATCCATGTCCACATACAAATTGGAGGAGTTTAATTCTGATCCTATAGGCTCATATTCATTGCTGTAAATACTTTCATAGTTAAAGGTTTCCAAGCGTTCCGGGCTGGCATGATGGCTATCCATAACAGGCGAATGTGTTATATAGGCAGCGGAGGCGGCAGCTGCATTGGTCATACCCTGATAGTTTGAGATCATGTTTGAGGATTTTAATTCCTCCTCATCTTCTTCGGTTTCATCGTTGCGTGGCACATGCACCATACTGTTCTTGGTGGAAAAATGTACACGTTTACGTGTCAATGTGCCACTCCTTGAGCCCGGCAAACAACTATCACTGGCTCGGCTATTGCTACGCTGATTGCGTCTATCACTTAACGAACTGCGTCTGGGTAAAGTGGTGTTGTTGATGGTGTGGTTAGAATTTTTTGGAGTTTGAGATCTTTCTTCTACACCTTCCATACTTTGTTGCAATAAAATCTGATTAACGCATTCCAATACAGGATTCACTGCACCCTGGCCATAGGATTTCGATGTTACTGCTGCTGAAGCAGATATTTCCTCTTGATCCGAATTACTGGCATACCAATCATCGAGCGAAGTCTCATAGATTTGTTTAGGTGAAGCCTCCGAAAAGGCTTCCAATGCCGAACCTCTAACAGTTTTCAATTTAGTTTCCTGTCTCATTAGCAACTCCTCTTCGAAATCTTCATCTTGGGTAGGAGAAAAAATACCATCATCCTCTTCCAAATTGTGGCTAATTTCACTGGCTTTGCTTGTTGCAGTGCTGATGGTACTCTTGGAACTTTTTGTACTGGCTCTGGAGTTCGAACGCGTTACAGAGGATGAACAATCCAAGCCACTGTGCTCTGAATCACGTTCACTTTCACTTTTAACACCATGCATACGCTCCATGGTACGGGAGTAGATGTTCAGCTTTTCATAACTTGCTTGGGTGGCATACTCTTCGCCGGCATTGATATCGTTTTCTAAGGCAGGATCGTCTATGTTCATAGCCCTTGAACGCATATAATCACGAAACGTTCCGGAAGTTCGTTTGCTGGTATAGCGTACACTGCGTCGGGCTCCAAAAAACGATGATGAGACTGTATCATCACTCGAAGAGCCGTGTTCAGTTGTGGGATCATCTATCGAAGGCAAGGAATTGAAAAATTTAAATTATTTTCCTAAATTAAGATAGGCCTACCTACTTACCATTATTTCGTTTGACATTTGAGTCCTTTAGAGAGTTGGCTCCCTGGGTTTGTGTGCAGTTATCGGTTACTTCAATGTCATAGAATTGCTTTCTACAATTAATGCATTGTAAGGCTTCCAAAACCAAACAGTCTTCGAGTAAATCTTTCAAGTCCTTATCACCATCTTCTAATGAAGATGTTAATACATCATCTGCATTAGCATCTGCATCATTATCATTATCCTCCACGACGCCTTCATCCTGCACCGATTCTCTGGCTTCTTGCTGCAGCTTGTTTAACTTTTTGCGTAAAGCTCTGTTTTGCCGTACCAAACGGCAGATCTCAGTATCTTTGTCTTGCAAACGTTGGTTCACCGCTTTCATGTCGTTCTTTAGCTTGGCTTCGAAACATAACAACGACTTTACCACACAAGCCAATTCCTCGGTGCGTCTGCGTTTTTCTTTGGCCAATTCACGCTGTAGAAATTTATTCTGTTGATCGTAACTGGTCAACATTTGCAATAGGCGGCGTCTTTGTGCCTTTTCGGGTGATGTAGGCGTATTGCTGGTTGCATGATTCTTTGCCGATAAGCATGAGGGTGTTAGTAAGTTTGCCAGCGGCGTCTTCTCCGGCTGTGGTGTCATGGCACCTTTTTTACGTTCTCTTTTACTAAGAAAATCGCCCGTAGAAGATGTTGATGAACTGCTGCGTTGTAGTTCAATTGATTTCACTGAGGGTATGATTGATGAGGCTGATAAATTGAGTGTAATCGAGTTATCAGTTGGAACCTGTCAACGACAACAACAACAATAACAACATAATAATTAGTTTAGGAATTTTAATTGCTTTCAATTTCTTTTTTATTTTTTTTTCTTTTCTCTTCAGATTGTTTTAAAATTTTTTTTATTTTTACGTTGAATTGTTCAACGGAGCTGTTCTGTTATCTTAAAAAATTATTGATTGATTGTATGGCAGTGATTTGGTTGGTTTTTTTGTTGTTTTTGTTTTAATTTTTATTTAAAACTTATCAAGCTGTTACCATTTTAACGTTTAATTGTTAACTGTTTGGCAAAATAATTGTTAACCGCCAAGAAGTCAAGTCATTATTTGGTTTGATCACCCCCCTTTAGAGTTTGTATTGCAAAAAAATATAACAAATTAGGAGGAGGAAGGGCATTTCATTGTCATGTTATCTCTTTTTGTGTTCGTATTTGTTTAGCTAGTGAGTTATTCTTTCTCGCTTTCATTTTGTTGTTGCTTTATGCAACACATTTTATCATAGTTTGTTTGAGGATTAATTGTATAAATTTACCAGAGTTACGAATACATAAATAAATAAAGGGTTATACACTAGACACCTAGGCAACACGTGAGATACGTAGAAGTAATCATAAATTAATATTGAAGGGGATATCCATAAACTGTCGAACACGATGATAACATTTAATGGCTGAAGAAGCGACAGCGTTGTCAAAGCAGCAACGAGGGAAGAAAAATAAATACATACAAGCAAAGCGATGATATTGAGAATATACATGGCTTTTATAATCAAGGATACTGCCACATAGGACGTGGAAAACTTTCGCTATTACAAAGAATCCTGAGGAGTCTCGGATTCTAACGTTTGCAAATCAAACTCGCTTTCAGCTCGATTCCTCACCCTGCCGCTAGAAAGTTGTATCAAGGCTTTATGAATTGTTTCTAAGAATATTCTATTTGTCACTTGGTCTGGGGTAGGTCGCGACTGGTTCGTGATTATAAGAAATCCATTGGATCAGATTGAATATGACTCTGCCAGGTTCCAGGACAGAGTAGTATATTAGGGAATAAGTTGGCAAATGCTACTGCGAGTGTGAGTATGTGATGTGAAGTATTCATCCTTCAACCTGTTACCTCTTTGGTCTTGTTGGAAGATGGGTAAAGGAGAAGGAGTAGAAACTTTGGACCGATAGATCGGGTTGTTGTGTGTCCAGGAGTTTATGCCCTCCTATATACAATGTTCGATCAAGTTTGCTGTTGGGTTTGAATAATGTGTTGGCTTATTAGACTATGAGCCCGCGGTTCAAATGATTTGTACGATTTGTCTACTGTAGCTGTTTCTAGATTGATGGGGTTGCCATCTGTCATTGCCAAGAAACTATACTTGTGCATTGGATTAGTATATTGGATGTAGTAGGCTTATTTCACTTATAGATACTTGAGTTTCAATGTGTTTCAATGAATTACAAATCGAGGTGGTTTAATAATACTCTGATTTGTCTACTGTAGTTGTTTCTAGATTGATAGGGTTGCCATTTATCATTGCCAAGAAACTATACTTGTGTATTGGTTTAGTATATTGGATATAGTAAGTTTATTTCACTTACAGATACTTGAGTTTCGATGTGTTTCAATGAATTACAAATCGAGGCGGTGTGTTAGCTCTGATCTCTCTAAAACTGCTTTGAAATTCTAATAAATTCATAAAGAATACAAACGTTCACAGCCATCTACTGAGAAATTCGACTATAAAGACCATGTAAAATATAGAAAACAAGAGTCACTGATTTCTTTGTTCTCATTCTTGTCACAATCTAACGAAATTCGACCTTTTGTTTGGACTTTTTTAACACAATTCAAGTTCAATTTCAATCGAATGTGATATGATTTCGTTAAATAAATATGAAATAAATAATAACAAAAAAAAAATAAACAATAAATTCATCAATAAAATAATAAAAAAAAACTGATAAAGAAAAACAAAAAATCTATTGCCCTACTTCTATAACCCATGTACTACATAGAAAAATGGTTTTCCAACTCAGCCATAAAAACGTCAAAAAATTTTTTCGTTTCCGGCCTTATAATTATCAAATTGTGGTTTAAAAAACATCTGTTTTTTGTTTATTTATTTAGTTGCAAAATCAAATTTTGCAAATTACTTAGCATGGGGCTTTAACTAATTTGCATAATTTCTTAAAAATACTGCTTAATTCCTAATTAAATAAATAATTAGACGTTAAGATAGATTTATGTACTAACGTAAAGAAATTGATTTTTTGAAAAATTAAACCAAAAACGAGTTTCGGTATGTATTTTTTGAACTTCTGTATAATTATAATTGAAATTAAAAATAAATTTCAAAAGAACGCAATGCTAATTAAGTGTTGAAAATCTTAAAAAAAAAATTCAGAAGTTGTTTGAAATCAAAAAAATTGAAACAAAAAAAAAAAAATAAAAACTTATTCAAATCAGGAATTCAATTAAATTTTTAAGGACGGTTTAATTTCCTTTATAAACATTTAAAATAATGAAAATGCATTGATTTCTCACTTCCCTTGCACAAATTTAAAGGCGATTGAACGTTAAGAAAAATAGAATCTCTGACACAACTGATTTCGAGCCATTATGATCGTGAGAAATAATAAAAGGGCCTATGTATAATTGAGGGCCTGACAATCTTCAGGATATACATTTGTGTCAATAGAGATTCCCTCCCCAACACCTAATGCTACCTTCTGGGATGCATTAATGCCTCTGAAGAGTTCCAAAAATTCATAAAAAGGGCCTATGTATAATTGATGGGGTATCCCTGACAATCTTCAGGATATAGAGGGTGTCAATAGGGACAATTTCCTCCCCATCACCTGATGTTACCTTCTGGGTTGCATTAATGCCTCTGTGTTCTGATGATCGTGAGAAATCATAAGAGATTGTTCATAAAGACGGCCTATGTATAATTTATGGGGTATGCATGACAATCTTCAGGATATGGATGGGTGTCAAATGGAGACAATTCCCTCCCCAACACCTGATGCTACCTTCTGGTATGCATTAATGTCTCTTAAGTACCAAAAATGTGTTCTGATGATTCATTTTCATCATAACGAAATCTAAATGTTGACTGCGAGACAGTGCTCTTTAGGAAAAAGCGTACTTTAAGTCTACAGTGTTCAGTCAAAAGACCGCTTAATAACCTCAAGTTATTCCTAGATAGTCTAATGCATGAATCAAATCCTCTCTTATTGTAATTTTCCAACAAAAGTTTTGATTGCCTCAAACCCATTTGGTTTGCGAAGAGTTTTTGTCTCTAGTTATCTTCTCTTTCGTTGAGCATAGCTTTCCTAACATCTATGAAGTCGCAGTAGGCTAGTAGGTAGTATGTTGGCTGTGGTTCAAACCTCTGCTTAGTCTTTTGGCAAAAATTCTTTCACAAAAATCTGTCGCTTGCAGACGACTTAAATCTGTAGGTACCGGTGGTCATGGATAAAATTAACACACACAACATGGGTGGTGTGAGAAACTAGTTCGTAATCTTAAATCAAGGGTTAAAATGACCAATTAAGTAAATAAGTAAGTAACACCGGTCCCTACCCTAGAGATAGGTCCTGCCCCATCAGCGGCGTGGAAAGTCCCTTTTGAACAAGCTCTTCTGCTTGCCATGAATTCCCACATGATCTGTGATTCAGCAGTGTCTATAACTGAGAGTGTTTTCTTGAGAATTAGGCAGAGGGTCTATAACTGAGAGTGTTTAATTGATAATTAAGGTTATTATTCATCATATTTTTGCCTGTAACACATTGCAGTGGTCAGATAGCCTATATAAAAGGTTAATATCAGAATCATTAAGCCCCGTAGGCATCGATATGAACTTCACGAAACTCACTTTGAAGCTTCCGATCTTTAGACCAGGACTATAGCTATATATATACTATATAATCGAACCGTTGTGTAAATATCTACCCAGAGCCTTACTGCCACTAGCTCAGCGTTCTGCTTCAGTAGAAGGTCAAATGAGGATCAATTGAGTTTGGCAAATAATGCCTTGGACGGAGTGAAACAGAGTACACTGGTCATTAGGTTAACTGACTGCCTGCGTACTTTGTCTATAAGACGGTGATGGCATTGGTGTTTGCACCCTACCTACCAAACATAACCACCATAAAGACAGGGTGATTTAAACATTCCCCGATAGAGCTATTATGTAATGGTGGGTCTAAGCTTGCAAAGCTTAACATTTCGAAGATGTTTTTTTTGATTTCTTGTTGAAAAAATCACTCCAAAATCTTATTTTTACGCTCTTATTTACTTACCCCATTTTGTTGTTGCTGTTGTTGTTGTTGTGACTGCGTATTACTATCTCCATTTTTCTCTGATTTTGAGTTCTGTGAATTACGACCGCCAAAAGAAAGTCGCTTATAAAGATTCGATGAAGACAATGTCGATGAACCACTGTTGCCGCTACTACTGCTGCTGCTGGAATTACCGGTAGTAGCATTGCCATCACTACTGCTATTAAATTCACCCGAACTGGCACCGCTTGAAGCCACTAAAGAATCTACCAATAAATCATGTTCACTTTCGGGTATTTTTTGATAATTCTGTAATGTGGCGGGTCCCTGTTCAACAGCATCAACGGCTAATAAATTCTTGGAACATTTGATAGTCATCTCAGAGTCTTTATTATTATTATTATTGTTGCTGTTGTTGTTTACCTTAACCGGCACATAAAATTCACCATCAAAACTGTGACGATAACTGCCTTGTAGGCAATTAAACGCTGTCAGTTTACTGCCACTTTCGTAATGCAAAGGATCCGAATGACGTTTATTTGTGCTGGATGGTGTAGTATTTTGATTATTTGCAGGATAGTTGCGATGATAACTTTTTATGGTATCATAGGTTGATTGGAGATCAGTTTTAAGGAATTTCTCGATAAAATTTGTTGGATTTTTTGTTGCTAAAGAAGCAAAAAAACGATGACCCGTATCAGAAACCGATGAATGACTTCTACGATGTGGTGTTTGATAATTAGGATTACTAATGTTAGTGGTGGTGGTGGTTGTTGGCGTTGCTAAACTGTTGGTAATTATATGAAATTGTTTTTGTTGTTGCTGATGATCATGTATTTGATGCTGTTGTATGCCATAGATTTGTGTGGTATTCAAAAGACCAAACATAATTTGGTGGAACGTAGAAAATGTATAGAGAAGATGGTTTGTAACTGTTGAACGAATTAGTTTCTCTTAGCTTAGCTTAAGTTAATAGGTTGGTTCGTTACTTAGCTTAGGTAAAAAATAAAATACTGTTTTTAAGTTTGTTATTTAATATTAAAGAGGCCATTGTTTTTAATGTAAATTAAACGCAGAATCTGTAAAGAAAAAGAAAATCCAAAATTAAGGAACTTCTTTATAAAGAAGGCATAAAAATTATGTAAATGAAGTGTAGGTAAACTTTTGTTTTTTAGTGTAATTATATATATATAGTAAGTATGTATGCTAATTACCTACTTTGTGAGCATTTCTTTTAAACTTTTTTATTGCATAATTTTTTTTTATTGTTTCTTTCTGCTTTCCTATGGTTTATTTCTGATATTGTTTATTGACTTACATATATTGTTTTCAATTTTTTATTAATAATTATAAACAATAAATATATGATATTTGATATGTTTTGCTTTTTTTGTCTCAATCATTATGCAAATATGTAGAGCAAAAGTATTACTTTTTATTTAAATTATATTGATTGTACTGGGTTTATGGGGAAGTGAAATGAAAACGTATAGGAAGTTAATTGTGATATAATTTATGATATTTCCTATTTATTATTAATTTTTTTTAATATGATTTACCACGGCAATAGGATATTTTATTTATAAACCTCCCCTAAAAACAAACATTGTGGCCAGCATGTTGAAATTAATTTCATTTCAAAGCATTCATACTTCTAAAGAATGATTGCTATGGGGAAATCTATTTTATATTCCACTGAAATCTAATTTACAGAATTAATTGCATTTGAAAGATTCTGTATTGAGAGATCTGTCTTCCTCAAGATATTCCTCCCCTTCTGCACCTAACAAATGTGCTCTTATCTTTCTTGCTAATGAAAATGTATTACAAAAGGTTATATGTACGTAGGCTTTACTAAAATTAACCGACCTACAAAGGAATACATAGAAAATTTTTCAACATAATACCCTTTTAGCTCAAAACACTTCTCGCTTCAATACCCCGCTACAGTGTCTAACATCTTACAATACGTTACGGAAAAATATCCTGTTTGGCTAGAGATGGTTGAATTGTCCTTGAAGTTACAGTCTATTTTACGTTATACAGGGTATCGGTGTACCGATGTGTGGGTCTTCACATGTAGTTAGACAAATTTCAGTAAGGCTAACGCAATGTTAGGTATTCCTACATTAAAATAGTGTGGCATTCTACATTGGATCTAAGTAATCTAACTAGATTTAACAGCTGCTCATTACCGATTGCTTATTTTTAATTTTTCACAGTAATATTCAAGAAATTCGACCTTGAAGAACGCGAAATGGTGACGCCATGTCTCATAAATGTTTACGAATCAACGCAAAAACTCGTCTTTATTGGGGTAACATAGTCAAATCCTCTATTAAAACAACTTCGACACTTTGCTTTTGTTAAATGTGAAAAAAGGCAGTACTCATAATGCGCACAAGCTGAAATCGTTCGTCGTACAGAAACAGGTCCATCTTGGTATCCGTCAGTAAAAACTGCGGTAACAGAACCTATTAGAACATGATTTTTTAGAACTTGGAAAAAAACTGATATACCAAGGGCTATTTCTGAGTTCAACTCCACTGGAGACGAAATGAGGTCAATAAGCGCCAAAACGCTGTTACTGCTACTATGGACCCATGTTTCATTCATTGTGACATATACATACATAATTGGTCATTACAACCTTTCAGTCAGGATTATGGACCTAGTTTCTCACACCACTTGAGTTAATTATATACATGAGTGGCTCCAAACGATAGATTTTTGAGAAACTTTTTCATGGAAATTTTATTTATTTTTATTAGTTTTTGCCAAAAATCTTCTGGGAGGAATTCACCGAAGAATTATTTTTCTCATATTTCGTTTTGTTAGAGATGTCTGACCTCGAGTTTGAACCGTTGCCTCACATCTAATAAGCCAACGGAGACTTATGTGACATATTGAGGAATAAATTTGGAGTATTTATGATGGAACATCTTCATACCTAGTTCGGAATCATCAGAATTCGTTGTTGCCTTTAGCCAACTGTAGAATCGCATGACAGTCTCTTTAAACAGAGTTTTGGTATTTATGAACGATTCATTCCTTTGAAGTTTTAAAAGTCTTTGTGTGGACTCTACGCTAGATGTTCTGTGCGGTAGATGTTCTTGGACATGTTTATTAAGCTAAGCCTTGGCATGATTTATTAACACACGAAATTCTTTTTTATCCGTTTGCTTGAAGCTATCTATCCCACAGACTAATAGCACGAAGGAAGTAACATTTGTATGCCTGTCTTTTGAAGGTCATGTCTGTCTTGTCTTTGATAGGTAGGTTGAGGTGGCTGTTAATCTTAGAGAGTTGGATGGACACATTTATGCCATGTTATCACAGTTTCCCGCTATCCCTTAGTCCCGGAACCACTCGGAGCTCCTAATGAAGCGATTTAGATTGCCAATGTAAATCCGTGACAGTTCTTCCAGATCATCCATATAGTAAGCACCTAAGGACTTTTTCTCTTTTGAGAAAGTGCCGGGCATGTACCCAGCAGATGTGCAGCCCTTGCGCTGATCAACTTCCTCTTCTTTCCTGGTTTGGAGGAACTTGGTCAGGCTGCGTTCACCTGTGGCGTCACAACGGGCCGCTATGCGTGCTCAAGTGAGCTTTTGGTATCAAAGCTACCACTCCAACCTAACCTAACCTAACCTAGCAGGTGAAGGCAATCTCCCACTCTTTCTCATCCCTGCAGCTTCTGCAGAAGTCATTAACAAGGTGTCCAAGACCAATGCGCCTCGCATGCGTACCAATAATGCATTGCCCCGTAAGGACCTCGACAACCTCTAAAGAGCAGACTTTCAGTGCGCCCTGCATCCAGCCTTAACCAGATTTTCCGCTCTGTTCCACGCTAGTCCGAGGCCGCCCATCTGTCGTTGACGGATCGCACTATCAATTATGAGCCTACAGGTTTGAGACTTAGGATTAACTAAAAATCTCATTTGGATTTGATGCTAGTAGTGCCATATGTGAATTAGTCTACCAACTTTTCAGCTCAACTGTTATTAAATCGGATTTGGTTGAAATTGTTTAATAACTGAACCTAGAGCAATAATATTTTGGTTACACAAGCTCTTTTGTTTACATTATTACAACGCGTTTACTGCCGCTATGTAAACAAAGTCTTGTTAATTTTTAATTGTTACTTTCGCACATTCTTTTCACAGTTGAAAGTTATTACATATTTGCGGCTGCCTGCTTTGTTTACATTTATACTTTGTTGATGTTTTTATGGGACTTTTTTTGTTCAGATTTAAATGAAAACGAAAAAAAAGAAATGATTATTAATAAAATCAATATTTTATTAAGTCGTTTATATATATTTTTTTATATTCATTTGTTATGATAAACACATTATATGGTGTTGGTGGCATAGAGAAGAAAAATACATATGTGCGAATAAATACACCCCTCCCCTGCTAACCATTAAAATTAAAGTAAATATTGATTTCTTTTGTTAATATTTGCATAAAAAATATACACAATATTGATAAAAAAATTATATTTTATAAATCAATAGTTATGCTTGCTTAAAAACAAAAAAATTATATTAAACAGATGGTAATATTTTTTGATTAATTTTTTTTTTTTTTTTATTTCTTTTAATAATTATTTTATAATACTTATTAATGGTTAATTATTGTGTGTATGTGTATGTGTGTGTGAAGAGTTGTTAACAATAATTATGGTTTTTAAAGCGGCCATTGACTGTTTTTTCTTTTTTACTGGCATTTGTAATTAGTTGTTTTTGTCGCTGACGCTTTAACGTCCACATTGTGCGTGCTTAAACTATGTATTTTAAGTTTAACTCGTTGTGGCTTGCTTGCCATGCATTCATTATGCTTGATGAATAATAATTAAAATAATAATAATAATAATAAATAATTTTTGTTTAACAATCAATTGTTGCTGTTTTTTTTAAAATTATGATTTATAAGAAATTGATAATAGTTTAAAATTGTATTTGTGTTTGTGTATGTAAACAATTTCATTTTCTAAAGCATTTCTTTTGATGGTCATTATCATAAAGAAAGTGAAGTATATTGGCTAAATTTTGGTTAAATTATTGTTTATTTTTTTATTAACAAAATATTTAAATTTTGTAAAAACATTATGTTTATGAATATTCATTATTAAGTTTGACGTTTTTACAGAAAAAACAAAATTTTAATTTATGTATTCGCTTTAACTGCACGTTTTTAAAATTAAAAAAGAAAGATCAAAATCACAATCACATTTGTAAGATGATCCATTATTCATTATATTTAAAATTATTAACAAAACATGGATGTAAACAATGAATATAATTTGCGTAAAAATAACAATTAAAACCTAACAAAACTTTATTCATAAAGCGTGTGTCCTCTACTCTCAGTTTTTTTTTTAATACTTTCTGAAGAAATTTTCATCAAATTTAACGCAATAGCCGACATCGCAATGAACTTATCTTAAACGAAGAGTAAAACTCAACTATCCCTGTTTTATTAGGGCATCTTCAGTTCTCATTTCATAACATCTTCCGATGTGGAACGGGATTGCCTCCTCTTCCGCTGTTATTTTCTGCTGTCCTTGATTAAATAATGATCGAAGTATGCTTTCCATAAAAGAGGAATAATTTGTATTCTAGATACACATCTCGAAAGCTTAAATTTATCAATCTATATGGGCTCTGCGCTCATTATTCCGCTGATAACTAAGATAGAATTTACACACACTTAATGTAGGTGGTGTGATATACTAGGTTTTAGTCCTGACTACAGTTGTACTAACTAATTAACTATACTGCAGGATACTGTCTGGTGTTAGTAAGGATAGCTCCTTGTCTTGTACTTGATAAGAACCAAATGAAATATATTAATAATGCACAGTTTCCAAGTTCGTGATCTTTCTCCTCTTTACAGAATCTGCATAACAAATGGTTCCTGAATCCACATTGTCCGTTCACAAAGTCGGTTACTATATTTAAGCTATTTTTGCGTGGTCTAATGCAAGGCTCAATTAAATCTCCGGAATAATAGGTATGAAGACAGTCTTTATATTTATACTCTTATTTAATTACAATACAGTTGTATTACATCCTTAGAGTCTATACCGTGTTTTGCCAGATAAAGCAAACTGTCTCTAAAGGATAAATTTAATGCTTAGCCTCATGTGGGTGCTAAATTATGTATATGTCACGGGTGTGAAATTTTATTTTAATTTGTGAAGAAACAACAAGAGCACGATTCAAATTAAAAACAAAAATTAAATCTGGTTTAATAAGTAACGGGTGTGACATCATTTTTAACATTGTAAGCGATAAAATTAATTGAGATTATTTTAAATAACTTGTGAAACAACCGTTAAAAAATATCGTCTTTAAGATAAAATTAGTGGAGCAGTAACGGGTGTGACATTCTTTTGATTTTTTACTAATATTGGATTTTATTGAAACTTAAGACAAAATTAGAGCTGTAACGGGTATAACATTATTTTTAACATTATAAACGAAACCAAAAATTCATAGACAATGACAATTTTCTTTTACATGTAAATAAAAATTTCCTGAATGAAAAGAAGTATTCATTAGAGTTCTATGTACTATTCCTTATACTATCATTATTGTATTATTATCAAATAAATTTAATTAATTTATGCAATTAAAATTTTATTTTTCTGTTGCATTATCAAAAACCGCCTATTCATTAATTTGTATTAATATTGTAAAAATTACCAAATGTTGTTTATGTAAATATTATTTTCATGTCATTTCTTCTTGTTTCTATGTAACTTCTATGATTTTGAGTAATTTTTCAGTTTTTTTCCTTCAATTCCTAATTACATGACTTGTTGGTTTTTGAAATTATTTTTGAATTAAAGTTTCATTTACAGTAAGTTTAATTAAACGGCCTTCATTTCAAAAATTTCGATATCTTTATGCCATTGATAACCATGATGTTCGAAAATGGTATACAAGCAAATAAACAGAAAATAAAAAGATGTTATTACATGATCATTACACAAGCTTAAATAAGATAAATCTATGCTTGTAAGGTTAAACAGAAAGAATAATTTTGTGTAAATATTGTAGCAATTAAATAGTATTCATAACAATGAGGTAATATTTACAAAAAAGTAAACTGATAAAAAATAATAATGAAAATGTAATTTAGAAGATAATGCATGATAAGAAGATGTAGGAACAGTTACATGATGTGAGGATAGTAACGTTTAGATAGGGTTTATACGTTTTTAATTTAAAATAACTCACATTTCTTGAAAAGAATTTAATTAAAGTAAATAAATTTTTTTGTAACGGGTGTGACAGCAAGTTATAACTTTTATTTTAACACATAGTTTATAAAAATTCACAACTTTAAGAACGCATTGATTACTTCTTATACAATAATTAGTCTGACATCGGGTCTGACATTATTTTTAAATTGTCGCAGCATGTATTAGGATTTTGCATTTATTTAAAAGTATTTCTTTACAGAACACCAGCTTACATAAAATTGGTGCTATAATAACATGGAACGGGTGTGACATTCTATTTAACATTAAAATAAACATGAACGTAGGTTAGCGTTGTCAAAGGATATTAAATAAATTTTTCTGAAAGGAGAACCAGCCCTAAATGACATGTAACGGGTGTGAAATTACCTTTAATATTGTAGTCAGTAAAGCAATTTCAAATTTTTAGAAACATTATTTCTCAAGGGCCAGTAAAAAACACCTAAGAGAAAATTGATGCAGAAACGGGTGTGATTTTGCCTTCAAATTGTTTACAATAGTTTTTATAATTTTTTATTTATTTTTTCATTGCATTTAAAATAAGTTGCAAGCTGGTCCCGTTGGGTCCTTTATTTTATATTGTAACTAAGGTCCATTGTGTGTGCTTTTAAGATCCTTTTGATCTTTAAAACTGTCCTTCTGTTCATTAAAAGCATGAAACAAATTTTTAATTTATTTAAAATAACAATATAAGAAACGACCGTCTTTATATTTTCAAGTATTAGATTTCATAGAGACAGCATGTTGTAGGGTTACAGAATAACCAAAAAAGGTCAAAAGCCTATTAAATTTATAACCTTAAATTACAAAGAACATTTCAATGGGCAACTGTGAGGTACTGTGAGGTTTTTTTTCTCTATAAAGAAATTAAAGATCTTTTTTTTGTCTATCCAACGAATATAATAGTTTTTCCAAACTCCTTAATATGCAGCATACAATACCGTTATTGAAATGTAACTGTCAGAAGTAGAATCAAAGAAAACGTTCATAAAATAAACGAATTTATGTTCAAGCCACAAATTAAAAGGCATTTTTCCTTTACGAACAAAAGATATTCAAAGATCTTTGATCGTAAAAAATAAATGTTTGAACAATAGAATTAATGGGGTTTCATTTAACCACTCAATGATTCTATTTCTAGTTTTTTCTCTACAAAAATTTAAATTCCAATTCAAATATTTCTCTCAAGTATTTCAACGTTTAAGTGCCATGCGTTTTATATATGGAACATGGGTGTTTAGGCATTCAAAAGAGAAGAGAAAGCATTACGAATGTAATTACATTCTTTTTTATGTACAATGATTTCATTAAATTCATTTCATTTCAAAAGTTCTTTCTTGAAAAGAAAATAAAGAGCAAATAAAACATCCATTAAACGTTCATGACATTTCGTCAGTTGGTTTTAATTGTATGTACAGACTTATTCATATTCATGAAACGAAAGACCAAATGTTAAAGGTTTTCAGTACGGCTACAAGTGAGCATACAACAGTTATATGTGATATGGTCTAGTGTGTTGACAGACTGACCCATTTATTTATTCTTTTTATTGGAGACCCCTTTTTGACTGGTTGTTTTTAGAATGAATTACAAAATTTCCTTATGATGGATTGTTTTAAAAAAAAAAATTGGATTGAAATAAAAAAATCACAAAAAATTCCGTTAGATTCAACGCAATGAAAGAAAAAGTTTTCTTTGTTTGCTACTCTCCAGAAAACGTGATTAATGAAGTATAAATAAATATACATACATACATAAATTCGAATGTATGTACTTCAAGATAAAAAAATTTGTGGAATTCTTTTCAGTTTTATCACACTTTGGAAACAATTCTATTTTATTTCAAATATTGAAGTACCAAATAACATATTATTTTGCCATTTAAATTCATGTTATCATCCTAACAATGTTATTTCATTCTTCAAACCCAATATGAAAATTAAACAGTATCTTTACAGTAGCTTCTTTTTAGCTAATAGTGTATTGTCACACCCGTTACGGTACTTTAAGGAATTAAACTCTTACAATGTTATTTTACTCTTTAAAAATCACTTTTTAAAAATGAATACCGCGTTTTTAAACCAGCTCCATTTTAATTATTAATGCATTGTCACACCCGTTGCATTAAAAATATGTTAAAGCCTGCAAATATTACAGAATTAGTTTTTTACTTACTAAGGAACAATAAAAAAAATTAAAGTGTGTGTCACACCCGTTACACATTTTTCTTTATGTGATTTATTTTTCTGTAGCAAATAATATCTCTTTTCTTCCTGGAAAATGCTATCCTAAGAATTTTTAAGTGCATTTTGTATGCATTGTCACACCTGTTACTATATAGTGTAAGTAGTTTTTAATAAATTATAATAAGGAAATCTTACATTTCACAAATCAGGAATAGGAAAATAAATAAATAAACACAATGTCACACCCGTTACAAGATTCTTGCTAGTTTACTTTATTTTTTTACTTCAGTACGAATAATTCTTCTAAGTGTTGTTACTTAATAATTCTTCATGACACAGGGAAATGTGTAACAGGTATGACAAAAAATTAGTTATAATTTTCTTGTTAGTTATAAATTCTTTGATTATAGACTGTAAACTGTTAATGAACATCCATAAATTTTTGTAATGGGTGTGAAGCATAAATTTCTCCCAAATTCTGACACTGTGTTGTTGGTCACTTATTAGCACACTGCAGCTTTGTAATGAAGTTGGAAGAGTAAATTAATTAGCTGGACTTGGGCCGAATAACTTCATAGATTGTTGATCCTTTAAATCCAAATGGAGGCGCAATAGACATATAATGGGTATGACACTGGTCTAATAAAAACAAAAATTAATGATCGTTTCAATTCACTTTGCTATTAATATAACGTAGACAACATAGAAATATAATGCATCGTAACGGATGCTACATTCGACTATATGTAACGGGTGCGACACTGTAACTTCATTTTGTGTAGTTTTTATTTTATATTAGATTTACCAATTAGTTAATTTCATTCCATTAAAGGCAGTAATTTCCATTTTCCCTTCTTTCCCCTTTTACCTTACAACTTGAATTAAAATTTTGAAGTATCCGTTTAATTTGAAACTTAGTTTCCTATCAAATTTCCGTTATACTAATTTTAGGACCCCATCATTTTCTATTTCCACTGCTTTTTCTTTCCACTTGAACTTCCTAAGCCAATGACTTGTTATCTTCTAAATCTACCTGACGTTTTATTTTCTTGTTTTCCCACTTGAAATTCTTAAAAAGTTTCATGTTTTTTGGATTTATCGTTACAAATCTTAGCTCTTATCTCACATTTAATAGCATAGATCTCTAACTGTACAAGTAGCAGCAGTTGACTAGTGTTTTCTTTCCTTTACAATGAAATTTTCATTGTTATGACACGTGTTTACAATTTAAGCCAGAGTCCCGACAGAGAGTGCAAGGTGTCAATATTATATTGAGTATGTGTGTGCCCCTGTGTGTTCGTGTGTGTTCAGTGAGTAAGTCAATCGTTGTAATTGTCACTTGGTTACAGTTTTATTATGTTGCATTGAAATACAACCGTTATTTTGTTGTACCTGTTCGTTCGTTTTATTTTTCAGTTTAGATTTCCCCTAGAGAGACGTTGCCTGTACGAGACCACATGCAAGTGCCAATCATTATCGGCTATGCTTCTTATTATAATTCAGTCATAATTTTATTGTTGTGGTTGTTGTTGTTGTTTTATTTTTAAACAATAGTTTTGTTGGCTTGCTTGTCTATATTAAATTACAGAGTGTAATAATAATAATAATTTACGATTAAAAATTAGTTGTGATGTAAATTTTGTATAGTTTTTTAGGTTTTCATTTACTATGTGACTGACTAGACAAAGTATTCACATTCACAGGTAATAGTAGACAGCCATTCCATTCATTCATGCATTGATTAAGTCAGACATTCATTGTTTTTGTGAATATTCAAATGTGAATGATAGGAAATACGATATGTTTGAGTAGAGAAAAGGTAAAACGAGAATCTGTCACAAAAGAAGAATTGTAATCAGCTGGATATTTCAAATTATTCCTTCTATCACGTTTCATATGAGGAAAGGTGTTGTATAATCCAATAAGCCAAGTTAGGCAAACAAAAATATTGTCATTCATTAATTAACATTAACCGCAGGGACATACGAATTTTGACAGTTAATAACGGCCATTTTGTTGAAGCTAAATCTGTCAAATTAGTTGTCATTTACTCTATCTGTTTTGCAAAATTAGCATGAATGAATATTACATTTAGCAAGTAATAGAATTGTTTTATCAAAGTGGGAGTTCTAATCGGGATCATATCGTTCACTTCAACCATTTTATAACCGCCATAATAGTCCTACCAAGAGAACTGCTCGCAATGTGGTGGATAAACACGAGTTTACTGCTTCTGTTAACGACGGATCAACACCCATACGTTAACCAGACACAGGAGTGTTGAAAAAGTCTGGCAAAGGCGAGTACTACAGCTCGATGGTTTTATTGGCCTGAATTGAATGATCTGGACACTAACGGTATGTGATTTTAACAGCACGGCGCTGCGTACCATACAGCTCATTGGATATTCTGCATGAGCGACTTAGACTTCTTCTTGTAGGGATTTCTTGAGACGAAAGTGCATGCGTATAAGCTACAAACCACAGCGGCCTTCAAAACTCTATATATCATGTCGAATTCGATTTGATTTATGCACCAAACTCATGGTAAATTGGACATTTCGCATACTCTCTACCCAGAGATGAATAGAACATACTCCCAGAAGATCTCAAGACGACATCGCAAGAAATATCATAAAATGGAATTCTCATTGTAGTTAAAATTGAATTGAAGCTGAAATAAGAACAATTGGTGAATACAGTAGTGAGGCGAAGATAAGGGTTCAGGAGAGGATAATGTTCACACGATTTGTTGATGCCTTATGTTACTTAAAGGAACAATGCGAAACTATTTTGTTTTGCGGATAAAAACAAACTTAACGAAAATAAGTTAACAAGATTAACAGACAACAACAAAATATAAACATCATACGGTAAATAGAAAATACGTAGGAATATAAATTCAAAAATCCAATAATAACAATTTCATGGAAAGATTTTGAAGCTACCGGAGATAAAAATAAAGAAGTATAAATAAAACGGAGAACGATGACGAAGTCAGTCAGTGATGAGACATGAGCCTGTGATTAATAACCAAAAATTTTGAAATTAACTGTAAAGTTATGTAATATTAGGTAATATTTTTGAAAGCTTTTTTTCTTTTATATATTTTTAACGGAAAATTATTAACAATAATAATAAAAATCTTCAACAAATAACTGCAGAAACAAAATGACACATAATGAAACAAAGAAAAGTTTTACTATGAATTCTTTTTTTATGTTTTTATAAATTGTTGTGGGTTTTTTATATGAAATTAATGCAAATTTTTTTTTTTAATTTTGTTTAAACCATATTCATGATATGTATGGGAATTTCTTTTGTTATTAAAAATGATTTAAACTATAAAGAAAAATAATAAAAAAAAAAAAGTTTAACAAGATAAAAAACTACAAAAAAATGATGGTCTTCAAAGGTAATTCGAAGAAGAAAAAAACAAAAAAAAATGGAATAAAAAAATTAAAATTTAAAAATTATACTGACCTATTTACTCATAGGGAATCATACTCTACGAGTATTACTCAACACACGCAAAATCTTACCTGCAAAGAGCAGAAAAAAGAAATATGATGGGAATTTAATTAATTTTAATGCTTTTAAAAAATAGAAAAAAATATAAACAAAATAATAACAATAAATAACCATGATTTATGTGGGATTTTATTGGGAAATAATTTTTTATTTTCATAATAATGATGGTGTAGCTTGCTTTTAAATAGAAAAAAAAAAGAAGTTGAGCAAATGATTAATTAATTACATCATAAATAATTATGGGCCTCTATAATATCATAAAATATGTACTTTGTTATGACCATATTTGCTAAATTTTAAACAGATTTTTTTTTCTAAAATTACAATTAACTATGAGAACTAAATTTATTACCAAAAAAATGATTTCAGAAATTTGAAAATTCTGTAGGCTTCATATTGTAATTGTAATTATAATTGTTATCCAAGACTGTATGTTACCGTAGCTTATTAGGTAGTGTGTTGGCTTTGTATTTTATTAAACGAGAGCCTGTGATTTAAATCCCAGCGCAGACATCTCGAAAAAAAACGAAATATTAAAAAATTTCTTTTGACTACTTGCTCCCAGCAGTCTTTTGGCAAAAACTCTGAGAATAAATAAAAATGCAAAATAAACGAGCAATTTGAGGGCCTGGTTACCTCAGATGGAGGTAATGTGAACTGACCACAGATATTGTGTCAATTGACCTCGTTAGCCTATTTCTTGTAGGGTTTTAAAAGTCAAAAATACAACATTTGACCCTTGTATTGGATCAAATTCAGCCTAATTTATGAGCCAGAATCATGGAAAATTTTACACACCGCATACACACCGCATACACTCCACCCTAAGAAACCGTGTCGAACATTATAAAGATTTTATATTCCACACGTAGTCGCCGTAGTCTAGTTTAGTAGACTATGCCGTAGTATGTTAACTTATTAGACGTGAGGCCTTGGTCAGACATCTCCAACCACTTCCTCTCAACAAATTTTTGGCAAAAACTCTGAGAGTAAATAAAATTGTTATGAACATTTCTCAAAAATCTGTCGTTCGGAATCCACTTTAAACTGTAGGTTCTACCACTCATGGATAAAATTAACACACAACAGGGTTGTAATGACGAATTATGTATATATGTATGGACACAAGAGGTCGGCTGTACGTGTCACATCCGATGACTACTAATATCGTGCGATTTAGCTCCGTTAGACTTTTACTTGTGGGATTTTCTTAAGTTGCTGGTGTATGCAAATAAGCCTCAAACCACAGCAGTTCTCAAAGTCAACATAACCTATGCCATGCAACATTGGAGGACATTTAGCGATTTTATATTCCACATAAAATGGCATTAATAGGTCCTTCAAACGAATAAAAAATTTTGATGATATCTCACACATACTTTGTTTTATTTAATAAAGACTCTATTTAAACAGGATATCGAGTCATTTAACATCTCTTGGAAAATGCTGTATTGAGCATGGAGAAGTAATGAGAATTTTTCCCAAATATGTGAAGGTTTCTTTGTCATGTCGCTTTATTTTCAGATCGCTTACGTATATCTTTGTTAATTTAAATATTTTTGTCGTTAATTTTAAGGCTTTGACCCCTTTATGATGCCTTTCAGTAAGTCGCAGGCTCAGTAGGAAATCATGAATTTCATTATCACAGCACGGCATGAAATTAGAATTCTTTTGGTTGTAAGAAGTGAAAGCAAAAATTCTAAATTTTCTTTTGTCTTCGTATTGAATGAACCAGATTTGTAAAATAAAAAAAAAAATAAAAAAAAAGAAAGAATGGAAGATTAATTGTATCGGAAACGTGTTTAAAACAATGGAATTAACAATTCAAATACAAATAGGCCCGCATACTCAACAATAACGATGACACTTTAAAGACTGTAAAACAGGTCGGAGTTCATAAAAATAAAAAAGCAGAGTAATGAAAAGAAAAGGAAAATTTAAAGAAAATTAAGATTCAAATTCTAAGATAAAAAAACTAATTGGGTGGCCATTAAAAATGAGAATAAAAATTATCTTTTGAAAGAAAAACTGATAAATTGTTCTTGAATTTCCATTCTTTTCATTCATAAGATTTCATATCAGTTTTCATAAGTTTTTCACTTTGTTTCACATTTTCTTTCAACAGGTAAATTTCAAGAGCCAGAAGCAGATTTTATTATGGTCCTTACTATCCTTGTGCCATACCTGTTACTTGGTTTCTGTATTTTTCTATTATTTTTATTCGAAAACATCTTCTTTGTTCTTCAAGATTTTGGTTTCCTGTTGTGCAAATCTTTTGTTTGTTTTTACAACATTTTTAAAGGAATTCTTATTAATTTTTTAAAATACGGCAAAAAAGGCGTTTTCAACAAAATTAATTGCGGTGTTATTGTTTAGGCCAAAGATCATATGCTATATATTTTGACACCTGTGTGGAAAGAATTTTGATATAAGGGGTGATTTTTTAAGAGCTATAGGAAAATTTTTCAAAAAAAAAAAAAACACATAAAATTCAGAAAAATGCATGAAATCTTTATTTGAATCGATAGTACGGTCCATATAATTTAATACTTGAAGATTATTTCATGCAAATGTTGACCGTGACTGCGCCTCAAATGGTCCATCCGCTTAGTCCAATTTTGGCATACTCTTTCCAACATTTCGGCCGGTATTTCACGAATAAATGCTTCAATGTTGTCTTCCAATGCGTCATTGAAGTGGGCTTGTCTGTATAGACATGAGCTTTAACATAGCCCCACAAAAAATAGTCTAAAGGCGTTAAATCGCACGATCTAGGCGGCCAATTGACCGGTCCCGAACGTGAAATAAAATGTTCACCGAACTCGCCTCTCAATAAAATAAGTCCATTGTTACGCGTGCTGTGTGGCATGTGGCACCGTCTTGTTGCAACCACATGTGATGCAAGTCAAGCTCTTGCATTTTGGGCAAAAAAAAGTTGGATATCATCTCACGTTAGCGCTCACCATTCACAGTTACGTTACGATTCGCAGCATCTTTGAAGAAGTACGGTCCAATGATGCCAAATTCAATGATTTGCAAGCGTTGTTCGTTTGTAAGACGATTCATGGTTAAATTATAGACCAAACTGAATATGTTTGACAGTGAAACAAAACACGAAACGTGCGTGGGCTGTTTAAACCAGTGTTGCCAAAAAGATAATAGCTAAAAAATCACCCTTTATAAATTGTGTTACTCCAAACACGTTGTTACAGGAGTGTTACAGGTTCCAATGGCATGCAGCGATTAAGGACTTTAAAGAATACTGAATTCCAGGAGAATAAATTTTTACCTTCTCCTTGTTGTTGGGCTGAACTTTTAAATGGATTCTGCTTCAAATATTTTCCTAATTTCTGCAGCTTTCAGATGACCAGGCCTTCCGTCCCTAACTAGATACATTGAGAAAATTTTTCCGCCGGCATGTTACTTTTCTTTTTCGCATTGATCCTACACATTGTAAATGCTTAGCCCATGCAACGCATTTATAGAGATATACTGCAGGATCTTTTATTATGCGCTTCCTATCTTTAAATTTAAATAAAACAAAGTATGTGTGTGTCCACGACTTCTCTGGGTGGAGCGTATTTAAAATTTTCCATTACTCTGGCGCTTAAATCAGGCTGAACTTAATCGACGGCATGAGTATGTTGGCTTTGAGGACCGCATGTTATTGGTGTCCAAGTCAACCAATTAAGGTCAATCTCTGTGGCCAGTTCACATCATATCCATTTGAGATGACCATGCCCGCAAATTGCTCGTGTAGAATATCGAATGTGGCATAAACCTGTTGAAACCACATGCCGTTGGTATACAGATCATTAAATTCAGGCCAAAAGAAGTTGATAATATTAGACCTATGGAGCTCGCCATTGAGTTGATATGGCTCAAAGAAATATGGATCAATGACACTGCCAGACTAAAATCCAAACCAAACTTGTGACCTTTTTCGTGATGCATGCGGCCATCATGGATCTCAAGTAGTCATTGGTATCGTTTCAAATTCGGCAATTTCGTTTGTTCACGTACCCATTGATCCAGCAATAGATCTCATCACTGAAGATAATTTTTCGGTGAAAATTTAAGGCAATTGCCAAATGCTCCACAGCCCATACAGCGAACACAGGGGTTGCATACAATTTTAATAAACATGTTATTAAGTTATTGCTTTCTTGAACCATTATCACGGTCATTTACCCCAAAAAAACTATATCGCCAGACAATAATAAGCACCAAGCAGGGCCTTTTTCCGTTTAGCCGGATGAAACATTTTTTAGAGAAATCAGCATTAAAATTCTTAGACCCAATCAGCAGATCTACGACATTGATAATGGTGAGCCACCTTTCTTAGATGCCAGAGTAGGACTTTAGTGGATGGCGATGGAAATCCAAATGCAAAATACTCCATAAGCATATCAAGAACCTTTAATCAGCTGAAATATTTTATCAACGATTCAGATATCAGTGTACACCTTAGAAAATTTTACTTGAAAAGAATTTATTTGGCCAAGCGAAGAAACAAGTGAGTGTCTATAGAATTACAGGAATTATTTTTTTTTATTTAAAAATTAGTCAGCGACTAGACATAACATTTTCCATAATTACCCGATAGAAATTTCCATTAAATGTTAACGCCTACTTTTGTTTAAACAACTAATTAGACCATCTTGCTCAATATACTCTTGAACAAATTTGATTCAATTTAATTTAAATATTTATTTTAATTATTCAAACAAAATACATACGTTTCGTATTACTTTAACAACAAATCAATAAAAGAAAAGAAATAAAAAAATAATGCATTTAAATATGGATTTTGTAATACTACGAGTATTTAATTTTTTATTTCTTTTCTTTTTCCTTTCTAAGTAGTTACTGCAGTTAGTTAAACATTATTATTTAATTTTTTTATTAGAATATGACGGACGTTTAGAACGGAAAAGACGACCTTAATTTCCTATACAAATACCGGTGGCACCCTAGCCACATTAAATAAAAACAAAGAAAAACAAGAACGTCTAAGCAAAGGGAAAGAGAGTAGAAGAGGTGGTGTGAGAGATTGAATTAGGAACTATAATAAGAATTAACGCGTTTTATGTGTGAATTGTTTAATTAAATACTCATTTCCTGTTACTACAACTGCTGCTAGTTTTGACTACAATTAAATTTGTCCGTCTATGTATGCTTTTAAAATTAGTTGCTAGCATTACATTACAGTTGAAAAAGATATGCTACCAGCGCTAAGGAAATTAAAATTGTTGTTAGATTTTATGGTTTTTATGGCAGCTGCCCTAAGGTAACTGTAGTTTCAAATTAAAAATTATTTGAGTTTAGATTTTAAACCCCTTATTAGGCATATTTTAATTGCTACAGTCATAGTTCTTATTCACAATAAACATAAGCATATATTCCACTACTTATAGATTTGATTTTTTTATATATGTACGACCAACACTAAGGGCATGGCCCCTTCTTATGAAGTGCTTTAAAGGCCTCTTAAAAACATAACCATAACCCAACGACTCCTGATAAGACAATCTTGCACTAGTTAAGTCTAGTCTTTATTTTTCCCTCCAAAAGAAAATTTGAAAAATAAGTTTTCTCTCCTCAGGAGATTATTAATATTTTTGCCCTAAGAAGGCGTAGTAATAATGGTGGACATTAGTGAGCCATTGCAAGAGTCAAATGTTGTCTTTTTAGCTTAAGAAAACTGTACAAGAAAAAGCCTAGCAGGGTAAAATGCCACAATCTCTGTGGCCAGTTCACATTACCTCCATCTGAGATGACCATGCTGTCAAAATGCTAGTGCAGAATATCCAATGTGGCACGAGCCTGTTAAAACAACATGTTTGGTGTCCAGATCATCCAATTTATGTCAAAAGAAGATGGTATTCATCGACCTGTAGTGCACGGTGATGGCTTCACCTACGTCGTTCACACAGAAATTTGGACCGATGACAATGCCAGCCCATAACAACCATTGCTTTTTCAGAATTCATTGAACGCTCTTCGATTTCATGTGTATATGTAGGTATCGTCTAAAATTCGACAATTTTGTTTGCTCTCTCACCCATTCATCCAGAAAGGGGACTCATCGCTTAAGATGATTTTTTGCACGGTACGTTGCCCGAATAGAACATCCATTATGATAAATTAATGCCGATTTGGCAAAACAGACTAAGTAAATGACAACTAATTTGACAGATGTACTTTCAACAACATGGCCGTCCTTAAGTGTAAAAATTCGTATCTGATATTAGTAGGACTGTATTGTACTCAGTTGATTGTTAAAAGCACAATTAAGTTACGAAGTTAACAAAACTTTTAAGGATAATAGATGAGCTTAATTTTTAAAAACGATAATTGTGCTTGCAGATGTAATACGTTATTATGTTTTCGTTTTTTTATGCCATTATTGCATTAGTTTCAATAGCACCAAACAATGACTTTTTAGGATGCAATATCTTTTCTACAATAACTTTCGGGTTCTCCTTATCCTTACATACATACATACATAATTGGTTGTTACAACCCTTCAATCAGGATTACGACCTAGCTACTCATATCACCCACATTGTGTGTATTAATTTTATAGCTAAATGGTGGGACCTACATTTTAAAGTCGACTCCAAACGACAACATTTTTTGAGAAACTTTTCTTGGCAATTTTTATTTACTCCCAGAGTTTATGCCAGAAATCTGCGGAGAGGAAGACGGTCGAAGAAATATTTTTTAATATTTCGTTTAGTTGGAGATGTCCTACCTACTACGGCGACTTCCACTTTATCTTCAGTATGCGATAAGTTGGATGTTGACGTATAGGGGTATGGGAAATGAGTTTTATTGCAAAAGAGGATTGAAAGCTTGTAACTCTAAGTCCATGTATTCTACAGGATTTTTTTTCATTTCCAACAGCTTAGTGGTGTTAAAACAATCACAATTTTAAAAAAAGTTTCTGCGTTATGATTTTATCAAATGGTTTTTGTCTTTATGAATAAGTTTAAAATGTTTCCAAATATTTTTGAGTTTAGAATACCCCCTTAATGAAATGCTATTAATTTTCAGTTCTGGTTATTAATTTTCATATTTTGTTTTAATAAAATTTCTAATTAAAAAAAACAAAACACCATAAAATCTCTATAAAATTCAAATCAAAACTATGTGTGACGTTTTTGCATATTTAAAAAAGAGAAAATTGTTGTCAAATTAATTAAAATATTTAAACACCAGAAACAACAACCCACACAAAAAAAAAAAAAAGATTCGCATCTCTAAACAGAAAATTAAAAACGTTTAAATACGTTGTTTTTGTTTTTTTTTAATCGAAAAAAACCTTTTAAAAGAAGTGTAATTCTAGAAATAAACAAGAAATCACGTTTTTTAAATTAAAAAACTCTCCGTTTTTTTTTTGTTTTTAAATTTACACACGAAGTTGTAAAAGTATTGTATATCTCCAGCAGCACTATAACAACAACAACAGCATCAATAATAATAATAATTATAAATACAATACAATTATTTAGAATTTAACATTTTAGCGCTTTATTATGATTTTTAAGAAGTCATCTACGGTTTCTTTAAATGGTCATATTCATACATACCCATGTACGTACGTACGCGAGTAGTATTTTTTTTTTATATTCCATCTACAATAATTGCCTCTTTCTTCCTTGTTTTCTAAAGAAGTGTAGAGAATATGATACGATACGTACGACACTAGCAGCAGACAATATATCGCATTGTAAGTCGAATAGATGCGTATGCTATTATTAACTGGGCTTTATTAAATCACGATAATAATAGCACACAACAAAACAACAAACAAACGGACAAACGTACAAATAGACAAGAAATAGTCTTACTGTGTGTGGAGTAGAGTATAATGAACCATTTAACAAAGAAATTAATGCCAGTCGGTGTAGCAAAAAGGAACGGCAAATCACAAAAGTCTGGTGGAGAAAAACACAACAAAAACAAAGACTTAAAAACAATGGCAAGACTTTACAATGGACCAAATGAATTAACTGTACATGAGTACCCAAAGGTTTTTTTTTATTAACAAAAGAAAAATTGTAGGCACAGATAATGTAAATCAAACGAATGAGGAAGTTATAGACCGAGAAAGCTAGAGTGCGTGTTAGTAGGAGAGTGAAAATCGAGTTGCAACTTGTCTCTGTTGCAATAAACGATTCGTGAAGTAATATCCTTCTTCTTAGAGCAGCTATATTGTCCCAGTACTGTTTTTTTTTTGTCATAAATTTGTGAAGCTTTTTCGTTGCAATAAGTTACTCTCAGAGCATTTGCCAAAAGTCTGTTCAGATAGGGTAGCGCATCAATGTGCCTTCACCCAGAGGCCCATTTGGTCTTTTGTGATTCTTTATACAAGTAAAGAAATGAGGAAGAAGGGAAAAGAAAAAAAGAAGAGAAAGACGAAGAGTGAAAGATAGGCGAAAACAACAATTAGCCTTTATGGCACCCTTACCTTCTAAAGATATCCACTTAACCAGTCAATTTTGTTTGTAGACTCCATTAACTCCTCAGTTCTTCAGATCTACCAGTGCCTCAACAAATCGTCTACCTAGCCATCTGTGCTAACCAGGACAGTGACATAAAAAATTGTTTACTATTTCCTCTGCTCCCTCATATTGCCTACATAAATCATAGATATTCGTATTTCATCAGCTGAAAAGGCCATTGCTTGATACTGCTCGTAAATTAGCTCTCATTTCCCTCCTACTCATGCTTAGGTTTAGTTTTATTCCTATAAGATTGTGCCCTACAGTCCGTTCTGCATGCCGTACACGGTTCGCGATTGAAGCGAACTTTTTCGTAATAATTCAGAAGAAGAATTCTTCGCAATTCGTCGCACTGACGACTTCTCTGTTGTAGTCTTCATAGCTTAACCTGTTCTTGCTAATTCTTTCGCAATATCATTGCCAATGACACCGTTGCCTTATTAGACAGAATTTATTTAAGGCAAATATCGAATCTTTCAAAGAAAATGCCTATGTCTATAATTTCTAACATGTTATAGTTTATTGAAGTCGCCTCAAGCCCATGGTTCAAACCATACCTCCGACATCACGAACAAAATGAAACATAGAAAATCTATTCTTCAGCGGTTTAAAGTCGCCGTAGTGTAGTAGGTAGTGTGGCCACGGTTCAAACCCCTGGTCTGGCATCTCCAACAAAACGAATTATGATAAAATATTTCCTCGGGAACTTCCTCTCAGCATTCTGGCAAAAACTCTGAGAGTAAATAAAATTGCTATGAAAAATTAGTTTAATTTAATCTAAATTAAACAGTAGGTTCCACTGGTCATGGATAAAATTAACACATACTGACTAAAGGTTTGTAATGTCCAATTTAGTAAGTAAGTGATGCAGATTCTGTGATGAGTAGCAACAAATCATCGGTACACATATTTGGGCTCAGCGCTGCATTATTTCCTTTCAAAATGCGACAACTGGGTCCTTCTGAACAGCTAGTTAGGCAGTTATCCTTACTAATATAGGACCATTGTTCAAGTTGCCGTTGTCTAGTAGGTAGTGTGTTGGCTTATTAGACGTGAGGTCATGTTCCAAACCCCTGGTCAGAATCTCCAACAAAACGAAGTGGGAAAAAATATTTCCTTGTGAACTTCCTCTCAGAAGATTTCTGGCAAAAGTTCGTTCGGAGTCGACATTAAAGTGTAGGTCCCCCCACTCATGTATAAAATTAACACACACAATATAAATGGTTTGAAAAGCTAGGTCGTAAAACTGATTGAAGGGTTGTAACGACGAGTTAAGTAGGTAAGTAAGCAAAAATAATTTCGAGCCCAATATGTAGATTCTGTGATGTGGAGAAACAAATCATAGAAACACATATTTGGATACAATTAGACCCTGCTAAACTATTTTCCTTACTGATACAGAACAGTATTTTTAAGTTCGGCAAGACAATAGCGGTGTGTGAGACATTATAGAAGGAAATCTAGATAGATTAAGGGCCATTATTACAACTTGCCGTTAACTAAAGGGGATTAAAAGAGGATTTTAACGGGCAGATAGATTGTTTTTCATTATTATATGCAGACAATATGGTAGAAGTGAGCGTTCCTACCGGTAACTTTTAAAGTTAAGTTTATGTTTGAACTTACCATATTACATACATAATTGGTCATTACAACCTTTCAGTCAGGATTACGACCTAGCTTCTCACACCACTTATGTTGTGTGCGTTAATTTTATACATGAGTGGCGGGACCTACAGTTTAAAGTCGACTCCGAACGACAGTATTTTGAGAAGCTTTTCATGGCAATTTTATTTACTCTCAGAGTTTTTGCCAGAAATCTGCTGAGAGGAAGTCGCCGAAGAAATATTTTCATATTTTCGTTTTGATGTCTGACCTGGGGTTCGAACTCGGGCCTTCAGTCTAATAAGCCAACACACTACCTACTAGACTACGGCGACTTACCATATTACATATACATTATTTTCAATATGGCAACTTGAAATATAAACAAAATGAGCATGTACAACAAAAAAGCGAAGCCCGTCGTTGCCACTGCGTTTAAAAAAAACTTGTTTAATTGAGCAGTGTTATCGACATTGCTTCGGTACTGCCATATTTTTGAAAAAGTTAAATTTATTTATCTGTAAATTGTAAGAACGAAAATAAGTTAAAGGTAACTTTACACTTCCCTTTAGCTAAAGGTACCTTTAACTAAACCCAAGTTTAACGTCAAGTTGTAATAATGGCCCTAAGTGTACAACGGTAGAACGTTTGGTTGCAATAGTACCCAGATATTTATAGTACCCAGTAACAAATTCATGTTCCGTAACATTAGTTTAAAAGGTTTCACTGCATTAAAGCAATCGTTACTGTGCTTAAATATTAAGATTTAAATTCGAAAAGCAAACTTTTTATTTTAATAAAAAAAACATGATTAAACATTTTTTTTCTCTAAAGTTATTAATGACTTTCGATTAAATTTCTTTTTTTTTCCAACATTTTTTTTGATTAAAAATTACTTGTTAAAATTAAAGCAACACCCACCTTTGTCTAGAAAATTTTACAGACATTAAGAATTCTGGGCGTTAAACCAATGAAAGTGAATTAAACAGAAAAATTTCAACACTTTTTTTTTTCTAATAATTTTTATAAATATTTTGTTTTTATGTTTATAAGAGGGAGTTTAAAGTAACTTTTTAATTTAAATGTTTACAACGAACGCATTGCTTTAAAATCTCTGTTATACGTCTGATTAAGGAATTAAGAAGAGAAAGATTTTTTTTTGTTAAATCTAGAAAAACACATAAATTTCTGTAATAAACACAAGAAGAAAGAAGGAAAGAAAGAAAGAAGAAAGAGAAAAAAATTTAAAAAAAAATATTGTTTTTGGATAAGAAAAGAAGCAAAAAGTGAAAGTTAAAAACCAAGTTAACAACTAAAAAAAAGATGTTTTGTTTTTAAACACAAAGATGTTTCTGCTTTTTTTTTTTTGGTAAGAAGCTGCCTTTTTTTCTTGCCAGTTAATCTTTTCAAGATTATTTCCAAAGCGCCAGTTAAATTACAAGTTAAATGAACATCTGTTCACCATTACAACCAAAACATCTCTGTAGGAATCTTCATGTTACCAAGCAACTAACTCTTCGTTAAACGCCAGCCATTTAAAATTAGTGCATGAGTGTTATAACAACACCCACATAAGGTCACTACGTTGATTTTTATTACAAATTTTCAGTTTTCAGGAAATCAACATAATTTCAAAAAAAAAAAAAAAAAGAAAACAAAAAACTTAAGGCCCTGAGTTTAAAAACAAAGCTTAATGTCATCTTCAAGTATTAAATTTTGGGAATATTTCTCTTGTTGTTGTTGTGTTGCATGCTGTCCATTAGTAAGTTTTTTTTTTGGAGGAAAAATTATAATTTGCACTGAAGGTTGGTTTTAAGCCACGTTTTTTTTAAGCCATGTTGTTTTTTATTTAGTATTTTAAATATCACGTGTTAATGTCTTGTGTTGTGTTTCTTTGTTTGTTTAACTTTTACCATGACTTGTTGAAAATCCTGGTCATTAATAAACTGACCTTTAGGAAAATGATTTACTGTCTTGCCCTTTAAAACTTTTACAATGAAAGTGAATTTTAAATTCCAATTGAAAAATGAGTTGAGATTATTGCCAGAAAAAAAAAAAATTTTTAAAATCTTATTTAAAAAGAAAGGGAAAATCGGATATTTGATGTAAGAAAAAATGTGAAAAAAGTTTAAAATTTTTTTGAAGTTTTAAACATAAAAACATACATACATATGTATGCATGTTGTCTTGTCATGATTTATGCCAGCATTTTATATTTAGGAAATCATTAGAATGTAATCCGTTGCTGCATTAGTATTTTCCTTTCGACATCTCAATATCAGACTGTGTTAACTTGACCACAATGTTTGGGATTTTTTAAATTATTGGCGTCACACAAAATAAAAAACCACTGGAAAGTTATAAACATGTAAACAATTGCCGAAAGTAGGACATTTTATATGAGGATTTGAACTAGCGACTTTAGGTTTGAAGATCTTGAAGTTCCCAGTATAAGGACGCTTAAGATTTCTACCAATAGTTCTGAAATACTGGAGAGAGTACATACATACATATACGCATGTATTATGGGTTCTGACGTTAAAGTTTCGTACATATTACTGCAGTGGACATTAAAAGCTGCGCAGTGTTTATTGCGTTGTGGGTTTTTGTTTAAAATTTTTTTTAAGCACTGGAGTACCTGGGCTGCAGTTGGTCACATCCGCATTCATCGTCGCTCGTGAACTTTGATGATTTCTCAAGAAAATTTCAAATTCCTTAAACGCAACTGTTATAAGGATTCCATAGGTGTTCCGATTGCCGAGAGATATTCTTCTCTCGTTGTACAGTGAAACCCAACTTCGTTGTAAGCAGAAAGCTACGAGCAATATTGCTACACTCTGCTAACACTGTACGTATAAGAAGACGACTGGTTATCTTCTGTTCTTAAATCACACGGCCATCTCACACAACTGAGGCACGGTCCAATGTCGCATTGGAAGGATTGCCGTAGAACTTGGCATTACCTCAAATGGCTTTTGCAGAAGTTGTAGATATGAGAAGGAAGACGAGTGCATGTTTCGCTTCCTGTGTTAGTGTTAAGGTTATGCCATGCAGAGGCTAACATTTATTGGCAGCATGAAGGCATCTCGCTAGACTTTACTGCACTAATCTGAACAAAAAGAGAATTCAGTCGTAAAACGATCCAAAGGCCACAACCATATAAGTAGGCATGCCTATGGATGTGGCATTCTAGCGAATAACTTCTGCAGAAGCTCTGAAGAATCTACCTCATATGTAAATAAAGAATGTAAGACAAGAACGTTATACAATACCCCAGGCAATAATCCATTAGGTTTCCTAGAAGACGTTGTTTCTGGGTAGCGATAGGTGGCAACCATATCACTCTAGAATCTGCTAGAGCACCTCAACAACCTGTTAATTTCGAAATAATTTTATACTTCGGAAATACTTTACGGAAACTGAAGCACAACATAGAATAAAGAAAAATTCGAATAAGAAGGTGGTCAGATCTTTTTGGTGACAGTTCTGTGCGTAAGTCAATGAAGTATTTGAACGTTTCTAATAAAGTGCTGGTTCTAGCAATTCTAGTACCTACAAAATCAAGAACTTTTGTATCAGAAGAAGGTGCGCAGATCTTTTTGGTGACAGTTCTGTCAGGCAGTCAAACCTTAAACCGCCTGAGCCATTTAAACGTTTCTAACAAAGTGCTGGTTCTAGCAATTCTAAGACCTACAAAATAAAGAACTTTTGTACCAACAGCAACTACAGATGGGCGGACATTTTCGGTGGCAGTCCTGTGGGGAGGTCAATGAAGTATTTCTCTCATACGGGTCCCTGAACAAGTTTACATTGAAAGCAACGACAAATCGGAAGCAATTTTTAATGCATATACAACAGAAAATCCAAATGAATTCATACGTCAAATTGATATTCCTATGCAGAAGGGCAAATAAATGATTTCAAACAACATTTATATTAGCAAAGGGGTGATAGGAAAATTAATCCGCTGTATGAAGCAGTTATAATAGGACAGTGGCTTCCGGAAGCTGCATATACCTCACAACGACTTCTGCAGAAGCTGTAATGACGAGGAAGAAGAGAAGAACATATTGTTTGTCATTGCCCAGCTCTTGAAAACTTGAAACGAAGGTGTGTTATTGACACAACATGGTTAGCCAGAAATTATTTCATAAAACCATTGGTATGACACTGACAGATGCCAAACAGATGTGATAGTTATCATAACACAATCTGTGAGTCCTGTGAGAAAGTCAATGAAATATTTCTTAAACTAAAAAAGAAGTGCTGCTTGTAGTGATTCTAATACCTAGAAAATCAAAAGCTTTTGTACCAACAGCAACTGCAACTAACAGTTATTAATATCACGCTTATTCGTTGATATTTTCACACTCCAATTGATTTGATATATGCGAACTCGAGCATGTTTATAAGTGTGTAGCACAGTAATGCCATTATGTATTCACCTGGGGGTTAAACTATTTTTTGGTTCTCATCGTTTTAATACCGTGTCTATTAAAATAATGTTATATTAACTGGATTTTGTTTCTTGTTTCTTATTTTTTATTCATAAAAACAGTGTAATTTATAACATTTCTTATTTTTTTATTCTTTGTTATAATTAATCTTATTTTTTGTTGTTTTTTTTTTGTTGAAATTTAGCCATTAAAATTACCGCTTCGTATTGCTTCATTTGAATATGTTGAGTAATTTTGTTCAGGTACTTTTGTTTTTTTTTTTTTTTTTTCTACTTATTCTTCACTTTAATGACTTAAATGTCAATGTCAAGTCTTCTTGAATTCTTTATAAATATTCTTAAACAATCGGGGTTTTTTTTTTGCCAACACTTGGTTTTCTGCTTAGATAAGTTCATTCCAGTACATACGTTGCTGATAAAATAGCAAAAAATAGCAGTAATTAAACGATTTGTTTCACACCAAAAAAATGTCTCATATTTCACGTTCTTTCTGTCATTCTTTCATTGTTAAAAAGCAAAAAAAAAAAAATTATAATAAAATAGCAAAGCAAACTGTATAATCGTAAAGCCTCATAAATAGAAAGAAAAAAATGTGAATAGAAATCATGTCATAACGTTATTCATTCATACTCGTACATCCGTTATGATGTCTTATTTTGTATCTTACATGCCAGAAAAAAAGCTCAAAAAACATGGCCACCATGATAATGAATGAAGTCAGTGACATGGGTTCAAGTTTTTAATTTTAAATTACGAATACATTTAAACGGAAATTATGATGAAATTAACCTTAGGATTGCTTTTTTCACTCTTCTAAGTAAAATAAATTCTTGCAGACAACAAGATGTATGTAAAGATTATCCCTTTAAGCGCTTCAGCTTGTGAACCTCCAAAGCTCTGTTCAGATGATTATCAGATCTTAAAGTATTCATTCACTTCACTTCACCGCTTTTATCTGACCTAAATGGCAATGGTAGTTGCCGTAGTCTAGTAGGTAGTGTGTTGGCTTATTAGACGTAAAGCTAGGGTTCGAACCCCAGGCCAGACATCAAAACAAAATACAAAAAGTATTTCTACGGCGATTTCCTCTCAGCAGATTTCTGGCAAAAACTCTGAGAGTAAATAAAATTGCCATGAAAAGTTTCTCAAAAAATATCTGTCGTTCGGAGTCGACTTTAAACTGTAGGTCCCGCCACTTATGTATAAAATTAACACACACAACATAAGTGGTGTGAGAAACTAGGTCAATAATCCTGGCTGAAGGGTTGCAATGACCAATTATGTATATATTATGTATGTAAAATGGCATACAACTCTCATGTTTAAGCCTGTGCCTCGATATCTATTTTGAGGCTTCTTGACCGCATACAGGAAAAGTCAAAAGTGCCCATTAATGAATCCAACTCTATATTGATGCATTGGAACGCCGTCGTAATGTAGCTTGTATTTCTCTGTTCAAGCGAAATAAAGAGACTTGTTGCGGAATCTCTTATATAAAGACATAATCCTCGTCTTTCTCGCAAAGCACACCGTTTATGATCGATTGGCCAGTAGAACCGCACTGTGCATTACAGGGAAAATTCGTTCTACAGGCGAACTATTCTATGTAGAATGCCATACTCGCAGAAGTTTTTTCTTTTACTTACAATATAGGGCGAGACTCAAATCTAACGTTCGTATATACTACTTCTTCATTTCTCCCATCCTCAATCTAGTTTCCTAGATCTAACACAATGCACTTCATGAGTACAGGCTATCCCCAAACAGCTGTCTGTCAATTTCCTACAACCATTCTAGAGAAGTGACAGATCAGTGCCTGATGTTCTGCAAAATTTTAACATCTAACAATAACAGCGTCGGCAGGTATTTCTTCCTATTGGCGACACTATTTTCACATAAGTTTTCAAAGAAATCAGAAAGTGTGAAGGACCAAATTTCGAAAATCATGTCAATATCCAAGAATCTCTAGAGAAGATAGTGAGGCATTTAATGATTACATTCATATGGGTTTCTGGACTCGTGCACATTGAAGATTAAAGAAAAAAGACGTCCTTATAAAAAGAAATCAGAAAGTGTGAAGGACCAAATTTACAAAATCATGTCAATCTCCTGTTGTCCAAGAATCTTGAATATCTCTAGAGAAGACAGTAAGGCATTTGACGATTACACTCATATGGGTTTCTGGACCCGAGAACATTGAAGGTAACAGCAAAGCCGACGTCCTTATAATCTGAAATTCATTCAAGTTACCCAATTTGAAGTTGAGTCAGCACTGAAAAAATTCTCCACAACATTTATGTCCTCATTTATGAAAAGAAATAAAATTCTTAAATTGAAGAATTATCGACTACTGGGTGAGGTAATATCTCAGAAAATGGACGCAACATTTCTGGAATATCTGCATTATGTTATGCAGGAGGCTTGCAGGACAATTCTGGGAAGCAACCGAATAGCTATTCACTGGTTGTATGATGATTACACCAATTGTAAACTTTGGGGTCATTGCCTGGGAGTAAAGGAAGAGTTTTAAAACAGCTCACCTCGAAAACAGATCAGATACAGAGACTGGTATGTTTTTGTAAGACCGGGACAAGGAAAACCTGTCCTATAGTGGCACTGGAGGCCGTTTCATATGACCTGTTTTAGAGAACCAGAGTTATAGGGACTATGTTCAGGATAATGTGAGAAAAATCTGACACGAGATTTATCGTGATCTGGTAAAACGAGTGACTGACTACTTAAAAAAATAGAACCAAAAAACTCTTGGATTTTGAGAATATCTTCACAATGAGATTGAGTATTAAGACTGAATGTAGCAATTAGGAGGCACCAAACTCTTTTAAGGAAGTTTCTATTCTGTGGTGTAAAAGGACAGGTCGACGACAGAAATAGAGGGTGTTCAGTGCTCGGATTCCAGGTCATGTGCGAATTCATTGCAATGAGCAGAGATATACATTTACTATTACGGGAGGGAGTGTAGTCGCCATAATCTAGTAAGTAGTGTGTTGGCTTATTAGACAAACTGGCAAACACTCTGAGAGAAAATAAAATTGCCATGAAAAAAGAAATCTGTCGTTCGGAGTCGAGTTTAAGCTGCAGGTTCCGCCTTTATGTATAAAATTAACACACACAAAACATAAGTGATGTGAGGAGCTAGGTCGTAATCCTGACTAAAGGGTTGTAATGACAAATTATGTACATACGTATGTATGTACGTATTAGGAGCGTTTTTACGTCGGTAATAGAGCGAGAACCGTTCTGTGGGGTGGAAAGAGGTGTTTGGAACGGTATATCTGGTAAAAAGGATGTTTTCTAAGCCAAATCTGATATTAATCATCAGATTTGATAAGCGGTTGGGTTAGCATCATTTGGCTACAGCTGATAAGGATTGCTTAAGTATATAAACGACCGAATTCTGTAATTTTTTTGATAAAATCTTTAAAATTTAAAACGTTATTCACGAACTTTTCTATCGCATGATATTTAAAACCGTAACACGTTAATTTTAATATTTTAGTCGTGATTAATTTTTGAAAATTATTGCACGGTTATTAATAATTTGTATTTTTATACTCTTTCTTGTTATTTTATTTTATCGCTTGAATTTTTATTATGAATAACAGTCCTATTGACACACATATAGGGAGGAGGACTGTCAAACTGTTTGTCTGGTTTGTTGTCTGCACAAGGCACAGTGAGTGTGTTTCTCTGTCTGTGCCTTTATGACTCATTTTGGTGTTACATTTTACACTTCAATATTATGTTTATTTTTGTTGCAGTTTTTGGTGTTATTGCAACACAAAAAACAACCGTTTTAAAGCCGTATTAATAAAATAATAATGAAAAGTAGTGTTACCTGATTTCTTAGGGAGACAGATAGCTCACTAGAGGGACGGACAGCCAGTTAGCAGAGTAGAATTGTACAGAAGTTTTATGTACGTTCACATTTTAAGACAAACCAAAGCCGAAAAAAGAACAAAAAAAAAAAAAGAAAAAAACGAGGGCTTGTCAAAGTTTATGAGTCAAACAGGCCATATTTTTTACGATTTCAATTGAATTGAAATTTTTTTTTCAAATTCAAATACGACTCAGCTAGGCTGTGCTGTGATATAGTGTTTGCTGGTTACAGAATTTGAAAGGGGGGAGACTTTTACCATAAATTGCAAACCATATATATTGTAAGACTTCAATTGTTGTTGAAAGCCAGGCTAAAACAGTGGAAAAAAAAACGAAATTTATATGGTAATTTGCTTAAAGCCCAGTTTCTTTACAAAAACACGTGTGTTTTAAAACAAAATAAAAACATATTCAGTTACTGTATGCAAGTTTTTTCCTTTTTTTTTTGGTTTCTTAATAACGATTGTAATACAATATTGGAAGAATTTAATAAAAAAAACTCCATAAATTTTTATGTTTATTTTTATTAAAATTTAATATAATGCACCGGAAATATTCTTTCATCCCCATATCATAAATTTTTCCTTTTTTTTCCCTTTCCATAAAATCTTTTAACTTTAAGAATGTCCGGCATAGCATTGTTGGTAAACCTTCAACTCTTGTTTCTACAGTTTAAACCGAATTTTATTACGTTTTTGCCCAAAAAACGAATTCCAATATGGAATCTTTTTTTCTTGTTTTTGTAAATAAATTTTTAATATTTTTTTCTTCTCTTAATTTTTAAATAAATGCCAATATTGCAAATTCCTTTAAAATATAATCACAGACAAAAAAAGCCACAAAATATTTTATTAAATGACAAAAAATAAAAAAGGCACAAAAAAAAAAAACAAAACACACGTAAAAAACACCTCAAAACAAAGTCTTGAAAATAATTTTAAAGAAAATACCCACAAATTACATGAAATGAAGTGAATGTATTTTTTTTGTCTGATTGTGTGTGTTTTTTTTTCGCAATACAGGGAAGTTTTAAAAATAAAATTAAAAACATGAAGAAAAAAAACATACAAAGTATAACCAATTTAGGTACAATAAGGAGCATAACAAAAACGATTCCTGAAATAATTTTCGACGCTAAGAACCTCGTGAAAAGGTGGCTTAGTACTATGATCATATCATCTATTATATTCCACTCAAATTGTATACATAACATAATTGCGCATTACAACCCTTCAGTCAGGATTACGACCTAGTTTCTCACACCACTTATGTTGTGTGTGTTAATTTTATACATGAGTGGCGGTAGCTACAGTTTAAAGTCGATTCCGAACGATCCATTTTTGAGAAACTTTTTCATTACAATTCTATTTACTCTCCGGGTTTTTGCAAGAAGTCTGTTCAGAGGGAGTTCGCCGACGAGATATTTTTTCTTATTTCGTTTTGTTAGAGATATCTGACCTGTGGTTTGAACCGTGGCCTCACTTCTAATAAGCCAATACACTACCTACTAGACTACGACGACTTCAATGCTTATAATATCTCCTTCAAACTTATTGTTCTAACAAATTTCAGGAAGCTACTCGGTGTAAACAGTGAAAATGCTTTGCCTAGCTCCCAAGTGTTTCTTCCATGATGATGATAGTGTTCATTCATCGTAAGAGAATCTTCAAGTTAGGCTCTGTGGCTACTGTGAACTGTCAAAAGACGGTTTACCAATTTCAAGTTATTCCTTGATAGCGCGATGAATGACTCAGATCTCTTCTTATGGTAGTTTACCACTAAAAATTTTGATTGTCTCGAACGCATTTGATTTAAGAACAGCCTTTGTATGAGTATTTCTTTCCAAACGTCCGCTACCACTCCATAGAAGAGTTTATATCTCCTACAGAACGTCATCCAAGTTCTCACTAACAGATCCAAATCATGCGAGCAAGTCGCATGTGGAGTCTTTTTCAAGCAGTTGAATCTTATATTGTCTATGAGGAATATTGTCTGATGAACGGTCTCAGATCTCCTCTTATTATAGTTTTCCATCAAAAGTTTTGATTCCCTCGAATCCACTTGGTTTAATAAGGACTTTGTTTGAGTATAGTTTTCCAAATATCTGCTTCCACTCCACGGAAGGGGAGTATGCACTAACAGATCCAAATAATACGAAAAAGTCGGATGTGAAAGCTTTTCCAAGCTGTTGAATCCTATATTGTCTATGAGGGATATAAAGGCTGCCACTATACATATCCAGTATCAGAATATATCGAGTGGTGATATACTCCTCTTTAGTGACAGTAAAACGACCATTAGATTCCTAGAAAATATCTAAGATTGCTTCAGAATGTCAAGTTTCTCTGGATGAGATAGCAGAGCATTTGACAGTTACTCTCATATGGGTTCTTGGACAAGTTTACATAAAAGCCAACAACAAATCTGAAGCACTTTTGAAAACATGTACAACAGAAAATCCAAATTGGTTCACACCTGAAATTGAGATTCCTATGCAGAAGGGCAAATGAAAGGGGAAATAAATGATTGATACATTTGCAAAGCGGATATAGAAAAATTAACACGCTTGTATGAACCAGTTATAATGGGACACTGGCCTTAATGTGCATACGTCTGAAGGCTGGGATACCTCAGAACGACTTCTGTAGGAGCTGTAAGAACGAGGAGGTAGAGAAGAAGATCTTGTTTGTCATTGTCCGACTCTTGTAAAATTGAGACGAAGGCGTCTTGGGTACCCAAAATTTATTGACAGAACATGGTTAGCTAGAGATTATTCCATAAAACCATCGGGATGACTATGGCAGATGTCAGGCAGAAGTTAAAGTTATAAGATGTAGTAGGTGCAATCGGTATTACAACAAAAACTTTTTGCATAACCTGGTATACAACTCTCTTTAACTCTTATACCGTCCGACATCTCAAAACGAATTTGCAGGGTACGGGAGAGAACGAAAATTCTCAATTCTTATACGTACACCGGTATATTGTTGTTTTCGTTTAAACGGTACTATAATCGATATGACCTGGACATAGGCTCTACTAAAACTTGCCTCCAGTTTTCTCTCCCACTGCCATACTTATTTGTTTTTTAAATAAAAATTTCTGTTTAAATCCCTTGAAAACCAGTTTATTGCCAGTGTCTACAATCCATAACTTGTAATAACAAATTACCAGCGCACCGTTAAACAGGCAAAATTAAATAAAAAAAAAAATTAAATTTAAATAAAAAACAATTAATTATTGCCATTAATGTTAAAAAGGAAAATAAATTGATTTTTGCATTTAAAAAAAAACGTTTTTAAATATAATTTTAACAAAAATTTAATAAAAAATTAAAAAAGAAATCCTGTAACCCTTATGGTGCATTATATGTAGTATTACAATGGGATTAGATAGGTTTTAAGTGAATGTTTTGTAGGGCGGCTGCTAAATCAAGCTTACCTGACCTATGATAAAGAGTTACGTATTTTTAGGTTTCAAAATTGAAGTCCAACACAACAAACATGAAAGTTTGAAACTTCGATGGAATATTTATTTTAATCCGCCACTGTATTTGGTTGACTAATTTCAACCATTTCAGGCGATATCTTATTACTTTACTGGTTTCCAAAATTAAGGCATCCTTTATGTAGACAAGATCCCTGATTTAGACCAGCTAGAAATATTTAACGAGTCAAATCGCATAATATTGGCTGCGAATTGATGCCGCCCAAACGTGTAACAATTCTATCTGGAAACTCTTCATGCAATAAAGCCAAAATCGCTCGTTTTGTGCGAGTCGTGGTGCCGTTTTGTTGAGACCACAATTCATAATTTTCAATGGCAGATCAAAAAAGTCTTTATTATAAGAAAATGAAGCTTTTACTAAGTCTTCGTAGTCTGGTAGGCACTGTGTTGGCTTATTAGCTCAAACATCTTGAATAGTAAAGCGAAATATGAAAAATATTTCTTTCCTTGACTTCCTCTTTGCAATCTTCTGGCAAAAGCTCTGAGATTAAATAAAATTGCCATGTAAAGTCTTCTCAAATCTGTCGCTCAAAGTCTTCGTGGAACTGCAGATCTTCGCCAATCATGAATAAAAGTAATACACACAACATGGGTGGTGTGAGAACTTAGGTTGTAGTCTTGACTAAAGGGTTGTTTTACTAATTAAGTAAGTAAGTTTGGGCTCTTATCTGACGGTAACTGTTCTTGCAGGATCATTTTTGAAAAATTATGGCTTAATAACTCAACCACACTATAATGGGTTCTACGAGCCTAATACGTGGCAATTTTGCTAGTTGCTGAAGAAAATTTTATTCGAAAAGTTAACATTGAAGGCCTTTTCCTATAGGACTCAACCAACATATATTCAAGAGCGTTATAACGGGTTTGTCAACTTTAGTTGTTGCTAGAGCTGGACTTCATATGAAGAGAGGTGCAGTTCTTACAGCTAGATATACCATAATGTTCCGAAAAATTGATAAATTCGCATTATCCGCCACATTTTCGTTACCAGAAGCAATATTTTCGGAAGTGCGTGTTTTGCGATGATGCATCATTCTGAGAGATATTTAATAGTTGAAAGCCTTGCCATATTATAGGACCACTAATTAGATAACTCAGAAAAAAATGGAATGATGGAACTCTACTAATTCCAATAAGCTCATTAAGCTGTAAGGCAAAGCCTAAACACTTATTGTTTAGGTATTACAGTCCAATTTAAGCCTGAGAAATGTTTAAAAATAGCTTCATTCTCATTAGCAATTGTTAAACAAAATTTTTCTAAATTTTTCTAATTTTTTTCTTATGTGGTGATGAAAATGTTGAAATTTTCTCTCATATTTGAAATTCATTTATTCCATGAATAATATTTTTTTGTTTATTGTTATTCTTTGTGTCTCTACATATTTAGAAAATTTTTTTTTTCTTATTTTTCTTTCGTATTTATTTTGTTTGTAATTTAAACAAATATTTATTTAGAAAGTTTTATTTGTACGTAAGTATGCAGCCAAAAGAAAAGCCCACAAATTCTCATTGCAGCTCAGCAGTATTCTTACAAATGCTGGCAACATCCAAGGAAAGTTATGTTGAAAGATAGAAAAAAAAATTTCTTACACTGCTATGACAGATGCAGACGAAGATGAAATAGTCATGCTGCTGTCATATGCAATACAAAATATCAAAACAAATAAAGAAAACTAAAACTTGTAATTAAAATTTTACACTTTTTTTTGTTGTTTTTAATGGTAAAAAGAAGGGTGTTGTAACGCTTAAGAAAATTATGGCTCTTAATGGCTGTAAGAAAGAAGATCTCTATAAGAAAACCTAAATAAATAAAACCATCACATCTAAGTGTTGTTTAATGGGAACGTTGTTGATAAAATATTGTTTTCTTAAATAAATATTCCATAAATTCTTCTAAAATTTTTGAAAATATTTGAACAAAACAAAAAAAGAATTTCTAGGGCTTACCTTAGCATAAGATTACTTGAGGAAAGTTGCTTCACATATTTAAAATAGTTTAGTATTCCTTGAGTTTGTAATAAGTCTGAAAAGAAAAAAAGAAATGAAAATATTATTAACAATTAAACTCTTAGGAAATGTAAAAAATTTAAAAAAAAAATCCATTAAATTTAATTTAAAAATTCAATTAAATTTGTTGCCAAATCGATTAAATTTTGTTGTCAATTTGATTTAATACTTTAACAAACTTTAATCAAATTGATCACATAGCTTAATCAATGACAATAATTTTTAATAAAAATCTTATTTTTTTAAAATTTGATTGAAATGAATTCTCAATTTGATGAAATTTTTAATCGAATTAATTAAATTTAAAAATTAATTAAAAATTAAATTCAAACATCAATCTAAAGATTGATTTTCGTTAATTTATGAAATTCCATAACTTTTCATAAACTTTGTTATAAAACTTGATAAAATTTTAATCAAATAAATTTCCATAAAAATATTCATTGAGACAATAATTACAACCTATACATATCCAAGAATCAAACTATCAAAAGTCAATGCTATGATGATAGGAAAGGACATACATACATTCATTACTTGCAACTACAACCATTAAGTCAGGATTGCAGTCTAGCTTCTGATACTACCTACGTTGCGAGCATTTATTTTTTTCAGAAAACTATGGATCGCGGCATTTGGTCGCTCTTAGAGCTTTTAACAGAAGACTGTTAAGGGGATGTTATTGAAAGAAATCAATTTTTTATATTTTTTCTTTCTTCAAAATGTGCAGGGACCGTAACTGTTATAACTTTTATCGTAAAAGTCAGAAAATAAGAATTATGTTTTGATCTTTATTTTTTCGAGCAAAAATAAAAGTTTTTTTTTTACTTTTATTTTTTCGAGCAGAAATAACAGTTATTTTTTGTCTTTTATTTTTTCGAGCAGAAATAAAAGTTATTTTTCGACTTTTAAAAAATTCTTTAAAACAATAAAAGTAAATTATGTTAAACAATTATTAGAATTAAGTTTTGCTATAAATATTAGTAAATATTATGAATTCTTCATGAATTAAAACAAAAATAACTTTTATTTCTGCTCGAAAAAATAAAAATCAAAAAATAACTTTTATTTTTGATCGAAAAAATAAAAATCACGTATTTAAAAAGCATCGCATTTTATAAAAATTTGGTCCAAGACGATCAAAATGGTACACTTGCTTTTGTTCTCCGACATTTCCTTGCGGTTGCTTTTTTTAATCAACAATTCAAAAATAACAGTTATTTTCGATCTCTGAAAATGAGTTCAAATTCTCGTCTAGTCTAGTAAGTCAACACACTACTCTTTGGACCACAAGAGAGGAGCTGTTTTGTTAAAATCAAAGCTCACTAGAGCAGTTAAAGAGACATGCTGTCATACCATATAAGGTAATGTTCCAGAGCCAATTGACAAGTCTTGACAATCAGCACTAGAAGTTCACTTTTTAGCATGATTCCATTACAATAAAGCTGTAATCCAGCTGGAAAGTTTATTGAATTAAGTGATCGCATTAGGCAATTATATTCACTGATATCCCTTATTGTCGGACAATAGCATCCAGGGATACGCTATTAAGGACTATGCTAGAATGTAAGGCGACGATTGACAATCAATCGGTATGCTTGTTATCCAAATTAGTCCAGGTGATTCTAGCGATGTATGCAAAATTCTTCGTCAATCTATGATTTGTCACCGACCAATAAAAATCTTTATCTAATGGATAGCCCAGCGGAGGTAACAGGCTTACCTATATTTGTATAGGGATGGACATTCCTTATGAGTGTGCTCGCTCTAATAAGTCCATCAGCTAAACAATTATTCAGAACCCATATAAGATTGACCCAATAGCATATTTCCTTTGGTAGTGTGCGCAAGCTTTGTCTAATTCTTCAAAATATACTTCTATGAATTTCGACGTTCACATTCGATGCAAATGTCAAGTAGTTTAGATCACAATAGATCTGATTGCCACTTGTAGTTGGAGATCGGTTACTCAGGATCAGTGCCACAGCATGATTTAAGACACATTCCTTATTATGAAGTCGCCGTAGCCTAGTAGCTAGTGTGTTAGCTTATTAGACGTGAGGCCATGGTTCTCTCAGCAGATTTCTGGCAAAAACTCTGAGAGTAAATAAAATTGCAAGACCATGTTACAGGACTAGCCTTCTCTTGTTTGGAAATGTGGTGTCAAATCTCGTCTGTGTTCGACTGCGGCAACCAATTTATAAATGGTCCACGCATTATAATGAAATCATAGCTTTGTGTTATCCAAACAATGGATAACAGACGACCTTTATCCTCTAGAATAATGAATGATCACAATAAGAAATATTATAAAATGCCTTCATCGATGACTCACTGCTTTAATTCCTTGTAAATTGAATTGAAATTATAATTGAAATTCTGTAAGACTACAAATTGTCTCTCTCCCAGTCGCTGTGTATAATAATTGAAAAGGTTTCTTTTGTTCTTTGGAAAGCATAAATTAAAATAAATCCTTCATTTCATGTCTTGTTTTCTCATTTAAACAAATAACTTCCGCTTTTTATTTTATTACGTTTTCTGTCTCTGTCTTCTGTGTTTCTGTTCCTTTCTTTCTCTCAACTACTGCTTAAACGGTTTGCCTAGAGAAGTCTTACAAGATTTTTTGCTTCTCTAGGGTGTCTCGTTTATTTTGCATGTTTATTTTGGTAACACACAACCATGGGTTTACAGCGTGGTTGTTTAAGGCCAGACACAGAAGTGATATATTTTAGTTGTAATTGTCTTTTCGCCAAAAAGCCCACAGCTTTGTACTTCCAATGCAATACGTAAATTGCATACAAATTAGCAAAGAACGACACAAGCTAACCACCACTGGTGACTAGTTTCTGGTTTCTGGTTTCTGTTTCGTTTTCTTGATCTCTTGGGCTGTGTATTGTGGCTGTTGTGTTCGGTCTGTTATAAACCCTGATTAACCCATTCTAGGGGTATTTAAAATTTGTTTTTTTATTCTCATTCCAATTGTTGCCTTTCTAGCAATGATAACAGGAAAAAAAAAACAGAATTTTGTTTCCATATGGGCGGTAGTTTTTGTTTTCTTTGTTTGTTTGTTTCCATTTTCAATTTTTGCATATTCTGCGGGCCACTAAAATAACAAATTTCACTCCACACCACACCATTTCCAAGATTAACAAATTTATTTAAAAACAAATTGTTTTCTTTAATTTACTAAAATAGTTTTTCTTTTTTCGTCTTTTCAGAAATGGTCATCGTTGGAAATGGTGTAGAAGCCACTTAAGTTAAATTAAGCACTAAAAAAGCCTTAACACAACAGTAACAAGCAAGCAAGCAACTTGAAAAAGGTAAGTGACCCAAACGTAGTTGTTATGAAGGCGTTACAAGAGAACGTGAAAAACAAATTTAAACAAATTGTTACAGTTCATCTGTATGTGTAGCGAATTAAATTAACTACCGTTGTATAGATAGCTTATTATGATTTCTGTTACGCACTGTATAAGATTAATGATTAGGAAAATGGTTTTACAACTGTAAAGTTCATGAAAGTGTGAATTTAAAATATTCGCAATTCAATCACAAGCAACCAGACTTCGGGAGAGTTTCTCTCCTTTTACACTGAAATGGTTTGTTAAGTTCTTTGACAGCATGGCCTTTGACAATTCTTAGCAAGTATTGCCATTCTCAAGAGGCGTTTGGATATTTCCTCTAAAGGCTCCTCTAAACGTCTCTCGGGAAATGTATACCATAAGCTATAGAGCCTCCAGATTTCAAAATTTTAATTTCCTCTAAAGGCTGCCTTAAAATTTTGAAACAGAGCCTCCGGATTTCAAAATTTTAATTTCCCCTAAAGGCTGCTATAAAATTTTGAAATCCGGAGGCTCTGTTGCTCATGGTATAAATTTGTCGACCAATATGCTAAAATCTAATAAACCCTATGTAGACTATTTCGCATTTTAAAAATTCTGTTATATTGGGATATGTCACTTCTTTTAATAAATAAGTAGCGTTCTTGTCAGACCAAATGATCACAATTTCAAAAAGTTACATTTTTAGAAACTGCTTCAATGATGGAAGTATTTCTCGGATGTAACCTTGGATAGTCTCATCAATTATACCAGCAGTACCGTATAGCTTCAAGATAGTTGTGATTTACGAATTTAGACAGAGCGGTTACTCTTGAGCAATTTTTTTTTTTGTAAGAATATCACAAGCGGTAATATGGTACGCTGATTAGACTATAAACCCTAGTAATCCAGATTGGAATATGCTTACAAAAGTAAAAAAAAAAATTCTCCAGAGAGGGACACTCAGCGCTACCTGTAGAGAAAGTGTAAGTTTCAATTTATAAAGATTTCCCCACTAAACTGCATACAACCAACGAGGCAGAGGCTGTTGTATTAGGGAAGTTGGCAACCCTGTCATTTTGGAACGTGTAACAATAAACTAAATGCATGTTTAGTTGCAAAAAAATTAATTAAACAAACTGAAACAAAGCAAAGAAATAAAAAGAAGATGGGGAGATGCTTTATGAATATATAACCACATGGACGACTGACAGCAGGATGACACTCCTATGTTCCTTAAAGGAATGAAAGAGAATAAAAAATATTTTATGTCGCTGTAACATCAAACGTCTGCGAGCATAGGCAATGTCTAGGATAACACAGAAGTTGCATGAATGAGCATGTCGCGAAGCTAAACACCGGGTTCTGTGCAACCTTTTTGCTCTGAGAGATTATAGTCGAACATATGTTTGCAATCACTATTTAGAGGATTTTGAATGCATTGCAAAAGTGATATTAAAATCTCTGCAAAAAATATTTCTTTCCGCGATTAACTCTCAGCAGTCTTTTGGGCACAAAACTGTGAAAAATACAATTGCCATGAATAACTTCTAATATTAGACTTTCGGAGTCGACTGTCGGTTTCGCTACTCATGGATGAAATTCACGATCTCAACATGTGTGATGGAAGAAATAAGGTCGTAATTATTTCGCTTCATGTGTATCCTGTCTTCCCCTTGCCGGCTCCGTGTATTTGGCTTTCTTCCTCTTATACGGCTTCCCTGCGGGTTCCAGTTGAGGTCTGTGTTTGTGGTGTCTTCCTGTAGCTAACTGAGGGTATATTTAATAAACTTTTACTTCAGATTACCTAGATTAGCAGAGCCTAGCTGTAAGGCAGTCTATACGTCTTGATTGGGGATTCTATTGGTATAAAGTCATAAACTATTTTTCTACAACAACGGTTTATAAAAGCTTGTAAAGCTTGTAGTCCTTTGCTCTATGTGTTCCACGTTTCTTAGCCATTCAGAACAACAGGCTGTCTATGCGTCTCGTTTGGGGGTTCTATTGGTCCAAAGTTATAAACTATTTTCCTCAAACAACGGTTTATAAAAGCCTGTAAAGCTTGTAGTTCCTTGCGCTGTGTGTTCCATGTTTCGCAGCCACACAGAACAACTGAATTAAGGCTTCTGCTAAGTTTTATAGTCAAGCATATTATGTGAAAGTACAATCAATTGTATGAGTTCCTTTGGACCACGCTAAGACGGTTCCAAGTGAAAAGTCTCAAAGAATTTTTGGTGGATGCTGTACACCCATTAAGTTCTGAGTGTCTAAGACACTTGGGTTAGCAATTGTCAGCCTTTGTTCCTCCTGATAGAGGCGACTGCATAAGTTTCTATACTTCAGATATAATTTTACTGAGAAAAAAATTGGTTTTTTTTAAATTCAATCATTCTAAACACATACGATCGTTTTTATAACCCGGATTTAATGGCTTTAAAGAAAATTTTCTCATCCTCTTGTCGTAAGAATGAAAGAAAGTTTTTCAATAACAACTAAAAAACAGTTTTAAAAGCAATTTTTTCTTCTTCTAATGGTGAGAAGAAAATAAACAGTCAGCCACTAGAAGAAGAAAGACAAAACAAAAGAAAGTGAAGTATTTTTTTTCTTTATTTTTTTTTTTTTATTATTTATTTTTTTTTTTATTAATTTTCTAAAACATTTAATTTTGTATACAAGCTTGCCGACAGACAACAATTAAATTGACCCGCTTAACATGAAATCGACATCCATTCAAAATCAAAATGAATTGTAACGAAATTAAAAACTCTTTTTTTTCCAACTCTTTTTTTCTTTAAGCTTTTCTTTCAATGCTTTTTTTCTACTTTTTTTCAATACAACAAACAATTAACAATTGTATGGAATTGATGTTGCTGTAGTTGTTGTCTATTTCTTTTAGTTCATTAAGTTTGAAATTGACAAGCGGCATTAAATTCTTGACATGTTTAGAAACTAATTACTACGATAGCAGTGGTGAATAGTAGTGGTAAATGATAATCGAATATACAGTTACACAAGTATATAGTGCTATTTTAAATTGCTATTGCTATTAATATTGTTGTTGTCGTTGTTATAATTGTAATTTTATTACTCTTCTTTGCTGTGATATCACGTCTCTAGCCAATACTCACGCTTTAAAATTAATGCCATTACCAATGATCATTACAACAATGCTAATGATCATGATGATGATTTTCAACATGAAATTTTCTTCTCGATATTATGCGTATAAGTACTAAGTCTCTTTCTTTCTTTCTCTCTCTCTCAAATCATAGCTTAGCCGAGTGACAGAATTTCTATTCAAAAATATTTATGTTTTCAATCGGTCGACATAAATTGTACGTGCGTATTAGTAACACAATCATACACAGAAAAACGTTATAAAAACTCAAAAAAAAAAAAATTGAGGTTAAATTCGTTAATATTTGTTGTCTCGTATTCTGTAGTATTGTGTTGTATTGTTTTGTTTTGCTTGTTGTATTGTAAGTGAAATGAGGAGTTACAGTGAGTGTGTCATCAACAGCAAGTGTTGTGATAAAACCGAAATTAAAAATTCAAAACATTTCTTTATGCTCTGCAGCTAGTTGCAACGATTTTAATCACAAGACCTGGGAAACAAAAAAAAAAAAAAATATTGACGATTTAATCAAAAACTTTTCAAACAAATGTTTTTGTAGGAAATGCTATATAAAATTGGTTATTGAATGCAAGTAAAAGTGTTACAAAAAAAACAAAATTCAGGTAATTTTGTCACTTCAATGATTTTCAATCGATAATAATGATTGGAAATTTAAACAAAAAAAAAAAAAAAAAAGAAAACTTTCTTTTAAAAAATAACACTGCCAGACAAAAGTCAACGAAAAGAAAGCACGGTAGTTCTCACTCATAGGAATTCATTGTATTCGTGTTCAATGCTGTACGAAGTGACTGAGAAAAACTATCAGGCATAGTAAAAAGGAATCTTTCTTCCAATAACTACGAAGCCTGATAGCACTTCATAATGACTCTTGGATCAGAGATTTAACTATTCCACAACTGGCATAAAGGTGGCATGCCACTTGAGGAGAATATAGAAAAGTCAGTTTGATTCAGAAATAGCTGCAAATGAAGGCACACATATAGGAAAATACTAACTTAATGTGAACATGACTTCCTTTTGTACAGAATTTGAAGACAATCCAAGTGTAACACTTTGTAGAGCGTCTTTAGTTCGTTTGTTTAAAGCCAGTGTCTAAGAAAAACTTTGTATAAGGCTTGGTAAAAAATTCTTATTAGTTGAATAGAAGGGTACTTTTCTAGTTAAAAAAAATCCTACTATAAGTACTTCACTGTACTTCACTTTCACACTCAATTGTGTTAATTGAGACATGCAGGTAGTGGATTTACTTTTCCTGTAGGTGATGCTGTATATCATGATATACATATATATCATTATACATTTGAACAGCAGTCCTGCCGATGACTATGCAAAATCTCATCTTTCCATTTATTACGTGACCTGATTTAGTACCATGCAGAGTTCAGACTTGAAGGATGTCAGAGAATTTATTTATTATTATATTATAATATATAATTATTGTTTCAATGGATTCCTTATTTTTTACGTCAAATATATATAATATACATATGTATATATGTACATAATTGGTCATTACAATCCTTCAGTTAGGATTACAACCTAAGTAGCTTTTCACACAACTTATGTTGTGTGTGTTAATTTTACATATGTATGAGTGCTGGGGGACCTACAGTTTAAAGTCGAATCTGAACGACAGATTTTTGACAAACTTTTCATGGCAATTTTTTTTTATTTACTTAGAGTTTTTGCCAGAAATCTGCTGAGAGGAAGATGCCGAAGAAATATTTATTCATATTTTCGTTTTGATGTCTGACCTGGGGTTTGAAGCGTGGTTTTTACTTCAAATAATACTTCTAAATTCGAAATTATTTTATCATAACTGTCAAGGCAATTAGAATGGAGGTTTAACTTTCTTCTGAGTGATGATAATATCACAAAATCGTAGCGCCGCATATATGTCGCCTATTTAAGTATCTTTGTTACGGTTCTATAGGTTGTAGAATGAAATGCCAAACACCGCTCTCAATCCCAGAGACTGGGATATAAAAAATAGTCACAATTTCACCCTCTAGAGGGCTACAAAACATCGTCTAGAAAGAGTTTTACAATGTGTCAATTTGACCTCCGGGTACTGTACTTTTCTCGGTCGATAAGTACACGCCCTCTAACCTAACCTAAGAGTTTTATAAGGCTGGATACAGAAAAAAAATGTTGAAGTATAAATAACACATGAGTTAACAAAGAAAAAAACCTCATAGAGTTAATTTCTACATGCACAACCTCATAGAGTTAATTTCTAAATTTTTAATAGAAAAACTTATGATAACACCAAGCAACGTCATGCTTAAATCGTGATTAGCCCAGTTTAACGAATATGATTGCTTTGGTGTGGATTGTCTTCCGTAACTAGATGCTTAATTTGGTTATGTAATGTCTACAATAGGGCACCACAGCAATATGCAGCTAGCTTCAGCGTGTAGGATACAGAGAGAGAATTAGTGTTCTAGCAAGCTAACATTAATAGCTCCAAGAACTCGATTGCAAGCATCTTATGCATCATACATTTTATACCTTGAGGACCTTAGTGCCCATACTGGTAACAAAAACTCCCTTGTGCTGCATTAGTAAGGCGTTCGCCTTTTCGTTCGTATTTTGGTAAACGGTTTAGAACACAAAATTTTGATAGTCCAACGAACTAGTTAAGTTTTCTAGCAAGCTTTTTACTACACCTTATGTGTTTTCTATTATAATTTGAAAATTTTCTTTAAAAGCTTTCCCCAACGTTATTGTACGGTAACAGATTTGAATAAAAAATGTTGCGAGTTTTGAATAATCGAGAACAAAAATTTATTGTCAAATCTTTTTGGGGTTGTTATGTCTTAATTATGTTTGATTCATAAATTTTTAATTAAAAAGACTAGATTTTCTTTATTTTTAAAGAAATGGTGTTATGTTAACGCCAGCTGTATGTTTTCTTTGAATTCTGTTTTGTACGGTATAATGTATGTCCAATTAACACTTGTCTTGGTATGCAGCCAGCGGTCAATGCTCCATATTTAAAGTCAAAAAAATTTGGTTAATTAAGCGTGAAAAATAGTTTTTAAAATTATTTATTTTATAGAAATAAAATTTAGGGAGACAAAAAAATTATTTTTGGAGCAATAAAAACCGAAGAAAATTAAGGTAGAAAATAATAAAATTTTCAATTAAATAAACCATGACTGTGACCTTAATTTCTAAAGAAACAACACAAGTTTTTTTTAATAATTTTTTTTTATTTTTTTTTTGGTTTACAAAATTAGTTGTGCTACCATTACATTTTTTTTTTTTAAATTTTCTTGTTAAAAACTGAAAAAGATTAAAATCTTTAATTGCAGTGGACCTTTCAGTGCAGCTGAGCATTATTTGGCTATGATTGTGTAGCTATTTTTAATTTTCTTCAATAGTAACCTTTTCTGTTTTTGTGAGATTAATTCGATAGCCTTGATCTTTCAGTTGGTTTTTTTATATGTATTACAAACCTACTGAAATCATTCTAAATAAACTTGATTTTTAAAAAAAATTTTTGTTTTCTTTCTTAATTTATTATATTTCATTCATCCTAATGACTACAATGACCTTTTATTCTTATTATTATTATTGTTTTCTTATAATAACAATAATAATAAATTGCTGTTTTATTTAAATTATAGTTAACTGAACTATTGTTGAATTTTTTTTTCTTTTTCAAAATTCTAAAAATTTGATTGATTTGAAAACTTGTTTTTTTTTGCTATTTTTTTAATGTTTATTTTGTATAAAAAAATTTTAAATAATATATGATTAATAAAATTTATTTATTTTTTCCATTAAGCCATAGCTTTTTGTTTATATACTGCCTTTAGACTAATTATTTAATTTTTTAATAAATTACTGTTTCAAAGTGGTGTATTCAGTCAGTCAATCAGCACAGAGTGGTCATTATTTAAATTTGAACTATTGCGTCTTATTATGAAAAATATTAAGGTGGGCTATTTTAAGTGCTCTGTGGTAATAATTTCTTGTAAAACACAATAATTTAAAATCATAAAATTACTGGGAAAAAAATTCTTAGTAAAAATCAAAACGCCTACATTAATTTAAAAGCAATTGAAATAGTATATTGACAGTGATTGCATTGATGGCAGTGACAAAAACAGTGACAATAACAATAGTAAATATTTGGCATACACGGACAGTGACTCTTGTCAAAGAGTAGGTGACAATAATCAAAACTAATCATCACAACACCTAATACACAGGAATATGTATTCACTGATAATACTATGGCAACCCTGTTATCCTAGAACATGCTACCACCCGTAAAAAGCAATGATTGCTGAAACTGAAGCAAAACAAAAAAGTTGTAAAAAGTTATTAGACATATATGAAACAATATATTGTCAGTGACTGCAATGATGACAGTGACAAAAATAATGACATCAATAGTAAATAGTTGGCATTCCGCAGAGTGACAGTTAACACTGCCTCTTGTCAAAGTGTAGGTGACAATTATCAAAATTAATCACCACAACACATAATACAACGGAATACGTTTTCACTGATAACACTATGGCAACCCTGTTAGCCTGGAACATGCTAACAACCGTTTACTTTAAAGAAACCACGATTGCTAAAATTAGAGCAATACAAAAAAAAGTGGTAAGAAGTTGGGAGACGTGCATGATGACAACCTACAGTCCTTCAACGAATTAAAGGGAATAAAAAAATGTATCTTTTTTCTGAGCTTAAATCTCTTCTATTTTTTTTTCCTGCAAGGTTAACATTCACTCTCTTTTATTATAATTGTCGTGCGATATATAGTACAGCCCATGACATGTAGCACCAATAATAATTAATGACCTGTCACGCTTCACATTATTCCCTCCGGGTGCCCGACTCCTATGCTGAGAGATATTGATTATACCTCGTCTGAACCGACACTAGATAATGTTTCATATAAGCCTGCTACCCAAACGAACCTGAAAATGCTGTTTGGTGTCAGTAATGGAAACTCTCCGCCTAGCAGTTGATAAGACCCTAGATATTTCCTCCTGAAACACATTAAAGCCGTACTAGATCCATGTGTATGTTATTGCTATTCATTGTTCTCAAATCAGAATCTGAAGTCGCCTTAGTATAGTAGGTAGTGTATTGGCTTATTAGACGAGAGTCTATGGTTCAACCCCTGTCTCAGACACGAAAAATATTTCTTTCGAAGACTTCATCTCAAAATTTTTTTTGGCAAAAACTGTGAGTGTAAATAAAATTGCCATTAAAATCTTTCTCAAAAATCTGTTGTTCGGAGCAGACATTAAACTGTAGATTCCACTGCTAATGGATAAAATTAAAACACTAAACATGCGTGGCATGAGAAGCTAGGTTGTAATCTTCGCTAAAAGATTGTAGTGGCCAATTAAGTCCGTAAGCAACACAGAATCTATTGTATTGTGCTTGAAGCGATTTCTATTCGGTAGAAATGTTCCTTGAGCTTATAAAACTCGGTTCCAAACTACTCTCCATTTCCAATTTCTCTATCTCCTTCACTATCCCCTTTCGCTCTCTTCCACTCTCTCTCTCTCTCTCTCTCTCTCTTCCACTCTCTCTCTCTCTCTCTTCTAGAACGAAATTACAATGGGTAATTTTGACCTCTGGGTATTGTACTTGTACCAATGGCATGTACAAATACTCTAACCTAACCTAACCTTATAAAACTCGGTCGTAAAGTTTGTAACGATCCTCAAAATTTTTACTCCTTTTTAATTCTCCTTTAGTTGTGGATATTTCCATTATCTTCTGTATTAATCGGTATCATATTGGTCAAATGCCCATTTAATAGGCAAAACCGATAATAGATAAGAAGTTAAATAGCTTTGCCTGCAAATTTCGGATCTGCAGCCTGCTGGACTACATTATATGGTTGTTACAATTTTAAACGTTTAAGGGCCATTATTACAACTTCCCGTTAAAGTTGGGGTTAGTTAAAGGTACCTTTAGCTAAAGTGAACGGCAAAGTTACCTTTAACTTATTTTCGTTATTACAACTTACAGATAAAATAAAATTAAAATATGGCAGTGCCGGAACAAAGTCGATAAAACTGCTCAATTAAACAATTTTTTTTTTTAACGCAGTGGCAACAGCGGACTTCGTTTTTTTGTTGTATATGCTCATTTTGTTTAAATTTGAAGCTGCCATATCGAAAATAGTATATGATATGGCAAGTTCAAACATAAAGTGACCTTTAAATGTTAAAGGTAGGATGATCTTCCCTTTAGCTTAACGATCACTTCTATCTTATTGGGTACTCATAATAATGAAAAACAATTTATCTGCCCGTTAAAATCCTCCCTTTAGTTAACGGCAAGTTGTAATAATGGCCCTAAAACTTTCTAATTTCTGTAAACATAGAATATTTGCTTAAGAATTCAATGTTTCACCATTCGACAATAAATTTTATTTAAAAATTTTTTAATTTTTTTTTTTTAAATAATTTTATTTATGCCTGCATTTTATTTAAATAAACACGTTTACGTATTACAATTACATGCCAGTTTATTTTAAATTGCGTTGAATTTAATTTAATTTCTGTAACAGTTAATGAAATAAACCTCTAATCCACATAGAAGTTCCAAAAATATTTAATATTTTCAACACGTTGTGCCATTACAATTGACATTTAGTGTGTGTTTGAAATTTTGTTTCTGTTTCTGTTTTTTTTTTTGTCGGAATTTTTAACAGTATTTTGACCATAAAGTTGCTTTTAAAAAATTTGTTTTTTCGGTTGTCTGACGTAAATGGGTCACACACGATTTTGTGTTGGTTTTATTTTAAAACAGTTTTTAATATTAAAAATTTATATACAAATATAGATCATGTTTTTGTTTTTATTTTTATTTTATTTAAGCTTAAAATAGAGGCACTTTATTAATGTAAAGAAAAAAATTTGACATTTTTTCTTTATTTTGGGAAAATGATTTAAAGGGGCAGCTTAAAATCGTGTTACTTTCAAACGGCACGATTTGATTTGAAACACAATATGACATGGAATACAATATTAAACTTTGATTTGAAACAAGAGCAAAAAGAAAAATGAAATGAAAAATGTCACCTAAAATATTTACAGTAAATTATTAACCTTTGACTTCATATTTTAAACAAGATTTTGTAATTATACACGGTGGCTGATATATAATGCAACAAAGTAAAGCGCTATATTTTTTTAATTTTATTGTTCAAAAGCAAAAAAAGTTGGAAATAACATCTAATTTTAGAATCAGTTTAGATTTGTTCGAATTGGCCACCTTTGGTACGAATTATGGCCTTCAAACGGCCGACAAAGCCATCACAGGCTGCATGAAAGTGGCTCTGCGGTATTTTGGCCCATTCCCGGCGAAGAGCGGTCTTGAGATGAAGCGAGGAACCTCCTTTTTAAGCCATTCTTGGTTGACGCGTGCTGAGTGCGGTGGTGCTGAGTCCTGTTGGAATGTCCATGATCTTCGGCCGAAATGTTTGTCTGCCCAGGGCTTCAATACTATCTTTAAGACATTTTCCCGATAATATTCGGCATTTATTTTGACCCCACGATCGATGAATACGAGCGGGGAGCGACCATCGGCCGTTACGGCGGCTCACACCATTACCATCGGCGGCGCTTGAGTTCTGGTGGCCAATCGCAGGTGTAAATTTTCAGCTGACCTCTTTGTCAAGTAAACCTGATCATTTTGTTTGTTCACAAACTGCTCAATTTGGAATGGCTTCTCATCGGAGGAAACCAAATTCGGTAACTGGCCACTTTCGTGCAAGCGAAGTAACTCCTTGGCAATACATATCAGAAACCCTGTATGTGAATAAAGTGAAGTCTGTATCGGGTATTTTATGTTCAATAAAGTCATCATTTAATCGTGCTTTTTCAAGAACGATGAAAAGTACAAAATTACAGTCAAAATAGAACAAGGAACGAAGCCTCGATTACTGAGAAACGCCCTTTCTAATGCTTTTAGTTGAAGATTTCACAAACAAAAAAGTTTTCGAGTACTCTTCTGCATGTAAACAAATTGGGACTTATTTCATTTTTATGATACTTTTTGTATATCAAGAAAATGTATCACCATAAAAACAATATCCGTAATCAAATCTTACTTTAATTGAAGATTTTGAGAGAAAAACGTTTTCGAGTACTCTTCTGTAAACAATGTAGACAAATTGTGCAATATGTGTTTTGGTACTTATTTCATTTTTATGATACTTTTTTTGTATACCAAGAAAAATTATTACCGTAAAAATAATATCCGTAATCAAATCTTACTTTAAAGGCCACTAATTCCACAAAGAAAGAATTTGTCTAGTAGGTTTTGCGTATTGAGTATGGAAAAAAAACGTACCTGAAAAGAGAAAAAGGGAGAATATTTATTTGAATTAAAATTTTTCAACTAATTATGATAGAAGTTAAAATGTTAAATGCTTTGCTTTCATAAGAAATAAAGGAGAAATAAATAAAAACAAATTAACAATAAAATTATTATTATTGCCCTGGAGAGATGCTTGCTAAACTAATGCGAACATACCATAGCACTGCTCTTAATCTATATAGGGTATCCTCCATAATATCTTTCCCAATCCTATTAACCAAGCAAACTTAAAAATGTTGTTCAGTGTTAGTAGGGATAACTCCTTGCCAATTACAACCAGGTGTTGCTTTCTGTAATACTTTTTACGCCACATAGATTCTAAATATGTGTTCCGAGGATTCATTACCTTCATCACAGAATCTACATTCTGTTCTGAACAAATGTTCTTTGAGCTTACAGTGCCGGTTACTATTTTTAGACTACACTTGGATAATCTGACGTTTGACTCCAATCTCTTCTAATTGGTTTAAGAAGAGTCTTCGCCTCCCTTCATCTTCCCTATCCTCGAATATACCACCGTTTTAATCTTATCTTCTTACTTTACAAAAAAGTTCTGGCCCCATCAGAGGCATGGAATCGGCTCTCTTCAAAAGCTTATTTGCCTGTTCATTGTCACGAACTCCCCCATGAATTGGGATGCAGCAGATGGTGACCGTATTCGCAGTTCCAAGTTGATTCATTTTGCCTTGACAGTTCTATACTATTCTCGAGTTAATCGTTTATGAATCAAATGACTGTCAGAGTATTATACTGACCAAGTTGACTAGAGCACTTTTTTTTGCAAGATATACGTGACTTTCGTCATGGTTTCAGAATATTTTGCTCTGGAACCGAATAGCTCCGTATCTGTCCCACTATCTGTCCTCGACCGTTCTATGTATAATATAATACTCTCTCTCTTGAAAGTGTATTTATACTTACTATTCAAACATTTTGACCAGAAAAACTCGTTATGTCAGATTAAGATGCCGATTCCTAAATTTTGAAAATTCCTCTTTCTCATAAATGGTACTTTAGTGGTTTTGTCCCAAGTATACCACACTAACATTCACCACCGACCTTATATCTTAAAATTACTTTGTACGATAAGACAAACAAATCTTTCAAGTTCGTGCCTTGTCGTCAGAATTATGGCGTTAGCAGTCTGACACCAAAATTTTTTTAAATATTTTTTCTGGTACTTTTTGAAAAAGAGTAGTTTTGTAGAGTACTTTGTTTGTTCAATTTGATCTTTTTATATACTTATACTTTCTCGTAGTTTGTACCATAAAAGGTACTTTTTTGAAATGAAAGCTTAAAAAAGTACTTTTTTGAAATCAAAGCTTAAAAAAATACTTTTTTTCAAATCAAAGCTTTAAAAAGTACTTTTTTCAAATTAAAGCTTAAAAAAGTATTTTTTGATTTTAAAAATTAAAAAGTACTTTTTTGATATGAATGCTTTAAAAAAGTACTTTTTTTGAAATTAAAGCTTTAAAAAAGAACTTTTTTGAAATTAAATTAAAGCTTTAAAAACTACTTTTTTGAAATTAAACCTTTAAAAAAGTACTTTTTTTAAATTCGAGCGTATAAAGAGTACATAAGTTATTTTTTAGATTTTATGAATTACTTGAAGGGTACTTTCATATATAAATCAGGGTCTAAAGGCTTTAAATATATTTAATTGATTATAAATATGCCGTATTTAATTACATTTTAAATATTTTATATTCTGTTTTATTTATTCTGGAGTTTTAATTTCCTCTGTCTTTACATTTGAATTTTTAATTCTTTTACCGGAAATCCCTAATTTTCTTTAATCAAACCAGAGACTTTCTCTTTTAATTCATGAATTATGAGAATAATTTGGTAATTAACACAGAAATTTATATGTTTATAATGCGATACGATACTATAATTATAGGCAACGTTCTCATTAAGATTTTTATTTTATTTTTTTCTTCTTAATTTTTCTTTCTTTAGCTGTTACTTTTAAGCAGGAAGTTAGAAAATGTCGCTCTTTTTTCTCTTTGTTTTCGAACAGTAGTAGGTTTTAGAAAAACAAAAAAAAAAAACACGATGTGCGTGCATGTTGGCTGATAGGTTTCCGTTTTATTTATTTACCATGATTAACAGGCAAGAAATAGTTTTTTTTTAAATAGACTTTCGCTTAAGATTTTCAATTTTAAATAATACTAAAGTCTCTTGCTTTTATTTTATTTTTTATAATTGTTATGTACAGAAACGTATGCAAAATATTTATCAAGTTTCCGTGTTATTTTAAGTTTTTTTTATTTTTAAAAATAGAAAGTAAAACAAACTCATTATTGGCTTTGACATTGAATTTGTTTTACTTTAAAAGGCTTGACGAATTTAAATACAAAAATTTAAAGAAATAAATTGAAACAAACTTTGTATAGTGCGTTGTTGGCTACTGGCTACTGAAATTAAATGGTAGAACCGACTAGCAAAATAAAAAACAAAACCTCGAATTAGCTACAGTTTCATATGCCTTGAAATTGTTAATACAAGCGTATTAACAACCTACATACATAATTGGTCATTACAGCCCTTCAGTCTGGATTACGACCAAGTTTCTCACACCTTTTATGTTGGGTGTCGATTCCGAACAACATATTTTTGAGAAACTTTTCATGGCAATTTCTTATTTACTGTCACAGTTTTTGAAAGAAATCTGCTCAGAGAAAGTGGCTGAAGAAATATTTTTCATATTTCTTTTAGTTGAAAATGTCTGACCCGGGGTTCGAACCGTGGCCTCACGTCTAATAAGCCAACACACAGACTACGCCAACACAGACTACGGCAATTAACAGACAGTTATAAAACTAACTGTCGAGTGTCTATTACACGATAGAGTTCATTCATTCATTCCATTCATTCATTCATTGGATGAATACCATTCATCTAATTCGTGTTTACAAACGCATATTAAAAAAAAAAAATTTGTCTCTCTCTCTCTCAGGGCGAAATTCGATCGTTTAATAGTTGCTTGAGACGAGTTCATTGCTATTCCATAACAAGCCTATTCTGCTCTAACAGGTACACTAAAATCTGCAGAGTGCATTTAATACGTCTCAAATGAATTGAAACTGAGACTTAAAGAGATCAATAGCCTATTGAAACAATAGAACAAAACTTTCTTACTTAATTGGTCATTACAGCCCTTTAGCTAAGATTGTCACCTAGTTTCTCACATCACCCATGTTGTGTGTATTATTATTTTATCCGTGAGTGGCAGAACCTACAGTTTAAAGTCGACATCGAACGAAAATTATTTTTAGTTTACTTCGTTAAGACTACGACCTAGCTTCGCACACCTCTTATGTTGTGTGTGTTTTAATTTTATCCGTGAGTGACAGATTGTTAAGAAACTTTTAATTGTAATTTTATTTACTCTCAGAGTTTTCGCCGAAGAAATATTTTTTCGTAGTTCCTTTTGTTTAAGGAGCCTTAGGTGGGGCTTGAACTACGGGCTCTCGTCTAATAAGCCAATGAACTACCTTCTAAACTACGACGACATCAGTTTTAACTAAATTATGACGGATTTATGACACGAGATTTGCACTAGTTTAACTTTAAAGTGACTATAAAATGGCGAGGCCATACAAAAGACTGCACAAAAGACTGTAAGTAGAATGGAATGAATCAGTAAAAACGATATGTTATCAACCTATACCCCTAGTTACAGTAGGCGAGTTCCCTGTTTAGATGGAAAAACTTAATTAACGAACTTGAAAGAGTAGTTAAGAAGATCGGGGAGCTGCTTTGTGACAGTTTTAAAGGAACGATAGGGAATAAAAAGGGCTTTGCAGGAGGTTAAAAAAAGAATTGGCGAATCTAAATTTTTGAATTTAAGCTTTACGGTTTACATTAATTTTTTTTTTAATTTAATACGGTTTCTTTAATTTAAAAAGCAGATAATTTTATGTATTCGTTTACGTGAAATGCTTGTGAATTGTGAAATGAATTTTAAATAATTTTTGTTTTCCACCCACAGGTTCTTATCTGAAGCTTTGTTTTTAGAATTGTGTGGCATGTAAATTTGAAACGTTGCCATTAAATTAATTATTTTTAGATTAGAGTCAAACAAAACCAAACAAATTAACCCAAATAATATGAAAAGTTTACATAGATAAAAACAAATGAAATTTCATATTTAAATTTTTCCTTGTCTTGCATTTGCTAAGTTTGGTTGACTTGCCAGGCTTATCTTAAAAAAATTGAAAAAAAAAAAAAAAAAAAAAAAAGAATACAAAAACAACAAATGTGTCATAAAAATTGAAATTTAATTACAAAGTTTAGTCAAAAAAAAAAAAAGTATAAATTGTTTTACAAAAATTCCCTTTAAAACAATTAAGCGTAAATAAACCGTCATTTTTTATGTTATCGCTGCACTCATTTCAATTTCAGTTTTTTTTAAAAAATAAATTACAAATTTACGTAAAAAACAAAACAATAAAAAAATATAAAATGTTGTTAAAACAAATACTTTGTAAAGTGGGACAGACATGGCAATTTACACTTGCTTCTTTCGAAAAACTGTCTCATTTTTAATGGTCATCATAAAGTCTCTGGCACACGAAATTTTTTCTGTTTTTTTTTTTTCGAATTTTTTGTCACTCTGTTAACACATCACACGATGTGTTTAAGAAAAGCCTGGCTTTTATGAGCTTTTTTTTTGATGAGCCAAAAAAAAAAAAAAAAAAACAAGAGTAAAAACAACAAGAAACATTTTAAATGACCTTCTCTTCCCTTGTTGTATTGGCTGGCTTGTCTATTTAAATTAGTTTTGAAGGGGATTTTTACAATTTACAATTACTGAGCGCGGATCATTGCAATTTTATGTGCAGTTTTATGTATGTTTCTTTGCGAAGGTTTTTAAAAACTATTTTCGTCTGTCAATCAAATAAAAATGTGACAAAATAGCACGTCACATTAAAATGCAATACAACCACACAATATTATGAAATATAACGTTTTTCTTTTTTTGTTTGTTTTCTTTCTGACCGTAAGCGAGAGATCATGCCACTTTTATGACATGTTACGAAAGTTATAATCAACTCAGGGTCATAACATTACACGAAACAAAATTAGATCAACCATGGTAGTCATACACAAAGACATTTCTGTGTTGAAGGCAATTCATAATAAAAATAATAACAGATCATAGGGAAGCTCTTGAAATAAATGACGTAATATAGTAGCCTGGTCTTAGTCAAGTCTTATTTCATTCACATAGGTAGGTAGGTAGAGGTGTCTGCCCATCCAAGAGAATTGGATGAACGCAGTTAGGCCGCATTGGGCCCATTGTGTTACCACAGTTCACCGATATCCCCTAGTCTCGAAAACCACTCGGAGCTCCTGATAAAGCGATTTAAGCTGCCAATGCCAATCCCTAAAAAGTTCCTTTAAGCCAACCATGTAGTAAGCACCCAAGTACTTCCTTCTCCTCTGGCAAAGAGCCGGGCATGTACCCAGCTGGTGAAGGACAGCCTCCTCCTCTTCCTCATCTCTTCAGCTTCTGCAAAAATCGTCAGCAAGGTGTCCAAGACCAATGCGCCTCGCATGCCCCGTAATAACACCGATAACCACACTGAGCGCACCTCTTTGGGGTTTCATTCACTTAGAAATCATACATATTTTCTTGAAGGTTTAGTCCAGACAAAAACCATTATCACAGAACATAGAAGTCATGGACATATATATGCGTTAGTCAAATCAATAACGTCAAATCGTAGTCAAATCAATATCCTATCACATGAATATCATTGGTATTGCTATTGTAATGCTATTGCCTCGCAATAGTGAAGTTAAATTCTACTTACTTGGCAGTCGTAGACAAGCTGTTACAGTATTGTAGTCTAGTTTTAGACAAAACAAACTCCATTTGAATAAAAGTTAATAACCATAACTACCGAGTTATAATCAAGCCAAGTCAAATGACACTCATTTGAGAATCACAGCAAAGATATTGCGTGTATAACTTTATTTTATAGGCAATGTAGCCGGGGGTCATGGTCAGGACAAACTCTAATTTTAGCCATAGAAGTCGTCGCAGTCTAGTAGGTAGCGCGTTGCCTTATTAGACGTAAGGCCTCTGTTCAAACCCCAGGTCAGGCATCAAAGAAAATGAAATATAAAAAAAAAATATTTCTTCGGACACTGACCTCAGCAGATTTCTGGAAAAAATTCTAAGAGTAAATACAAAATTGCCATGAAAAAGTTTCTCAAGAATTTGTGGTCTGGAGTCGACTTTAAGTTACAGCCACTCATGTAGAAAATTAACATACACAACATAAGTGGTGTGAGAAACTAGGTCCTAATCCTGACTGAAGGCTTGTAATGACCAATTGTGTATGTATTGATGTGTACTTTTCCGTACCGTATACAAATTGTGTCTTAGCTAATGTGTGTCTTAGCTAAATTACAAAATAATTACGAAAATTTATTTAATTTTCAGTGATTTATGCAATCGAAAATTAAATTATTTATTGAACTTAAGTTTTATTTTCTTTTTTTTAATGGAATTTAATATTTCGTTTGAATAGCGCCAATATAATGAATTAATTTTAATATACGATCTTCGAGCATAAAATTCTTTTTCCTCTCTCTCTGTCTCGGTGCTAAAGCCACAGCCTTGTTTTGCAATGCCTTTTAATGACTGTAAGTAACTACAATACTGCAATGCCTGCCCCTATAGATGCTATTGCATCTTATGGCAAATAAAAATCTGGACAAGGCTTTTTTCTCTGTTTGTATTAAGGCTTGTGCAAATAAAGATTGTAAAGATTTTAAACTAAAAAATAATATAAAAATATATAAGATCTGGCCAAAAACAATAAATGGGTTTGGCTTTTGGCCAAACAAATAATAAAAAAAATAATGGTAAGGAAAGCAACAAAAAACATGTAGAAAATGTTTGTGGTGTGTTGAAGCGTTTTGTGGAGTGGTATGATTTGACTTGTTCACCTACAAAAACCATTAAACGTTTTAATGAAAGTTGTCTTTAATTTTATTTGTTATTATTATTATTGTTGTTGTTGCTGTTATTGTTGGTTATTTTATGGCCTCTACGTATATAAATATGACCCTGGTCAATAGGAACTCTTGATAATATTGTACGTTTTATGTTTATCTATTAAGAATAAATGAAAATGAAAAACGGAATCATAATAAACAATTTATTTTAATAGTTTATGATAATTATAGTCTATCGCAACAACAACAATAACATTTTTTTTTTATTATTTTTGCTATAACAATAGATGAAGGGTCAGATACGTTTTGAAAACTTGTTGAAAATTGTTGTGGGAGTTCTAAAGACATCTTAAAAAAGGTTGAGGGTGCCAGGCAAATTAAACCAATGAAAAGATTCATATTTTTTACTTAAATTAACGTGATATTGAAATTAAGAAAAACAATTTAATAACGCACCATAAGTACCTTAAACAATGTACACAAACTGTTAAAAGTTCTTTTAATGAAAAAAATTGTTAAATGATACTCAAATCAAAATATTTTCTGTAAAAGTTTAAAATTTTAAATTTGAATTTAAAACAAAAAAAAAAATTCGATTATACTGACATTCTAAAGGACATAAAAAATTCTCCTACATTGGATTTCAAACACGATAAACTGTTGGTTCCGCCACTCATTACTACAATTAACACACACAACATAATTGGTGTGCTAAGCTAGGTTGTAATCCTAGCTAAAAGACTGTAATATTTAATTAAGTATGTAAATAATCTTTTAAAACTAAATGGCATGAAAGCACTTATCGCCCCAAATAAATATTTCTTTTAATTTTTCAAATTTTCTGTGCTTTTCTTTTCAATTCTTAAAACCCAAAAAGTTTAAAAAGTATAGTCTCTCACTGTTTTAAATGAAGGTTAGTAAAGTCATCATCATAGACTAGTCGCCGTAATTTAGTAGGCAGTGTGTTGACATATTAGACAGGAGGCCTCGGTTCAAATCCTCAGTATATTTTTATATCTCTGAGAGTAGATAAAAAATTGCCATGAAAGAGTTTCTCAAAAAAAAACCTGTCGTTCGGAATCGGCTTGAAATTCTAGGTTCCGTCACTCATATATAAAATTAACACACCACATAAGTGGTGTGAGATGCTAGGTTGTAATCCTGAGTAATGTAAGGATCTTTAAAAACTAAACGACACTAAAGCATTTATCGTCGCAAATTAATATATTTTAAATTTTACAAATTTTCTGTGTTTTTGTCAATTCTCGAAGCCCAAATACTTCTTTATAGATTTGTATGAACGCTACTAAAGACATCATCATAGACTAGACGCCGCAGTCTAGTAGGTAGTGTGTTGGTTTATTAGACAGGAGGATTCCGTTCAAACTCAAGGTCAGCCAATCTCCAACAAAACGAAATATGATAAAATATTGCTTTGACGACTTATTTTCAGCAGATTTTCAGACAAAAACTCTTGCTATGAAAAGTTTCTCAAAAATCTATCGTTCGGACTCGACTTTAAAGTGTAGGTCCCGCCATTCATGCATAAAATTAACACATACAGCATACATAAGTGGTGTAAGAAGCTAGGTTGTAAACCTGACTGAAGTGTTGTTATGGCCTATTATGTATGTATGTATGTAGGTATCCCTATAATGTTTCTTATAATCCTGCTATTCAAACGAACTTGAGAATGCTGTTCGATCTCAGCAATGGAAACTATCTGCCTAGCACTTGATAAGCCTCCAGGAATTTCCTTCTGAAAGGCTTTAACACCGCTCTGGATTCATGTATATCTTCTTCATTTTCCTCAATTCAGAATCTAAAGTCGCCATAGTACAGTAGGTAGTGTATTGGCTTATTAGACCAGAGTCTGTGGTTCAACCCCTGTCTCAGACTAAAGTCATAGGCTGTAAATCTAAGCCCATTTAGTTTTAATTTTATTTTAAAAACAATTTAAATTCCAGTTTAGGGTTTTCATAGAAGCCTTTAGTGACCTTTGCTTTTCAAAAGCTTTTCTTTGTATACAAATTTGAGGTTATAAAAATTCCACAGCTGTTTTCCCTTTTTGTTGTTGTTGTTGTTCTTGTTGTTGTAATATAATGAAAATATAACCTTTATAACAGTCCATTAACCCAATTGTTAAACATGGTTGATGTTATTGTTTAAGATTCCTTTAAAAACTTGAAATATTTTAAACGTCACACTTGTTTAAATAAAATACAACAAAAAGAAAGTCAAATCTAAAGAAAGAAATGCTATGACAATATGTGACAAGTGTTTTACACAATAAAATAAAATTAATTTAAAATTCTAAAAAAAAACACAAGAAAAATAATAACAAGCCTCGTATCCGACTATTAGGGGCTGTCATCAGGAATAGAAAATCAATGAAAAAAAATTTTTTTTTGGTTCAAATTTTATTTATTTTCATGGTTTCTAATTATAATTTAGTTCCTTGTTCATTATTCAGTGTTTGTATGAAGTTATTAGATCAGCAGTTAGCAGAGTATTAGCTAGTGAATATCCCTAATGTTTGCTTTAAAATACTTGGCTTTGTTTGCATATTCTTATTTTCATTTCCATTTTTTTTTTTTTATATTTTAATCTTAAAGTATCACAATATCATTTTCATTTGATTACAATACAAGATTTAGTTGTTAAACAAAATGTTTTTCAAACTTTTTTTGTCTCTATTGTTCTGCCGTCTGTCATTTAATTCTCCCGCATTTAATCTTTCGTAAACAAATGTTTTTCTGGTTGCCATAAAAATAGTCGCATAGCACAGACTTTTTATTTCAGAGATAACATTGCAGCCAACAAATGATCACAGCGTGTCTAGATTCTAAATTTAAATATCAGATGACAAAAAAGATAACACAAGAGAAATATATAAAAAAGGTTTTAATTTAGAACTGCAAGAATAGAAACAAATTAAATTGAATTAAAGAAGAAAAAAAAAAACGAAAAAAAAAACATCAAACTTTAATACGATTTTTAAAAAGACATAAAAAATCTGAAAAAAAGTTTTGCTTTGGTTATTAAAAAGCTATTTTAGTTAATTATCTTTTAAGGGAAAACAAATAATTAAACTGAGAATACCATACAGTGTTGGAAGAAATAATGGGGACAACTTCTTTTTTGTCACAAAATTTTTGTAAACCAAGTCTTTAGACATGGAACTTGCTATAAAATTTTTATACGTTTTCTTTTAAATTAAAATTTGTTTGTAGATACATAAGTAAGTAAGGATTAGATTCACTTTCTAAAAGCGACTTGAACGTCGATCCTAACCTTTTAAAGCGCTGCATCTCTTGTCTTGTCGAAAGAGGGGTCTGTTATTGAATATCCAGGCTTCTATAGTTTTTATACAGTCGACGTTACTCCAAGCTTGCTAATTCATACACACATAATTGGTTATTACATCCCTTCCGTTAGGATTTCACACCACTTATGCTGTGTGTGTTAATTTTATACATGAGTCGCGGGACCTAAAGTTTAAAGTCAGATTTTTAAGAAACTTTTTTATAGCATTTTTATTTACTCTCAAATTTTTTGCCAGAAATCTGCCGAAGAAGTATTAAAATTTGTTGGAGATGTCTGACCTGAGGTTCGAACGAAGGTCTTATGTCTAATAAGCCAACACATTACCCCTACTGGACTAAAAAATGTTTAAATTTGCTAATGGATTTGAATAAATCATGCGTAAGACTGTTTATTGAGATTCTTATCAAACATTCCGAGGTTAGATCCCTAACAAGAATCTGAAATAGATCTATGTTGCGATGTAATGGAGTTGCAATCTATAGAAGACTTCATCTGCAACTGCCTGGCCTTGAATAGGATGAGGTTCCTCTATTTATCCTCAGTACCACTTGGATAGATTTCATTATCTGACGAGTGCCGATATTTATTTAAGCTCTTCTGAGTTTTATAATGAGATTAGACAGGCTAAGAGATGCCCTTTAATTATCGCCCTCTTTCACTTTTTTCCTCCTAACACTTTCATCTTACTCTTTGCCACCTTTAGGGCAATCACAATGGACCAATGATCTCCGGGTACCCATTTCTGATTGTATTTAGGACAAACCACAAACCTACCTACCTACGTTACAATGAAGAAAAGTATATGTGCACGTTAGAAATAATAGGGAGACTTTCCCTTTATTGGTCATTAAAACTCATTAGACAGTATTATAACCTAGTTTCTCACACCATCCATTCACAATAGAATTTAAAATTTTAAGTTTCATTCCAGTCGTTAGTTGGGAGGAACACCATATGCCCTGTCCTATATACTACTGGTCGTCGTAATCGTGCAGCACTGATAAGACGGCTGACAGTTTGAACGTAGAAAATTGATTGATTGTGTATTCTATTCAGTAGTTTCGCTAGACGTGTTTTGTCGATAAATTCTGGGCACCTAAAAACTATATGCTATAAAAAGGCTAAGAAGATGCTCTGTGGTCTTTTATTCTTTCTCGTTTGTTACTGCTCCTGCAGAAATCGTTATGATGTATTTCCAGTCCGCGTATATGTGCAGCCAAAGGCTAGTGTCCCCCTAAAGCTGCTATGTGCTTCCTCAGATAGAATTTGGTCAGGTTTAATGCAAATTTTGCCCTTCACATATTCATATTGGGTTAGATCTGTTCTCTCTTCAAGTGAGTTCATTATTCCATCTTTCTCTCGCAAATGAGTGAAACATGTGTGCGACCATTTGTTTGCTGCTCTATAAAGAAATGCAAATATCTTGTGTAAATTCAATTGAATTTTCTATTGTGCCAACATTTACAAACACTTCTGTTTAGTTGTTAACTTCAGTGTCGCTGTGTTCAGCAATCAATATGAGGGTAAACGTTCAATAACACTCGGCATTCTTGTAGAATCTTAGATGTGCTGTACGCATTCTGTAGGGATTTAATGGATGCTTTACTGTCGGTAAATATGCGTATAGCACTATGCTATATACTCTGATGGCAGAGTCGCACAGCGTCAATCTTTATAGTCATTATTTCAGTCTGAATTATTTATTACAGTAGTCGGGTAGGTACATGAGATAATCTAATAATTCAGTTGTTCTGAAAATAATTCCACATCCAACCTATTCGTGTGATCTGGATCCATCAGGGAAGTCTTGTATGACATTCTCTGCGTGATGTAAACCATTATCATAAAAAATCTTTTGTTGTAAAAATAAGATCGAGGGCGCTTAGGTGTTGGATCCATTAGTTAAGTCTTGGATGATGTTCTCTGGGAGCTGTAAACCATTATCATAAAAAAATCTTTTATTGTAAAACCAAGATTGGCGGCGTTTAGGTATCCTCGATAGTCGATAGGCATATTCAAAAAAAAAAAGGAGGGAAAGAGTACCAAAATTTTTTGACAATTTTTCGTGAAATTTTATTAACAAAAAAAATCATAATATTTCCATGCTATACGATATAGTTTTTAATAAACTACATCACTGTGCAAAATATATTTTATTAAATCCACATTTGAATTGTTATTAAATTATACTGACATTTAACAAAAACAATAAATGATTTGTTAACAGAAAAACAAAAAAAAAAAAACAATTTAAATAAATTATGAAACAAAAAGCAATAATTAATTATGTTTCTGTTATTTTTTTTTTTTAACCAAATTTTTTGTCAGACCATTTCAACCATCTACTCGTAATGATTTGGCATAAAAATAAATTAAATTTAAAATAGCGGTGATTTAAAAAAAAAACAACGACAAAACAATACAAATCATTTCAAGGAGCGCCTTTAGAAATAATTATTCTTATTATTTTTATTAGATTTTGTTTAAAAAACAGCAAAAAGAACACACAGAATAAAATGTTAAAATGTGTGGAGAAAAAAAGAACATTCAATTGGCGCCACTTAAGGTTTTAAATCGATTTTTACAACGCCAGTTTATGGCGGCTTTTTATTTTGTTTTATCAAGTGTGTGTATACAAATGTAATGTGGCTCTTTTTTTTTTGCAAAAAAAACGAAAAAAAAATTAAATTCCAATTGAAAATTCTTTAAAAAACCTTATGGTTGTTCAATACATATTTTTATATTCCCCTGGCTGCATTAGTTAATAGCCTTTACAATCTGCTTTTTGTTTAAACCAAACGAAAACAAAAAAAAAACCCAGCAAAATTTATTGGTTTCTTTAAATCAATCATTTGTGTTCAACATATTTTGACCATCATCCTCCTCATCATCATCATTATTCTAATGGTATTTCAAAATTCCTCTACTTTTTCAACCCACAAAACTAAAAACACACCCAGGCAGGCAGGCTGGCCGTCCGGCAACCATACAATCGTTTGACTCTGTTTTACAACGACGCGTGCCCTGTAACATCATCAGACAATATGTTGTCTTTCTGGCTTAGAAGAAAAGGGAAAAAATTTCGCCTTAAGGGTTTTTCTTTTTCCAAATAAACAACCACAGCCATAGAACAACCATTGAAAAAGAGGCAATAAGATAGACAGACAGACAACCAATCAGCATTAATAAGAAGCGGCTAAAATGGCAATTAGATGGAATGTTGTGTAGTTTTAAACCCACTGTCATAAAATATGTATATTTTCTACCTTCTGCCTAGGGAAACTATAAATGGAAAAATTAAATTTTCATTGACTTTAACTGGGAACATATTTTTGCTTTTTTTTTCTTAGGAAAATTTCAAAAAAAAAAACTGTTTTAAACAATAAGTTTTGGCTCAAAAATTTATTTTCAATATTTTTCATTGAAAAACAAACGAAACAACAAAGAAATTATGATAACGAATAATTGCAATAACAAAACATTAAAGAAATTATAAGATTAGTGACAAACAGAAGTATAATATAGACAGTAAGGAAATTATAAGATTAGGGACAAACAAAAATAGAATTACAATAACAAACCAACAGAAGCTTCTGGAAGTTGCCATACTGAAAATAACTGAAGTATAAATACAACGAATGGATACGATCAAACTTTGAAGTTTGATCTTTGAAGTAAAATAATCTTTAGAGATGTCTTCTGCATCTCTACATAAATTGTTCTACTTGAATCAATTTGCCAAACATGTCATAAAAGTTATTGAGTAGACTTATATCATCGCTGCAGTCTAGATCTTAAAATCAATCATACACCTTGTGATGATCCTTCTGATCCATGTTGCTTGCTGCATACTCAAGTCAAAGATGATGTTGACTAACTGCTGTGATCTAATGCTGTCGATTATAATACATAGCCGTACTTCAGTGTTTACCCTAATAAGGTTGATGCTATTGTGGCTTGGACCATTTAAAATAATTTGCCAGCTTGAACGCCAGTAGAACGAACTCCGATTTATAAAAGCTTGCGAAAGCTTTTTAACTGCAAGGAGCACCGTTTCAGGGTGGGCAAATTCGGTACTCACAGATTCTGTTGTGAGAAAGAGGAGTTGATGCAAGTTATGATCATAGGAGATATTGTGTGTGTTAATTTGATCCATGAGAGGCGGAGCGTGCAGTTTAAATTCGATTCAAAATGACAGATTTTAGAAACTTTTCGTTACAATTTTGTTCACTGTCAGGAAGGAGACAAAAGAAATATTTTTTGTTTAAATTTCCCTTTGTTCGAGATAACTGATATGGGGTGTGAACCACGGGCTCTGGTCTAACACCTGCTAGCCTTCACCGATTTCAATTTGTTCACCTAGAATTTCTATAATTGAAGTGATTCTTATCGCTATGTGCTAATGAGTGTTTCACGTGCAGTCAACAAAGTCAAAATATAACGGAGACTGCTATTTAAACGATGATTTTACTATGATAGGAAGACTGTTTACGTCAGTGGCATAACAGAGATGTCGTTTGAATTGTTCATTTGACGATCTGCGTTGTATTTATATGACTATTGTGCGTAGATGACAGATGTTAACATCCTACTGACCATTGCCGTCATTGTAATACCTCTCTCTCTCTGCACTTAGTGAGATTATTTTGCTTTTTGTGTTGATTATGACTCCCTCCCTCAGCTTAGATGAAAGAGAGATAGAGAAAGAGCAATATGAAGTGCTGATTAAGGGTTTTATTATTACTTCTCTAAGGGCCATTATTACAACTTGCCGTTAACTAAATGAAGGATTTTAACGGGCAGATAAATTGTTTTTCATTATTATAAGTGGACAATATGGTAGAAGTGAGCGTTAAGCTAAAGGGAGGATCATCCTACCTGTAACTTTTAAAGTTAAGTTTATGTTTGAACTTGACATATTATACTCGTATATTACTTTCAATATGGCAACTTCAAATATAAACAAAATGAGCATATACAACAAAAAAACGAAGACCGTCGTTGCCACTGCGTTAAAAAAAACTTGTTTAATTGAGCAGTGTTATCGATATTGCTCCGGCACTGTCATATTATTGGAAAAAGTTAACTTTATTTTATCTGGAAGTTGTAATAACGAAATTAAGTTAAAGGTAACTTTACAGTTCCCTTTAGCTAAAGGTACCTTTAACTAAACCCAAGTTTAACGGCAAGTTGTAATAATGGCCCTAAGAGTTATAGCTTTCTTTAGCATTTTTGGGTTAATATTGTCCAAACGCGGTGCATTCCATTTGGTTTCTTGAATATTAAAAAATTGAATAAGAAAACTTATGATTTGATATTCCTTTCTATTCCAAAAGGGTACAAATCATGTATCCTAAATTCTTTCAAACTGTTACACCATTAATCTCAATTATTAAATAATGATAACCCTGGGTGCTTAAATTTTTATATAAAATTTATTTTTTTTTTAATAATTTCTCTCCAATTTTTTTTTTCTTCTAAAACTTAAAACCACGGAAATAATTTGACTAATTTACATAAACTGCTATTATAAAAGAAAACTAACTATCCATTCAAGCATCTATTTTATCTGTTGCTAGAAATATTTGTAGTTGTTAACAATAACTGACGATTTGTCATTGTCACCTTTAAAGGTTTTTTTTTTTGTTTTGTATTGTGTTGTGGTTTTTGTCTCACGGCTTTAAAAATTTAACGATCGATTTTTAAATTATCGATCAATGACTGTATTCTAACAATAGAAATAAAAGATTATTTTATTTTTAATTTCGCTTTGAAAATTCCAAAAAAAAAATTATTACACAATACCATGAAATAATATTAAACTGAGATTGTGTTTTCTTATGTAAATTTTTTGGTAGTCATTGTTAAAAATTTATTTTTAAAATCTTCACAGATCAGATAATAAAAAGCAAATCAAAGGAACTAACAACTTAAGAGAAAACCATATCGAAATTAAAAATAAAAACTCATGTGAAACATTAAAACGAAAGTACTTATTGTAAGGCAAGAAATTCGGGCTTGCTTTCTCGTTTCCCTTAATATAACGTTCGTCTTAATTACCCAAACAAAATCAATATTTCTTTGTATTATTTCGTGTCATATTTAAAAAATAATTTTCTCAACACTCTTCCGGCTCTGTAAGGTACAATAAATTTGGTACCAATTAGCTTATAAAAAGGTACCAACAACAATTGTAGGTCATTTCTAAATTCAACCTTGACTTCAGCAAGCAATACTGGTAACAACAGCTCAATATTTTAAATAAAAAGAAAACATAAAAGCAACACAATAATAAATCCAATAACAAAAATAGGTACTCAATACATAAGGTTTAATTGTGTTTTTTTTTACTATTTTTATTTGTTTTTAACAATTTAAATGTTACGATTTGCAAGCAAGAAAAATAAGAAAAATAAAACGAAAAAATAAACCAGCTGAGTAAAGCAAAAAAGTAAATGAAATTAATGTGAAACCGTGAAACCCTTATTGAATGAAACAAAACCAATCATACTAATGAGGTGATATTTTTTTTTTCTTTAATGCAAAAAAATACAACAGAGTGTGGCCAATGTAAAGGGTACTGAACTGTAATAGTAAAATATTTGTTTCAACCATAGAAAATTCATAATTGTTAAATAAGTTTTTTTTTTGTTTTGCATCAAATAGTGTGAAGGCAACTTAATGTCGCAACTTAATTCGTTGGCCACTATATGTTTTCCTATATTTTTTTGCAACATAAGGATTATGCGCCATAGGAAATACCGTTTTTTGAAGCCAATTTCGAATACTCTATTCTAATGTAAAGCATATTTTCCATCCTAAAAAAATGTCATCGGTCTTATAAAGTAGCGCTTGACTATCTAACAACATATACTCCGGGGTACCATTCATTATGCTGTCTAAAAAAATGAATTTCTGTCTAAAAAATGTTCGAGAAAACACCCATTGAAAGCGGTGACTACAGGCATCTAAACCCGCTTTCATTAAGCTGCAATGGGCCGCAAAGTATGGCTTGACTATCCAACAATATATACCAGGTACCATTCATTATCCAAAGACATAAAATTCTGCCTGAAAAATGTTAGAGAAGACACCCATTAAAATCGGTGACTACTTTTGATTTTTTTTTGTTGTTTCTAATAAAAATATCGCACATCCAAGAGGATATCATTCAAGTTTTCACTGTTGAATCGAGGCTATACAACCAGTTTGAAGTGCAATCAGTTGAATCTATAAATGACAGTTAGATTACGGTGGCATAACTGGGATCGAAATAATGACTATAAAGATAGGCGCGGACAAATTCAGTTATGTTGTATAGGAATATACACACGTTTACTGATAGTAAACTTACTTAGTCTGTCTTTACAAAACGGCTACCTTCCAAAATGTTAGTTGCTTTGTGTTTGAACAAAGTATCGTGTTTCATAATGCCGCTGTACAAAATATATACAATGTATTCTATTTCAAAACGTCGTCAATGTGTATTTTTAACGCAGTCAAAAAGCAAACAGGCATCGGATTTGTAGTTGATGCATTGTTTGGTTACTTTGCATATCTACATAGTTTACATACAGTAGTAGAACTGCATACAAACTTTGTATTGATACATTTTGGAAGGCAGCCAACCTATAGTCAGGTTTACTACCTATATTCTCACACCACCCATGTTGTGTGCATAAATTTTATCCATGAATGGCAAAAACTACTGTGAACGACAGATTAGAAAAAATTTTCATGGCAATTTTATTTATTCTCAGAGTTTTTGCCAGAAGAAATATTTTTTTCATATTTCGTTTTGTTCGAGATGTCTGAGCTAAGGCTTAAACTACGGGTTTAGGTCTAGACTAACACACTACCTTTTAGGCTACGACTACTTTATTATTGATAGTCATTAAGTTCCTAAACAGAAGAGGAATTCCTATCTCTGCAGGAGATAGCGATAAATTCACAGTTACCCTTATGTGGGTTTATGAAAAAGGGGACATAAAAGGTAGTTGAAAGTTGTTTCAATTAATAATTGTAACGAATTCCTCTCTTGATGGTTAAGAAAATTATCAAATACAGCTTCCTACATAGTGGCAAATGAAAAATGGCAGAATAAATCAATTTGCTCAGACACCAGTTAACTCTGGCTTCTGACTGTAGACAATGATTTCCACTAAATCATCTTCCAATACATCTGAGGAACTATTTAGCGGTCATATCGTAACGTTGACAACTGCGCATACACTTTCAAAGACTGAAAAAATACCTTTCCGTCATAACTGTACAAGCAAGGAAATAGAAAAGATAACTGAACCTCTTGTGTTCTGTTGTGTTCTGGCACAGAACACAGGAACAGGTTATGTTAGGTTAGAGTTCAGGTCATTGGGACAAGACAAGTACCCAGAGGTCAAAATGATCTACTGTAAATACGTCCTAGAAGAGAGTTAGAGAGAGAGAGGATAGTGAATGAGATGGGGAAATGGCAAAAGGGGAAGAGATAGGAAACGGAGGATATAGAAAACGCAGGAACAAAAGATTTTACGGCACATATATTTTATCGACAGAACTAGTGTAGTAATTGCTAGTGAGGAAATATACTCAGGTTTTAGAAAAATGGAGAGCAGGACTGAGAAATGTCAACCAGAAATTGTAGGCATAAAAACCCATGAGCGCTAAGGTTAAGTTGGCTGGCAGTTTAAGCTGATCACAGTTACATATACATACATATGTATATTTCAAAAATATAATTTTGATATTTCTCGAGTACAACAATTTTGGCATATTTTTGCATATTTTTATTTTTTTTTATTAATTAAAAAAAAAATTGTAATTTTTTTTAATTTAAAAAAAATTAAATTTTTTTTAATTAAAATTAATTTGTTTTAATTTAATTTTTTTTTTTTTAATTTATAAAATTATTTTTCCATAACGAAAAGGTTTTATTTTAATTATTGTTTTTATTTATATGTAGTAGTTTAACACATTTTCAAATTTTTCTTTGTAAAATTGTTTGAAATCTAAGCGTGTATCTGCTCTGTGTAAAGGTGACAACCAGTTCCAGTTTTACAAACTGTATAAAAATTATGGATTTTTAATTTAAAAAGTATAATACATTTTGTTGTTGTTGTTGTTGTATTTTTACTACCCAGAGTTTATGAATAGAATAAATTAATGAGCGAGTGATTGAAACTGAGATTGAAGCAGCCAGCCATTGGAGGCAAAAACGTGACTTAAACTCAGGCACGAGATTAAAGCCAATAGCAACAACACAGCTTTAAGGGGTATTATAACCACTTAAAATGGCAACAGTTTTGTTTTAAAATGTTTTGTTTTGTGTGTTTTTTTTTCGAAACCAGATTTTTGTTTTTTTCGTCGTATTGAAAAGCGTAAAATTTTAAACTCGTAAATAAAAATTTGAAACGTAATTAAATCAAGGCAGCTAAAAAAATTATTTGATTTAAATAAATAAATAAATAAATAAGACTTTTGTTACATGGCAAATAAATTTATTTTAAATTAAAAACTAATAAAAACAAAGCAAAACAAAATAAAATAAAAAACGCGGTTTCTTTACTAAAAGAAGAAGGAAAAAAGGTGGTTAAGGTTTCTCAATTGAAACTGGTTTAGGAACTGGACAATTTGAAAAGAAAACCAAAACAAAACTGATGAATTTAGCATGAAGCAAGCTAAACAGCTAAACTAGGGGTTTAAGAAAAAGAAAAATCTTAACAAAAAATAAGACAGAAGTTAAAGAAGTAGACAAAAAAAAAAAGGCCAAAGCAAAACGTATTTAAAGAAAACGCCATAAAAAAATAAAATAATCATGAACAAAAACCAACAGCTTCTTGAACTTTTTCCTCTCTTCCTTATAAACGTTATGTTAAAGCAAAGTAACAACAAAAAAAGAACCACAAAAAAAAGTATCCAAAAAAAGTACCCAACAGCTTAGCAAGTATGATAAACGAAAAACCACAGCCGCAACCTGTTTGCAATTCTTAAGAAAAACGACAAAAAACAAAAAAAAAAAAACAAGAAAAAGAAGAAGAATTAAACTTCTTAATAAAGATTGTAACTGAAAGGAGAAGAAATAAAATTTCCAAAAAATTTAAAACAGTTCCTGTTTATTTTCCTTTTAAATTTCAATTTTTTTTTATTAATAAAGAAGCCTTTTTGAAAAGGTCAGCTTAAAAAAGAAGAAGAAGAAAAAAATAACAACATCATCTTCACAACACACTTCACAGGGTTCCGGTTAATTATGATGAAAAAGATAATTTTCATAGGAGTTGGGAAACCGTAAGAAAAGAATCAAGAAACAGAACAACAATAAATTTGACACACTCTTTCATTGGTTTTTTTTTTTTTTTTTTGTAACTCTTTTGAACACTCGCATAAAATATACTCTGACGACCATAAAGTGTTGTTAAACACACGTAATAAAACACACACACACAGAGAATATTTTGCAAAAAAAAAAAAAAAAAATAATGAAGCGCTTTTTAAGCCAAGCATTTAAGCCAGGCTTGTATTTTGTATTTTTTGTATTGGAAAACTATTTCTTTGTAAATGTGTAAAAGCCGCTCAAAACTAAACATGTGTGTTCTATGCGCAAAGATAAACTTAAATAAAGGGAACTGATGTGTAGAAAAAGGAAGTTTATTACATACAGATACATATACATCTTCAGTCAGGATTACGGACTAGCTTCTCACACCTCTTATGTTAGGTAGGTAGGTTGAAGTGGTAGTTTTTATTATTAAATCTGACTTCAACATACATAGCGGTCTATTGTAACGCCACTGGTATACGAAGTTCCTGTACTAACCGAATTCCCCCAAACTAATCGAAGATGTTAGTCAGCACAGGTGCTGCACAATCACTTATTTTGTGTGCGTTAATTTTATCTATAAGTGGCGGATTACCTACAGTTTAAGGTCGATTCGGAACGACAGATTTTTGAGAAGCATTTCATGGTAAATTGTATTTACCCTCAGAGTTTTTGCCAAAAATCTGCTGAGAGGTGGACGCCAAAGAAATATTTTTTCATTTTCCTTTTTGTTCGAGATGTCTGACCTAGGGTTTGAACCATGGTCTCACGTCTAATAAGCCAACACTCTACTTATTAGACTATGGTGCCTAAAAAGAATAAAAAATTAGACTTAGACACCATTGTCTATTAAACAGGCCCTATATGTTTTAAAGAAATCCTTTTATAAATTCTTCGCTTCTTTTTCTGACAAAAGACTAGAAGTATTTCATTCAGAAAGCTTAAGTGCTTTGACAAAATTTGTATCATTTCGCTTCGCTTTGCATGCTTCCAAAGGCCAAGAAATGTTTTCCTCTTTCACATTTTCTTTCAATACTCACAACACCTTTATTTTTTTTTCGACTAAGGGCCTTTATTACAACTTGCCGTTAAAGTTGGGCTTAGTTAAAGGTAACTTTATCTAAAGTGAAGTTTAAAGTCACCTTTAACTTCTTTTCGTTAGTACAACCTATGGATAATATAAAGTTAACTTTTTCAAAAATGTTGCAGTGCCGGAGCAATGTCGATAACACTGCTCAATTAAACAAGTTTTTTTTTAAACTCAGTGGCAACGACGGACTTCCTTTTTTTTTTTGTTGTATTTACTTATTTTGTTTATATTTGAAGTTTATATCAATTATAAACTTAACTTTAAAAGTTAAAGATAGGATGATCCTCCTTTTAGCTTAACGCTCACTTCTACCTTATTGTCCACTTGTAATAATGAAAAGCAATTTATCTGCCCTTTAAAATCCTACCTTTAGTTAACGGCAAGTTGTAATAATGGTCCTAAAATGTGTGAACTTCTTTTTTAACGCAACATTTGCTTACTGAGGGAGAAGATTAACAAAAGCTAAGTAATGATAATTCGTTGTTATTTTTCAATCACAGTAAAAAAAATTTTAAACCTAGAAATTTATACAAACTTTTCCGTGTGCACTCTTTATTCACCAATATTGGGGGAGATCCCAATTTAAGCCAACGCTTCTTCTAATCCGTAACACCTTGCTGGCAAGTCTTTTTAAAGTTTACCCCTTTCTAAATAATTGTTATAATCTTCCTGCTTTTAATGGTGTTTTTCGTTCCAATAATAGATAAAAGGCTTGTAGAAGGTTAAATTCAATATATAGAGTTATCGATAAATATAATGATCGCTAATGAAGTTGAATTACTGTAAGGGAAAAGCTATTAACTCTGACCATTAATTTTATACTCTTTTCTGATTGTGTAGAACCAGTTGATAAGAACTCCTTATGAACTATTTGCGGTGAATCGAGAATTGTTGAGTAGAATTTTGATTGTATGTCGGTTGTACTTTCTGCTCGCAAAGAGTAAAACACGTAAAAAGTAGGAGCCCAATATGATCTTCAAAATGGCCAAAAAAAAAACAACAATCCTTATGGTTTTTGAATGCAGGTGCTATTGTTTTTCTTCTGGAGCACAGTAAAAATTTAACCCAATTTCCTGACTTCAAAAATGAAACCGCCCTTATTTACAAATTTTTCTTTCTTCTTTTTTTTCTTTTAGCCAACACTGTAATTAAAGCAGTCAGTGTTTTCATTTTTTTTAAACCTAAAATTTTTTTTTAAGTTTTTTGTATGTACTGCTCTAAATAAATCATTGTTTGTATATAAAACTTGAATTAAGAACATTTTTTTAAATTGCAAAAAAAAGGAAGAAACAATACAAAATCATAATTTAATCATACAGACAAAGAAAGAAAACCAGAAGAAATATCACAAGAAATGTAAAATATTGACGAACAACTTTCTAAAGAAATTTCATATACAAAAGGTTTAATTACCAGAAAGAAAATAACAGAAATTAAAAAAGAAGCAGAAAATAATTTTACAAAAAAGAAATTCAAACAATATTAACAAAAAAAAAAACCGAAAGTACTTGTCATTTTGAACAAACAAAACAGAAAAAAATTGCTTTCAAACCTTAAAAAGTGAAACAAAACTAAACAGAAAACATGTGTAAGGCACTTATGCACACACACAAACAATCCAGGGAGTGAGTGCCGGAGTGTTATCGAAACAGTTAAAATGTCACACACTTACTAACACAGCTAAATAATGGGGTTTTCATTTTTATTTCAGTAATAAAGACTTCATGTTTGGTTGTGTAAAATATAACAGTGCTGTGATATAAACAAGTGCATCTCTCGCTCGCTCTCTCTCTTTTTCTCTTTTCTTTTTGATTTTAGTTTTTACATTTCAAATTTTCTGTTATACTAATAACATGTGTGATGATGATGACAATGATAATAAAAAAAATAAAAAATTATAAAAATAAATACCGTTTAAGCGGCTTTTATTTGTTGCCCATTTCGTCGTTTATTTATAACGATTATTAACGATTAAAGATGGCAAAAGCAAAACTAAAATATATATTAAAATAGCAACAAGAAAAAATGTCATGTGGTTTTCGGGAGAGGCCCAACAACACTCACACATACATATGTAAACAATCCTTCTTGAAACTTTGTGTGTATAACAGCTTCTATAGGGATAGCGGGTGTTGTTATTGTATTAAGAACTTAATGAGATTTTATGTAGAAGAGAGGCAATAATTTATTTCGGTAAACAGTGATACTGTAGACATGAATTTCCTGTAGGTATAACCAACAGGTGGTTCATCTTTAATCGACTTAATGAGCGTCATTTGCAATATTTTATCTTTGTAAACAGAGAGAAACTCTTGTAGACCCAACTAATTGAAAAAGCAATTTTAGGGCTTAAGAGGATTTTAATTAACAGCTTAAATAATATTTTATATATTTTTAAGAAACTTTTTATTTACTCTCAGGGTTTTTGCCAGAAGTACATATGCTGAGAGGAAATCGCTGAAGAAATATTTTTTCATATTTCTTTTTGTTGGAGATGTCTGATCTGGAGTATGAACCCATGGGCTTACGTCTAATAAGTCAAACACTACTAGATTACAGCGTCTTCACTATTCATCTCGATCTTTACAATCGAAGTAATTATAGTCTGTCAATCCGTATTAAATAAATATTCCCTACTTCTGCACTGGAAATATTTATCCACACCACTACCAACCCTACCACTGGTTTGATCATAGCCTGAGTATTGTTAAGCAAAAACTCGGTATTCTGCTTACTCTAAACATACTGCTTTCCATCTGATCCATGCAGTTTAAATTCACTCTCATCAGTAAAGATTACCTATGTAGGTATTATACAGCTCAGAACTCTACTGGGCATCAGTATAAAAAAAAGAAAAATATGTTTAAATATTATTGTGAACACTCCCCATTTAAAAAAATTATTTAACAATTGCTTAAGTTTTTATAGACTCTTTTTATAAGAAACTTGCTGTACCCTGCGCGTGTTGCTGCGCCACCAACTAAAATAAATTTGAAGGAAAGACATTACACGAATGTCCAATTAATTTTGAATCATTTTATTGATTTTGTTTCCCGTTGTCCTTATGATTCAGATGAACGGGCTTGAGTAGTACGCATTCGGTCAGTTTCTAATCTCTCTTTTCGTTGTTCAAGTGGTTCAAGCGAACGGGTCTCAGCGGCATATATTAGAAGATTTTCCAGTCTCAATGCTCGTCTGATTCTGAGGCTCGTAATGCTCTTTTCTTCCGTTCTTGAGGTGTAGAGCGACCAATTGCTTGTCATTCATTTTGAATAATTTTCAGTGACGCCATCCATTGGAAATTAATCGCACCAACCTCCGTCGACTCATACGCAACAACTTTGTTAAAGAATGCACAGTTTACGATTTAAGTCAATTTGGGTAATTTTCAGAGGCGCCACCTATCGGATATTGGTCATACCAAATTAGAAACCTTCTTCGGCTCATGCGCAACAACTTTGCTAAAGATCATAACATGATCAAATGCACAGTTTACGATTTAATTCATTTTGAGTAATTTTCAATGGTGCCACCAGTCGGAAATTGGTCATATTCACTTAGAAACCTTATTCGGCTCATGCGCAACAACTTTGCTAAAGATCATAACATGATCAAACGCACAGTTTACGGTATAATTCATTTTAAGTAATTTTCAGTGGCGCCACCTATCGGATATTGGTCATACCAACTTAGAAGCCTTCTTCGGCTCATGCGCAATAACTTTGCTAAAGATCATAACATGATCAAATGCACAGTTTACGATTTAATTGATTTTAAGTAATTTTCAGTGGCGCCCCCTGCCGGAAATTAGTCATACCAACTTAGAAACCTTCCCCCGGCTCATGCGCAACAACTTTGCTAAAGATCATTACATGATCAAATGCATAGTTTACGATTCTATAAGGTACATACAAACACACATTCATTTTTATATATATAGATTGGATTTTGCCACGCCCCTCCGCCCACAGACCGGAAATAAAAAATCAGACTTCACAGTGTTACCCGCCTGAATATTCTGAAGATTCCCTGAAAATTTTATCAAAATCGGCCCAGCCGTTTTGGAGTCCATACGTTACATACATACACACATCCACTTTTATATATATAGATTTCACGTAAAGTTTTTAAATTTTAATTATTATTAATTATAATATTTAACATGCAGTCATATTTCACAAATATTTCACCGAAACATGTAATTGCCTTTGTTTTATTAGCAGTGTGATACACACTTTATTTGGAATTTATATTGATTCAATACACTCAATGTAAATACACATTCAGTTAGTCAGTCATACTTAATTTCAAATGCAATTTAAAACAACAAAAAATTAAATATTATAATAAAATAATTATGCAAATTGTGTTGTTATATTTTTCTTTGTTTGTTTGTACTTTTTGTATTTTCTTAACGTAATAAACAATATTCATATATACATAATGTGTTATTTTATAAACATTTATTTAAACAACGAATACTCCCTACTTACGGAAAGACAGTGAATAAAAAGTTTAAATATTTCCATAGTTTACTTTCTTAGGTATAGAAAAGCCAAGAACTCATCACATGTTACAGAATAATTTTTGATTTTTACAGAGATGATGTTTTAACTAGCAAAAAACAGAGAAGTAGTTTTCCCCTGTTCGGTCTGAAATAATGACGGAAATTAAGAAAGACTGTTACATAAGCAACGTGGACATTGCTGGGGAACTAGATAATTGACACCAAATACTTTTGTACTTAAAATGTGCAAAATACAGGAGGCCTGATGTATAGTTATTCCGCGAAGTAAGAGTGAAGCTTCCATTCACGATTCGCTGCTAAAACGAATCGCAATTGAATAAGAACTATGTGTAGATTTTGTAGATATGAACACATACATATCAATAACGTGTGAAAAAGAACATGGACGAAGCAAGTTGATACTTTGCAGATGGTGGCATAGCCATTATTGCTTCCTAAAAAAGGTAATACTGTGTGTCTATGGTAGAATTGAAAGGGAATTGTTTACTATGGTGCTCTGCAATCTGGTCAGACAATTAATTCAGAGCTCTGCTAACAACATTTAACAAAATTTAAGCAAGCTGTCTAGTAGGTAGTCTGTTGGTTTCTTAGACGAAAGGCCACGGTTCAAACCCCAGATCAGACATCTTCAGCTAAACCAAATATGAAAAAATATTTCTTCGTCGACTTCCTCTGAGCAGATTTTTGGCAAAAACATAGAGACTAAATAAAATTGCCATGAAAAGTTTCACAAAAAATCTGTCGTTCGGAATCGACTTTAAACTGTAGGTCCCGCCACTCATGTATAAAAATTAAGGCACACAACATAAGTGGTGTGAGAAACTAGGAGTAAGAAGACAGGAATGATTTGATGCATTCACTGTAAAGTAAGAACCTTGCGCTTTTAGATTACGATTTATTGCCATCTCTACAGAACTTTCTCAATGGCCTTATTTTACATTCTTTAAAGGCCTGCAAATACTGCTGCCAGAATACACAGTTTCCCTGCATTTTGTCGATTTGTACCACTCAAAATACAGAAATGACGGTTTGAAGATTTTTTGTAAAAAAATATGATTTTCCTGGTTTCAAGAATGTGTTCCGACGATTCTTTGTCATCTTTATAGAATCTACATGTTCGGGTCGATGCAACCACCATTCTAATTATGTATACTCTGAGTCAAGAGTGCCTTGTCATAAGATCGGTTATTAATCTCAGGTTATTCGTGAATAGTCTCATTTACGACTTGGATTTCCTCTTAGTGTAAAATACGAACAAAAGTTTTGATTGCCTTAAACCCCTTTTGGCTTGAGAAGGATCTCTCTTTATATTGTCTTTAGCTGAGTATATCTTTTTAAACATCCACCCCAACTGAACACAATAGAAGGGTTCTGGCCCCATCAATGACGTTGAAACAATCGTTTCAGGTCATTGCCGATAATTTGTAAATTTCGAATTAGGTTCCTTTAAAGCTACTCTTGAAAGGAGGTTCCACTTAGAACCTACATCTAGAGGCATCGCTATCTTCCAAATCTTGTCTTCATTTCAATTTACTGTGTAATATAACATCCTAGTATTTCAAGTGGTTAGATATTCTACAAAAAATTTTTTTTATTGAAAAATTATGAAATTTTTTTTTTTTTTGTATAGAAAATATAAAAACATTAAATAAACTCTTGTGAAAATAAAATCTTATTTTTTTTTTAAATTTTTTTACAGACTCACAATAAAATATTGTGCACAGCCGGGGCAGTTAAATAAAAATTCGTTACGGTGTAGTATAACAGAGTCACTGTTCTTTCAATTGATCTCTACAGTTAAGACAAAAAGCTTCAACAACAGCAACAACAACAAATAAAAGAAGAAAAAAAAAATAACAGCAACAAAAAGACGTTTAAAGAGCAAATAAAATACAGACAAAAACAGATACAGCTGGCGAATATAATCAAGCAAAACACACAGAAAAAAACAACAAAAAATGACAAAAGAATTGTAAAAAAATAAATACGGGCAGTTAAAGGCAAATATCGTTTGAAAATAAAGCAAAAAAAAAAAACCAATTAAAATTAAAATATTTTAAACAAATTTAACTCACCTTTAACAGTTGAGACACCATAATTAATTAAAAAGTTTTGTTTTAAAATAAAAAACAACAAAAATAATCCATTCAACAACAAGGAAATAAAGGCACCAAAAGAGAACACCACGTAAAAATGATACAAAATGTGAGTAAAATATGTTTTATTTTTAAATTTGTTTTATTCTTTATTTTTATATTTAAATAATTAATTTTTTTTTTTTAATTTTTTATGTATTTTGTTTATATTTATAATTCCTTTTATACTTTCATAGAATTTTCTTTATTTTTTTTTTTTAAGATTTTTCTTTTGCAATTTTTTTTGTTTTTTTTTTTTTTTTGTTAATTTTCTTCAAAAGGAAACTTGTTTTTTAAAGGCCTTCTTCTAGCCACTTCTTGATTTTTTTTTTGCATAATATTTCTTATTCTGTTACTTTATTTTTATTGCCCGTTTTTATTTTTTTATTTTTATTTTTTTGCATAAATTCTCTTTAGAAGAAAACGTTTTTCTTTATTTTTTGTTTTTCCCACTATTCTAGAAAAAATTTCGCACTTTTTTCTTCTTATTCTTCTGTTTCTTATAGAATAGAAATCTTATTTCATATTTAAAAATCTTAGTTATTATTGTTTAAATTATATATTATTATCGAACTTAATTTTAAAACCGTTAAAATGCATAAAAACGCGTCGTTGGTTTTCTTTTTTCTTAGCATTTATTTTATTTCATTTGATTTGTTTTTATTTATATTTTTTTTTCTTAATTTCTTACTTAAAATTAAACGTTTTTTAACCACCAACTCGTTCAGCAGTCGTTGAAGAACTAAATCGCTTTCTTTGCCAACATCTTTGACTTCCCCCAGAAAACGTCTACAATGGTCTGTCTCTGGGTTTTTGTCTCCTTGTCTTTGCCCCTGAACAAAAGCAAAAAAAAAAAAGTTAAAACAAAACCTCTCTCTCTCTCTTAAGCATGTGTTTTATTATACGCTCTCTTAAACGTTACCTTAAGATACAATATAAGTAATGCTTATGGTAGCAGCAAAAAAAACGCGTTAATTTAATTAAAATTTGAAGTCGTCGTAGTCTAGTAGGTAGTGTGTTGGCTTATTAGACTGAAGGCCCGGGTTCAAACCCCAGGTCAGACATCATAATGAAAATATGAAAATATTTCTTCGGCGACTTCCTCTAGGCAGATTTCTGGCAAAAACTCTGAGAGTAAATAAAATTGCCGTGAAAAGCTTCTCAAAAATCTGTCTTTCGGAGTCGACTTTAAACTGTAGCTACCGCCACTCATGTATAAAATTAACGCACACAACATAAGTGGTGTGAGAAGCTAGGCCGTAATCCTGACTGAATGGTTGTAATGACCAATTATGTACATATGTATGCATGTACATATTTAATTAATGCCAGAAATACTTTCAAAGTTCTTTGTAAAAACTTAATACCGCAGGGAATGAAAAAGATAAAGGATTGGCACAACTAGAGGCTTTTTATCACCACTTATGTGGAGCTTGGTTATGGATGAACTCGTAACAAAACTATCTGAAAAGGGGATTCACTACCAAGGATATGTAGATAAGTAAATCGATCTTGCATATCAGAGAGTTTGGGATATACCCGGGCGAGAAGAAGGGAGTAAACTTCCTAAATAACAAAAACTGGTTGTAAAATATCATGAACTAGGTAGTGCGTTGGCTTATTAGACATAAGGTCACGGTTCAAACCCGAGTTTAGGCATCTGCAGCAAAACGAAATATGAAAAAATACTTCTCTGAAGACTTCCTCTCACTAGATTTCTGCCAAAAGCTCTGGATAAAATCCATGGGCTATGCTTTGGATGTATACCATGATGTTCAAACCAATCGAAAAAAATTTGAAGACAGTTCGAATGGAGCTGGAGAAGGTACTGAGACTAGCGTGTGTTGTTGCCACATAATAGGGCAATGAAAATCATATCATGTCTTTGGAAACTTTGATTAGGCAGACAAGTCTAACACAAAATTCATTAGGAAGCATCGTGAGCTAATAAATTGAGTGGCTACCTAGCAGTTCTCTCCCTTTGTTGGAAAATTACAATAAGAGGAGATTTGAATCATGCATCTGATTGTACAGAAATAACCAGACATTAACTACTGGTATTTTGATAGGGCGCTATATACCCTATATCTGTTCAGAATCGTAATCGTTTGTCAAGCAACATATAGTTTCTGTAATTATGAGCTTGAGTCCATAATTCACATTCTTAGAACCTTTGAGGTATTAAAATCTATATCAAGCGCTGGACAGGGACTTGGTCTTGTTGACATCGAGCAGCATCCTGAAGTTTTTTAGGATAATGCAGCAATAGATTCCTTAAATGAATTGTGGTGCGTACGAGGCAGATAATATAGAAACTCTTGCCAATGTTGGATAAAAATCTGCTTAAAATCCAAAGCAACACGCTTAGCGTAGTGGAAGGAGTTATTACTGGTAGTGACTTCTGCAGGATCTCTAGGATGGAGGCCGCATTATATTGTAGGGGAAGGATGCATCTGATCTTCTACGATGCAGATAATCTCATTCATATGTCGATAGATAAAAATCGGCTGAAAATCCAAAGCAAGACGTTTAGCGTAGTTGAAGTGGTTATTACTGGACACTACATTGTGGGTACGGTCTTGGAGGTAGTGACTGCTGCTGGTCGAGGTCGCATTATATTATACGAGAAGGAAGCACCTGACAATCTATTATGCAGATAATCTCACTGATATGTCGATAATAATTATTGATAGAAGGTTCTAGTGTTCTGAATAATGGACCATATGTGGTGTAAGTGCGTCTACCATCTTGTGATGACTGTGAACCGCTCTGTCGAATGTCAGAAGAATGTTAACACGTGTCTGAACGGCAAGCGAAAATGACCGTTTCGGATTTCGGTCATCAGAAATAATCATTTAATTTTGCGTTTTTTTATTTAAGCGCTTTTCTTTTATTCAAACACCTGGGCACACTTTTTATCCATTCTAGTGTGTAGTGAAGAGTATGTACTTGCATGAGAGTGCGAGTATTTTATTTGCCGTGTGTTATTTTTATACTCAGCTTACAAATGTTGCTCACCTGAGTTTTATATTTCAAAAGTGTTTGTTTTTTTATTTTTATTTTCTGAGTTTCGTTTTGTTTTGTTTAACGTCTGCTGTCTTGAGTTTTTGTTGTTAAATGCTGCTGGTATGTTGTGTGATATATGTTTTGGTGTGTGTTAATCAGTTGTTCATGGTTTTCATTACAATTGATGGGGATCGTATCGGTTCTTGTTTTGTTCATATATTTATTCATTTGTTTAAATTTTCTTGTTACACTTTGTTTTTGTTTTATGCACACACATCAGTATAAATGGCTCTATTTTTGTGATTTCTGTAGTGTTATTTTCAGTGTTGCCACCTTGTGTGTAATTACACATATTGTGTGTAACTTTTGATTGTGTGTGTAGCATGTGTGTAATTAGTTTCGTGTGTAATTTGTGTGTAATTTTACTTTTTGTTCTACCTTTTTCTTTAATCGCTAATTTTTAACAGTCAATTTGTTAACACTGATTTGTTTTATAAATTTATTGCAATTTCCAACACTAGTTTGAAAAATTAAACACCTACATCATTCTCTTTCTACATGTAAAGGCGCCAAGAGACGATCAAATAAATTCATCAAATAATACATCAGTGTGCGTGTGGTGTGCTTGACGTTTAAATGGAGACGTTTAAATAAATACGTCAATCATTATTTTAATTTCGTAGTGTTTGGATGCCAAAATATTTTCTTCGCATGACGATTTATTGCTATTAACATCGTGAAATATTGTAATAAGCTTCCAGTTTTACCTTCCATAAAACTGGTAAACACTGGTATTTCTCAATAAATTGCAAAATATTATTTTTTTCATCTGCAAATTCCTACATGACGGCAATAAAATTATTAGTTATTATCCGCGTATGTCTTCATTACTACAATATCAGAACAAATGAGAAATGCTTGTCAATCAGAAATTTAGGCAATCAAATAAAAAGTCATCAAATGAAAAAATCAAAATTTTTTGATTTTCATCAATCAAAGCCGACAACGTGTACGTGTAGAACGACAACACGCGTCCATATGTATAAGGCGTTAATGATTTCATTTGATCGTCTCCAGGTGCCTTAAGGCTAATGTTTGCAATTACAAGTCTTTTGTTTTATGTATATTATTTTAAGTATGTATATGAGTATATAATTTTATTGATTACATAATATATGTACGCAATATTTGTAAAAATAGAATTTTGTGTGTAATTTTTTTTTCATATGTGTAATTTCGATGCCAGTTGTGTGTAAGTCATAAAGCTGTTGGTGGCAACACTGGTTATTTTCCTTATGTGTACGTTCTACTCTTATTTCCGTTCTCTCCTCTCACTGTAATTATTTCTCTTTTGGGGAACGACACTCTCGTCTTAAAATTTTGTTTAAAAAGTGCAGGTGAGAATAGTTTAACTTCTGTTGTTGTTTTATTTTAAAAGAGAGAAAATGAAAGAGTCAAGAGCTTAAGTGCATTGGTGTTAGTAACTCTTTAATAAGAATTTATCGCGTGTTACAAAAAGGTACTTTTTTCAGAAGAAAAAAAAAGTACTTTTTAGAAGAAACAAAAAAACCTAAATTAAGATTATAATTTTCAAGATAAATAAAAAACTACCACGACTACCTTTATTTTCTCATCTAAGTCAAATATATGATTACACTATGATGCTGACCTCTTTAGATGGCCGAGTATAAGAACACAAACATATGCCAACCGATTACAAGTTGTAGGGATTCCACTGAAACCCTAAGAATAGAGGCAATTTTCAGCAGGTTGTTAGGAAAGTGATAAAAGTTATCACTAATGCTAGCTTTCATAGACCACACTGTCAAAAAAGGTCATCTCATGAATCTCTTTCTACTTAAGAGCGACGTATTATAGCGTCTGAGGCTGTGGGCAATTGTTTCGTATTCCTGTCTATCATTAAAACTTTACTTTCCATCCTAATCCATATTAGCCAATGTCTAATTCCTTTCGTTGGCATGTTTTTTAATTACTGGCCAATACAGAGATGTTCTAAAAGTATAAAGTACCCAAATCTGTCGTGTTTTTGCTACATTGAACAGAATTTAGTATAGGCTCCGAAGATTTCTTCTGGCGTGGTTGTAAACCTATATCTTTAACACCCAACCGGTGGTTGGGTTGTCCTTCTTCATAAACAACGACCCACTTTGGTCTGCGTTTAGACCCATTTTGATACCACAATTAATATCCAACTCCGAGGTCAAGAACATTCACACTAAAATGTGAAGCTTGAAGTGAAATAAGTCTCTTCGTTTTGTGTGGAAGTGCCAAGTGTATCCGAAAGCCTTCCAATAAGACAGCGGCTCGTGAGAATCGCTATTGTGCGATGGATTTAAGGACAAAAGTGAACCAGTCCTCTTTTTTAATCCATACAAGTTCAGGGATATTGTATGAACCATCCGGCTGCTAATGCTGTTGAGCCTCCCTTTAAAACAACCGGAGACCGGATGGGAATACTTAGTCTGACTGGTCTCCTAGGACTTAAGCCTTATGCCCTGGAACTCTTGTAAAAGTTACCGCTGAATGATTTCAGATTGCCCTGAGAAATACTCCACATCAGACCAGAAGTTCATACTTGGAATTGTAAAATCAAATTTCATATTCAGATGGATGTGTTTATGTCTGTCAAACACTCAGTGTCAATTCTTTTACATTATACTTCTGATTTCCAGACCCCTGTTCATGATAGTTTCCTACCACACATCAGAAAGAATGAAGATTTCAAGGAGCTTTTAACAAACAGATGAGACTAAATTTTATAGACGGCCAATACTTATATACATACATACATAATTGGCCATTACAACCCTTCAGTCAGGATTACGGTCTAGCTTCTCACACCACTCATGTTGTGTGCGTTAATTTTATACGTGAGTGGCGGTAGCTACAGTTTAAAGTCGATTCCGAACGACCCATTTTTGAGAAACTTTTTCATGGCAGGTTTATTTGTTCTCAGAGTTTTTGCCAGAAATCTGCTGAGAGGATATCGCCGAAGAAATATTTTTTTTCATATTTCGTTTTGATGCCTGACCTGGGATACGAACCCGGGCTTTACGCCTAATAAGCCAACACACTACCTACTAGACTACGGCGGCCAATACTTACCCTATGAAAATAGCGATTTGTTTAAGGTCTTCGCGGATGCATTTAAATTGAAGTCAGGAATCGGCGGAGATTTCTATACTAAGTGAATGGACAAGAAGTTTGTGTTTGAATGGAGTGTCCTCCTAGCCAATGTTCTGCAGTCTTCACGGCTGGTAACTGAGTAGCGTATTCAAATAGCATCAGAATATTAAACAGCACTATAAGTCTTGCATGATGTTTACATCACTTAATGAAATGGCAAGACATTCTAATGCGACCTTTACCTGCAGGAATGGTCCTTCAGCCTATAAGGAAAGTAGAGTATCTGATAGGCTTTCTAACACAGATATTAAGCTGGCAATCTTTTCACATAAAGGTGAGGTAGTTTCGTTGCTTCTGAAGTTGGATTAGCCTGGATGATACAAGTAACTTTTATGTGCTTCTTCAATAAGAATCGGTCTAGCTCCGTTACTAAAACTATACGATATCAGTCACAGGCATGATTTATAGGATTTCTCTTTATAAAACTTTATTTCAAAAATTTTAGTATAAAATAAAGAGGGCATTGATTTATTTTTCTATTAATGCAGGTATCATGCTCACTTTCCTTTTACACTTACTGTACAATAAGTGTCATCATGATTCCCTGATAAATTTTCTAATACTACAACTATTTTTTTTTATTAATTTTTGTATTTTTAAATAAATACCAACACATTTTATTTTTATTATTAAATGAATAAAATAATTTAATTACATTTAAAAATAAAACAATACAGTTTTCTTTATCTTTAACTAGTTTTCTGGCAATAAATTTTGAAATTTCTCTGTGATATATCAAACACAGTGCCCCTTTTCAAATCACTTTTTAGATAACCTTTTAACATAAGATTTTTATTTTTTTAAATTATTTTTTTTTGTTATAAATAACTGAGATAAAGTGATTTTTTTCTGTAACTATTTACTTAAGGGCATGCGAACAAGTGCACTAACAAGTGCAAGTGCACAGTTACCACATCTCATCTCGTCTATTGCCTTCACTTTTACTTTGAAAAGCCGTTCAAATGAGATGCAATAGAGTGCTTAACACAGCAGCCATGTACTTGAAAATGCTAAGAGCCATTTAAATAAATTTTATATTTTTTAATAAATCTTTTAAAAAAAGTAATAAAAAAGTGTGTCTTTTTATGTAACATTTTGATAAAACCTTTAAATATTACAGTGAGAAGTTCTCTATCTTTAAAAATGAGTGAAAGTCTGGCACATTAATGCCAATTTACTCTTCTATTAAACAAAGGCCAATAATATATGGCAGAATTATTGATATTTTACGAAGAGAAACAATATCGAAATGATTTGCTCGTTTTCGATGTGATAATTTTGATATTAAAGATGCATCTCTCTGGGCGAACAATCAAAAAAAAAAAAAAATAATAAATCTTGAAAAAAAATGAAAAAAATCGACACAAAAACACCGTGAACTATGGAAAACTAATGCACACAATGAAATAAAGAACACTTCCATTGAAACTCTGCACTTGCAATAAGGTATTGAGTAGAAAATGGATAATTTACTGGGTCAACCCAGTAATGGTCAGAATCATTTTAACCTACGGATGCCTGGTTTAAAGAAAATCACTCGGCAAGATAACGAATCTTTTGTCACAGGAAATATAACCAACTTACTGCATTGTTAGTACCCGTGCGTTGTGAAATACATCTACAGTGAGCGTTAAAAGAAACTGTACATTAAGGATAAAATTCTAAAAATCATCAAACTCAACTTTTACCACTTAAGGAGAGTGTCCGAAAAATTTTTACAATATTTCGAAATTTTTTGTAATTCTTTTGTTTGTTTTAATTTTAAAAACTAGCAAATAAACAATTTTAAAATAAAAATAATGGTAATTTATTAATGTATATATTTTTTAATGTACAGTTTCTTTTGACGCTCACTATACATCGGCGCTGGAGGCGATTCTAGCACTTTTGAGCAAAATGTTCAGTTCTGTTAATGCCACATAGATATCTGCCGTTTTCTAAATAGTATTTCCTTCAGCGATCTGACAAAATATCGGCAGTAGCATTTTCAATACTGGCCTTTTGCTCATTTATAATAATTCGATAGGTTACGTTCCTGTACAGTGACATGAGCTGACACTTAAGCTATCGCTCGTGCATAATTCGATAGGTTACGTTCCTGTGCAGTGACATGAGCTGCTTCGCTATTCCTCTGTAGCAAAGTTTGTTCCATTGGCCAGAATATTGTAGGGTATCGGAGGCCTTCTTAAACAGTTTCCATGAATATTAGCTACAATGGAAATTTAGACTCTATTGCATGATTATGCGTAAAATATTGTCAGGACGAAAACCATCCTGTTCATTGCTAAAGTCATTGGCAAGAATATCTGCCCGTCGCTTGTTCAGTAGATTCGCATTCATCTTGTTTACCCTGCTATTGAAGTTGCCGTAGTCTAGTAGGTTGTGTATTGGCTTATTATACGTGAAGTCTCTGTTCAAACCCCAGGTCAGACATCTCCAACAAAATGAAATATAAAAAATATTTTTTCAGCGGCTGCCTCTCAGCAGATTTCTGGCAAAAACTCTGAGAGTACAAAAAATGGTTATAAGAAAGTTTCTCAAAAATCTGTCGTTCGGAATCGACTTTAAACAGTTGGTCCCGCCACTCAAGTATAAAATTTACACAAGCAGCTTACTAGGCAGCTCTCCTTTCTTTTTTTTATTAGCTCATCATTCAATTCGCCGCTAAGACTACCTGTAACGAAAAATTCATTTGAATTTGGTCATATGAGTTGGGCACTTACAGTGGGATATTCTTAAACAATTTGAGAGCCATTTTATCGTTTCCAGGAAACTTTGTGTTCTAAAGGCTCTTCATTCCATTTTCTAATTCAAACAAACTGGTATATTCGCTGATTATGTTCTGCGTAACTGCTATGGTGTATAAACTGTAACAAATTTACGATAAATTTGTAAAAAATTGGAAATTTTGAAAAAATTATAAAAAGTGTCGAGACAACATGATATGAACTTCAACAATCCCAGGAGAAAAAAAATTGTTTTCTTCCATATTGAAAAACGGGTAGAAAACAAAAAACTTAGACAACAAACTTCTTATTAAAGAGATTGCATTTGTGCTGGCATTACTCATCACTTAGTTATTCAGAGCATTTCAAGAACTTGAAATAAAATCACACATCAAATATGCAGGAAAAACTATGACGAAGATGATGCTTGTGATGTTAGTTAAGTTGATAGCCAGTGGTCAAAGCAAAAGGCCTACGTTTAAGCCTTAAGTTGATTATTGTTTCAAACACAATTTTTTCATGTGAGTCATTGTCCAAGAAAGAGAAGAAAAAATCGTGTTTATATTAAAGGCTTACTTTAAACCCTAATTAAGCCTATGGTATGTCTTATATTAATGAAAACCCTTTTATTTTTGTATTTATTTTCCATTTTCAAGAGTGATTAACTAATAACGAATATATGACTTGGTTGTTTAATGGAAAATCTTTAAAGAAAAAAATATTTTGTGTGTATTTTTTAAAGGTTTTCCATTCGATTTTTTTTTCTTCTTTAAAACATATAAAAACCACAAGCGTTAAAAAAATTCACGCTTTACCTCCTTTCGATATTTTTTTTTCTTTTGGTTTGTAAAAGGCCTTTAAAATGTTTGTACATTTTATTTGACCTTTAATCAGACGGCTTCTGATTGTAATTCTTTTGATTAAAGTGTGATTTTTTTTATTATTTTTCTTCAGTTTTTTTTCTCTTCTTTTAAAAGGTTTACTTATTTATTTTAAGGTCTGTTAGATGTGTTAGAACCAAAACAAGAAAAAAATATTTGTTGCCAGTATTTCATTGATCTTTAGCTGACGTCATGTTCATGTCGGTAAAAAATTAAAAAACGCAGCATCCGGAAAAAAATTTGTAACAACCAGGCGGTTTTAATTAATTTCAAAAGAATTCCTATGAATTTTTACACGCCTGGTCGAAATTCTGTAATAATTTTGTGAAATTTATGAACGCGTTGCAACGCGTTGTATGTAAATGCACAAAACAAAGAAAAATTTTTGATGACATTTAGTCTTTTTCTCTCTTTTTTTTGGAAATAAAAATTCGTGTTTTTTGTTGACCATAAAAACTAAAGTACTTTGTGCCTTACAAGTACCTCTTAATCATATTGCCGTAGTGAAAAATGATGAATGCAAGGCATGCGATAAAGACATCTAAAAGATGGATTACAAGAAGTTAAGGAGGCTTTTATAAGACATAGACTTCGTATATGGAAGTACGTTTGGTATACCTAATTGGGATCTTACAACAAGCCTACTTGATAGCTTAGATGTATGCGCGATTGGTTGGTCTACTCTCCTTCAACCTATCTACTTACCTATCTACCTACTCGGCTAATCAGACTGCAATGTACTTAAGGGTACTCTTATACAGGTTTTAGGACTCATGGATATCGTCGGAAATTGCATTGCTGATGAACTGGCCAGGGCCAATAGGGAGCTCACAATTCCCAAAGATTTCAGAGCAGAGGTATTTCGATTGCCTTAATTAGACTAGGTATTCTCCACTCTTTTTACAGTGAAGTTCAACTTAGTTGGCAGCCATATGGTACATGTAAAACTTGTAGACTCTGCTGGGCTTGCATGGACAACAAGACGACTGATTCACTTCTGTATTTTAATCACGTGGCCTTCCATCTCACAATTTCGATTCTCACAGGTCACTGTGCTATTGGGCGGCATGCCACCAAATTTTGGCATTCCATCGAATGGCTTCTGCACAAGCTATAGGCTGGAACGAAGAGGAGAACAAAGAAGAGGTTATCGGCTACCTCAGACGTCAGTGTCCTGGTCTTGATTCATATTCTGTCATCCTGCAATAGATAAATTTAGTCTAGAGTCAAGCTGGCCTATTTTACAAAATATTTGATATATCGGGTTGGAGTTCTGGTATCACAATGGCTCTAAACATTGGCCAACTTTGGTTGGCCACATGAACATGCGTTTGCTATTCACTGTTCCTGAAGTGTCTGATATCGTGTGAGAAAAAAGTTTTCGATGAAGTTAGAAGATGCTTCGCGGATGGTGACAAAGCATGGATTAAAAACTACTGTTGTTTGTGACTTAATGGCATACACGTGCAATGTAATAAAAACCCCACAAGAAAAAGTCTAACGAACGATCTCAGTGGCCAGCTCACATCATCTTTGCGTCTGATGACCATGGCCTCAAGTTGCTCATGTAGAATATCCAGTGTGGCATAAGCTGTGGTACAATTCATCGCCTTGTTGCAACTAAATGTCGTTGATGTGCAAATCATCCAATTCAGGCCAAAAAAAGTTGGTAATCAACGATTTATAGTGCATGCCGATGACAGTTATGATTGGGTCAACGTCGATCTGAGAAAAATATGGAGCAATGGTGCCGCCAGCCCAAAATCTACTCTCAAAAGTAGCTTTTTCGGGATACATAGACTGTTTTTGGATCTCATGTGTATTGGTATCGTCCCAAATTTGAGAATTTTATTTATTTACGACACCCTCAAATGGGTGTCATGGCTAAAGATTATTTTTCGATTAAAATTAACTGCACTAGAGCCCATTCATACATACATAATTGGTCATTATAATCCTTCAGTCAGAATTACGATCTAGCTTCTCACACCACTTATGTTGTGTGCGTTTTTATTTTACAAATGAGTGGCAGGACCTACAGCTTAAAGTCGACTCTGAATGACAGATTTTTAAGAACATTTTTATGGACATTTTTATCTACTCTCAGAGTTTTTGCCTGAAATCTGCAGAGGAGAAGTTGCCGACCAAATATTTGTTCAGATTTCGTTTTCTTCGAGATGATTGGCCTGGGGTTTGAACTGTGGCCTCACGTCTAACAGGCTAACACACTATCTACTAGACTACGGCGACTTCAGCGAACACATATTATTGTGTTGTTGAATGTTATATCCGTCGTCTATGGTGATTTGGCAAATAAATGACAACTAAATAATAAATGACAGCTATTGCTTCTACAAGGTGATCGTTGTTAACTGTCACAGTACAGAAGTATGTGTTGAAGGCAACTATAGAAGAGCTTTCATATTATTTATACGAGGTATTTGGTATTTGATGGTTGTAAAGTTTTTTTACATCGATTTTTATGCGTAAGTTATTGTTTAAAATCTTTTTGTTATGGATCATAAATCATTATTATGGTGATTATTAAGACATAATATGATACAATAATAGATTAAATAAATTCTTTAAACAATTTGTTAATAATCTAATTTAATTGGTAATTAAAAATGTTTTTTATGACGATTATTAATTTAACACACTCCCATTAATTAAAAATTTTATTTAATTTTTATATACAAAAATTAATTTCAGAATAGAATTGTTGTGTGGTAATAACAAAAAAAGAAGAAACAAACCAACAGAAGATGAAAAAAAAAATTGAGAATAAAATTTCCGGTTAATTAAAAAGACAAAAAATAATGAAAAAAAAATAAATTAAAAAGAATTCTGTGAAGGCCATTTGAATTAAGACCGTGTGGTCAGAGTTATATTGCTTAAATGTGTTGAAAAAAGGTCATTGGTTTGGTATGAAAAATTAAAAAAAAAATTAAAATTAATTAAATTTAAAGACTGGCTTTTAAAAGAAAATTGTTAACAATTTAGCAAAATTTGCTTTGTTTTGTTTGTTAATTTAAAGGAATTAAACACAGTTTTTTTTTGTTTATGTATTTCTTTTAGAATTCACTCTGTTGTGTAGTGATGATGATTTTTGTTTATTTATGTTCTTAAGGGGCCTTAATAATCTGTCAGTTTATATGAAGATTTAAATCTCTTCTAGGTTTTTTTTGTTTTGTTGAAGAATATCATTATTATTGCTGTCTCTTAAATGTCATCACATTTTATAGATAAAAATCAACAACATCAACAACTTTATTATCAGCCATAAAAATAAACAAACACATAGACAGGCAGACAGTCAAACAGTAAGAGGAGACAACTAACAATGCATTGACACGTAAATAAGCCGCCAAAAGATTACAACATAATATTTCACAGCCCGTGGCCTGAAAACCAAGAACAGCTTTGACACGCTATTTTATGATATCTCTTGGTTGGTGTTGTTGGTACTCTTGCCAATGTAATTACTTTTTATTGTAATTGTGTTAATACCTTCAGCAACTGGCCATTTCTGGCCTTCATTTTCCCTTCATTCATTATCTTTTAATGCGTTTTTAAAAGATTTGTTTGGACAGCTTAAAATTTCTTTTCTCTTTCCTCTTTTTGTTGTTGTTGTTGTATTTTTCCTAATGAAATTTCATTTTATTGATCCTTTTTCTTTTTCTTCTCTATATCGCTTATTTGTCTTGTTATCATATATTCAGATTTATTTATTTTTTTATTTCCTTTTGCTCCTCCCCACTCTATGATGATGTATGTATGGTATGGTGGTTGCATTTTATGTTACAATTTTATGATGTTTGTCTTTGCTGCTTTTCTTATCTTAAGAAGATTTTTTAATGATTCTTTTTTGTAGTTGCTGTTGTTTAATTTCAAGTGGTTGTCAAATATTTGAAGAGGTATTGACGATAAGACCAAAGACCATCGTCTGCTTACACAATGAAATTTTCTTTAGCATAAGAAAAGCCTATAAGTGTACAAATCATGTGGGTTTTAATGCAATGAAACTGATTGCATTGAAAGAACAACATCAACAACAAAAAAATTATTGATTCCTTATGTGAAAGGGTTTTAATGAGCTGGAAAATAAATTAGTTTTTAAGGGTATACCAATATTGTTTTGAAAACCTTTCCAAATTTGCCTAAAAGATCCAAGTATTTGAAATCTAAGATGGTACCTTTAATTTAAAAATTTGTGTCTTAAGTCTTTTGATTCTATTTCAATTACAGAAATATATTAAGGAAGTATTTTTGCTTAAGAATTTCTATAAAATTTGAGTTGAACTCACTAATTCAAGGCGGTACCAACACCAGTCGTTACACCAAGTTTTTGTAACCCGGTAGAGAACGTTCATCATATCACACTTTATTGGAATTGTGGTCCAAAGGACCCCCTAATAGAACCCAATTAGTGACTTTTTGAATTAGAGAAGAGTTTTAATTTGCCACCACCACCCACCCTCCAAACACAATATAATTTACTTATTATGAAATGCTAATGAACTGAATGAGAATTACTTTGTTATTTGTATGAATGACTATTTAATTAAGTAAATAAACGATTGTGTGGCTGACAAAACTCACACACACACTCTTGTTGATCGTTGCTGTTTTTACATAGCAAACGAATGTGTGAAGATAAATTCGACAAAGCCTGCAATGTTACTATTAACAGAGCAATGTTATGTATTTAACAGAATACACATACACACATACAGCAAAATACACATACATAGGTAAATATCATTAGAAATCGGTCGAGGGTATATGTGTCTACAACTACAAAAAAAGTTATTCTCCAAACGTTGCAGTGCAATGTTAAATAGACTCGGTAAAACTATGCTGCAATGCTTTTGCAGATTGAAAATAATTACTCGATAAGGTTAGGTTAGGTTAGAGGACGTGTACTTGTCAACTGTGATAAGTACAGTACCCGGATTTCGAATTGACCCATTGTACAACGTCCTAGCTTCTCACACCACTCATGTTGTGTGCGTTAATTTTATACGTGAGTGGCGGCACTTACAATTTAACGTCGACTCCGAACGACAGCTTTTTGAGAAACTTTCATGGCAAATTTTATTTACTCTCAGAGTTTTTGCCAGAAATCTGCTGAGAGGAAATCGCCGAAGAAATATTTTTTTTTTTTCATATTTCGTTTTGATGCCTGACCTGGGATACAAACTCGGGCTTTACGTCTAATAAGCCAACACACTACCTACTAGACTACGGCGACTTAAAAAAAAATAATTACTAGGACTCTAGACAATTTGCACCAAACAGTCACACGTAATGGGTGCATAGGCTTCTGTAAGGATACGTGTGGGTTTTCTGAACCCCAGATTCCGTAATTTTGCTTCTCTCTGAGCTTCTCTCAAAAAGATGATTTTTTTTTGGAACATCATCATAATCAAAGTTTAGTGGGTTGTGTTTTGGTCCAAATCTCAGCTCTAATGTCTTGAAAAACATAAAAAAAATATTTCTTCCAATTCCTTTTTGCCCGTTTTCTGATAAGAGCTCCGAGAGTCACTAATTTCTTTGCAAAAGTTTTTCGAACCTTACATTGGAAATCGACATTAAAAACTGATGATCCAGCCAATTAAATGAATATTTACTCACAACACAAATCGGCTCTTTTATCGTGTCTAAAAGTTGGTAATAATCAATAGTTTTTGGGTGTAATTATTTCCAAATTTTATATTTTTTCATCTAAAAGAAATACGCGCAGGAGGTTACATGGTTCCTGCTGCCTGGACGGATAATTTCATATCGAACATCATAGTAATATCAGGGAGCGATGCTTCTTGAGAAATTGGTTCCCTTTAACCAATATAGGTTCAATATGGGTTCTATGCAACCACCGTTGGTATAACATATTCGGGTGCTGCTTCAGAACAATTGATGTCTTTCCTAGTACAACTGTTGGTGGCCTCAGTACACTTTAAACTTTCGTGCATATTTCTTAGTTTATGAGGCTGCCAGATAATTTCATTTGACTGGACTAATATATGCCGATACATGTCGACTTGTATACTGTATACTGTAGAGTTAACGAGTTCATCGACTACACAAATATTCTGGATGCCTTTCCAATCAGACACCAATACTATACTGACATAAAACTGTCTCGAGAGTGGATCATGTGAGTTGCGACATATGCCGGCTAGTTTAAGTCTGAAGATTAAATTGAAAGAAATTTAAACGTAATTTACTGTTAGAGAAGACAGAAATGCTAGTTATAGGAGATGTCTTACTCAGGATCATTACTTTATTTCCATGTCAGAGAATAAGTCTTGTTTGCTTGCAAATTGTCAACACTAGATTTAGACTGGGTAGACTTCCACTCAAGCCCAGAGCACACCTTGTCAGAGAACAACTCTGGCCTGCTTAGGAATCTAGTATAAAACCTCCTATCACGCTAAATTCAGACGGGATAGACATCCATTTAAACTTCAGAGTAGACCTTGCCAGAGAGCAAGCCTTGCCTGCACGGAAATCTAGTATAAAACCACCTTGTCAACCTTGGATTCTGAAGGGGGGTAGACTTCCACTGAAACCCCCAGAGCACACCTCGTCAGACAACAAATCTTGCCTGCTTGTAAACCTAGTGTAAATATCTCCTTTCAACACTAGATTCAGACAGGGTAGACCTTCACTGAAACCTCAGAGCACAACTTGTCAGAAAACAAGTCTTGCCTGCTTGGAAATTTAGTGTAAAACCTTCTATCAACATTAGATTCAGACGGGGTAGACTTCCACTGACACTCCAGAAAAGACCTTGTCATAGAATAAGTCTTGCTTGCTTGGAAACCTAGTGTAAATACCTCCTTTCAATACTAGATTCAGACGGAGTAGACTTCCACTCAAACCCCAGGACACACCTTGTCAGAGAGCAAGTCCTGCCTGCTTGGAAATCTAGTGTAAAACCTCCTATCAACACTAGATTCAGGCGAGGTTTCGGAGTCTAAGGTTCCTTAAACTGTATTTTTTTGTTTTCAAATTCATTTCCTAAAAACTTCTGCTGATTAAATCGTTTCATTGTAAAACTCCCATTTAATTGCATTAAAAATTCTGACAAAATTTTATTTATTTTTGTTTAACCATCATCAGCCGTGAACATAATTAATTACCGGCTAAATATTTGTGACATAAAACAGATGGTTGAGTGCAAAAAGTGTCCATAACAATTTAACACACATAAACACAGACACACACTCGTACAAATCAGTAAACCACAAAGCCACACATACAGCAATAACAACGGCAACAACAATAACAAGAGCAAACACAGTTAAATTATTTAACAATTTCCTGTTGTTGAAAACAAAAGACTTAAGGCACGAACTTTAAACCACATATACTGCTACATACCCTACGACACAGGGTATATTCAAAGCAAAACAAAACAAAAAACGAGCTTCATAACACACTTCACTACAAATTTCAGCTTATTTATCTTAAACTTAACCTCAAAATGATCATAAAAAAATATAAAATAAGGCAACAACTGCCAAAAATTAAGGAAAGAAATCAAAATCAATATTTATTTTCAATTTCATTAAAACCTCCTCCTCCTCTTGGAAAGTTTTTTTGTTTTTATTTTTGAAAACTCTTTATAAAGATTGAGTTGTTGTTGTTGCTGCTGTTGTTGTTGTATGTGTGTGCATTACTTTTATAAAAATTGCATCCGTGTTTAAAATGATGTGTTTATAATTGTTTATTATGTGACTAAAAACCCACATTCATCTTATTATTGAATCTGTGGTGGCTGAGAGGAGGCTACAGCTTCTGGTGATGATGCTATGATGCTGCAGCAAGCCGTTGTTGATGATCGCCAATGATTTTGATTTTTTTTGTTGGTTTTGTTTTACTGGTTGTAATAAAAGTTGTTGTGCAGAGCTAAGCTATTTTTAGACGGCAGCAAAAATTTCAGCGAAGCTATTGAGAAAAAACAAAAAAACAAAAGACAGAAAACAACAGAAGAAAACAAAATAACGACAGATACTACTACCACTCAATAATAATGATGGCATGAAAAATCCAAAATAATGTACAGGATACTTTTAAAGAGAGTCCAGGATGTAAAACAAGCGCTAAGGTTGTGAGGTTTACTATACAGGGACGTAGTACAAGTAAAAAATACGATAAAAAAAACTAAAAAACGTACTTCGTACTCATATTCATGCTCGTATATACCATTTAAATTGTACATGATCACAAATCCACTTAAGCTGTCTTAAATCTTTTACATCCCAAGCAAAAAGGCAACCGTATTAAAACGTGATCTTTACTCTTGAACTACTCTACCATAGCCAGCTTACTAAAAAACAAAAACAGCAAAAAAAAAGGAAAAATTTTTACATAAAATTTAAAACCTGGCCCGTATGCAGGCTTATACCCTCACCATCACCATCAGTACCATTACTATCACTACTACCACGTTTTTACAAAAGACATGCTACATACCGGTCAATGAAAGTGGTTTATTGCCACACTACATACATACATTTCATGTCTTGCCAAGACTTATGGTCCATATGTACACACGTTCAGAAACAGAGAGACTAGGCTACAATGATAATAACGAAGATGCTGTTGGTTTTTCTTTTTTCTTTTCGTTTATAAGTGTTGGCGTGTTTATTTTTGCGCTCTACTACCTCAACAATTCAACATAAAAAGTAACAAATATACAACAACAACAATAGGTTTTATTTTTGTTAGCAATGAAACATCCAACATCCTAGTAGATCCTCTTACCCAGATGCTGTTCATAGTCGTAAAAGTCTCAAGATTATCAAACACACAATGGCGCGAAATTTGTAAATTTTTCACAGGAATAAACGGAAGTTTTAAAACGAAAGTAAAATGTCGTAATGAACTATTTGAATTGTTTAGTTTGTTTTCGCTGAAAGGCAGATAATTACTCAACATTAACGTTCTTACCTGCCATAGCATACCTAGGCTAGGTAAGGTTAGCGGCTAGCTTGCAAGTTCACTCGGTGGCCATATGGCCGCTTGTGTTACCCAGTGTGAGGTAAGCCCTCTTGTCATGATCCCTTAGTCGTTGGTATAAACCATCCCGAGCTTCGGATGAAACCCTTAGTGGCACGGTTGCTATCCTGCCCAGATTTTCAAACGTTCTGTCACCCAAAAACCGTTGAAGTTTATTCTGATGTGCAGGGCGCTCGCATAAAAGGTGTTGCACTAATTTCGTTTCCCCAACATCATGACAGCTTCTGCAGTAATCCTGGTGTGGAAGACAGAGCTTGTCAGCGAAATTGCCAACAGTGCAGTGTTCCGTTAGAATTACTAATTCTACACTTAAATTCATTCATTCATCTCATTCTGCCTGCTAAAGATAGTGAAGAGAATCATTGATCCAAACCTTGCGTGGCAATCCAGGAACAGCATGCTTGCAATAAACCGTATACACTGGCTGCCTTCCTAGATGTTGAGGAAGCCTTCAAGAATGTCGAACTAGGCGCTGTTTACAGCCCACCAATGATTATGAAAATTGGGTGCACAGGACACCATGGCGAAATTACCACTTCCTTTCATAAAGTTTATCGCAGAAATGGAATTTATATTGGACGCTACAATTTTCTATAGGGGCTGTTTGATCCCATGGCCTGTGGATATTACATTGATCCTAATCTCCCTCACCTTCCAGGAATGACCCGCAACCTCACCTAACTTAACTTAACCTAGAACTTTTATCAAAATGATCTCAAAATCATAAATTTGGTGATGGCAGACTATTGACTTTCTTGTTTCCTCAAAATGACGAATACTTCAGCTTCAATGATAGATGGATACTTTACTAGAAGAGTTTAGGGACCAAGGCTACTAGCTTTCGTGTTCTCTCATAATCAGGACGTTTGTGAATGAAACTTGATCATGTTTTTACCATCAACTCCAATCCTATGAGCAAAAGTAATTTTATAATTCCAATAGAGGCCAAGTTGGTTTGGATTTATTATAGAATCCCTTCTATTTTATATTCCAACTCTTCTTGTAGCGTGTGAGATATGACGTAACATATTAACCTTGTAAATGACACAGAAAGGATGATTACTAATCATAGCTTGTTTAGCCTTAATTAGTGTAATCCAGAGCCTATTAAATTGAATTGTAACTCCTGTCTTTATGTCCATTTTGAATTGATATGCTATAGTTTTAATTTAGCAAAAAACAAAAGACTTAAGACATAAACTTTGTTTTGCATTCATTTCTGCTGCATTGCTGCTGTGAAATTTAAAAGAATTTCTGCATTATTTTTCATTTTAATCAGTAGATTTGTTGCCATTTACTTCCAATATTCCCCCATAGTGCATAGTGACTGACCATAAGTGTGCGACATGTATACAAAACTTTGTTCATCATTATCATTATCATGATCACCATTATCGTCAAGCAACCCATGCAGCATCCAATGTACACGTCATCGTCTTCATCATGATCATTATTTAAGCCCCCATATGCGCCTACTTTTTGCAATTGTTGTTTTTTTTTTTGTTGTGTTTTGTTGTTTTTATTATTGCTATTGTGTTGTTTGTTTGTTTGTTTGGTATTGTAAAAAAAAAATTGTTTTTTTTGTATTTGTTTGTAACGATACGTATCGTTGCTTAGACTCCAAAATAAAAAGTGTTTGTAAGTGCAAGTGATGACGTTTTTATGTAGAGGGGTATATTTGGTTCAGAATGATGTTTGTAACAAATAGTAGAGTAAGACTGGCAGTCACTTGGAGGAGGTTAGCAGGTGATTTACATGCAGCCGTTAGTGAAGATAGACTTATTTGCGCCCAAAAGCAGGAAGACCTTAAAGAGAGAGCCAATACTGGAGGCTTCAAAGAGAGCTAAAATAGTTCTATTTTACAAGCAAGTATTCTCTTCCAAATCACAAACTTATTGGAATATGGTGCATCCTAGTGGTAATAAAATGGAAGGAAGTACAGTGGAAATGAATAATAATTGTAATGAAGAAGATCTTGGTCTTTTCGAATGAACATCAATGAGACAGTGATCATTAATTACCGCAATTACTCTGCCCAAGTGGACTTTGCGAATTCTATTCAAAGAAAATGATCCTTTGGGATCGTAGAGAGACCACTATAAACGGATGATTTTAATGATGGTAGTACCCCCAAATGTAAATGTTTATTACAACGAATTAAAAGCTAATTTATTTAACTCCGAATAAAGACGGTCAGTAATTCTAGGAATTCTTAGGAACTTGGTTTGGACAAAACAGTCAAATTGCTCCATTTAGGCTAATGAAATCAAAGACTATTGTTTACACCCTAATAGGAGTCTTAATACCTTAATTTTTTGGAATGCACTCTTCAATTGTAATCCACAATAAGAAGTAAATGAATCATAAACTCAGTAGTCTGCAAAGGTAGTTAATGAACTTGAGTTTTGAAATTCGATTGGCTAAGCAACCAACTCTCTTCAAGTATACAACAGAGTGTAAGTCTTTTATGGATTCTAGTTGGGAGTTATCACACATAACATCGCTTTACTAATCTTGTCAAGGTTAGACATTCATTGTCATTCTCATCAAAATATTTAGTTGCCAGCATCTGTTGTTTTCTGTGAATGAACTTGATAGTCTCTGGCTGAGCACTCCTCGCAATCTCATGCTTTGGGGACAACGGGCCAACTACTATACTGCCGACAGACGTAAGGAATCGGAAATCGAGTTTGTGTGGTCGCTGTAATCCAGTAGGTAGTGTGTTAGCTTATTAGACATGAGTCCTCGGTTTAAACCCCAGTCCAGACATTTCAAACAAAATGAAATTTGAAAAAATATTTCTACGGCGACTGCAGATTTCTGGCAAAAATTCTGAGAGTAAATAAAATTACCATGAAAAGTTTCTCACAATCTATCGTTCGTTGTTGACTTTTAGCTGTAGATTGCGCCACTTATGGATAAAATTAACACACTCAACATAAGTGATGTGAGAAGCTAGGTTGTTATCCTGACTGAAGGGTTGTTATGACAAGTTATGTATGTATGTTATGTATGTATATTATGTATGCATTGACAGAAGGAAATCGTAGAATGAATCATCTGGCAGATGAAAGCCAAAGTAATTGCTTTTTAACTGAGCAACAGGCAAATACATACAACATTATTACATTCTATATTTGAAAAACCATAAACAAACCAACTTGCTTGAGTGATTAACTTGTGCTATAGAGTGCCTAATAGAGTGTGTTACAGCATGTTGCCTTCATCATTATATTTTTTGTTGTTACTCTTGCGTTTTTTTTTCTTCTTCTGTAAATTTTAACGTTTTTTTCTTTATTTTTTTATTTGTTTTCAATTTTTCGCTTAGTTTTTAGCCTGTTATTGCTGTTGTTGTTTGTTTCTTATTTCTGCTCTTTTTTTCTTAACCCTGCACTCTAGTTTATGACTCTCTTTTTTTGTGTGTGTTTTATTTTGGGGAGAATATGTGTTGGCCGTATACATTTTCCTTATTCTACTTGTTTTTTTTTTATTGGATCCGTCCTTAATAGTAAGCGTTTTACAAGAGTTAGAGCTTGTGTTTGTTTTGGCATCAGATGATGGTGATGGTGGTGGTGGTACCCCTATAAGCCACATAGTTATACTATCACTTGTGGTATGTTTGTGAGTAGTTTATCAGTCTGTGTCACATTTGCAGACAGCTTGAAGTTTAACAAGTTGTCAATGTTTTTGTGTCCTAGTAAAAATAGTACAAGAAAACTGAAAAACTAAACAGAAACAACAGAAACAATATTAACAATTGCTCATTTTCCATTTTTTTTTTCATTTTTTTTTGTCTCTACTTACTTTTGAACGCTGCTGCTGTATGATGTTGATAATAATTCTTGGGAAAATTATTTGCGGAATGTAAAAAAAAAACGTAGAAAACATTGAAAAACAAAAACAACGCCTGGCCTTAAACTTGAGACATTTTCTTTAAATCATTAAATGCTACGTTTAAAATTTGGTTTAATTGATGCTCTTTTAATCATTTCATAGATACTTAAACATTCTTCTAAAAGAATCAGAAAAAAACAGACAAAATATTTTGAAAAAAAAAAACAAGAACAACAGCATTTAAGTGATGATGATGATGGCTCCACTTCACTTACGCATTAATTGCAGTGGCTTTAAGATTTTTTTCAAAGGAAATTTAAAAATTTAGAAACAAATTGTTTAAATCGTTAATTGATAAATTAAGAGTGGCTTACTGATAACCATTTAGTTGTTGCAGCATTGGCCTGGATTTTATTTTATATTTTTTAGGGCAACTAGAGTCTCTCATTGGAAACATTATTTCTTCCCATGTCCCATATAAAAAGAGAAAAGTCAATGTTTTAACTATAGGGTGTTCCGACAGAAACATCCGCACGTTTTCGGTTGATTATAGCCATTTTGCTGAAGCTACTTTTGTCAAATTGGTTGTCATTTATTCAGTATTTTTTTGTCAAATCGGGCTTTTTTTTTTTGAATTATCGCTGGTGCAATTGGCAACTGACCATGATTTTCATCGAAAAAACAATCTTCAGCAGCCTCATTGCTTTTTTTTGAATAGATACGTGAACAAACAAAATTTGTTGAATTTGGGACGATACCCGTACACATAAGATCCAAAAGCAATGCATCGCGAAAAAGCTACTGTTGGTGGTGGATTTTTATGAGCTGGTGACGTCTTCGATTCACATTTCTTTTACTGTCAACGGCGAGCACTGTAGTACGAATCTGATTGAATTCGATGATCTGGACACCAAACAAACACTTGTTGTTTCTACAAGAAGACAGTATGCGCCAGACAGCTCATGCAACATTGGACATTATGCACAAGCAGAAGGTAATGTGGACTGACCACAGAGTGCGAGCGATCTAACCACGTCAGACTTGTTCTTCTGTCGTTTTCTTAAGTCCTTAAGTGTATGCAAATAAGTCACGAACCGTTGCGATGCTTAAGGCCAACATAATCTATGCCATCGGTAAAATTCAACCTGATTTATGCACAGGACTTGTTATGGAAAATTACATATATCAGATGCGCACCACCCAGAGAAACTGTGATGCATATTTATAACGATGTTATATTCCATACGCCATAATGCCATCAATAGGTGTATCAAACGAATAAAAAATTTCCGAGATATCTCACGAACATTTTGTTTTGTTTAAGTATGCAGAGACAGCACCCACGCCATAATAAACTAATTCAACACCTTTTTTAATTCTTGGCTTACTTTATGAATATAGACTTTGTATTTCCTCAGCATATATTAAACTCTATGCTTTCATTAGGTTTTAGACTGTAGACCAACTATTGAAAGTGAAAGTCCAAGCCGTGCCAATTGAGTGACAAGTTTGCTAATGGGTTTTGTGCAGACTTGGCATTATCGAGAGAGAATTCAAAGCACTGCAACAATTTACCAACATAACGTTTGAGTATACCGCTCTGGACGGCCTCTTACATGCATACATACATAATTGGTCGTTATACAACCCATTAGCCAGGATTATGACCTTGTTCTCAAACCACTTATATTATATGCGTTAATTTTATGCATGAGTGTCGCCACCTACAGTTTCAAATCGATTCCGAACGATTATTTTACTCTCAGATTCTTTGCCAGAAATCTGCTGAGAGAAAGTCGTCGAGAGAAATATTTTTTTGTATTTCAATTTATTGGGGCTATCTGACCTGGAGTTTGAATCGTAGCCTTACATCTAATAAGCCAACACACTACCTGCTGGACTACGGTGACTACAGACTTAGCATTATCGAGAGAGAATCCAGAGCACTGCAACAACTAACCAGCATGACGTTTGAGTATAGCCTTCTGGGCGGCCTCTTGGCATAATATTTAATCTGTGGTTCTGGAAGGACCTCATGGTCGGCCAACGGAATAAATCTAGTGGATGCAAGTCTCACATTAAAAATATAATTCTACGTCTAGGTACAGTAGGACCTTGATTATCCGTGATTCGATTATCCGGCAACATCAATTATCCGGAATGGAAAAAGAAAATTTTTTGCATCGACTTAATTTTATTTTGGATCGACTTAAATTTTTCTGCATCGTTTAACCGTGATTACTTCTATTATCCGTGATTATAAGCAAACATTTTTTTCTATTATTTTGGACAAACAAGCGAAAAAGGGGAATTCCCTCTTTAGTATACGAAATCCTTATATACTGTTCACGGTTTTCTGACAAAATTATTTTTTTTTATAGTTTTGAAACATGTATGTATATAAATGAATTATTTAGTTTTTATATAAATATGTATGTACATATTCATTTATTAATTAATAAAAATATCTATTAAAAAACTAGCCAAAATTAGTACTCAATTAACCTGGAAAATCGATTATACAGAATGCTTCCGGTCCCGACCATCACGGAAAATCGAGGTCCCACTGTAGTAGAAAACAGTCCGAATTAGATTAAACTCGACGAAATAGAAAACATTTGTAGAATAATGACAATAAAATAGGTTTGTGTCTTAAGTCTTTTGATTACAATGGCCTAAATTTATTGTTTTACTCTTTGGCATTAGCATTTATTGTTTAATGCATTTGAAATATTGTAGTTTTTCTTTCAATTTAATTTTTTAATTTTCACTCGTGGTTTCATTTAAAAATTTTCCAAGTCCCCAACAGATTTCTAGGCCTTAGCACAATAGAAACTGCTACGACACTTGTGTATAACAATGTGTTCAAATGAAACCATCATTTGAGGAGTAAAGAAACAAAAAGAAATACAAACAATTCAAATGCAATCTTTATTATGTGTGTTGCTGTATTAATTCTTTATCTGTTGGCATATCAGCGAGAGACAGACAGAGAGACATGTGAACCAGCCTAACGTTGACATTAATTTCTTAACGCATGTAAGAGTCCATATTTTTTTTTCTTTTTTCTTTTGTTGAATTTTCTTTTGTTAAAGATTTTATATTTTCTAGTGTTTTATGTTTTATGTTTTTTTTTTGTTTTTGTTTTTATTAAAGAAAACAAAAAAACAAATATTAATCAAGCCAAAGGTGTCGTCTTCTATTCATTCTTATTGCATATGTTTTAAACGTTGTTATCGTTGTTGTTGTTGCTGCTGTAGATATCTAACGTATTGAAAATCTTTGCTGTCAACGCTATGCCTTCTAAACATTTATCAAATTTGATTTCAAAGATACTTCTTTCTTTTCTATCGTCCAGAACTGTGCTGCAAGCAAATGCGATAAGAAAAATAAAGAAAAAAAAAAAAAACTTAAACGTTAATTAAAAGAAGTTTAACTTTAGATTGGTATCCATAGATTAGTTTTATAAATAGATTTTAAGCACATCAATAGATTAATGATCCACTGCGTGTAGATTAAAGACATATCTTAAGTGTGCATTCATAAATTATTTCTCCTTTAAAAGAGAACCAATATTTTTTAATTTAATTTTCAAAATGGAAATATTTTAGAAGTCTTAGGACAACTACTATATTTTATAAAGAAATTATAGAATTTTGTAATAAAATCTGTATGGGAAACATTCGGTTTTTCCTCAGCAAACTAATAAAACCTTTAATTATAATATTTTAAAAGAGTTTTTATACTGACTCCTCGTGGAGAATAAATTTGCTTCTGTTGCTAAAGCTGTCACCCAACCTAAACAAGTCACATAACTGAGATGGATAAGTATGTTTTTTTTTTTTTTGTTTGTAGTGGAACTAAAAATGTATACAGATCTGTATTCCCATAGGGTTTGTCAGCATTACAACCTAACTTCTCACACCAGTCATGTTGGCTGAACATACTACTTTTTAATGTCGACTCCAAATGACAGATTTTTAAGAAACTTTTCATGGAAATTTTTCTTTTATTCTTCGAGTTTTTACTATTAAACTGCTAGAAAGAATTCGGAATTTCATTTTGTTCCACAGGTCAACACACTACCTACTAGACTACGGCAACTTATAGACAAGTTACTGATAACTTTAGGATTTTGTGTGCTTCAAGAGCGAATTGTTTTTGAAATTCCGCTTTTAAGCGCGACTTTATTGATGATTTAGATTACTTAAAAAGATTGAAACATGAGATTGTAGTTTTAAAATAGCGGTTATAGTAATGGAAGAGCTAACAGCCAAGCCAGCATGTCGAAGGTTATGGTTTTTCCTACTGGTGTTTTTGATTACTTCTTATATAGTTGTAACTCCAAATCCACAGTACCAATACAAGGAAATCTTCTTTAGTTTGGTAGAACTTGGTCAGTACGGAGACTGCGTTCACCAGTGGCGTCACAACAGGCCGCTACACGTTCTCAAGTGAGCTTTTGGAATCAAATCTACCACTGCAACCTAACCTAATCTAAATATGACGAAATAATTTTACGTTAGGAACCGTTTCTATGAAGCAGGGTCAACCTAACCTAATCTAAATACGACGAAATACTTTTACGTTAGGAACATAGCTGCCAGATAAACAAAGCATCATATCGTCAAATATTAGAAAAAAAATCGTCAAAATCGTCAAAGACGTTCATAAAAATCGTAAAAATAATCGTCACATATCGGCATAAAAATTCAGTGTGATGTTCGCTAGAACCGACACATTTTTCAGTGCCTTAGTTTCTTGAGAGAGTGCAAGAAATACCACTTCATCTGATCTTCTTACTATATACACCACTTATATCCGTAAGAGAATGGAATACAACTCTCATGTATAGGCCGGTGCCTCAACGTCTATTTTGAGACTTCTCGACCGCGAACAAGAGAGGGCGAAGTTGCCCGTTAATGACGGTAGGGCATTGTGGTTTGTGTTTCACTGTTCTATCGCTATTATAACGGATTTTGCTCGGGCGAAATGAGGGACTTGTTCCCGAGAATCATGTATTCCTACGTAACACTCGCTTTTCTCGGCGAGCAAATACTTATGTGGTCGATTGGCCAGTGGTTCGCACACTGCATTACAGACAAAATTCGTTCTTTAGTCGGACTATTCGTATGTAGAACTCCGTTCGTGCAGAGGTTGTAATTTTTTGGCTTTTAAGAAAAAGATATAAGATACAGAAAAATCATCACTTAAATTTGCAATAGTAATAACTGCAAAGTAAATACAAAGCTTAAAGTGGCTTTTAAAGTACTAAAGTAAAGAATATAATGTAAATTTTTAATTTCTAAAAATCGTCAAAATAAAGGCATAAATCGTCATGTCGTCAAAATGATATTTTTGGAGCTCAAAATCGTCAAAATGACGATAAATCGTCAAATCTGGCAGCTATGGTTAGGAACCGTTTCTATGAAGCAGGGTCAAGGGAAAGACATGAATAATGGAAGTAGAATTTTTCCATACTCATGGGAAAATTTTATTCGCTCTCTGTTTTTGATTCAGATTGAATTTTGACGGAAAACAATACCACAATTATAGCTCAGGCCAAAGGTATTCTGACATGCTAAAGGTATTCTGACAAAGATATGACAGAACAGTATTAGAAGTGATATGAGTGATTCAGAAGTCCCAATTCCGGAAAAGCAAAAATATTTAATATCTGTATATAGAACATCATATTTAATTTTATCTTAATTTAGGTACAAAAACTGTTGTTTGCTCCAAATATTATTTATTAAAAATTGTATTTTTTGTTATTGATTTTAGGTCATTAATAACTAAGTTGCTGTATTGAAATCCAATTTATTTTATAACAATTATGATCAGAATGAGGTCATCGTTAGTAGTATTAATAAGAAAATAAGAAATAAAACTGAAAAAAATAAAACCGTAAGACATGTTACCATTTTACACTTGAACGATTTATTCTTTGCGTTTCATGTATAAACGATTTAACAAATTTGAAAATAAAAATTGTTTTTCTTTTTTGTAAAAAACCCCAACTTAATCTCATTAACTATAACATAATTTTTTTTTTATAAATTATAGGAAATAAAGTAAAAAACAAAATAAGCACCAGCTATTTTGATAGAAACTGATAGTAACGGGAGTACAAATTAATTATGAGCCTTTCAAAAAAAAAAAAAAAATCTTTCAGATTTTTAATAGATTTTTAAACGTTATGCTATGGTTTGAAAATTGTTAATTATGTATTCTACAATTTTTTTTTATTATTTTAAGAACAAGAAATGGAAGGAAATACTCATTATATACACATATGTATATGATACATATGTTTCACAACTTCTTTCACTTTTCGCTCTTTTTTCTTTGCGTAGTGTTACTCACGCAGGTTATACGTGGTCCGCTAGATAGAGGATGGTGTTAATGGTCCTAGTCATACGATCATTACAGTACGCAATTTTTGACCAATTAGAGACCACGTGCTTAACTCAACTTCAATCAGTTTTTGCTTAACTTCCAAGACCACAAAGTAAACAAGATTGGACGTTAAGGTCAATAACCATTATTCATGTGATACTCTTGGTATACATGCATACATAATTGGTCATTACAACCCTTTAATCAGGATTATGACCTAGTTTCTCACATCACTTATATTTTGTGTGCCTATATTACACAGGAACAGTTTAAAGTCAACTCCGAACTTCAGTTTTTTTTTGAGAAAATTTTCATGGCAATTTTTATTTACTCTCAGAATTTTCGTCAGAAATCTGCTGAGAGTAAGTCGCTGAAAGAAATATTTTTCTAACATATTGTTTTAGTTCGAGATGTCTCAGCTGGAGATTGGACCCCTGGCTCTCGTCTAATATACCAAATACTACCTATTACTCGTATACTACGGCGAATTTATGGGTTAGTTTACATCAACCTATTCAGATTTTAGGATTACTTCGTTAGCCAACAGTTTGTTGTTTTCATATTTCCTTTTTTGTTTTTTTGAGTTGTTTGAGCTGGGGTTTGAACCACGGGTTCGCGTCTAATATACCAACACACTCTCTACTAGACTACGGTTAATTTATAGATTAGTTTACTGCAACCCTTTCTGATTTTAGGATTACTTCGTTAGCCAACAGACTGTTGTTTCGATATTTCATTTATTTATTTATTTATTGTATAAGCTGTGGATTGAACCCATGGCTCTTGTCTAATATACCAACACACTACCTACTAGACTACGGCAAATTCATGGGTTAGTTTACCTCATCCTATTCTGACTTTAGGATTACTTCGTTAGCCAATAGACTGTTGTTTCGATATTTCATTTATTTTGGAGTTGTATGAGCTGGGGATTGAACCTAGGGCTCTCGTCTAATATACCAACACACTATCTACTAGACTACGGTGAATTCATAAGTTAGTTTACTTCATCCCATTTTGGTTAAGGATTACTTCGTTGGCCAACAGACTGTTGTTTCGATATTTCATTTATTTTGGAGTTGTATGAGCTGTGGATTGTACCCAGGGCTCTCATCTAATACACCAACACACTGCCTACTAGACTACGGTGAATTCATGGGTTAGTTTACTTCATCCCATTTTGGTTAAGGATTATTTCGTTGGCCAACAAACTGTTGTTTTCATATTTAATTTTTTTTTGGAATTGTATAAGCGCCTAGAGCGCCTTTTTCGTAGCTGTGGCAAATGATTTAGTCCCTGGAAATTTTCCCTCAGAAGAAACTTTTAAAAATCTGTTGTGGCAAGTTTTTCCAACTGGGGAAGGAAAATCCTTTGAGAGGGACTAAATAGAATGACAGGGTTTTCTCTTTACTCCATCCTTTTTTCAGACAAAAAAAGAATTTAAAGGATTGGTCGCATGTTTTAAATGTTTCTATCACTTTTACATGAAATATAGCTCAAGTTCGTGGCTTAAAACTTTTTTAATTTCTTTTATTAACATTTTGTTTCTTCTTGTAACATTTAAATACATTTCTATTCGTAGTATTTGTGCTCTGTTTGATGATTTTAAATGGTGTTTGAAATAACCGTAATTAGTTCATCTTTCACTATTCTTACGCTTTGTGTGTGTATTTATCTTAGGCGTCCAACCAGCCATTTGATGAGCTTCATAGTTTTCCTTAATTTGCGTTTTAAAAATTTCCATTTTTTATGCAAATTAGTTTTACACACTCTAATTAAATTCAAATGCATACCATGACAAAATAATTCAAGCAAAAGCATTAAACCTGACACACAAAAAAAGAAACAAAGAAAGAAATTGAAATACGAAAAATTGTAAAATAGAAATTTCAATTACACACAAAAACAGAAAAGAAATGAAAGAAAAAAATTATGCGAAGGAAGTTAGAAAAAGAGAAAAATTTGTTAAAGTTGGATGTTATTTTACCTGCCGTGGTATAACCCACTATGAGTACAATAAAGGCTCCTTGCAGCATACGCAAATTCAAAGGTTGTATGATTTGTGAATCCTGTGGCTTTTTCATCTCTGCATTATCGGCAGTTTGACCATTTGCCTCGGTTGATGACGAAGTTTCTTCTCCTGGATTTGTTTTTATATCCGGGTTATCCTCATTTGAATTTGTTGTTTTCTTGCTTAAATCCTTGCCAATCATGCGTGATTGTATTTCATACTCAGCGGTGGTCATTTTATCTAAAATGCCACCTTCAAAGAGATGGATAAGGCTAAGCAATTTAACAAAATTTGTTTAATGAAATTATTTTAAATAAAGTTTAAGCAACTCACACATCGTTTAAACTGTCCAGAAAAGGACAACCAATTTGTACAGCAACAGCTGAATACCTTGTATAAAGCTTTTGGCTGAGTTGAAAGGTTTTCGAGCCTATTTTTAATATTTAAAAAGTTTTTATATTTTTTAAAAAGAATTTTTTCCTTAAATTTCAAAATAGTTTCAAAACTTATTTAAATTAATTAAAAATTTTTTTTTTTAATTTTTTAAAATATTTTTTTTTAATTTTTTAAAATATTTTTTTTTTAATTTTTTAGTTTTTAATTTTTTAAAGTTTTTAATTTTTTAAAGTTTTTAATTTTTTAAAAAATTATTTTAAATTCTTTTCTTCAATTTGTACAGCCACCGCAAAATAGCGGTATAAAGCTTTTGGCTGAGTTGAAAGGTTTTCAAGCCTATTTTTAATTAAAAGCTTTTATATTTAAAAAAAAAAATTTTTCTTAAACTTGAAAATAGTTTCAAAACTTATTTAAATTAATTAAATAAAATATTTATATATTTTAAAAATTTTTTTTTTTAAATTTTTAAAATTTTATTATTTTAAAAAATTTCTTCAAATTTATAAAAATTAAAAAATTTTTTTTTTTTAATTTAATTTTAATTTTTTTTTTATTTTTTTTTTATTTTTAAAAAAGACTTTTTAAAATTCCTCTCACCATATTGTTGTATATTAAAAAACAAAGTCTCACGTCCCCCTAAAACTGCCTTGTTCTCCAAGCCATCTGCAATAAGTTTTATGCCCGCCTCTACCGAATCAATTAAATAGCCCTCCTCATCAGGATTTTGTAGTTTCATTAAAGCATATAATTGTCGAAAAATTTCAGTACCATTCTAGAAATATTATCAAAACGAAAATAAAGAAAAAAATTCTCAATGTAGCCTCCATACCTCCAACATCTCCAACGAAGAGCTTTCTTTTTCCACAAACAATTGATAGCCATCGTGTATCATGGCTTTTTGTAAGCGTTGTAACGTATTAATGGGTCTCTCACGTGCAGGCCTAGCAAATTGTGAAGTTAATTGGGCTGAATAGACATCAGCCAAGACATAAGTGGCTGCTATCCAATAGACGGTCATAAGAAACTTGGCTCTGTAGCCATGATATAACTCTTGGCAAGCTAGAAATTACATCCAAAAATATTTTTTAGATGAGAATTATTATTTCGATAATATTTTATCAAATAATTGAAACGCCAATGCAATCAAAAATTTAATTGAAAAATTAATTGAAATAATTATTGGAAACAATTAATTTCTTCAGATTCTACGTTCAATCATGTATTGTTAGTTCTATGACAATTGAAGATTTCTAATCGGACAATGCTTTATTCCTTATCCCCGTCAGCGACCTGACATCTTAGTGTCCCGTAAGAAACCTAATTCCTAGACTCACGATGAAATTATATAGTTCCCTAGACCTGCAGTTGAAAGTCGACTCCGAACGACAGATTATTGAGAAACTTTTCATAACAATTTAATTTTACTCTGAGAGTTTTTGCCAAAAATCTGCTGAGAGGATGTCGCCGAAGAAATATTTCTTTGTAAGAAAGAAAGAAATATTTCGTTTTGTTGGAGATGTCTGACCTGGGGTTTGAACTGAGGCCTCTAATAAGCCAACGCACTATCTGCTAGACTACGGCGACTGCAGCTACGTTGCATTCTTTTTTATTCTTACTCTGCATCATTTCTAGTACTCACTTTACGATCATCAACAAAGTATTTCACCAACCTACTGAGAACTCACCACTACAACTTGAAATCCAAGATATAGTGACTCGATCCAGTATAAAGTGTTCTATGGAATCCTCCCAGTTATGAACCACGAGCGACTTACCTAAAACCTGGCTGTCAATGAAATCAATTCAGCTATGTCCTCAAAATCCTTCAAAACAGCTAATATATACGACTGTAAAATCTTTAGGGAGTTGTCAGCCAGTTTACAATGAAGCTCCAGTCTGAGATCATCACAAACGACCCCTGCCCCTAGAGAATCATTCGGTTTCAATGGGAACGTTGCAGAACTTGTTAAGTGCTCTGACATTGACACTCCGTAAGCGAAATGCAAAAACACCGCAACGAGAGTAAGGAGACGGCTGTATAAAGCTGGCAAACAAAACAGCAAATGGAAACAGTACTTATAAGTATTAACCAACATAGGCAGCAAATGAAACTGTATACTGGTAGTAAAGTGCTACCTTCATAGGATGCAAACTGGAATTGGATTATTAACTCAAAAAGATTCTGTCCCATCATGTCCGGCAATATCTGAATTGATTTAAGCGTGCGGACCTATGTTCTATGTATCCAAATTGCCCGGATTAACTAGAAACAGCGGAACGCATAACTTTCGAGTTCGACAGATTCGCCAAAGAAGGTTCCGCATTAGAATGTCAAATTACCGAGATGTGCCCATACGTACATAATCTAGGAAGATTACAGAGCGCTGCACCAACTGGAGCTACGACGGCATTAACAGCTACATATACAACGGATATGACGTTTGAGCATAGCGCTCTGGACAGCCTCTTGATGTACTTCTAAGCGCGTGGTTATGGGAGGATTTTTTTGGGTAAAAGCTGACCACTTAATGGGGATTTAGACGGTCACACAAGGTGTACGTCTTGTCTAGGTTTAGGGCAGAAGATATCTTGTAAACTTAATATGTAATGATAACGTACGAAATTGAGTGAAAATAGCACTCTCAGTGAAGACTCATTTTGGATGCAGCAAAGCATATGCTCCCTGCTTTCATTACATATTGTTTTGATGAAAATTTCGTTGGCATTTTTTTGCTATTTTTAATTAAAAAATTAATTAAAAGCATTAAAATACTTACATTGTTTCAAAAACAATTGCACTGTAAACCAAATACAACGATTAAATAAATTTGGTGGCAATTCTTGGTACTCATTTCTTTCCTTAATATCACATTCCATTTTGGCCAACCGCCTTTGAAATTGTGTATCCATGCGTGTGATTTCCTTAATATAGGCCATGTAATAGGGACCATGTTTGATTAATTTTTTACCAGGTTTTCTATTACCAGATCTATGCCAACGATAGGGTGTAGCTATAATTAAATAGAAAAAGGGACCTGAAACGATAATGGTTAAAATCAAATAAGGCCAGACATCGGCCTTAAAGGGGCGCATAATGGCCAAAGCCTCATTTAAACGGCGTGGTGCATGGGTAGCAAAGGCACCAGAATCGGCCAAAGTGAAAAAGGAGAACTCAATAGCCTTACGACGTTCCCAGCTTAAAGAGACATCACCCAAAAAAAAATCAGCGAGCTGGTGAATAAAATGAATAAAGAATTGTTTTGTAAATGTTTTTAAAGTAGCACCACTTACACCCATTTGTAGTAAGCCTATCCCACCAGTAAAGGTGTCATTGGCTTCGTTATCATTTCTCAAAGAACCTTGAGTACGTCCGGGAGCCTCTATGTAGATAAAATCAAAATTCATGTGTTTGGCAAGCAATTGCAGAAGACGATGATCACGGCCTCCAGTGACATTGGCCTCTTTAAACTCAAGCAAGTCTTCGGTTAAATAATTTTCTTCGGATGCATTATAATCCCAGGAGTTATTGGCATACGATTCATTGTCATAATTTACCCAAAACCAGGGAGGGGACTTTGTATTTCAAATAATTAAAATGGATTTTAAGAAAGTATTTAGAAAACTTACATGAAATACAGGCACACGAAAAACCCGCCGTTGGAAATTCGAATAAACCTTCTTAGCAGAAGGCAATAAAGGCTCTTTACTTAAGCCCAAATTATCACCATCATACCAGCTAACCAAAGACAAACGGCCCAAGCCATCCGGATAGGCTTGGTTATAGTAAATGCGAAAGCTTTAAATGAAAACGATTTTTTTCAAACGCTTTCTTATCTCGTTTGCTTAGTTACTCACGCTCTTTGCCTAGGCCTGGTTATAACCACTGCCCTCATTGGTTCCCGAAAACTAATTTCATTACTTTTTGGTGGATATTTGGCGCCCCAATAGAATAGAAATAAACTCAAGCGATGTGCCAGCTTACGTTCATGGATTTTCTGTATCAAATCATTGGGTTTCCAAAAAATCAAATTCACACTCTCTATGGCACCATGCAAGCTGGTTTCGATAAATTGAAAAAATAATTCCGGATCATAGAATATAACCGATTTGAAGTATAAAATATGTAGGCTCCATAGAAATTCATCGATGTGTGATTGAAAATTCAAGTCATCGTCGACAGACAAGGTAGTTGTACCATCTAAAGAATGATTATTCAAAAGCTGCATGGGTTTCACCAAAATGGCTAATTGTGTGGGATGAAGACTTTTAACGATTTGAGAGAGGCCTGAAAAAGAAATGCTTAAGTAAACTTTAAAATGTAATTGGAAAGGTAAAGAAGAGAAAGGAAAAAATTGTTAATATCTCGAGTAGGGTTCAAGTAATCACTGGGTTCGCGTCCGTACTATAAGATGGATGCATAAAGCATGAAGAGTTTCCATAAATCATTTATATCCCCATCTTAATCGACTTGAATTTTGTTTGATGTGAGTTGAGGATGACCTTAAGTTGTTTGTGGTGTTGTGGTCTACTACTACAGCTCTTGACCGTAGTGTATTATTTGTGATCCTCTCGGAGAGTCAAGGAGCAGTCCGCGTGGTTTATTTGGGAGATTAAACTTGGATAAGTAAAACCATGATAAAAAAGTAAAGCCTTTATATTAGACGCAATATTTTGTACGGAACACTCTCATACATATCTTAGTAACATCCGGATAGTTTAGAGTGGATAGACAGCCAGAGAAAATTTTCAAGTCCAGGAATGTGAAGTGAAATAAAATATTAAGACTACTAACTTTATCGATGTATGATACTGTGGTTTGCAAAGTTGCCTGCTCTTGCCTTGACAAAGACATGCCAAGAGTATTGAATTCAGAATGTTAGCTACGCTACGTTTTTGCATTTGCTAGGTTTGGTTATGGGTTGAATTGGTCTTCGCTTTTAAAAGCATAGATCAATAATAATAAGGTCCTGCTGGTTGGCATTACCAAACCAACCTGATAGTTTTATAAAGCTGTAGATTTTTTCCGATTTATCTTTCGATAGCCTTGCTCTGGGTCTTCAAGAATCCTTCGTCTTAGGTTACTAAGCCACGAACAATAACAGAGAAATTATGCTGTGGTCTCTTCTCTTACTCATGATTACAGAAAAGATCGACAGAAGTCGTTCTGAGGTTATTCGCATATTCTCGGGCGTTTGTACAAATGGTCGGTGTCCCATTGTAAGTGTTATGAGGTACTTAAGATGGGTATTGATTAGTCCTAACGGAAATTTTGTTTTTGTGTTGGATAAAGTCATCTATGAAGTCGCTGTAGTCTAGTAGGTAGTGTGTTGGCTTATTAGACGTAAAGACCGGGTTCGTATCCCAGGTCATGCATCAAAACGAAATATGAAAAAATATTTCTTCGGCGACTGCCTCTCAGCAGATTTCTGGCAAAAACTCTGAGAGTAAATAAAATTGCCATGAAAAGCTTCTCAAAAAACTGTCGTTCGGAGTCGACTTTAAACTGTAGGTCCCGCCACTCATGTATAAAAATTAACGCACACAACATAAGTGGTGTGAGAAGCTAGGTCGTAATCCTGACTGAAGGGTTGTAATGACCAATTATGTATGTATGTAAAGTCATCTTTATCGTTATTTTCGGGATAATAATTGCTTCAATATCTGTTCGTAGCTGGTAATTCAACTAGAATACATAGAAACAGTATTAAGCACGATTTTGAGCTTCTTTGGCACCATATTTCCTGTAGCAGTTGCTTTATGGTTCCACAGAGCTAATGCTACTGGACTGTTTATCTCAGCTTTACCGTTTCCATTAAATGTTTTCTTAATTGGCCCATCAATAACTAACCGCTTCGAAAGTGTATCGTTTTTGCTGAGGTTCTGCAATGATTCAAAAACAGCTTTTTTGCATTAATTCCTCTACTTTTTTTCTGTCTCTTTTGTTTTTTTTTTTTGCAGTGCATAGTTTCCAGCCAAACGAAATAGTGCTCACATGCCTGTACACTTCACACACATACATACATACATAAAGTCAATTCCGAACGACAGATTTTACTCTCAGAGTTTTTGCCAGAAATCTGCTGAGAGAAAGTCGTCGAAGAAATATTTTTTCATATTTCGTTTTGTTAGAGTTGTCTGACCTGGGGTTTGAACCGAGATCTCATGTCTAATAAGATAACACACTACCTACTGGACTACGGCGACAGTACACTTCACACTCTTGATAATTTGTTACCACGACGTTGTGCATTTTTTAGATTGATGTGATTGCCTGCCAAAGCGTTAGGGCCATAAAACTAGATTTTTGTGTTTATTTTTGGCTGGCGGTAAAAAGCTTAAGCCAATCAATTATAAATCTGCTGAAGAACTTTTTTTTTGTATCATTTAAACGCCATCTAGCGTGATCCAATAAAACTTCTTGTATGCAAGATATGTATGCCTTAAAGCCTAAAACCTATTGAAAGAAATTATGGGTTTCTTTTTACTGCAACTCAATATAGAAAATTCTTAAATAAAATTCATTAACCCTTATCATACCATGATTTTTTTATAAACAAAAAATCAAACCTTTTTTGTAAGCAGTAGTAGTAGGGTTAAATATTTGTAAGTGATTCACTTTAACTAAACAAAAAAAAAAACATAAAAATAAAAATTTTAATCAATAACTTAAACACAACAGCAAAAATCATTTATTACGCTTAGGGTTAATTGTCACAAAATGCTGTTTTAATCAATTAATCTTCTCAGTACCTGCCTCTATACTGTAAGTATGTATGTATGTATACAAGCGTATATTGTGTGTATTTGCGTATTATTTTCATTTTTTACAAATTATACATACCAATAGACATATCGGAGATATTCTTTTCTGGTTCTAATATTACCATTGCCTTTGCCATTCTCATTCCCACAATGTCCAGTGTGTGTAGTAGTGTTCCATAAATGATTATTAATTTCGAAATATTCATTTTTCTTTGTACCACCTCAAATTACACGTTCCCTCGAAAATACAAAAAAAAAAATCCCTTAAAGCTGTTCTAAAGTGTCAGGCCAAGATCTTCCTTCGTTTTAAAATATCCGTACCCGTATGAATGTCGTAATAGTACTTGAAGTGATAGTAGTAGTATTGGTAGTAGTGGTGTCCAGTACATCACAACAGGAATATGAACGAAATGAATGAATGAACACCTGTGCTGTGGTATCATATTTATAGTTCATTCGTCCTCTAAGAATTTCCAGCAATACAATGCACAAGCGTGTGTTGTGTTTGTCTTGTATTGGTTGGTAGTATATAGACAGGCTTTTTTGATAAGCAATTATCCAATCATTTTCATTTTTCATCGCTTCACTTCAATTTTAAATATCACCTGTCATAATTTCTTGTTTAGATTGTGTACATTGTCATGTTGCATGTCAATTTATGCTGAATTCGTAATAAAAATAAAGAAAATTTTTTAAAATTTATTTCTGATTTGATTTTCAGAATACATTCAAGGTTTAAAAAAGAATTTTGAAGAAAAATACGCGGGTAAAAATAGAATTAAAAGAAGGACGTTTTCTTTTTAATCCTCAGAGGAATTCGATTTATTTTGTTTCTTTAAGAAAAATTTAGTTGCCGCAACTAAAATTATTAATTGACACAACCAAAGTTTTAAAAAATGTAATGATATTAGCAGCGAACTCTTTTTGGCCTCAGAACTTTTCTGAATGAATTCTATTCTTTCCTCCTTTTCCCCACCTGCTATAATATACCTAACAGTACCCAATCAGTATACACATCCTGAGTAGTGGACAGATCTATTGTACTTCCCTCAAATTTTAAAGGCTACCCTTATAATATCTCCTTCAATCCCATTGCCCTGACAGATTTCAGCACGCTGCTCAGAGTCAACAATGACAATTTTCTACCTAGCGCTGTGCGTGTTTTCTTGGGATGCATGATTGTCTTCCTATGATACATTAACATTGTCACGAAGTTCGAGAAAACCCCTCATTCTGAATAAATGTAGCCTTAGTCTACAGTACCCTTGTCAAAATACCAGTTATCAACGTCACGATATTTCTTGATAGTTTGATGCATGACTAAGATATCCTTTTATTGTAATTTCTCAACAAAAGTTTTAATTGTCTCAAATCCAAACGCAAGAAAAGTTCAGCATCCCTTTCCAAGTATCCGCTCCCACTCCACAGAACGGTTCTGACCCCATCAACGGCATTGGAAGCTTCCTACCTCATAAGCTCATCTGCTTACTCATTATGGAGAATTCCTTCATGATCTGGGACCCAGTAGAGGGTAACCTTATTGTGTCTATCTAACTGATTCAGTTTCTTCAGACAGTTCCACCTGCATGTTTCCCACGAGCTCTGAATTTTTTTTTATTACCTCCCACTTCTGTCCCAAGCTTCATTCTTGATCTACACTTGGTAGGCATGTAGCCTCTAGATAATGAGCCCCTAAATAATGAGCAAAGTTTAGTTCATTCACATGAGATCCAAGAGCGTCTAGTACATCGCGGTAGAGTCACTGTTTGGGGTGCTTTTTAGACTGTCGGCATCATAGGTACAGATTTCTTTGAGAATAACTTTGGCCAGGCCATTATCGTCAATGTCGAGCACTATAGGTTGAAATCTTTTGGACTAACTGGATGATCTGGACACCAAGTACATGTGGTTTCAGCAGAACGTAGCTACGTGACACACAGCTCATGCCTCTTTGGATATTCTGCACGAATACCACAAATATTTCCAACTCACGTAGAAGTGATGATATCTGATAGCCAAGATCGTGTTATCTGACCTCTTCACACTTTCTCTAAACCACAGCGATGTTCAAAGCCTGATTTACGCTCCAGACCTATTAGACATTTTAAATGCGCTTCACCCAGAGAAGCTATGATGAACAATGAAACGATATTATATTCACACATACTGGCATCAATTAATCTTTCAATTATAATTGGTCATTAAAAACCTTTAAACAGGATAACCACCTAGATTCTCATACCACTTACATATGTTGTGTGTGTTAATTTTATACATGAAACTCTTTCATGGCAATTTGTGAAACTCTTTCATGGCAATTTTATTTACTCCCAGAGTTTTTGCCACAAATCTGTTGGCAAGAAGTCGCCGAAGAAATATTTTTTCATGTTTCATTTTGCTGGAGATGTCTGACCTGGAGTTTAAACCATGGCCTCATGTCTAATAAGCCAACACATTGTCTACTAGACTTTACAGCGCCATGCCATCTGTCAAATTCAGTCAGATTTATGCGTTAGAGTTATGAAAAATTGATATTTTGGTTGCGTTCCACCCAAAGAATCTTTGGCGGACATATAAACAGTATTACATACCACACATAAGGGCATCAATTGATCTTTCAAACGATGGTATCTCGACACACACTTTGTTTTATTTTAATTTAAAGCTAGAAGGCTTTTAATAAATGACCTTTTAGTATAGAATTGAGAGCATAAATGAGTGGAGATTGTACAGACCTTGAACTTCTAACATGTAAGGAAGCAATTGTTTTGAATTTTTTTTTATTTGTTCTTTCAGCGGTAATACGTCTGACCTTTTCCTATATTGTGAATTTAATAAAAATGTTTTAAATCAGGTTGTATTTAGTGGACAACCAAACATTTTTCACAGGCAAATCAATAGATTGTGGTGGATTTATAAAATTTTTTTTTTTTTTTTTAAATTTCCAACAAAATAAAAACGGTTTGATTTCGTTTTCCTTGGAACATGCAATCAATTTAAAAAGAAAAAACTTTATAATAATAATCATAAATTATTACATTGTATCATTTATTTTTGCTAAAAAAGAAACGGAAATATTTTATTGTATAATACGTACGCTCATGACTCATTCTTATTAACATATGGTGGTATGGTTGCTTGAATTATACTTTATTTCTATTTTTTTTCTAGCATACTCTTGTATCTTTTCTTTAATTTTTTGCATAACTTTTCTTAAATCATAATTTCTAAGCATATTTCCGTAATAGCCGAACAATTCCAGTTTTTTTCTAGACGCCTTATATATTTTATGGTTTCTTGTCTATGCCCCTTCACAACATACAATAGAAAAAAAAGCTAAAATGCAGAAAAGCGTAACATAATATTTTATGTTGTTGTTTAGTGTTGTTGTTATCGTTTTTTTTATTTATTTCATACAACTTTTTCTATTTTCTAGCTGAACATAATTATGGGCGCACAATAATAAAAACGAAGAAAAAAGCAAAAAAAAAAAACAAAAAAAGATCAAATAAATGGTAACACATAATGCCACATTATGTTTGTAAAGTTAGATGTTTAAAGCCAAATAAGGCATAAGAGTTACAAAAATTTACAAAAACAACCAAAGCAAATAATTTATCATGTTTTTGTGTTAGTTGTTGTTATTATTTTTGAACAAAAACTCTCATAATATGCGGGTGTTACACTTATTTCATATTCACCAAAAACTACTACAACAAAATTCAAAGCAGACTAACAAACCTCCAAAGGTGTTAAAAACAAAAAGGCAATAGTTTTTGTTTTCTTTCTTTCTTTTTCTATTTTTTTTTAATTCACTGAAAAGCAGGAGGAGGATGAAATCATTGTGTTTCGTTTTCATTTGTAATAATTATTGGATTTTTTTTTTTTGGTTGATATTAAACAAAAGCAATCTGTTTTGCTTTGCTACTCTTGTTGAATGTTGAAATAATATTTGTATTTCCTTACAAACAAAAACAAAATTAAAATTAAAACAACTATAATGTTAACACAGCCAAGTAAATGGCAACAAATTATGAAATTTATCAAGAAACTCCAAAAAAAACAAAAGATTTAAGACACAAACTTTGCCTTGCAAAGAAAAGATTATCTCTGCTATTAAACGAAAATAGTTTTGCTAAAATGCTATATTATTTTCAAATTAATTATTTTTTTTTATTAATTTACCCACTTCGAGTGAAAAGAAAAATAAAAAAAAAATTAAATTAAAATACTTTCATTTTTATTTCACACTGGTTATCCAAAAAAAAAATTTTGTTTGTTCATATCTTTTTCCCATACCGTGTGGACCATAGCAACACTAAAAAAAATTATTTTATAGGCTTTATATATTCAAATTTTACTTGCAAATTAGAGTTAGGTTAGATGGTGCACCAGGTTCCAAGTTAGGAGGCTTTGTCCAATATCCAACACTGGGATCCAAAATTCACTATCTCAACTCCCAGTCGCCATAGCCTATTAGGTAGTGCGTTAACTTATTAGACATAAGGCCACGGGTTCAAACTCCAGGTCAGACATCTCAAACAAAACGAAGTAAGAAAAAATATTTCTTTCGATGACTTCCTCGCAGCAGATTTATGGGAAAAATTCTGAGAGTAAAAAAATTATTGTCATGAAAAGTTTCTAAAAAAATCTGTCGTTCGGAGTCGACTTTAAACTATAAGTCACGCCACCCATGTTTTAAATTAAAACACATAACATAAGTGGTCGTACTCCTGATTGAAGGGTTGTAATTATGTATGTATGTATGTGTTCTCTTCATAGAAGTAGCCGGGCTTTGACATCTGGTTGAAAGATAATCTTTTTGTCCTTCTCAGATCCACAAGCCTCGCAGAAGTCTTTTGAGGAAATGCCAGTTCAATCGGCATGCTTCTGATAGTTGACCTGTGATAACGATAATATTGCAATGCTTGGTCATACGATTTAAGAAATGAAGACAATCAATCCTCTTCGTAACCATATCAGTCCAGCGAATCAATATTACACGTACCCTCACGTTGCCCATGAAGTTCAGTCGTCAAATAAAACGTCCAGAGAATATTCACTTTAACTGGCTCTTCGAGTAGCACCGTGTGAAGAGCACAATTTGGGTATAAGCTTCCAAGTCTAATGGCACTTCAATAAAAAGGTGTGCGAATCTCAGCTCGATACCACAATGGTTAGATCATTTTGATAAACAAAGACCGTGATTTATAAGAATAATTCATGAACTAATAAATCGAGTAGCTGGCAGTTCCCTCTCTAGAAATATCCTGAACAGAAGAACCATTAAACACTATGATTTTGGGTAATGCATCGCAACGAAACTTAGTAACAAAAGGAAATTTAGGCTACATGCTCTTATAAAATAGTGGTCCTTCGGATGCATACGAATAGGTGGAGATTAGATATTGAAAGAGAAGCTCAGTGAAAAATTTGAGGACGTCTTTCAAGTGAAAGTTGACGCCATCAAAATATTTGCTCAATTCAAGTTCTAAAGAAAGCATAAAGCACGGGTAGTCAAGCCGCCATCTGAGCATTCGACTCCATAGTAGATGATTGTATGCACTTGTTCAGGGCAGCCAATTTAGCTAGCTACGGCTATGTTCTGCTGGGTTCCAAGCCATGTGAAAATTCCCTACAATGAGCAGACAGATGAGCTTGAGCGAGAAGAAAAGCTTCCACGCTGCTGATGGGACTAGAAGATATCTATGGAGTTCGAAGAGCTGTTTGCTAGGGTAAACTCAGCGAAGTGGAAGATAGAGAGAAGCAAACACTCTTCGTAAATCAAATGAGTTTGACGCAATCCTAACTTTTGTTGAGTAATTACCATTAGAAGGGAATTTCAGTCATGAATCATATTTGCCAGAAGTCGCCGTAGTCTAGTAGGTAGTGTGTTGGCTTATTAGACGTAAAGCCAGGGTTCGTATCCCAGGTCAGGCATCAAAACGAAATACGAAAAAAAAAAATATTTCTTCGGCGATTTCCTCTCAGCAGATTTCAACACTGAGAGTAAACAAAATTTGCCATGAATAAGTTTCTCAAAAATCTGTCGTTCGGAGTCGGCGTTTAATTGTAGGTCTCGCCACTACCGTATAATATTAACGCACACAACATGAATGGTGTGAGAAGTTAGGACGTTGTACAATGGGTCAATTCGACCTGCGGGTACTGTACTTTTCACAGTTGACAAGTACACGTCCTCTAACCTAACCTATCATATTTGCCATGAATAAAGTGAGGTTAGTAAACTGCCGTTTTGACAGTGCACTTCAGTATAAAAGAATACTTAGTTAGAAGGAGGATCATGTCCACGACAATATGGAAATTATGTGATGAACACTTGGAACAGGAAATACCTGAATGCAGGTTCTGCTTCTAGGCACGGATTTTTTTTTTGTGTAAAGGAGGTATGATAGGGACACTCCATATATATGTAGATTGAGGGCAGAAGAATAAATCGTATGGTTGCAGTAAGAAAACCTGTTTTAAAAATTAAATGAAATTATTTTGCTTTAAGCTAAGCTTAGTTTTTAATTAAATAATAACTTCCAGAACCAAAAATTCTAGAAAAGTTTAACAGCAAGTCTCTAGACAAGAATTATCATAACAAAGTGTGGATGTAAAAGCTACAAAATCAAATTAAAAAATTATAAAAGAACAGCTGGAGACCTCAATCAAATCAATTTCTTGTATTTTATTTTAAATGAGTGCTATTATTTAACGATTAATAAGACAATCGAAACACCGGGTAGATTAATTACACAATCATTGGGAGGACTATTTATAGAGTATTTGTTAATGATAATTTAAGGCCATAAATTTAAAGCTACTCGCTTTCAAAATATAAAAAAAGATTTTAATTTCCAATGAATTATAGAAGACATTAAAAATAGTTGAAATAAGAAAACTAAAAACAACTGGAGTTGAACTTCTTTAAAGCATATTTTGGACGTGCACATAAGCAAACATAACGATTGAAATTTCAAACGAACAATTTCCTCAATTTAATTTTTTAACTCACTGATGTTTTATTACGATTGTACATTAAAAAAAAAAAAATAAATAAAAAAAAAAACTTTTCCATAATTTGTGGAAATGTTTCGAAATGATTCTTAATAGATCATGATAAACAGCAGCCATAAAAACGTTTTTTTTTTTTTAATAACAATAATTAAAAAGTTATGGAAAAAAGTGACTTCTAATGTTTATTATTTAAAGCTTTTTATAAAAGATCGTATTTTTTCGTTTTTTTTTTTTGTAACTAAAAGTGGTTTTTTAACTTTTACTTGCTGAACATAAAAATGAAGAAGCAAAAAAGCAAACAAACAAACTTTTCATAGATATTTTTAATCGTGAATGATGTGATGACACACAACAACTGAACGTTGTTGTTGTTGTTGCTATTGAAAGAAGTTGTTGAGAAGAAAGTGGTTCTTGTCTCATGATGGTAATGTTTCACTTAAATGCCAGGGGGCCTGGCCACACAGTCAATATGGCTATAAAGTCTGGGTGTTGATGTAGACTGACTTTACCACACACTTGTCGTCGGCATTTCTAGACGTCAAGTGTCATTAAAAAGCACAAAAAAAAGCATTGCAAATAGAAAACTTTTGCTTTTTGTTAAAGAATTTTTTTTTTACCATTTTATTAACAATTTTTTTTTTCACTTTAAAAATAGAAATTGTATACAACAAGTTTCTTTTTTATATGAAGTTTTCTGTTTGGTTTTTATTAATGCTTGCATTTGTTTTATGTTTATTATTAAATATTATCTTTGAAAATATAAAAAAAAATCATGAAAGCAATAGGTTTTCTTAATGGTCTAGTGCTTCACTTTGATTTGTACAAAAAATTTTAAATGTTTACGTAGCCAAAACAAATTAATTCGTTTGCTATGAAATTTCCGTTGTAAATAATTCATTTGAAATGCTTTAAATTTAGTTTTAATTAATTTGTGTTTTTTTTTTCTTCATTTTATTTTCAAATTGAAATAATAGAGTCTACAGGGGTAATCTCAACATGCTTTACAATTATTTCCAAAAATAACTCACATAAGCAGTGTGTTAATCGACATTTAACAGTAAAACATAAAATGTGTAGAGGTGCCATAGTACTGTAACCATACGATTCTATATTCCATTATAGAGTATCCTCATAATGTTTCCTCCAAGCCCGTTATTTACTTAATTTATCATTGCAACTCTTTAGTTAGAATTTCAACCTAACTTCTCATAATACCACCCAAATTGTGTGTATTAATTTTGTACATGAGTGGCGGAACCTACTGTTTACTGTTGATCCCGAACGCTAGATTTTTGAGAAACTTTTCATGGCAATTTTATTTTACTTTCAGAGTTTTCTCCAGAAGACTGCAATTCTCTATACAGACCAGGTGTTCCCTTTGGTATGCATTAACGCCGCATTGATTTCAAATATGTGTTCTAATGATGCCTTCTTAACATCACAGAATCGACATGTTTTACTGGAGGCGCTTCCCTTTCTATACATCTGCTCTTTGCGTCTACAGTGCTCGGTCATGGTTACTAATTTGAAATTGGTTCTGGATTACCTGAGGTCTGACTCAAATCTCCTTTTATTGTAATTACTTAACTAAAGTTGAGATTGTCTCAAACCCTTTTGGTTTAAGAAGAGTCACCGCCTTTTTCTATCTTTACACTTCCAAACAGAAAGTTTCTCGGGTTAGCCTCACTTTCGCAAACTCATCCGCCTTCTCATTGCCTTGAACTATCATGTGATCTGGAACCCAGCATATATTGAAACTATTTCCCTGCCTAGCTGCTCAATTTCCCCAGATTGACCCATATTATCTTCGATTTTACTTCATAGAAGACTAGTAAACGGACGGCTGACTAACTGCTACATAGTCTTGCTATATCCCGAGGAGTCTAGTGTTTGAACGGCTGCCTAATTGTCACATAGTATTGCTATGGCCCGTCCTTTGTATTTCCTATCTAAGTTAATTTTTTGAGCACATCTATCGATGGCATAGACTTTTGTTTGGAAACTACACGATAGTTTCCCCATGGCTCCAGAATATTTCATTCTGGAATTAAAAAACTCCCACTCCTATTGTCAAATCTGCTCTTGATCCATCTGCATACCACGAAATGGTTCCTCTGTTAAAATATTATGCTGCTTCCAGATTGTTTCATTCACTTTTATTACAAGTCTCTTGCGAAGCATTTGCCAAACTCATGGAGTCTACTTATTCTGCCCAGGCAACACCTAAAGAGGAAAGTGTCTGCTACATGATTAATTAAGTCACGAAATTTCGTAATGAATTTTTTTATTAAACTTGTCTCCTATTATCCTACGCATAGTCTCAAAAGATCTGATCTTCACTACCAAGTGCAGGGGATTTAATCAAAGAGAGCTTCCAGCACTACTGTAGAATAGGCTTTCACAACCTAGCTAGTCTCTGTATCTTGTTCAACTGCCTTTCTTTATAAAAACGAAACTTAATCGTAAAATTATTTATTCGGACATGTATTCATTCCTAACATCACCCATTTATGTGCATTCACTCACATTTCAAAAATATAACCACTTTTCGAGCATGAAAATGTTCCCTCTCTGGGGACCATCAAGAAAAGTAAGAAGAAAAGTATTGTCATCAGCAGAGGCAGAAATGTGAGTTTCAATGCTTAATAGCATTCCTAAAGCTTCAATATCATTCTATCTAGTGCCACATTTTAAGTTTTTCCATAAAAATTTGACATTTCGTGTATTCAATTGCGGCGGCCTTCTTAAATATTAAATTTTAATGCCTTTTAATTTAAATCCTTATTATTATTTCCGTTTTTTTTTCTCTTTGTTGCTTCTTCACCTTTCCTTCTTAAAAGCCATGAAATTTATTTTTGCATAATTTCGTTGTTTTTTTTTCTTGACAATTTTTTTTATCGTATACCCGTAAATATATTTGCGATTTTCTATTCATGCATTTACACGGATATTTCTTTATTTCATTTTTTTTTCATCATCCTTGAATTTATGTTACAAAAATAAACTTCACTTCACTTTTTCTTTCTGTGAAACTGAAAACACGTCGTCAGTAGGAGAAAAAATATCTTTTAATGCCAAAAGCCTATTACACAAAATGAAAGAAGAAGAAAAAAAAAACTATTTTTCGATGTACAGCACATTTATTGGAAAGTGGAAATAATTTTCTCAATATTGCAGCTTAGCTGTACAGAAGAAAAAAAAAATTAAAAAAAGAAACAAAAAAAAAAATTGAAATAAAAAAGCTTTAAACGTTCAAGACTAGACCCCATAATATAGAAGAGACCCACACTAAACAAACAAAAAAATGCTAAACAAATATTTGCTGTTGTTGTTGTAGTTATTCTCATGATCATTACTTATTTACGTTCATCGGTATGTGGCAAGAAAAGATGCCCCTAACACTTACCAAGAAATACCGACCCACAAATATATATTTTTGGTGATGGCATAGAGAGGCAGCCACACAGCAAAACTGGAGGCTGTTGGAGCTGTTGCTGTGCTAAAGTAAAAAACAAAACATAAACAAAAAAATTCAACAGAAACAACAACAATAAATTGAAATAGAAAAAAAACTCGAAATTTATAGAAAAATTATCATTGTGTTGATGTAGCCGAACAAGAAGAAGAAAAGTAGAAATTACACTTCTTTTAATAAACCAGCATCAATTGCATGCCTGGGTAATTGCAATAGCACTCGTATAAGCTTAAGACTTTATACAGTGGCTCAGTAGGATTAAAATTTAAAAATAAAATTCCACTAAGAATAGAAAAATTTGTTATCGAACAATTTGCTATAGATAAACTTTGTTTGAAAATTTTCTGTAGACAAAATTTGTTATCGAAAACTTTCTATATAGAAAAATTTGTTATCGAAAACTTTCTATATAGAAAAATTTGTTAACGAAAAGTTTCTATAGATAAACTTAGTTTGATAACTTTCTATAAAGAAAAGTTTGTTACCGAAAACTTTCTACATAGAAAAGTTTGTTATCGAAAACTTTCTATATATAAAAGTTTGTTATCGAAAACTTTCTATATAGAAAAGTTTGTTATCGAAAACTTTCTGTGTAGAAAAGCTTGTTATCGAAAACTTTCTATATAGAAAAGTTCGTTATCGAAGACTTTTTATCGAAAACTTTCTATATAGAAAAGTTTGTTATCGAAAACTTTCTATATAGAAAAGTTTGTTATCGAAAACTTTCTATATAGAAAAGTTTGTTATCGAAAACTTTCTATATAGAAAAGTTTGTTATCGAAAACTTTCTATATAGAAAAGTTTGTTATCGAAAACTTTCTATATAGAAAAGTTTGTTATCGAAAACTTTCTATATAGAAAAGTTTGTTATCGAAAACTTTCTATACTTTTTATATATAGAAAAATTTGTTATCGAAAATTTTCTGTAGGAAAAATTGTTTATCGAAAATGGTCTATGGGAAAAATTTAATGTCGAAAGTTTCTATAGGAAAAATTTGATAGCCAAAGTTTCTATAGGAAAAATTTGTTATCAAAAATTTTCTATAAAAAGTGTGTAATCGAAAATTTTCTATATAGAAAAGTTTGTTATCGAAAATATATAGAAAAATTTGTCATCGAAAATTGTCTATAAAAAAAATTGTTATCGAAAATTATCTATAAACAAAATTTGTTATCGAAAATTATCTATTAAAAAAATTTGTTACCGAAAATTATCTATTAAAAAATTTGTTATCGAAAATTATCTATTAAAAAAATTTGTTATCGAAAATTTTCTAAAGAAAAGTTCTTTCGAACCTACTGTTCGCACTCATCACTGCTCCAACTTTATATCAATTCATTTTAGACTATTCAACAGACTTGTGGGTTAGATTAGAAAGTTGCGGTCGATTGGCTGGCTTACTCTGTTTGCTTGCTAGCCGACTAGATAGTCTTGTCCATCTTGTCCGTCTATCCAACCATGCCAAAGCATACGGTCTATCAGTTGTAGTGACCACTGCCATGGTGGTGGCATTTTAAATAGCTTTTAATAAATACAAATTTTATTAAGAGCTTTAATAGAGAAGAAAACAGACAGACAGACACAGATAGGCAGGCAGATAGGCAAGCAAGCGGGCTGGCAAACAGAGAGACAGACGGACAGATGCAATGTGAACAATTTGAAATTATTCTTGAAAGTTTTATATCAATAAGAGATCAATTTAGAGGCAACAACAACAACAAGTACAATCTATAATAGTGAAGAATTTACGGCAGACTTAGAAATAAGACTTACCAGCCAGCCAGCCATATGATGATACAGACGATGGTGAAGAGATAAAAGTTTAAGAAAAAAGGAAAAAAGAAAAAAACATGATGAGAGATTGTGTTGATATAACAGTTTATGTGTAACTGGGTGTGCGTGTGTGAGAGTGTGTGTTTGAAAGAGAAATTATGTTGCAAGGTTAATAAAAATCAATTCAATATTCAACATAAAGTTGCAAATAAATCGTTGATTTTGTTTTATTTTTCTTTAATATTTCCATCTCTCTCACTCACTCTCTATTTCTCTGTACAACAGAAGTGTTAGTTCCCATGATCTCGGGTGTTAAGGATGAGAGTTTGATGGCGTTGCTGATGTTTGTTTTTTTACGCGATTATTTGAATAATATTGATGCAAACGTATCACGCTGAGTGTTGTAGAGTTGCTTTGTATGTCTGCAGATGCAGCTGATGATGCCATTATTTAATATGAATTTCATTTTCATGCTCTAAACTAATTTTCTAACATGATTTAATGCAAGCAACACTGCTATTACTAAGCGTTATGGTATGTATTTACATACGAGTGTATGTACGTACATATACATATGTTCAAATGAAGACTTTTCATTTCTATAAAAGCCGGATTGGTTTTATAAATACACAATTCTGCTAATTTTCATTTTCATCAGCAACAGCAACAACATTAGCATCAACATCAAGCAACAGCATCACCATCATCATTTTCAGTTTCTTTCCTCAATTAGTGGCAACAACAGGCAACTAAAGCGTTAAATTGATTTTAAAGCTGCTAAAATTGTTGTTTGTATGTCTCTTTAATGTCAAGATCATGTTAGAAATTGTCCATCTAACTTGTATTTTCTTTTTTGTTTTTTGTTTTTTATTGCATTTCTTTCTATAAAACCTGTGGTATTTGCTTTGCCATCATTTGATGATTTGATGAACGTTTGTTAAGAAAAATTACTGTGTTTTATGAAGCCACTTTAAAGTCATAAGAATGCCAAGTGTGTATGTGTACGTGTTGTGTTCAAGGAAGTACTTAAGTCCCGGCCATTAAATATAAATATTCAGAAGAAATTGTGATTTGCAAGCGAATGTCATTAAGATTTAAATTTAAATTTCACATCAATTACTGGCTGCAAAGTGATATTTTAGTTTAATTGAATGAGAAGAAGACAGAGCAATGAGTTGTTCTTTGAATGAAATGCCATTTATTGCTACAATGTTGGCGATTTAATTGATCTCAAAAGGAAATTTCAATTAAAAACTTTTAGAAAAATTAAAATAAAAATAGTTAAAGGGTAATAAAATAAATGCTTAAAAAGCTAACTAGTTTGGTGATTAAAAAAACACTTAAAAAATAAAATAATAATAAAAATAAAATGCCTTTAAAATTCTAAACTTAAGAAGTAGACTTTGGTTTTGATATTATTAATCTGGACTCTGGTTCTCCAAAGAAAAAGACAGAAGAGAAGAATATTAAACAGTTCAATTGATAAAAGTATTATCACCTCTTCAGATGTATTGGCCAAACTTTTCACCCACTGACTGATACAGGAAAAAGAATAGAAGAAGTATGGGAATATAAGAATTAGTTGAGAATGCTGACACCCATTCAAAAAGCACAGAGAATCTCTCACAACCTGTACGGATTTCGAAAAGAAAGGCTGATGTAACGCAATCGAAGGATAGAGGTAAAAAATGTTCTCAATTTAAGTCATAAGTTTACTTGGATAACCAACAAACGTCCTTTTTATTGTATCCCTGGTCTATTGCACACATCCTTGTCAATCACATACTGAACTTATTAGCAATGTCCGCAAGTGCCTGTTTGCCCTATGCTCCATTGCCTTACAGTTGGTGATCAAGTGCTTCTTAGACTCATCCTTTTCACAGCCTGATTTGCAGTTACTGTTCTCAGATATGTCCATTTTGTACATGAGCTTATTGCAGACATAGTGACCTGTAAATTCGCTCAGCCCAGTTACCCTGATGAATCTCAGAATGCTATCCGTTGCAAATAATGGTAACTACCCACCTAGCAATTGATAAGAACTTAGGTGTTTCTTTCTGAACTGCCTTAACACCGCAAAGATGCAAAGAATTAGTTCTACTCATCACAGAATCTTCATATTGACCTTGAACCTACTCCCCTTCTATATAAGTGTCCCTTCGGCATACAATATCTGGTCAGAACACGGGTTCGTTTTTTCAAAATATTTCTGTACAGACTCAAGTAAGGACTAAAAGTCTTTCCACTTTAGTTACCTCGAAAAAGTGTAAACTTTATCAGCCTTTCATGAAGGCATTATCTTCCCTTTCGCCAAGTATATCGATCCATGACCATGGACGGGTTAGATGTAAGCTGATTAAATTAAATCTTTTCATCTGAATCTACAAATAGCTTGACCTATAATGTTTAGAAGCTCAAGGGTAAATCCCATTATAGTAGACAAGAAATGGAATTAAGGAGACAACGAGGTATTTGCCTACCACTTGAGTAAGAGCAAAAATTAGGTTAAAAAAAATACAAAATTTGAAGGGTATTGAGCTATGATTTAGTACTTGATTTTTACCTTCATTGATTGGCATTAGTCCTCAGGCAGTCTGCCCACGAAGCAGAAAGGTTACAGGTTAGATTTTTAAACTGTAATTGTAAAATTTTAAAAAATTCTTTTTTAAATATAAAATTTTGTTTCCAAAAACATTGTATTTTTGTTTGAATTTAATTACAGTACAATACATAATTTATTCTGTCGAACATACAAAGCAACACCTTTCCATTAAACAAAAAAAAAAAGTTTGTGTCTTAAGTCTTTTGTTTTTATTCAAACCCAACATTATTCACATCATTTTCGTTTGTTGTCATTAATTTATTTTCATTCATTCATTTCAATTTCTTTGTCATTACAAAAATACTTTACTTGCTCAGCTTATACAACACCTAACATGTCCTCTCTCTCTCCCCTCTCTCCTAAGTTGCAAATGTTTGTTAATTGTTGTTGTTTGTTGTATGATCTTTTTTTTCTGTTTTTGGGTAGCATCCCACAAAATTAGTTGGTTGCTGTAGCTTAGTTTGCAATGGTTTTTGGAAAAACATGAAAATGAAAATAAAATTTTTCCAAAAAACAAGGGTAATAAAATGCAAACATTAACAATAACAACAACAACAGAAAACAATTTATTTTTTTTTGTGTTAAACATGACATGATGATGCTGTTGCTACTATTTCTCCCTAGCTTGGTATTTCTTACCCTCTTTCTCTTTCTACTTTTTGAAGGTATTTGTTAAGCTTTTTTTGTAATGTTATGAAAACAGGGGTTTTCTTATAAAGATTTTCGTATTTGTGGGTGTTTTTTTTAATAGCGATTTCTTGAGTGTGTTTGTGTGTGTGTATGTATGCATGTTTGAGAAAATGTTGCATTATTTTGGTTGGCAAATGTTACAACAAACTGAACTCGAAATGGTTTTTACATCAACGATATATTTCAATGGTGACGTTGGCTATGGTGATGTTAATAACGACGATGATTTCAAATGATGAGAATGGAAATAATGAATAAGTTACACTGTTTACCAACGTAAGTAATATCAAGAAAAAGGCTTCAATCTCTCTCCCAATAATGCAATAAAGAAGCCTATTGAACCCAAACCTGGCAAGAGAGTATAATATCAACAACGAATATCGTTGGAAGATCAGGCAGCCGTAACTCTTGGTAAAAAGTACTACTCAGTGATTAAAATTCCTCACTTCTATACACAATTAAACAAAACAAAAATTTTTCGGGCAGAACGTTATGTCCAGGCAACTACAAATGGCAATTCTATTATTCTAGAACTTGCTACTTATAGTAGACTAATCACTTGTTTATTAGAAAAACTTAATTAATGAGCGTGAAGGTAAAACAAGAAGATTGGGGAGATTATTTGCGACAGACTTAAAGCAAAAAAAGAAACACAAGGGATTCTAAAATTTTATCTTTACCCACCACAATTCAGACCGAAATTCGCTTCATACTACCTTAGGATCTTTTACCGCTCTTTTTTATTCATTTGTAAGGCCTATTGATGCCATTATGTGTGGCACATAACTTCGTTCAAATGTCCATCATGACTTTTTTGAGTAGAGCGCAGCCGAAATATCCAATCTGCCATGACTCTGGCACAGAAATCAGGCTACATATGACTAATTGGTATGGGTTGTGTTGGCTTTGAGCACCACTGTGGTCTGTGTTACGGCTTAAAAATATCCCACAAGGAAAACGAAAAAAATAGGAATAGGCCAGTACACAGCATCTCTACGTGAGATGATAATGCCCTCAAATCGTTCGTGCAGAATACTCAATATAGCACGATTTAATTTACCAAGCTTTTCAACAACTGTTGCAGCCAGGAGGTAATTTATTGCCTCCTGTAAAACTATCTTGTGTCCAGCAATATATAATTCCATTCGATGTCTTCGTTTGTGGCCACTTATCAGAGCCGCATTCGTTTTCAACATTATCTAGCCATTTCCGTGTACCGGCTGGAACATCGCTACACTTGGTTGCCAGAATATGAAGTCCTTTGACCACCACAACAAACACGATATCGTTGAAGCGATGGAAGTATTGAAGAATTTTAAAGCAGTTGGTTACACACACCCAAAGGTACAGCCTAATTTACAATTTCTAGCCCTGTGTGTATGCATGATGTAGCCTGTATCTCCTATGCTCTATTTCTTCATAGAGCCATAAACTCCTCTATGTATAGTTTCCTGTTGAAACCACATGTCATTGGTGTCATGCAATTCAAGCCAAAAGAATTCGGTAGGCCGCCGTTAACAGAGGCAGCTTGTGCCACGTCATTCTCAAAGAAATGTGGACCGATAACCGATGACGCCGCCAGTCCAAAATCATGTGAATGCGACAATTTTTTTTGTTCATGTACATCTAGAAACAGGCCTTATCACTGAAAATTAGAGTACAGAATAGCTTGTGTTGTTAAATTTTATATCCGTTCCTTACTAAGTGACAACTAATATGTAGTCGCCGTAGTCTAGTAGGTAGTGACATCTCCAACAAAACGAAATATGATAAAAAATATTTCTTCGGCCACTTCTTCTCAACAGTCTTCTGGCTTATTAGACGTGAGGCCTCGGTTCAAACCCCGGGTATTTCTTCGTCGACTTCCCCTCAGCAGATTACTAACAAAAACTCTGAAAGTAAATAAAATTGCCATGAAAAGTTTCTTAAAATTCTGTCGTTCGGAACCGACTTTAAACTATATGTCCCGCCACTCATGTATAAAATTAATACACACAACAAAGGTGGTGTGAGAAACTAGGTCGTAATCCTAATTGAAGGATTGTAATGGTCAATGTGGTCAATGTTATGTGTGTATGAGATATGTGTCACATAGGGATATCCTGTTGAAACAACATTGCTGTCCAGATCATTTCAATTCAGGCATAACTCGCTGTTGACAGTGGTGGCCTGGATCACGTCGTTCTCAAAGAAATGTGGACCGATAACCGATGACGTCGTCAGTCTAAAATCACGTAAATTGGTATCTTCACATATGCAACAATTTTGTTTGTTCATGTACATCTGGAAACAGGCCTTAAGATGGTTTTCTAATGAACTTTAGAGTACAGAACAGGACATCCACTGTGATAAAAAAAATTTTATTATTTGCTTGTCTATTATATTGTACATCCGTCCGTGGTGATTTGATAAACCGTATAAAGAGACAACTAATTTGGCAGATATAGCCTCAATAACATGGCTGCTGTCAACTGTGAAAGTTCAAAAGTTTCAGTTGGAACAGCCAATACTTTTTCATTAGTTCATGCACTCACTGGAATTCTCCTCTCTTCAGGACAATGTAACCGAAATAGACTTGAGAACAGGGTTGCTTAAAAATTTAGCAGTTCTTTTGGCGCGGATTCCATAAGTCATCAGAAATGTAGCAAAGGGTCACTGCAATCACTTTAAGCAATCGTTTAATAAATTTACACCGCAATTGACCAAAATTCGTAAATAATCCCCAGTTTATGAAGAAGAGATGATGAATACAATACATTTTCCGTTTCCATTTAACTGGAAATGGTGTAATGGTGGAGGATGATTTCTACAATAAGCTCTACAAACATGATCATTGTTCACTAGCATTGTTTAATTTGTAATTGTCAGTCTTTGTTTTTTGTTTTTTGGATTACAAATTTCGTTTTTGTTTTTGTAACAGAAAAAAAAAGAAAAACAACAACACCAAAACATGCAGTTTTATTAGACAATAAATAATTGTGTTTTATTGCATATTTATGTTTAAAAACAAAGAAATAATAAAACCATGTGAAATTTATATATTTTTTTTATGGTAATAAAGTCCAAACGTATAAAGAAATAAGATTTGTGCTCTTGTTTCTTTAAATAGACAAACGAAATAATAATTTAAAATTTAATTTTGTAATCTGCTAAGCTTTCCTTAAAAGCAATAGAAATTATTATTAAAAGTAAAACGTTTTCATTTCAATGTAATATTGCGGCATAATTTTGTTGTTGGTTTTATTAAGCTTTTCTAGGAGCATATTAAAATTAAATTGATATTAAACCACCAACAAATAGAAGAATATACAACAGAAGAGTTTTATGCATGACCTCTAGATAATTTGAATTAAAAGGCAAGAGAGTGCTCTTACTAAGTTTATTTGGATTCAGACGAGTATTCTAGTTCTAATACGCAAAATTTTAGGCTCCAACATAGCTTGCCCTATAACTGAAGAAAGTATTATTATGAGTGATGGTATACAAACGAGATCAAAAATACGATAATTACCTTCAGACCCCCAGAATAAATTGCGTGATGGCAATTTGAAGCTCATAAATTCTTGGAATGAAACTCCACATAATGTGAAATAACAACAAAAAATTTTACTTACTTAATCGGCCATTACAGCCTGTTATTAGGGATAACGAGCCAGTTTCTCACACCAACCATGTCGTGTGTGTTAATTGTATCCATGAGTGATAAAAACTACAGCTTAACGTCCACTCCGAAGGACAGATTTTTTAGAAAACTTTCACGACAATTTTATTTACTCTCAGAGGGTGGTGTGAGAAGCTAGGTTGTTATCCTGACTAAAGAGAATGATGAGCTAAGTAAGTAAGAAAAGTACTCGGTCAACTAGACTACCAGAAAGTACCCTACGGGAGTCGTATACCCATCCGAATTCGTCCATTTCTCCAGAAAACGACCTATTTTTCAAAAAACTCTCTCACATGGTTTTTTGCGAATAAAAGAAAACTATATTGTGAACGAATTAGAAATAAAGAGAGAGTTCCCTTTCATTCATTTCATAGCCAAAACTTCTGGGGTAGAAGAAAGAATCTGTCCGTTTGCTGTTTTCAAAAGACAGGAGCAATACTATCTGACAGTCAGGCCGCCCAATCAAGCACACGGCTCATAGGAGGTTAATTCGAAAGCTGCCTGGAGAAGCTTTATAGGTTATCGTCTGTCTCGTGGATCCCAGGTCTTGTGATAATTCTCCATAATGAGAAGCTAATGAAATTTGAGCGAATAATTGAAAAAATATGCTCAACGAGAGGAAAGATAAAGGGAGCCGCAGACTCTTCTCACACCAAGTGGACTTGAAGCAATCGAAACTTTTGTTGGTATATAAAAATAAAAAGAGAATTTCGTCATGCATTAAACCATCAAGGAAAAATTTAGGGTTGCTAACCAGACTTTAGACAGGGCACTGTGGAGTGTGATTTGCCTCGAGGCCAGCATATACATTCTGTGACAAGGGGAATGAATCATTGGAACATATTCTTAGAGCCTGTGGCGAATTAGTGCATCCCAGGAAGAAACACTTGGGTGCTTATTAAGTGCCAGGGAGGGCATTGTCATTTTTTACACTGAGCAGCATCTTAAAATTTGTCAGGAAATAGGCTTGACAAATACATGTTGGTACTCAAACTTAAAAAACATTCATACTTAGAGAGAGAGAAAGCGAGAGAGAATAATTGCTTGTGTTATTTCCTACAACCATAGAAGACCTTGTAGGTATTACCTTACGGAATTCAGCACTGCCGTATATTAGCTGGAATAGCCTTTTGTGATATTTACGAAAACTTAACTTGTTGACAGGACCAGTCTGTATTAGGATCAATTGTAAACGGCTTTCTAGACATTATTTTCTTTAGCACTTATATACACACATAATTTGGTCATAACAACAATTCAATCAGAATTACCATCTAATTTCTCACACCACTTATGTTGTGTATGTTAATGTTATTCATGAGTGGCAGGACCTACAGTCGACTCCAAACGCCAGTTTTTTTTTTGAGAAACTTTTCGTGGCAATTTTATTTACTCTCAGAGTTTTTTTCCAGAGGTCTGCTGAGAGGAAGACGACGAAGAAATATTTTTTTTATATTTTGTTTTGTTGGAGATGTGTGACCTGGGGGTTGAACCGTGGCCTCATGTCTAATAAGCCAACACTGTATTTACTAGACTACGGCGACTTCAATGCTTGTATGATTTCCTACTACCTTAGAAGACCTTGTAGGTATATCGTTACATGATTCAGCATCGCCGTCAATTAGTTAGAATAGCCTTTTATAATATAAACGCCAACTAAACATGTTATCAGGATCAGTGTTTATTAGGACCGACTGGCTTTCTAGACATTATTTTCTTTAACACTTTTTATGAGGCAAAAAGGAAAAGTAACTACAGATTACTGTCATAAATTTGCCGTTATAACAGTATTAAAGAAGTTTTTCATATTTAAAACTAAAGACTTAAGACACAAGCGCATTAGTCTAAAAAATTTTAAAACTTCTTGTATAGTTGTTGTCTCTTTATTTTTGTTGTTATTATTGTTTTGTAAGTTCATTTACATTTTGTAGATTTTATATTTATTTTTTAAACCAATTACTGCATAGAAAAAAAGAAAAAAATAATAAAAAAAATAAAATAAAAATACAAAAATAAATTGTAAATAAGATTTCACTTTTTTTTGTTAGTTTTTGTTGCTTTGTTGCTGTTTGTAGATTATATTTTTGTAAATTATTTTTTTAAGCATTAATTTTGTTTGTTTGTTAATATTCGCTATTTTGTTTACAATATAAGAGTGTGTATGGCTTTTTTTGTTGAAGCTTAATAATTTTCTGAAAGTTTAATACCATGAACTTAATTACAGCTAAAAATAAAATTGAAAAAAAAACCAAAAAAAATTCATATTTAAAGCATAAATTGAAACATTATTAAGAGCATACAGCTGAACAGTTGAAACATAAAATTATATTGTAATAAAATTGTATTAAATAAACACATACATATGTACACATGCGTATATTGTATATAAAGACAGTATGTAGACACTGTTTTCTATATTTTTTTTGGAAAAAAGAAAACAAATACAAAAATTTTATTTCTGAAATGTTTAAACAACGCATTTCTGCATTTTAAACTAAATAATGCATTTATGTATGCATTTACTTTACCCCTACAATACAATACCTGTACAATACAATACCGAAAACGAATGCAGTCAAATCAAAAGTCTTAAATCAAAACCATAAAATTTGTAAGTTTCTTAAGAAAAACTTAAAATAAAACATTTTAAATGCAAAAGCCCAACCAAACATATGCTTGCTTTGGCTTGTAAACACATGCTAAAATGCAATCAAGTGCATCTAAGCGTGCCATATGAACATGAGTCCAAAAAAAAAAAACACAAAGAGAAATACAAAAATTATTCCATTTTATCTACTGCTACTGCAGTTGTTGTTTTTGTTGGTTTTTTTTATGTACTGCATTTAATTTGACTTCGTAATATTTAAAGAAGAACAACAATAATGCTTTGAATTAAAGCACAATATGAATGGAAAGTTAAGAAATCATTTGCAGTCTTCCTCTTGTTCTTAACACAGGCTATAATTTAATGTCTTTAGGAAACTGATTTTAAATTGTGTTTTTTTGTTTATTTTGTAAGCCATTCTTGAAAATCTTTAATTTTGCAATATTTTGCAAAAAGTTTTGTGCTTGTGTCTTAAGTCTTTTGTTTTTAATTCTCTGATAATGACTCATTTGCTCTATAGGAGCGTAATTAGAACTTTGCCTACCCACCCACCTTTAATAGTGTGGTGCACATTGATGAACAGAAAATGCTACATTAGAAGAATCCAGTTTCAAAAAATGTGTTTTTAAGAGAAAACCGTTGCCATGTGGTCATTTGAAACAGTAGTCATTGGAAACCCATTAAGATACGAGTCCAAAATGAAACGGCACTTACAGCATGTCGTCTATAGCATGTCAATCGTGACCAATTCCATAACTCTGATACCAATTCTTCGATATTCTTCTTTAAATGGAACCATGGTACTGATGCCCGTGCGAACTTGTTGCCATACGGATAACCCTAAACTCTAAGTACCGAAATGGTCCAAAGGCTGTCTATAAGCTTTCTATCATCTTTTTCGAAGAACAACTATGCCTTGAGTTTTAATCTGTTATTAAAGTTCCTACCTTTTAGTTTGGAACGTATTTACGTATGTTTTAAGGTATTCTAGTTTCCTTTTTCTTAAGGATTCTAAACATTCTTCAGGAGGCTTACTAACTGTATAATCAACACAAAGAAATTTTTGCCTACGTACTTTGGTCTCCAGCTTCTGTTCTGATAAGTCAAAGCCGTTCATGTGCATTATTGAGAGTGGACAAAGTATTTTCAAGACAACGAATTATGAAACCTTATACTATGTAATAGAAGCAAGAACTTAAAACGTTTTACAATGTACTTTCCATCTCTTCACATTTAGAGACGTTGTGTGGATTCTGGAAAGAAACATGGCTCTTTTACATCTCCTGCCAAGCCTTCTATAGTAACGAGATTATAAATGACACTGCAGGTCATGTTCTTTTTAATAACACCACAGACTTTTTAAAATAATACATAAGTACATACATAACATACATAATTGGCCATTACAACCCTTTAGTCAGCATTACGTTACCTAGCTTCTCACACCACTCATGTTGTGTGCGTTAATTTTATACGTGAGTGGCGACACCTACAGTTTAACGTCGACTCCGAACGACAGATTTGTGAGAAACTTTTTCATGGCAGGTTTATTTATCGTCGAAGAAATATTTTTTTCATATTTCGTTTTCATGCCTTAACTGGGATACGAACCCGGGCTTTACGTCTAATAAGCCAACACACTACCTACTAGACTACGGCGATTTCTAAAGTAATACTCACAGTAATAAATGCACTCTTCGGAGTTCTTGTATTTAAGGTAACTTTAGGCTTTTAAGATGATAATCTACTGAACGCCCTGACATCACAAGAAGTGATTTCTAGAACAAGAAATCAAATCTTCCCCCAAATTCAAGAAATTTGTAAGGATGGTTTAAAATTCCATGGAAAATTGAGTTGGAATGTGTATATGGAGGACTTGGAAATCAAACACTCAAGGCTATTCTCATAGCAATGAAATGGCTACGCAGTAGCAAAATATATCTTGAGAATAAACTCGGACAATCAGGCAGACTGGTAGCCTGTCTTACAAGCTTATATGAAAGTCTACGCTTGCCATTTTTTTTTTAGAAAAACGTTAGATTTTTTGCCGGTTTCATCAAGTAAACTGTGTTTCGAACAAACTGAACTATGCGGCCCAACTGGATAATCCTAAAGGGAGAGAGCCCCTTGATTATAGAAATATCAGAAATTTGGAACAGAATTTAAAAACCTCAAGTTTATTTTAATTTTTCTTCTGTAACAAACAAAGTCTAGCAAACATAGAGAAGCATAGAAAGGTAAGGCATTTGAAATTTTTTATATTCAATTTAACCCTGCAAAAGGTCCAGTACCATATTTTCTGGAGCTTTGCATGTACATCTGAGATCTCAGTGGTCTTGTGATTAGGGTGTTAGTTAATTAGACAGGAAAAAGAAAAATTAAAACAACATTGCATTCGACTACCACCTCTTAGCAGTCTTCTGCAAAAAAAGCTCTGATAGTAAACTACAAAAATTGTTAGGAAAAAGGTTCCCGTATCACACATAACATTAAACTGTACAACATTATACTGAATGTAGCGCTAGTGTTGGATAAGCACACACAACATGAAGAATGGTTGATGTGAGAAACCAAACTGTAATTCAGACTAAAGGGTAGTAATGGCCAATAATGCTCCAAAAGTCTTCCTAATTAAGCTTTAAATGTCTTATGGAAGTCACTGTAGTCTACAGTTAAAACCCCAGGTCAGACACCTACAATACAACGAAATATGAAAAAAATATTTCTTCGGCGACTTCCTCTCAGCAGACTTCTGGCAAAATCTCTGTGACTAAATTAAACTGCCATTAAAAGTTTCTCAAAAAATCTGTCGTTAGGAGTAGACTTTAAACTGTAGGTCCTGCCACTAATGTAAAATAATTGATGTGAGAACCTAAGCTGTAATTCTGACTTGAGGGCCTGACAAAAGCCTTCCTAATTAAGCTTGAAATGTCTGGGAGCTCTCAGAAGATAATAAAGAACCAGATGACTGGGGATATACTCTTGTCTATTGGGTTTTTCAATTATTTATTTGCAGGCAAAGTTTGTTTTATTCTTTAGAAAAGTGATTTAGCTTGCTTTACATACTTGTATCATAAATAATGTTCAGTAAAACAAAATCTATAGATTCCTTTGTATGCCCCTTGATTTCTTTTACTTTCTTGAGTCTTAAAGCGCATAACTTTTATGAATTTTTGGTAATTTTAGTTAAACTAATATTAGAAAATAATACAAACGCTACTAACTTTCTTTAATTTTCTTTTTCTTTATTGCAATTAAATACATATTTTATTTCTTTAATATAGAGGCTGGCTTTATAAAATCAATTACAATTATAACAACAAAGAAAAAAGTAAATTAATTGTATTATTTTTTTGTTATTATAATTTCTATTGTTGTTATCATATTTTGTTTTTTTGTTTCAAATGTTAACCGAAATAAAAATAAATCTTGTAAATAATTAAAAAAAATAAACAAACAAACGTAACAAATAAACTTCACTAAGTAATAAATAAAACAAATGAATGAAGCATTAACAACAACAACCGCAACAACAAAAAAGAAATGAAATATCGCGGTGACATTTAAACAAAATTAATGTCTTCATAGAGACATAAAAATTAATTACGATTTTGCCACTGGCGTTTAAATTTGAGAAAATTGCAAATTTAACTGCATTTGAAAAAAATAGACAAAAAAACAGAAAAATTAATTACAAATACAACTAAAAATAAATCATACAAATGAAGAAATTGTTTGAAAAAAAAAAAAAAACTTAAAACAAAAGACTTAAGGCACAAACCTTAAATAAAATAATAAAATACTTAAAACCACACAGCAATTGTTAGTTGAAGGGATTGTTTTTTTTATTTTTTTTCTTAATAAAACATAATAAATTGTTAATGTTAATGAGTAATGTTCATAACTATTGTAAAATTAAAACAAACGGTAAAAAACTAAATTATTTTTTACACATTTAATTATGATACGATATGGTTTTCAAAAGTAATTCGACTGCATGCTGTCCTTTGTATAGTTTTAAAAAAATAGGCTTTTAATTCAAAGCAGTAATCTTTGTTAGATTTTCCCATTTTTCTAGCAACATATGTACGTACTGTACTTTGAGTCAAAAAACCTGCTTAATTTTCTTTTTAAACAGAAGTAAGAATCAAGAATTTTGCAACGATCCATAAAGCAAGAACTGCTCTATAATACCGTTGGGTAAAATAGCCCAACTACTTCTTCATAAAAACAGTGTTTTCGAAGAGGTACGTTCGAACTTTGAAGTTTGATAACGGCCATCTGGTTGCAGCTAGAGCTTCAAATGGTTGATAACTGTTGACAGATAAATGCCTAGTTGATCTGCAACGTTCGCTTCGGTTATGTGCCGGTCTCTGTCAATTTTTTCCATGACTTCATCAACCTTTTTAGCGACTGGTTGACTAGAACGAGGCCTATCTTTAAAATCAAAATAATCAAATCGATTTAGATTCTTTTTTTTTCGGATTTTCCAACTGGGCCTTCCGATTTGACAGTTGATGATGGCCATGTCTCAAAGTAATTCATATATTCAGTAAGTTTGGCCAAATCGTAATTAACGGAATAAATGGGCTCTGGAGCAATTGACAACTGATTTCTAATTTCCATCAAAAAAACATCACCAGCGATAAGGCCTATTTCTAAATGAATGGGTACGTGAACAAACAAAATTGCCTATTGAGAGACGATACCAATATACATGAAAAATTAATCTCAAAAAGGTCACTGTTTGGTATGGATTTTGAACTCGTGGCGTTATTAGTCTATATTTCTTTGAGAACAACATTAACCAGGCCATCAATGTCAACGGCGAGCCCTATAAGTAAATGATTACCTATTTTCTTTGGCCTGAATTGTATGATTTTGATGCCAACAACATGTTGTTTTAACATGACGGCGCTAAGTGCCACACAGTTCTTGCCAGACGCTTGTCAGTGATCTAACTTCATAATGCCCAGTAAGAAACCTTGTAATTAGTCGCAAGCAAGATTTATACCATCACAGCGTTTATAGACAGTCAAAGACACTTGGGCACTCAACGACTCCATCTCTCCTCCCAAAATTTTTGTTCCTTCTTCTTCATTCAGGATTGTAGTGATAGAAGACAGAAATGAACCTACTCTTGCAAGATCATCCTCTATCTTGTTCCTGGGTATAACACTGTATTATGGAACCCAACAAGGACAGACTGGATCTGATTTAAAGGCGTTTATGGAGTCCTTACAATCAAGAAACTGGCGCTATTTTTTTTTTTTATTCTATATTAAAAGAAATGCCCTCAGGGCAGTTGATTGTCAACGATTGTCACATAAGATTATGATGTCGCAGAAATTGAAATAACATCGGGTTTAAGAGCCTTCAAAATAGCAAAAATCTGTGCTGTGCTCCATACCTACAAAATTGGTCATTACAAGCCTTCAATCAAGTTTATTTAAGTTCAAGTTCAAGTTTATTTCTCACACCATTTATGTTGCGTGTGTTAATTCTATACATGAGTGGCCTGACCTACATTTTAAAGTCGTCTTCGAATGACAGTTTTTTCAGAAACTTTTCATTGGCAATTCTATTTACTCTCAGAGTTGTTGCCAGAAATCTACTGAGAGGAAGTGGCCGAAGAAATATTTTTTTTTCATATTTTCGTTTTGTTGAAAATGTCTGACCTGGGGTTTGAAGCGAGGCCTTACGTCTAATAAGCCAACACACTACCTACTAGAGTACGGCGATTTTCACTTTCATCATATAAACCCAATCGCTCTCAGGGTAGCCCGACTGCAAGCGAAGATCACATAAGAGTCTGATATCGTAACCTCGGGCTCAAAATCCTTTAAAATGGCAAAAATCTCTGCTTGAAAGACGCTACAGTGATCATTAGATCTACCGCGGAGCTTCAGTCCGAAATCCTTACAGAATGTCAGTCTCAGAGCTCGACACATCCCTGAAGATGGGTGTGTACCACTCCATCTAGGGGTTGTCACACCATCCACCACAGTGCCAGAATGAAGGAATAAGAATCTGCATCGCAAACAGAAACATCGCCTTGGGGTCTATATAATCAATGTTTTTAGTAAGATGTTCAATCTCCTCTATTGAAAAGAAGATAATCGGAATTAGTTATCGATAAAATCAATACGTATTTGGTTTAATGATGGTCTTTGGATCAAAGTTGTAATCGAATTTTATCGAGAACTCATATCTTTTTTTTTAATAAATCTGCAATAAAAGCATGTTTAACCAGCTGAATTCTACAAAAAAAAAAATAAATTTTCTTTGAAAGTAAAATATTTAAGCATTGTTGTCCTCTTGTGTTACGTTTAAAAATACAACAACAACAAAAATCTCAGAAAAACACTGTTGCTTTTCACAAAATGAAGATGATAAATGCATTAAGATTAGGAAGAAGAAAATTCGTTGAATTGTTAAACAATTTTGGGACATATGCATGCATACATACATCCATTCGGAGGCATAATTGTAGGCTATGAAATGCACAAACTCATACCCAAAACTCAAACTAGTAACAATTTCACTTTCATGAAGCTTTTTTTTTATTCTTTTTTTTTTTTTTTTTTCTTTCAACTCTTTCACATTCCTGTAGCATACAATGCCTCCGCTTAGATTAGACTCAAACAAAATAAATGATGTTACATGTTGCCGAAAAAGACAAGATCATGATCATCATCACATCGGCCAACATGTGAATGTGAAAAACTTGTCTCCTCTTTTTTTTTCAAACCATTGGTAAGCGGAGACGTTTTTTCGTTTTTCTGGGAAAAAAGACAATAAAAGTGCATAAAAAAGATGGAAAAAAATAAGTGGAAATAACATTAATTTTATAGGACAACCAGCAAATGCTGTTCATATTAGAAAATCAACGAAAAAAAGAAAACAAAACAAAACTAATACAACAAATGATTTTCCTTTCTTAACAACAACAGCAAAAAAAAAAAGCAATACATTCGTTCGTATAATTGTTAAGACATTTTATGCAGGCAATATGGAAATTAAATGCCGGTTTATTAACAGCAAAGTCAAGAAGAAGAAAAATACGGGGTGGGAGCACGGTATCGAAATGAATAAAAATTGAGTTTTTTTTCTCTCTCTCTTTTTGGTTTTTTTTAAAGCAAACACATCATCACACACTATTACCATAAGAAAAACATTTGAAAAATGCGGAAAACTTTAGAAAGTGATTGATGTTGTTAAAAAAAAGTTTCAAATATTTTTTTCGTTGTGTGTGTTGATTGTTGGTGTGATTATTGTTGTTGCCTATACAGGTAATTAAATTATCTATAAAAGGTAGGTTTTATTATTAAACAAACACTAACGGTAATAATAACAATAAATCGAAAAAAAACCAAAAAAATTAAATTAAAAAATTATTCAATTTGAAGTCATAAAGAAAATAAAACAAAAGACTTAAGACACATACGCTATGTGTGCCTTTTACTGCTCTAGGGAGCATAGGGCTGCAAAGACACATACGCTGCTTTAGTTGAAATTGAAGAACAGGAATCAATCACTCCTCCTCCTACATAGATTTAAAGCCTGCTCGCGTAAAATGTTACTGCAGTTCCACCATGACTTATTTCCCAAATCAAGCATGACTAATTAATGACTGCATCATGTATAGGGGGTCTTTTATTAGGCGCTTCCTTTCTTTTAATCTAAATAAAACAAAGTGTCCTTAAGATATCAGCAGATTTCTGGCAAAAGTTCTGAGAGTAAATAAAAAATTGCCATGAAAAGCTTCTCAAAAACTTGTTGTTCATAGTCGACTTTAAACTGTAGATGCAGACACTTTTGTATAAAATTAACACACACAACATAAGTGGTGTGTGAGAGAAAGGTTGTAATGACCAATTATGTATGTACATATTTATGTATGTTTGTAAGATATTATCGAAATTGTGTGTTTGTTTGAAAGATCTTTTGATGCCATTATGTGTGGCATATAACAGCGATCAATGGCAGCTACGGCTTATCTGGGTGGAAAGCAATCGAAATATTCAATTTTTCATAACTCTGGTACATAAATCAAACTGAATATCACCTATTGCATGGGTTATGTTGGCTTTGAGGATGACTGTGTTTTATGGTTTACTCACATTCACATGCGGCTTTAAAAACCACACAAGAAAAAATCAAACGTGGTCAAATTGCATGATATCGGTGACCAGTTCACATCATCTTCACGTGAGATGATCCTGCCTTGAAATCACTCGTTCAGAATATCCAATTTTTATTTTATCATAAGCCTGAGGTGGGAATCTTCGAAAGACACTATTCACCATCGCTGGTACCTAAACCCACCTCCTATATCCTTCAACCACTCTCCCCCCTCGAGACTACCGTAAGGTATAACTTCGCGGAAGACTGGTTAGCTTTAAAGCTTTCTCACATTAAATCAAATTTCGCCTTTAGAGTTCCAGCATAAACTCAGTCAGTCTCTGGCTGTATTGACTCCATAGAATTCCAGAATTCAGCAAGTTACCCATAAGTCGGTTTGGCCCAAAACTCGTTTCCCCATGCCATCTAAATCTGGGGTAGCCTATTAAAATATGCTCTGTATCTTCCTCCTCATCCACACAGTTTGGACATATTGGGGAGGTATCATGTCCAAATCTGTGCAGGTACTTCCTAAAGCATCAATGACCAGTTAAGAACTGGGTCGCGTAGAAATTCAGTTCGCAATATTCGTTCTCCATTCAAGGGGTTGTATTAGGGACAACGCAAAATGTCCATCTTCCCTTTAAACTATTCTCTCATCGTGACTGCCATTTGTGCATGGAGGTCTTTCGTTTTTCCGCTTTTGAAGCTGCTGTTTATGCTGGGTACTCGGGATGGCGAAATATATGCCAATATGTATCGGCATTGTTTTCGCCAATCAGACTCTGTCCTGAAACCGCTTATCAGAATATCCAATGTGGCATATGCTGCATGTGTGGTGTCCAGATCATCCAATTCAGGTCAAAAGAATTATGTTATCATCGACTTATAGTGCTCTCGTTGACAGTGATGTCCAGCCCATAGTACACTCACAGTGAATTTTTCGGTATGCATTGGACGCTTTTGGATCTCATGACATTCTTTCTTAGCTGTCAAACCATAGACTGCGATATCGATAATTTATATATAACTGAAAAAATTTCCGGTACAAGTTTCTTAAGCACATAGTGTGTCTCTCAAAAACATTAAGTTTAATATCTTAATAAACCGCACTTATAAAATATATAAAAACTCTGATGGCGATATTTTATTACCTTAAGAGTTTATGAGATTTCTACTCGTAAATATTTTAAATTAAACTTTCAAAATCAAAAGCTTTATTTACACTATGATTCTACGCATTTTCCTTCTTCCTTTGTTGTTGGTTTTTTTCCTATTCAGCTACTTTGTTTATAATTTATAAGCAAGTACTGCTACACTATAACTAACAGCAGCAGCATCTGTATGTGCATCTTCAACTGCAACTGTAGTAGCATCGTAAATGTAATGTAAGTGATGGTTCCTTTACCATAAAATCTTTCATAATAAATTTTTTTATGACTGAAAGTGTCTCTCCATTTGTGCACGGGCGATGTTTAATGCCACAACAACAACAGCAACAAAATATGTGGGTTTATGTTACATTTTACGGGTTACATACAATATTTTCCATTTCTTTAGACACTTTTCGGGCTGACAATTTGAGTTGATAATTTTATATCATTTATGTCTGTTTGGATTTTTTTAATTTGATTTATGATCGTGATTTTCTAGAAGGCCTAAATCGATTTCTATGCTTACATACAAAAGACTCTGTTAGAGAAAATCCAATAATTTAATACAATGTTGTGGCGACAAATTGTATGATCAAATTTAAAAGGAAAAACCGAAATGTTGTTTCTTTAAAGATGCTATTAAAGTTGCTTAATGTGAGTTCGCAAAGGCAAAAAGTAGTTTATTTTATTATTCAGCGAGCTGAATTTTAAGATTGTGATGATACTTATTAAAAAAAAATAAATATTAGTAATATAAAACTTGCATATATTTGTATTCAGCTAGCTGAATTGTTTTATAAGCAAATTTAATTAACTATGCTAATATTCTTTTCAATATTCAGCTAGCTGAATTGTATTATTTATAACTTATAGTAAGAATTTAAAAATATTTTTTGTTTTTCTTTGTAATGTTATTTATTCAGCTGGCTGAATTATATTATTTATAACTTGCAAGAATATTTTAAAAACATTTTTTAATATTCAGCAAGTTAAATTGTTTCTGTGTAATATTTAAAATATTTTAGATACAAGTTTCCTAATCAGCAGGCTGAATTCTATTATTTTCAAGTTATGACAATGTTTTAAGTAAACTTTTTGTGATTCAGCAAGCTGAATTGTATTATTTTTAACTTATGATAACATTTTGAGTGTATTTTTTATTATTCAGCAAGCTGAATGGTATTATTTGTAACTTATAACAATAATTTAAGTTCATTGCTACGCAATTCTAAACACCAAAATAAACAGCTTAACGTTTTAAATGTCATTCAGCTGGCCAAACATTAATACATAAAGGTCGAGACATAATATTGTGGTATTATTGCTAGAGAAAACTCTTATTTTATGTTATTCAGCTGGCTGAATTTAAATTTTAAAGATCATTATTAGATAAAATTATATTATTACATTTTTCTTACTTAAGATATCAACAAAACAATCTGCTGAATGTGTATGCTGCTAGGTATTAGATTTTTAAATCGCGATGTAAATATGAAACAAATATTTTACGGTTTTAAATTTTTAAACATTCTTCTTAACATATCTGTGTTTACATAAGGAACATCGAAATGTTTGTTAATTTTAGCAATAAAACGTTAATTTCATACTGAATAATTAATTTACAATTACTTAAATTCAAATTTTGGTAGGATTGGAATAATTTTGGTAGGTTTTGGTAAGAGTATTGGTAGGGAAAAATTTTTCCTTGTGGCAACGCTGTTAATGAACGGTTTCTGTATAAACATATTTTTCATTTGAAGCACCCAGTTTTAATACAAACGCCTTAACATATGATAGATATAATACTCTTTGATCCTAATTTGATAGCAATTTTGTACCGCATTCGTAATACTGTAAAAAACATATAACAGACATAAATTATGTGTGAATCGTGTTGCCCGAAAATAAAAATAAAAATTGTACCCAATTTTAAAAAGAAATCACATTTTGTTTCATTTTTTCTTCTTTTTTACTAAATGTTTGTGAATCCACTATCTGACATTGATTATACTCAATCCAGACACAAACCTTATAGTTGGTAATGCAGTCTCTATGGTATTGTGGGTATTGTATATAATAACGTGTAACGCTTAAGTGGTAAATTTCACTTTTATTCACCAACCGTGCAAACTCACCACACCGGAGAAACTATTCGCCACAACCGAAGCTTAACAACAAAAAGCAATTCCAACTTATCAAAATAGGAACCAAATCTAAAAATCTGAATTTTTTTTGTTAAATTTGTTTACATAGGTAGTATCAATAGCATTAATCCGGCATCACAATAAATTTGTCCACCTAACGAAAGAGACTTAACGAATGAAAGCAAGCTATTGTTTTCGACTTCATCAATATATGACTACATCTTTGTCTCTTTCTGCCTGGCACTAAAATCGTATATTCGTTGATACATCGCCATCAAGCGTAGAGAGAGTAAAACTGTGTGTGTCATCAGTCTTATTTTAGCAGTGGACAAGTGCGAACGGCAGATAAAATATACGGCATTCTTTCTTAGAATTTCAACAATAAAAAAATCTATGGCAAATAATTAAAATTACTTGAAAAAAATTATTGCAAACGTTTGAAAATTATAAAAACGATAATAATTTATAGAAAAATTTCTAAAAAACTATGAAATAAAAGAATTTTAAAGCCTGGAAAAGAAATTTGGCGCCGCCATATTGCTTTTCTTGTCTATTTTAACCGATAGTCATTGTATTAAAGTAGCACAGCAGCAAACATTTTGAAAAAGAGCAAGCAGTGAAGGGAGTGTTCTATTGCATTCAATATTCAAACGTGTGTGTGTGACAAAAAAAGCAAACCGAAGAAAATTTTCATTATCGTTCACTCGTTCGTGTATCGCTGGCAAAAGAAACTTACTTAGTCGTCTGTTTCATTTCACAGTGCATTTCAATTAAATTTGCTAGAAAAAGAAAAAAAACGATAATAGAATTTTTAAGCGGTTGTTAAAAGAAAAAAAAAAATTAAAGCATTTAAAAACAATAACAACTAATCAAAACAATAAGTGCAAAGGAATTTTGCTGAAAGAAAAACTATTAACATACAAAACCTTAAAAGTGATTGACAAAAAATCCAAATTATTGCGTAAACCTATACAGGTAAAGTGTACACGAGATTGTTATATATTATAGACAAAAGCTGAATGTTTCAGTATGACAATCAATCCTTAATAATAGTTATGAGTATGAAATAATCATTAGTACTTTTTTTTTTAATAAATTTGTTATTTTTCAATCTATATATTTAGTTAAGTATTTATTTCTTTCGTTAGTCTCATTAAAATTGCCTTTATAAAATTTCCAAAACATTGCATTTTTTATTTCGTAGTTTTTTTTTCGTTCGGATTTTGTGTCTCTGTCGTCGCCATATTTAAATTGCTTCAGAATTTTATTCCTTCTCTCTTTATATATCATTTCATATTTTTTGTTGTTGTTGTTGCTTTGTTTCATTCTTTTTTGTTAATTTTTGCATTTCATTTTACATATTTTTCTATCTCTTCTGTCTGTGTATATATATGTTTGTCTCGTTTTACAAAAAGCGCGCCAGTTGGCAGTACTGTTTTTGTTTTTCTTTATTTTCGCCATGAGATGCCAGATTCTTATTTTGTTTGTTTACATTTTGTTTGAAGAATATGTTTTTCGTTTTATATTTTATTTTTACCAAGCACTACTATAGGGCCTTCTGGTTGGCGTGTCTGTCAGTGGGGATGAGACTTTGCTCGTGATAATTATTGAAAATTTCCATACATAAATATAAAGTTATTAGAAAAATATATGCCACTTTCAAAAGGCAGCGTAATTTGCAGTTGGCGTTTAAATAACTCCATTGGCTGTGGATCAGGCTTTTAGATTTCTAAAATATGTTTCCATTACGGGTATTGTAATCTAATGAATGCAATGAAATCTGTTTAATGGGTTTCTTGATTTGAAATGTCAAAATAATTAAATTTGTCCGATGTAGTACACACTGTATCAATTACTCACATGAGAAGTATTGTACATAAAAGCTCTTGGAATCGCAAGATTATTGATATACATAATACATACATACATACATAATTGGTCATTACAACCCTTCAGTCAGGATTTCGACCTAGCTTCTTACACCACTTATGTTGTGTGCGTTAATTTTATACATGAGTGGCGGGACCTACAGTTTAAAGTCGACTCCGAACGACAGATTTTTGAGGAGCTCTTCATGGCAATTTCCTTTACTCTCAAAGTTTTTGCCAGAAAACTGCTGAGAGGCAGTCGCCGAAGAAATATTTTTTCTTTTCATATTTCGTTTTGATGCCTGACTTGGGATACGAACCCCGGATTTACGTCTAATAAGCCAACACACTAACTACTAGACTACGGCGACTAATATACATAATAGTCTTAGATAAATAAAAGGAAGAAAAAAATCCTCGTGTTGGATTCATGCTAGTTGCAATTCAATGCTGAAATTCAACAAAATTAGCCAAAAATTGGTCAGTTATAAGACATCTGGAGAAAGCAATCGAAAAGACAAACACGCTGTGCCAGCGAGTATTAAAACTAGAATTAACTGTTACAGGGAAGTACTCCTTGGATGCTAAGTGCTAAGCAATAGTGGAAACATTTCACTCATACGCGATTCCATAGTGATACCACAATTTTCCACTTTTTCCAACCCCAGAAGACTGATTTAGGCTGCTAGTGTTCATTATAGACAAATAAATCATCTATATAGTATCCACCTGGATGTTTTATCCCCCCTTGACATTATGTGAAGAACGGTTTCCTCATATCTGCAGTAACAAACTTCGTTTGCCATGTGCTGTCCAGTAATGACCCCTATAACCATACTGAGCGTAACCCTTTGCCGTTTAAGCAGGGAGATTTGAGGGCTTCCGAACAATTCAATGCTTGTGCCACACCAGTTCATCTGCTCTATAATTGTACACATTAATAATCACTAAATTTAAATCGTGTTTGGCTCCCCAGTATCTAAAATATGTTTATGCTTATGGCACATAATTTTTCGATCATTAATATAAACTTGGAGAAAATCAATTGTCCTTAGATGTATGATGTAAGATAGATATGATGTAATTGTGTTTGATAATTTATAATGCTACATGTTTGGCCTTAGTAGTTTGGCCAAACTGCAAGGTTTGGTAAGACCTTAAATGTCGTGTAAAGCTTGTATGTACTCTACTATTTTACTTTTTTGGCATTCTTTTTTAATATAGTTTTGTATTGAACTGCTCGTCAGTGTTGCCTGTGTCGCATGTTTTTTAGATTTCTTTAAACGTTTCATTTGTCCTATCATTTCTTATAAAACTTTCCAAAAAAAGTAGTTGAAATAATTGAGTCCTGTCCTTACTTTATATCGCTGTAGATTAAGGTTCTTTATTCCCTTTAAGTTATTCAAGACTGAAAATAGAGGGCATACATATGTAGGTAATCTTTTATTAATACGTACATTTAGTAGTTCTGTTCGTTGCACTCCTTTTTTATATTTGAAAACATTTTTTAAGTTGCGTTATCATAAGAGAAAAATTTTAATTTCTTTTTTAATACCTGATAAAAATCTTCACGTTTTTTACTTTATTTTATTGAATGTTTCTTTTTCCCTTTTTTTTTTTAAATAGAATTTTAATTTGTAAAACTTGAACCTTTTGTTTTTGTTTTTGCTTTTTTGTTTGTTCAAATTTTAATTTCCAGGCACTAAAATTAACCAAAAAAAAAAATATTTGCCATATTTTATTGCTACTATAAACTCCTTTTGACTTTCTCTTTCTTTTTATTCTAGAAGATACTAATTCATCAGATTTGTGTTAACAATGCTACATCATACAAAGTCTAAGGTAATGAATCAAAGAATAGACTTTAATTTCATTATTTTCATTTCAATCAATGTTTTGTTCACTATTTTTGTTTTTAATGGATTCCGCTATTTGTGTTTTTTTATTATTATTATAGAAATAAAACAATAATTGTTTCGGCCACATATTGACATTTACATACATAGTACATGCGTTCCTTTTAATAAGAAATAAGTAGGAAATATCCATTATTGCCATATTGAAGTTTAATTTTGACAAAAAACAAAGAAAGCAAATTATTAGAAAGAAATTTTTAATTTACCACAGGTTCTTGTTTATTTTTATTATTATTTTTATTTGCCATGTAATTGCGATTGTTTCTAAAATTAAAACTTATTGTATTTATTTTCTGAATGTTCCTATTTTTCTAGATTGCTGAAAAAAGGCATTCAAATGATGGAAGATATCACTAAAAACATAATATTCACAAATGCTCTTGGAGCAAATGTTCAGCCAACCGCTATACAGTATCAGACCGCAGACGGAACTATTTTAAAACAGCCCAAAATTGAAGGACAAAAGGATCAGCCCACATTCTATTATACAACAACTAATGTAAGTGGATTTTTGGTTATTTATTCTTTAAAAAGGCATATAAATTTCAATAAGTCTTTGGCAGGGTAATGCAGCAACTGTAAACCTAGCACAATTGGCCACAGACGAAAGTAAAACTTGTTATATTGCCCAGCCCGTTGGTGGTTACAATTATGCTTTGGTAAATGGCATGCAATTGAATCAACTGAATCAAGGTGGCACTATTGGCATTGCAACTCTAGATTCACAAGGCCGTCTACAAATTGTTAATCAGAATAAACCCTTAGCAGCAGTAAGGTTTTCTAAAATTTATAATAATGTCCCCCTGAAAATATGTTTTTAATCTATTTTTTTTTTTTGTGTTTTCCATTTGGGATTTCAGCAATCCTTGCAGACTATCTCACCCATACAGAATACAATTTCAAATATCAGTTTCAAGTGTGATGTGTGTGGCCTAATGTTTTCCCATTTGGCTTTGTTGAATCATCATAAGCGTATGCATGCTCAGGACGGTGGTGAACAGCATCAGACACAGCAACAGCAGCAGGACTCAATCGTTGTAAACGCCCAAGGTTTGGTACAGACACAAAATATTATAACCGAAAATGGTCAAATGGGACAAATTCAAATTGTAGCTACAGAGGCATTGGAACCAGCATCATCAGTACTTCAACAACAACAGCAGCAACAACAACAGCAGCAACAGCAATTACAGCAACAGCATCAACAAAATCAACACCAGCAACAGCAATCGAGTGACTCAACAACAGTAGGCAAATCCTTAAAATTAGAACAAAGTAAGTGTACATCGTGTGGCGTGCAAATCTTGCAACCCATCAAACGTAAAGGCTCTAAGGTAAACCGTTGCGACACTTGCCTACATAACGATCAAGCTCAACAGGCTGTTATGGCTGCAGCCCAACAAGTGACTAACACACAGATATTTGTAGCACCAGATGGTGAAATTAAATTCGAAATGAACGACTTGGCTAGTGGTAATTCAGAATCATCAATGGACTCATTAAACGCCCAAAATATGTTACATAATCACGTGCAATTGCTAGGAAATGGTCAACAACATGCCTGCTCTTCAGGCGTAAACATAAAACGAGAACATGCCAACTGTGGCGGAGCATCATCATCGTCAAAAAGGAAATTCCCTCAACCCAAAGTGACAAAGTGTAATAAGTGTAATGGCTCTGGTGTAGTATTTGCAGGTTCAGGAGCAACAGGCATCAAGCCAAATACGGCTACTGTAAAAACAGAGTAAGTTCTCTAGATTTTAGTAACTTTTCATATGAATCCTTAACGTTGCCGTAATTTGCGTTTAGAAATCCTAAACCATTCACCTGCAATATTTGTGGTGGCACTTTTTCCCGCTATTCAAGCTTATGGTCTCATAAAAAACTACACAGTGGCGAAAAGAACTATAAATGCAGCATATGCGGTTTGGCCTTTGCAAAAGCTGTCTATTTAAAGAATCATGCTCGTATACATACCGGCGAAAAACCTTACAAGTAAGTATTTTTAAATTATAATACAAACAAAAAAAAAAAAAAAAAAAAAAGGAAAATTTAAAATGATTTTTTTCAATTCAGATGTCAAACCTGTGGCATGCAATTCTCACAATCGCCTCACTTGAAAAACCATGAACGCACGCATAGCGGCGAAAGACCTTATGTCTGTGAGGTATGTGACAAAGGTTTCGCTCGCCATGCTACCTTATGGAATCACCGTCGCATTCATACTGGTGAAAAACCCTACAAATGTGAAATATGCGGTTCGGCCTTCTCACAAGCTGCTCACTTGAAAAATCATGCCAAAGTACATTCGGGCGAAAAACCTTTTAAATGTGATATATGTTCAGCGGCGTTTGCAGATCGTTTTGCATTGAAACGTCATCGTGGCATCCATGAGAAATATGGCCAAACCGCACCACGACAACCTGCTCAAGTGCCACAATCGCAACAACAGAACCAACAAGATAATGCCGACCGTCAAGTAGTTATACAAAAACAAGAACTACCCGATATGGATGATGATGCTCAGCATGAAGTTGTGATATCTGGGTTATAGACAAAATCTTCCAGAGGAGGTGGTTTGTATACGAGAACATATCAACACCATGCTCAAACGCCGCCACAACATCAACATCAGCAGCAGCAACAACAACAATCAGCACATGTAGCGGCAGCACACACCTCTTCACTGACGTCGTCGTCGTCGTCAGCCTCTGCAACTTTATCAACAACTGCATCATATTTACATAATTATCATCCAATACATCACCATCATAGTGGTTTTGCTGCACCACCACCACCGCCTGTCTATTATCACCAGCCGAATTTAAATGCCGCCTCCAATATGGCAACTGTTACAGACATGATTTCTATAAATTCTGGCACGTCTAATACGATTTTAACACCACTAGCAAGGCGATAAAAATTAAATTCAACTGATAGAATGAACAACTAATTGAAAATACAAAATATAATCAACTGGGACATCATCAACAATGTAAACATAGGGGTAAGTGCAGAAATTATTTCTAATTTTTATTATAAAATTTTCTAAAAATAATTTTTAAACTCTCAACAAACGCTCAAACAAAAGTCAAATACTTAAAATTGAAAACCTTTTGCAATGAAATTTTGAAATAAGAATGATTGTTGATGTACGGATTAGCATTGTAGCATTAGCATTAGCTACTACTAAGTCAAATATTTTAAATAGTATCACATAAAACCTAAATCTAGTTCTATAACCACTCTTCTAATAGAATAAATTACCATATTATAGGCGAACGATTGAAACAGAAAGCGATATTACCATAGGTTTTCTTCAATTATAAGAAAAACATTCCAAATTTGATTTGTACATCACTTGGTTTGTTATTTAAAGTTCTGTTTAAACAAAATTGATCGAATTATTTGAGAGCACATTAGCTAAAGTTTTAGACACAACAATTGGGGATTTCAAATTGAATAGGGTGGGGGATATCATCATATATATTTGAGTTGGCAACACCTATAGTTGCTTTTTGTTTAGGTTAACATTTCATTATGGGTAGACTTACACCATAGCAACACTGCAGATTGTTGAAATATTTTTTTTATCAAAATTCTGTTCGTCAAACTTATCGTGCGCTTTGTCCATTTTATGACGTACATATTCGCCATAATTCGAGTAAGAATGCATTGCTTTTTGATTACATTTACACAAAATAATAATTCTGTTCGTCAAACTTTTTTATTTTTTCATTTTTCATTTTGTCCATTTTATGGCGTACATAGTCGTCATAATTCGAGTAAGAATACATTGCTTTCGAATAACATTATAAGGTGCATCCCGTGAAATTACGGATTGTGCAGAAGAAGCTGCAGCTGCTGTTGTACAAAGAAGTATTGGAGAAGGTCGTAATCAATTGATTCGTCCCCGTTCTCAGCAAGTGTTCTTCTACTTTATGCCAGATGTAATGAAAGCACATTGGCTTAAATCCTTTCAAGATTTTACTTGTACTGGAATTAAAGTTAAGTCCGCTGCCATTGATTTACTCAAGGAAGCTTTTGATGAAAGAGTAATTTCACGTAATAGTCCAATTACTTGGCAACCAAAGCTCATTTAATTATTTTCTGTGTGAAGTTACTTGTCCGCCAGAGAAAATACTCGTTGAACAACCAGAAATCAATCAATCATTCGAAAATATATTGGCGGCATGTGACCGAATATGCTGCAAAAAGTTGATGATAATTCAAATTCCAGATTAAATCGTGTTTCAAACCTTAATTTCATAAAATTTTCTATCCAACTGAAGTGATTTAAATTTGTATAACTCTAAAAAACACCCGATATTTATTAATTAGCAATGGTATGCGGAACATAACCCATACCCTGTCAGTTGGGTGTCAGTTTCTCCTCACTGGACTGTATTCCCGGCTTTAGTAAGAAATTTTCTTCTGATGATTGTTGGTCCTGTTCGGCTTTGTGAATTCTGTGACACCTTACGGTGTCACAATTGGCTAATCCAATTGTATTTCTGTCCTCCAATTAAACTGTTTGCAGAAGTTCCTTTTTATTACTGAAGGCTCCTTGTATAGCTTAAAGTATTAATTTATTAATCATGTGCCGCATCCATACAGTAAAGTTGGGCTTGACCTTTGGCGTTTTTTTTTTTATTTTATTTTTTTTTACCGGTCTTATGAATCTATTACAATATCATTTATTTTTATCTCTTTTACAGTGCGGTGTCCCTTGTTTCATCTGCTGGCCAAATTGATGTAATTAACCCTAAGGTGCATTACCCTTTTAATTTTAATTGCTTGTTATTCTTTTGCTTTTTACCTTTAAATCGTCAAAATGTATATAAAATTGGTAAATACGTTGTTGTACTACATTTTCGGTAGTACCTAAAAAAACGTATGCTTAAATACAAACCCTTTTTTACTACTGGGCAATTGTAAATCCTGTAAAATTAAATCTACTACTACTGCTAATATTACAATTAAACTTAAGCTTAGCTTAGGGTTTCTTTTTTTCTTAAATTTGTTTTAATTTTTTTTTTATTAAACTATTCATAAGATTATCACATAGTTTTAGTAATTTATGAACTAAAAAAGAAAAAAACAAATTCAGTTGCTTGACAACTGTAAATTTAATAACAACAAAAACAAAGGAAAGTAGAATAATAAAACAAATATCGTATAAGAAAACATCTATGCATACATCATTAAACCTTCAATAATAATTCATAATAAAAGAAAAAAAGAATGAAAACAAAAACCTTACAATTAAGTACGTACTCTATTACCTTTTAAATGTGCATATAGAATAAAGAAAAATCTTCATTTTCATAGAAAATTGTGTATAGAAAAAAGGTAAATCATCGCATGATTCAATACTTTTTCCTCTCCTCCCCCCATACCTTAATTTAGAATAATTACAACAAAAACAAAAATTTCTCTCGTCTATAAGTTTGTGTAAAAAAACTATTTAATAAAAAATATAATAATATTTAATAAATACGATAAAGTAATATCATTGTAATATGAGAAGCCCAAGTGTTTTTCCCTTTATAAAACACTTTTTTTACTATTCTATTCAGTTTAAAAAATTTTTTTTCTTCGTCTGTAAGAAAAAAAAGCAATAATAGTTTTAATAAAAATTTAGCATTAGGTACTATACATACATATATATTTTTGTTAATGACCATAAAACTAGCAAATTAATAAATAAAAAAAAATCAAATCAATAAAGAACAAGAAAATAAATAAATAGTGAATAAGCAACGATTTTGTATAACACATTTAATATTTAAAACATTTAAAATACCACACCATAAGTATATAAAAAAACAAACAAACAAACAATAGAGACAAACAATCTCTAATGTAAATAATCTATCATTAATTTATCGTTTATAATAAATAATTAAAAAAAAAGACAATGAATCTTTCTTTATTAAACATTCTACAGTGTGGTGAAACGAAAATAACGTCCTAAATGGACCTGTAAAAAATTTAAAGAATATAATTGTTGTTGTAAGTGTTCTCCTATATTTGAAGAAAATTTCCTGCAGAACTTAAAACAGGGTTTAGTATACCAGTTGATAAATCGTTTGGTTTAAATCACAATTTTACCGGACAAAAATTGGATAAGGATATCCAGTTGTAAGTGCTTTGAAAATAAAGCTAGTTGGCCTAGGTAAATGCCTCTAGCTACCCGTAATCAAAATTGGGTTTACGTTTAGTACTCTACTGCAACTATGGATTCAGTAAGCATCGACTGATTCAAGTCTCACACTAAACATTTAATATTGATAATCAGGCGACGTAAGCAGGAATAATGTTCTGGATGTTTACATTAAACCACAGCTGCACTCTTAGCAAAGCGTTGGACCTGAAAGACAGTTGAATAAGTGTACTATGCAGTCAGGAGTCATGGAGTCAACAATAATTCCCTCACGGCAGCAGTTAACTGAATCATCTAGATCTCAACTATGTCAAGATGGCGCTAGTTGCCCTAGGTTGGTAATTGCCTCTAACTACCAGAAATCGCAGGTGGGTGTGCGTTTAGTACTCTATTGCAACTATAGTAATTCATGGATTCAGTGACCATCGATTGATATACAAGGCTCACTGATGTTGGTCGATCAAGTGGAATAATATCCTAGATGTCTACATTGATGCTGAGAAAATCATGCACAACACGTCGAACAATTTAATTGATATTTAATATTGACAATCGGTCGACATCAGTGAACAATTTAGTGATTTGGGTGAGTAGTCAGGTAACATGCCGCCAAAACTTTATGTTGCTTGACAGACAGCATCTTGATATTCACGTGTAAGTGATTTACACCTTTTTCATTCTGATATATACGTTGCAAATTCTTAACGCATTGTTCTGAATGATCTGAAACACTGGTCATAGTGTCTTGTTAAGGAAAGGGGCTGTTTACGTTAAATCATGTTAGCAAAGCGGTGGGCCTGAAGGACACTTGAATAAGTGTACAATGCAGTGAGGGCCTTGAACACAAACTAGACAATGGTGTATAGTTTAAAAGGGAGCGCTCAAAAGTATTGTATGGTGATACAAAAGTCTCCATATCCATACCCCAGGATGTTCCCGTAAGATAGTTTTTAGTTCTAAAAAAACTATCGTTCATTTATGCATGCGTGGCTCTTAAACGTAACTTTAATATAATCTTTGTCTTAAGGCTGGCAATGACCATGTAGAAGAACAAAAGCGAAATAGGTAATCTGGTATAAAATATCACCATTTTGACAAAACTTCCAATGTATATACAATGTTCTTTAGAGACGACAGTCTTTTTCTTATCCATTGAAGTCTTGCAATATTGCACGTACTCTCCTGTTCTTAACGATGTCAAAGCCTTCCTATAGAACGAGCGGAGGGCACCGAGTCTAACTAAAGCAATCGGAACATCTATGCCCTATAAAATGTATTAGGTTTTGAGCAGTTCATCAGCAATGCAATTTACGACGACAAAGCAAACCGAAATTTCGCTGAGAAATCCTTGCCATTTATAAACGAAATCGGAGCCGAAGGGGACATTCGTTTTGGAGTTATCGCATTCTGGCTACTTGAGTGGAGGAATCAATACATACATATGTACAGAATTCCGCTTTGGATCAAATTATTATATGTGGATTTAAATGGAATCAAATCATTTGCATGCCTTAAGATCGTTTATTTCCATCCAGTCAAGTTTCGTTTTTCACGTTCCTTGTGCTCATAACTAAACAAATCCTCTTAAAAATATTATCTTTACTACGTTTATGGTTATAAAACGGCGTTCGCAAGACCTAGAATTGTAGAAGTCATAGATTGTTATACCTAGCCGTAGTACAAAATGATGGTGAATATGTTAATAAAATAACGAATAACTTACCTATTTCTAAACGTTTGCTTAATAAAGCTTTTGCTCAATTTATTTTAAATGTTTGGTTTTATTTTTCAATTTCTCTTAACTTAAAAGAAAAGGAATCAAATTTCAATGTTTCTTTTTCATGTTAATGGGTTTTAAATATGGATTTTTCTTTCTTTCCTTTTTTTTGTTTTGTTTTAATAATAAATTTTATAGGCAAACAATTTTTAAATGTATGTTTAATGATTTTCCTTTTTGTTTTTGTTTTATAATGTTTTTAATATTAAGTATTATAAGTTCCTTGCATGGTTTTTAATGAATTTTAATGCATTTTGTTTTTTATTGTTTAATTATTTTTAATTTAATTTAATTTGTATATAAAGACGTAGAATTATCTATTTTAAATATTTTTATTATTATTCCGTTATTATTTTTAATTATTTTAAAGCAATTTATATCAAGTATTAAGTGAAATTGATGAATTAGTTGCGGCGTAATGAAAAAACACTTTTCTTATTATAAGATTTCTTTTGTTGTTTTTTTTTTATTGTTTTTATTTGATATAAGACTATTGCTTGAAGTTTTTTTTATATTTTTATTAGAATTTTATTTCATTTAAATTTTCATTTATTATACGAGTATCATTTAGTAGATTTAGTTAAAGATTTTAGTTACGTTTTAATAAAATTTAAAAAATATATCAACTTAATGAACTTACAACAAACATACAATAATTTAAACTTAAATTAAGCTTAGCTTTTTATAATTATTTTGCTATTTTTGAGAAAGAATTATAAAATTTTGTTTATAGGACAAGTTTCAACTGCTATGCATATAATAAACGGCTGTTAGATATGTACATATCGCTACCTTAAAGCAGAACGACCGTAACTAATCGTTTTTTGTAAAAGGCAAAGAAATTACGCAATAAAGCTTCAATCGTAATAGTGATCATCTACGAATACATACGAAAAAAAACTCTGTACGTGCACAAATGTAAGTTAAGACCTTTCTGTATTAAAGTAGCGATATATATTTGATATTATATGGCCAATTGCTCCATAAGCCATATTTCATAGCCGGTGTAATATTAAGATGTGAAGGAAATCCTATTCAATAAAGTCTGTCTCATGTTGAATATGGGACAGCTCCAACACCAGACTTTTATGGTAAGAACAATTTTCGAAACACACTACTTTTTAGAGTAAAATTCGAATGAATTTATTTTCAAATCGAAAGACATAATAGCCCCCATGGTGCCCACCTTAAGTATGTAATTAGTTAAACCCACATCAAATTTAAAAACGGATAATTTGAAAACTAATTTTGGCATTAAAAAACATGTAAGAATTTGATCATGGAATATACATACTTGTTCGAATAGAACAAATAGGCTTAATTTATTCCTTTTAAGGGCCAGTAAAACCCGTTGAACTGAATATGGACGGTTATTATGTATTTCGATTCGAAAGTAACATTTACGAAACACAATGCTTTACAGCGTAAGATTCGAATGAATCGATTCTTTCGTATCCTAAACGTAATAACTTTCCTGTTGAAATTTAAACAGCTATTAGACTCAAATTCTTATATTCTGGGAAGCAAATGTCGAACTCATGTCAAGCAGAAATGATATGTTTCTGCCTAAAGCAGCATCCCACACACTAGTGTAGTTTTCGAACAAGACTCCGGAAGATCACTTGCATATAATGCACACAATTTGCTAGGGTTTAAGCCACAGAACAAGGTTATTAAATCGAGGTGAATTGGTACTAATGTTAGCGGGACAAACAAAAAAAAATTATTGTCTGTTGGGTTAAAATACGGTCTTTATTGCCATTAATTAGACTGCATAAAGCAATCGAATTGCCAGAAGGGGAATTGTATTTCATACAAAAATGTTGTGAGCCATGGAAGCTTCCTGATATTGATTTCTCTCAGCATGGTATTCCTCATGAAGCTGATTTCCAAAGCATTCCTACACATAGATTAGCATTGGTTCATTCCAACGACACTGATCATTGGTGATTGTTATATTATATGTTATATTGTTATAAAAAAAAAATTTTTTGGCAACAAATCTCTTTGTTTTACTAGAGCTCTATCTGTTGTAGTAGTAGAACAGTAAAACATGACACATTACGACGGTATAGTAATGAATGGAGAGATAACGAGAGAGTTGGATATCCTGTCGTCATTAACAAATACTTTCGCTCTTTTCTGTATGCAATCGAAAAACTTGAAAACAGACTTCGAGTAATCGACCATGAGCGTCGTTTTCCATTTTTTGTCGGATATAAGTGATGTAAAAACATGTTGATTCCAGCAATACATTGCTTTAAATTTTCATATCCAGAACCTCGTGATGTTCTGTTCACTCTCTAATATTAATTCCATCCATGGTTACAGCTGACATATTATTAATGGCAGGCTTCTAAATCAATGACCAATAAATAGTCTCTCGCGTATTAAAATCGCAAGATTATTTGATTCCATTCGAAGATTGCCTGTAGGTCGGATGCGAGATTATCATTTGTATAAGGATTCGGAAAAATTTTTTTTTTTTTTTTATGAAACCAGCACTCAGGGGATGGCCCCTACTCATGCAGTGCATTGTGCAGGTTTTTTAGGAAAGGGGGAAGATGCGAACGGCAAGGAAACGAGTTGCTGCTAAGTGATTCGGGAAGTGATTAAGGATTCGGAAAAATTAGAAGTCAAGAAACAAATAAAAATTAAAATTAGGTTTGTGGATAGATTTACTTGTGGGTACCCTTTAATTTAAAAATAATTCGTTTGATGGGATTCAGTTATACATCGAGGGAAGCCATAGAATTTATTAGAAGTAATTTTCCGTTTATTACTTAAGCAACTGGGGTTTTAGAAGTGTTTTTAGAAACTATAATGGCAGCAATATAATTATGGTCCAATTGGGCACAACTCAACAGCAGAATTAATTGGAAAATTGTTCAAATTTAACATTCATTTCGAAAATTGTTAGAAGCACTTGGTTAAACATTTAAAATCTAAAAAGAATCATTTTTTTAATGCTTTGATCTTTTTTTAATTTTTGTTGTCCAAAATTAATTTAAAAAAATTGTGCTTTTTAATGAAATAATTTTCAATTCTTTCCTTTGTTCCTTTGCTTTTACAAATTCTTTCACAAAAGCTTAAAAGAAAGTAGTTTTTCTCTTTTTACAATCGAAATTAAATGAAATATTATTTAAGCATTGTATTGTAAAATGTTTTAATAATTAATAGGTTAGTAATTATAAATGTTTTATTTACTGTGTTTTCTTTCATACGACTATAAAATAAATTTGTTTTAATTTAATAAAAAAATATTTTTACTAAATAGGAATTTATATGTTAATGTTAATTTAATTAATTAATACAATATTACTTAATAAAATTTCTTTATTTTATTATTATAGAATTTTTAAATACCATTGTAAAGCAACAAATTTTTAACAGAAATAATTTGGTTTTTGTTTGTTTGTTTGTTTTATACGAGTATTGTATTCAAAGAAAATAAGGCATTTCATACATTTTTTGACATTGTATTTGTTTGTGGTTATAAGAGAGACACAAAAAAAGCTTAATTTATATACTAAAGGCGTGAATGCAGTTAAAATAAACGAGTAAAATAAGGCAAAAACTAACATTTTAATCAAAAAGTATCGTTTTAACATACAACATTCGAGTGCAGCGTCATTCGATTGGCCGAACTGACGTTTAGACGTCAAAAAAACTTTTGAACTTAACCCTACTTTGTTCGAACGCCTTTACTTCTCCTCAACTTTTGCTGCTGCTGTTTACCTTGGTCTTAATCTGTCTTCTCTACATGTGTGATCTCCGCGTCTCATTCTTCTGTCGCCTTGAGGGTTCAAATCCATGGATATTTTAGTGATGTTTTTAGTTTGAAGGATTTCCGATTCAACGTTATTTTTATCTCCTTATTTCAATAGAGATCATTTGTTTGTTCTTTCTCAGAGCGTTATTACAATACACATAATATTTTGCGCCTACATTTTTTCATATCACAAATGGCAGCGTTCTCAGCCTCGGAACCACACCAAAGATTTTATACTCGCATTATTGATTGCAAATTTTTGTACGCAGAGATTAAAACGGTGATTTTTAAATAGCGACTGACGACTAAATATTTCGCGTAGCTTCTGTAAGCAGCAATTCTGGATATCCTAATCCAGTTTTGTAATATAACTTTTTACTGTCACTTGTAATTGGGCTTCTTGCTCGATGCGAATGATTCGCTTTAAGTTATAACGAGCTTAGTTAGGATTAGGATATTTATCCAATATTTTATCATTAAGTTATTCTAATTGCTACCAAAGATGGGTAATTATAGCCCCTTATCAGTCATAATGCCATGAAGAACCTAACAGCTAGAAAACAGGTATTAAACAACAGTTGTGTTCAATCAAATAGCGTAATATACTGTAGCAGTAGATACTGTTTTAACTGCGACCTCCACAAGGCTATCTCTTCTGGCAAATTTTTGAGAATTTACCGACCCTACCTACAGACTTTTGTTCAAACACAGACTCTCATAAAATATGTACATCAGATAAGCCATTAGTAGGCGATAACTTCGCTCAGACCTATGCAAGTTTTATTCAACTCAGCCTATAGCCACGCGCTTGTTGACGAATCGGGCTAGAAAATAATCCTAGTCACGTTGAAATTATTTTGAAATTCTAAAAGATTCTATCAAAATCCATAGTTGACAGGTCAGCTAAGCTATCCAGAGAGACAATTGGCTTATGAACCTAAAGTTTTAATGATGAGACACCTGTATGTATACAAGATGTCGTTCACCGCAATTAAGCTTAGTTTTTGCTTTTTCATAACTATGAATGAGGCCGGGCGCACATTATTTTACAGTTGTGACAAAGGAACATTCTAAGCAATGGACTGCATTAAAAAAAAGGAGTCGATGAAAGGGATAAGTATGGTATAATTTCCATTAATTTTCCTCATAAAGGAAAATCAATGAATGGCGACTAATACAACGTTGACTTATTGCAGCGTTTAATTTGTGAAACCATATGGCAACCACTTCTCCCATGGCCAAAACTTACTTCGAATCATGCTTCATTCCGCAACTTATTCTATAATAATTTTTCAGGCTTTCTGATTTTTTTTTATTATTTAGGTGAGTAGATAATTGGCCTACCGTGGCAGGTTTTAGAACGATAGAGTTGCCGTCTGTCATTGCTTAGAATCGATGGCCTCAGTGAAAATGTATTGAATGTGCTATTGAATAATCTTTTCCATTAGGTGGTACAGCAAGATTTTATTATGTTTCCTTTTAGGTGTTTTATTATTTAGTTCGGCTAATTCTGGAACTGCACTCGTAAATTGAAATTAAACCAAAAATATTTTGAATTAAATTTATACACAATAAATCTTGTTCCTTAATCTAAAATTATTATTTTAACGCATTACAACATATAACAACTAAAAAATAATTTTTTTTTATGTAATTAATTTAATTTCTTATTATTAATTATTCTTAATTAATGCATTTGTTGTTGTATTGTATTTGATGTTGTTGTTTTTTCTATTCGAGTCAGGGAATTCTTTTCAAAAAGGTTTAAATAAGAGCATGATCGTAGTTTTATTATCTTAAAAAATAAAAAAAGAAAAGGGAAGTTTAGCCAATTAGTTTTGGAGTTGTTTTGTTTTAATTAATTAAAGTTTTTTTTTTTTTTTTATCAGACAAATTGTTTTTTATGATTGTAATTCATTAATACATACTTTATTATAATTTCATAGTGATGTTTTTTGTTTTGTTTTGTTTTTATTTTAAATATTCTTTTTGTATTCTTTGAATGGAAGCTGCAGGTTATATATGTAGTTTAAGTTTATTAAATGATTATTTGAGTTTCTTTTTTTTTCCTTTTCTTATCATTATCTATGATAAATACGAAATCGTTCATAAAGAGCGGGTACAGTGGCTGACAAAAGTTATATGTATGGGGGGAATATTTTTTATTTTAAAATACCGCTTTTCCTAAGCAAATATATTAGGCCATCTTTTTTGGATATGCAGAAGGTACCTTTAACAATTTGAATATATTCTCTGTATAAGATGTCCTATGTAACATTGTTACAGATGAACTAGACAACTTTACTGGTTATCTACAACAGAAAGTAGAGAAATCTAAATAGGTTCACATCCCCACTTAAGTCGGACAAAATAATTCCACTGATTGATTAAACGACGAATAGGACAGGAGTACAAAATTATGCCCATTTCCACTTGTGTCCACAGACATAAGAAAAATACAAGCACAGCTTATAGGATATCCCAGTTCTTTTATGCCATACCCTGGATCTTAAGAGTCAGGCACTAACTAGAGGACTAATAACAAGCCATTACTTGTTAGGGCGTATGTCTGAGATGTAGATAGGTAGATAGAGGTGGCCGTTGTTCCAAGGAATTCGGATGGTCGCCCTTAGACCACAATGGGGCCCATTGTAATACCACAATTTTCGTCCATTATTCCCTAGTCCTGGAATCACTTAGGGCTTCTAATGAAGCGACTTAAACTGCCGATGTCAATGTTCGATAAATCACCCAGATCATCGATGTAGTAGGCACCAAGATCTCTCTTTCTCCTTTGACACAGTTCCCAGTAGGTAAAGAGCAGTCTCATCTTCCTCCTCATCTCTGCATGCTCCTTAAGAGTTTAAGCAGCCTTGCAGTGCGCCTTCCAATCAGCCTTGGCCAGATTTTCTGCGCCGTTCTACCCGCATGCCTGAGATGTGCTTATAACAGAAATAGAAGAAACCTACTACAGCTTTTGGGTGATCTGATCAGCCGCTTTTTGCCGTTGGGCAATGTATTACGAACAGCAGAAGTGAGAGGGCTCACATTTATGGCCTTAATTACCTCCAAATCAATCCGCAAATGAAGCGTTTCTCATCCAATTTTGCATGAACAGACCAAAGATAACTTTAGGGGCTTCACATATTAAATTAAAAGCGTTCTAAGGTCCAAAAGAAATTTTGTCACAACGGAGAAGGGAAATTCGATTTTTTTTCTCTATAAGTCTGGAAGTCTCTGTGAAAAAACTGTAAAGCTTACTAACGCCTCTAAAAGTGTTACTACAATTGTTGATAAAACAAAGCTTATAGAAAATAAACTTGAGTCTAAAATTGTATTAAAACCTCTTGTAAAAGCCATTCAAAAGAACTGCAAGAAAGACTTATGAGAAGATAAAAACTGATTTTATCTCCATGAATGGCAGTCTCTCCAAAAAACTTTGCAAGGAGAAAAACTGTAGCCCAAAATATAATTTAAAGCTTTCATAAAAGACGAACTTTTGAATAATAGAGCTTTTAAAATTACAAAACTTTAGAATTGAAATCATTTAAAAGTTGAAAATTAGTTCCCAAAGCTTCGGTGACAATTACGGCCACACAAATGCTTTCAATACAGAAAAGCTTTACAAGTGCAATTCTATTAAAAGCTTTTTTTCTAACAATTTCTATAAATGCTGTACTCTTCCTCTCTGAACGATTTTAATTGCCCAAACAATTCTGACGATATTTTCCAACCATTTTCAAAAAGCTTATTAGCATTAATTTCTTAAAAGTTCATTTGGATTATATTGAGTAAATAAACCAAAACTTTCTAATATTGCTGTTGTCATACTGTTGAATAAATAAGCTTTTTTTCTTATTCGTTGAAAAGCTTTTGTAGAACGCTTTTATTGGAAAAGATTCTCCTACAAAGCTTTTTTATCGCATGATATACGAGGAGTTTGCATGTACATATGTATGTATGTATGATAGATTTGTTTTTGCTTGTTATTAAATATTTAATTAAGTTAACCGTTATACAATAATAAAGCATTTTAAGATTGCTTTTGTAAACTTTTTAAAGCTTAATTGTGTATGCTTATGAAATTGCAATGCCTATGAAACAAGCTCTATTCGGATTTAAGTTAGTTTAGTAGATTAGTTGTGATGTCTAGTAGAGTTATAGGATATACTACATGAATGATGTGAAATAGGAAAGAGGAAATAATACATAGAAGAAGCAAATAATAATGATTAAAACTAACTTTACATACGAGTACTTTCCAAACTAAAACCCTCCACGGCCGATGTTGAGATGACCGGTGACATCAATTGGGGAGATGGTGAATTTCTACTTTTACTACTGGAATTTGAGCTAGTTTTTCTATGACCCCTACGTGTGGACGATTTTAATCAACTCGTAACTGTGGTGGTGCGTGTCAATAGCTCATCGTCGTCCAGTTGGGCCAGTGCGGCCGAGGAACCCACATCGATGGTTGTTACCCGATTGCCGCCATCAGCTATGGAAGGTAGTTTAATTATTTCGGTTTCAGACTGTACGGGCATTATGATGCAAACGAAATTTTGGCCAGTATGAGAATCTCGTGGATGCAAAGTGACCGGATTAAATTTATCTGTTTGCCCCTCCGTGTAGCTTTGAAGACGTTGGAATATTTCCGGATAATGTTTGCGCAGTATGACACCGCGCCTGGATAGAATGTCGAGTATATTGGATAAAACGAGCTCCCGTTGAGTTGTGGAATTACGCAATTGTGGGTTAAAGGTGAGAATTAGAACTTCAGTGGTTGGCTCGGGTACTGCTACAACGGTAACGGGCTGTGGCAAAGGTTGTTGCTGTTGTTCTAGTTCGGCTAATACCGTTTTGCAAAGTTTCAATTTGGCACAACGTGAAACAAGCTGACGTTCCCAACGTACTGGCGCCTGGCCCATGCCCGGTGCTTCGGACACCACGCACACGGCCACATAAACCAACATTTTAGAATCCGGCCTATATTCAGTGCTTAATTTCAATAGTTCCGAATACAATTCAAGACCCATTTCGGCTGGCATTAAATCCGGCCAACGTACATAGGATGCCTCACCCATACACTGAAAACCGTTCTTAATAAAGCCCTCTGCAGCTTCGGGCGAACGAAAAAGAATCCTGACTACCCCACGCCCCTGTGACAGGAACCCTTTGCGTGCCAATAGGCTCAGATGGCGCAAAGAATCGCTGTCATCCTTGCAGGAGGCTAACACTTGGCGGCACAGATTTGAGACACGGGAGTGCAGACACGCTTTACGATGTTTCTCCCAATGGGCTCGGCGACATTCACGCGAACAATATAAATAGGTACAATTGTGGCATGACTTGTAATACTTTTTGGCGTCGGCGGGCGTGGCAGTGCGATCGCACTTGTTATTGCGGCACTTGATCTGCAGCTCACCAGAGGCGCTGGCTGTTCGATTATTCGACTCTGAGGAGTCACCGAGCGACACACGCCGGGGAGGCAAGAACGTGGCCGTTCCACCACCTGCATGGCCATTTGCCGTCGTATTGGTGTTGGTGACGGCGGTGATTGTATCACTGGCATACGTTTTGGCATTTGCAGCAACATATTGGGATTTTTGCTCGAATTGCTGCTGTTGTTGCTCTTCGCGTTGCTGTTGTTCTTGCTGTTGCAATTGTTGTTGCTGTTGTTGTTGTTGTTTCTGCTTCGTTGCCGCATCTCCTTCACTGCGTCGCCTTAAACGTTGTTGTTCTTCTTTCGAAATGACAAGTAAATTTTCTTTGCCTTGTTGGTATAAAGGTTGTTGTTGTTGCTGCTGCTGTTGTGGCAAAGGTTTTTGGGGCATATGATGATGCTGCTGCTGCTGTTGTTGTTGTTGTTGGTTTAGTTTATTGGGCGTGTGATTGGACTCACTAACTAAAACGCCTCCTGTTGAATGGGTTTTTTTGCAATTTTTTTTTTGTAAAAATTAAAAAAAAAAATTTTAAAATAAATGTTTTAGTAATTTAATTAAAAAGTAATTTAAAGTTCTTTAATTAATTTTAATTTAAAAGTAATTTCTACACAACATCAAGCATTCCCTTTTTCTAATAAAAGTTTTTTTTATTTTTTTTTTTAATTTTTAGTTTTAAAAAATTTTATAAATTATTTTAATTGTTTAGCATGCTAAAACTCTTTAAAATAAACTATAATTTAAACAAATTAATTAATTAATTAATAACGCGTTTAAAATAATTTTGTTTTTTCTGGCTAAATTAACAACCATTTGCTGTGGCTTAGCTAACAAGACAAGCATAAGGAACAAAATGTTTTTGTTTTTATTTGAAATTGTTTTTATAAAATAAACTAAAATTTATTGAATTTTTCTCAGTGTAATTTACGTAATTTTTCTTTTAACTGTAAATACTAAACCTACGTTTAAATAGCTTTCACTACGTATAGATAGCCCACATATGATATTTACATAAGACTTGCACGAATGTTACTTAAAAACCAAGATTACATACATATCTTAGCCTAGAATGTTGCATGTATGTATTTGTATTACCTACATATGTATGTATTGTATATATATATATAGACATACATACACATACACATCTGAACAGAAAAAACTTGTGAACTTAATACTGTTTTAACCATCCATTTAGTGTTTCCGAAATTACTTGCATGGCGGTCCATTGTTAAATATCTTTCAACTGAACTATCTATCTCCATCATTTGTTTACTGAAAGGTTTTCTATTTTTACGAATATGAATCGTTTAGATACTGGCACTTTTCGAGCATTTCAGAGTAAATATGGTCGTCATAATCGCCATAAACTAATAGGTAACGTGTATTGATTTGAAGCCGCCGTAGTCTAGTAGGTAGTGTGTTGGCTTATTAGACGTGAGGTCACGGTTCAAATCTTAGGTCAGACATCCCCAACAAAACGAAATATGAAGAAATATTTCTTTGGTGTCTTCCTCTCACCAGATTTCAGGCAAAACCTCTGAGAGTAAATAAAATTGCCATGAAAAGTTTCTCAAAAATCTGTCGTTTGGAGTCGACTTTAAACTGTAGGGCTCGCTACTCGTGGATAAAAATAACACACACAACATGGGTGGCGTGAGAAGATAGGTTGTAACCCTGTCTTAAGCGTTGTAATGACAGTATGTATATATGTATGTATGTACGTATGTATGTGTGTTGGCTTATTAAACCAGAGCCCGGAAGGGTAGTGAGACCTGCCAGTGTATATTTCGAAGTAATCCAAAGTGGCTTCAAAAAATAGTTATTTTTCCAGGTTGCGTTGGAATGTCGCTGATAGCACTGAGTGAGTGCAGCATGAAAATGGGAGATCTGCAGAAAATGTGGTATAGAGGCCAGTACCTGTCTGTATCGGCTAGTTAAAGTAAAGCAAAATAGGTTAGGTTGAACGGAGAGGTGAGCAACTAAGGGTATCTTGCTGTACTTTCACCACTAGGGTTACCAACCGTACTTTATATGTATTTTATATAAACTTGGTTGTCTTCTTCCAGTCCACTTCTCTGAAATGAGTTATGTTTGGCTTAATGTATTTTTAAAACTGTTGGGATCTTGAGCTTATGAAAACTGAGCTATAGGTAATAATTGTTTCACTGCTATATTTCTGTCCAAATGTGTAAATTTTGATATTTTCTTATTTTAATATTATATACTCTAATGTAATTTAATTATTCTGAGATAACTACTCTATAATAACCTTTTTGTTTTTGTTAATTTGGTTAAAAAAAATATCTAAAAATTAATTATAATGTACGAATATTTTTCCTGATGATATGTGTACTACAACAGAGAATGACGGTATATTGGGAATACATATTATAAATAAAATCGTTTCTGTTCTAATTCTAAACTGGAGCTTGAACTACTTTTTTTAATATTAAGTTTAAGGGAACAATAACAAAAGCAGATAAAGTTTATAATAAAAATTTATATATAATATATAATAATATATATAATGTTATAACAAAGTCATAAATTTCACGTGGTTTTTAATTTAAAAAAAATTTATGAGTCAAAATCTTTGATAACTCTAATTTAAACATAAGGAGTGCGAACGAAAAAAATTTGAACATATACGTTTACTTATAAAAATAATTCTACATATCTTCATTCCATTTTCCCAATTTCTTGCAATACCGAAAAGTTCTTTTTAGTATTTTATAATTATTGAAACAGTTTTTCAGTTTATACTTCTGAGCGTGGCTAATGCTTTTTTAGTCAAATATTGTCAAAATTATTACGTTAATTTTTATTAAAATTCAAATGTCATCCAAAAACATTATAGATTTCTCTGTACTCAAGTCACTTTTATACCTATATTTATCATTATTTATATCTAATATTGTTCTAATTAAACTATAGATTTGGTTTGGTCAAAGTAAAAACTCAATTCTATTTTAAAAGAAAGTATCTTGTTTAGTGAAATTAGATAGCTCTTATAGAAATTATTATTCTAAAACTGTGGAGTTAGGCAGGTTGAAGAAAAGGAGACCAACCAAGAGTCTCATGCCTATAGGGATATACCTCAGCAATCAAGTTGACTTGTTGTGCACCCACCATTAAGGAGCAACAACCTTACTTCCTATAGAAAGTCTGTATATTATACAAACTTCTTTAACCTCTTTCAGACCACCTCTCTGCGACGAGTTATATTTGGTATAGTATTATCCGCAAAATACTGGGATCTCGAACTTACGAAAGATGAGCAAGGATACAGAAACTGTTCCATCGTTTCATTGTCTCCATCGCATGACATGTATACATCATTTCCTATCGCGCTATGAATTTTTTTAAATACTAATTGTTTTTCCTTCATTTGATTCAATGGATTTTTAAAAGTCTTATTCACTAATTCTGGGTATTAGTTAGGAGGCCATTATAATCTGATCTGTTATAATGGGTGTATATTTTCTAAACTGCATTCCTAGTTTTTCTAATTTTAATAATTTAAAATTTTCTTTTATGTACATTAAGTGGCAACACATTAAAAAGGCTGTTTTTGAAAAATAATAACAAAAATATTCAGTGTTATTCCTCTCTACATTTTTGCAAAGTCGCCGTAGTCTAGTAGGTACCAGAGATCAGCAACGAGTATTCAAAACGATGAGTAGATTCGAGTCATACTTATTATTTCTGATACATATACGCATTCATACTTATTTTAATATGATACTCATACTACTCATACTCAAAGTTGGAAGTACTCGTCGTATTCATACTTAACAATACGCATGATGTTATTGACTTCGACTCGTCTCTACTTAACATTTACACGAAGCACAAAATAAGTATGATTCGCGTACGAATACTACTATACTCACAAGAAGATTGTGTGTATGCTTTGCTTGTTGTCTTTGTCTTTCCTTTCTTCTTTGTTTGTATATGCAATAATAACAAAGGCTGTAAATTTTGATGAATGATTCGAGCCACTCGAATCACTTATAAGTATTCTAAGTATTATTCTAAATTTATGAATCAGAATGAGTAGGCGTATGAATCAAACACATTTCGAATGTTGTGAGTTTGATGTCAACGTTGTACTTATACTCATTGTAAACTATACTTATAAATCAATGTTGTAGCGAGTACGAATGAATCAGAGTAGTTGAATTTCAATTCTGTTGATTCACTCATACTCAAAATTGCATGAGTGCTTATGAGTAGCGGAAAAACGATTCATTGCTGATCTCTGGTAGGTACTATGTTGGATTATTAGACAAGAGGCCACGGTTCAAACCCCAGGTCAGACATACAATAGTGTATGTAGACTTTTTTCCCGCAAATTTTTTTTTTAATCATTTCTAGGGTATATTTTTTATATTCGTTCTTATTTGTAACTGCCTTAACCAACGCTATAACACCTTTTTCAATTTGATAAAAATCACCGGGAAAAAATCTAAACTTTTTTCTTTCACTGTATGTATTTTTGCGAATAAAACTGAACGTATTTGTAGAATTATATGAACACACTCTATCAAAAACACAGTGTATAGAGATGTTTATGCATTGCTGACTTTGAATGGTTTATGCATGATTTTGAGATCAAAGACAAAGAACGTATGATGCAATCAAAAAAAGGTTGACGACCATAACTTGCCAAAAAAAAAAGGGGAAAATACTTTGAAAAACTATCTTAATAAAGCATTTATTTACAATTAAAATAACCGGTTTGCAATTATAACAATGCGAGCTTCTGAATATGGAATCAGTTAATCAATGTATTGCCACTTTAAATATCATCTAAAAAAATATTTTATTTTCTCTAGAAAATCTAAACTAAAGCACTCTAAAGCTATGTGTTAATTTTGTGTACATAGTATTATTAATTATTAATAAATAATAAATAAATAGTTAAGCACAAAAAAACGTAATTAAAAAATTTTATATTGAAGCTATAAATGCTATATAAATATATATAAATATTATTAAAGAAAACTTTATAAATATTGCATTTGAGATTAACAGAGAAAACTTGAAATATTTAATTAAAATTCATAATTTTAAAAAAGTAATGAAAAATTTTTTGTTCTTTTATAATAGTTCTGTTCCCACACTTTTTAGACACTCAAGAAAAAATTAAAAAAATTATAATAATTATGGTAAAAAAAAACATTTATTTTCTTTTCCATTTAAACATTTGCTTTGAGTTGCATTTTCTTTTTTTAACACAAATTTTTTTTTGTTAATTTTGGTTTTTTTGTTTTCAAAACGTTTTTTGTGGAACAAAAACTTACAGGTGCATACCTGTGCTGGACCTAGCGTATGCATCACTGACGTTGGCTCCAGTATGATGTGTTGGCAATCCTAATAGGGAGGCTAAAACATCTTCTAGCGATGCGTTACTCAGGGAACGTTCTAGATTGCCAGGCATTATTCATGATTTTTTTTTTTTTTTTGAAAGGGTAATATAAATTAAATAAACACAAAAAAATTGGAGAAAAACAATTTTTTTTGTGTTTTTTTTTTTTTGGAAAGAAATTAAAGTTGGAAAAAAGAAAAAAAAAAAACATGTATAAAAAATGTTCATCATTAATTTGTTGATTTGGTTTTTTAAAATAATTTTTGTTTAAAAATAAATCACAATTAATTAGAATTGCATTTACGATACAAAAAAAAAAAAAGAATTGTACATTGAAGCTCACAAAATTATGTCAAAATTACACTGAGAATATATAATTTCTTCTGTTTTTTTGTTTTTATTTTAATTAAATTCGTTAATTTTATTTGAAATAAAAAATAAAAATAAATAATTATTCGTGATAAAAATTGTGCAATAAAGTGCATAAAAGTGATAGAAATTTTAGAACAAATTTAATAATTCAATTCAGTTTCCATAGATGATTTAATTAAACAAGAAAGTTATAAAAAAACAAACAAAAAAATATTGTCCGGTAATATGGTGGGCAGTAAATGTCAGTACAAGGTTTGTACAATCAGTTTTCTGCCGTGACTCTGTATAAATAAGCTACAAAACCCATTTCATTTCGAAATACCCACCCTAAATAGGAAAAATTAGGTTAATCAACTTACCATGACCAAATAAACTTACGGTTGCCAAACGCTTTAAGCCTAACGTGATCATTTTTTATAAGGTTCCCTTTGTAATACCATAAAACGTAGGTAAAATGTTGTCATATATTTAAAATATTGGCTAGAATTTCTCAGTCGGCCTGATAGTGTTACAGTGAAAGACTATTGTTGTGCCCAAACATTTTTGGTCTTAGTTTCCTAAGATCCCTACAACTATTGAAAATATGGTCTCGTTTTCTACATTCGTCATAATATCCTGTGAATTTTTAAACTCTGTCGCAGTAGTCTAGTAGGTTGTGTGTTGGCTTATTAGACACGAGGCCACGGTTCAAACCCCATGTGAGACATCTCCCTCAAAACGAAATATGAAAAAATATTTCTACGGCCACTTCTTTTCAACAGATTTCTGGCAAAAACTCTGAGAGTAAATAAAAAATTGGCATGAAAGGCTTCTCAAAAATTTGTCATTCGAAATCGATTTTCAACTGTAGGTCCTGCTCCTTATGTATAAAATTAATCAAAAGGAGGCCTTGCTTTAAATATGAAGCTCTGTTGCAGATTTTCAGTACTTATCATGTGATATCACAACGAGCCGCTGTGTATGCTTAAGTGAGCTTTGATTTTACAAAGCTGCGGCTTCCTCGCATATTATCCTGTTTAGAATTAAGTAAAGATTTATGGGTAGAAACACTCTTGATGCATTCGGCCCTTTGTTTGGAAAGGATTCAATGGATTCCTATTACCGTCTTAATTTTATTTGCATTGTTGGATGTTTTAAATGAAAAACATATGAATTGTATGAGTTTTTAAATGCTAAATAATGAACTGAAATGAAAAAAAAATTAAAAAATCAAAAAGGAAAGAAAATAAAACAGTCATAAATTGTTTTTGTTTTTAACATAAAATTATTTCTCGTTTTTTATTAAAATAAAAAAAGGAAAAACAAACAACTTATAAAATAAAATTCGTATCATCATAATAATGTTGTATGTATGTATGCATATATGTATACTCAATTGTTTCAATTGTTTGTTAATTAATTTGTAATTCTTTTTTATTTTCATTTTAATTAAATTATTTAAAAAAAAATATAAATTGTGATTAAATAATGGTAAATATATAGGGGGAGTATAATTATAAAAGAAAAATAAATTTATAATTATAATCATAATAATAATAATAATTTGATTTTATAATAAAATATAAGAATAATCAACAATACAATACAAGTATTAATTAAATGTGTAAAATACATACATATTATGATTGTATTGTATTGTATTGCATTGCATTGTATTTGTAATAAGAATCTATAAAAAAATAAATACAATAGTTTTGTTGCTGTTGTTGTTGTGGTTATTTAAACTATAAATATTATTCAAATGATTTAAAACTTAAAACAATTGTAAAGTTAGGCAGGCAAAAAAAAATTAATTTTAAATAAAAAAATTTATTTTTCTTTTTTTATTTTGTTTAAAACTAAACTATAAAGTGCAAAAATAATTTACGTATTAAATACATTATTTCTTAGACCTTTTAACAATTATTGTCCAATTAAGCAATTTGTTTTTGATTTTTCTTTTATTTTTTGTTTATTTGACTTTATAAAATAATTTTTAAAACTAAAAAATTTTATTACAATACAAATAAAATGTTTGGGGGGTTTTCTTTTTATGTGAATGACAATGACAATAAAAATTTTGGGGTGTGGGGTTTTGGTGATAATTTTGTTTCTATTTAAGCACTTGTTTTTATTAATAAATCGTTCGTTTTTTTTTCTAAATAATATGTGAATTGTTCTAATTTAAAAACAAATCCTAAATAGAAAATTCTAACAAATTTTCTTTTGTCTTTCCAAAAGATGCCAATTGACAAAAAAAAAATTTCAAAATGTTGTAAAGTAAGCCTTGGGAAGGGTTAAGAAAACAAAAACTTTTCATAGGAAATACTTAAAATTTTTATTTTCTTTTGCAAGGTTTAGGGACTAACAAAAATTAGGTGGAGTTCGCCATTTTATTTAAACATTTCCATTTTCTCTTCTCTTACAGCCTTAAAAATTATAAAAAAAATAGAAAATTTTTTGACCAGTTAAAGGAGTTTTTTTCTCCTTTTCCGTTTCTTCTATTATGAATAGAAATTTCTTATTAAATTTCTCGTTTTTGACTTTTAATTGGAGTTATTTTTTCTCTAGAAAACTATAGTCACAGAAAAAAGTCTACATACACCATTGTATGTAGACTTTTTTCCTGATAATTTTGTTTCTCAATAATTTCTATAGTATATCTTTTCATATTCCTCTTGCTCTCCAATAATCTTGATTGTAAATGCTTTAAACAACGCTGTAACTTGTTTTTTAATTTAATAAAAATTAGCGGAAAAAAGTCACATATACCAGGGTATGTAGACTTTTTTCTTTGACTGTATATTCCTTGGGAAAAAAATTTCTAGGGAATATTCTTAATTAGGCTGTATTTTACACTTCCTTTCCTTTTAATAAATAAAAATGTCCCAAAAGTACCATAATAATAATGAAAAAGTACTTTTGTCTTCAGCATATTTGCTTCCAATTCCCAAAACTTTATTTTAAAATTTCCAAAATTTTTTTAAAATTTTATTTTGCTAACCAGAAACAAAGTGCTTTCAATAGTTTATTTTAAAAATAAAAATAATAAAAAGAAAAAACTATAAATACGTCATGTCATGTCACTTTACTAATGTTTTTTATTGTTTATATTGCGTGATAAATAATTTACAAAATTTTTAAATAAAATTAAAATAAATTTGTTTTAACTTAAATGAATACAAGCCAAGATTTTTATAAAAACAAAAGAATTTTAAAACAATTTAAAACCTCTTTAGGATAAGATGCCATTTTAAAAACATTAAAGCAAAAGGTTACAAAACATATTGCAATTGAAATAAAGATGATAAGCAAAGAAAAGAACACTTTTTCAATATTTGTTTGCGAAGTAAATCGTTTTAATCATTCTATTTAAAGCATTTTGTAAAATTTATTTTTTAATTTTATTTCTAAACTTTCTTTTTGAAAGAAAGGCCCATTTAAAAATCAATATTCTTTAATTTAAATGCATTTAGTTTTTAGAAAAAAAAAAGCATTTTTTCGAGCGTTTTAAGGCGAACGTATGAACGGAACATAGTTTCAAACAAAGCAGTGATTCACTGGAAATTGCTACATCTTACATACTGATATCGAAGATCTTAAGCATCTATGCCTGCATACGTGAATTTCTAAAGATCTATTGCCTGACGTAAAGTCAAAATTCAGTTGAGATAGAAAAGCTATTGTAGAACATTATATATCGTGAATTTCTCCATTGAGAACGCAGTAGAATGCAATTACAAATGATCGTTGTAGCGTAATAGACCAGAGTTTCCGGGTGGGAACTCACAACCCTCAAACTACTAAGTTAACACACTACCCACTACCACAACTAGGACGACCAAAGCGATAGTTGTGTGCAAGTAAAACAATTGAAAGATGTTCGATTGTATACAAACAAAGCCATTTTTTGGGTATTAATCTTTTGTTGAAGTCTCTAAAACTTATAATTCAAGATCTAACAAACCAAACAAGTCAGAAGCTGTTCTTCCATAAGTCACACAAGGAGAGCAAATTGTGTTGGCAAAAAGTCAACAAAAGTTTCCGATGTCTTATCTAGAATAATGGGAAATATAAAGGGGTTCACCTTGTCAGTAAAGTAAACTTTATTACTATCGAGTAGGCGTTTGTTCATGGTTCTGTTTTAGGTTTATATACTCACATACTCGTACTTAATTTGATCATTGCAACTCTTTAGTCAGGGTTACAACCTAGCTTCTTACACCACCCATGTTAGGTGTATTAATTTTATCTTTGAATGGCGGGACATATTTAGGGAAACTTTTAATAACAAAAAACTGTTGAGAAGAAGTTGCCGAAGAAAATATTTTTTTTTTCATATTTCGTTTTGTTTGAGATAAGATAATAAGCCAACATACTACCTACTAGATTACGGCAACTTGATAGTAAACGTATAATAACAGTGGTATTATTATGAAAATTTCAAGTAGAATCAAAAGGATTTCATTACTTTCTCTAACCTAATATAGTTCGTTGATAACTACATACTAGAAACGGAATTACTAGAACTGTGTAGTAATTGTTGATAAAGAATATACGAAGTTATCTCTCCAAATTAAATAGCGGGTTTCTTTTGTTATGGCTTAAAAGGCTGATCCTCAAAAAATAAATGGTAGCTCGTATTCCAAATTCTATAGATCATTACTAATTGCTGGTGATGCTGATAACACAGCGAAATGTGATGTCACACTATTACTTCAAAGCTATTACTTCCGATGGCAAAAAAAGGCAGGGAACCTCTGTTATAAAGTCTAATTAGTTTTACTATCTTAAAAGCAATATGTATCGAAGCCAAGTTTTATAATTTTCTATGGAATTAATATTCTTTTCGCCTGCAGATAAAGCTATGTATGTAAGTGGTCTTTGAACCGTTCACAAAACAATCCAATTTACTTGAATAGATTTAAGTGGGCCCGTCTTTAAAATTAAAGGGGATGAATATTTCGAAATTGAAATCCAAAAATATATATTGAAAAAGTTTTCTTCTTTTTATAAAAACTAATATAAATTAATTTCTAAAAATCTCTTGTAATTATAATTTACAATTTTTATAAAATCGAGTTTATTTTTTTTTTTTTTTGTAAAAATTTATACAAAAATTTTCAACAAAGAAAGAAAAGGAAAAAAAGTATATTGCATTCATGACAAAACAAACTACATTCAATTAAATACGAAAAAGTAAAGTTAAAAGCTTTTATAATTTAATTTTAAAATTTTTCTCAACTATTTTAAAAACTACAGACTAAATGTAAAAAAAAAAATACAAAATTAACTCAAAATCAAGGCTTAATTATAATGAAATTACAACTTAAAAAGTAAAAAAAAAAAACTTGCATAAAAAATCATAAAAATTTTTGATTGCATTTCGTATGGTTTTTTTGTTTTTCTAGCACTCTTGTATTTTTTGTAGTTGAAAAATAGTTTTTCTTTTGGACTCACCAACTCCTAAATTAACACCACCACCGGCACTACTACTACTAGTACCGTTATTAAGACCACCGTTCATACGGTTTAATTGTAGATCATTGCCTGTCGTAAATGTTGTTGACAAATTTAAACTTCTGCTGCCATTAGCGTCCAGTAAATTATGATTGATGTACTGTAGATTATTGTTGTTATTGTTGATAGTGTTGTTATTGTGATTGTTCAATACAGTAGGCGGCCTAAATGTTGTTAGCGTGGGTATAGAGCCAATAACACCAATACCACCTCCAGCACTACCAACAGCTTGGGCAGCAGCTATTAAAGGTGTATTCTCGATAATTGGTGTCTGTGGTGAGTCCAAGGGACGTATGCCAACAAATGATGATTCAAGCCAACATTTTCTAGAGAGAAAAAAAAAAACGAGGGAAGAGAAAAAGAAAGGAAAAGAAAAAATTAATCAATAATGTTATGTTATGTTGTAATATTTATTCATGTTATTTTTATTTTTATTACATGTGCTTAAAAGGATATGTTTTTTCTTCTTTCTTTTTAAAAATTCTAGTCATGTATCTCATTTGTTTGTATTTTTATTACATACTTAAGGCTTATTTCTTTGCTTTTTTTTTATCTATTCACTTGCTTTCTTATCTTATCTCTTGGATGAGATGAGTCATGTAAAAAGAAAATCTTGATAATGTTTGTGTATATATTATGTAAATATGGTGCCAGCCAAAACCCCAACAAACATCGCTATGCTGCCTTATAGTTTAGTTAACATAATATCGGGTATTTTTTTTTAGTTCCACGAAAACTATCGGCATCGATAGCTAGGGTTTGTCCATTGAGGATGTCAAAGTTCAATAAGATTTAACATGTTATCATGAATCGCTTGACGAGAAATTACAAAAATTTACAGTGAAAAAATATAAATCTGTTCGCAAAATATTCATCGGTCAACGTAATCGGCCCAGTATGTAAGTAATTCGTATAGTTATTAATCGATTATGCCCTAATTTTACTTTTGTCGATTCTAAACCATCCAATACGACAAAGAAATATGCATACCGAAGATATTATTACTGCTGTAGCACGAATACTTAAAGGACTCGTCAAAGTTTAACCGTGGATAACGGCCACCCTGTTGAAGCCACTTTCATCAAGTTAGTTGTCATTTAACGTGGTATCAATTCACCATGGATGGATAGACGACATAATCGGACCAGAATGTAAGGAATTCATGTAGCTATTGATCGTTTTCGATACAAAACCATCAAAGAAATATATGTAAGTACTGAAGAGCATATTACTACTGCAGCCCAAATACTTGCAGAACTCGTCCAAGTTTGACAGTGGATAACGGCCACCTTGTTGAAGTTACCTCTGGCAAACTAAATGTCATTTACCGCGGTATTAATTTACCATGGATGGATAGACATGGACTATAGACCACGGGCAAAATGGGCTTTGGAGCAGATGGCAACTGACCTTAACTTTCATCAAAAACAGGTTTTGGCGGGAACCGCTAAGGCCGTAAATATCTATGGAATGTCCTGTCGCTATAGTCTAGTAGGCAGTGTGCTGGCTTATTAGACTGAAGGCCCGAGTTCAAACCCCAGGTCAGACATCAAAACGAAAATATAATATTTCTTCGGCGACTTCCTCTCAGCAGATTTCTGGCAAAAACCCTGAGAGTAAATAAAATTACCATGAAAAGCTTCTCAAAAATCTGTCGTTTGGAGTCGACTTTAATATGTAGGTCCCGCCACTCATGTATAAAATTAACGTACACAACATAAGTGGTGTGTAATGACCAATTATGTATGTGTATGTCCTGTCGCTACCAAAGCACTGGATTCTGATGTAAGGTGGAGTATGGCCGTCACAGATATCTCAGCGAGACGTAACGTAACGGCATGTTGTTCATATAATATGAGTATTGTGTCATAGCGATATTCCAGTTAGTTGTGGAACGGTTGAGCTAGCCAGGCATGTCACAACCATCGAATTTTCCGATGAGTTCTCTACTTCGGCAACTGTTTTAAAGATCTTTGAGCTTATAATTGAAAATACGGTTATATATTCTGTCAATGCTGGATGGGCAGCTGGATAGAGTTTTCACAAAAAGTCTGCTTAGGCTCCAAAGGAGTACACTCTGTGCGGTTGTTGGCATCATTACTGGACATTGTATAACGTGCGCTCATATAAAGCGCATTGGTTTTGAACACTTTGCAAATGACTTCTGCAGGAGATGTTGAAATGAGAAAAAGATGGAAACTGTTCTTCACTAATGGGATATATGCCCAGTACTATACATATATGCCCAGGTGACATCTTAGTGACTACTATTTGAGTGATTTGAAAGAACTTTCACTGACGGACATTAGCAGCATTAGAAGCCTTAGAAGCTTCTGAATTGTCAAGACTCGGAGAAACAGAAAATTTTGGCATCACATTGGGGACCTTATATGGCTTAACTGTGACAGCCACCTCTATCTACCTATCATTTTTAAGGTGTTAAACAGAAGCTATTTGAAGAAATCGCAAAAAACTGTTGGCGGAAGGGTGATACATTTAAGGAATACTATGTGCTGATGAATAAACGTGCTCTGAGACGAATAAAAGCCTCCTACAACTGTTTGGATAAAAGAAAAATCACACAAGTGTAGCCTACACCCTCATAACAAATGTGTCTGCCTTACATATAGGATGACAGTGTAAGAAGAACAAATAATTGTTTATGGGGGAATATTACACAACCTAAGACAAGACAACTTTTCATAAAGAGGCGACATTTTTCTTCCTTCTTTTTATTGTTGTTGTTGCTATTGTTGGTATTTTAGCACCACATATTATACGTATGATGGCAGCAGCACTTATAGTTTTTTTTTTGTTTTTTTTTATAATAACAAGTGTTGATATTATCTTCATGCCCATATATATAAATATAAGGTTTTTCTTCTTCTTCTGGTGATGTCGTATATAATTGTAGTATTTATACAACGATATACGAACCAATATAGGAGGGTATTGTGTTATATGAACTAGATTTTATTTGTGCATGGGAGTGTGTGTGTACTGCTGGTAAATTTTTCAAGAAATTAGAGCATAAGGTTAAAAAGTGAAATCATCATCGCCAAAAACAACATCATCGTTGTCACCATCACCATCATCAGCATCATCATCATCGTCAACACCAAACATCCCACAGTAGATGAAATGAAATGCCGTTTTTTGTTGTGTTTTGTTTAACTAAACAAAACTTAAAACTCAAATAGAAAATACACAAAAGAATGAATCTTCTTTTTGTAGAACAATAATAAAAGTTTTATCCCGAAAGTATCTTAATTTTTGTAGGAGAGAGATTTTTAGTTACAGATTAAAATGAAAATTATTTTGCCATGACGTTATTTTTCTTTGTAATAAATGCTGTGTTGTTTTCTTTTTTTATTAAAAAAAGGAAATAAAAATGAATCCTTAAATTGGGCTATAAAAGTATTTTTTGTATGCATGGTTGTCCTTGTTTTAGGACTACAAATTGTTTATGTTTTGTGTAAATGCCTTGTACTATGATGGATGAGAGAAAGGCATCTCGGTACCACATATTGATGATCTAGAGAAACTGTCACGAATTAACATTATCAGTCTGAGTCGTTTCTTCAGTTGCTTCGAATATTTACGGGATAATGGAGACCTGTGGTAGCACCATGAGCCCTATTTGGTCTTAATGTGTCCATACATCACGGCAGACAATTTTTAATGTTCCAGCGTACCTAATGAAAGTTATTAGGGATTACCTAAAGAACAGAGAGCTGACGTATGATACAAGCCAAGGGCCAAGAAGAATGCAGGTCACTTCCGGAGCGGCACAGGGATCCATATTGGGACCAGACGTCTGGAACGCAACTTATGACGAAATCCTGAGAATCGAAATGCCGGAGGATACTTTCCTAGTCGGATACGCTGACGACATTGCGGCAGTCATTAGAGGTAGAAATACAGAAGTAGTTCAACGCAGACTACGACAAGTCATGATGCGCACTATGAACTGGCTGGAATCCCACGGCCTGCAGTTGGCCATGCATAAAACGGAGCTGCTGTTGCTAACAAGACGACATATTCCGTCCGAGATCGAGATCGTGGTCATCCCTACGAAGAGATCTATTAAATACCTTGGGATTAGACTGGACTCGAAACTGACCTACACAGAGCAGATAGAGTATGCAACAGCGAAAGCAGCTAGAATTACAACACAGCTGAGTAGACTGATGGCAAATATTGGAGGACCACTCCCAAGTAGGAGGAAGTTACTCATGGAGGCTGGAAATAGTATACTCAATACTCAAACCAGAGCTAACAAACTTTTATCTGCGCAGATAACAGCAGCTTTACGGGTCACATCCTCGTATCGCACGGTATCAAGACAAGCCGCCTTAATAATAGCTGGAATGGTTCCCATAGACCTTCAATCAATTGAGCGCCAGATGATTTTTAACGCTAGACAGAGCACGACTCAGTCGCAGAGCCTAGAAACGATACAGCACGAAGTCGTCTTAAAATGGCAACATCGCTGGGAAAATGAACGGTACGGTAGGTGGACACACAAACTGATTCCAGAATTGCAAGTGTGGAAAAACTAAGTGGGCGGCTAAAATAATTCAAGAAAAAGATGTTGATGATGTAAAGTTTTACATAATGCAGTTTCATTGATGTTGATGACGTAGAGCATAACTTCAGTTAGTGTAACACTGAAAGCAAAATGGGCGAGAGGTACGCCGAAACTTAGTTTTTGAAACTTAATACCAGAAAACATTGTGGAGTAGAAGAGAATTGGAAATTGTGTGGTAAATTTTGTAAGATAGATGAAAGTGTGTGTGTGACTGTGAGCGTGAAAAGTAGGTTTGCCTGCAAGCGTTAAAAGTTGTGTGATGAAATAACCAAAGTGGAAGCCACCTCGAAGCAGTACGATAGGGGTCTCGATCTGGTCAAACTTCCAGAAGAAACGAGAGTGATTTTTAGTCGTTTAATCGCCGTAGTCTAGTAAGTAGTGTGTTGGCTTATTAGTCGTGTGGCCACTGTTCAAACCTCATGTCAGACATCTCCAACTAAGCGGAATATAAAAAATATTTCTTCGGCGACTTTCTCTCATCAGGTTTCTGGCAAAAACTCTTAGATTAAATGTGGTAAATGCCATGAAAAGTTTCTCAAAAATCGGTCGTTCAGAATTGACTTTAAACTGTATGTCCTCTGTTACTCATGTATAAAATTAACATACAACATGGGTGGTGTAAGCTCACTCTACAGTGCCCTGCCAAAAGACCGGTTATCAATCTCACATTTTTCCTTGAAAGTCTAATGCATGACTCAGACCTGCTTTTATTGAAATATACCAACAAAAGTTTGGATTGCCTCGAACCTACTTCCTGACTGAAGGGTTGTAATGACCAGTTATGTATGTATGTATGTACATATGTATTGTTAATGATTTTTCCACTTTTGCCAAGAAAAATATACAATTTTTCAACATAACTAACGTCGTCTTAAGCTACTTTTGTTTTGTAGTCATAGTAATTGAAAAATAAATGTTAAAAATCTTAAGTTTCAATTTTAAAACAATAAAAAAAAATTGCTGGAAAAGGAAAAATTTAATTTTATGTTAAATTTGTATTTATGTATGTAGACTTAAGCCAATTTGCTTTGCAACTACTCACACTCATAGAATATTTGTCTTACGAAATAAAACGATTTCTGTTAAGAACTTGAAGGATTCTCTAGGACTTATGATTCATGATTCATCTCAATGACTCAGAGTCTGTCTGCAATAACGTGCAAATAAGAAAACGAGGTGTGTTATGTTTTCTTTCATAACCCAACATAATCGTTCAATAAATTTTATAATTTTTATGCGGCATATAAATATTTAAACAATTATTCTGTTGTAATTCAAAATTACCTTCATGGAAATACTTTTTAATTTTCACGAACAAAACTTATATGTAAAACACGGTACTATTGCTTTCAGTTTTTCTTAGGGGGTGCCTTCTGCTAATTAAGCCACTTTCTTTTGCACTTTTTTAATTCAAAATTTCTTTTAAACACAATCAAAGGCTTAATTTAATAAAAGTTTTGCTCTAAAACACATACGCACACAACATATAGGATTTAAGTTTTTATTCTCTTTTGTTTGTTGTTTCTTTTAAAGAATTGAAAACAGAATTACGATTGCAAAAATACTGGAACAAAACACATTTAATTTAATTAAAAAGGTTTCTTTTTCTACACAAACATAAATCAGAGTTAATTGAACTGTTTTGATGTTTTTAATCTCCTGTATTTTAAAATATTTCACTTTATTTCATTATTTATTTAATTCTATTTTATTTAATTTATTTTTATTTGTTTACTCTTCTTATTTTATACGTCTTTATGGTAGCACGCTGTGAAAAGCAATGAAATTGTTCAAAGAAAAATACACGATTTTAAACGCAGCAATAGCCTAATGACCTGACTGGCTGCCTCGTTGGCTGGCTCACTGACTGGCTGCGTTGACTTTGTATACCGTACGACTGTAAGCTCTATACATACACACACACAAAGGCTATATAAAAATATGTGACAGTGTTTATTAACCCTTAAATGGTAAAGAGAAATTTTAAATTTCCGTAAATCTTTCCTTACGCCTTCCTAAACAAGTCTTCTGATAAATTTATTATTGAATCTGGGTTCAAAACATAGTTAATCTTAAAAACAGAAAGTCAATTATCATCTGATTACATCAGTACTGGTATAGAAGAGTATTCGCAATATTTCTCTTCATGAGAGATACTTGATAACTTATCCCCGTGTATCCCTAATATCAGGTTATCCATTACGTGGTTATTACAGCAGCTTAGTCAGGTTTACAACCTAGCATCTCACACCACCCTCGTTGTGTATGTAAAGGTGGACATTTATACATTATATGTATAAGATCCATTGTCTTCTCCTAGTCTCCGAACCATTAGAAGCTTCTGATGAAGCGATTTAGACTCGTCTTGTATAGTAGACATCAAGATGTCTTTTCCTTCTCTGAAACAGTGCTGGTCATATACACAATAATCGAAGAACAGTTTATTTCTCTTCCTCGTCCCTACAGCTACTGCGGAATATATGCGTCCTCTATCCAAAACCAATGGGCAATGAGTGCCCATAATGTAATGTTCAGTAATAACTCGAATAACCATACTGAACATACGCTTTTAGAGTTTGAGCAGACTTTCCGACCTGGCGTTGACTGAATCCATAACTGCATTGTCAATTATAAGCTCGCAGGTATTTAAAGGGGTTCCAAATGCAGAAAACTTACCGCAGAGTTCGATGTTTAAGCTACGTCTAACAAGTTTTTCCGCTATACCCATATGATAAGAACGTCATACCGTTACGCTATCGAATTAAAACACCTACGATAGCTATAAATCCTAATATAGTTCGCTATGGTTGGGCACAGTGCTTTGACAGTTGCTTGCTTATCAGGAAATGCTAATATCATGCCAAGCAATATTTTTATTCTTAACAATCATTAAAGCAGCCTGTATTATTGACATTTTCGCCTGGCAGACGCTAACCGCAACCGGTAACCTTATGGAATGAGTTATGCTGGGATATTCCGAAAAATTCTACCACCCACAGTTCCATTCAGAGAATTATTATGTATTTGGAATCGCAAGCAATTTCATTCGATTATTACGCTGTAAAGCAGTAGAGTATCGAAAATTTTCTTTTCGAATCAAATTACATAATAACTCCCCCGTTTCGAATTATCAATGAAAATATGAACAAATTCGAAGTTGCCGTAGTCTAGTAGGTAGTGTGTTGGCTTATTAGACGTAAAGCCCGGGTTCGTATCCCAGGTCAGGCATCAAAAAACGAAATATGAAAAAAAAAAAAAATATTTCTTCGGCGATTTCCTCTCAACAGATTTCTGGCAAAAACTCTGAGAGTAAATAAAACTGTCATGAAAAAGTTTATCAAAAATCTGTCGTTTGGAGTCGACATTAAACTGTAGGTCCCGCCACTCATGTATAAAATTAACGCACACAACATGAGTGGTGTGAGAAGCTAGGCCGCAATCCTGACTGAAGGGCTGTAATGGCCAATTATCTACGTAGTATGTATGTTATCGTGAGCTAATAAGTAATGTGTTGAACTGTAGTTCAAATACCAGCTCAGACATCTGGAAGAACTGTGGGAGCATATAAAATTGCCATGAAAAGTTTCTCAAATTTGACGTTCAGAGTTGACGTTAAACCGTAGGTTCAGCCACTCATGGATAAAATTAATACACACAGCATGAGTGGTGCGAGATGCTAGGTTGTAATCCTGACTAAAGGGTTCTAATAACCAATTAATTAAGTAATGAACGGAGTTGCTAACGAAACGCGATCTTCTCGGAATGGATGTTCTATACTTCTGGATAGAAAGAAAGCCCTCTTCAAGGGTTCCTAGAATTAAAATCATCCCTCATTTACCCTTACAGGGTTAACATTTAAGTTTTTTGTCGATTGTTGTTATTTTAGACTAAAAGTCGTCGTCGTTTGTCTCGTTCGTATGACTCGTTTTGTCTACAGCTGTAAATTTGCCACTGTTCGCAAGTATGAGAGTGCAGAAGTGTGTGTTTGTGTGTGAGAGAGAAACGAGTAAGTGAACCCTGATTATATAAAAAAAATAAAGAAATATCGGCTGTTAGTATTTGTTAACTGTAAATACTGCTGCCAATGGCCAAAAATATAGTGGCAGCAATCATACTTGTGTTCCTGGTAAATGCAACTGAAAAAAAGGAGGAAAAAAGAACAAAAACTAAAAGAAAAGTGCACACAGAGAAGTACAAGACACTAAAACGTTAAAATTCACACACCAAAGAGCAAACATAGAAAGGCACACATACAGAGTGGTGGGAAAAAAAAACAAAATAACGGGGTGAGTTTATAGACACTCTTCCATTAAAACGAGAGGGTGGTCGTGATGGTGGTGCACAACACATACATACATAGATAGGCGCCATTATGCTGTGTACTATTTCTCAACACTCACATACACAGACACACTCTCTTGCTTATAAACAGTATTTTAGTCATCACATGCATACATATATTTTCTATCATGATGATGATGATGAAGCTGATGACGAGCACTATGATGATGGCAAACTATACGAACGGGGGTCGTTGTTTTCAGGTTTCCGGTGGAGAGTTCAAGTAAAATCAACACAATATATGTACGAACGAAGCAAGAGCCATGCAGCAGTTGCAAATGCTGTCATTTTTTTGAAGTTTTTCTCGGTTTTCTTTTTTTCTTTTTATATTTTTTTTTCTTCGTTCTGAAATTGTAATTTCAACTTGTAATAGAAAGGGTATAAGAAGCCAGGGTTGGTTTGCAATTTTTGGCAATTTTAGAAATTTTTTTTTGCAAAAAAAAAATTTTTCTTCGTTTTCAAAACAATGTGTCACTTTTATCGCAAGTTTTTCAACATTTTTTTTGTGGAGTTGAGTGGCTATTTTGTTTTAAAAGAAAAGTTGGATTTTTATTATAATTTTAGAAGGTAGAAATTATTAAAATTTTATTTTGAAAGTAAGGGTTTGGAAAGTTGGAATAAGAAACAAAATTTTTTAAATCGTCAAACAGAAAATAAAATAATTCCAGAAAATAATTCGAATCATTAGAACTCTATAACCTACGAGTACATACATAAATACATCCATAATTGGTTATTACCTAGCTTCTCACTAATGTTGTGTGTACTAATTTTATACATGAGTGGCGGGACCCACAGTATAAAGTCGACTCCGAACGACAGATTTTTGAGAAGCTTTTCATGGCAATTTTATTTACTCTCAGAATTTTTGCCAGAAGTCTGCTGAGAGGAAGTCGCCGAAGAAATATTTTCATATTTTCGTTTTGATCTCTGACCTGGGATTTGAACTCGGGCCTTACGTCTAGTAAGCCAACACACTACCTACTAGACTACGGCGACTAAATCCCTAACTGCTTAGTAATTGTAATACCCGACATCCAAGCGCAAGTCATATGCCCCTATTAGGCAATGTCCAGTAATCAGAGTCACAAATAATATTACATATTTCACGCCTATGCATTCTCACAAAATAGCCCGTGAATACACTTACAAGAGGGGGCCTTAATGTCTGGCTATTTGAGAATTGTTTCCAGCCAACCATCTGCTATCCGCATTCTATTTGGATTTGCATGGACAGAATAGGCAAACCCATGCCTTTTAATTTCGTTGGAATCTGTAAGAAGGCATCAGCCACGTCATGTTCATCTGCCTCGTATGTTTCTGTCATTCAATGCTTCGATTATTAAGCTGTTCAGTCAGCTCATTAAGAGACGACCATCAGTAGATGGCAGTTCAAAAGCTTCAACAGCGACACGGATCTCTGTCATGTCTTATCCAGACTGCAGTCGCGTTGATAGCAAGGGTTTTCGCCAGGTAAACATTACCAGAAACGTTGTTTCCAGTCAACGATAGATGGCAACCCTATTATGCTAGGACTTGCTACAACAGACCAATCACCTGCTTAGTAGGAACAACAAAAACAAATTAAAGGAACGGAAACAATTGAGAAATGCTTTGTGGAAGCCATATGTTCTCAAGAGGATTATTGAAAGAAAAGAATAAACATTGCCAGGATCTAAAAGTTTACTTGACGTGATGAGCAGTCCAAACTCCATCAAAAAGAGACATTATTTGGTGCATCAGCTTGTGGGTCGACAACATCATTGGATTGTACTTCTTCAAGAAAGAGCCAAATTCCAATGTCATTGTCAATGGGTCAAGACATCATTGGTTGAAATATTGCTTAAGTAAGACAGAACGCGATGAAATGAAGCTCTTAAGAGGCGAGTTTGATGAGCAATTAATCTTAAGTTTTGGAACGTTACTCAGTGTAATTTCGGAGTGTATGATTGGGGTGAGATGTTTCTAACCTAAATAACCAGGGGTGCTGAAAGCCTAATTTGCCTTCAGACTAAATTAAAAACGCAAACCTTTAACAAACATACCCTTTATTTATACGATTATAAATATTTGTCTATACGGTGTAAATAAAATTTATTACAATCTATTATGGCTGACTAGTAAAGTACTCCTGCTTTTAAGGTTTTCTCTCCCTTTCTAAGACCATTAAGGACATATGGTGGGTACTATACTAGTATCCATGAAATATTAAAAAATATCTTAAAAAAATATCTTTACCACAATGTAATTGCATTAAAAGGTCACTTAAATTTTCTTTAATTGTATTCCTTTATAAAGGGTGTTTCTTTTAAAGCTTCACAGCTTAAAAAAGAAAATTTTGAAAGGCATCTAACAAGAGTTACAATGCTGAACAATATTGTCTTTTATAATATATTCTGTGGCATATCAGCTGGCGATTTTGGACGGGAGACTAGCTCTTGCTTTTAGCTAACTTCGTCCATGAACCTACAGTTTAAAAGTTAACTCCGAACGACAGATTTTTTGCGAAACTTTTCGTGGAAATTTTATTTTACTCTCAGAGTTTTTGCCAAAAATCCGATGAGAGGAAGACGCCGAAGAAATATTTTTCATATGTTGTTGTGTTAGCAACATGGGGTTTGAACTGTGGTCTCAGGTCTAATAAGTCAACACACTACCTACTAGACTACAGTGACTTCTAAAGACGTAGAGAAATACAGATCTCAAGCGCGGTATCACATTTGCAGAAAGTAAATGTAAACGTTTGAAATATGAGTTCGATGATTGCAAACAAAATAAAAATAAATTTGTGTTTAGTTTCAATTAAACTCTATTGTTTGCACTATTTTGTGTGTCACTGTTCACCTCTTGATGAATACAACAATAACTGACTTTGTTCGCTAACAACGCAGATCTTTACAACGGAGATCTTCAAACCACGACTGTTCTCTTCACACGCAACGCGACTTCACACAAGGCTGACTAAATTCTTACTACTAGTTGCATGCTATGTCTTGCCTTTTTATATGTCCACGTAAACAATCTAATGAATGTTCTTGAAGTAGAATGTTCGTGCTTTCGCCTTCTCGAGAATTCCATTGTCGTTTCATTTGTTGTTTTTTTTTTTCGTGTATTTTGGTTGCATTCTTTGTTGTTGCGTTCTCGCTTACTTGTCTATGCCCTTTTCTTTCAGACTCATGGTTTTTGTAGCTTTTTTAGCTTTTGTTTATCATTTTAATGTTAAACGATGTTACACCGTTACCCTTTTCGTTCGTAACAATATGAAGGTTTATAAAACTCTGCAATTCCGGAAGACAGCCACTTCATCTAGCTCAGCCTTGAACTATGTTCTCTAGCCTTAGAGTAGCATATATTGATCGCTTGAATGGACATTAAAAAAAATGGACACCTTTATTTCGTACCTTGGAAAATAGTGTCATGTTTAGTTGTTTGAAAGACCGCAATATACTACATATGTATGTGATGCTGTTGACATCCACTATATTCTGGATCATTTATAGAGAATGCGATATTATTGGGGGAACTTCTCATATATAAGGCTAACAAATTGTCTCTCCAAAAGCTACGAATGTATTGAAATTTCATATGAGTAGTCTTCTATGTTTGTTTTTCTAAATCTTATAAAAAAAACACCCTTTAGTGCACGATAACTAAGCATACATATTACATTGTTAAGTAAAGTGTGAAGAAAGAAAATTTATTGCATAAATCTTTAACTAACACTACACCTCCACTCCCTAGACGTCTCCTTAAAGCCTTCACATAACACATAGTCGTCTCCCCTTAGACTATGGTTTGCATATGAAATAAAATCCAATTGAATTGTAATGTAAGTAAGTAAATAATAAAATGAAAGACAATGTGATTAAAAAACCAAACAACTCAGGTCAGACCATAGATATCAGCGCGTATGTGATTGGCAATATTCATCATCAAATAGTAGTAACAGCAGTTGGTGTGGGGAGAGGATTTAATTTATTTGACTTGGCTTGGCTCATATGGTAGTGGTGGGTATATAATAAAATTATCGATTTATTACTATTTCTCTTGTTTTTTTTCTGTACATATATGCATCTATGTATGTCTTGTAACATCAACCACCATATTAATTTACTTACTATTACCCTGTTATACACAAAACACAATGAAAATGTGGTAGGGTAGGGAAAGGCAGGCCATAGCTTTTATAATAGCCAAGGTAAAGTACTTTACCGTAGCTCTGCTTAAGCTCGCTCAGCTACATATCAAATCATTTCAAATGTACTCGTATGTACGTAAATAGGGAAAAAGGCCAAATTTAATGAATGAATTGCTGCTCATGTATTCTGTTTTATAAATTGTATGTCGTTCTGTCGTACAATATATTTGAATTTCCCTAAAGGAAATATTTTGCAAATAAAAGAACAAAAAAAAAAAAAAAAAAAAACCAAATACAAATGAAATACAAGGGAAAACTATCAACATTGTCCTGGGACTCTAGAATTATAAAAATGCTGCCACAGAAAATTCAAAAACGAGGGAAAGAACGTAAGAATAAATATGACAGTTTTACAAATGTTCTTCAAAAACTAGTCACAAATGAAATTTAAATGACGAGAGAAATAAATAACGAACGTTTTGCACCGCCAAGCATGACTAAGTGATACCCTTTCGCTCTTTCTTTTCTATTTTGCTGTTATGCTTCTGTCAATTATAATGTATCGATAAAAATCAAAAAGTGTTACTACATATATGTATGTATGATGGCTCTTTGAAGGTGTATGAACTTATATTGAAATCAATAAAAATTACTTTTAATGTCAATCAAATTGAGCTTATCGGAGCAGCGCTAATTTAATGCCAATTAAAAACGGGTGATATTTTGGGTTTTGAAAATTGGAAAAAATATAGAAAATTTACGAAAGTGATTGAAAAATTTATTTTATGCCAGCCTTTTTGCCTTTGGCTACACGGTATGTACAGTGAGCGTCAAAAGAAAGTGTACACTATGGATAAAATTCTAACAATCTCAACTCAAGTTTTCCACTTAAGGAGAGTGCCCGAAAAAATTTTACAATATTTCCAAATTTTTTCTAATTCTTTTCTTCTTGTTCCAATTTTAAAAACTGGCAATAAAATAATTTGAAAAAAAATTAACGGTAATTTATTAATGTATATTTTTTTAAATTGTACACTTTCTTTTGACGCTTACAGTATGTATGTGGTTCTATCATGCTCTATAATTTTAGCATTCTCTCTTCTGCATTTTATCTAGTACAGGAACTTAATGAAACATTTTCATATTTTTGTTTTTCTTTTTTTTTGAAACAGTAACTCTCTTTTCATTTCAAACGCATGGAGATGTTTTTTAATTAAATTCTCTCTTCTTTAATTATTTGATTTGTACTTAAAAACCATTTCATTTCATTGCAATCGATTGCAAAAGTAATTGAAAACAGAAAAAAATATTAATTTAGGCCATCTGTTGTATAATTGTTTCATTTTAAATATAAAAAAAATCCACTACTTAAGGATAACAACAACAACTATTATAACACCACCGTCCACCACTCATTCAACCTTAAACTCAGCTTTATAGGCCACACCATGTGCTATGTGCCTGCCACATACATGCCTTATCATACCAAACATGCCTGTTTGTTGGGTTATTTTATTCATTTGGTTGCAGCAAATTGTTGTTGTTGTGCAACTTATTTTTATTTTGTTTTGTTAAGTACAAACGATAATATTTTCTACGTATACATACGTACAAAAAAATATATTGTATACATATAGGGTGGCTCAAAAGTAATGTAATAATGTTAGTTAAACATATTGTTACATACATACATAATTGGTCATTACAACCCTTCAGTCAGGATTTCGACCTAGCTTCTCACACCACTTATGTTGTGTGAGTTAATTTTATACATGAGTGGCGGGACCTACAGTTTAAAATCGATTCCGAACGACAGATTTTTTAGAAGCTCTTCATGGCAATTTTATTTACTCTCAGAGTTTTTGCCAGAAATCTGCTGAGAGGCAGTCGCCGAAGAATAATTTTTTTTTTTTCATATTTCGTTTTGATGCCTGACCTGAGATACGAACCCGGGCTTTACGTCTAATAAGCCAACATACTGGACTACGGCGACTACTAAACATATTGTTAGAAATCGAAATAAGCTTCACTGGTATAGCAGAATACTGGGCAATGAGACGGCGGATGTTCTCGCTAGGCTAGGTTCGCTTTCTGAGAGCGATTTAGTAGTTGGTCCTGAACCCCCAATCTGCTACCTCTACGGCCTCATCAATGGATGGGTCAGGAGGGAAGAGCAGATGCGTTGGGGGAACGGATCGGGCTGTTGTGTTTCTAAATGTCTATAGCCTGCTATAGACTGTATGAGAACAGGTTGGCTGCTGGGCTTGGATAAGGCCAGTTTAAGGTTAGTTATCAGCTTTATCACGGGGCACTGCGAGATTAGGTCGCTGACGGGGATATGGAGCAGATCCCAGTCGGACTATTGCAGAGTATATTGCGATGAGAAGGAGTTGGAGACTGTTGAGCACCTCCTCTTCTGTAACTGCCCAGCCCTTAGCAAGTGGAGGTTGAGGACCCTTGGCAGGAGCTTCTTTGAGGGTTTGAATTCTGTGTCGAGAGCCGACATCAAGGCTCTCCACAGATTCATTAGTGTCATGAGATGGTTGAGAAGTGCTAGGGCTTCATCAGTGTAGTTACGTTCTCCCATTTTTTTTGTTTGTTTTTGGTCTGTGTAATTCCTCCGCTTCCCATTCTCCCTTTCCTATCCTTCCTTTCTTCCTATCCCCTCCGTTATCCTTCCTATCCTTCCTTTTAAGGACGCTGTACAATGGGTCAATTCGACCTCCGGGTACTGTACTTGTCTCTGTCGACAAGTACACGTCCTCTAACCTAACCTAAGCTTTACTGGTTATTATGATTTCATGAATCAAAATCAGAAGTGCATTTTTCAATGGCATGAATATAATTTTTGTTTTGTTGTTGTTGTTGTTTTTGTTTTCTGATTGTATTGTAATGAAATTTTTGTTGCATGAATGAATATTGTTTGCAATTAAAAGTAATTTTTGTTGGTTTCAAAGCCTTTCTTTTTTTTGCATTTCTTTTATTGTGTGTTGCATTTTAAATGCAACTGTCAGGAACAGATACATGCATACATACATAGAATTTCATTGTATTGTTGTATGTTGCTGACTGGCATATATCCTTTTTTTCCAAAGTTGCTGTTGTTATTTGTGTAATAACATTTTATTGTAAATTTTCACAATTCAAATTCAAACAACAACAAAGAAGGCAACAAAAAAAATTGTTAAATTTTTATTATAAAAATTCCAATTTATATTTCCTGTATTCCTGGTTTTGTTACCTATCTTGCGCCTTGTGCCATATACAACTACTACTTGCTCATTCCCTAAGCTTTGCCTATATAGAGGAGACTACAACAATAAATGCAGACATAAACCATACATGTTGTTGTTGTTGTTGTTAAACATGTTGTCTATTTATGAAAATATTCAAACAGGACTTATGTTATGTATCCTGCTGCATAAGAGAAGAAATAAAATGCAAACTAAACTACAAACTGTTCAAGTGTCTCGATAATAAAAACCGGAAAAAAATAGAAAAAAAAAATTGCAAAAACTAACTGGAATCTTGCCAGTTTGCTGTTTAAACATTTCTTTGGCAAATTGTTTAAACAAAATTCTGTGGTTTAATTAGTAAACAATTTAAAATTCTCTTGAAAAAAACAGTCTTTTTTTTTCTACACAGAAAACTTGTTCAGAAAATCCAGGGACAGGTTAATAGATTCCTGATTTTCTAAAGTCTTCTCAAACCAAATGGTTTTGAGACAAAGTTTGATTTTTGCATAAAACCATTCATTAAAAGTCTGAGAATAATAACCCGCCGCTTGCAAACAGGACATTGTAGACTTAAGCAACATTCGTATTAAAAAGGGATTGCTTCGAGCCTAATATTTAGAATTTGTGATAAGGAGGGGCAAACGCCAGAACACATACTTTCTAGCAGTACCGCGTTATTGCATTTCAGAAGGAAGCACCTGTTAGTTTATTATGTACTAGGCATCCTAATGGTCTTCAAGATAACGGAGGTGATGACATACATACATAATTGATCACTACATACAAACCTACAGTCAGGACTACGACCTAGCTTCTCCACCCCACTTATGTTGTGTGTGTTAATTTTATACATGAGTGGCGGGACCTATAGTTAAAAGTCGATTCCGAACGACATGGCAATTTTATTATACCCTCAGAGTTTTTGCCAGAAAACTGCTGAGAGAAAGTCGCCGAAGAGATGTTTTGTTTCATATTTTGTTTTGTTGGAGATTGGCTGACCTGGGGTTTGAACCGTGGCGTCACGTCTAATAACCTAACACATAGTCTAAGGCCTGCACAAAACATCATTAGAATTGTGAATTTCCTGCCATTTTTGTGATAGAGCAACATGTCAACTATCAACAGCCACCTTTCAATACACCTTTTCCTTCAAAAAAATGACAAAAAAACCTGTGTCATTTAATTTGTTTTCAACAACCATTGATAAATGGATTGCCGTGCAATGATTTGAGGTGAAACTGAAGTGATTTTCGAATGCCCATTAAGCATTCTTTTGTGTGCAAAAAAAAATCATCATTTAAACCAATTGGAGAGTGTACCAAAAAGTGAGATCAGAGTCCTAGATTTGAGCCATTTATAATTGACATGGGGGTATCATCAATGAACTATTCTATCGCACTGCAACAGTACATGTGCTCATTGTTGCAGGATAAGGCAACAAAAAAAGCTTCCAACAGAATCCGATGGAAGTCACTTAGTGAATAAGTTTGTTCCCAACCAGGAGATTATAGGAACATAATGATGAATACAATTATGGGCCTTCAATTTCGATATTATTTTGTTGTAGCCGTACAAAAACGAAAGATGTTAGACATTCGGTATATCCAGTTGAAAAATTCACATTATAATGTTGGCTGATCGAAGATTGTAAAGCATTGTAAAAGCCGTGTCCACCACATGATGATTTCAATTTTAAATGATCACTTGGGTATGAAAGACCTGAGTGTTAAAATGGTATAAATGGTACAAGCGGTATAAAACACATTGACTACCTTCCCAAGGAGAAGGAGAATATTAGGATAAGAACATCGAATAGATTTAAAGAAGATTGAAAAACAAAAAGAAATGCAATAAGCAATGCAAGAGTACACAACGTGCAGTTGTTTCCTTAGGAAAAAATCATGAACAAATTGTTACAAACTGCTACCTCATCTTACGGCTTTAGTATCCTTATTCTATGGAGTTAGAAAACATAAAAAAATTACTCAGAGTTAAGAGATTTAACTCCAACGACAATAAATTTAATTGTTTGGAAGGAATTATAATAAAATTGGTCATTGGGTAGACACAATACTAAGCAAATAAAATGTTTTCTTTTGTCTACAAAACTTGATTTTGTTTTGTTGTGAAGAATACCGTATAGAATCTTTAAATTTCAGAGCAGAACGAGACTGATCCCAAAATAAATTCTGGAGAGTCTATAAGTAAGGAACAAGCCGCCTTTAGACACAATACCCCTACTGTATTGTACGACGTAAGCTGAGAAGCAGCTGGTTTAATTACAGCCTCTGTTATATATAGGTTAGGTTAGGTCGGAGTGGTAGCTCTGATGTCACAAAGCTCACTTGAGCACGCATAGCGGCCCGTTGTGATGCCACGGGTGAACGCAGTCCCTGTACTGACCAAGTTCCTCCACAATCAGGGAAAAGGAAGAAGTTGGTCAGCGCAAGGGCTGCACAACGGAAGCACGACTACCCCGCACTGGAAAACCAGCCAGAAAGTTTGATGAACGAAGCTATATCCTTGATATCAATGGATGATAGCTCCGTTAAGCTAACAAGGAATGGGGAGCCAAATAACCTATATCTACACCTAGCAAGAGACGGGCACTGACAAAGAAAGTGAATAACAGTCTCCTCCTCCTCAGAGGACCTGCATCCACGACAGAAATCGTTAAAAGGGAGCCTCATTCTTTCCGCGTGTCTGCCCATGACGCAATGACCCGTTATATATGGTCTCCATTGATTTAGTCAAGGTGTTTGAAACGCGTTATGGACAAAGCAAGTTGTAGCAGACGATGGCAAAGCCAGAATTGAAACCAAGCAAAGTAATGCCTGCGTGTCTGGTGTGATTGGAAGAAATCTCTAATGTGCAGAATTAAAGAGATTGCAGATTAAATGAAGAGACTTTATCAACAATAAAGGTATTGTATTCCATAATGATAGCTAAAGACTTCAAGCATCTTCGATAAAACGACAGAAACTTAAGAGAGCTTAAATGAGAATTTCTGATGAGTCCACAATATAGCCTGAACGATTCACCTTCAGATTATTGTTTATTACAATCTCACATTTGTTCAGAGCAGTTGCAAATTGGAATTGAATTAATTTTTCTCTCAGAAAGCACCAGAATACTGGTTTCAGCACATGCTTGGTTAAACGTTTGTTCAGTTAGTTGGACGACAATTCTTAAATAGACTTGGCGTCGCTTTAAATGCGAGCACTTTAGTCTTTGGATCGTGCCCGCAGTATCACATGTACGCTATGGGATATGGTCTTTATTATAAATTGGTCATTACAATCCTTACAGTCAGGATTTAGACCTAGCTTCTCACACTACTTATATTGTGTGTGTTAATTTTATACATGAGCGGCAGGACCTATAGTTGATTTCGAACGTAACTTTTCATGGCAATTTTATTTTAGTCTCAGAGTTTTTGCCAGAAATCTGCTGAAAGTAAGTCACCGAAGAAATTTTTTTCATATTTCGTTTCGTTGGAGATGTCTAACCTGGGATATGAACCGTGGCCTTACGTTCAGTCCAATAAGCCAACGCACTGCCTACTAGACTATGGCGACTTCAGTAGCAATTTCGGCGATCAAAACAGCACATGCATGGTTTGAACGTTTGTTTAGTTCAACGACAATTTGTTAATACAAGTACCGTTGCTTTAAACGGAATCACTTTAGTCTTTGGATAATGCCTGCAGTATTATATGTCCCGTTTGGGATAAGCAATGAATCGTTTTTTCATGAAATTTTGAATACAAGTGAGTCAACAATATTGGAATTTAACTACTCTGATTCATTCGGTACTCTCTACAACGTTGATTTATAAATACAGGTTGCAATGAGTATGTGTACACCTTTGACATCAAACACATACCATTCGAAATATGTTTGATTCATAAGGGTTCTCATTTAGATTCATAACTTTAGAAAAATACAGTTTTAGTTATTGTTGCATTTACAAAAAAAAAAAAAAAAAGACAGAACAGCAAGCAGAGTAAACACACAACCTTCTAGTGAGTATTTTAGTGTTCGTACGCGAATCATACTTATTTTGTGCTTCGTGTATGTATGTTGAGTTATGGAGAGTCGAAATCAACAATATCATACGTGTTGTGATGAATATGAATATGGTAAGTACTTTAAACTTTGAATATGAGTAGAGAGGTTCCATGATATTAAAATAAGTATCAGAAATTATGAGTATGATTCGATTCTACTCATCTTTTTGAATACCCATTGCTGATCTCTGGTCTCTATCATGTTACGTGCATGTACTGTTGAATGGGATCAATTTAGTTTAGCAATATCGGTCTCAGATGAGGAGGTAGGTCATAATCCTGACTGAAGGATTGTAATGACCAATTACGTATGTAAATATCGGTTCTTAAAGTCTTTGTGTAGGTTGGAAGTATTTTTCAATAACATTGAATTCACAACAATGATGTCTCTTTGCGTTTAAATAAATAAACTATAAAGGTGGCAGCCAACTTTGTAAGCCGCATTTGCCTACTTTCTTATACAATTTAAAATAGTTTAGCATTTCAAATAATTTTTTAAATATTTAAACTTATACTCTAAGCAAGCATTTATAAATCTAATGAATCTCTAATGTTTACTTAATAATAATAATAAATATTTCAAATAATATTGAGAGAATAAATTTTTCAAAAAATTAAATTCAAAACTTAAATTTAAAAATAAATGAAGAAAAATGAATTATTTTAAAGAAAACTTACCTTAAATTTTAACGAAAATGAAAAAAGGAAATGATAATACGGCTTTTTGTATGTACAACAACAAAGAAGATGCACATTGAAAATAAAATATTGTATGATGATGCGATGCATCCCAAGGATAGTAGAGATTTTTGGTATTTTGATATGTTTTGTTTTTGTTTTTTTTGTTTTTGTTTACACAATCAAATTTAAAATCAAATCAACAGTATTTTGGTAACGGATTTTTGTATATTCGATTTACGATTTACGGGATTTAATGGATGATGATGGACGAGAAGTAAAAAAAAACTCAAACATTTTTAAAAACAAAATTCAATTTTGATTCAAACACAGTGCAGCATAGAAATTGAAAATTAAAAACAAATTTTTTTTTGAAAATAACGAATGATTTGATTCATAAGTAGCTAACGAAAACATAATAAAAAAAAGAGAAAAAGAAGAAGAAAAAAATCAACATTAAAACAGAAATTGTGCAAATTTTTAAAAATTAAAAAAAAAAAATCAAGTGGGGATTGAGGTTTAAAACATAAAATTTCGGGAGTTTTGGTTTGTGATGTGAGTTAAATGAGGTTGGTGCTCTAAATACACGTAATATTGAGTGTGCTGTACATAGAAAAAACGTAACGTAACGTAACGTAAAAGGTTTAAAACTTTGCTAAACAAAATACAACACTACACAAACAAAACTTGAACGTAACATTAAGGGGGGGAGTTTTTTTTTTATAAAGAAAGAATGTGAAATAAAAATCAAGGGGAAGAAAAGTTTTCGTTTTAATCAGAGGGGGAAAGCTATTTAAAGCTGGCATTTAATTAACCAGCCTACCTCGAATTTGGACTCGTTGATCTACTGCGCTGTTGATTTGTTTGATCGTTAACATAATGTACAATAGCCGAGGTAACCTCTTTAATTGAGGTTTGTATCTCGGGTGTAACGGGTAGTAATTTCGTTTCATTGATTGCTGTTTCTGTTGCTGCTGCTGCTGCCGGTAACGTTTGTGTTGTAGGCGATGTGCGTTGTTGCTGTTGCGACAATAAAGATGAAGCCAATCTGTAAGAAAAAAGAAAATTAATTACAAATTCTTTTAATTAAAAACCACCTACACACAGACACTAACTAACCTTTCATGAGCTGTTCTTTGTGACAGTTTTTCTTGGCTACGCCAGCCCAAATAAGGCTGGCGCATAGAGTTACGTATCACACTGTGACCACTGTTCACCGATATAAAACTAGAGTTGATGGGACCGCCACGGGAAAATGATCCCCGTTGCGAGACACTGGGCGATGTTTGTGATGAATTCAAATGTGAAGTGGACCAACGTGAAAATGCACCACCACTGGCTGTTGTTGCATTACCATGCACTTGCTGACCATGACCATGGCCATGTCCGCCCTGCTGTGCCGACTGTCCACCATGATGACTATGTGCCGAAGGACTTAATAACAAGGGACTACGATCGGATCTTTGGGAACCCAATGAACTGAGTGATGTTGTTTTCGAATTTAAGCCCACCCATCGACCAGAGTCTTGTGTACGTTTGCGTGTAAAATTACCGGGTTTATAGGCTGTCGTAGCACCTGTGCCAGCACCTTCGGGAGATTTTTGATTTTGATTGTATTGTCGGAACCAATCGGGTATATTGAGACGTTGTAACGAGGCTTGTATACGTAATTGGTGTTCACTTAAGGCGGCCGGATTGTGATCGTGGGATTTTTGAAGCTCATTTTCGGGGGGCTAAAATGAAAGAGAGAAATGACGAAAAAGTTGTTATTAGTTACTGGTAAATAGGGAGCAGTATTTTTAATATAAATTACAACGAAAAAAATGTACTTTGAGGTCATAAAATGTTATGTCCTAACAAGTTTAAGCAGATGTAGTTTGGATTAGATTAATAGCTCGCCAAACCTGGGGGTTTAATTATGAGACGAAGTAATTCAAGCGTAATATAAGAAACGAATCGCAGCGTGACTATCTCGAAGAATATCAATCACCAGTGAGTCGAGCGTAAATGAGTAAGTAAGAGATTGGTAGTTCAGGAAAAAGTTCTCAATATTGACAACAATGCTCCAAGTGTCTTTGGAGCTCCAGTATATATTGAAAGATTTTACTGAGATTTGAAATTCACAAGTATACTAAAAATTATTGGGTTTAAGACTGAGATAACATTTTTCCTGATGACCGAAACACAGTGCAAATATTCAATCATCGTGCATATCCTACTTGTCTCACATACATACATACATAATTGGTCATTACAACCCTTCAGTCAGGATTACGACCTAGCTTCTCACACCACTTACTTGTCTCACATACATAACATAATTCGTCATTACAACCTTTTAAGTCGACTCTGAACGACAGATTTTTGAAAAAATTTTCATGGCAATTTTATTTACTCTCAGAGTTTTTGCCAGAAATCTGCTGAGTGAAAGTAGTCGAAGAACTATTTTGTCATATTTCGTTTAGTTGGACTTTGAACCAAGGCTTCACGTCTAATAAGCCAACACATTTATGCAAACATCTGGTAGCTTCATTCCTGATACGGTTTTTGGTAGTGAACAAATGGAGGATTTATTTTTCCTCTTAGTTTAAGGAGAAACATGGCAATAGTTCTGGTAATAATTCAGAAAATCAACCTGGAATGGATGAAGACAAGCAAAAATCTGCAATCGATCGTCTGCTAGAGGAGGCCATAGCGAAATTGGAAAGCCTAGAAAAAGAAAAACACACGGTGAAAGAGAATTCAATGGCATCGTCATCCGGTTTCTGTTCACAAAAATATGAAGCGGAAGAAAGTGCAAACACAGTTGCGAAGCACAAATAGAAAACCACAACAATGCAGCTGATAATGATCACGTTAAACCATAAAGCCTTTTCGTAAAAAGAAATCGCCTAAGAAGGATACCAGCACCTATACAGCAGAAGAAGCAGAAGTTAAACAAAACCTGCAAGAAGCCACCGAATGGTTAAAGCCATAGCAGCTGAGGAACATTTTGAAGGATTGGATCAGGCTTTGTTGAAAGAAATCAATTTACCCAATAGAGTTAAATCAGTCTACACCTTAACGATTAACGATTTAGAAACGCCTATAAGCACACCCAGAACTTTGATAAATTTTGCAAAGGCGTTTGTCTTTTCCAAAACCCTGCAGATTCCTGGCAAAAATCAGTAACGAGAGAGTAAATAAAATTGCCATGAAAAATTTCTCAAAAATCTGTCGTTCGGAGTCGACTTTAAGCTGTAGGTTCCCCGCTACTCATGTATAAAATTAACACACATAATATATAAGTGGTGCGGAGAAGCTAGCTGGTAATCCAGATCTCCTTATGAAAACGGATACTTTTGCGATTTTTATATCTGACTGAATTGCGGACTCAGTCAACAGGTACAATTCTCAATTTCATCAGCCCTTAGAGGGCTTTTTGCTGATGAAAAGGTATGAAAGATTCCTGAACTGTTTTCAGATCGTATCAGGAGATCGGTCCACAACAAAAATAATTCGTTTTGCCAAATATTTTCCCTGATGGCATCCAGACGGCTTTGTATCCCAATAGGTGAGAATAAACCTTTTGTATGCAACAGAACAATTGAAATTTCGAGGTCCCACAACTTATTGACAATTCCTGGTGAAAACTAGAGGCTTAATTTAGAAAATAATTCATTGAAATATATATTATTTATATTTATATTTTATTTATTATATAAATTTTATTTAAGAAATGAAGAAAAAAAAAGAAAAAATGTTCTTAAATCTAAACACTGGCATTTGAAGCCCATACAAGTCCATCAAGTATTCGTATACAACAGTATAGTACAGTGCGATGCACAAAAAAAAAAAAAAAAAACTTAAGAACTTATTTAAGATTAAACTACTGCAGATTTATAATCCACTAAGGCGTCTAGCACGGTATTCATATGCTTATTGCAGCTGTTCAAACAGACTTCAGAATAACGTCGCAAAAAGTACATGTAACGCTCCAATTCTTCGGAGCTACAATTTTTAAAGTTGTCCTTGCAACCAATCTGACTAATGTTGCGGACAATGTTTTTCAGCTCTTGCGTGTATTGGGGCGTGCCTTGCAAAGCTTCTAGTTTTTCTTTAGTGAGATGAGAAAACTGTAAATTCGAGAGATATTGTTCCGTCGTATTTAGGTGTTGTTTTCCAGTTTCCACAAAGTGGATCAAGTTGTCTACGGATGATGGTGATGGTAGTGGTGGTGGAGCTGTTTTGGGCAGAGGTGGAGGTGTATCGGGCGTAGGGGGTGCTGCATAAGGCGGAGGGACAGGAGGATCCAATTTGTTGTTTGTTTCAGGCACGAGATTATCTACAAAAAGCTGCTCCAAAGGTTCACTTTTAAAACCCAAATTCAATGGTAGTGGTGGTAGTGAAGCTGTATCGGGCGGAGGTGGTGCTGTATAAGGCGGAGGGACAGGAGTATCCAATTTGTTGTTTGTTTCAGGAACGAGATTATCTACAAAAAGCTGCTCCAAAGGTACACTTTTAAAACCCAAATTCAATGGTAGTGGTGGTGGTGAAGCTGTATCGGGCGGAGGTGGAACTGTATCAGGCGGAAGTGGTGCTGTATAAGGCGGAGGTACAGAAAAATCCAATTTGTTGTTTGTTTCAGGCACGAGATTATTTACAAAAAGCTGCTCCACTTTCACTTCAAAATTCAAATTCAGTGGTGGTGATGGCGGTGAAGCTGTATCGGACGGAGGTGGAACCGTATCAGGCGGAGGTGGAGCTCTATAAGGCGGAGGCACGAGATTATCTACAAAAAGCTGCTCCAAAGGTTCACTTTCAAAATCCAAATTCAATACGTCTTGACTATCACGTGGCGTGGCGAGTTCCTTATGATCGAAACTGGAGAAATCGTATTGATTGTTGAATGGAAATGCTGAGAACGATAAGCGATTGCCATCAATTTCCTCAAAATTAATCTGATCAATATCCGATTGATCACTTATGGCAACCGGTTTGCTGCGGGGCCAAGCATATTTGCTGCGTCCTTCTTCGTGGCCATCATTTAAACCAGATTGTAGACCCACCAGCATGCTGTATTGGCTACTTACAGAATATTTTGGTGATTGATCCCAAAATTCTGATACTTTTGAAAATTCCAAATGATCCACACCAAAACGTATATCAACAGTTTCCTCAATGTTCTCCTTTATAAAGCCGAATAGACGTTGTATCTTAGCCGGACTTATATGCTTGCCACTGAAGGGCATAGTCAAGTCACCGGTGGAAAACCAATAATGGGAAAACGTCTTTGATTGTGTTGCAACATTATTAACGATTTGAACTGGATCATGTACCGAAAATTTGTAATTGTCAATGCCAAAATGTAGATCCTTTGTTTCACAGCTGGTCTGGGCATAGATTTTGTATAGCAGGCGCAGTTTATTGTGATCTAGGAAATTTATATCCAAAGCTATGGTCAAATCGTCACATTTAATCCAGTATTGGGAACATTCTCTTGGAGCGTTGTCGTCTTTTGTTGGGTTTTTTTGGGCGATTGGCTCAAAAGGCTGATCTTCTTTGATTACCTGCATGCCGAAAGAGCTGCGACTTAAGTCCATATCATAAAAAGAACGACGGCGAGCTTTATGGGCTTTAATGGACGGACTGTATAGTGGTTGCTGCAGGGCCGTATGATAAGAATCTATGCTTTCGGAACGGGAACCCGCAGAAGCTCTGCCAATAGGACTAAATGACTGTAGTCCAACATTAAAGGTATTGCCAAATAGATAGCCGCTTTGACCTTTAATGGGAGTTGAGAAACCGAAATTGTTGTTCACGGAATTTCTAGGTGATTGGACGGATTCACGTCTCAAGCTGGGCCAATAATTGGGAACTGGATTAAGGAAGTCTAGCGAGTCACGTGGTGTACATGCAGGCGTTTTTAAAGTTGCAGCGAGTTTAGGGAGTGTAAAATTATAGGCTGAAGAATTTCTAGATGATTGGACAGACTCACGCCTGGCGTTGTCCATACAATTGGCGGCTGTTTTCGTTTTGTTAGAGTTTAATGAGGTACGGGGTGCAGGGGCAGGCGGGGTAGAACTGAACAGTTGTTGTCTAGCTGTTGAGGTTTTAAGTGGTGTTGAAACCCCTACCATATTGGGTTTTGGAAAAGACAAACGCCTTTGGCTTCCCATATAACGCAGCCCCGGTTTTGCAAAATTCATTGAAGTTCTGGGTGTGCTTATAGGCGTTTCTAAATCGTTAATCGTTAAGGTGTAGGCTGATTTAACTCTATTGGGTGAATTGATTTCTTTCAACAAAGCCTGATCCAATCCTTCAAAATGTTCCTCAGCTGCTATGGCTTTAACCATATCGGTGGCTTCTTGCAGGTTTTGTTTAACTTGCTCTTCTGCTGTATGGGTGCTGGTGGTATCCTTCTTAGGCGATTTATTTTTACGCAAAGGTTTTATGGGTTTATCGTGCTCATTATCTGCTGTATTCCTGTGGATTTCTATTTGTGCTGCGCAACTGTGTTTGGTCATGCCAGTAGCTGCACTTTCTTCTGCTTCACATTTTTGTGAACAGAAACCGGATGACGATGGCATTGAATTCTCTTTTACCGTGTGTTTTTCTTTTTCTAGGCTTTCCAATTTCGCTATGGCCTCCTCTAGCAGACGATCGATTGCAGATTTTTGCTTGTCTTCTTCCATTTCAGATAGATTTTCTGAATTATTAGCAGAACTATTATCATGTTTCTCCTTAAACCAAGAGAAAAACAACTCCTCCATTTGTTCACTACCAAAAACCGTATCAGATGAGGAACTACCAGATGTTTGCATAGGGGCATCTGTTTTGTTCTCATTGCTTAGTGCTCTATTATCCTTCGATTCTTTTGCTTTGCAAGCTAAATCTGTAGAAGTAGTGATGGTACTGGAGGAGGTTTTACGTTCAGCACAGGCTTTCTTCATGGAATCTAATCTTTTTAAAGCATTTTTATCACGCTTTTGTATGGGAAATACCGTATTAAACTCAAGTTCCTCTAATATGGACTTCACGTTGGCTTGTTTTTTATTCACATTGAATTGGAATTCCTTTTTTATTTCACCAAAACGGGGATTCTTTTTGCACATTTCCTGTATGAATTGATTGTAAAATTTGGCCTTGTCCTTGACGCTTAATTCGGCAAAAGCATCGGCGGCTACAAAACAAGCCGGGCTTTGTGTTGCTTGTTTAAGGAAATGTTTGTAACGGGGACTAGGTACAGGGCTTTCTGCCTTGACATAAATAGCTTTAGGCCTGGGTTTTGGTGGTGAAGAAGATTCCGGTTTCATATGTTGGGCATCCTCTAATTTGGCTTTCGCAGCTGGCTTTGTCGATTTTGGTGAACGATTATTGCCCAATGAGTTGTACTTAACCTCCTCCGCATCGCCTCGTTTAATAATTTTAGAAAATTTGTAATTAAACATGGAGGCAATTCGTCTAACTTTGGATTTTTTCATCTTTTTCGATGATGTAGGAAAGAGATCTTCTGTTGTTTCGTCTCCTTCCAAGGGTGTGTCGTACTGATGAGCTCTCAGCTCTTCTATGGAACGGTGTTTGACGCATAGTGCCTGTTGCGACACATCCGTATTAAATTCCATTCTCAACATTTCCGAAGAATTAAAATTCAAACTTAAATAAAATTCAAAATAAACACTTCAACTGTATGAATACTACCACGGCGGCAAAACAAAATTTCTGAAATCGTATTCCTTAACGTCTCGAGTTAAGAATTTGTACTGAACGTCTTTAAGGCTCAATTGCAAGATATTTATATCAAACACTCTTCAAGCAGACAAACTGTCTATACAGGTAGATTTGCAGCTAACAGTACCTTTTTCAAACTATCAAAAGCGCCCTAAGTACAGGCCATAAAACTTTTAACTCTTGTGTATAACAGGTACTTAATTTCTTAGCAAGATGCTTATGATGCATGTACCCGTACATACATATATGGTGTGGTACAGTTTCAGTTCGCGCACATTGAACTGAAATTCGTAGAAATTTTGAATATAGGCAGATACAGATACAGGCAGGTTATTTGTTAATCCTTAATTAGCCAAAATTCATATGTAACATACAGGACATTTAAGGGACATTTATTGCATGGATTTGAATGAGCGAGCAGCTGCTTGAAAAGAAGGATTTGTTTTCCCAAGAAATACGAATAAATTTTTATTACCTACGATTTTACGAATTATTTCTCAAATTTTATGACGGGATTTTACACTGAAAAATCCCTATTTTTGCATAAAATTCAAGGACATATTTTTGCCATATTTCGAATAATTTTATACAGGCAAAATATAAGATTTGGGAAATAACTTAATTAAGAGTCTCACTCTGTCTCACTCTCTCTCTCTCTTTTTCCCTTTCCAATTAAAATTTTCTCAGAATGAGGCCGAAGAAACAGCTGATATTCGCAGGCCATTAAATTTGGTCACTAAGACTAACATGAATAGGTCAAGTTAGGTTAGGTTAGAGGAAGTGTACTGAGACAAGTACAGTACCCGGAGGACGAATTGACCCAATGTACAGCGTCCTTAAAAAGGAAGGATAGGAATGATAACAGAGGGGATAGGAAAAAGGAGAGGAATTAGGAGAGGGAGAATGGGAAGCGGAGGAATTACACAGCCCAAAAAACAAAACAAAAAATAGGAGAACGCGACTACACTGATGAAGCCCTAGCACTTCTCAACCATCTCAAGCCACTAATGAATCTGTGGAGAGCCTTGATGTTGGCTCTCGACACAGAATTCAAACCCTCAAAAAAGCCCCTGCCAAGGGTTCTCAACCTCAACTTACTAAGGGCTGTGCAGTTACAGAGGAGGTGCTCGACAGTCTCCAAAAAAGCCACTAATTTCTCAAGCCACTAATGAATCTGTGGAGAGATTTGACACAGAATTCAAACCCTCAAAGAAGCCCCTGTTAAGGGTCCTCAACTTCCACTTGCTAAGGGCTGGGCAGTTACAGAGGAGGTGCTCGACAGTCTCCAACTCCTCCTCATCGCGCCACATACCCTACAATAGTCCGGCTGGGATCTGTTCCACATCCCCGTCAGCGACCTAATCTCGCATTGCCCCGTGATAAAGCCGATAACTAACTTTAAACTGGCCTTATCCAAGCCCAGCAGCCAACCTATTCTCATACTGTCTATAGCAGGCCATAGATATTTAGAAACACAACAGCCCGAACCGTTCCCCCAACGCTTCTGCTCTTCCCTTCTGACCCATCCATTGATGAGGCCGTAGAGGTGGCGGATTGGGAGGTCAGGACCAACTACTAAATTGCACTCAGAAAGCGAACATGAATAGAACTGGAGATAAATCACACAGCCTTACCGTATGGTTTTTTTTAAATTTTAAAATTTGTTTCCATAACTACAAGCCAATGTCTATAAACAATTGTCTTTAATCTCCGAACATTTAGGCGTTCATAGATACACAGTGTTTTTTTTAAGGCTCTCTTATAATTTTCATTACCGTCTAATAACCTCAAAATTTTTATAGCTTAAATAGAATAATTAAGAAGCAAGAAAACCTAACCTCAACTTATAAAATCAAATGAAAAATCGACCATAAACACAGAGTGGAACAGCGTAATATTTATAATCACCAGTCAGAACTGTAGCCGAGTTGAATCGGAGAGAATTGAACTCACTACTAATTTAACCTATGTATACAATCTGTTTTATCTGCCCCAATCAATTTGCATGGCCCATATATGATAAGAAATAGGCCACTAAAAATAGCAATGACATCTATTTTCTCTCAGGGTTTGCGGGTTGTGGTTTGAACCATGAAATCACGTCAAATAAGTCAATCATACACACATAATTGGTCATAACAACCCTTTAGTCAGGATTACGACATAGCGCCTAACACCACTGATGTGGGGTGAGAAGATATATTTAAAGGCCCTCTCTTCTTCCGGCACACTTTTTCTTCAGAATACATTCTTAGACATTCCCAATCTCTAAGCATACTTTACTCTAAGTGAACTTTATGAGGCCCGAGTGGATACATTTTCGTGAAGATTAATTGGTAATAATTCGTATCCATATACACTAATAATGCGGAAACTTATTGCTGGGGAGCACCTGTTAATTTCCATAAAATCATGGGCGCCAGGCCGAAAGGAAACCAAATTAAATGGGTATGTAATGCAATACAAGCCTAAAATGTATTTTAGTAATACGACCACTGCCCTCAAAGTTTATACAGTATCTCTATTATGTCTCCTCCAACCCTACTGTCCCCTGACAAACGTCAAAATACATGCGTAAGGATATTAATAATCAACTGCAGAAGATACGTCATACATCTTCATGGGAATATAAAATCTACCCTTTTGTACGATTGCAAGACTTGGAAGGCGTTTCGTGAACCGATGTCGTGTATTCTGGCGGAGAACCATAACTAATAAAATGCTTTAAAGAAGAACATGCTCACAAATCCTATCTGTTGTTGAAGAAAGTAGATGAAGATCGCCTAGGAATCGGTCATATCTTTAGAACTATCAAAACTTAAATCCGCAAGGAAACAGAAGAAGGGGAATGAATGAATGAAAATAGAAGAAATGTTATGGCCCTATGCAACTTGTAGGAACACAGGAAACCTATTTATAATCCCTACTTGACCAGCAGCTCTATAAAGCCTCTAAAATGCTGGAGGGGAAGAGTTTCTATGAGATATGAGGAGTATGTTTTAGATTAATGTATAGATGGCACTCACTTCTGTTAGAATTCAGAAAGTAAGTTGAAAGAGGGTAGAAGTAGTAAACAGGAGGAGATATTTTTAATCTTCACTTGATCAACAGCTCTTTAAGCCTCTGTAAAACTGGAGAGAAAGAGAATATGTACGAGAGAGGAGTATATTTCAGACTAATGCATAGGAGATGGTACCTATTTAAACAGTGTGTTCTATTAGAACTCAAAAAGTGAATTGAAGGAGGAGGAGGTATTTTTAATCTTCACTTGATCAGCAGAGCTTTAAGCCCTGAAGAGAAAGACAGTTTCTACGAGTGAGAATTCATGAGATATGAAAAGTACATTTTAGACTAATACATAGGGGATGACACCTACTTATACAATGTATTCTGTTAGAATTCAAAAAGTAGATTGAAGGAGGTGGAGAACGAGAATTTCTATGACAGAGAATTAATAAGATCTGAGGAGTATATTTGAGACTAAGGCATAGGGGATGACAGCTACTTATACAGCTAGAAGGAGTAGAGTGTGGCAAAATTATATTTTTTGTTTTGCTTTAAAATGGCACCAATTTATCGAAGAAAAAAGTTCATACTTGACTTGAATGCAGCCAGTCTAACTATGATTAATTAAGTTTTCACAATTTTTTCCATAAGTTTTAGATGACAGATGGTAACTTATTACTAGAAATTTAAGTATTCAGATAATGTAAATATAGAGAGCTTAAATTAAGTTAATTTTTTTAATTTGATTAGTTAAACCCCTTCCCTCCAAACACTTCTAACATAAAATGTGGAAACTTATCATATAGAAAAATTTGCAATTAAAAAAACATTTCAGATTTTGTTTTATTTTTTATATTTTTTGTTTTTTATTTTAAATCTTAAGACTAAATATTACAGGTAAATAAAAGGTGAAACATTATGAAAAACTAGTTAATTAACAAGTTGTTGAGCTCTTTTGTCCATGAGAGCATCTAAAACTTTGTCCATATGATCGCTGCAATCATGCAAACAGATATCGGCATAACGGCTTAAATAGAACATATAATACTCCAGTTCCTCTACAGTGCAAATCTTAAAGCCGGTAGTATTGCTGATTTGTAAAATATCGGTGACTATGCTTTTAAGTTTCTTAATATATTCGGGGGTACCTTTGAGGGCATCTAAGGCATCATGGGTGGTCTTATTAATGGGTTTACAATAGATGGAGAGCCTTTCTTTAACGTCCGACAAACGTTGCTGTTGAGATTTCAAGGTGCACAACATTTCTGGTACTGTGGTGTGAGAGGTGGTGGTTGTGTAGTTGGAGTTGGAGTTATTGTTGTCTGTGGCTTTCTCTTGAGGATTATAATTCTCTGCAAATATTTGGTCTAAGGAATCATTTTCAAATGACATAAGGAAAGTATCGGGAGTTTTAATATCGTCACTAGGGCATAGCGTAGAGGAAGCTTCTGGATTTATGTTCGCTAAATCATAAGAATTATTACCAAATGGTGAGAAAGACAAACAACAGGATTCCTGCTCTTCAAAGTTCTGGTTATCATAATCAACGGATTCATCCAAATCTGTGACCTTAACAGAACGCCTACTGGGCCAAGCAAATTTGCTGCGACCTTCGAGGCCGTTACTATTGCCGGATTGTAAACCCACCAGAATGCTGTAATTGCTTTCCATTGAAAATCTGGGTGGTGGATTCCAAAACTCAGGCACATTGCTGAATTCCACACTATCCACACCAAATCTTAAAATTCCTGTTTCCTCGACATTTGTTTTAACAAATTCGAACAGGCGTTGTATCTTTTCAGCCGCCATAATTTTACCACTAAAGGGTACTGCCAAGTCGCCTGATGAGAACCAATAGTGTGAACACTCCTGGCTATTAGGCAAACGTTTACTGATATTCTCTTCATCTTCACCATGCTGTCTGGAGAACTTATGATCGTCTATGCCAAAATGTAAGTCACGTGATTCAAAGCTTTTCTGGCTAAAGATTTCATACAATAGACGTACACGTTCTGGGGTAATGTAAAAAATATCCAAGGAAATGCAGATACCGCCAGATTTAATCCAAAATTGTGAAATTTTACCAGCATTAAGGTCCGGCATATTGGTAAAAGAAGAAGAAGCAGAAGCATTTGTGTTGTTAAGTTTGGGTGGTGAAGTTATTTCATGATGTTCCAACATCTGGTCCTCACGTATTACTTCCATAGGGTAAGTACTTTGACGTGGCTCGTTGTCGTTAGTACATCTGCGTGTACGTGTTGTTTTCAAAGGCATAGTAATGGGACTGATAGGAACTGATTCTGGCTGAGCTGCTGCTAGTGAGCAAGCAAAGTTATTGGCCTGTTTTGTGTGACCCTTAATGGGTGTGGAGAAGTCCGAAGGAGTTTCGTTTGTTTTACCCTCAAACTGAGGCAATTGTATGAAAAGAGGTTCTACTTTTTGGACTTCAGATTTTTTCACATCCGATTTCCTGGGTGCCCTTATAGGACTATCCATGTCATTAGTGCCCGTTTCGAAACCTTGATCAATAAAACTGTCAGTCATAGAAGGGTTGGCGTCCTCTTTGGTTGGCGTATCTATAGTATGTTCAGCCTCAGTAGCTAGCGGTAGAGTGGTTTCATTGGTGAGTGTACAATCCAACTCGTCATTGCTAGGCGGTGGCTCCTCTTGACCAGGTGGAGGTGAACAACATACGGTTAAAGTGTAGGCGGATTTAATTTTACTGGGCGAATTAATTTTCTTTAGGAAACTCTTATTCAGTTCCATAAAACTTGCTACTCTTTTAGAGTCATATGCATTTGCGGGTCCTAGTGAGGACGACTTCTCTGTTGCTTGGGAAGCTTGTACGTAAATCAGTTTGTTCTTGGCTTTAGTTTCCTTTAATTTAGAATCGGAATCAGAGTCCGTAGAGCCTTGGGGACGTGCTTCCTCTATGTTAGCTTCCTTCTTCCAAGCTAAAGTACGACGCAATTTCTTTTTACGCAAAGGTCTAAGAAATTTGGCGGCTGTTATATCCTTTTCCGAAGTTTCGCTTTTCTTTTCTTCTCGATTATCCGCTTGAGATTCTTCGCTGGTAATCTATTGGGGAAAAGATGATGAAAGAAATATTAAAAATGTTATTTCCCATATAACAAGTTAAGAAAAGTTATACTTACTTTGTTGGCTAGCGGAGTTATACCGGATTCACTTTCCTCGGTTTCGGAAGGTTTGCTAGATGAGGTGGAAATGTATTCTTTGTTATCTACGGACTCTGTAGAAGGAGCAGCAGATAGGTTTTCATCAAGAGTTTCCAATTTATCAATGGTTTCTTCCAAGAGTTTGTCTATCGTAGAGGAAGACTTGGTTTTCAAATCTGGCTCTGTAGTTTCCTCTTCATTATCTTCTTGTTGCTTTTCATTTAACCAAGTATAGAATAAGTTCTGCATGTGCTGGTCTTTAGCGGACGTTTGTGTGGATAATACTTCGGCGCGTGTACGTCTAATCTTTTTGGGTGGAGCATAAGCCTCAATGGGTAAATAAGTACGCATTTGATCATTAGGCCGTTTAACTGAAGGTTCAATTGTACTTAACTCCTTAAGTATGCGCTCGTCTTTAACATGACACCTAGGCAAAGATCTTGCACGGCGTCTCACTTTTTTGGTTTCAGCAGCAGAGCTAGACTGTATATCGAAACTCAATGTAGCCCGAAGGGGTTTTTCTTCATCATCAGGTTGTTCAAACTCTTTAGAGGCAGCAACCTTCGCCTCCTCCAGTGTATTGACATATTGCAAAGCCAAGGGCGATACAAACTGCCTGGGAAAGCTACATCTGGCTTCCAGTTGTTGTAGCAAATCTTTAACTGTGCCTTGTTTTTCATCAATCACTTCAGCCCTATTGATTTCCTTTAAAACTTCGGCTTCCAATATCTTGGCATGTTTAACAAATTTAGGATTCTTTTTGGTCATATCACCTATGAATTGTGTATACAGTAGAGCCTTATCCTTGACGCTCAACTTGGCAAAGTGTTCTTCAATCGCAAAATATGCATTTTTGGCAGGAATCTTAGCCTGGATTTTAGTTCTAGGCCTAGCTATAGGTGGCGATTCCTGGCAGCTACTTGCTCTAGGCTTAGGCCAAGGTTTTGGTAGATCAGCTTGGGATTCCAACTCAGTTTTTGGCCTGGCTATAGGTGGCGATTCCTGGCAGCTATTTGCTCTAGGCATAGGCCAAGGTTTTGGTAGATCAGCTTGGGATTCCAACTCAGTTTTTGGCCTGGCTATAGGTGGCGATTCCTGGCAGCTATTTGCTCTAGGCATAGGCCAAGGTTTTGGTAGATCAGCTTGAGGTTCCAACTCAGGTTTTGGCTTGGCTATAGGTGACGTTTCTTTGCAGCTATTTGCTCTAGGCATAGGCCAAGGTTTTGGTTGATTAGCTTTAGTTTCTGACTTTGTTCTAGGCCTGGCTATGGGTGTCTCTTCTTTGCAGCTATTTGCTCTAGGCATAGGCCAAGGTTTTGGTTGATTAGCTTTACAATCTGACTTAGTCCTAGGCCTGGCTATGGGTGTCTCTTCTTTGCAGCTATTTGCTCTAGGCATAGGCCAAGGTTTTGGTTGATTAGCTTTACAATCTGACTTAGTCCTAGGCCTGGCTATGGGTGTCTCTTCTTTGCGGCTATTTGCTCTAGGCAAAGGCCAAGGTTTTGGTTGATTAGCTTTAGGTTCCATCTTCACTCTAGGACTGGGCACAGGAGATTTTTCTTTGTTGTTATTAACTTCGGGCATAGGCCACGGTTGTGGTAGATCACATTTAGTTGGTGACTTAGCATCCCGAGATATCTTAGGGCCTTTGTAAGACTCACGTTTTATAACAGCGTTCATTTTTGAATTAAACATGAAAGTTATTTGCTGGACTTTGGAAATTTTTGCCAGCCCAGCGGTTTCTACCCGCTTTTCTTTAGCTTTAATATTGGGCTCAAACTTCTGTTTTAATTGTTCAAAGGTGGGAGTAGTTTCACGATTACCCGTTATAAGGGGCTCATATTTTTTTCGTAATTCTTCGACACTAAGGCGTTCAGAAGCTGAATACTTTTTGCGCTCCGCTTTAGCGGGGGAACACGTTGTTTTTAGTTTTGTAACAGGGGAACTCATTTTCAATGATTTTGAAAAAAATTTGAAATTTTTTTTAAATTTCTGTTTCACGGAGAATATTTTTTTAAACAAGTTAACTCGGCAGGATGTAGTTAAAAACTGTTTCAAGTTTAAGATTTTCATAAGGCTTATATACTCGAGGACGTTAATGATTTTCACGAAAATCCTTAAGCACTTTATTCCCCAGGTACCCGCTCGCACATATGCTAATTAAAAAATCTTTTAATGTGTGCGATCTTTAAATGTGCAATGTGTTACATTTTCAACTAATCTTGCTTGACGCTGAATATTGTTACCTGCTGCAGGGGTATAAAGGGTCTTTAATTTTTGGAATTACAATGCAGCTGCAGCTGTAAATTAACGACTTTAGCGGATAGTGTTTGGAAAGTAGGGCTATAAAGTTATAAAAAATATTCGAAATTCCACGAAACGTTTAATGTTTCATATTTTTTTCTTAAATTTAAAAATACAAACGGAGTAAAACTTAAAATTAAAATTTTCTTAAATATTCATCAAAATCTGAGCATTAGAGCATCTTAGCCAACGCTCAAAACGTTTCGATTTTAGATTTTCTGATATTGCTTTGGGCTCTTTCAGTCAAACAATCTCCTTCTCTCTCTGTGTGCTCATTCGCGTCTCTCTAGTTTTGCAATGTTTGCAGAAGAACATCACAAAACCGGGAATAAGTTTGTAGTTTTGCATTGAGCTTCAAAATAAATTCAGGTACTGACAAGTGCGTATGATGTGAATTATTGCAATGCAAGAACAACAAATAAAATTTCTACAATTCCACGTATTTTGTATAGTGATTAAAACAATAAAATGAACAGAACACCATAACCTCAAACAACATAACCTCAAACACCATATTCATACACCACAATCATTTAACCATGGTTCCAAACCAGTTACCATGCAAACCTTCTTTTCACTTGAATTCATTTTTCCCCAAGATTCATTTCTTTTGATCAAAATATTACTTGTGGACGAACAATAAATAACCTTTGCAAACTTTTATTATTATTTCACATTGCCATGTAGTGGCAATAGACTATTCCTATCTAATATGATCTTTTAAGCTATTCCTACAATCAATTTCTCTTCCCATCCTGTTCTGTCAAAATGCAAGATATTATTGGGTGTCAGTAAAGACAATTCCCTGAGTAGTACTTAATAATTTTGCACCTTCTGTGATGCGTTAATGCCGCTTATTCAGTAATCCGGCTTAGTGATCTGTTTTCCTCATTACAAAAGTCTACAAATTAAACTTGAAGCGCTTCTGAGCAAATGTTCTTCGAGTCTGAATATGTTAGGCTAGGAGGCCGATGAGATTCATAACATAAATCTCTTCCTATTGTAATTATGCAGCAAAAGTTTACTCTGCCTGGAAAACTCAGCTGCCTGCTAATTTCCGCAAATTCCCCGCATGAACTCGGAGCCAGCAGAGAGTGATCGTATTTCGCATGTCCTGTTTTCAACTCACTGTCAGATAGTACTGCTATTTCCCGTCCTTTATACCTCCTATCGACCTCAGAGACAGCAGAGGATGATCCTATTTCCAACTCACCGTCAGATAGTGTTGCTGCTTCCCGTTCTTTATACCTCCTATCGACCTCAGAGCCAACAGAGGATGATCCTATTTCGCCTGTCCTATTATCTCAACTCACCATCAGATAGTGTTGCTGCTTCCTGTTCTTTATACCTCCTGTCGATCTCGGTGTCAGCAGAGGATGATTCTGTTTCGCCTGTCCTATTATTATTTTAACTCACTGTCAGATAGTATCGCTATTTCCCGTCCTTTATACCTCCTGTCGACCTCAGAGCCAGTAGAGGATGATCCTATTTCGCCTGTCCTATTATCTCAACTCCCTATCAGATAATATCGTTGATTCCTGTCCTCTAATCGACCTTGGAGCCAGCAGAGGATGATCCAATTTCGCCTGTCCTACTTTCAACTCACTGTTAGATAGTATCGCTATTTCCCTTCCTTTATACTTCCTTATATCAAAGTTTTGAAACAATTGAATACAATTTTCGATGGCATAGATTCCCGTATGGAACATAGTTGCCGCTTAAAACCACTACTACCTTAAGATAACATAAAAAATTGAACAAAACCAATTAAAAAAAGATGCCGTTGTCATAGGCACGATTCCACATTAATTTTTTTCCATTCTGTAACCATTTGGTCAGTTATTGAAATATCGAACCGTATATAGAGTGAGTTTATACGGACGCTTAGTCAGACTGATGATTGGTGGTCTGAAATAGATTTCAAATAATCTTTCCTTAAGGCAGTTTTCAATTCTAGAAAATTAAGAGGCTTCACATCAATTCCAAACAGTATATTCAAAACGCTCCTAATTCTTTACGTACGTAATTGGTCATTACAAAGCTTCAGTCAGGATTACGACCTAGCTTCTCCTGATCCTTTAGAGAGCCTAATATCAATAACAAACATCTTAGTAAGGTCAGAAGTCGCCGTAGTCTAGTAGGTAGTGTGTTGGCTTATTAGACGAAAGGCCCGAGTTCAAATCCCAGGTCAGACATCAAAACGAAAATATGAAAAGTATTTCTTCGGCGACTTCCTCTCAGCAGATTTCTGGCAAAAACTCTGAGAGTAAAAATTGCCATGAAAAGCTTCTCAAAAATCTGTCGTTCGGAGTCGACTTTAAACTGTAGATCCCGCCACTCATGTATAAAATTAACGCACACAACACGAGGGGTGTGAGAAGCTAGGACGTTGTACAATGGGTCAATTCGACCTCCGGGTACTGTACTTGTCACAGTTGACAAGTACACGTCCTCTAACCTAACCTAACCTAGTAAGGTCAGGTAACATCACTTTTTTGTTTGTTTTAAATCAGTAGAACTCAATAAGCAAAGTTCATTACTGGAGGTACTCATCGGGCATTGAAAATGGCGAAAACTTTAAAGAAATCCTAAAGAAATGCACGCAATGCTTCTATGCCAACAACAAGGAGAAAATGCAAGAGATGCAGTTAAATGACAACATACGATAGTATGTATACAAATTATGAAAGAAAAAAATACAGGTGAAGAAGGCCTAGGTCCGTTTGACATTCATACACACTATACTGCCATCAACCGGAACCGCAAAAAGAAATGCATCATACTACAACTGACATGTACAGTACTTGTTAAATGGAAAATAAGGGCACTCTCTCTTTCCGCGTGGGGAAAGAATCCTGCAATGAAGAAATCAGAGGCGATATGATATTGACGCATTGCATTTGGACTATTATTGTATTAACTGTTAACGCTCCAAGCGAAATTGCAAAACAAGACCCGTCATCAGGTATAATTGTAAGCGAATATGGTAATCTGGATGGATGCAGATCAATACCAAGATAAATAACAGATTCAAAGTTAATAGCAAACTATTCTGATGTGGACGCAGGTAATTCGAATGCAGATCAATACTGAGATGAATAGCAGATACAAGGCCAAGAGTAAATCATCCTAATGTATTGGAAAAAGAACTCACAAAAATGGGGTTTCAGTTTATATCGGCATTTATGAAGTGAATATCGCCGTGGCGACCGTTGTTTCTAGTTTCACTAAATGGAAACCTCATCGTGCTAGGGGTACTGCTACTGTATACCCAGTTAAAATACTTGCTTAATTAGGAAAATACTGAAAAACAACTCTGAGACAGGATAAATGCTTTGTGCCTAACATGGTATATATTTTTTTTTAATTTCGCATACAGGGGTCGTCTACTTCACTAGTTCTATGGATTAAAAATTTGAACCGACCGATACTTATTTATTAATTAGAATACAAGTTAATATCAACACGTTATAATTATTAACAGCTGAAGTCGCCAAAGTCTAGTAGGTAGTGTATTGGCTTATTAGACATGAAGCCTCGATTCAAACCCCAGGTCAGACTTCCTATCAGCAGATTTCTGGTAAAAACTCTGAGAGTAAATAAAATTGCACTGAAAAGTTTCTCAAAAACTCTGTCATTCGAAGTGGATATTAAACTGTGGGTCCCGTTCCGCCACTCATGTATAAAATTAACACACATAACATACGTGGTGTCAGAAGCTAGGTTCTAATCTTGGGAAAGGGAAATCTAACTTGTTTTCCAAAGAATCATAAATTTTTTATTGGAGTTTCTTTTACTAAAAGATTTCAGTTAATTTTTCCAAATTTTAACTAAAAATTAAAATAAAATATCAAGATTGTTTTCTTTTTTTGACCCAAAGGTCAAGTATTTTTTATTTTTTTTATTCATTTTTAAGCTTAAAACTAAAAATAGAACTAAAAATTAAAAAAAAAATCCAACTTGTGATAAAATAAACTGGAAAACTGTGCTTTCTAGTCACAAATTAATTTTGAACCGGCAATGTGGTACGTTGAGTTAAGATCACCTCCATTATCTGTTCAATGTAATGCGTACAACTGGCCAAACAGAGATCAGCATAGCGGCTTAAAAAGAACATAAAACTCTCTAGTTGTTGTAAGGTGCACGTATTGAAACCACAATTATGGCCAATATTCTCTATGGCTGTAATAGCGCTACGCAATTTTCGCATTAATTCCGGTGAATTTTGATTCAAGGCCTTAAACTTTTGCATATCCAACGTAGACGCAGAACAGTGTTGCATACGATCCTCAAGAGTTTCCAATTTACATTTTTGATTTTGTAAAGTTCTCAACATATTGGGTATGGTAGTAAGCTGAGCTTCCATGGCCAGTTTATCAGTTTCAGATTTGGATAGATTTAATAGTTTGGCATCGGATAAAATCTGTTCCATACAATCGAGGGCACTGTATTCTGGTTGACTTTTCAAAGAGACTAAATCGCATTGTTGTTGGCCATTTAAGGCGGAAAACGTAAGACTGGGATCAAATTCCCCAGAATCAAAATCGGAAGCATCCAGATCGCTAGTTTTTGTGGGTGATGCTGATGCTGGTGTTGCTAAACTGCTAAGGCCATAGAACATGGAATTTAAATTTAAATGCTGCTGTTCACTCTGGTCTTGACTAATGGAAAACTCATAGCTGTCTATGCCGAATCTTAAAGACGATTTATTATCAGACATAAAGCTGCGTATGTAGTTAAAGAAATTTGAAATCTTTTCCGGCGACATTTCTTTACCACTAAAAGGTATGAGAGTATCACCGGTGGCAAACCAATATTGTGAGCAATTTTCCACACAAGGCACACTCTCCAGCATTATATCATCTAGTTTAGCTGTACCATTCCAAGAGAATTTTTGCTGGTCAATGCCAAAATCAATTGCACGATCTTGCGAAACTTTTTGTGCAAAAATACTGCTAAGCAACATTAAATGTTCGGCTTCATAGTATTGTATAGCCAAAGCAGCTGTGAATTCGCCACATGTTATCCAAAATTGTGAACAGTTAGGTATGGTATATGTAGCCGTTTGCTGCTCGATAAGGAAAGTGGCATTTTCATTTAATTTTTCCAAGCCTTCTGTAGAATTATGTTCCCGAATAACTGTCATGTTAAGGTTTGAAGGTTGGCGTCTTGAATTGTTACGACGTATGGGACTGAGAATACTATCATCATTAGCATTAAAGTTTTGCTGTAGACTCCTAGTTTTATTAGGAGTTGAATAATTCTGGGGATTAGAAGGTTTTCTATTTAATTTCAATGGTGATTCCATATCATTGGACCCGGTTTCAAAGCCCTGATCAATTAAATTATCCATTAACTGCTTAAGCTTTTCTTGGGCCAATTTACATTCCCTTGTTTCTTGTTTGATGTTATCGTTTTCATCTTTTAAGCGCCTGTCCTTGCTCAGAATCTCAGCTTCTGTTAAGGAAGGCCAGGAACGGCAACTTTTCCGAGTGGGCAAATCATCCTCTGAGCTACCACTTCCGGTAGCTGGTGAGGGCGAAGAAATTACCGTTAAAGTGTAGGCATTTTTAATTTTAGATGGTGAATTAACTTTCCTTATCCAGGAGCCATCTAGCTCCACGATGCTTAGTTCATTAGAACATATGGTAAGATTCTGTTGTTGATCTTTGCTAGGCGAGTTATGAAGCGTTTTAAAGATCAGCTGCTTGACGTAATTGCTACATTTCGAGGATTTGGGCAAAGTGCAGCTTTGTGGTTGTTGCTCTTCTGTTTGTGATTTCTCCGCTTTAGTATCTGAATCAGAGTCGGTGGTAGTAGAGATAGTGGTGGCTTGTTGGGTACCAGTCTCTAACATGGAGTTGTTTCTTCTTAAACTTAAACTACGGCGCGATTTCCTTTTACGTAAGGGTTGTACAGCATCCTCTACATTTAAATCCGTTTGGGACTCCACGCTAGTAGTCTGTAAAGCAGAAAAAATACAAAAATTAATACCGAAAGGGATTATAAACTTTATATCTGGACTTACCTTCATTATACCAGACAACCCCAAGTCCTTGTTGTCATCGGATCCTGATTCCTTGTTAGTGATATTCAACGGTAGCTCCAATTCTATAACGGATTTCTCCAAAACTTCTTCATCATCCATGGCATTTTTAATCAAAACTATGGCATCTTGCTGTTCGCCTTCCAATTTATTTATGGCTGCGTCTAGCATTTTCTGAAATTCCTCAGCTGGCAGTACATCATCTGCCGAATTGGCAGCCAATATTTCAATGACATTCTGTTGATTGCCGATGGCGGTAATATCGAATGACACACCATTTTGTTCTGTAAGCCAATGATAGAAAAGCTGTTCCAGATGAGCATTTTTGAAAACAATTTTTGGCCGGAAGCGATCATGTTTGGTGCGCCTTATTTTCTTGGGCGGTGCCAAGGGCTCAACGGCACTTGATGCGCGCATCAATTTTTGTGGTCTCTTCAAGGGAAGTGGTGAGCTCTTTACATCAGCCTCAAAAGTTACATTCTTTTTAACTGGCTCCTTGGCTTTGCGTTTGACTTTCTTTTCATCTTCTGGTGAGTTCCGTAAAACCACGGTTAGGGTAGTGACATGCAAAGGATCATGCAAAGACTCTTCGTCTAATTCTGGTGATGAACAACTGGAACTTTGGAGAATGTCTTCATATTCCTTAGATTTGGGTGCAATATCCAAAGGGGTAGCAGGTTTGGATTTCTTAAATCTTTGCCAAGTGTTGGTGCGTGTATTTTGGCGATTAAATTTCGCTTCTATTGAGTCACGCAAATACTTGACAGAATTCTGTTTTTCTATGACAACTTCACCACGTTGCATTTCCTTCTTGACATGAGTCTCCAAAGCCTGGGCATGTTTGCCAAACTTGGGATTTTGCTTGGCCATATCCTCGATGAATTTAGTGTACAGCAAAGCCTTATCCTTCACCGACAGTTGGGAGAATACGTTTTCGGCTACCAGACAGGTAGGGCCAGATTGTCTCTCCTTCTCGAGTTGTTTGCGCTTCATGCGTGGACTGTGGGCCAGTAAAGAACTTAAGCTGGGCATTCTTTTTAGTTTCTCTAATAAAGGATTGGATTTTTTATCGCCACCACCACCACTACTGCTGATGCTGCTGGTCAATGATGCTATGCTGGAGGACTTAGTGTTTAAAGTTTTTCTTTTTACAAGAGGACTGGGCCTGGGATTGGGTAGTTTGGCAATAAACTTGGGATATTTGAAGGTAAATTTCGGTGATTTGGTTTTTAAAGTTGAAGTCTTTACAGGTGACTCGAAGTCGGAGGACAGGGAAGCCGAAGTTCGTGGAGACTCGTTGGAATTAGTTTCTATACTTTGATGAATCTGGTTGTTAAGCACCGAAGCCATTTGCTTAACCTTGGTTTTACGCAACGGCTTGGGACTTTTAATTTTCACTTTTGGTGGAGAAGGCGAATTATTGACCTCGTCTTCCTTGGATGATTCATATTTCTTTTTAAGCTCTTGTATATTAGTTGTGGCATTACATTGATATTTCTTACGTCTATTCAAGTGAGGAGAGGATGTTGATTTATTTTTGCTACGAAAAGAGGCCACTAATGATGCCACCCTACCACGTGTGGTCTTTTTAACCGGCGTAGCTTTGGCTGAACTATCGGATGTTACCGGTATATCTTCATCGAAATATTTCATTAGATTCTCAATGCTTTTAACCAATGCCTTACGATCCTTAGGTGGCTTGCTGGTGTTAGTATAATCGTAGGAAGTATTATGTTCCATAGCCTCTAAATACTTATCATCATCGAGATTAATAGTCTCAAAGAACTCTTCTCTAGTTCTGGTAGCCTTTAAAGTATTGCCTTGAGGTTTCGTCTGTTTCTGTTTGGATTGTCGTGCTTGCGTGCAACGCTCGATACGCTCCGATAGAGTAATATACTCTTCCAAATCTTCACCATTGAAATCCGTGGTATTGACCACCATTTTAACAGTTGATGGCGAGGCACGTTCATCTTCGTTAAGGGAATTATTTGAGATTACAGTGGAATTGAGTACCATGTTTAAAATTATTTCAACTTCAGGATAAAAATTTTGAACGGTTTGAATGCTTGCTGCACTAAAGTGTAACTAATAGGTTGCGGGTTAAATGAAGACCTTTATATAGACAATGTACAGGCCAAACGATTGTCTTGGTATGCACAGGTAGAAACACTCAACGGCCAATCACAATACGTTCTCATCCAAGATTACTTGTAATCGTTTCTGAAAGTTGCCCGGCCACACATCAAATAATTGATCAAACTCAACTTTTTTTTTTTGTTATTGTGTTGGTAAATAATACTCACACATAGAGGTTGAGATGAGTTTGAAGAACTTCAAAATGCTTCTGATTTTCATTGCCTGCGTTGCATCGACTATACAATGAAGTTTGAATGTACAATTTTGATGTGTCGCCATGCCGCATAAAGAGTTCAACAGCTTAATTACATTTTGATAGTTTGCAGGCTCACTTGAAATTAAGAGTGCTTAAATATTTTGTTCACTACCTGCCTGCTAAGCTACTGTTTCGCATATAAATGGATTTTTCGGCAGCTGCTTACACATTCAAATTCGCGGTATCCTTAGCGCGCATATTTTCAAAATTTTCTTTTGCTGGGAAAATCTTGTCATAAAACTTAAATATTTTGGCAAATTTTCGTAAATCTGTTTATTGTTTCCTGATAATAGCAATAAAATATGAAAATCATATAAAATTTCCCAAAAATATGCAAATTTATGGACGGTTTTACCTAAAAAGGAATTTTTGTGAAGTGTTTTCGGAACAAGGATAATAAATTTGGACTATAAACACGATATATAACTAACCGTATTGTGTACCAACAAAGCGCATACACTGTCTGTCTGTACGACAGAACATATAAAACATTTGAACCTTACAATTAAGCTACCACCGTCAAACGATTCTTCAAAACGTTTAACAAAGTCCGCATAATCGGGTAGAGTTTATTTCATAAGAAAATGACTTTATGACGCCTAGTACATCCCTTCAACATGCTAATAAACCAGATGATGATTTACTTGCAGCATCAAACAAAGTTAATCGTTCTAAAGATTTAATAAATTTTTAAACATTTAACTCTGAAAGTTTCTTTGAATTTGGATTGAAATTCCAGATGATTCCGTGTGTAATCTCACGGAAATACAAGATATTAGCCACCACACATGGTTGCATTGTGGCCACAAAGGAAAGATTGAGAAAAACCTCTCTTACAAAAAAACCAGAGGAAAAACAAATGGATAATGCCCAATCCATTAAGTTGATTTCTTTAATTGTCATTGTTTCTGTCAATTTGAAAATGGTTGGCCCCTTTATGACACGAAGAATAGAATCGAAGAGGCAAACCACACATTTTGAATCCAAACTCTGTACCAGAATAAATACCTGAATATTCAATATTACAGTATTCCCTCGATATACGTCGTAGAATGTTCCGGAAAAAGGCGACGTAAATCGAAATGACGTAAATCGAATTTCATATTGCTCGTACTACAAAGTAGTATGTTTTAACCCTTTGACGGACACCAAAATTTTAGGAGGCCTTCACGTGGGACACTTCTGTATCTCCGTTATTTGGCAAGATACGAAAATTCCGACAATTTATGACGTGTATACACGTCATGTCCCCCCAGAAACCCTTGTTATGACGTCTATAGACGTCAGTGTCCGTTAAAGGATTAACAGGGAACTTAAAAAAGTTACAGTAATCTTTCGATTTACGTCACAGTTGGTTCCAAAAAAAGGCAACGTAAATCGAATGACAACGCAAATCGAAGTTGAAGGGAACAAAATTTTTGACGACGTTAATCGAAACAACGTAAATCGAGGGAATACTGTAACCCTTTCACGACGGCTGCTGTGTATGTATATACGACATTCGCTTGGTTTATCACAGCGTCTAACATCGTGTAAATATAGCAAAATAAAGCTGTAAATACTTTGGCCAAATATTGTTACAAAATAAAAAAATCTAGATACTGGTGTTTTGCTATTACATCGCACTGCTTAATGTAACAACAAACGCCAGCATAAAAATGGTAAACAAGTAGACAAAAATATACCAACAAACACCAGCATAAAAAAAAATTGTAAACAAGTAAAGAAAAATATACCAACAACACTATAATAATAAACGTAAACAACCACGAATATTCACCTTCAAGAACATTCATCAGACTGTTTTCTTTGCCATATAAAAGGCAAGGCAAAGCAGGCGACCGGGTGAGTGAAGTTCAGTCAGTATTGTATGAAAACGCGGTGCGTTTGAAGAGAGTAATCGTGGTTTGAAGATCTCCGTTACAAAGATCTGTCGAACAATTGTCTAGTAATTGTTATACTTTATGCAAAGGGTGTAAAAAGAGGAATGACAAACAAAGCAATTGTTGTTGTTTACATAAAGTTGTGAACAGTGACACGCAGAATTGTGCGAATAATAAAGCTTTTTAATTAAATTTTCATTTTATTTGCTCGCATTTTTTGTCATTTTTTAAAGGTGTTTAAAAGTTAAAAAAGGAACAATATGGTTCACTTGCATTATCGCTAACGATGACACAGTGTGGTTAGTCTCACATACATAATTGGTCATTACAACTCTTCAGTCTGGATTACGACCTAGCCTCACACCACTTATGTTGTGTGCGTTAATTTTGTACATGAGTGGCGGGACCTACAGTTTAAAGTCGACTCCGAACGACAGATTTTTGAGAAGCTTTTCATGGCAATTTTATTATACTCTCAAGAGTTTTTGCCAGAAATCTGCTAAGAGCAAGTCGCCGAATAAATATATTTTTCATATTTTGTTTTGTTGGAGATGTCCGACCAGGGGTTTGAAGTTTCGGCTACTTTCACAACGAGTGTCAACGACAATATAACCCATACCATCGATCATATTTAGCCTGATTTATATGACAGAGTCATGGTAAATTGGAAATTGCGGACGGATTCCACCCAGAGAAGCCGTTGCGGACGTTTGAACGATGTTATATTCATTATGGCATCAACAGGTCTTTCAAACGAAAAAAAAATTTAACTAACGCTTAATAAAAGAACCGTTACTACTCATGCCAGTACTTAAAAGCAACAATTTCAAATAAAAACCTTGAAGTAACAATAAAGCTTAAATGCCTACAAATCGTATAAGATTTTAAGCAAGACAAAGTGCCATTCATATGCCAAATTTTCTATAATTTGCAACAATTTTCTTCTCCCCAACTTTGAGGACTTTTAAAAGGAACGAATGACATGAAATATGCCTACTTTTCCTGTACCGAAAATGTAATTTTTTTTGACTCTTAAATATCCCCTTGAAAATAATAATCTCTTCCAGTAACTAAAGTGCTACGCGAAAATGGAAGAAAAAAAAAAAAAAAACAGAAAATCTGAAGTGAACAAAACGTAACGAAATAAGAATTTGAACATTTGGGTCATCATCAGCATAATGAAACGAATTATACATGCAGTGTAGTTATCATGTGCTCCACATTTCAATTTCAAATTCTTTCTTTCCTTTCGTAAGACATCAAGACAAGAAATAATAGAGAATCATTTCATTTACTATGACGACGACTACGACGTTTAGTAATAATTTTTGTTTAATGCAGTCGTTTTTCAGCATAAAAATGTTTTCTTTTTTTTTTTTTTTGTTTTGTGAAGAGCTTCCGTTCTTTCCACCCCCACGTCATATATTTAGTATGTATGTATGTACGATGTGATTCTCTCTATTGCCGTTTTTAAATATCAAACAGAAAAAAAATCCCGGTTTATTGTATAATTTTGTATTTAAAAGGCATATTTATGCTGCAAATGACAGTTTGAGTTTCTGACATTAATAGGTTAAACAAAACAAAAATGAAACAAAAGAATTGCTTTCTAGAAAATTTAATTTCAAATCAGACAAAGAGATATTTGGTACTTTTTTGATATCGGAGGGAGAAAATAGGGTACTCTTTTTTTTATTAACTTCTAAAATTTTTAAATAAAACTTTTTGAATATGGAATAAAATTGAAAGTTTTTTTCTATTCCTTTATCTAAAAATTGTCCAACACCTTTTTGGTACCTTTTTGATATAAAAATGCGTACATTTTTTTTTAATTTCTTGGCACTTTTTCAAATATAAAATTTTGTTCTAAGCAATATTTTATGTGTAATAACACACTAAATTTGTAAAAAACCTTCAGGACCTTTTTGATACTTTTTGAAATTTTGTACATTTTAAAAAGTACTATTTTTAAGTGCTTTTAGAGAAGCTAGGTCGTAATCCTGACTGAAGGGTTGTAATGGCCTATTATGTATGTATGTTTACAAAAATAAAAGTGCAGAAACATGTCAAATTTTGAAAACTACCTCCTGACATTTTTGGTATTTTTTGGAAATTTATACTTTTTAAAAAGTACTGTATTTTTAAGTACTTTTACAAAAATAAAAGTGTAAAATCATGTCAAATTTAAAAAATATCTTCAGTTATTTTTATTTTTGTTACTTTTTGAAAACTTTTACTTTATAAAAAGTACTATTTTTAAGTACTTTTACAAAAATAAATTAATTTTTATTAAACTATTTATTATTATTAAATTATTCTGAATATAAAAAGTTCTTTTATACATATTTTGTACTTTTATGAAATTTGTACCACCTTTGAAAGTACTATTTTCAGATACTTTTTCAAAAATTAATTACTTCTTATTTAACCGCTTAGGCAAAAAATAATTCCGAAATTAAAAGTTCTTTTATACATATTTCGTACTTTTTTGACATTCGTAACTTCTTAAAAGTACTATTTTCAGGTAAATTTTACAAAATAAATACTTAACCGTTTAGGCAGTAAATAATTCTGAATTTAAAAACTTCTTTCATACATATTTCATAATTTTATGAAATTTGTACCATTTTGAAAGTACTATTTTCAGGTACTTTTTTAAAAATAAATAACTTTTCATTTAATCCTGCATTCATTCAAATATTCAGAATTAAGAACACTTTCACACATATTTAGTACTTTTTTTTAATTCGTACTTTTCATAGAGCACAAAAAATACCTGAAATTTTTCAAAATAAATTACTTTTTATATATTTTTTTGAATTTAAAAAGTTGTTTCCTATATATTTGGTACTTTTTGAAGTTCGTACTTTTTCAAAAGGTACATTTTTCTGAAAATTTTTCAAATATAAACTTTCCTTTAACGTAATATTTTGGGCGTGAAAAAAATTTAAATTTAAAAAAGTACTTTCATAATTTTTTGGAACTTTTTCAGAATCGTACTTTAAATAAAGTACTATTTTTAGATACTTTTTAAATACCAATTTTTTTATACAATCACTTTAGTTGTATAAAAATATCAATGCCGATCTGGCAAAACTGTCAGCTGCTAAACATTTTTCGTTTAACGAATGAATCCATACAAAATATCACTTTTGGAACAATTAAAATGGGCTATCCTGACCATTCTCGAAGCCGTTGTTCGTATGCTAATTGAATGCTTGGCGCAACAAACTTTCAATGCTTATTTTTAAGTGAACATTCTTTGACGATGACAGCTGATTTCTTACTCGGTAAATATGTCAACAATCTAAACTTTGGCGTATGAAGCTTATGAGACGAGAAGTAATTGTAGCATAGCAATTGCATCGGGAATAACTGACTGTTTGGAATGCATTATGGCTTGAAGGTGTCATTGGCTTATATATTTCTAAAATTGCCAGTCAATCAAGAGCACTTAGTGTGTAGTTTCCAGAAAGAATAATTTCACTTCCTAGCGACTTTATTTGGCTACCAAGATCATGAGAATCTTAGACTACGTCAAGGACCATGGGGCTACGCTAATAATGCCCTAATATTGAAGCAACATAAACCAAAACGAAAAAGCCAACATAAACCAACCGAAGTCACCGTAGTCTAGTAGGTAGTGTGTTGGCTTATTAGACGTAAAGCCAGGGTTCGAGCCCCAGGCCAGACATCAAAACAAATTACAAAAAGTATTTCTTCGGCGATTTCCTCTCAGCAGATTTCTGGCAAAAACTCTGAGAGTAAATAAAAATGCCATGAAAAAGTTTCTCAAAAAATCATCTGTCGTTCGGAGTCGACTTTAAGCTGTAGGTCCCGCCACTTATGTATAAAATTAACACACACAACATAAGTGGTGTGAGAAACTAGGTCAATAATCCTGACAGAAGGGTTGTAATGACCAATTATGTATGTATGTAAACCAACCGAAATTTTTGAAAAAAAAAAATGGTCGAAAACTAGCTAAAAAGGATCGTTATTTAACCCATTCGCTGCCAAGCCTAAATTATATGAAGTCATTCCCATTGCCATTTATATTTTGAGTGTTATTATTTACCAAAACTCTGTTATTTCTTGGTAAGAGCACATACATTATCATACATAATCATTTACAAGCAGAAAACCAAAGACGAGTATACTCGTCGTTGGCAATAGGAAGGCAGAAGGACTCGATATCCTTTTTCGTATTTGCGTACGTAGAAGTAGAAGTAAGAAATAAAGTATTATTTTTGTAAAAAAAATTTATTTGTAGTATTTTTCAAGTTTTTTACATATTTATATGTATTGTTTGTGGCAAAAAAAAAAGTTGCTAATTCAAAAGCCTGCATGTTAGAATATATTTAAAGTAGGACGAGTATACTCGTCTTGGCAATGTGGTATACCCTGTCAAAGACGAGTATACTCGTCCTTGGCAGTGAATGAGTTAAGCATACAATGGTAAAGTCTAAGCGTTATAACGAAACGAAATTTGATCGAAATCAAAGCTTTATTCGGCTTTAATTTCTATAGAATCTCCAATTACATTTTGAATTCTCTCCGTATGAATTGTAATTTTAAAAAAAAAAAAGGTAAATTTAAAATATAAATTTAGATTCCAATAAATTCATATGCGATATTTAATTATTAAAATTATTAGATTTGTCTTTTAACACACAATTAATTTAATTAATTAATTTACCTGTTTACATTCCAACATTATTTTTGTTGTTACTGTGTGTTCGCTGCAACCAACCAACAACACCCTGTTGTCTGTTTCCTGTTTAATTATTTACACTTGTTGTTGTAGTGTCGTGTTGTTTTGCTGGTTTGTTAATTTCACGTACTCATTATTTTTTAATTAATAAATACAATAACAATAATAAAAACACAACAAAAATTTTTGTTTTCACTCATGTACACATACACACTTTTGTTGAAGTTTTTTTTTCCGCAAATTGAATTCCTTTTTTTTATTTATTTATTTAAAACACTTTGTAGAAATTCTTTTTTTATTATTATTACTACATATATTTTCTTTGTTTACTTTAATAAATAATAATTAATTTAATTACAAATAAAATGCTTTGATTACTTCATGTATCGAAATTACATCACAATAATATTGGATAAATGAGAACACTGTGCTATAAAAGTTAACGAAAAAGAATAATATTTATATCTGGATTGGTTTTGTGGTATTAGCAGTGTTAGCTAAGGGAAGTGTTGGTCGCTCAAACGTGAAATTGACGCATTTTGTGATAAACAATCAAGATCCAACAAAAATTCTGAAAATTTTTGAACTAAAAGTTCATTTGATGAGATGATATATGTAGTATATAAAAAATATCACTCGACTGTTAGACTCTTTAAATAATAACTACGGTCATTTTTGTCCGATTTGATCAAATGATGACTCAATCTCTTCACAAGAGAACAGAAGTTAAGAATATTATTACTTATACTACATTTTTTTATTAAAGTTTGCTTCTATGAATGGACAAACTTGAAAAAATATGAAAAAAATTCGAATTTTCCAAGTTTACCTCATCAAATCTCATAGCATATTGATTCGAATAACAGATATATGTATACTGTTTTAAAGGTCCATCTCTACCCTTTCTAACAAGATTTAAATTTTTTGAAATCAGGTCAGAAATTATTTAGTAATCCAGAAACTTCTGCGTAAAGTTAAAAAAACGGTTTTTGTCAAATAAAACAAGTTTAGAGGGTTCGAGAAATATAAAAAAGGTATTTTTGAGATCTACTCAACTAACTGAACAACGTGGACTATGTAGTTACTCGGGTGTATTTTCACTGTCGCACCGTGTTATTGACGAGAGCCTCCTTATTAGCATAATTAATCAAATTTGTCAAGGTAAGCACGTTTTTTGGTCTACTGTAGCATGGTAGTAACCGTAGCTTTATAGATAGTGTGTTGGCTTATTAGATGGAAGCCTGTGGTTAAAATCCTAGCTCAAACATCTTGAACAAAATGAAAAATAATATGTTTTTGGCAATTTCTTTTCCATGAAGAGTTTCTAAAAAACTATTATACGCAGTCGTATCCAATAACCATGGAACAAATTAATACACAAAACAGGGGTGGTATGAGAATCTAACTCGTAATTCTAACTAAAGTCTTGTAATGACCAGTCGCCGTAGTCTAATAGGTATTATGTTGGCTTATTAGACATGATTATTGTTTAAATCTTTACATTTCTTTATGGCGCCTATATTAAGTTGTAAATAATTGTTTTTGCCAAGTTTTATTTTCAACCAAAAAACAGAATAAAGAACGTATTAAAACCCTTTCAAAAGAAAAACTAAGAGACCATTAATAACGCCTCTAACAAACACTGTGTGTGTAGTCCTACACTTTACAACACTGCAAGGAGAGCAAAGCAATAGAAAAAACGGTAATATTACATGCATATGTATACACATACTCTGATAATTCAATTAATGTCAGTTTAATACACACCCACAGGCATAAATAAAAAAGGGACCACCACACCACCTACCTCTCCTCTAATGTGTTTGCTTTATACAAAGTAAAATCGAATTAAATGCCAACAAAAATATATGTAAACCAAGTAGGAACCAAAAAAAAAAAAAAAAAAAAAAATAGAAAATAGAAAATGAAGTGAAATGAAATAGAGGGGTTAATACACTTTTACGAGGTTTAAAGGTCAAATGGTTTAAATTTCCCAAAAAAAAAAATATACAAAAAACCAAAAAAACAAATAAAAACGAAGAGAGATATTGAATTTTGATATTTTTTTTATTGGCTTAACAAAAATTAATTGAATTATTTTGTTTTTTTATCTATTTAGTTAGTTTTGTTTTTATAATTTAATTAATTTTGTTCATTTCTTTTGAAACAGAAAAAAATTCTTTTTTATTTTGCTTGTGTTCGTGTTAAAGGAACATTTTATTTCTATAACGATGTTTCTCTTCCTTTTTTCTTGATATTGTATGTATGTATGTACATGCCATATACCATTTGTTGTTGCTATTGCTGTTGTTGCTGCTATTTTACAGTGACCTTAAAAAGTCGTCAAAGTATGGCAGTACACATACAATAACAACAACAATATTTTAATAAAAGAAATAATAAAAGGGAAAAACAGTGATGCCAACTTTTGGTTATTGAAAGCGTTTAAACAACAACAATTTAAACAAATTTTTAATTGATTCCTGTTCTAGACCTAAGGCATATTGTTGCAATATTACGAATTTGTTTGCAGTTTGCGAAACGTCTTACAGACAACTAATTTTCCATCACAACTTTTCGAACTATGAAAGATTAACAGGCTTCACTCTCTTTCCAAATGATTCATTTAGTAATCCCTTGACCTCCCAGCTAGTATATCACCAATAAAAATCATAATAAGATCAGGCAGTGCAACTTCTGATAGATCAACGAAAGAATTACAAAAATCCAATAAATTAACGCAAGGCATAATGTAAGTTAGCAACCCTATCATTCTAAAACCGGGAAAAAACTTGATAATGATGCTAAAACAGTGTGGAACAAATTGACTACGAAATGAAAAATTTGAAGTGTTAAAAACTTTACTACCTTTGTGATGGAGTAATAAGGTATCAAAAGCTACAATGGCTCTCAGGGCCAAATATTATTAATTCATCAAGTAGGTTGATAGGTTGAAGGAGAGAACAAAATCAAGTGTCTGTAAGCTCGATATGCGCTTACTATTAAGGACTACAAACGTTACTTTTTAGAGGAAGGTTCCACAAAATAACTTCTTCCATTCCTCTGAGACGAGTTATGTCTGTCCCAAAAATATGAGTAAATCTAGCTTTACGAAAGCTGAGCAATGGCATAAAAACTGTTTTATCATTTCGATATTTTCACCACACTCTCTGTATTTATCATTTTTCACCACGCTAATATAGTTAAGGTAAAAATACATGTAAGGCGGAGAGTCAAGTCGTCCTTATTTAGTTTATATTCATTAAGTAAATGACATTTCCCAACTCTAAAAGACTGGAGGCGATAAGTTGCTAGACACATGCATCAACTTTATTGGAAGAACGCATATCGAATAATTGGAAGGTTCAGTGTCTTACATACATAATTGGTCATTACAACCCTTTAGTCTGGATTATTGACCTAGTTTCTCACACCACTTATGTTGTGTGTGTTAATTTTATACATAAGTGGCGGGACCTACAATTTAAAGTCGACACCGAACAACAGATATTTTGAGAAACTTTTCATGGCAATTTTATTTACTCTCAGAGTTTTTGCCAGAAATCTGCTGAGCGGAAATCGTCGAAGAAATACTTTTTGTATTTTGTTTTGATGTCTGGCCTGGGGCTCGAACCCTGGCTTTACGTCTAATAAGCCAACACACTACCTACTAGACTACGGCGACTTCATGTTCAGTGTCTTTCGCCTTTAAGTTACATAAGTAGACTACAACGTTTTTATCAATTACAAGTCAATTTCCCATTGAAATAATAAAAATTAAAGTGTATAACGCTTGGTGGTCTAACATTCGGTTTGCTAAATGATAGCTCTGAGTTCAAATCACAGTTCTAACATTTTGAAAGAAAATTAATTTTAAAAAATTACTTCTTGCAATTACTCCATTCCAATAGTTTTCTAACAAAAGCTTTAAAAGCAACTAATTAACGTGAGAAGACTTCCCTAACCTGTTGATCGAAGACGACTGTAAACTATATAACGACAAGGGTAAAAAATTAACACATACACTATATGGGTGCTGTGGCAAAAGTGATCCTTTTTATAAGTGAATGAGATAATTGGACCGTAGCACTATAGCCTTAGATCTGGAATCTACCAGTGGCTAGACATTTATACAATGACAAACTCTAGAAGAGACTACTCACTAAAAACAAATCGCCACATGTCACCTATTTGTGACTGAAAGAGCGGCTTTTGATCTTTTAGGGTTTTTAATTAGACGTCACAATGATGCACTGAAGCAGCGTTGCCAATTGCCAAGTTTTCCCTTTTTGCGAAAAAGTTTTCATTAAATTTGTTTTCTAACAAAAACAAGTTTTTTCGACAAAATTAAATTTAAAATTTTTTTTCAATAAATTCAGTATTAAAACAGGAAATATTTACATTTTTAAATAAAATATTGTGTATTTTATTAGTCCCGGACAAAAAACGCAAAAAAAACACCAACAGAGGGTACCGGGCTCCGGAATTTCCTTTAACCCTAGACGGTTGCTCTTCTATTTTGTACATTAAGGTTACTCTTCGTTGAATCGACGAACACTTTCACCCTAATTGGTTACTGTTCGTCGAATCGACGAAGCTCATTTGCTTTTTATCCCATAAATCTTTTATGTTTGACCAAATTTCGGTCTTTTTATAAAGAATGTTGATTGATTACGAAAGCTTGTAGCGAGTTAACGTCCCCGGGCCACCCATTTTTTTTAATCCGGGATGGTCATTTTTGTTTACTGACTGCAAGCTTTTATTATCAAATAACGTTGTTGAAAAAAAGAGCAAAATTTGGTTAACCATAAAAGAGTTATTTGATAAAGTGTAAATGAGCTTCGTCGATTCGACGAAGAGTAACCGTCCAGGGTTAAAAATGTTGGTACTTTTGTAGAAAACAAGTTTTTTTTTTTTTTGGAAAAAAAGTTTTTTTTATCCCAGAAATAAAGTTAAAAAAAAAATTTGGCAACGCTGCACTGAAGGGAGGATATTCACTTTGCTAAGTAAGAGTAAATACACGTATGTACTTCCCATTGCTAAAAATCCCAAATTTTAATCTAAAACTAATTCCTCTGATTTCTTAGTTTAAGATGAATAAGCATTTTAGCGTTTTAAACAGTTGAAAACATGCTAAATTGGCAACACTACAGCACAACAAAAAAAGGGATAACAAAACTGTCACAAACACTTCGGCACGCATACTTATGCATATTGTAATAATAATTATTATTGTTGCTGTTCTTGTCGCATGTTGTTGTTTTTTAGTTTTTGCTTTATTGTATATTCCTTTTAATATAAAACACATTAACGACACGCAAAAAAAAAACAACAAACAGACACACAAACGCACAAGTTTACTTCCCTACACGCACCCATGAGAGAAAAAGTAGAAGAGGAAAAAAGGAAATTTTAAGAGAAAAATTAGAACAGGAAGTTTTTAAAGGAATAAAAAATAAGAAATAAAACGGGAACTCTTACTCTCCCTCTCCTTAGAGTGTGTATTTCGTTTCATACAGTTTGAAAAATACTTGTATGTGTACATGCAATTAAAGATTTGTTTTTGCTTTTTTTTTAAGGAAAATATTATAAAAAAGGCTTTAAATTAATATTTTTTTTCTTGCTTAGCTTTAACACACATACTAAGATAAAGAATGTGTTCATACATATGTTTTGTATGGCAGCAACAACAAATGTTATCATATTGAGTAGGTTTTAAGGTTTAGAACAAGAACTGTAATACACTCACTACTCTTGTAGGTGCTTCATGGTATACTTTTTTTTTCTTTTCTTTTAATATTTATTATTATTTTTTTTTTTTTTAATTTTCTAAGGAAGAACTTTTATTAACACACTTATACACACACACTTATAAACTTTTTAATACCAAAAAAGCACAATTTTCTTCAATAATTTTTCTTATTAATAAAAATTTAAAAAAAAATTTTTGTATTTCTTTCAATTTTTTTTACTTTTCTTAATACCGTTATAATATTAATTAATTATAGGCATTTTTTTGTATATTTTTTATTATTATTAATTAATTATTTGTATTTCTTTATTTTTTAATAATAAAATCTATGATAGATAGAGACTCGTTACGCTCGCTTGTTGTTCATATTCGTTCGTCCGTTCGTTTAAGCGTTGTGTATTGGTATTGGTGGTACTACTTTTTCTCTATATAATATTTTTGGTTGATATGTTGGCTTGCTGTTAGTAGAATGTAGTATCTCTGAAGTTATTTTTTCTTTTATTTATTTTTTTTCATATTTCTTTTACGTTTTTAACTTAATTTTCTTCATTTTTCTTTTGCTTTCATCGTTATTTCATTTCTTATTAAGCAAACCAATACCATTACAAACATTAACACAACACAACACATCACATTTGGCAAGCAACATTATTATTCTACACGATAATATTGAGTAAGGACTTTTTACCGTTAGTTAAAATACAACACAACACACAATACAATACAATATAGATTGCAATAAACAACAACAGATTGTTGGAAATGAGATAAACATTTTTATAAACAGAGAGTAAAAGCCTAAAAAAGTAGAGTAATATTTAGAGAGAGTGAGAGAACTCTCTCTCTCAGTATAGGTGTAAAAGTATTTGAAAAAGAAAGCTTTTCTTTATACTCATAATTGTATTGAAAGTCCATACAAAAGGGAGGAATAAAAGATAAACGTCAATTGAAATGAACAAAACAAATGAGCTTAACGTAGTAAAAGCTTTAAGCAAAAGAAAAAGCTTTCTTGCTATTTAACCTTTAAAAGACTTGGCCATTATTGCCACTTGCCGTTAAAAGTTGGATTTAGTTAAAGGTAACTTTAGCTAAAATGAACTTTAAAGTCACCCTTAACTTCTTTTCGTTATCACAACGTACAGATAATATTAAGTTAACTTTTTCAAAAATGTGGCAGTGCCGGAGCAATGTCGATAACACTGTTCAATTAAACAAGTTTTTTTTTTAACCCAGTGGCAACGACGGGCTTTTTTTTTGTTGTACGTTAAGAAGTTAAGGGTGACTTTAAAGTTTATTTTAGCTAAAGTTACCATCAACTAAACATAACTTTTAACGCCAAGTTGTAATAATGGCCCTAAAATATTTTAAATGGAAAAATTCCATACATATTTAAAATAAGTACATATTACTCACTCGACAAAATACCAGAATATTTAAAAAATTTAAGCCAACATACCTGAAAATAAATAAAAAAAAAAATGTTTAATTAATTAATTTATCAAAAAAAAAAAACAGTATTTAAAAATTATTTTTATTAAATTTTAACAATTAATGTCGCTAAAACATAAAGTAAGGTTATGTTAGTACACGAAACCTCTTGTAAGACAAGGTCTCACTTTGGCTTGGTTTTCAGTCCATTGTGATGCCAAATTCATATACAAACCAGGGATCAAGCATTCCCTAAATGAAACCAACCTCACACTATTATTAATCTTATTAATACAGCAATCTTTGTATTACAAAGTTTACTTAAGACTGACAGAAAATGAGAGGTTAAGAACCTTTGACCTTTGTTTATGCTCATAGCAAGAACAGGTCACTGAAGCAAGAGGTCAAAGAGAGTCTCCTCCTCATCCTTGCACCAGCAGCTCTTGCTAAAATAGTTCTAAGCATGCCTTCCAATAAATCAGTGGACCATGAGAATCTTAATAGTGCGATGTATGTATTCTTATTATGCATACTTATCCAGCAAAGTCTAAAAATATTGCACGTACCTAGTCTAACTCAGACATGTTTGGAGGTTGTGACCTCCGTACCAGTCCTCAGCTGTTCATTAGCAATGCAATTTTCAACGATATTCTTATGTCCTGAATTCGACTTAAAGGATCGGTAATTTCTCTGAGAAATTCATGGCAGAGGCCAGACATCAGAAGGATGTTCTTTGCGGATTTAATTGCAATCGGTCTATCCAAGTAAATGAATAAATTTGCAAGGAAAATCGCGACATCAACTAGCATTGAATCGTCTTGAACTGCAGTGCTCAGGCAGCTAATAAGAAAATTTAATGTCAGAACCCTTAATAAATATACCACAGTCGATTATGACCCGATCTTTGCAGTCGTCGGTATAAACTTCAAGGGTTGATGAGCCTTACTGCTAGCAGCTCAGCGTTCTGCTTTGGTAGAACGTCGGATGAGAACACGTGAAATTACTCTTTCTGAAAACTTCTCATGCAATAAAGCCAAAATCTAATCAAAAAAATCTAAGAAATCGCCGTAGGTAGTGTGTTGGCTTATTAGACGTAAAGTCCAGGTTCGTATCCCAGGTCAGGCATCAAAAGGAAATATGAAAGAAAAATATTTCTTCGGCGATTTCCTCTTAGCAGATTTTTGGCAAAAACTCTGAGAGTAAATAAAATTTGCCATAAAAAAGTTTCTCAAAAAAAAATCTGTCGTTCGGAATCGACGTTATACTGTAGTTCCCGCCACTCACGTGTAAAATTAACGCACGCAACATGAGTGGTATGAGAAGCTAGGACGTTGTACAATGGGTCAATTCAACCTCCGGGTACTGTACTTGTCACAATTGACAAGTACACGTCCTCTAACCTAACCTAAGCCAGAATCTGTGGTGATGGTAGTTTATGACCTTAAATTACAGATCATAGCACTCTGAACTGACAACAGAGTTTCTGTCAAATATCTCTGCAAAAGAATACTGTCGAATGACGCCTGCACCAAACCCTTACCTTTATCCGGATGCATTGACTTTTCCACAAACACTTTTGAGTTCTCTACGCTTCATATGCAGCAATTTTATATTTGCCTATCCATCCAATAAATGAAAAATACACTTCAACGCTGAAGAAACTTTTGTTCGATAAATCAGCATTGAAAACCCCCCATTGCTTTAGCAGACAATCAGCATATCTTTGGTGTTGTGAAGGATCACTTGGATTTATTTGTTGCGTGAGTTGGATTTTATGTTGATTGATTTGCAAATCGAAATGTAAAAGACGTCATAATTAAGCAGAAGATATTCTCAATTACCGCGAAAACACTGTGGAGTCGATAAATTCGTATAATCCACCACACTTTCCCTAATATCGGGTCCGCCATCTAACGTTTTTATCAACTAGGGCTTATTTCGTGAATGGTAACACTTAGCTCATGTCTGATTTGACAGATAATTAGTTTCATCCTTCCGCTGAACGAATATGGTTGTGTATACGCTTGAACAACAACGCTAAGTGGACCTGCGATCGACTTACAGAAGATGCCGATTTTGGCAACATTTGGTCTCAACAGGACGGCGCTACGTGCCACACAGCCGAAGCTACACTCGATGTTTTGCGCCCTGTTTTTCAAGATCGCATTATCAGCCGCAGAGCTGATGTCGTTTGGCAACCTCGGAGCTGCGATTTGACACCGTTGGACTATTATTTGTGGGGTGCCGTCAAAGATAAGTGTTACGCCGACAAGCCAGAGACAATTGGCGCTTTAAAGGACAATATTCGTGAAGCCATTGGTGAAATACAGCTGCACACAATCGATAATATGCTTAAAAATTGGACCGATCATGTAGGCTACTGCATGGCCAGCCGAGGCAGCCATTTGAATGAAATTATTTTCCATTATTAACCGGAAGGATTGTACTTTCAAATAAAAAAAGAAATTTGAGAAAATATTCAGTGGTTTTTTTTAAAGCACTTAAAAAAAAAAAAAGTTATTTGGCGGACCCTTTAGAAACGACATTTTCGTCAATGCATACATGATAATGACTTTCACAATCAATCTTTAAATTTCTCCTTACAATGTAGATCGAGTTTGATGGTTATAATCACCCTATAAAGCTAAAATGTTTACATTTTAAATGAAGTACTAACTGTAAACACTTTATTGCCCTTTCAAAAGTATTAACAAAATAAACAAAGTTAATCCTGTTTGTCATTAAAATCAATGACAGTAATCATGTCACTACAATAACAAAACAATCATCCACCACTCTCCCCCTTCCCACACACTACTTTTGATTGAAATCAACGTGCTATGCTGACATGTTTTGCGTATGTTTTGTATTTAATGTTTACATTTGTATTTGTCTTGTAATTTTGTTGTTATTTTCTAAAGAGGTGTTTAATGTTGACATAATACAATAACAATTTACAAGTAAGTATTTCAATTACTTCTTTCTCGCATCTAATGCCGTTATTTATGCATAAACAAATCAATTTATTTGTGTTCAATTTAATTGAAAATAACCTCACATTACTTTCAATTTTTTTTTGGTTTGTTTTTGTAAACAAACAAACAAACTAATTATGTAAAGAAGTAGTGATGGTGGTGGTTTCCTTTTGTATGTTTATGTCAAATATGACATGACACTTGTTGATTAGTACCAGAACAACAACAAGACAAGAAAAATCCTAAAACTAAATAATAAATGACACGCACAAAACAAATGTCATGGCCTTTAGATATGTGTTAATAATTAAGTGGGAGAGTAAGAGGATTATTGTGAGAGAGAGAGAGTTGAAGTGAGTACAGTGCCATTAGCTTAAGTGGTTAATTAATCTCAAGTGTTGAAAGAGTTTTAAGTAAACAAACGTAAATACCAACACATTGAATGTTTACATGGATGAAAGGTTGGTTTGTAATTAAACAGAATAGTGCCGGCTGCGACAATTGTACTTTATTCTGGCGGCATTTGTTCTTAGTCTCTCAATTGCGTACTTACAACTTCCCTGTGTTACCATACTTTCATGGGATTTAATGTATTTTTATAAACAAAAGCATGTTTTTTTTTCCTTGTTTTGATAAGTCGAAGTGTGCGTCTATGTAAACAATGTAATGACAGCATTTGAGGTTGCATTTGCCGATTACATTATGAACATATTTGTTCAGCGATTTTTTAACGAAGTTGCGGTCGTATTCTGTTCTAAAACTTACGTTGAATATTTTGTAATGGAAGCAGTTTAAACAAAACAATAAAATTTGTAAACAACTGAAAAAGCAAATTAAAAAAATAGAACTCTATATAGGGACTCTATAATCCTAAAGAATACTTAACACTGAAGTGAGAATATCTGCGGCTATTATATGGCCATAGGGACGATAGGTTAGGTTAGGTCGGAGTGGTAGCTCTGAATATCACAAAGCTCACTTGAGCACGCATAGCGGCCCGTTGTGATGCCACGGGTGAACGCAGTCCCTGTACTAACCAAGTTCCGCCAAAATCAAGGAAAAGGAAGAAGTTGGTCAGCGCAAGGACGATAATCCGTCAGCGTTCTGTGACTGTTTTGTATGAACTTTTTTATAGTGCGCTGGGGTTCCAAGTCGACAACGCATGGCGTAACTGTATTTTTGCCAGGAGGAAAGGTGTCAATTATAGTACGGTTGGATCCAAAACTCAAGGGAGCATTGACTATAAACTATCTTCAGGAGAGCTTTAAGTTGGTACTTATGTATACGTCAAAGAGGCATTGCTGGGTTTATCAAACAGAAAATCTTATTTATTAAGGAGACTGCAACGGCCTCACATCTAACAAGCCAACACACTATGTGCTAGACTTCGGCGACTTCAAATTGAAAATTTGATTTAAGGAAAATGAATTCCGGCCAAATATCCATGGCACCAAGGCTATTACCAACTTTTTAAATTCAGGCTAGACGATTGTAGGAAATCTGTACCGAAAACAATGGAATAGGACCAAAATTGGTTCATGTGGTAATGCTGGGTCACATATTAAAGGCAATTAGAAAATATAAGCTTGCCCCTCTAGACTACCGTTTGTTTCGATTAATTGCGAACGCTCTCACGTTTCACTTATGAACAGGCTATACGAAAAAGGCCGCAAAAAATAAGCAATTCGTATCCATTCAGAAATCAACAGGTCTAACGATGGTCATCATTTATAAAAGCAATAAAAGGCCACTACTATTTTCATATCTATGGTACTTTTTGGATAGTTTTCCTTATAAAAGAAAATTTTTGGTACTTTTTTACATACCTATGGTACTATTAAAATAATATATCTTATAAGAGAAAGCAATCTGAAATTGTGACAATATTGTGGTACTTTTTTTCCAATAATACTATGGAACTTTTAAATAGTTTTGTTTTTGACGAAGTAGCAGCTACAAAAACTTGGTACTTTATTCATATTTATGGTACTTATCGGGTAATTTTTCTTATAGCAAAAAGAAAACAACTATTACGACCAATATTTGGTGATTTTTTCATATTTAACGCACTTTTGGGAGCAAGGAAAATGCCATTTCGACAAAAAAAAAAAACTGGTGCCTATTTTCATATCCTTGGTACCTTTTGAATAATTTTACTTGTAGAAGAAACTGGAAACAGATGCTTTTGTTTATAAAAAAGTTGCTATTTAGACAGAAACTTGTTAATTTTTTCATATTTATGGTACTTTTTCATTATATTTGATTATCGTTGAAACAAAACCGCTGTATGGACAAAAACTTGGTACTTTTTAATATTTATGGTACTTTTTGTATAATTCAACTTTTATTTCAACTAAAACATGGAAAATTGTTTTATATTTATGGTACTTTTTAATTATATTTGATTACAAGAGCACAAAAACTTGAAACTTTTTAATATTTATGGTACTTTTTGCATAATTTACCTCATAGAAGACATTTTAACTAAAACATGAAACACTTTTTCATATTTTTTGTACTTTTTAATTACATTTGTTTACCAAAATGATACAAACTTGGTACTTTTCTTACATACTTTTGATATTGTTTAGAAAGTAGTGTTAATTTGTAAATATTGTTGCGAAAATGGAAAAATCTAGACACTGATGTTTTGCTTTCACATCGTGTAACATTAAAATTATAAACAAAAGCTACAAAAACAAAACAATGAACTTGTTTACATATTATCGAACTGCGTAATATAACAACAAACAAAAGCATAAAAAGAAAATGATAAACAAGTAAACAAAAATGCAACAACAAACGCCAGCATAAAAAATGGCAAACAAGTAAACAAAAATACAACAACAAACACTGCAAGAATAAATCTAAACAAAATACACAAACAATAATGATGAAACAGCAATAATGATAAAAGCAAAAACGTAACAATATTTTAATGCCAGACAATTAAAAAACACAATATTTTTCAAATTTCAATCAAATTTATTTCAATTTCAAATACATTTCATTTCAAATTCATTTTCGTTTCTTTACAAAATAAAACAAAATTGATGATTCATAAATCTAACATAAGAAAATTATTCTCAAAATATTATAAAAAGAAGAAAACTTATTAAAAAAAAACTTAAAACATAATATTCCTATATCACTAAGACCCTAATTAGATGAGGGATAACTTATGCTGTTCGGTGTGCGATCACATAAAAGCTCACAAAGTTAGATGGCGCATGGCCTTATTGACGAATTTCTCTTCGGCATGCGAAGAATTATTGGATTTCATGGATTTCTTAAAGCAGCGCAAACGAGATTTGTCTTTGTTGATCGAAGTGTTATTAGCAAATTGTTGATGTATAGTATCGTCTACAACACGATCATAGATAGTGCTCTCCTCAAACTCCTCACCATATGTGGTGGAGGACAATAGATCCTCGGGAGGGGCTTGAGGTTGTACGTATTGTTTTTTCATAATCATGGAAATTAAACGTGACTTTAAGGACTTATTTTTCGGTTGAGTAATCACTTCCGTGCGTTGTCTTATGGGAGAAACGGCATTGATATCTTCATACACCGGCTCCTCGGTGGTCTGGGTGCTATTGTTACAGAAAACCCCAGATTCTTCGGATTCTGAATTTATAGTTTTCAAAGTATCCGTAGTAATATTGCAATACAGAGGGGATGTTTGTGGCCTTTGATGGATGACGTTATAATAGGTTTCATCGTATGAATACTCTGCAGTAAAATTACTACGGCTGTCGTCGTCATCCAAACAGGTGATAATATGTTTTGATTTCTCAAAAGACTCTTCATGTTGTTTTATCTTAAGACTTAAGCGTCTTTCATATTTGGCCTTCTCCAAGCGTCCTATAGTCTCCAAACTATCCACAAATAGTTGTAAATCTCTGGCCGAAAAATCATCAGTATTGACAGTCTCCTCCGGTAATGTGGTAGTGACGTCGTTTTCAGAGTCCTTCTTACACTCATTAACTTGCATTGGTGGTTCATATACGTAGGCGTTTTCGTAAATGTTACTCATTTTCGTGGGGTTTTCTGTCTTACAAATGTTGCTGTCCTTAGGAAAGTCACTGTACAACTGCTGAGCATATGTCAACTGAAAATGTATTTAAAGGCGCAGTAGGTAGCTTGAATGCACGGTTTTATGGCAGGGTTTAATTTGGAAATCCCAGTTTTAGATATCTAGTAATTTCGCGGGTACCTGCGCAATTTTCGCGGGTCAGGCAGGGAATTTTGTGTGTGTGTGAAGTTTACATATGTTTGTTACATCCCTTTTTCCAAGAATCTGATATTCATGTGCTGATTTCACATATGGCAGGACAACAGAAGTTTGTTAAAAAATTAGGACGGACTGGGTTTTCCCCTTTCAATAATCGCCTTAAAATAAAACACAATAAATCAACATTTATTATAATTCCGGAAAATCGAAGTCTACTTCGCTGACAAAGTCTTTATATGCCCTCAACATTCGCTAAAATTTTCTTCCGTTCTAGGAACTGAACATTGTGACCTGATTGTGGAATTGCAAATTACAAAAAACGGGCAGGTGCAGCATATTTTTCTTTAATTCTTACAATTTTTTTTTCTTCTTCAAAATGCAAACATTCAATGGTTCACCTGAAAACATAGTACCTTTCATATTCCACGGTGCTCTGTCATTTCTGTTGCTTCATGTTAGGACATCACAGAGGTAGAACGGAAACGAAAGGTCAAAGCGTGCATAAGGTATGCTTGACGTGGTATAAAGTTACTCCTGAAATATTTACATCTAAGATTCGATTAGGAATGTCAAGATTGGAGGCTCATAAGGTGCATAAGGTATGCTTGACGTGGTATAAAGTTACTCCTGAAATATTTACATCTAAGATTCGATTAGGAATGTCAAGTTCAAAACGTGGTTTATGGGTAAGAAATTGAAAATACCGCTCTAAAATATGAACGTACGATCCAATATTTTGTTAATTGTTGTCTTGCAGAATATTGGAAATATGTTGGCCTGTGTATAAGGGAGGAGGGGCTCTGGATTGCAATGCATTATAAAATCCACAAACGTAAGTGACATGTCGTATGACTTATTCGGGGGAAACAACCTCCAGGTAATATTGTAAGAACTGCCTTAGATTTTAATCTTCAAAGTTAAAGATGTGTTTGAAAGCTGAATTTATGAATTTCTTGTTAATTTTTGTAACTATACAGAGCACGGTTCGCCATTAACTTAAATTAACTATAAAACTACTGTTAATTCAACCCGGTTACCGTCACTCAGAAATTCTTGTAGTTACTACAATTAGTTATTTTACGGCACAACCCTGTTTTGATTCATATCTTAATATAATTAGCTAAAAAAAACTGGCTCGTAATCTTCACTTTATTTTATTAACATTTCTCTTGAATCTGAAGAGATCTATAACTTTATTGGGGAGGATTATGGACATAATTCAAGTATGCATCGCTATATAAAGCATTTACTGTTCTTCAGTGGTTAGCAAATCTGTTTAAAATGAAAATACCGAATTAGGGAAAGGTTGTGTACTGTCACTTATAGCACTACACTGTGTCCAAGTTTTCGTTGCATTTCAAGTCGGACTTGTAAAAGTGATTTAAAAATATTGGTCTTCAATCAGTCCGCCAGTTTAAAAACCTTGCAAACTCACCTACTTTATGGACCACTTAGAAGTGCGTGTTGGTTAAAGTTCTGCAGAGGCTTCATGTTCCTCATGTTTACTCAAAATGGTTGGTCTTAAAACGCCGATTTGAAAAAAGTTGCTTTGATTTCTCATCTTTACAGTGTTTAATAAAGATCAAATTCATCGAAGATAATACGAATCTAGCGACTGTAGAACTAGAACTTTCTCTAAAACTTATCACTTTATGACGTTCCTTTCGTTCCAGGGTCATCGGACTAGACGTTACTTACAACATCTTCGGCTTTGGAACAGTTCACATAGGGAAATTAGGGTTATGAAGCTTACAAAGCGTAGGCGAATTTAACAAATTTTTCGAGGTTGAACGAAATTAAACCATGGTGTTCTAATTTACAGAACTCGAACTAGATATCTCGTTAGAAATTTTCACATTTCGATGTTTTTAAGAGACCAAACAGATATGGGATTTGTAAAACCTCACACAGAAAAGCAATTGAAATATAAACAGAATATTAGTCTCTCGGAGGCTATATCACGTACATATATGAATTAAAGAAATCCAGCGAGGGAAATCAAAATCCACCCACGCTGCTTTAAAGTGAACACATAGAACTTGATTTTTTTCCTTCAGTTCCAACAGATGAGGGTTTTGCAGAACCTGGTACAGAGATGTAATTGGTATTAGTTTTGTCTCAAGAAGAAAAATTCTAGTTTATGAAGAGGGAAATCAAAATCAAACCACGCTATCCTAAAGTAGAGACATGGAACTGAAGGTTTCCTAACAATTTTCCACCTTCCCGTGTGTGCTTGAGATCAAGCAGATAAGGATTTTGTAAGATTTTCCACTTCAAAAGGAATTGTCAAGAATTTTATATTAAGCAGAAAAAGTGTAAGTTTTGAAGAAGGAAATCAAAATCCGACTTCGCTGTTTTAAAGTAGAGACATAGGACCATATGTTTCCTTACAATTTTCCACCATGCGATGTGTGCTTGATTTCAAACACATAAGGGTTTTGTAACTGGCTTAAGTTTTTCCTCAAGGAGAAAAATTGTAGGTTTTTGAGAAGGAAATCAAATACAATCTCGCTGTTCGAAAGCAGGGACATAGAATTGAAAATTTCCTAACAATTTTCCAACATCCTATGCTTCCCTGAGGCAAAGCACATAAGGGTCTTGTGGAACCTCCAATCGAGAAGCAACTGTCAGTTGTTAAGTTTCTAAGAAATGCTGGTAAAAAATCAAAATCCGGCCTGGCTGCTCTAACATAGAGATAAAGAACTGAATGTCTCTCCATTATTTTTTTGTGACCAAACATATAAGAATTTTGTAAATTCTTAACAAAAAAAAAACGTTTGAAGGAGAGTAAACTTCCTAGAATAGATAGATCAATTTTACATTAGGAAACTGCAAAGAGAAGTTGAGTTTTATAACAGAAATCCTGAAGAAGAATTCCTAAATTAACAAGTTCATGTAAACAATTTTAAAAGCTTACATGAAAAGATCAGCTAAAGTGTCCTGATCTTTTAAGATATCGTGCGAAAAAATCAAAATTTTGACCTCGCTGATCTAGAGTAGGGAAGTAGAACTGAATATTTTTGTATCAACTTCCAATATCCGATGTTCTCTTGACACCAAACAGAAAAGGATTTTGCAAATTCTTAAAGAAGAAAGGTTTTTTGAAGAGTAGTGAGCTTCCTAGATTAGAAAGGACTAGTTTTGAATTTTACATTTAGTAAACTGCGTAGAGAGAATATATGCAGATTATAAGAGAAATTCTAGAGAAGAGTGGTTGAATCTACAACTTGAGGTAGCCCAGTTTAAAAAGTTTGGAAAGGCCTTTTAATCCAATATCTTTAAATGCAGCTACGTAAGAAAGACCAGAGCTGCAAAAGTACTAAAGAAACATGCATTCTGTGTAAGTAGTAGCAACCGAAATTCGATAAAAAAAAATCGCAAAATCAACAAGTAAATATGCCCCAGTTTGATGACACCCGAGACTATCTTTCCCCATTGAAAGAGACAAAGAAGAAATAAATAATTGCAATTATAGTTACAAGACAATATTTAGAGTTTAGTTTTCCTATAAAATATATTAATTTATTTCAGTTCTTTATTCTATTCTAATACTGTTCATTATTTAATTCAATTAATTCAAATTTCTTACAGTTTAAATGTTTAACATATCGCTGGTTTCAAAATCTCTAGTATTGCCAACGCTTCCCCGAACATCAAAAAGCACAAGATTTTATTTGCATTCACTTCGTTTTTAGTTTACAGAGTCAAATACCGCAAAGCCTTGTCCAGAAAACGTACCTCCGGTGTTTCCTCGGTATAGATAAGGCCATGACGAGATTTTCTTTTCAAGCTTAAAGTAGAGAAAAACGTACACTTCTCTGTGGAATGGAGCATCTCACTTTGTAGCATTGCTTCTGGTTGCTGTTGCTGCCCCTGCTCCTGTTGTTGTTTCTGTTCCAGTTCGTACATCTCGAGAGTTTCATATTCGTCTAGTTGGCGATGCGAGATAAGTGTTATCGCAGGCGAGTTGTTGGTTTCCCTTTTCTTAATAAGATTTAAAAGACGTGAACGTCTAGATATGGTTCGGGTTTTTGTGATAACCTTTGAACGTGGTCTCTTGGTTGTACGAGGTGATTCATTGAGATTGCCGTGGGTCTCTGCTTCTGTGGGGAATACACCCGATTCCTCCGAGTCGGAGTTGGTCAGCACGGAGAATGTAGAGGAGCTGAACTTATTGTTCAATTGCTGTTGATGATGCTTGTCGATACTGCGTGGCGAGGATTGATTGCTACTGGGTGCTGAGAAATAACACTCATCAAAATCAGTTCGTAAGCTAATCGGTGAATCGGGCAGTTTTATCTTTTTCGCCACTTGCTCCTCTCCCACCTCCTGCTGTTGCTCCTCTCTCTCTTCCTGCTGCTCCTCTCTCACCTCCAGCAGCTCCTCTCTCACCTCCAGCAGCTCCTCTCTCACCTCCTGCTGCTCCTCTCTCTCTTCCTGCTGCTCCTCTCTTTCCTCCCGCACCTCTTCTTCCGTCTCTTCCTTCAAGGACGTACTTAAGTTCAAAGTTTTGATCGAGCCGATGCGTGGGATTTTTAAGAATCTCCTTTTCGAGCCCTTGAATTTATGTAGCTTCTGTTGCTCTTTCCGTACAACCTTTTCACGTTCCAGGCGTGTTATCGTTTCCAAACTCTCCACAAATAAAGACAAGTCCTCTGGCGAAAAGTACTGCGTATCAATTCGGAATCTAGAGGCTTCCACTATCGTCACATTCAAGAACGTGCTATTGGCCATTTTTATTAAAAATTCTTTGCGTAATTTGTTCAGCTTTGAATCGCAGTGTGTAGTGATGTATAGGGATGCTAAATTAAAACTGTCAAGAAAGTGCAAGTGCCGCTTGGTTTTATACTCAATTTCTGGCCTGCGTCCGCTTCCGCTTAAGCAGCAAGAGCAGGTAACAAAATGATGCTGTACCCGAAATATTAATGATTCCGTGTTAATCCATAATCTCATATCCGTTCTCGCGTTTACTACCTGTTTTTAAATCCTTTTTGCTTTGTAAGTGGCCTCTTTTTAACGCGTATTAGAGAGACCGACCGTGACCGTTCTTTTCTATTTTCCCCAGCTACCTATGAAATGTCATGTTTGTCTTCCAAGTGTCATAAGTGATCTCATAAATCTGCAAAACGATTTTAAATTGCCTGAAAATTATCTTTAACGAGTTTTCCTGGAAGTAAAATTGTTTTCATTTATTTAGGTTTTCAGGGAAATTTTTCTGCGCTGCCATAAAATTCTTCAACAACAGATGACGATTTTACGCTTTGGTTAGCGCTAATTAACACGTGGCACCACATAACACATAAAGACCTCTGCGGACGGCTGGCTGCTTAAGTATATCTCGTTAGCGTTTCTCGCTTAATATTTCTTAAGAAGACCTTGATGATGATGACCCTCTATCAGACTGAAATTGCCTCCAGGAATTTTGCAATTTTCCAAGCAATATAAGTGCTACATTGGTATTAAGTATGCTAATCATGGAAGCCTACAGACGTCTACAATAAGGACTAAGCGTGGTTGGATTGATTGAATTACTTTACCGTTCAAATTAGTTGACAAAACTGTCTAGGCAAAGGTTTTTAAGGACTGATCAGTCTCCATATAATAACAGTGTACATTAATATGCAATCCAATCCGTCGGAAACATTCGCAAATTGACGAGTGACTGGTAAGTACAGACATCATTTGACATACAAATGCGCTGCTATTATTCTAGAGCCCCTGACATCATATTCAGACCCCCAAATCCTATAGCATTCAATAGTACACCACGTTCAACTTGTCCTTTTCAAGTAATAATAGAAAGTAACTCTTTTAATCGGCCCTAAAGTTGCCGTCGAGTTAGGTCTAGAGCGGAGCAATTCGTCAACTCATTTCTTAAATTCAAATCCCCGATGTCCGCCCGCATCTATATCACTTTGTCCGTAAAAACAGTACGGGTTTATTCAATTCCAGTACTCTCATATTAACCAAAATGTAATGTGTTGGCTGCCAACACGAATTCAAATGCGCCCGTGGTGCTATGATTTTACATTGCAGTCAGTAAGCTTCCTAAGTGGCCAAGATCTTCGTTTGAAAACTGTGGCAATGCTTCAATGGACCATTTTAACAAAACTATCGTTCCGATCTCACCCAAAAGTGCCCTAATTTTCAGTTGAAACTGTTATTGAACTTGAATTTTAACTGCAATGCTGTATACATACATAATTGGTCATTACAACCCTTCAGTCAGGATTACGACCTAGCTTCTCACACCACTTATGTTGCAATGCTGTATACTGAGGTTAATTGACCGTCAAAAAATTTTGTTGTGTTTTTGAAGGGCTTGGTAGGCAAACTAAGCTTGGCTAGGGTCAAATTCAAAATTTTACCTTATAGCGCCCACAATTAGACGATCTGAAGGATTAAAAGCTCACAAATCATCATTTTTGACCACCTAAAGCCAACGATAATTACTATGTCACAATGGAGCTGATCCTCTGTGGCCATATTCTTGATTAGCACGTGTAATGAAAATAGTTTTATTACTTGAAAAAGTTAATCTCTCTCAGCCGGCTTTGGCCAATTTAATCTGCCTCTAGCCCCTATACAATGGTAGCGTTTTGTTTAAATTCCGGTACTATGGTTGGAAGTTGTTTGCATACCTTACGCTTTTGACGCCAATTGATTATCATGCTTTACTGCCTATGGTTTTCTGCCATTAGATTAAGAGGCCCTACATTATGATTCGTTTTCAACACTGGGATTATGGGTGAAAGTTTTTTATTGGCACCAGGTTGCAATTGATTATCATCCGTTTCATTTGATGTCCTTTTAACAGTAAGAGAACGTTTTCTTTGGTAGACAGAGAGGCCCTCGTATTTGACAGTTTCTTAGGCTCTTTCAAAATCGAATCTGAAACTGAACGATTATTAGCTCTTCCTAGCAATGGAGATTTGTCCGTAGAGCAAAGGTTTCAGAGAAAAAGGCCCAACAGTGTAGCAATTCAGTAATATTGTTGCTGTCGAATTTATATACTCTGCAGGTGACTCCATGAAAGGGGGAATTTTTAGGCAAAAACCCGACTTTTTCACAATTTTCTAAAAGAAAATCTGTTCCACAATTGACTGAATCTGGGTATAAACTTATAGGAATGGAAGATTCTAGGTTTATCCCGTTCATGCATTGTCTAAATGACGTTCGGAGACCTCTGACTCCATAAAAAAGCAATATTTGGAGGAAAAAAATACGAATTTTATAAAATTTTCTTAAAGAAAAATTGTCAAATGGCGTCAGAGATGTTTACAGCGAGTGGAAGAGCTATGATAGAGCACGTAATTCTGTTTTAAAAGTTTGAACATAATGCCTACCTGCCCTGTGCCAATCAAACAAAATTGATTTGAATAAATTCTTTAGAAACTGAGAATATGTAAGAATACCTTTCATTGTTTTATTTTGTATCTACACTGCAGCCATAACAATTAAAACGTCTGAATGCATCCAATACTACTTGTCAGTGTCTATACACAATATTTTGACATTTCTTTGATGTCCATATGTGAGTAGGTGTGTAATTGTGACATTTTCGAAATATTTACTTTATTATGACAGATTTTCATTACGCACACAGCCAAGAGAAAAGTGCAATGTATTCATATGATTTTATATTGTATGCTGTATATGTACAGTGAGCGTCAAAAGAAACTGTACACTATGGATAAAATTCTAACAATCACGTAACTCTACTTTTACTACTTAACACGTTCACGCCGGCGCTTTAATTCATGGTTGTCGCCTACGGGCGGCTGTTATATGTATTTATAAGACGTTATTAATTAAAATTATTATTATTGTTATTAAAAATAAATGCTTTTAAGAGAACGTGGAGTTCGCGTATTTTTTTCGACAGCCGAAGTGTTAAAGGTCTAAATATTTGGTATTACGTATCGTCTAATAACTTGATCAATTGCAGTTAAGTGCGGGCCACCGGTGGTACACGCCGCCCGATAAGGCAGTCTAGTGCGGGCCACCGGTGGTACGCGCCGGCGTGAACGTGTTAAGGAGAGTGCCTGAAAAAATTTACAATATTTCGAAATTTGTTGTAATTTTTTTGTTTCAATTTTAAAAACTGGCAATGAAACAATTTTAAAATAAAAATAACGGTAATTTATTAATGTATATTTTTTTAATGTACAGTTTCTTTTGACGCTCACTGTATGTACATACATACACATGTTATGAAATTAAGTAATTAAATGCCAAAGTAATTTAAAAATAAAAAAAAATTTAAATAAATAATTGAACATAAAACAGATAGTCAAACAGTTTGACAGACAGCAGATAGGGACACAGTAAAATACAAGCAGCAGTAAAATACAACGACAACAACAACAAATATTGATACAGAATATAAATTTTTTTTATTTAAATAATAAATAAAATGAAATGTAGCCCTAAACAATTGATTATACTAATATTATGCAAAATAATCAATTTATTTCATTCTATTTATAAACAATAAAACAAAGAAGAATAAAAACAATAAAAGTTGTTGACACTTGTTAATATGATGAAACGCCCTTTATTTGAATGTTTCAAAATAAGTTTTGTAATGCACTGCTACATTTTACATTGCTGTTGACTTTAACATGCGCTGTTATTTAATGACGGCAAAAACAAAACAATTGAAATAAGTATTGAAAAAAGAAGAAAAATTCTTTGCATTACATTGACAGCATGAAATCAAATCAAATTATTTCCATCCTTTACTCCGAACACTATACAATTACAATAACAAAACACAATAACTGTCTTTTGTCATTGTATTAAACAAATATGTACTATTGATGAATGCTGAGAAGCGTTAGAGCTATGAGAGATGGATGTGCACACAAAGAGCAGGATATCTGTACATTTTAATTTGTGTTTTACAAAACCACCGAGTAGCTACAAAACAAAAAATTAACGAAGAAGAAATTTTCTCTTGCTTGTGTTTAATAACATACACACAGTAGTAGTAATTGTACTAGTAGTAGTGTTAGCAACTGTTGTTCTTTAAATTCTATTCTTCATTATATTCCCACTGAAATTATATTCTACATTGTAGTTGTTATCAATTTATTGTTCGTGCAACAGTTAACATTATGCTGACTAGACAAAAAAAAAAAAAAAACACTGAGAACACGAGGATGAGTAAGAGAGCTAGTGAATGTAGCAGCAACACGGGTTTATACCCGCTTTGTTATGAAAGTTGTTGTTTTTTTCTTCTTTATTTAACTGAAGGTTATTGAGTTTTAAGAATTTGATTTAATCGAATAGGAGGAGGAAAGGACGATAAAAACTGAAATTGATAAATGAAGTGTAAATTGTTGTTTGTTACTCAATTGTTAACAAAATGTATAGAGATCTGGAGATAGTGACAACACAACAAAACATAATTGAGTGAAATAAAGACAAGGATGTCTGTTCTTGTGTTGTTTGTGTAGAGTTGCTCATTTCTAATAAACGTTTTATATATTTTTAGTATAGTGGGCGAGAAACAGAGAGAGCGAGAGAAAGAGAAGGCATGACAACATTGTAGTTTTTGTGATTTGAAATGAAAATAAAGGAAAATCAAGACTGTTTAACTGATTAAAACTGTATAAACCTGGTGAGATGAGCTTTACGAGTACACATATAAGTATGTCTCGTTACTGTTATTTTATTTTTTTTTTTTGTTGCTCTTTTGAAATGATTGGAAAAGAAATGAACAGTTTATAGCAGCTAACTTAGACAACATAGTTAGAGAGAGAGAGAGCAAAATAAAGAGTATTATGTGATGTTTTTGTAACGCAGGCTATTTCACTTGCCTGCCTGTTTGCATGGAAAACACAAACAAAAACACTCAATTTTGTTTGTGTTTCCCTTATAAACAGGCAGGCAAGTGAAATAGGCTAATAGGCAAAAACATCACATTAAACGATGGTACCATGTGCGTATAATCGATTGTTTTATGAACGATATCTGTAAGAAGGTGTAAATTATTATTTGTTATTGTTGTAGTTGCACAATAACAACACAAAATATAAGTAAGTAAAGTCTCGAAATTACTCGAAAAGACGATGATTTCAGACGAACGTCTGTTATGTGTAGAACAACAAATAAAAAACTCAATATTGTTTAAAAAATAATCAATTTTGCCTATAAGACACTCAATTTTGTTTAAAAACACTCAATTTCGTTTCAAAAATACCAATGTGCTGTTTCTGTAATACAAACAACAGAACACAAACAAATTTGAGTGTTTTTGTTTGTGTTTTCCACGCAAACAGACAAGCAAATAAAATCGGTTGCCATACAGGAGCAGGCCTTAAATTTTGTTATAAAAACACTTATGTGATGTTTTTGTAACACAGGCTATTTTACTTGCCTGCCTGTTTATATGGGAAACACAAACAAAATTGAGTGTTTTTGTTTGTGTTTTCCATGCAAACAGGCAGGCAAGTGAAATAGCCTGTGTTACAAAAACATCACATTAATTTTGTTTAAAAAAACACTCAATATTGTGTAAATAATCTCAATTTTGTTTAAAAACACTCAATTTTGTTTAAAAACACTCAATATTGTGTAAAAACCTCAATTTTGTTTAAAAACACTCAATTTTGTTTAAAAACACTATATTTTGTTTAAAGACACTCAATTTTGTTTAAAAACACTAATGTGATGTTTTTGTAACACAGCCTATTTAACTTGCCTGCCTGTTTATAAGGGAAACACAAACAAAATTGAGTGTTTTTGTTTGTGTTTTCCATGAAAACAGGCAGGCAAGTGAAATAGGCTGTGTTACAAAAACATCACATAAATTTTGTTTAAAAAACACACAATTTTGTTTAAAAACACTCTATTTTGTTTAAAGACACTCAATTTTGTTTAAAAAACACTCTATTTTGTTTAAAAACACTCTATTTTGTTTAAAAACACTCTATTTTGTTTAAAAAACACTCAATTTTGTTTAAAAAAACACACAATTTGCTTGTGCCTTCCATATAAACATACGTGCGGCCCTAAAAGCCGACTACGATGTATTGAAATAACCGAGAGAGAAAGAAAATGGAAGAAAATGAAAACATTTTAGTACGTTGTACCAGTTAGAAACAGAACGAAGCAAAATAAGGAATATTAGGCAAGATCACGAGAAAATTTCATACTATAAACGGTAAAAACCTGATGGGACGTAGGCCAATAGTTCGTGAGTGAGTGAGCTTGTGTTCTTTGTAGTAGTGTAACAGATCCACGACCCTCACTCTATTAGACTAGCACATAACCCACTGCACTACTAGGACGCCCAAAATTTTGACAGGAGTCAATTTAAAGATGACTGTTCATCGATTCAGCTTTGGCAAGGCACACGGCTGTTGAATAGCTTTCATTTGAAATGTTATTTCATCTAAGACATTGACTGTACCGTTACAATTCTGTTATTATTTTAAAACTTAAAGAATGTTTTGCTAATCTATGAGTGGAGCACTCACACTGCACTTGCAGAAAAACAAAAACAAAAATTATGGATAACTCATGGCAATAAAAAATTACTGTTTTTGGAAAGAAGAAGAAAACACATACAACAACGACAACAATAACAAGAAAAAGTGCAAACATTTTTGTAAACAATAAAAACGTATATTCGTTTAAATTTTAACACACACAAAAAAATATTTCCAAGCAACAAACGTACAGAAAAAAAAAATTATAAGAACAATGAATGCCTCTTTTTGTATTTAAAGTAGCCAGAAAACAACAACAACAATGGAAAAAAATTGTAAAACCGCTTGCATTTTAAAAAGAAAAATGTTTTGATTTTATTTTCCTTTTTTTTTATTATATGTATTGTGTGTCTGGCGTTTCTTCTTCTTGTTTCTGGATTCGCATACAAAACACACACATTGTTTAACAGGCAGACAGGCGAGCAATTTTTCTTTTAAGGGTCATCATTTTGAAAGAATTTAATTCTTCTCTATAGAAAATAAATTACAATCCATCATCTCCTTCCTCTCTCCTTATAAAAAGGAAACCAAAAACAACAAAATACCGACACACTTCTTGGTATCTGTCTTTAAGAGAGAGAGAGAAAAAAAACGAAACAAAACGAAGCTTCATTATTTTGTTTTCCTTAAAATTAAAACGTTTAATTGAGTGACAGCAGCAAATAGAGGGGAGATGTGCATGTGCAAGTGTGAATGTGCGAGTGTTTGTGTGTTTATAAAATATCCAAAAGAAGGAATCATTTAAATTTCAATTAATGCCAATGAGATTAAACAATTATTCAATAGACAAGAGAGATCTAAACGAACATTAACGACTTCAAAAAGAATTTTACATATGCACCCATACCCATACATATACACGTGCACAATATGTTCTTATATGCTTACTTATACAGTAATAATCAAGATGAGTGCTTAGTGAGAAAAGTCTCCCACTCTCTTTCCCCTCTCAAACTTTAATTGATTCAAGTGTTGTTGTTTTTATTTATTTCGATGTTTAAGATGTGGGCTGTTTGTTATTGTTTTTATTTTCAATTTTCTTAAGAGTTCTTAAGTTCATTTTCGTTCAATTTGTGCAACACAATTGTTGCGTTGCATTCAATTGTATTCAATTTATTTTAAGAAGTTTAAATATATTTTTACTTGCTATTGTTGTTATTATTGTTTTTGTTTTTCTACTTATTTAAAGTGCAATTTGTTTTACAACACATTATTTTTCTCGAGTGTATTGTATTCATTAAATACCCGTAGGATTTTGTACGGGTTAATGTAAACAAAAATTCTACTCGAAGAGAGAGAGTCTGTGAGATTAGCGATGCTTTCTTGTTGTGCAAGTGAAGATGAGTGTGTAAGCAGAGTTGTATTTTGCTTAGGTATGTTTTAAGAGGGATGCTAATAAAGGAAGTTTATTCTGTGTCTTAAACTAAGTTCAGTTGTCCTTAAAACAAACTAGACATCAACCGAATCTGAAGAAAGGCTTAGAAAAGTTTGATTTACACAGTTCGAACGGAGTTAACCATTTTTCGGTTGCATAAGTAATATTAAATGTAAGTCAGCGTAGTCTAATACGAAGTGTATTGGCTTGTAAGAGAAGAGCTTGTGCAGCCCTTGCGCTGACCAACTTCTTCCTTTTCCCTGATTGTGGAGGAACTTGGTCAGTACAGGGACTGCGTTCACCCGTGGCATCACAACGGGCCGCTATGCGTGCTCAAGTGAGCTTTGTGACATCAGAGCTACCACTCCGACCTAACCTAACCTAAGAGAAGAGTCCGTATTTCAAACCTTTGCTGAAACAACACGAACGAAACGAACTTCGGCGACTTCCCCCTAGCAGTCTTCTGATAAAAACTCTTGAAATAATTAAAATTGTCAATGAAAACTTTTGCAAATCTGTTGTTCGGAATAAAAATTATCACTAGCAACAACATAGTCGATCGTTTTGAGAGTTTTCAATCTTTATTTCCCACATATCAGGCGGTAAATCGGCAATAACATAAAGAATGTGGATTTTCAAATGCTCCATCGTTAGGGGATTATCCCGCTAGCAACGGTCTTTGAGGTGTCAAACCACATAATCTTGGTGAACAATTGACATTGCCAAAGCGTGATGTTATTCCTTATGAAAACTTCTCATGCAATGAAGCCAAAATGGATTGTGTTGTGTGAATCTTAACAAGCCGTACAGACGTTATTGTCTGCTAACATACATATATCCATAACGCTTTGAGTTGACCTTAACGTTTCTGCCAAAGTCATTTGCGAAAATATATAGCCTAGATATACCTCTAGACCATAATGAGCACCATACAGTCACTTTTCCGGATGCAATGGCTCTTCCACAATCACTTATTGGTTCTCAGAGACCCATATGCGATAAAATTGGTTGTTGACTTAACCACCGTGTGAGAAATGAACGAAATTATTTAGGGATGCAGAGGCTTTTCCACAATCACGTCGAGCATCCCCATGTGAGATAATTTTGCTTGTTAACGTAGCTACCGTGTGAGAAATAATCCTCATCGCTGCAGAAAATTTTATTGAAAAAATCAACATTGAACGCCTGTTGCTCTAACATCCAATCATCATATTATAATACGGCAATGTAAATGGATAACTTTAATTGGCCTTTATATGGATGGACGAGCAAATCCAAATGCAAAATATGCCATTAAGAGCTGTAAAATAGGCCCAATTGCTGAGAACATTGTGGAATTGACAAATTTGAACACATTTTCTCTAAAAGAAGTGATATTCTCGGCACTAAGTACATTGCAGTGATGCTCAGGCCTGACGACATCTGTAATGCGCTATCAATGACATCAAATTTCTTCTGTATTCCTCATACTGTAAGAGAATTATGCCAACCATAATTGACCATATTTGAATTCATTTCATTTCTAAATTTTTCCTTAATATTTTTATCATTAATTTGTGCTATAATAATTACGCTTTAGATAATAAAGCTTAATGCATTAGAAAATAATTTTTTGTGCGTTTTCTTTTTATAAAACTTTGCTTCCCCCTTTGGCAAAATATTTGATAAGTTATCATGCCAATGGCTCTGTTTTTAAATGCCACAAAACAGTAATTTATTAATTAAAAAAAAAAAATTAAATTATCATGTAATGAGTGGTGGTGGTGGTGGTGGCCGGCCGGCCGGTTGGCCTTGACTTTGAAGGCGATAACAAAAAAATATTTAAAAAAAAAAAACATGAAATAAAAGCAATTGAATTTTAAATTTGTATTTTTAAAAAAACAATAGAAATATTAATTTTTATAAAAAAAAATTGTTTAAAAAAAATTTAAACAAAATTGGCAATTTACCAAATTTTAAAAAAATTGCTCAAAAAAAATAATTTTATTAAGCAAATATTTTAAGTTTTATTGATAATAATTTCTTAATAAAGAAAAAAAACTAATTTCTTTAATAAATTTTCATTTAAAATCTCCTTTTATTTTTTCTTTTATAATACCTAAGGTGAATTTAATTTTTATCAATAATTTCATTTTAAAATTATAAATTCTCATAAAAATCTATTAAAACAACCCACACTTTCCTGTCTGAAAGTGTGTTTCTATGCCAAAGACATGTGCTGTTTTTCATTTTTTTTTTATTTTGTTTTTTATTTTCATTTTATTTTTTATTTTTTGTTTATTTTAATCTCCAAAAGTCACTCATCTTTTTAGAATTTATGCAAATATTTATTTATTAAAAAAAAAACTACTTCTTAAAGTAATTTTTCAATTGATTTTTTGCTTTTTGTTTACACACACAGACTTTAAATAATTATTTTAAATTTATCTTTAGATTCTCGTCAATCAAAACCCACTTGTTCTTTAGCATTCAGAGACATTTATTTGCGAAATAAAACCCACACTTTTATTGTAAATATACATATTTTATTGCTTTAAAATCCATAAAAAAAATTGATTTCAAAATTGAAATACGCTTTTTTTTCAGTGTATTATTATTCAAAATAAACCGTTCATTAGAATATTGAGTCATATGGAAAGAAAGAGAGAGAGATAGAGAGTGTTGCACCTTAGTAAAGCGACAGTGTTGCCACTTCAGCCTGCATATCATTATGTTTATTACAGTGATAGTAACAACAGTGGTAATTCAGTAGATTTATCACAAGTAAATAGATTGGTGCTCTCATCTTCTTTCTTATAATCCACATGTCTTCCACGCCCGACAAACACCTCTAGGGCAAGTTATCCATTACGAGGCACTCATTGACAAAGGTAAGATGGATTAATGAGCCCACTTATAGAGATAACAGACAGATCTGACTCGATATGGATATAGCCAGAACAGAATTTGCATTGAACCTATCAAGATTCTATCTTAATTCTATCTTGCCTCTAGAGACTGGGGAATCACGTCAGGAGACTAGGAATATCTTATAACAACTTTTGTAGAAGCTGCAAAGACAAAGAAGAAGGAGACCACAAAAATTCTTTTGTGTCACTGTCCGGCGCTTGGGAACCTAAGAATTCTTAGACAACCAGAAATTAGTGACAACACGTGTCTAGCCAAAGAAGAAATCTAGACGAAGAAGGAAGAGACCACAGAACATCTTCTCTCTGACATTGTCCCACGCTTGGTAACCTAAGAAAAAGAATTGTTGAACAACCAAAAATTAGTGACAACACATGTCTAGCCAAAGAAGAAATCTAGACAAAGAAGAAGGAGACCCCAGCACATCTTCTCTCTGACATTGTCCCACGCTTGGTAACCTAAGAAAAAGAATTCTTGGACAACCACAAATAAGTCGCAACACTTGTCTAGACTAATAAGATTTGAGAAAAATCCTTTGCCTTAATAAGACTCGCAGGATGGTTGTGCGATGTCAACCAGGAGCCACAACTATATGGCGGAATAGTTAATATCGGTGTTCCAATGGCACCCTCTAATACCCAAGTAAACTGTGTCCATTAGATCCCGCGTCCTGTAGGTTTAACCTAAGCAGCCCTTAAAGCCAACAGAATCCATCTCATTAGTTAAATTCCACCAGATTTATGGGCCAAGGACGTGGAAAATTAGGCTCCACGCAGAGGAAATTCTAGAGGACATTCGAACGATGTTATATTCCATACACACAAACCTATGTACATAATTGGTCATTACAACCCTTCAGTCAGGATTTCGACCTAGCTTCTCACACCACTTATGTTGTGTGCGTTAATTTTATACATGAGTGGCGGGACCTACAGTTTAAAATCGATTCCGAACAATAGATTTTTGAGAAACTTTTTCATGGCAATTTTATTTACTCTTAGAGAGGCAGCCGAGCCGAAAGAAATTGTTTTTCGTTGGAGATGCCTGACCTGAGGATTGAAACGTGGCCTCACGTCTAATAAGCCTACACACTACGTACTAGACAACGGCGACTTCATATTCCACACACAATGGCATCTTTTAAACGAACAAAAATCCTCTGTACAGTGCACTTGTACCTTTCTACGCCCTTTTCAAATATACAGCTATGGACATTAAATTAGCACAAAACTTCATTATAAAAACAATCAGATTTTTTATAGTATTTTAGGTCTATTCATAAAAAATTTTAAACATAGAAACTTAAGATGCATATCCTTCTTTAAAAAAAAAAACAAAAATTTTGGCGAAATTGCCAATCGTCTGCTCATAAGACCTGCAACATATCAAACGCTAGATTTTGGCTGGACAGTAAACTAGCAAAAATTAAAATTTCTGGAATAAAAATAATATATTTTAATAAATAGTAAAAATATTAATGTTTTCAGTTTATTTGATCAATATTTAGTAGAGTAGCCTCTATTTTCAAGCACCACGTGGCATCTAAGGGACAAAGTTCTTTGGAAAAGATTTTTGGGAATCGAGTACCAAGCGTCCCATATTCCAATCCACAAATCGTTCAAATTTTTATACTTTTGTTGAGCAATAGTACATTTCACATCGTTTCAGAGGTTTTCTAACGAGTTTAAGTCAGAACTTTGCGCCGGCCAGTCTAAAAAGGGAATGTGCACTTTATAAAGTCAATCCTTAGCCAGTTTAGATGTGTGTTTGGGGCCACTATCTTGCAAAAATATGAATAAAACTGGCATGTATTTAAAAGCTTATGGTTCCATTTTGTTCTCTAGAATGTCCAAATACTGATAACGGTCCACGTTTTCATTAATTTTCACAATGAGACCTACACCGTGCCATGGAAATGCTCCCCACGTCACTTTGCTTTCTCGACCATGCGTTATGATCCTTTGAGTAAAGCGTTGATTTAATTCTGGCCGTTAAACAACCACTCTACCATCTGGTCCCATACGATTTAGCATTGTTTCATCACTCTAAAATATTTTTTCCAGAATGGGAGATTTGTACCCTTGTGGGTGCGAGCAAACGTTAAACGCTTGACTATATTTTTCTTTTGGTAGAAGTGGCTTCTTTCGGCAAGAGCGTCCAAAGAGCTTTCCGTGATTAAGACGTCATCGTATGAGCCTGTCCGATAAATTTAACCTAAATTGAGAATTAATTTCGTTCAAAATATCGCGTGCCGACATGAAAGGCTCCTTCTTTGACTTCCGGACAATAGCACGGTCCACGAATTCGGTTGTTTCCTTGACACGTGGCTTTCGTTTTTTGTTTTCTGCGACATTATTATGTTTGCATTGAAGGAAATGATCACGTTATAAATCATTTTTCGCGAACAATTCGAAATTTCGGCAATTTCAGCCATCATTTCACAAGTCAACGATAACGAGCTTCTCCTCTGGCGAGCAATCTTTTCAACATCCCATTTTTTAAAAAAAATTACTATAAATGCCATAAAATTAAAAGAATATACCGTAAGAATAAAAATACTTGAACAAAGCTTGTACCTATGTGCGTTGTGCTAATTTACTGTCCAGCTCAAATTTAGCTACTGATACAAATTAGCAGTCAAAACAAAAAAATTTTACGATAACGGTAATATTTTTTGTTAAACAACAGCTAGATGTCATTGTGCAACATTCCAGACCAAAACAATTGGCCTAATTAGGATACAAATAAGAAAAAATTCACAATCAAACTATGTACATATATATGAATTTTGTGCTAATTTAATGTCCATGGCTGTATATTACGCACTCAGGATTTCATGAGATATGGCAAGACTGTCGTAATTACTAAACCTCGCGATTAAATATCAAACTTGTTCGATGAATGGAGTCTTATTATTAAAAAAAAAAAAACATTACAAAATAATTGTGTACAAAAAAGTATTAAATTGTAATTTATGCTTCTTTTGCTTTATTTATTAATCAAATAAATTTTTATTATTTTAACCCATTTGTTTAGTATTTGTTCTATAAATATGTACATATGTACATATATATGTGCACATAATTTCTCTTCGTATTACACTTTTTAACACACAAATTATTATAATTGTTATATGAAACGCATGTAAGTGCATATACCAAAGTGTGTATGTATACAAGTGTTATACACACTAAAACAAAACAAAAATGAGTTCATTGAACGCCATGTTGCTTAATTATAATAAGAACATCAGCGAAAAAAAAACAACAATAACAACATTAATTGTAGTGTGAAGGAGAAGAACTATGCAGACCAATTTACTACCGACACAGCAATTTTTATTTTAAACACTATTTTTGTTTTTGTAAAGAGAAACAAAAACAACGAAAAAAAAACATTACGACAGAAAAGAAAAAAAATTTGTTTTAAGCACAGCGACGACGAGTGAATCTTTTGTTTTTGTTTCATCATGTAAATGTGTTATAAACACAACACACACACAAACTTTTACAATTTATGTTCATCTCTACTTAAATTATGTTTAATAAAGAAAATGATTATCATTTAATAATGATAATATGCATTATATGACCATAGCATAGTAAAATTATAAAAGAACAGTTAGATCATCATGTCTACAGACAAGACAACTAACAACAACAACAATACAACAACCAGATTATATAAAATTGTATGTTTACATTGCTAGCATATGAGATCATAGTTGTTAAAACTCTTTTTTCTCAGTCTTTCTTATTTAGCGAGTATGGTGTTACGAATACAATGTTGAAAACTGTTGTTGTTTTTTAGAAAGAAAACAATGGATGCTTATTTGGTGCAGTTGTAAAAGCATTGTTGATGGTTTTTTCTCCATTTTTCAATATTTTCTTAGTAAATCTTAACCACAGATGTTTAGTCGGTCATAAGAACGAATTTATTTAATGTTTATGTTTAAATTCTTAAATTTTTAAGAAAATTTCAATACAATTTAAATGAAATCATACGATTTATGTCAAATTCTTAGTAAAAAAAAAATCATTTTATTACAGAGAAATAAGAAAGTCTGGTATTTTGTTAATGTATACAAGATATACATACGTAAGAGGGTTGCCAGCTGGTTACTTTTTATTGAAAGTTCTAAACACTCCAGGCGTAAGCTTCTGCAATCTTACTTACTTATTTAATTTGTATTTACAAGCATTTAGCCAGTATTACAACCTAGCTTTTCAAACCACCCACATTATCCATGAGTGCCGGAACCAGCTATTTAAAGTAGACTTTGGAAAACAGATTTTTTTTATTTTACTTTCAGAGTTTTCACCAGAATACTTCCTCCTTACAGTGACTGAAGAAATATTTATTTCTGAGCCGGGTTTAAACCACAGCTAATAAGCCAACCTACTAGACTTCTAGTTTCTGCAGTTAGTTTGATCAAGTAGTTTGCACAAAATTATTGTGATTTGTTTAAGTTTTATAATATCTCTTGAATGAAAAATGTTTGTGGAGTAAAATGTCATAAACTTTAGAGGAAAAGAATCTCAAGCCCGTAGACATTGGATGTAATAACAAAACCGAGGAACTGACAAAGACCACAGGAAGGAAAGATTCAATTCAATTCATATATGAGATTGACATTCCTTTACATAGGACCTCTTAAGCAAACTTCATTCATGTGCAAAGGAAAGATGGGATAATAAACCCACTTACAGAGAGAACAAACAGATTCCATCCGATATGTATATATGCAGAACAGAATTTACGTTAAAGCTAACCAGAATCCATCTTAAAAAGTTCATATCAATTATAATGGCACACTGATTATCAGGTAAACAAGTTTGGAGGCTGGTAATACCTCATAATCACTTCTGCGGAAGCTGTAACGTTGAGGGAAGAAAAGAACAACACAGAACATCTTCTCTTGACGTTTCTGACATGGATAGCTGAATAGATTGTTGTCGATGTAACAGCACTGCTGTACCCAGAAGTATTACTCTGTGGAAAAAACTTACGGTTGATACAGCTTTCACTGGGTTGGCATCGCTTAACATTAAAATTATAAACAAAAACACAATAACAAACACCAGCATAAAAAATGGTAAACAAGTAAACAAAAATACAACAACAAACACTATAAGAATAAATGTAAACAAAATACAACAATAATGGAACGAACATTTATAGAGATTTCTATAAGGCGAACCAATGAACATTCGCCTTCAAGAACATTCATTAGACTGTTTACTCTGCCATATAAAAGGCAAGGCAAAGCAGGCGAATGAGTTAGGAAGTTCAGTCAGTTTTGTGTGAAGACGCTGTAAGTTTGAAGAGAGTAATCGTGGTTTGTAGATCTGTCGTATAATTGCTTAGTAATTGTTATTGTTTATGCAAAGGGTGTAAACAGAGGAATAACAAAGAAGAGCAATTGTTGTTGTTTACATCAAGTTGTGAAAAGTGGTACACAGAATTGTACGAATAATAAAGAATTTTATATGAAACTAAACACAAACTTATTATTATTTTATTTGCAATTTACGAGCTCATATTTTAAACGTTTTTAAAAGGTAAAAACGTAACAATATGGAAACGTTTTTTGAAGCATTTAAATATGTGGCAGGTATAGCCTGTCAATGTCGAATTTTTGGCATAGAGTATGTTTGCGGCCGACACTCGACATATTTCCACTTAAGGGGTTAAACTGTAATGGATATTTAATAGTTAAAATAGTTATTAAAAAGAGAAATAAATAAAGAAATAGAGAAGAGAAAAAAACCTATTAAAAATATAATTTCAACTTCAACTTTTTCAATATACAGTTTTTTTATGGCTTTGTTTACCACCAATGATAATAAATATTCAAATACACGTTTTTTAATGCAGATTGTTAAATAAAATATTTATGATCATAAATCAAATTCAAAAAGTTAGTCTGTTTATAACAAACTGACTTCCCCTTTTATCCCTGACCTCTGTAGGAAAGGAGGAATGAATGATTGAGTGAGTGAGTGAGTGAATGAATAAGTGAATGAATGACATAAATTTTGTTTTTAAGCTGGGCATCATGCTATTGTCGACAAAATAATGATGATTTAGAAAACAAAAGTTTTAACTACAAAAACTACGAAAAAAAAATATTGAAAATGAAAACTTCAAAAATAATTGCTGAAATGTGACTGATGCTAATGATAAATGTCAGAAGTCAACAACAAAAAATATAATAATTTTTTATTATTTCAAACAAAATTACTGTCAGCATTATTGTTTGAATAATAACAACAACAAAAAACTGAAAATTTAAAAAATATTTTAATTTGCTTTCATATTAACTTGGAGTTAAAAAATATCGTTCGTTTTGAATTTGAAGGACTAAATACTCATGACCAAATCAAAACGATTGGCGAGGGTTGGCTATGGTATTAAACTTCCTCGTAGGCTGTCTCACTCTAGTCAAAAGTCATGGCCAAACAAAAAAAATCAATTGATTTACTTGGACAATCAGGGAGGCGGCGATTAAGCCGCTAACGCACGTATTATCTACATCCGTACTTACCATTGAATATCGAACATATCTTAGGGAAATTTTAAATCATTCAAACGTAACCGGGACATAGGGATATCATTGCAATCTGCATAACTGGGCAAAGTAGTTACGTAGCTCGCAATCTCCGACATGTTACATATGTACATAAATGGTCATTACAACACTTCAGTCAGGACTACGACCTAGCTTCTCACACCACTTAGGTTGTGTGTGTTAATTTTATACATGAGTGGCGGGACCTACAGTTTAAAGTCGACTCAGAACGACAGATTTTTGAGAAATTTTTCACGGCAAAATTATTTACTCTCAGAGAGAATTATTTACTACCGAGAGGATGCCGCCGAAGAAATATTTTTTCATATTTTTCGCTTTGATGTTTGATCTGGGGTTTGAAACGTGGCCTTACGTCTAATAAGCCAACGCGACTTCCCACTTTTATGATTAAAGGCCTAAAATTCCATTATATTTCGGAAATATTGACCGAAACTCGCCAAATGGCGTTTAGATGGTGCAATTGTCGAACCGCATGGTGGGGGTTTCAACACTTCTCTGACAATTGCTTTCAATGAAAAGCGTACCACGTAACGGGAATTGCCATTTTTTATTATATTTTGTCCAGTTTTTAAGGTTAGATCAGAACGATAGCTTGTTCCGAAGTGAAATTCAACATCGTACAGTTCTTGTAGCAACCCTTAGGACTTAAAAGGATAAAAAAAAAACACTATCATTGCACTACCGAAAAATGCTGTCTTAGTTTTGTCCAAAATATCATCACCCAACGTCTGTTGACTATATTTAGGATGACCTTAGGGGTCGTCATAATCATTGCTTTCAAAGGAAACATAATGTTCTAAGGAAGGTAAATTTAGACTAGTCTGTGATGTCTCCTTGATTGAGCAAAAAATCCAGAAATAATTTTGCTTTAGAGGACGTCCTGCATTTACGACTACGTTGACTTTTTCAGTCCCCATTGCTATTTGGAAACATTAAACGTATGGCAACGTATCAAAGCAAGTAATTTAAGGTTGAATAAAATGTTTAAATAAAATTAATTGGACCCAGTTATAGGCCACACCATAATGGGAACTTTTATTGTGTAATTTCGTAAAGTGAATCATTTTTTAAATAAATTTTGCATGTTTTTTGTTCTTTTTTTTTTTTTGGCAATTTGTTTAGTTGGCTAAAAACAAAATGTTTAGTTTTGTTATTGATGTTGCTGTGGTTGTTGCATTTTTTGTCTATTTAAAACAAAATATCTTTAACATGACTAAACAATACGGCCCAAAAACTAAAGTTTCTTTACGTTTTTTTTTTAGACCCCTTAGACGACGACAGCCAGCCTACATTTGGCAACGGTGTCTCCAATTTTCGTTGCGTTTGTTCGTTGGTGGTGATGCTGGTAAAAGTTTGAGGCTGTTTTAGTTCATTGGCTTTTATGGGGGGCCACAATAAAACACAACTCGTCAGCAACAGCAACAGCATCACTATCAGCTTTAACAAAAACTCACAATATTTGGTAACCTAAATTTGTTTTTTCCTTTTTTTTTTTTAACTGCAAATAAAAATCATTTTCACAAAGAAAACCAACATCTGTTGTGGGGGGAAAAAAGTACTTTTTATTGGATACTTAAAGACTTAAATGCCGCACAAGTTATGTATGCCTCTCTAGGTTTTAAATTTTTTAAAATATCACCCACTTTATGTTTTAAGTCCTGTTGTTGAAATGTTTTCGTTTTTTATTATGAGAGAAAGTGATACTAAATGAAAAGGGGGTTTGAATTTTTAAAATGTGTAGTGAATGCGGACAGTGTAGTAGGTTGAGGAATTGCCTTCCCTGAAGAGGCTTATGAAGTCGCCGTCATCTAGTAGGTAGTGTAAGGTAAGTAAACCAACAACAACATCAATATGAGAAATGGAGATAGACAACTAAACGACAAACAAGCAATGTGAAGAAAATACACAAACAACAATGAAGTCGCTACAGAGTTCTCTAGAAGGCGAAACCTCGAATGTTCGTTAGACTGTTTGTGTAGGACTATAAAAGGGCAAGACAAAGCAGACGACAAGTAGTAAGAATTCAGTCAGTCTTGTGTGAAGTTGCGTGTGAAGAAAACAGTCGTGGTTTGAAGATCGCCGTTGTAAAGATCTACCGAATAGTTGTTAGTGCTTACGAGAACAGAAATGTATAGAAGTATAGCGAACAAATAAATTGTTGTAGTTATTGTTGTGTACATTGTATAAGTTTGAACAGTGGCACATAAGATAATGCGGACAACAAAGAGTTTAATTGAAACTAAACACATATTTGTTTTTACTTTGCTTGCAATTAACGAACTCATATTTAAACGTTTTTAAAAAACGTAACAATATTATAACAATGAAATATAAAAAATTGGTTATTGACCAGAAACCCATAAATTTTAAAACTATTATTCGTACTTACGAGTATAATTTTCAGTATTTATTTAAACAATAAGTGTACGTACCTGAAAATAAAAACAAAAATAAATTTAATTAATAAAAAAGTTACTAAAAAAAATGTAAAAAAAACATAAGACAACTTTTTAAGAAATATTGAAAAAAGTACTATTTAAGGTACTTTTTATAGAAAAAAAATAAAATAAACGCAACAAGAAATTTGGTTGTATTTATTGAATACATACATAATTTACATGTAATTAATTATTAATTAAAAACTAATTTATTACTGTGCTGAACAACAAATAATGATGATGCATTTATTAAAACAATTTCTAAATAAATTCTCTTCATCCTCAAGCCAAAAAAGGGGGCCACTCTATTAGATAAGCTATTAAACAAGATGGCTCCCATTGATGCAATTACACTAAGGTCTCGCTATATTGACTTCTTAGTTCATTCATTATTTAAATATTCAAAAAATTGTCTCTTATTTATAGTACACAATAATAACAACAATAATTCATTTTATAATCCAATAAATAAATAAATATTAATTACTGTGTGGTATTGTGTGTAAAAACATTACAAATAACAATCTTAAGGAATTTATTGTTTTTCCCAGCAGCATATGCATGTGTTCGTAATTCAATGTAAATTTTTATAAAAATTTATGTTCCAAATTACAGCACTGAGAGAGAGTACTGTGAGTGCCAAAAGTCAAATAGAAATTAATTTTTAATTACCATCAAGCCAAGCCAAGTCAATTTTAATTGGCAAATATTTGATGGAAGTGACCTTTTCGATACAACTGGCAAAATATTTCTTGAATCGATTAAAAATTTACATGTACATATGCATACAGTGTGAAGCAAAAAAGAACGAACACGAATACAATAACGTTTGTACCTTTTCTTAGAAGAAATTAGAAACTGAAAAGAAAAAGTGGTATTGTGAGAAATAGCAGCTGAATTCTTGAGGTTTAACTTGAACTATTAACAGAGGAATGGAAGGTGTTATCATGAGAACCCACAATTAAATTCTTTACTCAATTAAATAATACTTTACTCATTTAAATAAAAAGCTGGTAAGCCATAGACACCCCCCGGATGAAACCATGTGTCTCTTTAGCCATATTGGTCGCCTTTGGGAGCACTTCTCATCCAACATTGAAAATTATTCTAAACTAGTGAACAGTTTGGTAGTGGCAAGAAACTTTTTGATGATTTTTGAAAGAGATCTCATCAGAATGAATAAGTTGCGACGGAGGATCAAAATTTTAAAGCACGGGCCTTTCAATCCGGTTTTAGCGGAATCTATGGTCGGGGTATGTGATTTCTGAAAGATCCTATCTGTTGCGGATAATAACACGAAGCTAATAAAGCTTCGATTACTAAAGCCAGCTAAGATCGTGTCATTTTTGGAGACAGTTAGGCTAGACTCTGAAGGCAATGTATGAAAATTGCACCAGCTGAAGTACAGTCTACATCTGTGATCGGGCACTGCAACGTTAACAGGAAAGAAATCGTGAATTAGCTTTAAAGAGAGGACCGAGCGAAATGCGTTGCTCTAGCTAATGACTGTAAAAAATTCTATATTTTTGGTGTTATCGATAAATGGATCAAACAGTTAGGCTTGGCAATGTATGAGCATCGTGCCAGCTGATGTACAGTCTACATCTGTGATCGGGCACTGCGACATTAACAGGAAAGAAATCGTGAATTAGCTTTAAAGAGAGGACCGAGCGAAATGCGTTGTTCTAACGGATGACTCTGTAATAAATTCTATATTTTTGGTGTTATCGATAAATGGATCAAACAGATACATACATATGTATGTGTCATGGAGAAATATGGGAGATTGTGGAATCTGCTGACAACTATGGCCCCAGACTGGACTGTTGTAGCCTATGTGAGGAAAGCCTTTAATGGCCTTAATAAGAATATGAATAACGTGCAAAAAGGCAAGGTCTAGTACAAGGAAAACATGTATGGCTGTTTCCGAAGACGGTCGAACTTCAGACTCCCAGCTTCAGGGTAATAAGCAAACCTATCGTCTGTCAGGTTTGCTAACCTGGACAAATTCTTTCTCTTTCAGTTTCCTCTACTTCTGGTTTCTAATCACTAACCTAACCTAACATAATAGTGATCCAAAAAGGGCGTTATGTGTGCGAGTTATAAACCAGTTGGGTCCGAAATTTTTTTCCGCTAGTTTCGAAATGCAATCGCGTAACACGACGCTCGCTAGTAGTAGTTGTCATTAGGCGTAATCAATACTACAAAAAAACGTACCAGAATCACAGACCCTAACGATAGGTAGAGCGCCGTGTATATACGACATTCATTTGGAGCATCACAGCGGCTGATGTCATGTAAATATGGCAATTACTTATTAGTCCACAGAAGCCAGAGAGATGCCGCGTTTAATCGGCAGTTGTGTATACCAGAATCACAGATACCCTAATGACCCTAACGCTAGATAGGGTACCATGTATATACGACAGTTACTTGGTGCATAACAGCGGCCGATGTCATGTAAATACGGCAGTTACTTATTGGTCCTCAGAGGCTAGAGATTCCGCATTTAATCCGCAGTTATTTATTTGTTCAATATGGTCAGTCGTGTCATCGTGAAAAGTTGCAAAGTACAGTGCTGGTGTGCCTCCGCGTTAATGTTAACAAATGTAGACAATCAGCGCAATGGATCATTATTTAATTGTAATACTTTGCTTAGCCTTATAATTAGAAATAAATTGTAGATTTTCAATTTTAATTGAATTATTTTTTTCACTTGCTTGATTTCTATTGTATTTCACAATTCTTGCTTCCCGTTTCCTTTCAGTCGTTCGTTTTTTTTTTTCGATTTAAAATTAAATGTCTTAGAAGTTGAGCTGGTTGTTGCTCCATTCATAACCAGGAAATGGTAATTATTTCTAATCATACGATTGGCTATGGTGTACCATTGTACATAAAAGTACAATAAAACCAACGTTTACCTTTTTTTATTGTAAGAATGACGGAAGATTACATAAAAAAGAATTTAATTAAAGATCCAATTAGAAATATAGACGTCTGTACCAGAAATGGAAACAAATTATTTTCTGAATTTTAATATAAAACCTCTACAGCCTTATATTAAATCAATCTAGAAGGAAGGAAGACTCTTTCCAACTTCGTTGTTAAGTTGACGAAAAATGATGACTTGAAAAATCAAATTTGTAGAGGAATTACTCTGCTTAACACCCTATAATAGTACAAGAAAGACTTTAAAGCAAAATATAGGAAGAAGGTTAGGTTTAGGTTAAGTTTGAGGGGCGTGTACTTGTCATTGGAACAAGTACAATAGCCTGAGGTCAAAATGACTCATTGGAAATACGTCGTAGAGGAGACAGAGAGAGGATAGTGAAGAAGATAGGGAAATTGGAAAAGGAGTAGAGGTAGGAAAGGGAGGATAAAAGAGACTAAAGAAAAATGATGGACCACAAACATACAAGAGAGCTTGACTTCAATCTTGAAGCCCTAGCACTTCTCAACCAGCTCAACCTATTTATGAATCTATACATACATAATTGGTCATTATAACCCTTTAGACAAGATTACGACCTAGCTTCTCACACCACTCACACCACTTATGTTGTGTGTGTTAATTTTATACATGAGTAGCGAGAACTACAATTGAAAGTTGACATAGCAATTTTATTTGCTCTCAGAGTTTTTGCCAGAAATCTCCTGAGAGGAAGCCGCCGTAGGAATATTTTTTAAAATTTTCGTTTTGATGTCTGACCTGGGGTTTGAACCGTGGCCTTTACGTCTAATAAACCAACACACTACCTACTAGACTACGGCGACTTCTATGAATCTATGGAGATCTTTAATGTCGACTCTCGATAAAGACGTCAAACCTTCGAAAAAGCTTCAGAGAAGGTGTTCGATTGTTTCCAACTCCTACTCATCGCAACATACCCTGCGATCGTCTAGGATCTGTTCCAGGTCCTTGTAAGTGATCTAATCTCACAGTGCCCTGTACAGGCACAATCTGACAATATAAAGCAGTCTCCTCGACTAGGACCTAAGCGTGAACTAGAACGCCTCTAATCTCATATAATCGTGCGTAAGTAAGTCTTGTGATCCCACAATATCCATCAGTTCTCCCACTGCAATTAGCACTTGTCAAGAATATCTCAATTAATTGCCACACCAAGGCCGGAAAGTGTTCGCACAAGTAAAATCCTAAACTGGCCAACTCCTGTGCACGTTCAAGACGTTGTCACCAAGTGTCATCTGAAAATCAAATGATTTACTATCACAAAATCGTTGCGTTTCTTTTTCTAAATAATTTTTTAATATTTTGTTGATTCCCAATTAAAATAGAAATTCAATTCAATTGTACCCATTCGAGCAATTGCGTTTTCATATTTGCTGGCGTATGACGTAATTTGTCTACAGGTAAGTAACGCTACGCTACGTGACTATTATAATTACCGGATAAAAGCTTCTAAAAAAAAAACAAAACAAATTCTATGGTAATTAAACGATTATAAATAATAAAAATGTATAGAATTTACAAAAAAATATTAGAAAATTAAATAAATATAGTGAGTAACAAAATTATGTAAACAAAATGAATATTCAATAGGTACAGTAAGTGAGTGCCACGCCCACAGTTCTTAGCACAGTTTTAGCATACTGAACTCGTAATATGTTTCGAAAATTGCGTAAAATGAGAGCTTATTTTTGAAGTTTACGAATTAAGAGACAAACTGAAAAAGTACATTTTGAGGTACATTCTTTTTAAAGAACTTTTGAGGTACTTTTTTTAATAGGATACTAAATTAATCGATCAATGCTGTGCCCTAACAATCGCCTGAAATAAGATTTTAATTTTAAAAATGACTGCAACATTATGAACCTAAAAAGTACATTTTGAGGTACCTTTTTTTAAAGCACTTTTGGAGTACTTTTTTTTAATAGGTTACTAAGTCAATTGATCAATGCTGTGTCCTAACAAACGCGCAAAATGAGATTTTAATTTTAAAAATTACTACAACATTATTACGGGGTGAGTGCCTCTTTGATTTTATTATGAGTAATAACCTAGTCATAGCAAATCGGGGCGATGAACCAACCTTCCTTACTTCAAACAGAAAGGAGGTGTTGGACGTTACTCTGGTCAGCTCCGATTTCTCTACTAACCTTAAGGACTGGTTTGTATCTCAGGAATGCTCCTTTTCGGACCATAGATACATTACCTTCACTATCGACACGAACGAGTCTCCCCCTGCCATGACCCCTCCGGTCAACAGGAGGAACACGAATTGGACCATTTTTAGAGAGAAACTGCGTAGCAGCCTTCCCTCTACCCCCCCGACTATAACGACCCGTTTCGACGTGGATAGGGCTGCGGACACACTGTCAACCGCGCTTAGGGCGGCAGCCACATCCTCCGTCAAACCCGCTGCCCATAGGGGCAAACGAAAACCGCCCTGGTGGAGCCAAGAGATCGATGATCTACACCGATCTTGTGGCAGGCTCTTTAATAGGGCGAAGGCGACAGGCGAATGGTCAATCTACAAGGCCAAAAAGAGGGAACTTAAATACGCTATAAGGCGAGCGAAGAGGGCCTCGTGGAGGAACTACTGCGCCAGAGTAGAATCCGTAAAATTCTAAGTTCCACTCACAAATCCCTTGACTGTATCCGACGGACTGACGGATGCTGGACTACGTCCAGTTTGGAGACGCTTGAGCTTCTCCTTGACACTCACTTTCCAGGTAGTGCCACCCTGGGTGGTCAGGCCTTTTATCAGGTCAACACAGTCTGGAAACTGTTCCCCCCTGACTCTCACCCTTGGCCAAGTGCAGTGGGCTGTTAGGTCTTTCGAACCATTCAAGTCACCAGGACCGGATGGTATTATCCCGGGTGACATTCAACATGGGGAGGAGATAATCCTCCCTTGGTTGCTTGCCATCTACAATGCTAGTCTTAGGCTCCTTTATATCCCTTGGAGCTGGAGAATATCTAGGGTGATTTTCATTCCCAAAGCTGGGAAACCGTCCCATACTGGGGCGAATGACTATAGACCCATAAGTCTGTGTTCCTTTCTTTTGAAGACACTGGAAAGAGTCCTTGATGTTCATATTAGGGCCTCGATTGATCCAGCGCTTCTATCCGCTTCCCAACATGCGTATACGAGAGGTAAATCAGTGGAGACTGCACTTCACTCCCTTATCTCTCGGGTGGAAAAGTCCATGCACGTTAAGGAATACACTTTGGCCATTTTTCTGGATATTGAGGGTGCATTTAATAACGTCGACCCGGACGCTATCCTTAGGGCTCTTGGTTCTCTGAACTTGGGACAGAATCTGGTCAGGTTCATCGAGCTTCTCCTCAAGTCGAGGATAGTAACCTCCACAGTGGGGGCCACTAATTGTCAGAGAATGGTTCGTAGGGGCACACCGCAAGGCGGTGTTCTATCACCACTTCTCTGGAACCTTGCAGTCAACTCTCTCTTGAGAGGGCTGGAACACTCTGGCAACGAAGTCATAGCTTACGCTGACGACATTGCCATTGCTGCGTCGGGAATTTGTCCGCAGACACTGTCGGATAAGTTGAACTTGGCGCTGTCAATCGTACTGGACTGGTGTAGGGATTTTGGACTGTCTATCAACCCCTCTAAGACCGACACGATCCTTTTTACGAGGAAATATAAAGTTCCGACCTTCTCTCTTCCCATGATACGTGGGACCAGACTTACGTTGAGTCCCGAGGTTAAATATCTGGGCCTGATCCTCGATCCCAAACTCAACTGGAGGGCGAATCTGGCTGCTAGGGCACGCAAGGCGGCGTGTGCTGCTTACTCCTGCAGTAGAGCGGTCGGAACCAGATGGGGTCTTCGCCCAAGGATCATGCGTTGGATATATTCTACGGTCATCGAACCCAACCTCTTATACGGCGTTGCTTTCTGGTGGACTGCTCTGGACAGACAACACAACGTCAGACTCCTTGACAAGGTCAGAAGGTCTGCCGCCATTTACATAACTGGTGCTCTACGCACCACCCCCACGAAAGCCTTGTTCGCGATGCTCAACTGGCTTCCTACTGTGCTTCTCGCTAAGCAGGCGGCCAAGTTTACTGCGACTAGACTTAATGCTTTGTCTCGCTGGCACATTATACCTTCTGGACACTCCACTATTCTGGAGGTTGATCCGGTGGCCCCTGCGAACATGGACTATATCACTGCTGAATATTGTCTTGACAGATGTTTCCACTCTCTGATTCCGAATAGGAATGACTGGAATCCTAATACGGTCATCCCCCCGGAAGTCCTGGATATATATACCGACGGCTCTAAAATCGACAATGGTGTTGGAAGCGGTATCTACTCTGGGAAACTGAACCTGAATATTTCTCTCCGTCTGCCGGACTACTGCAGCGTGTTTCAGGCGGAGGTGATGGCGATCTACCGAGCCGCTCAATGGATCCTCGTCAACGATGCTCCTTTCACTCGCGTCTCGGTCTTCTCTGACAGTCAGGCCGCGATAAAGTCTCTATCGGGTTTCGTGATTAACTCTAGGATCGTTAGGGAATGTCGTCGCTGTCTAGACCTTCTTTCGGGGCGCTTCACCAGTGTCTCTTTGGTGTGGGTCCCCGGGCATAGTGAAATTCCGGGTAACTGCAGAGCCGACGAGCTCGCCAGAGCTGGTGCGCTCCTGCCGGAATCCTCTTCTGTTGAATTGGGTATACCACTTGCCTCGGTCAAACTGACCATTGCGCGGAAATTCTTTCGAGACGCCAACCTATCCTGGGTCAACGAGGAGTCCTGCTCCACCGCTAGGCTCACCTGGCCCTTGATGGATAAAAGGCGTACCAACCAATTACTTGGCCTTGGTCGTGACGTCATCTCGACTACGGTGGCCGTGCTTACGAGTCATTGCGTCATGGGCAGACACGCGGAAAGAATGAGGCTCCCTTTTAACGATTTCTCTCGTGGATGCAGGTCCTCTGAGGAGGAGGAGACTGTTATTCACTTTCTTTGTCAGTGCCCGTCTCTTGCTAGGTGTAGATATAGGTTATTTGGCTCCCCATTCCTTGTTAGCTTAACGGAGCTATCATCCATTGATATCAAGGATATAGCTTCGTTCATCAAACTTTCTGGCTGGTTTTCCAGTGCGGGGTAGTCGTGCTTCCGTTGTGCAGCCCTTGCGCTGACCAACTTCTTCCTTTTCCCTGATTGTGGAGGAACTTGGTCAGTACAGGGACTGCGTTCACCCGTGGCATCACAACGGGCCGCTATGCGTGCTCAAGTGAGCTTTGTGACATCAGAGCTACCACTCCGACCTAACCTAACCTAACCTACAACATTATTATACTAAAAAAGTACCTTTTGAGGTACCTTTTTAAAGTACTTTTGAGGTACTTTTTTTAATAGGTTACTAGCTCAATCGATTGATGCTGTGTGCTAACAATCGCCTGAAATAAGATTTTAATTTTAAAAATGACTGCAACATTATGAAGCTGATAAAGTACCTTTTGAGGTACATTTTTTTAAAGTACTTTTGGGGTACTTTTTTTTAATAGGTTACTAAATCAATCGATCAATTTTGTGCCCTAACAAATGCGTAACATGAGATTTTAATTTTAAAAATTACTGCAATATTATGAAGCTGAAAAAGTACTTTTTGAGGTACATTTTTTTTAATAGGTTACTAAGTCAGTTGATCAATGCTGTGTCCTAACAAACGCGTAAACCTTTAGGAGTACTTTTTTCAATAGGTTACTAAGTCAGTTGATCAATGATGTGCCCTAATAAAAGCGTAAACTGAGATTTTAATTTTAAAAATTACTGCAACATTATGAAGCTGAAAAAGTACTTTTGGGGGGTACTTTTTTTTAATAGGTTACTAAGTCAGTTGGTCAATGCTGTGCCCTAATAAAAGCGTAAAATGAGATTTTAATTTTCAAAATTACTGCAACATTATGAACCTAAAAAAGTACCTTTTGAGGTACCTTTTTTTAAAAAGTAATTTTTGGGGTACTTTTTTTAATAGGTTACTAAGTCAATCTAAATTTATTTTTAAAACGCAACTTTATTTTCAATTAAAAATTCTCAGTGCTTAACTGTTTGAAATGAAATCTTTCAAGCCATATTGATGGCACATACATACATACATGCGGCAACAGAGACAGTGCTTGTGACGCTAACAACACACCTTAAATTGATTTTCAAAATCCATATTTGTTGCAGCATTAGACAACTATTTGCGATAATACGAGTATTTGGAACGCTTCCTCTTTCCCCTTTAACTTTGTACTCACATATAAACAATTACGCTGCTATTAAATGTATAAAAAAAGTTAGAAAATAAATTTAAAAAATAAAAAAATAGAAAAAATTGTTGAAATTATAAATAATTTGCCAAAGAAAGTGTTGGTTGGCTGGCTAGCTGGGCTGTTTGTTTCGTCTTTGGCGTTGTAAAGCGTTGGTGATGGCAATTGTGGTGTTGATATTTAAGGTACGACGACTGTCATTAATACACTGAGCACTGAACACCGAACACTGACAGACGACAATTGTGTCACACAACACACGCACGCTCACGTATGTTAACTGAGGAGGTACTACACCCTGTTATAAATAGTAAAGATTGACAACATGCCAGTTAATGGGTTCCATTACAAATACGAAATCATTTGTTGTTTTAAAAACACATCTGGCGAATATTTTTTTTTTTTTTTTTGCTATTAATAATCAATGAATTCCATATTAGTAGTGCAGATAGGAGAAATTTTAAAATTTATAGTTTCAGAATTAAAAGAAAAAATAAAGTGTAGAAGAGAACTGATTGGAATTTTAATTGATGGGTAATAGATCACGATATGGGTTTAGGAGTCTCCAAGACAGCCGCCACACTGGGCACAGGTTACTTGGGTCCTGTAAGTTCCCGTTTAACACCGATATTACCAATTCCGCCATACAATTATAGCTCCAGATTGCTAACTCGCAACCATACCAAAAATTTGTGATTTTTTCTTAAATCGTCTTTGGCTAACCATGTTCCATCACAATTATAGCTCCAGATTGCTAACTCGCAACCATCCCGAAAATTTGTGATTTTTTCTCAAATCGCCTTTGGCTAGCCATGTTCCATCACTCAATTTTGGCTGTCCAAGAATTATACTTCTCCGGTTCCCAAGCGCCGGACAATAACAGAGAAGAGGATATGTGGTCTCTTCTTCCCCCTCATCGTTACAGCTACTACAGAGGCCGTTATTAGGTATTCCCAGACACCCAGAGGCCAATGTCGCGTTATCCCTGTTACGCGCTTCTTTAGATGATAGGTTCAATGCAAATTCTGTTCTGTTCAGATCTGTCCGGGTTCATTATTCCATCTTACATTTGCCAATGAATGGAGTATCTGTGAGACCATGTTTATTGCCCCTCTGTAGCGGAGCGTCTATCCTATGTAGGAATTCTGTCTGGTGTCTCTATAAATGGGTTCATTACACCGTCCTACATTTTCCAATGAATGGAGAATCTGTTTGCCTCTTTGAAGCGAAGCGCCTCATGTAGAAATTCATTTGAATTTTCCTTGCTGGCAGCTTAAGCATGTGCGTCGGCCTTTTTTTTTGAAATCTTCGAAGTCGCCATTCCCATAATCCCAAATGAGGGTAACCATCGAATGTCTCGCTATTTCCTGTGGAGACACCCGACATTCTCTGATATTCTTGGAAGTGGTGTACAGACTCTCTAGGGATGTAATGGCCACTTTACTATCGGTGAATATACGCATATTTTCACTCGATATACTCTGATTCCGAATTCGCACGACGGCAATCTTAATAGCCATTATTTCAGCCTGTAAAGTTCTACAATAATCCGGTAGTGCATGGGACGATCAAATATTCAGTTGTTCTGAAAACATTCCACATCCAGCTTTGTGGATCCATCAGTGAAAACCTGTATAACGTTTCCTGGTGACTGCAAACCATTATCATAAAAGGATCTATCCGGTATCAGCGTCGCAAAACTTCTGTACTTCCATGTTTTTAAGGTGCTCAGTTCATTTGCAGCGTTTGCAGCCACTGAACCAGGATTCAGGTATCGTATATGCGTGGCATGACCCTAGTTTCTGTACTTCCATGCTCTTATGACACTCAGCCTTATTGCAGCGTTTGTAGCCGCTTGTTCCGCGTTGCAAAACCAGGATTCAAGTATAGCCGTGGCATGATCCTAGGTTCTGTGCTTCCATGCTTTTATGGTGCTCAGTCTCATTGCAGCATTTGCAGCCACTAATTTCACGTTGCAAACCCAGGATTGAGGTATCATATAGCCATGCCACGACCCTACCTTCTGTACTTCCATGCTCTTATAATAATCAGTCTCATTGCAGCGTTTGCAGCCACTTGTTTCACGAACATATCTGGTGGTAGCCTGTTAAGGATGCCCTGGATGGTGTAGTTTGACGCGCTTATTAGGTTAGGTTAGGTTTGAGGACGTGGACTTGTCATTGGGACAAGTACAATACTCGAAGATCAAAATGGCCCATTGTAATACGTCATAAATCCTTATTGGTGTGATAAAAATTTTAAAAGAAACAAGTGCAATGTTGCAAATGTAGCGCTTCAAAAAAAATAACGCGCAACAAATGACGCGTTGACAAAGTACCGCGTTGAAATAAGGCAGGATGAAGAAAAATGCAGCGCTGTTAAAAACGCCGTGCTGTATATGCCGCGTTGCAAACGTGCATTGACAAAATACCGTGTTGAAACAATGTAGCGCTGAAGAAAAATTCCGCGCTGCTAAAAATGACGTGCTGTAAATGCCGCGTTTCCAAAAAAAGATGTCAGATTGTTTCTTGAATATAAAATCAATATTGAAAAGAAGAATTTCTTGCCTTTGGGTCACGCTACATACTAGGCCCCTATATAATAATAATGAAAACGTTGAACGCTTAAAAAACTTTGTATTTCTCTCCAGCTTAAAACGTATTCGCCCGTTTGTTGCACTTTAAACTGACTTCTGGTCTAGACCTTCTTCAATTAATGCAGTTTATTTCTAATCACATTCAATTATAAAGGAGGTATCCATCCCTCTAATTGATATGATTTCCCTAAGCTCGTGCCAGTCAGTTTATCTAGAGACATTATTTTTTGTTTTGTGTTGTCGTTGTCGTCGTCTATTCTATTCCGTTCCAATTCATTTTATTATCTTCAATTGTAAAATGAAATTAGTTTTGAGCATGCAATTCATATTGAATTTTTAAATTATAAATTATTGTCATATTTTTTCCGTTGTTGTAGTTGTCACTGTCATTGTTGTTGTTGTATTTGTTTATGTCACCCATAAAGTTTCTAACAACCTGCTGCCTGCATATGAAAATTCCTTTCTAGTGAAATGGTTTCGAAAAAAAAACCAGGCAGGCAGTAAAAAATATGGGGGAAAGCAAACCGACTCCATTATAATGAATGGATTTTCATTTTCTTAAGCAAATTAACTTTCCAGGGGTGAAGTTCAAAGTGAAAAAAATTGTTTTTTTTTTTGTAGACAAAAACCTAACCAAAGAGTTCAAGAACTTGTGTAAGCGACATACAATAATAACCCAGCGAAATTTGTGGATTTCGAAAAAAAAAATAAGTAAACGAATAAAAGAAATAAAATATTGGTGGTATTCGGGATGAAAAAGGCGACTTTCTGTCAATGGTTTTGGACTCTACGCAGCACCAATATGGGCATAACCATAAGTCCACTGAATCTATCATATCTGTGTTAAGAATCTCTAGCATTTACACGTTAGTGGCAATTACTAAAATAACCAGGAAAATGCTGATTAACCTGAAATGCTGGCTTTATAATACGGAACGTGCAGCACAACACCTCACGACGAACTGGACTATTACCGCACACAGAGCCTTTATGGTTATGGGTGCCTGCCACAATACCACTTTCATAATATGGAACGTACAGCACAACACCTTACGACGAACTGGACTATTACCGCATACAGAGCCTTTATGGTTATGGGTGCCTGCCACAATACCTGAATCGATATAAGACTTCAGATTTTGGAACGTGCAGCACAACACCTCACGGCGATCTACATTATTATACAGGTCCTGAGTGGTTGTGGGCGCTTGCAACAATGCTTAGATCGTTTTAAGTTAACAGATAAGTCCTATGCGTATAAACTGCTCATATAAACATGAAACAGTGAAACATGAAATCTTTTGGTGCGACAGATTATCGAAAAGTAACGTGCATTAGAAGATGATTTTGGCTGCCGACCATTTGTGGCAAATGTCGCGCTGCATAAAAATGACGCGCTACAAATGGCGCATTGACAAAATATCGTGTTGAAACAATGCAGCGCTGAAAAAAAATGCCGCGCTGTTAAAAACACAGTGCTGTAAATGCCTCGTTTCAAAAAAATTCCGTGCTGCAAACATATTTGAGAAGTACCAGTGAAACTGTTCCACTCAGGAGCGTGTCAAGTGTGAGAGATTATTGAAAAATAACGTGCATTAGAAGATGTTTTTGGTTACCGATCATTTGTGGTAAATGTCGCGCTGCAAAAAAATGACGCGCATTTGAGAAGTACCAGTGAAACTGTTCCACTCAGAAGCGTGTTGTTGTGTACTTTTTGAGGGGTTCCATGCTCCGATTTCGTATATTTGTGCATCATGTCCATTTTTTGCAACTTCTGTTAAACTCTTAACATTGTTCTGTAAATGTTAACATTGGCACTGTTAACATTTTTTGTTTTTGTCTTTGCTAAATAAATTCGAACACATGATTGAGGTTTTAATTGAACCTTAAAAGACACGGTCCTTAATAGGGGCCGATAATGTTCACTTACGGGAATATTGTTTCATACACTTCCACTGCATTACTTCTACTGCAAGTCCTGTTAAGAAGGACCAAGTTTTCTATACATTGGCAATGAAGTACAAGAACTGATGATATGCGTGATACATTCATTCTCTGTCACTTCATTATTTCTACTGCAAGTCCTTATAACAAAGACCAAGTTTTCAATGTTGACCCCAACTGCCATACATAAATGGTTTCTGTCATAGATGGCCAGTAGCATATCACTGAATGGCAATAAAAGATCTATCAAATGATCAATATTAAAGGTCTCTAAGTTTCCTAATATTTCCTTCTGTCAGATCTGTGAATTCGCGGCCCTATGCTCCCTAGACGAGTAAAAGGAACATGTATATACATATGTATCAGATCTGTAAATTCAACTACGCACACCTTCATAGAAGGCCAATTTTGGGTGCCAAATATACAAATTTGCAGGGGCCTACAAAACTTTAATGTTCGCGGGGTTATAAGTGCTTCTTAATTTACAAAAAACTTCAAATTTCCTATACACAGGCAGACAGACAGAGAGGCAGGCAAACAGTCAAGCTTTTCATATGAATTTTACAAGTATAAGGGCACCACCATCATCACCACTAGAGAGTCTAAAAAATTCCCAATTTTTTTTTTCTTTTCTTTTCATTTATTATGCCAGCATATATGTTTATGCCCCTTAAACATGCAACATTTAGTGTGGCAAGCAAGTAAAAAATGCATTTGTTTGTAGTTTTTCAGTGAAAACTTTTTGAACTTAATAAAAATGACCTTTTGCACGATGAAAGGTCAATGACCAGTACCCTCCCTCCCTTCCTAAGTCTGCGATGAACTCTTTCGCTGGTTTTTTAATTTCATATTAAAAATTAAAACAATTTTTTCACCCGTTTTTGTTGCTGTTGTTGTTGACTTTTTAAAGCAACAATTTCATTTCATTTTAGAGGAAGGGGGAGGTGGGGAGAGAGGCCATTAATAATGATGAGCAATTTTTAAATGAAATTTTACAGGCATGTTGGCACAGACAGACGTGAATGGATTTGAAAGAAAGAGGAAAAAAAAAAAGAAACATTTCTGGTTCAATGGTTTCCACATATGGGTGGAGAAGAAAAAATTAGAAAAAAAATGATTTTAAAGATTGAAATAGACAAGAAAGCATTATGGATTAGAGAAGCCTCTTAAAGAGAACAAACAAAAATTATGGAAAATGTGTTAAAGGAAGTTAGTCAAGGGTGAAAGCATAGATTGTCTTATAAACTCTTGTATAGATGAACTTTATTTCTTTAAGCAGGAGCCTTAATATTACGATTTGTTTGAAAAAAAAATGAATTATTTTTTCCATAGAAAGGCCTATTTCAGCTGCTAATTTAATAGGCCCATGGGAAATGCCCTGCTTTTGCAAAGATTGCACATCCGGATGAGGATGATGGGAATATTTTTATCACTTTATTTACTGCCGTGCATCTCTGTCTTGGCTCTATCTCCCTCCTTCCCTCTCCCTCTCTATCTTTCTTCCTCTGAAATGGCTTTGCCATTGGTTTGGTTACTGATCCTATCAAACAATTTGGTTGCTGTTCAGTTGGATTTCTGTACGTGTCTTGCTTTAATATAAAGTTCTAATGATGATTATCAAGATCAGTTAATGAACTACATACATAGCCTTACATGGTATCAAAGTGCGCTTCTATGTATGTTTCAACTGTGTTTGGTTTTTAACGAAGCTGCGGTCCAAGTAATACTTCCACAATGTTACTCGTTTAGAACCTAGAATACATTATAATCATCTTCCCTTTAAACCGTTCTACCATCGTGATTGCCATTTGCACATTGTAACACATAGAAGTCCATCATTCTACCTCTTTTATAGCTGCAGTTTGCCCTGGGTCCTCGTAACTAGCATTTGCACATAAAAGTCCGTCGTTGCACCTCTTTTATAGCTGCAGTTTGTCCTGGGTCCTCGTGACTACCATTTGCGCATAAAAGTCCGTCATTCCACCTCTTTTATAGCTGCAGTCTATCCTGGGTCCTCGTGACTGCCATTTGCACAAGGAAGTCCGTCGTTCCACCTCTTTTATTACTGCAGTTTGTCTTGGCTCCTCGTGGCTGCCATTTGTACACGGAAGTCCGCCATTCCACCTCTTTTATTGCTGCAGTTTGTCCTGGATCCTCGAGAAAGTGCAAGTATCTCCGCCAATAAGTCTATCGGTATTGTTAATACCAGTATCGCTCCATCAAATACTGTTCTGAAACCACTTATCACTCTAATCGCACTTGGGCGAAACATCGAGGATAGTTTCCTCCTTGGAGGTTGCTTCCGACCATATTGGGCAAGATCTCCATATTGGGTTAGCTCTCCCTGACTTACAGCTGCCTTTTCGCCGATGAATTTCATGTGCTCCTTGAACTTCAAACTGTCGTCGATAATCACCGCCAAGTATTTTATGGCCCTCTTCGATTCTATTTTAGTGTGCGCAACGATCACTTCCATCTTTTCACAATTTTTTTAGTCACTTATCATAAGACGGCCTAAGTCTTACATACATACATACATAATTGGTCATTACAACCCTTCAGTCAGGATTACGACCTAACTTCTCACACCACTTATGTTGTGTGCGTTAATTTTATACATGAGTGGCGGGACCTACAGTTTAAAGTCGACTCCGAACGACAGTTTTTTTTTTTTTTTTTTTTTTTGAGAAGCTTTTCATGGCAATTTTATTTACGCTCAGAGTTTTTGCCAGCAATCTGCTGGGAGGAAGTCGCCTTAGAAATATTTTCATATTTTCGTTTTGATGTCTGACCTGGGATTCGAACTCGGGCCTTCAGTCTAATAAGCCAACACACTACCTACTAGACTACGGCGAATTCTAAGTCGACTAAGACTAAGTCTTGCGTGCAGCAAATGTCAAACAAGTCCCAACAAGCCATGCTTTAACTTTTTGAACTGCAATGTTCATCGTCTCCTCTATTTTCCCCAGCGTCTTAGATTACTTAGTCGTCGTAGTCTAGTAGGTAGTGTGCGGTTTCGGTTTGAAACCCTAGGTAAGACATCTACAAAAAAAATAAAATTGCGATGAAAAGTTTCTCAAAAATATGTCGTTCGGAGTCGACTTTAAACTGTAGGTCTCGTTACTCATAGCTAAAATTAACACACACAACATAAGAGGTGTGAGAAACTAGGTCGTAATCCTGACCAAAGGGTGTGTACCGCTTCATCAAATACTGTTCTGAAACCCCTAAACAGACCAATCGCTTTTAGGTGAAGCACCGAGAATAGCTCCGCCTTGTCGCCCCTACGGAGATCACCTCGCAAGTATTTTACGGCCTTCTCCGATTCTATTTAAGTCTTCCCAACGGTTAGTTCCATATTTTACACCAAATTTCGGCCACATATTACAAGACGGCCTCAGTCTTGAGTTCAGCAAATGTCAATCCAGCCCCATCAAGCCATGCTTAGACTTTTTGAGCAGCTATGTTCTTCGTCTCCTCTATTTTGCTTATCGTCTTAGCATCTTAGATCATGACAATGTCGTCTACAAAACCTATAATTGTGGTTCGGTTTGACAATTGTAGTCAAAGCACTCCATACGAACTTCGTTGGACGATGGAGTAGATTTCTGGCATATAAACAGGGCGATGTGACCATATGCTCTTAGAAGTTTAAAATCACCAGCAGAGATTAACACTTCGTCCAGGATTTGATGATTTAAACATCTAGAACTTCAACCACATTTTATTCATCTTACAGAGCATAGCATTGGAAGCCTTTGACTTCCTAACCTAAGTAACTTAAGCACACATTTCGTTAAATTAAACGTGATTTTATTTATGTTTTCTTTTTAATTCCCTGTTCCTTAATATTCTCCCTTATCGTTTATAATTTTTTTTTTTGTATTTTTTAATAAAAAATTAAAAATAAAGTTTTGCGATTTCATTTCACGTTTCATAGAAATTTCCATATGGAACACCTGCTGCATGTTTTGATGATACGCTCTTGCGATGGCAATTTAACAATAATTTGAATAGGGTTTCATCATTATATTATATAAAAAGAGGCACATACACCGAAGCACACACATGTAATAAAGAAAACAGCTAATGAGCCTTAAATGCTCAGATTACAAGGAAACACCGCAGCCTTGTTTAAATTAAAACAATCTAAACTTATACAGAAAATTTTTAATTAAGGCCGTTAAACAAGTGTTCAGTGTTTCCACCATTTGCATGTTCTCATTCTTTTGTTCCACATGTCTGGCATAAAAACATGCGTTTTATTCCACTTTTCTATGCCTTTGTCTGCTCGTTCGGTGTTTAATAACATGCTGGCTGATGTTGATGTGTGTTGTTGTTGGCCTGCCTGCCTATCTTTAATGGGGATTTTATGGCAGCTACTGCAATTGCTGTCACGAGTGTGTGCGTGTGCGTGTGTGTTTGTTTTTTTTAACGCTACACTAATGTGCACTTCCGTTTTCCGTTTTGAAATTCAAATAATACCAGCCGCCTAGTCTTCGCACACAGTTACACAATCTCACTTGCTTGCTCGCTCGCTCACTCACTTGCGTGCTCTTTATGGTATTTCGTAAAGCATTAATGGCATGAGATTTGCTCTAATTTAGGAGGGAACAAAATATTTCGAAAACGACGAAAAAAAAAGTATTTTTGTTTTTAAAGCATATTCTCTTGTGTAAAAATATATTTTTTTAAATGACAATTTAGTTGTCAAAGCGAAAAAAAGTGACAACTAATGAGCGAAAAAAAAGTGAAACTAATGAGCGAGAAAAAGTGTATACGTAGAGGAATCGCTTGAGATTGCATTTCTGTTGAACTGGCCTACCCGTCATAGGTGTTCTGATTGCCTTATATAGATTTGATGTTCCCCTTTGAGAAGATTCAACTTCGTTGACATGAGGGCACTTGTCATATTGGTAGGCACTGCTGGACTTACATGGATAAAAATAAAAATAATTGTGCATTGCCATCAACAGGACTTTTGCGGTTCTCACAGGCCACTGTGCAATTTCCACCTCACATGACAGTGCCCAACTGCTACCATGAAAGTCATCTTTGGATTAAACACTCCAATATACAGATTACCATAATAGAGAGATTTATTTGAGTTGAAAGGGGCTGTCTTCAGCTCCCTAAATATAGTAAAGATGGAAATATCCGATACAAATAATGCATTAACATGTGAATTATGTTTCAAAAGTCGATTGTCTCTTATTTTTTCGACTAGGGAAGTATCTATTGTGACGATCTGTTACTGCTGGTTAGGGACCTAGGGTTACGATCTCTTATCTCTGCTTGCTTAAGCAAGAAGGCAACCTATGTAACAACGTGGGTGAGCAATTGCACCACGAGATATTCACATCAATGGTACAAAGAGGTGAAGCCAACGTCACCTTTTGCCACGACACTTGCCTACCTTATTAACTATTCCATACAGGATTAGCACAAGCCGCGGTGGTTCTAGATGAAAATTTAGATTTAAGTTTTATTTATTGAAGATTCAGTAAGCAGCAGTCAAAAAAACATGATGCGCGGTGAAGTCGTGTGTTGAAAAGATCTCCGAAAGAAATTTGTTTCTGCAGTCTCTTGTCAGAAACTCTGATAGTAAATTAAATTGCCATGAAAAGATTCCTAAATCTGTCGTTCTGAGACAATGTTAAACTATAGAGCCCCTCCCCACTCATGGGTGATGTGAAAAGGTATGTAGTAATCTGGCTAAAAGATTGTAATGGCCAATTAAGTAATTAATTATATTTATGGTAGCCTAGTTCAACATATAATCTCCCATTTTCATTATACTTTTGGCTTCTATGTCTGCTAAGTCTACTGCAGCAGCCCTTTGGCTGCTCAAATTAATTAGGAAAGGGCAACTTCCTCCCATTAATATGATAAATTACAGTTACAACATGATTGCGACTACCGTAACGATATTGGTTGTCGGTGTCTGTACTGAAGGCGAAAAATGATTCAGATTCAGCAACAGCACCTTAACAAAATGTGCGTTAGTTAGTAAGCCGTTACTACACAGTTTGAGCATTAATTTACTTCTTGTAGCAGTAGTGCTCAATCACATTTTTCTGTTTCCAGAGTTCTGTTACTTTCATTCTGTCGATGCCGCACTGATTTCACTAATTCGGCAATTGCGGGTGATTCATTAAGCCCAAAATGTGATGTGTAATTTAGTTTTCTGTAGCCTTTTCAAAATTTCGCCAACGATTTCGACTATTTACACACTCTCTCTCGTTCTTTCATTTTTAAATTGTGCTTTGTTTTGTTCCAAATTACTTTATTTTTCTTATCCTACGTAGAGAGGAGCTCGTTTCAATCTGAGTATTTCAGCTGCTCTAGAAGATACATAGGCTTGGAGCGTAAGTGAACTTTTCTTTTAATTTAAGTTAACCTAAGATAATCACAGTCTTTGCTACTGGGTAAATAGATCCACAAATTAAAATAGAAAACTCCTCTTCAACCCTAAGTTTATATCTCTAATATATAAAATTCTCGTGTCACGGTGTTAGTGGTTAAACTCCTCCGAAATGGATCGACCGATTTTCATTAATTTTGTGTGCATATCGAGTAGGTCTGAGAATCGGACAACATCTATTTTTCATATCCCTAAATGTTAAGAGGGCGTGGCAAATCGTTAAAATTGAATATTTAGGTACATATTGATCGTAGACTAAAAAAATTTGGTGGCTAAGTTCGTAGAGTCGATATCGACAAACTCACCAAAAATGGGCGTGACAACCCTCCCCCTTCAAGTGTTACTTATAACTCTTAAACTACTGAACCGATTTTAACCATTCTTTTTTTGTTCGAAATCTTATCAGGTTTAGATGGTTTAAAAAAAATTCGATATAGCAAAAAGTAGGCGTGGCAAACCTTTAAAACTGAATATTTAGGTAAGTTGGTAGAGTCGATATCGACAAACTCATCAAAAATGGGCGTGACAACCCTCCCCCTTCAAGTGATACCTATAACTCTTAGACTACTGAACCGATTTTAAACATTATTTTTTGTTCGAAAACTTATCAGGTTTAGATGGTTTAAAAAAATTCGATATAGCAAAAAGTAGGCGGGGCAAACCTTTAAAATTGAATATTTAGGGACATAGTGATCGAAGACGAATACAATTTGGTGGGTAAGTTCGTAGAGTCGATATCGACAAACTCACAAAAAATGGGCGTGACAACCCTCCCCCTTCAAGTGATACCTATAACTCTTAAACTACTGAACCGATTTTAACCATTCTTTTTTTGTTCGAAAGCTTATCAGTTTTAGATGGTTTGAAAAAAAAAATTCGATATAGCAAAAAGTAGGCGTGGCAAACCTTTAAAATTGAAAATTTTGGGACATAGTGGCAAACCTCTCCCTTTAAAAGATAAGTCGGTTAATTCGATGGTTTATAACTACATATGTACATATATAACATGTACGTCTTTTAGTTTTTGTATTGGAGCGAGTACAACAACTACAATTCGGACCTCTTATTGTTATTCTTTGTATGCCTCACCTAAATAACGTACCGACTTCGATTAAATTTTGAACTAGATAGATAGATCCACACACTTATAGTAAGTTAATTATTTTTATATAACTGTTTTATTCAGCGTATTACAATAAATATATAATGTGACCTGTTTTCGGCAATAAAAAAAATCAATTTTGGGCGGGACGAAGTTCGACGGGTCAGCTAGTGAAGAAATAAAACCCTTTGCAAAGGAGTTTAAGCTCAGTAAATAGGCCTTCAAAAGGAAAAATTTGCAATTTTTTAATTTTACTATCGAGCCAAACATTGAAATACTTTTCTTTTATATTTACTTACTAACATATTTATTACATTTCTTTTGTTAACAGCGCTTATGTACATACATTTAATAGAAAAACGGTTACAAGTTCTATATTTTGAATACCAATTGAAAATCCCCCATAACAAGACAGACTGCATATTTAGCCCTCCTTCAGTGACACTACCTTGTGCACTATCTATCGCGCTTATAATCATTTAACCGTCAAACATATTTGGCCCTGGATTGTGTTTTATTTTTATATTTTTTTTGTAAATTTCTACAACCTTGTCTCTAATCTTTTGCCAACAACATTGCTCCCTCTCTCTCTGTTGCATACGTATTGGTATTCCAAGAAACCCTCTAACGTTGCAAGAACAACAATGCATTGATAAAAACAAAATATTGAAGATTATGAATGCAACACAAACAAAAGTTTTGTTTTGTTGCAACCACACTATCATCGATATGTTGTTTATGGCAGGCAGACACCTTGACTTGTTGACGACCGATTTCGATAAAAGAAAATACAGAACACAGAACATTTTATAACGGTTTGCAACAACAACAAAAACCCCGTAAACAAAAACACAGTAATTTGAACTAGAAATTCTATTTTTGAAATTGTAATGCTGGCTGGATGGCTGTCTGAGTGTTGCCATTGCCGTAGTTGCTGATTTTATTACACAATCATTGGTTGGGTAATTGACACAAATTTGTTTTATTTATTTTTTATTGTTTTTATAACAGCAACTATTATTATTAAATGGCAAAAAGAAATTAGCAACAATTACTAAAAGCATAACAATAACAAAAACAACAACCACAATTTATTATTATTCCTCGTGTTCATATGATGGTCGATATTCATGGTAAAAGGTTGTCTTAATTAGTAGAAGTATGTTAGAAAAGGCAAAGAAAGAAACAACAACAACAGCAACTGATACAACTGATATTTACAAAAACCAATAACAATAAATAAAAATTATCAATTATTTTTAGTTACGATATGAACAGAATATGTACAACAAAAGAAACCAAAAGCAATATTGCACCTTAAGTGCAAGTAAAACAAAGATAAAATAATGTGTCTTGCACTATGGGCCAAAACACTACAAAATGTGGATAATTTTTTTATACATTACTTTGCAAATGAACAGCGCCACCTTAGTGTCGAATGTTGTAATCTTGATTCTAAGGAAAGTAATGATTTAAATGAAAAACCCTGATGTTGGTTGTCAAGAACGGTTAACAAGGATTTGTAACGTATTTCTAGGGCATCATTTTAGGTATCACAGCGGTCCGCCGTAAGTGCTCAAGTGGGCATATATTTAACAAAGCTGCTTCGCCCTTTTATTCTATCCTAAGGTAGGAGAATGGTGAAAGGAAAGGAATCAAATTTAAACATGAATGTCAACCGCCTGCTCATTAAAAAACGATCCGTAGGATGAGGGCATTACTGGCAAAAGGCAGATTTTCCTAACCTAACAATAGTTGGACAGTTTCGAACAAATCATCCACGTATTCACTGGCGGATCCAGATCACTCAATAAAGTCGGATGTGGAATGAACAAGCTATCGCCCGAACAATTTCGAACAGATTTGTACAACCTCTCAGATACAGAGTGCAACTTGATCTGAGGAAAGTAAGCATTTGCTCGTTGCTTGGGACTAAAGTCCATAAAAACAGAGATGAGACTTTTCTCCACAAAATTCTAGCCGTCAGCTTTTCCGCCCTTAAGGATATATGGTCTTGTTCCCGAATCCACCACCTCTAGATCTAGATAGATCAGGGGAGAAGAGCAGAGGCGTTTGGGGAATGGATCGGGATATTATGTGTCTAGGTGTCTATGGTCTAGGTGTCTATCACAATGGGCCCTGTATGAGGCCTAAGTGTGTCCGCTCATCGGGTGGACAGCCACTTCTACCTATGGTCTGCTATAGACAGTGATAGAACAGGTTTGTTGCTGGGCTTAGCTAAGGCCAGTCTAAGGTTACTTATTGGTTTCAGTACAGGGCACTGCGAGATTAGATTGGTTATAAGGATCTGAAACAGATCCTAGCCGGACTATTGCAGGTTATGTTGCGATGAGGAGCAGTTGGAAACTATCGAACACCTCATCTGCAACTGTCCAGCCCTTAGTTGGTTGAGGACCCTGGGCAGGGGTTTCTTCGAAGATTTGGACTCTTTGTCGAGAGCCGACATTAAGGTTGAGCTAGTTGAGACTTGCTGGGGCTTCAAGGTTGTAGTCGCGCTTTCTTGCGTGTCTGTGGTCCATCTTTTTCCTCCGTCTATTTAACCTTCCTTTCCTATCACTTTTCCTTTTCCAATTTCCCAATCTCCTTCATTATACTCTATCTCTCTCCTCTAGTCTGTATTTACAATGTGTCATTTTGACCTCTGGGTATTGTACTTGTCCTAATGACAAGTTCACGTCCTCAAACCTAACCTAACCTAAGGATATATGACACGAATCTTAAATTCAATGAAGAGACCTACTTCACTACTTGCTTAAGTGGTATTTCGGAAAACTGCAAGGCGAATAAATTGCCAAAATGTTGCATGACCAACGAGCTTGCAAGCGAATTTTCTACATTGGCGATCTCATTGAAGATCTACAAGCTTAGAATTGACAACATACTGCAGCGAATCTGCTCAAAACTAGTAAAGGTTTGGATGAAATCTTTGCTCATACTATTAAGACGCACGCTCAACACCGTTGTGTTAGTCATTATTGGATATTCTGAGCATTCCATTTGAGATGCATTGCTTTCTGATCAGAGACGAGGAAATGGAAAAAATGTTTCTTCTCCTACTGGGTACAAGCCCTGGATTATTGCAATAGGCTTGGGTGAGCTGTGCAAGGGAGCCCTCTAATCTGACGGATGACTCAGCTGCGGTTAAATTTAGCAATCCGGAGAAGAAACTTATTGTGGCAAATCAAAAGTTCCTAATGGCCTGACTTTGAGAATCCTTTCTATTTGTAACCATAAAAAGGAAGGCAGCAGTCAAGAATGGACGAGGAAATTATTGTAATTTGATAAGACAAATATGAAGAAAAAATGTTACTGCAAAACACTTTTGGCTTTTTTTTCATTTAGAGGCCTATTTCATTACTTTTTTAAAACTCTTTAAAATGCCGTTTAAAATAAAAATAAAAATGAATTGCTTTTCATTAAGTTAAACAGTCTACTGCTCTTCATTTTAAATGCCTTTTGTAACCGTCTAAATAGGTGCTTGGATTCCTTTATATTCCTTAAAGGATTCCATTTAAATTGCCTTGACTATTAGACAAAACTAAACAGACAAAATCAAAGTTCTGCTTCTCTTTCATGTAATTAACCAACGTATGGATGAAAAGATGAATAAGTGAAAAGAATGAATAGATGAATGAATGCATGAATGTAAGGAATAAAATATAATTTAACCCAATGACACATTATCATGAAAAAAATTTCTATGAAAGCAACAACACTCTCCTATAAAACCCATAGAAAACAAAAGCCTGTTCTCAGGCAAGGACACAAAAATTCTTTTTTTCTTCTCTGGCTGATGATGGTGCTCAGCTCCACAACACCTCAAATAAGAGAATACTGTTCTGTGATTAAAGTAAGGAGAAGAAGAAAAAAAATATTTCCATTATTTTCTATCTTTTTTACACTATTTTTCGCTTTATTTTAATCCTCTAAACATTCATTATTCATCATCACCAGCCAACATCATCATCGTCAGTGGCATCAGTAGCAGTAAAGAGTCGTTTCTGCTCCCAGCTTTTGTGTGTCATGCTAAATACGGAAGTATTTGTTGTGTACGCAAACAACAAGAGGTTAAAGTACCCACTTTTAATTCCACATCAATTTGCTGTTTCTTCTCCTCTCCTCTCCTCACCTCTCATGCTCAAAATAGATAGACAAACAGGACTCACAGAGGACTCTTTTTTCTCTTTTTTGGTGTGCTTTTTTCTAGGCGGGTCTTTAGCAAGCACTCATGGTGTTGAATTGCTTTGAACTACATACACGCAGTGAATGTAAGTGAGTGAATGAGTGAGCGAGTGAGTGAGTAAATATTTCATTTCATCCAGCTTCTGGGCCAGTTGAACATGTTGAATTGATAAATTTGTTGGCAACCATATACGTACGAGTCATTAGTAAGGGACAGTAACTGTTGTGGAGATACTATCATGTCATGACATACATTTTATTTAAGAAGCGCGTAGAGGATATGACAAGTATGTGTTGTCCCAAAGATAACAAGTGAGATGAAAAATCACCAGCACAGCAATGTTGTCATATGCCAAGCATATTAATAGATGGCAACGCATAGCAATGGCAGACATGAATTGTAAGAGAAATGTCAGCTAAAAAGTGAACAAAAAATTCTTTTCAGAGACTGATATAAATATGTCAAGAGATCAATATTCTGGAAAAATGTTAGGTTAACACTCATACAAACAAACAGAATTTTTTTTTAATAGTTTCTTGCAAAAAATGGCAAGACATGTGACATCAAAATTTTATGGTGTTATCAGAATTACTTACTTGCTTAACAGGCTATTACAACCCTTTAGTCTAGATTACAACCTAGTTTCTCTTAGCACCCATGTTCTGTGTGTTAATTTTATGCATGAGTGGCTGGACAAGCAGTTTAAAGGCGACTCCGAAAGACAGATTTTTTGAGAAACTTTTCATGGCAATTCTTATTTAGTGACAGAGTTTTTGCCAGAATACCTCTGAGAGGAAGTCGCCCATGTCGTTTTGTACAAGATTTAACATGTCTTTTGTACAAGATATCTGAGCTGGGAACTAAACTACGGCGACTTCCCATACACTGTACTAGTAGTTTGCAATTTTCTTTCTGGTCTATACGGAAACAAAATGACAAATTGCAGTTAGGAAATCTTATTTCTGGACTTGGCTGGTCTTGTTTGAACATAACGGTAATCTCTGAAAATCTGACAAGGCTATGTATGGCTGCTCGACATCCCAATTGTTATCAAAACGGGATTATTTTGGTGACATGATGGATTTCTTAAACGAGAACTCAATAAGTTGTTTGACAAAGTTTATGAGATTAGACAAAACTGAAATTCAAACTCCATACCAAGAAACGAACAAATTTTGGAGCACAGATATATTAGGGCTTAGTTAGAGTTCCAGATTTGATGGGATAACTCAACTCGCAAGAACGAATAAATTCGCTTATACCATGGAGTACTGAACACTTTTAACATCGGATTTAATAGTGAAAACGAAAGCCCGCTAAAGCCTTTAGCGAAATGAGGACCCACGGATGTTATTGTGATCAAAGAACCAACGAGAAGTTTAGAGTCAAAAGCGCGGACGGTGACGAGTAAGATCCTTTGATCTTATCAGCAACAAAGTTGTCAGTTACGATCTGAGAAAACACAATTCTATAGACATGAGGCTTCAAGATGAAGGCTTCGCTAGAAATTGTTTAAAGTTGCAAAACACTCTCCAGAATATTTCAGACAAAACTCTTGCTCTAGGAGGAAATCCTTCAGTAAGTTCACTCAGGAGGGTCCACAAAGTAGACTACATGTTTAACTTCGAATATATAAGAGTCGAATCAATTTCAACCGAAAGCGCGTATATAGTCAGCAATATACTGGCAATGTTGTCTATTTATACATAATTTATCTTCAGTCTGGTAACTTCTAGAATCTCACTGTTGATTTGTTATTGTTATTTTTTTCTTTTTTATCAATCGTGGTCTTTCTAAATAGTTTACTTATTGTAATTTGGTAAGAAAATATAACATTTGAAGGCGTATTTGCATTACTTTTTTTAATCTTTTCATTGAGTTAAACAACAGTCTACTGCTCGTATGTAGCGAGTGTAACTGAATTTTAATTCGTTTTCTACCTCGGATACCAGTTACTCTCTTCTTTTTCAATTAATTTTTCTTGTTTCCCTTTTAGTCCCTTTTCTTTTAAAGACATTTCCCTACATTTAGTTGTTTAAATATAGAAATAATGTGGGTTTTTTTTCCATTCAGACGGACAGGCAGACAGACTTTTCCTATTAAATCTAGAGAGAGAGAAAAAGGTGTAAAAAAAATTAAAAATTGAATCCGGTTGGAAAAAGGTGAATTATGTTGCAGACCTTTTGACTTTTAGTTCATCTTTTTTTTGTCTCTATTCTTATTCCGCTTCGTATTCCCTTTCTGGTCATTGTTTATAAATAACCTCCATTAACTTTAATAAGACTGAAATGACGACACCCTTTTTTTATTTTTGTTTTGTTTTAAATCAACCAAAGCTTTTAACACCAAAAACCTGGCAGACAGTTTTCCAAAACATTAACTTTTGTGGGGGGATGTGTGAGTGTAAAAAGGAAGCGGCTCTTAAACCGGAAATAAAATGTGTGGTGGATTAAGGCAAGCCTTCTTTAGCATTCAGTGATGGCGGTAAACACTATTTGACACTTTTAAGGCAAACGGGTTTAAAGGCTTCAAGCAGGTGTTTATCAGATGTTCAAACAAATCACTACTACTGTTCATCCTAACCGCACCATAGAGGAAGTCGTCACATCCTCCGTGTGTGGGGCTCTCACCCACTAAATCCTCCTCGTATCCTTTGGACTTGTTGTGCCCACTCCGGAACTACGGTGGTATTGAGGTCTTTCGGTTTCATGCATATTACTTTGCATACCTTTTCATTCCTGGGTCTACACGCCTTTAGTCGTGAAAAAAGCACTGGAAGATTATTGTTTTGACCTTGTGTGGTACATTAGAACCCCCATTACGACTGTAATAATTTCAACTTATCAGAAACCCCTAGATTCCGGCCCCTGAACTATAGAACTCGATCGAACCAGTTTAAACTTTTCTCAAACCTATAAAGCTTTCAAACATTAATAGACGCCACAACGATAAGTATGTACAGTAACAAAGGTATGTCAGGTATATCGCTCTATTACTGGATATCGTATAACGGTGACAGAGGTTCATCCTCATTATTCGGAAACTCCAATCTTTTGTGCATGACTTCCTGGAGGAAATCATAATTTCTGAGATGAATAGCCAGAGGAATTTGCTAGAAAGAATCTTGCTTTATTGTCAGTCTCTCCTAGCCTAAATTGGCCAATCAACTACTTAAATTGGAACGTGGGGACACCTCTGATACTGTAGATATACTCACGGATCAATGGGTAATGGGTGGGCATGCGGAGAAGAATGACTTTTGAAAAGGACGTAAAGAGCCGTAGTCTAGTAGGTAGTATGTTGACTTATTAGACAAGAGTTCAAAACCTAGCTCAGACAACGCGAATAAAACGAAATGAAGTCGCAGTAGTCTAGTAGGTAGTGTGTTGGCTTATTAGACGTAAAGACCGGGTTCGTATCCCAGGTCAGGCATCAAAACGTAATATGAAAAAAAATATTTCTTCGGCGATTTCCTCTCAGCTGATTTCTGGCAAAAACTCTGAGAGTAAATAAAAACCAGCCATGAAAAAGTTTCTCAAAAATCAGTCGTTCAGAGTCGACGTTAAACTGTAGGTCCCACCACTCACGTATAAAAATTAACGCACACAACATGAGTGGTATGAGAAGCAAGGCCGTAATAAAAAAAAATATTTCTTTCCGGGACTTCGTTTCAACAGTCTTCTGGCAAAAACTCTGAGAGTATAATAAAAACTTCCCATGAAAAGTTTCTCAAAAATCTGTCATTCGGAATCGACATTAAACAGTAGATCCCTCCACTTATGGAAAAAATTAATACACACAACATGAATGGTGTGAGAAGCTAGGTTGCAATCCTGACTAAATTAAGGAAATAAGTAAATTCATTAAGGAAGAAGAGAATATTATTCGTCTCTGGTTTGATACAGACTTCTATCATCTGGTTCAGTCTATGATACCGAATCAATCATAAAATACATTAGATTTTGAGACTGGTTTTCAGCTTGATTGTAAGGGAGTCATGGTTTAAATGCAAAACCCTGATTTTGATTGTCAAGACCGCTTAATTAGGTTCTCAGTTTTTTGTAGGGCATCTGGAGCTTAATGTGGTATAACAACGGTCAGCTATGTACATATGTATGCTCCAGTGGGCTTCGAAAGCTTTCTTTTACTCTATTCTAAGGTCGTAGAATAGTATTTTATCGAAAAGAAAGCAAATTAAGACCTGTCTGACAACTGGGTTATAAGCAAAAATCTATAGGATGATGCCATTACTGGCAAGAGACATATGTACTTCCCAATTTAAAAATAGTTGCACAGTTTCGAACAGATCATACACGTATTCACTGGCGGATCCAGATCACTCAACAAGGTTGGATATGAAATCTTTTTGCTACATTACCCGATTACGGTAGTATTATTCCGGCTGAAATATTGGCTACAAAGACTTCCGCTGTGCACATTCCATATTGAAATATATTAAGCGGAGATGTGCGCTTGTTTACTGAAAGTAAAGCGGCATTTAGATCCGTAGACAGTGGGTACATACTTTAATATCATGGACTTGCTTTACTATCTACGAATGAGGTATTGATTTCCTACTCCTAGCTTAGGCCTGGTATAGTAAGTTTAGTTCTAATAAAACGCTTTCGTCATTCATTTTACTACACAAACGAATTTCTAATTTTAAACTATTCTCTCTGCATTCCGTATAATCCTTGAATTCTATTAAAACTTTAAATGAAATCGTATTTCCATGTAATTTGCTTCATGAAATCCTTTTAAATTTCTATATTTACACTACATTTGCGCTGTCTTAGCAATCCGATTTAAAAAAAAAAAACATTACAGATGCTTCATTGAAAATATCTGTCTCTGCCTATCTCCCTACCCTACGCTGCCCTAGCCTTTCATCCCATTCTTTCCCATTATTCCCTGTCTATGTGCTGGTTATTTTTAAATTCATCTTCAAGTACGTGCTTGGCATCACGTATGTTCTGGTTTATAAATTTACTTTATAACCCCTCCCTCCTCTCTTCCCTATTTTTTCACTGCAAAAAAGACATTTGCTTTGTTCCAAATCTAAGGGAAAGATTGGATTGGGGATTGTGTCTACATACATATGTATGTGGGGAAGAAAAACAGAAGACGTATCTAAACCAAGTGGAAATCATGTGGAAAGAAACACAAATGAGAAGACAAAGGAAAAATATTCAAAATAAAATACAGAATATTTGTTTAAATTATCAAATAAAACAAATCATCACTAAGAAAATAAGAAGAAAAATGGTAAGAAATTGCAATGAAATTATTTCAATTTCTCCCATTCTAGCACTTGGATGCATAGGGGAAAATACAACTTCGTATGTGGTACTAAATTAAAGACTTTAAAAGTAAAGTATGCCATGCTTTGTCCTTTTCTCATTCCTATATTAAATGCACCCTAAGAATCTCGTCTTCAGTCTTTGAAAGGGGCCTGCATCAGATAATTGATCAGATACTTGCAATAGGAGAAATTTGAAAATCAAACTCAGTACTCGGTGCTATATTGTGAGCTTTAAAGCTACATATGTTTAAGATACCTCTTACGTGTGTTATTTAAGAGGGAGATTTATCGCACTTAAAAGAGGACTTTATCGCACTTAAAAGGGGACTTTATCGCACTGTGGTTATTTTCCTATTACAATTTGATCTTCATCATACCAATGTTTGCTTGTTTAAAATTTAAAATTATCTCAAGCTGAACCGCCATAAGATATCGATAAGATAGGTATCCGAGAACAATAAAAACAACAAAGAATTCCTTCTGGAATTGTGTTATGGGAATAGCAGGCAATCCAAATTCAGTACTGCAGTTATGCAGTTGTATTGTAAACTACAGAGGGCAATATCGGCTCTAGAGCCTTCGGAACACAATTATAGAATGTTCGGTCACAATAACAGAGCAACACATGTTTACATTGAATACATTTGAAGCAACAGGGCATTTACGTGTCCTTATAACCTGTCCAGTAAGCTAGAATGCCAGTGAGTGTTCTATGAAGATCGAATCGATCGATCATGCTCAAATCATTGGTGAATCAAAGATTATTTGGTCAGTTTTAGTCGAACTGAATATCAACATCATGGCATCATAGAGTCACCGTAGTCTAGTAGATACTATGTTGGTTTATTAGGTGAGAGTCCGTGGTTCAAACCCCTGAGCTGGGGGTTTGTCTCCAACAGAACGAAATATGACAAACGAAATCTGGCAAAAATTCTGAGAGTCAAATAAAATTGCCATCAAAAAGTTTCTCAAAAATTTGTCACACCGGAGTCTACGTAAAACTCTGGGTCCCGCCTTTCATGGATAAAATTAACACACACAACATGGGTGTTATACTTACGAAGATAGGTCGTGGATCTTAACTAAAGTAATGTAATGATCAATTAAGTGCGATTGTCAGGCTCAATTTGAATAGTTAACCCACTAGTTCCTTGATTCTCAAACTGGAAATACTGCACAACTGAAGTGTAGTCTTGTATGCTTCCTCTTAGACAATAGTTGTGGACGCATACATACATACATTGACGTTTCAAAAATACTCAAGAGGCGGGTTCTGAAAAGTTATTTTTTCACTAGACCCCTGTAAATTCTTTGGGAAAACAACATACTACTCTGCTTTAATGTCTAATCTTTTCTGATTTATTTTCTCTTTATTTTTCTGTCGATTTTTAAGCTGTTGTTCAAGGAAAACCACAGATTGCTTGGTTTTTTTTTCTATTTTTGTGGTTCTTTTTCCACAAACCAAAAGCTGTAACACTGAGTGACATAGAAAATTAGCACACAACTGCCAGAGGCCACAAAGACCAACAGAAACACGAAAGAAAAGGGGGGAATAAAAGGGAAGTAGCATCAGCAAAAAAAAAAAACTGCATGGCTGACCATTATCAACACCTGACTAGAGGCGTTATAAAAAAGAAAATTCCAGCTGCAGGTAGTTGTTGTTTTTTTTAGTTTAGTTTTGTTTTGTTGCAATTCAGTTCTCATAATCACAGCCCTAAGCTTAGAGGGCACTCACTCACTATTCATTGTACACATTCAATACTTTTAATGACAGCAGATATGTATGGTATGTATGTATGGATGTATTCCGGAACGGGCTTAAGATGTAAAAGAACGACAACAACAAGAAATAGAAAAAAAAAATTCACACTGGCTTATAATGGTTGGTTTTTAATGGAAAAATGCGACACAAACAACAATAATAGTACAGAGGCAAAAGCGAAAAATCTGTGTTATATTCATTAAAAGACTGCATTACAATGCATGGAATGGATGAATGAATGACTGAATAGATGGATGGTTGGTTGGATGACTGAGTGTGTGAACTTCTGTTCGTAGAATACGATAATAAATCACATAAAATGGCTCATTGAGTTTGTAAGTCTCTGGCGTAATTGTGCAATTCATTCATATTTTATTCAGTTTTTTTTTTGTGTTGTCGTTTTTATGTTTTTTTTTTTTTTTTTTATTTAAAAAATATTCAATAATTTACACAGCAATTTAATTTAAATCATTTGAGAAGGGCAAAATATCAACACACAAGCAACAATAAAAGTGATGACATATAATCGAGTGTCTAGACTAAGCAAGGTTATAAACCATCAACAATGTAATTTGCAAAAGTTGGGAAAATAAAGCAAATAGTGAAGGAAAATCGTAAAAAAAAAATATGGAACAAGTAATGTACAACTCCTTTCGAAATTAAGGAAGCTTTAAGGACATAAGGACCTCTATTAAATTAAATTTTTATTTAAAAAAAAAACATAATCGTTCATACTTATCTTAAATGCTTATATAGAATATAAATAAATTCATTTGAAATCATCAAAAAACATACCTGAAATGAAAGAAGAAAAAAAATTAATTTAAATTAGTTTCAAAAAACTATGTTTTATGGAATATTTAATTATAAAAATTAGCACTTATAAATAAAAATTAAATTAAAACTTATTAAAATCATGAGTTCTCTTTCTATAAACATCACACCTTCCCAACAACAGTCAGCGAAGAACGAAACTTAACAGTAAGAGACTCTCAACTAGCACATCCATTACAATGAAAACCATGGATATAAAATAAATAAATTGTGTTTTCTAAAGAAAATTATAGTAATCGATATATTTATCATATGTATTTTTCGAGATTAGGTCGCTGACGGGGATCTGGAACAGCCGGGGATCTGGATCCCAGCCGAACTATTGCAGGGTATATTGCGATGAGGAGGAGTTGGAGACAGTCGAGCACCTCCTCTGTAACTGCCCAGTCCTTAGCAAGTGGAGGTTGAGGACCCTTGGCAGGGGCTTCTTTGAGGGTTTGAATTCTGTGTCGAGAGCCGACATTAAGGCCCTTCACAGATTCATTAGTGGCTTCAGATGGTTGAGAAGTGATAGGCCTTCATCAGTGTAGTCGCGTTCTCCCTTTTTGTTTTGTTTTTGGTCTGTGTAATTCCTCCGTTTCCCATTCTCCCTTTCCTACTTCCTCTCCTTTTTCCTATCCCCTCTATTATCCTTCCTTTTTAAGGACGTTGTACAATGGGTCAATTCGACCTCCGGGTACTGCACTTGTCTCAGTCGACAAGTACACGTCCTCTAACATAACCTAACCTACATACATATGTATGTATATATTGTGTTGTTATAGCTGTATTTTCCAACAAAAATTTTATTTATCGATAAATTATGTTAAAAAGTGGAAAATTATAAAATTATTATCGATAAATTTACTACTGCTATCGAATAATTTGCTAAATAGTAGTTGCACTCAAAAATTTTATTTATCAATAAAGACTTGATTAAAAATGTTTCTTTTGAATAAAAGGATAAGTTTTTTTTTAATAATTTTAAGTAGTTTCTATTTTATGTAAAATATCGATAAATTTTCGATAACATTACATTTTTTTCAGAAAATTGTAACTACTCGATAAATTTGTTGTAGAAAATTTTGTTATCCATAAATTTGTTATCGATAAATTTGTTATCCATAAATTCGTTATCGATAAATGTGAGCAAATCTATTGCCTCTGAATCATGGCGTATGATTAATACTTGTTCTGTGTTATTTTTTTTTTTACTACAAACATTTTCCATTCCCAAGTAACAATGGCAACACTAAAACATTAAAATGCATTTATATCACATTTTTATAAATTACATTTATATTTAAAAATTTTAAATTGCTTCAAAATAATTAAATTTTATTTCATTTTCTATATTTCCATTTCAAATTGTTTATTAGTCATGCACTCTATAGAATTATTAAAAAAAAAAAGAAAAACTCATAAACAAAAATTTTATTTTCCATTTTATGATACTTTTAATGGCTGCTGTTTTCTCCTGCAATTATTGAGTCATCCACTACTACTGCCTGTGCAAACAACAAAACATGGATGCTTAATATACATGTATCTATACAAGTGTGTGTTACTTAAGCTCCCACACTCTTTTAATATTTTGTATTTGTTTTCATCATAATTTTTCTTGCTTTATTATGATTTTTTGTTGTTTCTAAAGAAAATACTATGTACAGCGACAATAACAATGAAAAATTAATAGAGAAAAATTGTTGCCCGTAAACATTATGAGTAGGGCTCTAATAATAACAGCAGCAGCAGCATTAAAAAAAAAACCTAGAGAAAAAAGAGCAACATGAAAAGCAGTACAAACATTTCTTTGTTTATAAACAGTAACTGCACAACAAGAAAATAAAAACAATGCATAGTAATGACTAAAAGAAGAATAACAACAACAGCCGTATTGTGAGTATACACATTTTGTTTTTTTTTATTTTCTTTAAGTACAAATACTCCTTCAAATATGTCCCCATTCTCTCTCTCTCTCTCAGCCTCCCATTCATGTGTTGTGTTTAATGATGGCTCCCTTCCATTTATTTGCTCGCAACACCCTAAAACAAAGGTTTTTCTTCTTGTGTATAGAAATGATATGCGAGTGAGTAACCGAAAGGAAATAAAACATGTGTAATAGACAATCGTTTTTAGCAGCAGCAGCAGAGCTTTTACACTGCACGCAGCAGTAAAATAAACGTGGCCGTATGAAATAATAAATAAATAAGGGAGGTTATTTTAATTTGAAAAGTTTAAAAAAAAAGTTTTTCTTTTGCATAAAATCAAAAGAATTCAAAGTATTTTTGTTATTGTTTTCTTGCAAGTAATAGAAACAAACTGTTTTTAATAATTTTAAGTGTTTTTAACACGAAAAATTTTAAAAATTATGACACTTTCAAAGAAATTAAATTTTTTTTGTTTGGATTACACAAAATCTTTAATTGGAAATTAAAATTCTCCTCTCCATTGTTCAAAACACATACATATTTGAGGCGAATTTTATACAAAAACAATAGATTGTTAAATCACGCCTCAGGGAATGATAACAAAACTGTGTGAAAAGCAGTTACAGGTTCTCATCACGGTTTTCAAATATAAGCAACAATAAAGCTGTTTTAATTCCCCACTAAATAATCAATTTTAGCAGCTCCCTGACCTCCCAAAAACAATAATAGTGTTAATGAATGTCGTATAAGGTCACACAGTGTTACTTCTTGAGAAAGGCCACATTTTCTTATCGTTTCAACAATACAATACAATTTCACAGAAGGTGTTGCTACTAAAAAATACAGTTGGCAACTCTATCATCCTAGAACTTGCTATAGTTGGTTAATCAACTGCTTAGCAGTGACAGAGAGCAAAGAACTAATAAGAAAATGGAGGAGATACCGTATATTTCAATCTTATGTTGTTTCAAGGCCAGAGAAGATCCATGGCTTTAATTTTTTTTTTAAACAATTTTCCCTACTGTCACAATTTGTGCAATAAACTGTTACAATTTTTTACAATAAAGCTATTTGCAATAAATATGAACTAGAAAGCATATGTTGTCAGTTCAGTACTTTAAACTGGATGCATAAAACCTTCACTATTCACTCCCAAAGCTTCAGGCTATTCACTGGATTAAAAAATTTTACCAGCTGATGTTGAAGCGAATTTTTTCCCAATATAATTATTCTCCTCAACTCAAAATCACTTGACACCACTAGTAGACTATAACATCGCCCATAGCAAACTTCCAGAGCTTGAACCTAGTCCTAGCTGTAAAAGAGCAGTCAAAAGAAATAATTGCCAGATAATCTCATAAAACCCTGCTTAAAATCTAATGATATTTGCCATTATTGACTGTGGATTCATTTGTGTTGGCTCAACACGATTTTTCCACATCCTTTGACGTAAACGATCATTTCACCAACAGTCAACATTAATATTATCCATGGGGTTTTAGTGTGAAAATGGAGGACACAAGCATACATATCCCACACTTTTGTAGTCTACTCTAATTCGACAGTTTCGAAAAGGTTTTTGTAATTCTTCAATTTCATTATTTCAATGATATTTTCAACATAAAATTAAAACTTTGATTAAAAAATATTGAAAAACTATTAAACAAAATAGTACGTAGTACAAAGTAGTACGTCACATTTAATATTAACTTAATAAAGCAAAATTTGTAAATTATAATAAGATTTCAAAGAAAAGATCGCAAAAATTCATAATTTTCCAAATATTCGCACAGTTTTTAACATTAATTCATAATACCCAGCTCTGTTACACATAATGTGTACACTGTTTCCCATTTATGATTAGAAAAATAAAGAGAATTAAACTCTATTTATACAATATGATATAATTTATACTCTCTGTTTAATGTATATCATTAAATACATTCAAAAGAGAGAGGTATGTGAGGTGTTTCTATTCCATTTTAAGTTTAAGTAATTATGCTGCTGGAACAATGTATAACACAGTGGATATGATACAATGTTTATAAACGAAAGAGATCATTTCATATAAAAACTCTCTTTGGTGTTTCTATTCTATAAGGTTTGTTATGTTTTACGTGTTTATGTTGCTGGAAATATGGTTGTGGAACTAAAACAACAACATTTCTTCGATAAAATATTACCAACTTGTTCTTACTGTAAGGAACACACAATCTCTTCGGTGTTTCTAGTCTTTTGTTTATTTTTCTTTCAAAATGTTGCTGAAATTAAAGCAACATTGTTTTCACTGTTTTACTTACAATCTCTTGCTTGTGATGATTATCACTGTGTTAGTTTCTTGCGAATGTAAATATTATAATGCTGGAAATGAATACATTTGGCTTTGGAACATTTGTAGCTCTTTGTTTACACTAGTTTTTAAGCAAAGAGATATTTTTATTTTCTCAGTGTTTCACTACCACCCTCTCTTTATTTTGTTTCGTTTACTAAGTTTCAAGTATTTATGCTACTGGAAATCAAAGTGAAGTTGAAACATGTTTGTTTATATTTTGACTCAAGTGTAGTTAGTTAACCAACCTTGTACTGGCAATCTCAGCTGAAGGGGAATTCTGTGGTAAAGTGAAACATTTTAAAGATCTTTTTACGCTATTTAAGCGATTAATGAATATTTGTTTACTTTTTTTATGTTGTTTTTAATAATTTTAAACTAATTGCTAATGATTTTATATAAAAAAAATTACCGCTTATGGTGCGTTAAAGACAGAAAATAAAAAATAAAAAAATTTTCTTCATTATTTCCTCCTGACACAAACATTGTTTCAATGAAATTAACCACCATAAATCGGTATGTTAAGGAAATAATGAAAAAAATTGCTTCCTTAACCATAAAACCATTCTCCATTTAAGGTATTTTTCAAATGAAATAATTTATCTTTCATTTTTTTTTTTAAACATTTATTGACAGATTCAAAGTTTTATACCTGTTTACTGTCACTTTACCTCTAAATGTGTGTATGCGAGTAGCCAACTTTTTTTAAATTTTTTTTTTCTATTTTTCTCTATCATGCTGTCTATTAAATGTTAAAAGCGAATGTTAACGTTTTTGTTGGTTTATATCAATGCCAATATGTATTTATAACACAATATTTAAAAGTTTAAAACAATTTTTTTTACAAAAAAAAAATTTTTTTTGCAATTCTTGTTTACATTTATACTCATACATTTTGTTTTTGTTTTTGATTTTTTTTTTCCTTTATTTAAAATTTTTGTATTTATTTGTGGAATTTTTATTTATTATTTGCTTATTTCAGCAATAATTTGAGCAAAATTTATAAATAAATTTAAAAATATTTACAGATTCTCTTAATGGCCAATATAATTAGGTTAGAGTTAGAGGACGTGTACTTGTCAACTGTGACAAGTACAGTACCCGGAGGTCGAATTGACCTATTGTACAACGTCCTAGCTTCTCACACCACTCATGTTGTGTGCGTTAATTTTATACGTGAGTGGCGGGACCTACACTTTAACGTCGACTCCGAACGACAGATTTTTGAGAAACTTTTTCATGGCAAATTTTATTTACTCTCAGAGTTTTGCCAGAAATCTGCTGAGGATATCGCCGAAGAAATATTTTTTTTTTTTCATATTTCGTTTTGATGCCTGACCTGGGATACGAACCCGGGCTTTACGTCTAATAAGCCAACACACTACCTACTTAACAACGGCGACTTCACCGCTATGTACATATGTTCAAGTCAGATTTTTGGTATCCTAACTACCACTCCAACCTAACCTAGCAGAGAAAGGTTCCCGCTCAGCTTTTTCTGGATGGCATAGTTGACTCTGTGTGTCTAATGACATTGACCATTTTTCTAATGACTGACTTAACTTCCTCATAACCTCATACGGGCAACATGTTGTTGAAACATGTTTTGGGTAGTAGGGAATGAGAATCTATTCATTCACACTCTTTTCGTTCATCTAACGTAATCCAAATCTAACATAACCTATCCTATCGAAAACTTAATATATTTGATGTAAAAATGATAATTTGAACTGTACGCAATAAAGTCTTAAAGTTTATGCATAACTTCTTTACTTAAAGTCAGGTCACATTAAGCAAATATTTGGTGAAAAAATGTAATCAACGCAGACAATTTTTTTTTAGAAAAATTTGATAAGACCTACTGAGAATAAGTGTCTTTAGATGTTCAATGTTGTATCAATTAAAATGTGGGACAAAATGTTTTCATTTCTTTTTGTTTTTGACAAATATTTGTTAAATGTGAGCGTTCTTGGTGCAAAAACTGTTATGACATTTTTTATTTAAAAAAATGTTTATTACTTTAGAAAAAAAAACGAAACAAATTTAAATTTATTAAATAAATTACTTTTTGCATTTAATTTATTTAATTATTTTAACTGCCTTTGTAGATAAAAGCTGATGTCACCGAATAGAGGCAAAGTCTGGTTTATTTAAAAAAATATATAATTTTTTCTCAAACAAAAACAAGTTTTTTATTTATATTTATTTAATAATGCATACACAGTTCATTTAGGCAATTAATTTTTCTATGAAAATTATAAAAAAAATTCCTTACAATTGATAAATGTGAGAAATTTTAAATAAAAATAATAATAAAAATTGTTTGCACGTTTCTTTAATATACAAATGCATTTGAAATATTTAAAAATTGATGTCATGTTTATGGAAATTAAAAATAAAAATAATAATTAACAGGCGGAGATTTATTTAGGTTTTCAAACTGAAATCAATCAATATCAACAGCCGTCGTTAATTGTTTGTTGTTTGTTATGCAAAACAATCGTTTGTTTGCAGCAATTAGAAATTGCGTGTTAATTTCGCATGCCATACCAAATGGTTGGTAAGGGGAGAGGAGGCTACTCTGGAAAAATCAACAATCAAAACAATAACAAATCTTACACACACACACGCATACACAGGCATATGCTCAGATCCATAGAGAGAAGCATTTGCAATTTAAATTAACAGACAACAGTAGTAGTTATAACACAAAAACAACAAATACTCTGATAGGGTTTTGTAACCCAAATTAGCACGCAACAGTTAGCAAAATAAGAGAGCGGGTGATAATGTGCGAGAGAAGAGATAGAGACAGCGTTAGAATTAAACAAATCGTGATTGTTTAAGCAATTTTTTTTTCTTCAAAAATTAGAAAGTTTTGTTTCGCATTATATTCTGTGTGTGTATGTGTTTAAATTAACTTAAAATGTAACAATTTTTTCTACTTTTTGTTTTTATTTTTCCCACATTAAAGTTGGTATTTTTTTATAATGCTTTTTAACATTCTTGTTTAAATTTTATCATAAAATTTATTTCCAAAGAAGAGAGAGGATTTCTGTTCCGTTTACTTTTTATTGTTTTGAAAACTTTTTTATTATTAAAGGTGCCCCCCTTTTTTTTGTTGAGGGCTTAAAATTTTTTTTTAATAGTGAGACTTAATGAGACTTATTGTTTAAGGTTTTCAAGTAATAAATCTTTTATAAAGTAATGGGAACTTTTGTAAATACTGAAAAGAAACATAAAATTCAAACGAATTTTTTTTTTTTCAATTAAAAAGAAAAGCCTCTTTGGAAGGAAATTAAAGTTGAAAATCTTCGAATATTTGAATTCAAGAGTTTAATTGTATTTACAGCAGATTTTGTACATTTTCCGTAATGGCAACACTGTCTAAAATACATTGAGTCAGCAATCATTCATGTCAGAAACAGTTTCGAACATATGTTTCCGACCTCAACAGCACGGATGCAACATCATTTGATTGGTTCTTACAGGCGAAAAGGATTAGATGTGCTTGAAGAGTTCCCACAAAAACAACTTACTTAACTTGACTGGTCATTACAATCCTTCAGTCAGGATTACAACCTAGTTCCTCACTTCACCCATGTTGTGTGTGTTAATTTTATCCATGAGTGTCGGGATCTACAGTTTAAAGTCGACTTCTAAGGACAGATTTTTCAGAAACAATTCATGACAATTTATTTTATTTACTCTCAGAGTTTTTGCCAGAAATCTGCTTTGAGGAAGTCGCCGAAGAAATATTTTTTCATATCGTTTTTCGTTTCGTTCTGCTCGAGATGTCTAGACTAGGGTTTGTGACCACGGTTTCACGTGTAACAAGCCGCCTCACTGCCCACTAAACTACAGTTAAACTAGACTACTACAAGAGGCACACTGAAACAGCTTAGTGTCCCCAATTTTCAGAACGGTTATCTGGCTGAAAAGCGAATGTAAAAGCGTTCTGAAAATCTCTCAATTGTATGGCGAGACGTCCTAATGTTAGCCTTACTTGATCACACAGATAAAGACAATTATGGGATAATCTGATAACCTGATAATCTCAAGCATTAACCACATGATTGTGTCTTTACTGTAAACTCTGGTATATCGCGCACTTCGGCAATTCCCGCAGGCTAGATGAGAAATATAATCCAGCTGGGATAAATCAAGACAAATATGGCTGCTCTACGATCATATAAGATCAATTGAACCGAATTCACAAGTACAGCCTTAAGAATAACTACCTTATTGGTGCTCAGGTCAGAATACTAGTTCGTGAACAAAAAGATCTTTGTAGGATCTGCAATTACATGCAACTGTCTTCCACTTCTTCTATCACATTGTCCAGCATAAACAGAGAATTATTGCTGGATAGACACTCTCGGAGGATAGCTTAACACGTTGACTGCCACGGCAATTTTCAGAAAACTGGCCAAAAAACGACAATTTGATTTTTTCACATTACATCTCGTAGTTGGCAGTCAACGTGTTAACTGAACTAGCATCCAAGGTACATGGAAACCGAAACAGTTTCAACCCATTAAAATAGTTTAAGCGTGACTAGGTTTATTGCATGGTTAGTTTATTCCAATTTTGTTAGGCTATGAATCTTGAGACAGGTTTTGGTAATTTCCCGATAATACCACTGAATAAACACTTAGAGAAAGTATGAGATAAACAAATCATAACAAAACCACAAAGAAGTTACGATAATAAAGAATTACAATCACAAAACAATAAAGGATTTACAGGAATCTAGGTAAACAAAGATTAACTTACGATAACAAAACTACATACATAGAAAGATAAAGAATAACAAATCAACAGTAAGGTTCTAGAAGTTGACAAACCGAGAATAAATGAAGTATAAACAGAGCTAAAGGTAACGTTGCCAGATAGTAGAGGTAAAACGTAAGATGTGTATACATTGAGACGTTTTAAAACTGTCAAGTATCGTGTAATTTGATAGCGTGGTGTTATTTATTAAAGTGTGTTGTTAAATGTAAATAAATAAAGGATTTATTTACGTAAAGAAACACCCCTAAAAGAATTTCTCATTTGGCAACACCATTTTCCTTGATATGCTCAAATATCAACTCATTTTGTCTCCCTTATTCCCGTTAAGTAAGTGAAGTGTGTAAATTTGTCAACAGTTTCTTAAGTGCTACTGTAGTTTTTATCTGCCACAAACACTCGCTTTTTTTGAAGAACAAAAACCGAGGGGGATAAATGTATAAATTTTAACTAATCTTGCATAAATTAATTTCAATACAAAGACATTTTTTTTTTTATCCACTTAAATGGAGGACAAAGACAACATGAAAAGCAGCAAGAAAAGAAAAAAGGGGGGAAGAAAAGAAGACTCGCTTTTAATAAATTTTATTTCCTGTTGCTGCCATCATATATTGAGTAAAACACAGTCTAAATATTAAGAAATACCCTTTACGAGTTGATTTGAAAAGGGAGGGGAGGCCAGTATTGTAACAAACCGCACAATTTATGCAATTGGGTGTGTCATATTACCACCAACTGTTTTCCCAATTCATATATGCAATCAACCTTCCTTCAAATGATCCTTTAAAATACAAAAAATAGAAGAAAAAAAGAGCACAAGTGTAGAGTAGAGGAATGTTATCAAATACCGACAAAAGACCAGAATAACAGACCCCCACGTGTATTATGATGACGTTATGTTTGCAACACTCCCTGTTTAAATAGCAAAGTGGCACCAGCTGCCTTTGTTTGCTGCTGCTGGTGTTGATGATGGTGGTGGGCATATGGCTGGCTGGCTGAAATTGGTTGCAAAAATATTTTTACTCTTCAATTAATTACTTTTCCTAACATTGTTGTTGTTGCTGTTATTGTTACTGTTGGATATCGCATTATAGCCAGCCACTAATTGCTGTTGCCCCCCGCCATCGTCCTTACTTTCAAGTGAGTGAGTCCTTGGATTTAAAAGGAATTTGGTTTTATGAGTTCACACTATAAATACCCATGGCTCTGTTTGGTCATAAGCTGTCATAATTTATGGGGAGCTGCTATTTCTAAGGAGCAGAAGAACAAGAAGAAGCTGTATGGAATGCTATAAAAATATATGTAAGTGTGTAATGGCTGTAATAACAGATTTATGTGTAGGATGTGTTAAAAGAGATGCTTTTGGTGTTGTTTTTGGTGTTTATAAATTCTTAAGAACTTTAATCTGAAATACATCACTTATCACATAAATTAATGAGGTTATGATGTAATGAAAGCACTTCAAAGAAATGCTCTTTAAGTTTCCCTACACCCTGCCGTGGCGAGGGCCGTGTATATATGGCAGGCACTTGGTGCATCATAGCGGCTGAGGGCGTGTAAATACGGCATTTACTTATTGATCCACAGCGGCTGATGCCGTATGTACACGGCAGTCTTTTATTTGTTCACTTGCGTTTTCACGAATGATGACACAGTTATGGTCCGTTGCGCCGCCGTGAAAAGTTCTCCAGTTTGGTAGAAGACAACATTGAGTTTCAATTTTGGCATACTTTTGCCAGCATTTCAGCCTGTATCTTACGAGTGAAAGCTTTTGGCTTGGCTTCACGGCCTAGAATTGTGGCTGGCGTGTTACTGTACCCGACAGACTTACTTCACTTAACTGTTCAGTTCCACCCTTTAGTCAGAATTACAACCTGGCTTCTCACATCATCCATGTTGTGTGTGCTAATTTTATCCAGGAGTGACTGGACATACAGTTTAAAGTCGACAGAATTTTAAAAAACTTTTCATGGCAAGTTTATTTACTCTCAGAGTTTTTGCCAGAAGACTGCGAGAGGAAGCCGCCTAAAATTTTTTTATATTTAATTTTGTTTGAAATATTTAGGCTGGGGCTTGAACCATGGCCTTACGTCAAATAGGCAAACGCACATCACGTCAAATAAACGACGAAGCTATTTCTTTTTTTTTCAAATGAGCAAAAAAAAAAGGTCTATATAAATCGGGCTAAATCAGATGAAAATGGACTCATGGGGAAAATGGAGCTATACGCCTGGATAGCCATGGTAGCCTGGATTCCAGAACAGACTTCTTTACGGTCGGGCGTTATTTGGTACCGGAGATATAGGCCAAGAAGTTAACTTTTTGCCAAATTAGTGAAAAAAAAGAAACAAGTTCTCTATATAAATCGGTTAAAATGAGATAAAAATGGACCTGTGAGGGAAATGGAGCTAGAGGTCTGAATAGTCATGGTATCCAGGATTCTAGAACAGATTTCCTTACGGTTGGGCCTTACTTGGGACCGAAGATATAGGTAACGAGGCTAACTTTTTGTCAAATTAGCAAAACGAAAAAGTGCTCTATATAAATCGATCAAAATTGGATATAAATGGACTTCTGGGGGGAAAAGGATCTAGCGGGCTTGATAGCCATGGTATCCAGGATATCAGAACAGACCGTCCGGCGTTTCTTGGAACCAGAAATATAGGCAACGAAGCTAACTTTTTGCCAAATTAGCAAAAAGATAAAAGTGTTCTATATAAATCGGTCAAAATCGGATAAAAATGGACTTGTGAGGAAAATGGAGCTAGAGGTCTGAATAGTCATGGTATCCAGGATTCTAGAACAGATTTCCTTACGGTTGGGCCTTATTTGGGACCGGAGATATAGGTAAGAAGGTTAACTTTTTGTTTAATTAGCAAAAAGAAAAAGCGCTCTATATAAATAGATCAAAATCGGATAAAAATGAACTTGTGGGGTAAATGGTGCTAGAGGTCTAGATAGCCGTGGTATTAAGGATTCCAAAACAGACTTCCTTATGGTCGGACGTTACTTGGGGCCGGAGATATAGGCAACGAGGCTAACTTTTTGTCAAATTAGCAAAACGAAAAAGTGCTCTATATAAATCGATCAAAATCGGATAAAAATGGACCTGTGAGGGAAATGGACCCTATGGACTGGATAGCCATGATATCAAAAATTCCAAAACAGTTTTCTTTACGATTGGGCCTTACTTGGAATCCGAGATATAGGCTACGAAGCTAATTGATTTCTTCATTTGAGGAAAAAAAAGATGACCAATATAAATGGGGCTAAATCGAATGAAAAATGGACTTGTTGGGGTTATAAAGCCTGTGGACTGGATAACCATGGTATCAAGAATTCGAAAAGAGGATTTATTACGTTCGGGCGTTACTTGGGGCCAGAGTTATAGGCATTGTAGCTAAGTTAAAAAGTGAGAAGAAAAAAGTGTTGGGCGTTACTTGGGACAAGAGATACAGGCGACGAAGCTAATTGGTTTCTTTAAATGAGCAAAGAAAAAGGTGCCCTATATGAATCGGTCAAAATCGGATAAAAATAAAATTGTAGGAAAAATACAGCTAGAGATCTGGGTAGCCATAGTATCCAGGATTCCACAACAGTTTTCGTTACGGTTGGGCGTTACTTGGGACTCGGGCTAAGGGCGTCGAAGCAAAGTTAAGTTATCAAGTGAGAAGAAGAAAAAGTGTTGCTTCATATTAAATAAGCACCCACAAGAGATTCGTATTCGTACTTTATATGGAAATAAGCGTGCGTGTAGTGAATGTATTGCTTTAAAAGGTAAATTTTTTTGAATTAAAATTTTTGTTTACAAAACGTGATATTTTAGAACGGAAATCCAGTTTTTTTTGTGGTGGTTTGGTTTTTAAATTTGATAAAAAAAAAGAAACAAAGAAAGAACAAATAAATTTTTATCAAATGAAAAAAGAAAAAAAAAAAAGGAAAAAAGAATAGAATAAATTAGTAAAAAATAAATATTTATAAGCAAATAAACAAAAAGAGAAACGAAATGAAAAGATTTTGAATATTTACTTTAAGAAAAATACACGTAAATAAATAAATTTTTATAAATCTTGTAAATATTGAAAGCATGTTTGAAACAAACTTTTGTAAATAAAAGTTAAATAATGCAGCTGTACAACAATATAAATTTATTTAATTTTTTTATTTAAGAGATAAATTTCATATGCTTTCTTGGGATGAAGGGAAGGTTAGATGCTTTACCACCCAGCATTACAAATCATATATGATTTGTTTATAGTTTCTTCGGAAAAATTTGAAATTAAGCACATTGTTTTAAAGAAATGCGTTTAATTTTTATTTCTTAAAGCTAATTGAAGTAAAAAAAAAAACAAAGTTTACATTAAAAATGTGCCTTTATCAAGACTTTACTTTAAAGTTTTCGAAGACCACAAAAACTAAATCCAGATTTTTTTTTTTTTTTTCATTCAAAAGAAAAAACCACAAAAACTTAAAATTTTGTAGAAGGAAGTCAGAATTGTATTCAAATCACATGTAACAAAGACGTCAGAGAAATACAAATTCTTTAGAAAAAACCTCAACAATTAACAAAGGAGTTCAAGTACTTATAAAGGAAATGCGTGTTCAATTATTTTTAAAAATGTCTGGACTTTTTATTGACCACCAAAAGACACATAGAAACAAACAGAAAGGAAGTTCGTAAGAAACAGAATTAGATGAACAAAATTATTACACGCCAAAGTCATCATGTCGAGTGATATGGCAATCTCAAGACTATTGGGATGGCACTGAAATCGAGAGTACACAGTGACAGGCTGATATTTAGGGAACAGAACTACACAGAGCGCCATAAGTGAGTCAACACCCACTATAATTTTAAATTTTCTATTATAAAAAATATACTTGTAGCACAAGAATAATTTTTGCGATTTTTTTGTTTTAACACTTTATAAGTTATAAATAAACGTTTTTAATTTATGGAAATTTATTCGACTATTCTCATTTACTTTTCTCGCTATCCTAAGAAAATGAATTATTTCAGCGGTGTTTACTCACTTTTGACGCTCACTGTATGTACGTACATCAGGTACAAAAATTGTGAACCAAAGTGTTAAAAAACAACTAGGGTATGTTTATAAATCACTGTAGTCTAGCAGGTAATGTGTTGGCTTATCAGACGTAAGGCCATGGTTTTAATTCCCAGCCTAGACATCTCAAACAAAACGAAAACGTATGAAGAAATATTTCATCGGGGACTTCCCCTTAGCAGATATCTGGCAAAAACTCTGGGAGTAAATAGAATTACCGAGAAAAGTTTCCTAAAAATCTGTAGTTTGTAGTCGATTTTAAAATGTAGGTTCCCCGCCTCTCATAGTAAAAAAAACACACACAACATGGGTGGTGTGAGGATCCAGACTAAAGGATTGTAATCACCAATTATGTAAGCAAGTTGTTTATAATATTTCTTCCCTAAGTCCTTTAGAGGAATATAGTACTGTCTCACATCCGGGTTTTGATTTCTTTTATTTTTTGTTTGTTGCCTTGTAACTCAACAGGTCATGGAATCCGCTCTGAGGGATCTCTCATCCTCATGGGGTCTTGGTATGAGTCTAAGGATTAACTCATACAGGATGTGAATGGTTTTATTCACTGGGGGATATAAGTTAATCACGCTTGACAGTCAGATTTTGATGGAGTGGCGCTAAGACTTTCAGAAAGGGTGAAATACTTTGAAACTATGTATACTTGACCCCAAAACTGAATATTCAGGAGAGGATTCAAAAAGATTTCAATGTTAAAACAAGTGCAGAAATTCCTTGGGTAGGAAGCTCGTGGTCTGAATCGTTGTAGTATAGTAGGTTGTGCACGCGGTTCAAACCCCAAGTCAGACATTTCGAATAAAACGAAAAATTAAAAAATATTTCCTTCGGCTACTTTCTCTTCTGGTCTTCTGGCAAAAACTCTGGGAGTAAATAGAATTACTGAGAAAAGTTTCTTAAAAATCCGTAATTTGTAGTAGATTATAAACTGTAGGTGAAAATCCCGACTAAAGAGTTGTAATGACCAATAAAGTAAGTAAGTTGCTTACAATAATTCCTCCCTTAATCTTTTAGAGGAATATAGTACTGTTGCAAAGCATCTCCATCTTCACATACGGGTTTTGGTTTCCCTTTTTTTGCCTTCTTTCGTAAATCAAGTTTTTGTAACTCAATAGGTCATGCAGTTTGCTCTGAGGGATATATTATCCTTATGGGCTCTTGGTATAAGTCTAATGATTAACTCCAACCGAATGTGAATGATTTTATTCACTTGGGGATATAAGTTAATCACGCTTGACAGTCAGATTTTGATGGAGTGGCGCTAAGACTTTCAGAAGCTCTACTTAACTCCAAGTTCTCACGGAAACTGAATATTCAGGAGAGAATTAGAAAAGGTTTCAATGCATACAACAAGCGCAGAAATTCCATATGTAGGAGCTTAGTCCTGAGTTGTAGTATCATCTCAGAAATCTCAAAAAAAAAAAAACGAACCATAAAAAAAATATTTCCTTCAGCGACTTTCTCTGAGCAGTCTTCTGGCAAAAGGTCTGAGAGAAAAGGAAATTGCCATGAAAAGTTTCTCAAAAATATCTGTTGTTCGGTGTGGACTTTAAACTGTAGGTCATGCCAGTCATGTATAAAAATTAAACACCTGGTCATAATCTTGACTAAAGAGTTGTAATGAGGCCTTAGACCGAGCATAGTAACAGGATCTGCATCTCATTTGTTAGACCTGCTCCAAACTATGATTGCCTAGTATAGTAGAATGCATTGAAGACAAGGAGCAATAGGAACATTCTTCATATAGTGATCTGCCTTTGTTGGCATCATAAATGCCAGTAGAAACACAACTCAGGCAGCTCCGGATGTCATTTCTCACTAATAAGGAGTATATGAAGAAGATAGCAGCTAGAAACCTCTTCAGACTGAATGAGTTGGATCTAGAGAGTTCGTGTAGGATGTGTCACTCATCACTGCTGAAGGAATTAAAGTGGCGGATTGACCGAATAGTCGCCGTAGTCTAGTAGGTAGTGTGTTGGCTTATTGGACTGAAGGCCCGAGTTCGAATCCCAGGTCAGACATCAAAACGAAATTATGAAAATATTTCTTCGGCGACTTCCTCTAAGCAGATTTCTGGCAAAAACTCTGAGAGTATTAAAATTGCCATGAAAAGCTTCTCAAAAAACTGTCGTTCCACTGCCACTCATGTATAAAAATTAACGCACACAACATAAGTGGTGTGGGAAGCTAGGTCGTAATTCTGACTGAAGGGTTGTAATGACCAATTATGTATGTATGTTATGTATGATTGACCGAATGTAACAATACTGGATTATGAGTTCTGAATTGGTTTCGGATATACTCTTTAACCTCTGGGCTATTTTCCCTAACTAGTCAAAAATGGAGATGGGCACGACTGCAGGGTCCCTTCATATTTGGTTGAAATGTCAGGAATTCATCTCAATTTCCGGCGGAATGTAGAATCTTTCAGATGGAAGTTCTAAGGATGGTTAAGCTGAACTAGTTAGAGTTTAGGTTGGGTTGGAGTGGTAGCTTTGATACCAAAAGCTCACTTGAGCACGCATAGCGGCCCGTTGTGATGCCACAGATGAACGCATTCCCTGTACTGACCAAGTTCAACCAAACTAGGGTAGAAAAAGTCCGTCAGCGCAAGTTCTGCACATTAAAAGCACGACTACTCTACGCTGGAAATCCAGCCCGAAAGTTTGATAAACGAAGCTATATCCTTGACATCAATAGATGATAGCTCCGTCAAGCTGACAAGAAATGGAGAGCCAAATAACCTATGTATATCTGCACCTCGCAAGAGATGGGCATTGACAAAGAAAGTGGATAACAGTCTCCTCTTCCTCAGCGGATCTGCACCTACGGCAGAAGCCGTCACAACGCTTGATGGAGGAACTAGTTAGAAAACATATACCGTATTTGTGTGTATAATCAGGCAATACATCTGATGTGGAACTGTAGAAGAATTCTCACCGATTGTCAGATTATCAAAATCTGACAAATCTGCTGTGTACCAGGTTATTGCACTGAGGTTGCAAATAAATTAGGAAGATTAAGTTCAGCTTTAGAAGCTACAACAACCGTACATGACTGTATTTGAAACTAGCACTTTGAAATAACAAAAAATTACAAGCTATGCAGATGATTCATTAGCTTTCGGTATATGTAAACTGCCTTACGATACCAAAATGCTTTTTCAAGTATTTTTACAATTTCTTTAAAATCCGCGGAGATTTATTACGTGAAACCTTGTCTATAGCAATTATTCTTATAAAACAATACTGAGATCAATTCCTCGTATATATTTCATTTAAAAAGATTTTCTATTATTTAAATATTTCCGCAAACACATGGGCTAACATTTAAGTCTACTGGTCTCCTTTATATTTTACCTTCTAAATTACATTTTCAGTAAAATTTGGTTTTTGCTTCTCTTTTGTTTTGGTATTCATAATCTCATTAAGGTTTGTACCATAAAATATTGTGACTGTCTTGTCTGTCTACTAAGCGAACAGGTATGTAGGTATAGAACAGATTGTGGCACTTGCAGCATTGAAAATGGAGAGAAGGTAAGCAAAATAAACAGAGAACTGCCTGTACTGTACTGTACAGTGTCAAGGGAATATTAAGTGGTCTTATGCATGCGTTATAATACTAAACAACTTACCCGGCCTGATGTTTAAGTTATTTTGTATTTTTATGTTTGTTGGTTTGAGATAAAAATCTTAACAGAATTTTGAGGTTATGCTAATACCTACATAACCTCAAAATTCTTTAAACATAAACAAAGTGAAATTAAGGTTGGCAAGTCTGTAAGGGGACATTTAATCTTGGTAAAGCTTATGGTATAAAGAAAAATAAATTATTTTTTAAAGGCAATATTAAATAGACATTTTTAAAACAAAATCACAAAAAAAAATTTTAAAAATAAAATTCTTCAAGTATTCCTTGCATTGACAACACAATGGAAAATATTTTTAATGTAAAATGCCACATTAAAGGCCATTAATTTGAATTAATTTTTATTTAGTACAGTGAACCCCAACAATTCCAAAAGTGATGCCAGATTTTAATTCATTTTTATAAACAAAAATTCTTGTTTTTTTTTCAATTAAAAAAAACTCTTTTGTTTTTAATTTATTTAGAAAGTATGTTAAGATTTTTATTTTAAACAATTATTTGTTTACTTCCGTTTTATTATATTCTTTTCTTTTTCTATTCATTCATAAATTAATTCAAGAAAAAAATCTTAACCATTCTCTAATAGCGGATATAAAAACCTCTTATTGCTGGCCATATATGGCCACCCATGTTAATTTTTTGTTTTCAAATTGTTTTTTTTTTAACAAAATTTAAATTAAATTTGAAAAAAACTGTGTTAATGTTTATGTTTAAAAAACAAATAACCAAAAACACAAGGTTTCACCTGACGCAAAGTGCACATAAAGAGGCTCTAACATAGGTTTAATAACTGATTAGAAATTTTTAACACGCCAAAATGTTAAAACTTAAAAACATGGAAAATCATAAAAACTTTTTAATTGAAATTAAAAGTGATTAAAACTTGTATTTAGACAGGTTAATAGGATTTAAAAAAATGTAGAATAGTTGAGTAATTAGTTAAACAGACAAAACTACTTATATTAACATAAAATTAGTTTTAAAATTATCCAAAATTTAGCACAAAATTAACAAATTTAGGCAACTTAATTACTTTATAACCCAGTGCTCCGTTCTCAGCTATACACTGCTTACAGTGACATCTTAAATAGCCATCACACTCAGAATATACTTCTTTATTGTTAGCAAACTTTTTACAACGAGCCATTTTTCAGTTTTAGAAATTGAATATAAATCTGGCATTTAAGGTGCATGATGAAACGTGATACGAACTTCAATTCATTGTTTTTGCCATGGCCATTTATGAACCAATCTGTCGTAAATAATACCCATAGAATGTATGAGTTCATGGAGACATGCATACATAGATCTGAGTGAGGTTGCCGCTGATATATAGTGAAAGAGAAAAGTCTACACACAGTGGTGATTTTTACAAAATTGAAAAAGCTGTTATAGCGTTGTTTAAGGCTGTTACAATTAAGAATGTTTGAAGACGAAAACGAATATATAAAAATATAATCCAGAAATTATTAGAAAAAACAAAAAATTAGCGTGAAAAAGGTTTACACACTGCGGTGTATGTAGACTTTTTTTCTTTGACTGTAGCTGGATCATACTATTGACTGTTCTGATGCCAATAAAAAGCCTGAGGGTTTGTGTTATGTACCCAATAGTTTCATTAGAAATTTGTTTGCGTTAGGATCTGCAAATATCGGATGAATTTTCAAGGAAATTAACTTTCTTAAGATCGTAGTTCAAACAGTATTGATTGCTACTGAAAATTATGCTATTTTATTGAACACCGCTGTTATTTCATGTCTGCTTTCCAATTGTGTGAAGTCGTTATAGTAGGTAGTGTGTTGGCTTATTAGACGTAAGGCCACGGTTCAAATCCCAGGTCAGACATCAAAACGAAAATATGAAAAAAAAATTTCTTCGATGACTTCCTCAGCAGATTTCTGGCAAAAACTCTGAGAGCAAATAAAATTGTCATGAAAAGTTTCTCAAAAAAAATCTGTCGTTCGGAGTCGACTTTAAACTGTAGGTCCCCGGCCACTCATGAATATAATCAACACACACAACATAAGTGGAGTGGGAAACTAAGACCATAATCCTGACTGAAGAGTTGTAATGACCAATTATGTATGTATGTATGTATAAAGAACCACATTGTCGTAAGTGATAAAAATTTGAAATGATGAATTAAGATTGTGGATTGAAGACTTGGTGAGTTATTTCCCACAATTTATTAAAAAAAAAAAAGTGTTAATAAAGAACAATATTTATAAATAAAACGCATCATATTCACCTTGTCTTGCCAAGCACAATAAACCCCACAATGGCAACACTTATTACGAAAAAAAACACTTGCACTTTGCATTATTACATTTCATGCCAAGAATTTATGGCACTTCATAATTCATTCATTTCTTTATGTACAACAACCTCGCACTCCTTTTAATTAAATTTTTCGTAAATTTAATTCATTTATTAAATTAATTTTCTCTTTCTTAATTTGTGTGTCTTTAATTTTGTAATAAATTTCAATAATTTCCATTTTTAAGCTAAAAATGTATACACAATGAACATACAATGTAACAACAAATTGACCTTTTGTTTGAGTGCTTACTTCACAGTTATTGTGCATTATTGTTGTTGTTGTTTTTCATTATTATTGTCTGTCATTCATATTGTTTATTGTCACTTCTGTTTAAGTAGCTTACAAATATGTTCACACATCATCATTAAAAAACAACAACAGCAACAACAACCATGAGAACAACAATGATAGTGATAAAAAGCGGCAATGATAACAATCAAAAATTGTGAAAAAAAAACATAAACACTTATGCACACATACACACACACACAAAAGCTGACAAAAAAAATAAATGGTACTAAGGGAAAGCAGCATACATACATCCATTCATATGTATACCAAGAGATTGTTATTCTCTAAGCTGCAGTCAATTACGACCAAAAAATAAAAATTAAAAAATGGGAGGAAGGGGAGAGAGTAACAAAAAGAGCTTTAAAATCCTTTTGTTATATTTTTTTTAATAAAATAAAACTGATTTTATATATTTTTTTTAATTTCCAGTTATTTAGGTTTGTATTAAATTAATTAAAGGGCGTTAAAGGTTAAATTATTGTGTAATGATGATAAATGGCTTTTGACTGCGAATACTAATTGGAGAGATGCAGACAGATAGTAGAGAGTGAAAGTGGGAGTTATTTACTGTATTTGCTGTAACAAGAAAACACAATCAAAGCTACAAGCGATTTTTCCTGTACATAAGTTTAATTTTATTAAGTAAAAAAATAATCTGAATTATTTTATCAAGTTTGTAAAGGATTTTGTTTGGAGCTTGTTATTATGTGGGAAATACAATCCTGGTCAATCCTTTTTCTCCACAGTTCAGCCAATATTTCGGCGATCACTTGACGAATAATGATTTTTAAATATATGCTCCAACACTGGATGATTGATTATACATCCAGGCATGGGCTTTGTTGTAGCGTCACAAACATCAAACTCACGACATCAAACTAAATGATTTTGTGGTCACTTGACGTTGTCAAAAACGTGAAGTTACTCTTTCTCACGTAATAAAGTTGAAAACGATCATATTTCGTGTCTTGTGGCATTGTATTTTTGTGACTACACACCGTCCAGTTTACAGTCCTGGCGTCTTCCCAAGGTCACTTTCGAAAATATACGATAAAGTGACATTTCCAGAAAATACCACACAACAAACAATCATTTTTGCTGGATGCAATGGTTTTTCTACAATTACTTCTGATACAGTATGCTACAATTTTACGTGTGGTGTCAACCATAGATTGAGAAATGATTTCAACGTTGAAGAACATGTTGTTCGACAAATCCGCAGTGAAAACTTATTGCTCGAGCATCCAATCAGCATATCTGCGGCATTGTGAATGCTTAAAACCGCCTAAGAGGCGATAAAGCATCTTAGATGCCGTTCGAATTGGAGTAATGAATCGGGTGGCGTCTGAAAGGCACCGTTTGGATCCAAAGGGTTAAATAATTTTGCTTAGACACCAAATTATGTCACAAAGGAGACAAATTTAAAATCAAATTAAGTTTGGACAAGTGGCTTGTACAAGTGTCATGCAGATAAGTATATTAATTTTAAAACTAATGGAAAATGGTATTAAAAAGCCACTTGTGTAGCCTATTAACACTTTAGAAATGCCTGGCGCATTAATTATGGTTTTTCTTTTGCTTCAAACCCTTTTTAAACCCTTAATTAAGCATTTTTAGAATAAAAAATAAAAAAATAATTTTGTTGTCATATATTTTAAGGATTTGAAGGTGTTGAAAACAGATTTGTTTTTTTGCAAACATTATTTTCCTATTCCTTAACCTTTTAATTAAGTCATTACATTACGCTTGGTTGTGTTCTGCTAAATGACAATCGTTATCATGATGATGGCAAACAAAAACAAACCAGTCAACCGTTACCACCAAAAACAGCATTTATTCATTAAGGGTTTGTTGGGAATTTTTTTTCTTCTTTTGTTTGTTTGCACGAGAGTATTTGTATTACAGCCTGTGCCAATATAAAAATTTGTGTTGTTAAATAATAACAACAACAATAACTACTTCCTTGTGTTCTCTTGCAGTACAGCATCAAATATTTTTACACTCTGTAACTCTGTAGCACACAAACTCTCTCGCTCTCAGTCTCCAAGTAAGTATAACACCGCGCCCCACCTTAATAAACGAGGGGTTGTTGTTTTTTGATATTTTTCCTTGTGTTTCTGTAACAAATCTAAATATACGAGAGCAGTAAAGTATTGTTAATGAATAGAGTTGCCTTCGTTGAAAACGAAACACAAAAGGATTAAAGGTTTTTTTTTGCTTTAGAAGAAAAAACACCTTGAAATACTAATGGTTTCTCCTATGTGTGTGCAAGTAAATTGTTAGGTTAGGTCTTATGGTTTTTATGCTTTTTCTATAACAATATTTTTTCGTTTTTTTGTTGTTGTTGTGTGTGTGTTCATAAAGAAACGTGTTTGTTTTATTGTTATTTTGCCTTAGTTTTCTTCATCATTTTTTTTTTATTTATTTATTTTATGTGTTTGTTTTGATAATTTCATTTGTTTTTCCTTTCTTTTCTTTGAAACTTATTTCATAAATTTTATATTTGGGTGGATATCTTCGCATGAATTGGGTTAAAAAGGAAAAACTTTCAATGTTTGTGATTTGGAATAAAATTTAAATATTTTAAATTAAATGGAATAAGAAAGAAACTTTGGCCACAGTTTGAATCACATTTCCTATGGTGGTCTATTTTGCAAACGAATTAGCGTTTACAGTAGAAGATAAAAATTTTTACAAATACTTTACAACAAATTCAAACTCAGTTTTGAGTTCTGAGGAAGTCAACAATAAAAGGTCTCTACCTGACTACATGATGGTAACTACAGAGGCAAACTTCCAGACAAAAATGAATTTGCAACGCAGACCCTTTAAATCACAGATGATGCCTTTAATAACTAGAAAATAAATTCAACAAATAATTCTCTCTGTTACAGGTTCTGAACTTGGATAAGATCATTACAAGCTAAACGTAGACCACGCTCAGAAACCGGACAATATATTGTAGCCTAAATAGGAATGTGACTGCATGAAAACGAACTTTACTTAGCGGATTATATTCACGCTACAATGAAATCTTGGGAACTGCTTTGAAGATTTATGGGGCCTACAAAGAAAAACTCGATAGTGTACACTGTTTATGTCTGACGACCGATGATTCCCACCTCTGACGACATAAACAGGATTGGCATCGACTTGTTCGCAATTTGGCAACAGAGGGCGCTGCAGTATATAATTAAGCTTTTGATATTTTAATATTGTTGTTTTTTTGACATTTAATTTTTGTTTTGTTTTATTAATTATCATTCGCTTTTTAACATCCATAGGGATGCAACTAATTTGTTTGTCTAATTTGTTAAAAAATATTAACTTTAATTGTGATGCCAGTAATTTGCTAAAAAATCTAAAAATTTGTGCAATTATTTTTTTGTAATACTTTGTTAAAAAAAATGCTGTAATTTTGTACCAATAAATATACATAAAAGGAAACCGAGTGACTGATGTGAATTTTACTTTATTGGAGAAGTTTTCCCAGAAACTAAGCTCAATAATTATACATTGAAAGAAGAGTGTAAAAGTCTAACATAAAGGAAAGTGCTCTTTTGTGCGTCAATTAGTGTTGGAATTTTTCTAATTTTTTTGTTCCTTTTTCTTAGTGTCCGAAAAATTTGCATCAGCAGTTTGTGTTTTTTTGTTTGGTCTCTTGTTTTACCTATATGCAGTCCACAGAATTAACATTTGGTCCAATCGAACCGGATCTTGGAACTGGGTTCGTTTCTTTTTCGTTGTGCGACAACTCAACCACCGAAGGTAACATCCAGAATACCCGGATTTTGGAACCGTATTTTTTGTATTCTTTCGTCGTGAGAACTTCATCCCATTAATTTTAAAAGTGACCTTCAATTCAAATTATAAGGTAAAGTTGTTGTTGCTTTTTTTTATTTTTATATTTTTTGATTTTTTGGTGGTAATTTTATATAGAAGTAAAGTTCTGTTAGAATGGACAACAAAACTTTTCTTTTATATAAAATTTATAACAGTGCATATATATTCACAAAGTGATGTGTTCTAATTTCGATAGCACTGGCACACTTTGTGAATTTATTGAATACAAGAACCAAAGTGTTCTTTTTAGGCACTGTTATACCATTTTGTCTTGGCTTATAACAAAGTCAAAGGTGACTAGGATATCAAATTGTGGTGTAAAGATCGCAATCGGTGATCGAATTCAACCACTCAATTTGATATCAGTTATAAGTCAATAGTTGTGTTATAATTGGTGATGGCTAAATAGCAAAGCACATTACCTTTTATAACAATCCTTCAAATCCACCGGATACATGAAAGATTGATTTTGATTTTTTATTCTTTTATTTATTAATTTTTTGCGATCATTTGAATTAAGTTAAGTCAAGTTATTTTTTGTGACTTAAAAATTAATGAAGAATTTGCATTTGTTATTTTTTATTTGATTCTAAATTTAATATATTTTAATATTTAATATAATTTGGCAATTTTTGGCTACTATACATATACATATATTTACGTATTTATTGCGAATACAAAGTGAAGTAGTCGTTCGGAACTGCTTTTTCATCTTTGTATTTTCTTTTTATTCCCTTTTGATCTTGAGGGAAAAGATAATAAGTATCGGTTTATTGGCCATTAGGAATTCGTCCTGTTGGCGTAGTTTCGCGAAGTGCGTAGTATTTTTGAAATATATGCTCGTTTTATTTGACATATATTATTTTTGTTAAGTTTGCGGTAAGACGCTAAGTTAATCGCGCTGACTTTCGTTTAAAATTTTGAAATATTGTCGTTTTTCGTTGCGTTCGCGTAATTAGTACGATCGGGACGCGGACATCTTCGAGTTTCGTTGCGGTGCCATTAACTATTTATTTAACCTTTTGATATTCCTTATTTGGTTTCAATTTCGTTGAGGGAATTAGTGAGGAACAGAATCTCAACCATTCTGGTGATTCTTTTTGGTTCCTACTTTTGTTGCTAGTTAGCTGGGAATCTCCCTGTAATAGGTCGTCGGTGCCTAGGTATAATATTCGTTTATGCAAGCACAACTTATTATTCAGGTGATTCTTTTCATCCTTGGTAGTACGAGTGAAACAGAACAACCTATGCATTGACTGTTTCGATGTTGGTCATAGGTTGGATGAATGCAGCCGGAAGTTCGAATTGTTCGGTCTGCGATCTGCGACATCACACTTTGCTGCACCGGGAGGTGTTTCGATCCTCTCGGGAACTTGGTGTTTTCGATGCGACAAGTTCCTGTAGTGTAGCAGAACTGTAGTGATGTGCAGAACTGTTTTGCTGCCATATATGGGCAGATTCTTTTGGGATATTTGTCATCGAGGGCAAATATTTAGAGCTTTTATTTCGAAAAGTTGCAGAGGAAAATTAGGATTGCTAACGGCAGCAATAAGAAGAGGTGTAGGACCTACTATTGAATGGCGCTTAGGTCGCATTCGTAATTTACTTTGAATAATAATGGTTACGAAGGAACTCAGCGGAAAATCTAATGGAATTTTTAAACTAAATGATAGAGAGCCTGGACAGGGTTCTTCGTGGAATGGCTTACCGCAAATACTTAGGAGAAAGATGTCGAGAACAATAAATTGAAAGGTTGATTGAGCCACGACCATACCTGGTGGACGTGTAGGAATATGGGCCGCTGAAGTTAAACCTTCCACTTACAGGGCAATAGACCTAGTCCGTCTGTCCCTAGGAAGGCTATATTGGAAAACTGAAGCATCGGAGAGGACCACCCGCCCACTAGACACGGAAATTATAGGACCTCGTTCGTCCTAATAATCCACCAGGGAACCTAGTTCGTTCAATGGTCGTGAGAGCCGAAGACCTAGTTCGTCGGAAGCTCTAGTTCCGATTTAGTGGAGTGGAACAATAAGACTCAATACCTAATTTTTTCTGAAATCTAAATTTTAAAATCTGACGGATCAGAATTTTGAATAATTGCAAGCTGGCAGAATTTTGGTGAAATTCGGCTTGTTGAATTAATATAAAAGTTTTGTTTTTCTTTTTTCTTCCCAGCAATAGGTTTGATGGAGAAAATTTTTTGGTTGCAGTACTGCAAGGGCGCCGGCATGTTTATGTCTGACGACCGATGATTCCCACCTCTGACGACATAAACAGGATTGGCATCGACTTGTTCGCAATTTGGCAACAGAGGGCGCTGCAGTATATAATTAAGCTTTTGATATTTTAATATTGTTGTTTTTTTTGACATTTAATTTTTGTTTTGTTTTATTAATTATCATTCGCTTTTTAACATCCATAGGGATGCAACTAATTTGTTTGTCTAATTTGTTAAAAAATATTAACTTTAATTGTGATGCCAGTAATTTGCTAAAAAATCTAAAAATTTGTGCAATTATTTTTTTGTAATACTTTGTTAAAAAAAATGCTGTAATTTTGTACCAATAAATATACATAAAAGGAAACCGAGTGACTGATGTGAATTTTACTTTATTGGAGAAGTTTTCCCAGAAACTAAGCTCAATAATTATACATTGAAAGAAGAGTGTAAAAGTCTAACATAAAGGAAAGTGCTCTTTTGTGCGTCAATTAGTGTTGGAATTTTTCTAATTTTTTTGTTCCTTTTTCTTAGTGTCCGAAAAATTTGCATCAGCAGTTTGTGTTTTTTTGTTTGGTCTCTTGTTTTACCTATATGCAGTCCACAGAATTAACATACACGTTTCTGCAGTAGAATGAGCTGTGCAGTCTAAATATCTAAATATAGGGTGATTTTTTAAGAGCTATAGGAAAAATTTTCAATAAAAAATGTAAGAGGGGCTGTAGGGAAGCTATATGCATCCAAGAGAAGCCTGAATAGTGTCTTATAACCGAGTTTTCATCTCACAAAGAGTACAACCTTAAGTGTCTGGGTGATTATAATTTTCAAGGTCTTGAAAGTGCTGCTAAGATTTATTACATGTTTGATGTCAACAATTACATTGTCTCAGTAAAGAAAACCGGAAATGAAACGATTGGAAATGTCATCAAACAAAGAAGCTTAGAGTCAAGCTAGCGATAGTGATTCAGTTGCTACCAACAGGGTCTCTTTTTACCAAAGCAATCTAGCCTCTGAGGACAAGAAAACTGAGAGCTATACTCCCATTTCTATTAACCTCTGTTTCTCTAGTTGTGCGCCTAATAAACACCAGCTTACTCTTAGGAAGTGTGTTGTATCAGCTCACCCGGATTTGATTGTCTCTGAAAAATTAAAGTTTTTATAACCTGGAGTTAGACAACACTCCCCACACAGTTAGTAAATGGAAAAAAGCTTTATAAGCTCGAAAGACGTAAGCACTACAGTGTCGCCATCAAATTGTAAGAAGTTGTTTTCAGGGTTAGTGGATCGTTATGCTAATCTAACCTGTACTGCCTTCAAAATTGTAAAACTATTTCACCGGGATTAAGCAAAAAGTAAAGAATTGTTTATGATTACACACATTACAACTTTTTCGTAAGGATTGCCACACAAACAATGCAGTGAGTGTTAAGTTTATTCACGAGTGACTGAATCTACATTTTAACCTCGACTTGGAATAAAAAAATTGAGAATTTTTTCATGATTTTTCATGATTACTGAGGAAGGGAAGTCGAAAGAAATATTTGTTTTTATATCAGTGCTGAGGAGTTCTCGTCTAGTAAGCTAAAACACTATCGCGTTGATTTAAAAATGAAATTTTTCATTTTATATTACAAAAATCAACAAGAATTTTTGGAAAAGTGAAAAATTTCCGTAGAAAAAAAATCACAATTTGCTTCACTAATTGAGGAGAATCTCTTGAGAATTACTTTCATTGGAAGTTTTTCTCTCATTTCATTTATAAATATTAATTTAGTTATGCACTCACATTTCATTTTCCTTTTTTCATTTACAAAATTTTTTAAATTCTTATGGTAACTTAAGAAAAAAAAATTCTTTTCAACTCTTGCCTTAATCTAATTAGAAATTCATAAAGGGAGGGGACATGCATGCATACATACATAAATATATGACAACCCTCCTCTCTATATTTTCCTTGTTCTTTTTCACAACTATTGTCCAAAGTACAAATATAACATGTGTGTGTGTGTGGTATATTTCAGTTGATATTTCATATAGTATTTGACATTTACTTACCATAACATCCTTTTGATTCTCTTTATCCAATAAAAATTCCATACTCTTGTGGGGACGACGCACAGAGGCAATTTGGGCTGCCTGTGATGCCGGTGATGAGTTATCATTTGAGCCGGCATTTTTAATAACAACAACAGTGCCATCGGGACGTACAATCACCTCATCATCATCATTGTCATCGTAGCCTTCATCGTCGGCATTCTGCTGATGCAGATGATGATGGTGATGATAATGATGGGCGTTTGTAATGATATTATTGTGATGCCGCTTATTACCGGCCGAACGCAATTGCTGCTGCTGCGGTGCGATATTTATAAGAGAACGCGTTTTACCGGTTATTATTGTTTCATGAGTATCGAGATTAGTTTCGATTAAACCGATTTTCGGTTGCGTATTATTACTACACGTTTGACGCGACAGATTATTAAACATTTGGGTCTTTTGCGAAACACTGGCACGCGATGGTGATGAGCTAAAGTCGTAATTTGAATTGTTATTATTATTGTTATGGGTATTAACGGCCGTCATTGTTGTTGTTGTTGTTGGTGTTGTTACACTAAAACTATTTTCTTGATTATTATTATTATTGCTGTGATTAATTTCCACATTTTCTTCGTTAGCGTTGTTTAGCGTAAGAGTATGGTTGTTACACGACTGCTGCTGTTGCTGTTGCTGTTCCTGTTGTTGATTGTAAAAACGTTCCGAGTTGAGGAAATCTTGCGTAGAAGAACGGGGATTATAAACACCATTCGAGGTGGTGGTGGTGTTGTTAGTTTCAGTGTAGAAACGGCTTAAACCAACTTCCACTAGAGGCTGTTGTGTTTGTGTTTGCTGCTGAGAGGATTGTGCGCTTTGCAATTTTTGCATGGTGGGTGGTATGGGTGGTTTACCCGTTACCTTTTGTGTTTGTTGTTTATCATTTGTATTCATTGTAGTAGTATTACTACTACTACCGCTACCAAGACTGGAGATTTTAGCGCCTTTTTGTTTTTTATTTAAAGCATTGCCATTCGTTTGCTGAGTATTGCCATTGTGTTGCTGTTGCTGCTTATTTAGAGGACCCTTCAATGGTATGTGTATGAAATCCTGTTGTTGTTTAATATTGTTTGGCAAAGATTTGCTTTTAGCTTGACCGGCTAAACTGTCATCCGTTAATTGATGCTCTTTTTGCTGTTGCTGTTGTAATTTTTTCTTATTTCTACGCAATGAAAATCGAAAACCATTTGTAAATCTAGACAAGAAACCCTTGGAATTGGGATGTTTTTCTTCATGTTTAAATTTCGTTTTCAACACCTCATTATTGTTATTTAATTTGTTATTGGAGGACGTTTGTAGCTCTGCTGATAATGAATTATTAGAGGCCATTATTTGTTGCTGTTGCGTAGTTGTTAAATTATAGGTCGATTGGGACTTGAAATGTTCGTATTGTTCGTGTTCTTGTTGTTTTTGGAAATTATCCAACATTTGTTGACTGGCATAGAGTATATGATGGGCCCGATTTATAGGTGGTTCACTTAAAATTGGCAATTGAATGCTTAATGGTCTGGCTACTACCACAGTAGTAGGTTTATTGGTATTATTGTCACGTTTATTTTCACTTAAATTTTTATTATCGTTTTTATTGTTATTATTTTGCGCGTCTACTTTTAATGTTTCATTGTTTACGTTCGTTGCTAAACTAACTGTGTTTAATGTGGCTGACAATAATTCACCGCTAGATTGTTGTGTTTCTTTGAATACCATTTGTTCCCCTTCAGCTTGTTTTTGTTCGCTCTCTTTAACAAAAGTTTCATTATCATTTTGTTGCTCTTTTGTTGTACTCTCCTGCAATGTTTCATTTTCATTTGTTTCTTTCCCCAAATTAGCGATCATTTCATTTCCATTGTTTTTCTTGTTGGGTTGTTGTTCTCTTTTTAAATTCTCTTCATTAAATTTAGCAGCTATATTCTCATTCTCTTTGGTATTATAAATTACAGTAGCATCTGCATTATCTAACAATTCATCTTCACTTTCTTCTTCCCGGTTTAATAATTCCTGTGACCCATCATTACATTCCTCTGAAGATTGTTCTTGCCAGCAGTATTTGGATACGACAGGACAAAAGGAAACCTCTTTACCAAATGACGTACGTGATCCAGCCGGCAATAAAATACCCAAAGGCTTTTGGGTTTGACTCAATGGCAATTGATGCATAGAAGTATGGGCACTGGATACAAATAAATCATCTTCAATATCGTCCTGCTCAAAGGCATTTAGATTGGGTGTACTGGAAACCAAACTCTTCTTTTTATTGGCGGAAGCCTGAGACTGAAAACGACGTTTGGGCATGGTACGGGCACGTTGTAAATCTTGGGGGCTGGACAGTTCCTTACAATCAAAATTACATTTTTCCAAACTTTGCGCATAACTGGTTTTCAATATGGTGGGATCTTGATCAAAGGTTTTACCAATTCCACCTTGACCACACTGCATAATGGCATTAAAGGTAAAGTCCTGAGTCAAACTATTTGCTTTTTCGTTATCCTTATTACGTTTTTGTCTTGCCGGCGGCTGGCGTATAACCAATTGAACATGTTGTACATGTTCTTTAGCCTCAGTCTCTGGCTCACATTCTTCTTCAGTTGAGGAAGAATTACTAAGGTTAAGTGTTACATTTTCTGTTACATCCTCCTCTTCCTCCATGGGTTTATCATTTAATATCGAGGCAGTTTTATCAAAATGGGCCGATATCTCATCTAATAAGAAATTATTTTTACAAACAATTTCCGTTTCATAATCCGAGGATAAGCGTTTTTCCGCCATTCTTTCGGTTTCCTCTTTCGTTAAGGCAGATAGATTGTAATAGGAGCGATGCAATAAACCCAAATTTTTGTTATTGTCTTCAGCCTTACCGATAAGCTTGTGTTTGCTGCTGTTCAAACCGTGCCAACTGGAACTTTTTTTAATATTTAAACTTTCACTAAACAACAAATCTTCCTGTTCAATCACTGCCTCATTATCTGGGTTTTGGTTTAGTTGGAGGAGGTCTTGGTTGTAGTTGGAGGAGAAGTTGTGTAGAGGTTTTTTAGTTTTCTTTTTGCGTCCTATGGTATTTAAATCATTTGGCACGCTACACGTTTTTAAAGGCCAACTCGGCATTAAACTATACAGCTGGTCACGTTGTAGGCCCTTAAAAGGTAAAGAATCTTCTGCGTTCACTTTACAAACGTAATTGAAATGCTTGGTTTTAGGCGTTGCACCACAGGAACTATAATCCTTTAAGGAATTTGTTTCGGAATTTTCAAAATCTTTGAAATTATCGATTAATTTATTACGTTTTAAAGAGTCTATTGGAAATTCACCACCACCATCACTACCACCATGAGCATCGCTGAGTATTTGGTATTGTTGTTCGAGTAACTTTTTACGCACTCTCTCACTGAATTCATACAATGTTTTATTCTCCGAAATATATTCACCACAATTTAGACAATTTTCTTTTTCTACTATGTGTTGCTGTTGTTGTTCTATGTCTAGTGGAATTTGTTGATTTGGATTGTGATTTTTATTTTTAAAATTGTTTTCCTTACATTTTTGGCATTTGAAAAAACTCCCACAAATATTTTCACCACACTTACGGCACGTTTTCAAAAGAGAGCTCGCTTGTTGCTCTGCATAAAAGTTTTCTTTTAAAAGATTTTTACACTCTAAACACTCGCCGTTTATTGTATTTCTATTTAAATTTTCACCGAAATGTTGAACGTTTTCCTCGCTGGTTGTTTCCGCTAGACGTAGATCGTTTATACTAATTTGTGTTGGCTCTGCTAAACAAGCTCTGGGAGACGGCACTTCTTCCTCGTCGTCGCCGTCGTCTACTACTACACACGACGACGGTGATCTATTTAAGGGGGAGGCGGTGCAGTTGTTGGTAGTGGAGGTTATTAGCCAAGTGAATGAGGCCTTCGATGCGCATGTCGTGGCCGATGATGTTGATGACGCTGATGACGACGACGACGACGATGAAGACGACGCCGTAGAAGCATTTGATGCCGATGATGATGATGATGATGATGCTGAAGAAGAACAAGAGGTTCGCGAGTTTTGGGATGATGATGTCGACACTTCTGAGGAGACCGGTGATGGTGAATGTGTTTCATGGCGTTGTTTATGTCTTATGAACTCAAGTTGGGGCGAAAGAGGCGGTGATTTTATGTTGCCACTGCTGCTGATGTGGCTGTTTTGTTGTTCTAGTGTCCCGGTATTTTTAAATTCATTTAAATTGTCTTTATAGTTTAAAGATTTATTCTCCATTTCTTCTTCCTCTTCGGAAAATTTCTCATAGTTTTTGATTAATGTTTGAGACTTTGTTCGGCGTAAACCAAATGCCATGGCCGGTTCACAATAGCCCGAATCTTCGGAGAGATTTTCTGCAGAGCTTTTGCCTTTTTTGCTTTGCAAACTGTTTAAACGATTGAATTTATCTGTGTTCTCTTCCTTCAACAAAACAGGTCTTGAGTTCAGCTCTGAACTTTCAGAAGACGAACCTTCAGAATCGGATCTCAGTTCTGCCAAGTGGCTGTTTATCTTCATATTACAGTTTCTTGAAAAACTGTCTGTGCCAGCATTATGTACCGCCTGCATATCATCGAAATTCAATTTATCCAAATCGTAATAAGTCTGATGCAAACGGCCATCCAAGGACTCATATTTCTTAAGCAAAGAGGACTGTGAGCCTCTACGGCTATTATTGCCTGAATTATTAGCCGAATGATTTGAATTTTTAGCTTGTAAATCCTCTTGATTTTGCATATCAAAACTCAGCAATGAAGGTGAGGAGTTGCCCAAACTAGTCATGCTGGCATGTTGTTCTTGCATTAGCAATTGCCTTTCCAAAGACTCGAATTGTATGAGACTAGAGGAACGACTCAAGGAATTGTAGGACAATGAATCCGAATCTGAATAGAAATCATCGTAACCACCTCTACGTGTGCTGCCTAAACTGCTGCGCTGTTGACTTTGATTGCCCCAAGAGTCACGTGAAAAGTTTTCATAATTTAAAAATCTCTCCAAACTATTATTCTTTAAATCACTGCCGTAGCCCACAGGTCGGCGTAATATAACCTCCTCTTCATTAATTGCATCATCGCAACGTCTGGCTCGCTTGGCCGGACACAGGAAATCTCTTTCAGAGTGAGAATCATTATCTAAAAATGGAAAAGGGTTTTAAAAATTTCTTGCTTCCTCGCATAAAACATATAAAAAAAATACCTTTAGTTACTTCGATTCTAATCACTGATCCTGTATCCGATTCAGCGGAACTCCAAAAACTATTGCCACCATTACTAATACTAGCGTCACAGGTAGAATCACCTTCTGTTACATTGCCCTCAGCATCACTGGCTGACTGATCATACTGATGCCAAGAGTTCATAGCACATTCTTCATCCTCTGAAGTCTCTTCCATAATGGGTTCCAACATTTGCCGTGATGAAGACAGGAATAGAGCATCTGTAAGTGGAAAAAAAAACAAAGAAAATTTAATTATTTTATCACACTCCACGTTCTAAACCATATCAAGGATTCTTTTGTATTGCCTTTCTTGATGTAAACAATTATCCTGCATTTATTACGCATTTGTTTAGGCGTAGACTAGACCAGAGAAACAGAGAGCGCAAGAGTGTGTGTGAACCTTCTTAATGTGATCTTGTTTATAAACTATCGTTTAGTTTTTCTTTGAAATTCTTTTCAAGATAATGTTGGACCATCACTTGCCTTTTTTATGTCTTTTTTTTTTTTTTTCTTTTTGTCTAGTCCTCTTTGTTTCTGCCTCATCTTGTTTGTGCTTCTTGTTTGTGGTTACTATTCATTAATTCTCTCTAGGATGATTGTTATCTATGCAATAATAATTATTATGACGTTAAGTTTCGCGGGCATACATATGTACATGTATGTATGCATACGTACACTCTTACATACTCGTTCATATTCATAGATTTCGTAATTTTGCTTTTGAACTCATTTTGAATATGATTCATTTCGTTTTTCTTCTTTTTTCACATCTCGAGACATTCATTCATTCCATTAATGCTGCAACAGTTGCCCCAGCATTAATGGGAAGTATAACCAAGCAGAGATTATGGAATGGAAGAAGCGAAAATGTTGGAATATTAGGATGCTGATAGCAATCAAGGGACCAAATTTAAAGCAATCAGTACTCTGGATATTAACCAAGAGGCTAAATAGTCTTTTACATGATGGATACCGATTAATCGAATACAGATATCGGAACTGGGGTGGGAGTTATCGATTCTGAAGTGAAATATTACTAGCTCAAGGGGACTCTAACGTGTATCTTCCAAGTCTATCCCATCGAAAGATGTGCTCAATTCAACTTGGAGAAAAAATATATAAGAATTCTATCTGACAGTCCGGCCGTTATCCGAACATTTCGTTTTGGCCAGGTTAATTCGAAAGTAGTATGGGATTGCCTGCTGAAGCTATAACAGCTACATAGTGGAAGTAGGTTTACCCTCCCCTAGACCCCAGGTTGGAATTCGCGATAATGAACAGGCAGATGAGCTTGCGAAGAGGGGAGCTGCCACGCTACTAATGGGGCCATAACCTTTCTGTGGAGTGGGGACAGATGTTCGCAAGGTTGACAGGCGGTTAAACTAATTTGTCTACGATTTGAGAGTCCCAATAAGGCTGAATGATTGACGATCTTCTTAATTTCAAGACAGCATGTGCTCTGCGCTTACAGGAGAAAGGGCGCTTCCATGCTGCTAATAGAAGCAGAACTTTTTGTGAAGTGGGAACAGATGTTTAGAAGATAAGGAAGAAAAACTAATTTGTCTACGATTCGACAATCCTAATAAGACAGAATGATTGACGATTTTCTTAATTTCAAGAGACACGTGCTCTCCACTTACAGGAAGGCAAAAACAAATGCTTCATTTCGAATGATGAGAAATGAACTACAGTCGAAATTAAGTAACTCAGTTGCTGTAAGAACTCTACTGCTCATTCCGGACTTGGAAAAGTATGGCCAGTTGATGTAGGTTCCACTAGATTTGAAATAATGGTTGGAATTGTATTTGAGTCGTTCCCTAAGGAAGATTTAATTGCCTTGAGAACGAATTCTGAAAAAGGAAAGAAATTCAGCGATGAAGCTTATTCCTTTCCCGGCAACAACCAAAATGGTCACATATGGCACTTGGAACTTACTTTTCTATCTAATATATAAAATTCTCGTGTCACGGTGTTAGTGGTTAAACTCCTCCGAAATGGATAGCCCGATTTTCATGAAATTTTGTGGGCATATCGGGTAGGTCTGAGAATCGGACAGGGCGTGGCAAATCGTTAAAATTGAATATTTAGGTACATATTGATCGTAGACGAATAAAATTTGGTGGGTAAGTTCGTAGAGTCGATATCGACAAACTCACCAAAAATGGGCGTGGCAACCCTCCCCCTTTAAAAGATACCTATAAGCCGGCTAATTCGATGGTTTATAACTACATATGTACATATATAACATGTATGTCTGTTAGTTTTTGTTTTGGAGCGAGTACAACAAATACAATTTCGTCAGCGCTACCCATGATTCGAACCTCTTATTGTTATTCTTTGTATGCCTCACCTAAATAACGTACCGACTTCGATTAAATTTTGAACTAGATAGATAGATCCACACACTTATAGTAAGTTAATTATTTTTATATACTAACTGTTTTATGCAGCGTATTACAATAAATATATAATGTGACCTGTTTTCGGCAATAAAAAAAATCAATTTTGGGCGGGACGAAGGTCGCCGGGTTAGCTAGTCTTTTTATACAATTTTACAATTTACTTACTTCTCTTAGCCGACCTTCCCTTAACCTTTCTGCACTATTTATTATCCTCTTCATTGCGCACACACGTTCCGATAGTAGAGCCTCTACCCATTTAAATGAAATCAAAAGCAACAACAACAACAACCAACAGCAGCATGCATAAGTCCCTTATAAATTAAATTTTTCCATTTTCATTTTCTTCAACTGTGCTGCTTTTGTTTTTATTGTTGTTGTTGTTGTTATTCTACTTCTTAAGAACATGCCTTTGAAGATGACAATAATGCTGATGCTCATGCTGATGCAACTGCTTGCTGCTGGTGAATGCATTCATTAGTCTGGTTGGTCATAATGTTTACAATAATTAAGTTAATAATGATTATAATGATCGTGATGAGGCAAAAGTTGTTTATCTCCACACTTTTGTTGTTTTTTTTTAGTTTTCGTTTTTCGTTATTATTGATGCAGTTGTTCATGCTGCTGCTGCTGATGTGCCATTACAACAGCAGCAATATTGTCTAATAACGTTAAGCTTTTGCAATTAATTTATTAATACAATAACAAAAACACGAAAAATAATAAAAAAAAAAACTATAAAAATAAACTAAAACAACACAAGTAAACGAGTAGTATGCACTGGAATGCCTATGTATAGCATGCAGTGAGTGCTCCAAGTAAAGAAAACGATGAAGAAGTAAAAAACGAAAACAATACACGAGTTCATCTTTTTTTAGAATCTCATCTCCCTGCTTACTCTCCCAACACATGTCACATACGTACACACACAGTGTTTTTATTGCAGTTGTTTTTATTTTATAGTTGGAAGAAGAAGAAAACATTCTTCTCATTACTGGAGAATAAATAGAAATACAACGACAACAACAACAACAACAGTGGCAGCAGCAACTACTTTGCTGCCCCAATGTTGTCTAAAAGGAATGCTTCGTTTTAAAAAGAAGAAGACTTAATCAAAACAGAGAACAAGAAAATTAATTTTTTTTCTTCGTTTTTCTAAAAAGGAGAGGAATTCTTTGATGCCCATTTAAAAAGAAAGAAAACAAAATTAAAAGGGGAATTGATTAAAAGAAAAATACAATAAATATGCAAAGTTAATTAAAAATGGGAAGCGTAAAGAAATGAAAATTATAAAGAATTAAAAATAACTCGGTTTTAAAATAATGTTCTTTACAAATCCGTATTGCTAAGTTGCATGCAATTCATGGCGAAAGCTTTCTCGCCATTATCAATGCTGGCCTAGCATATTCTAGCAATATTACATTTAAATTCCTGTTGCCACCGAAGTTGAGCCGCCTGGTTAATCTAGCTGAGAATACCCAGTCTATTGAGACAATCGCAAAAACTATTTTGAACTCCGTACTGGCCCTAGTCAATTCATCAGCAATAAAATTTCCTACGATTTCGCTATATTTTGGAACTCATAAAAAGAGTTACCTTGAAATTTCCCTGATAAATCCTCGGCATTCATGGGCTAGTACAGACATCGAAAAAAGCGTTCGCTCAGGACTTAATTGCAGTCTGGTTGTCCAAGTACATCAAAAGATTCTGACAATCAAGCTGTAACTCCATGAAGAGCGGAGTGGAAGTAACTTTTTTTTATCCTTATACTACGATGAGAGGAACCTGTAACACCTAGATGATAGGTTGCAAATTTGATCATCAGCAATTGGGCCTATCTATCTTACAGCTAATTATGGGTTATTTTGCATTTGAATTTATGCTTCCATCTGCGTAAAGTCCAGCTCGATAGTTACGTCAAGAAGCAAATATGGGGCTTTGAGAACTCAGAAGTGATTGTAGGCAAGTCATTGCAACTGGTATGGAGATGTCATAACGGCGTATTTGTTTCCAAAATGACATGGACTAGGTCATAACTAACAATAAAAGCTTTTAAATTTAACAAAAATTTCACACTTTCAAAATGTTTGGTATCTTTTAGTCATAAATTCGTTTAATAGCTTTCAAAAAAAATCATGCATTACAATACCTTACAGACGATTAATAAATCAGAAGCATTTTTATAAACATTTTTTTTATCAGTTTTGTTATCATTTTGACGTTTTTAAACTTACCTTGTTGTTCGAATACTGGCAGATTCCATTGCGGTGGTGTTGTCAACACTCCAGCTAAATCCAAATGATCCATGTTTTGTTTTGTTTTGTTTCTTAATGAGAAATTAAACAATCTTCTCCCATTCAATTAATATACAATCGCGTTAAATTACACAATTTGAAATGCTTGCTGTTGAATGAAATGCCAAAAATTATTGTTTAAATGCAATAACTTCATGTATTTGCAAACGTTCGTTGATTGCTGTCATTAAAACAAACCAACGTAAATGAGAAACCCTTATCTTGGTTAAATATTACGGTTGTTATTGCTATTGCTGCTGCTGCTGCGATTGTTTACGATTATTGATACTCATAAAGAGGGAATGTATGAGTATGTGTTGTTATTGTTGTTGTTTAGCACCTTTAGTATAAAAATTAGTTGGTGGAGCTGAGAGTATACTTGAGTAATGGTTGAGTTTGGATGTGTGAGTAAGAGAGGGAGTTGGTTTGTTTACTTTTATTATTATAGCGTTTTTTTTTTTGTTGTTTCTTTGCTGTTTTTCGTCGTTTTTTCTCTTCATTTATACCTATACAGTTATTAATTTATTGATAATATATTCGTTAGCGAAAATGATATCTGTAAATAGAAACAAACAAAAACAAAGAATGATAAAATAAATAATGAAAGAGAAATTTATTAAATAATAAAGAGTAAATAAAAAAAAAGCTGTAACTGTTTATTAAAGAGAGTTATAAGCCAAAGAGCAGTGACCTTGAACTTTTCATGCATTAAACAGCAATATTGTAACACTGACTTAAAAATCAAAGTTAATTAAACATAACGGCGTAAGCTAAACAATTAAGCGGCCTTTGTAAAATAAAAAAAATCGTTATTTTGCGGATTTAAACTAAAAAATTAAACGAATTTAATTTAAATACGGAAAAAAGAAATAAAATTACAATTTTTCTACATTTTTCACTATTTGTTTAAATAAAATTCATATACCTACTTTCTGTAATAAAAAATAAAACAAAAATATAAAGCAACTCAACAAAAAAAATCAATTCATACTGCTTAAGCGTATAGATTTCAATGAATTAAATGTGCTTTATAAATAGCCTTGAGTATATTTGTACTTTATTAATTGTTATTTTGTAATAATTTACAAAAATAAATACATATAAAATTCTGGAAAAAAAATTACAAAACACTTGAAATTTCGTAAATTTTTTTAAAAGATTTCAAAATTCTTTGGTACAGAAAAAACCTTGCATTTTTTCTTTAAGTCAGAGAGGAGCACAATGTAAGAAAATTTACTTGTTTATAATAAATTTTAAAAAAATCGATAAAGAAACAAAAAACATTGAAATTATTTAGCCTTGAAAATAAAATACAATTATTTTTATAAAGATTTGATTTTGTACAGGCTCCTTTAAATACGAATTTCTTTTCAAAAGCTTTTAATTTCTTTGATACAATTTTGTTTCTTATACGTTTTAGTAGTGGACATAATTAGATACTACCTCTTCCCATTTTTCAGGCAATTTGGACACCCACTTAAAACACCATTATCTTAGCATCATGGCTATTCCACTTTGGTATTGCTTTGCTAGATTGAATGAGCTTCACATACGATTTCTATAGAACTTCAAGTACATACATACATACATAATTGGTCATTACAACCCTTCAGTGAGGATTACGACCTAGCTTCTCATACCTCTTATGTTGTGTGCGTTAATTTTATACATGAGTGGCGGGTCCTACAGTTTAAAGTCGACTCCGAACTACAGTTTTTGTTTTTTTGTTTTTTTTTTATTTGCCTATGGACATATTCCTTGCAGGCAATTAGGTGATATTACAAAATATTAATTCTAAAAAACTATGAATTTAAATTTTAAATACTTAATTACATTAATTTTTATAACATTACTCGATAAAGAAAAATCAATTAACATATACAATTTATTAAATTCGTTACACATTCTCCTTATTGGATCAGCACCAGCGTAGATGGATCTAAAAAATTGTATTGATAATGGGGAAAAATGACGTGACGAACGTTGAGGAACATTAAACGTGATATCATGGATTAAAAAACTGGAGCCAATATCACCAGTAATTACATTGAATAAGAACGAGATATTTAACATAGTTCTGCGGTTTTTAAGTGTCGGAAGTTTGATTAATGCTAGTCTGGCAGAATAAGAAGGTAAACTTGTGGGATTTTTAATCCGTCCTCGGAGACAAAATATCAGAAATTGCTTTTGTACAGATTCGATAACATCGGAATATTTTGTATATAGAGGATTCCATATTATGGATCCATACTCGAGTATAGGCCTTACAAGAGATGTGTAGAGCGATTTAGTAACATAAGGATCATTAAGAGAAGCTTTTCATGGCAATTTTATTTACTCTCAGAGTTTTTGCCAGAAATCTGCTGAGAGAAAGTCGCCGAAGAAATATTTTCATATTTTCGTTTTGATGTCTGACCTGGGATTTGAACTCGGGCCTTACGTCCAATAAGCCAACAAACTACCTATTAGACTACGGCGACTTTAAGTACGGAACTCATAACGAATCCATATTTCATCGCCACTAATAAACTGAACCAAAACTGACTTCTTTTCAAGATATTTAAGCACATTTCGGGCGTGCAAAATTATTTTTCAATGTGTTTTGAATTCAACTCTATTTCCTTTGTTTGAAACGAATGCGACAAATTGTTTAAAATTATTACTTTTATGGCTCCTAGCGATACTGCAGGTTTTTCGAGAGTTTGACAAGATTCTTCGAGGAATAATTCCATCAATTCATCATAATTTTCAAACTTTTTGGGAAGAACTGGATAGTTCTTACCTCTCTCACATTGAAATCTATTAAACATATTCAGTGTAAGCTTCTTAGATCAATTGAGGTGCTTTCACTAAACAATTTTGAGCCACTGTCTTGCCGAAAGTAGTGACAGCATCAGTCGTGCAACTGCAAAAGTCGAGAAAAACGTCGAAAAATATCAAAATAAGGAAATCGAGCTACGCTTAGAATTATTAATCCCATATTTAATCACAATGTGGGAAAATTTATTAACAAATTTGACTCATAAGTCTTACAAATCTCAGTTAACGTAAGAAATTAAACCCAACCATCAGAAATGACAAGCACTCTTAAATTCCATTGCAAAATAATTGAAAAAATTGGTTTTTTTTTCTAACAAATCTGAGTTTCTTTTAAGTATCTACCCTGAAACACTTCTCAAACTCGATGTTCAACTGTAGGTACTGTGTCACTCATTGAGGAAATTAACACACACAACATGTGCTGGTGTGAAAAGCTATTCCCGTAATCCTGAAAGGTTGTAAGGGTAATTAATGTGTGGGACTAATAATTGCAACAAATACTGAAACAATTTGGCCACCAACATCGACATTTAACGACTGGGGTCTACATTCTGTGGCGCTTTCTCAAACACAGGCTTTGTTTCGATAAACCAGGAACATTAAGTTCTATACGAGAACATTCCGGCTTAAAACTGCGAGAATAGGTCCTGCATTATGCCAAAATGTCATGGGAAATAATTCTCCAAACCAAATATTAATAACAATGATGAATTTCCATTCAAATTGATAACACATTTGGGGCCATTATTACAACTTGCCGTTAACTAAAGGGAGGATTTTAACGAGCAGATAAATTGTTTTTCATTATTATAAGTGGACAATATGGTAGAAGTGAGCGTTAAGCTAAATGGAGGATCATCCTACCGATAACTTTTAAAGTTAAGTTTATGTTTGAACTTGCCATATTATACATATATTATTTTCAATATGGCAACTTCAAATTTAAACAAAATGAGCATATACAACCAAAAAACGAAGACCGTCGTTGCCACTGCGTTAAAAAAAATTTGTTTAATTGAGCAGTGTTATCGATATTGCTCCGGCACTGCCATATTATTGACAAAAAGTTATCTTTATTTTATCTGTAAGTTGTAATAACGAAAATAAGTTAAATGTAACTTTACAATTCAATTTAGCTAACCTTTAACTAAAGCCAAGTTTAACGGCAAGTTGTAATAATGGCCCTTAATCCTTAATTCAAAAGGCAACTCAAACTGGCAATACCCTCGATTACTTCATAAAAAACAGCTTAAATTCTATACTTTGTTAACAAAAAAAAAATTAAATATTATTTGCCTAACGTTTAACAAATAAATCAATCTAATTTGGTTATAAAATTGAAAAATTGATTTTGTTTTTTGAAACATTTTCAATACAATAGCACACGGAATTCATTTCAATTTGATTTCTGTATACCACACAGAATAGAATCTAAAATTTGCCCGTCATTTTTTCGGTCAAATCTTAAAAATACACATAAAAAATTAAAACAAAAACAAACAATTGTTTTTTCTGTATTTTAGAAAAAAGGTGTGGTGTTTAGGCCCTCATCTTTAACGCCACTTCACTTTGCTGTTTTCTGCTCGCTTTCTGCCTCCGAAATCTAAACAAAATTTCAATTGTATATACGTAGTACGTTTGTACGTGTACGAGAACGTGCAGATACAAACAATTTTTTTTTTGTGTTTTAAATGCGGAAATTTCAATGAAAAATATTTTTATTTCTGGGTGAATTGTAGGCTAATTTGTGTAAATTTAGTGGGCCATGTGTGTGCTCGCTTGTATTTCAAATGGAGTACGTTTTTGGGGAAACATGGGAGCAAAATAAGTTCAAATTATTTTTAGTAAAATTCAAGAAAACGAAAGAAAAATTTTAGAGAAAATTCTTTAAATGTCTTCTAAGCTGACCTATAACTTGCTAAAATAGGTTTCTAAACGTAGAAATAGGCAAATTTCAATAGTTTTAAGAGATTATATGGGGCATACGTCCTTTATATGGACTGAAATTGGCAGAAGTATTAGTTAAATATCAAAGCTGATGCAAAATAACGGCGCCACAGAGAGATGTCGCACTTTAAAACTAAAATTTGTTGTTTTATTGACAGTGGGAAGAGATAATGGTCAAAATTTATGTTTTAAGTAGCATTTCCACTGTTCAAATTAACCTGATCAATCTGACATTTTTGTGATTGTGTTGGTAAAACTGTACTCACACGCATAGCTGCCAGATTTGACGATTTATCGTCATTTTGACGATTTTGAGCCCCAAAAATATCATATTGACGATTTGACGATTTATACCCTTATTTTGAAGATTTTTAGAAATTAAAAATTTACATAATTTTCTTTACTTTTGTACATTAAAGCCACTTTAAGCTTTGTATTTTCTTTGAAATTTTTACTTTTTTTTACTCTCCAGATGCGATCGAGAAGTCTCAAAATAGACGTTGAGGCACCGGCCCATACATGAGAGTTGTTATCTATTCTTGGTCGGATATAAGCGGTGTAAATAGGAAGAAGATCAAATGAAGTGAAATATTTATCGCACCGTCTTAAGAAGCCAAGGCACTAAAAAATTTGTCAGTTCCAGCGAACATCACATAGAATTTTTTAATTTTCATTTACTTACTTATTTTTTTTTTTGACGATTTTTTAACGATTTCAATGAACGTCTTTGACGATTTTTTTTCTAATATACGACGACTTGGTGCTTTATCTATCTGGCAGCTAAGCTCACACGTATAGACTGAGAAGAGTTTGAAGAATATCAAAATACTTTTGATTTTCGCTGCATAAATCATATGTTCTTTTCTTCTTCACAACAACAATACAATGCAGTTTCAAGGTTCAATATTGATGTGTTGCTGTGCTAAGCAAAACAAATATTACCAACACATATGCAAAATTTGATCAGTTAAATGTGATCGTCGCCATGCGCCATTAGAGGAGATATAGGACAAAACGAAAGAGAGAGGGAGGCAAATTACACTTAAAATCGTATTTAAAAGAATTTCTTTTCAAAAAAGATAGAGAGCACTAGATGAAAGGAGAGAAAGATATGTTTTTTTTTTTCTATTGAGAAGAATTATCAATTTATCCTTGAAATTATTGTGAGAAGAGTTAGAAAGTTGGTGGAAAAATTTTGTGATATTACACTCTTATGGGAAGATATAGAAAGGGATTTGTAAACAGACCGAAAGTAAAATTACTCTCACAGTTTAAAATTATTGTGGTAGTTATTATGGGAACAGATAGAGAGTGGTGAGAAAAGTGAAAATCCCTAAAATTGATGTGAGAAGAGCTAGAAAGCAGGTGATGAAGAGAAAGTGTAAAGTTTGGCGACTATTACAATAGCGCCTTACACCTGTTGTGGGCAGACATAGAAAGCAGTGGATGAAGAGAGGAAGTGTCCAATTACACTTGTTGTGGGAAGAGATAAAAAACAATTGAAGAAAAGAAAGTAAATGTAAAATTGCTCTCATATCCTGCAATTGTTGTGGGAAGAATTTAGAGAGTGATGGAGGGAGTGAAGTTTGAAATTACACTCACTACCACTCAACAACACTCATGTAAAAGAAGAAGTTCTTTTAAACAATTGTTAAAGAAGAATTGCCTAAAATTAATGCTTTAGGCGCCTATAACACGTTTAGATTTCCATGCAGACTTGAACTTAGAGTCCGGGACTCTTGTTAAAGAGAAGAGGATATAGGTCACAGCATTGATTTACGCCAAGGCATGCATGAGAATGCAAAATTCTGCAGGTTGCCTGTTAGCTGAATCGAGAACATTTTCTTCGCCGCTCCATATGATCCCATGTATCTTTATGTTGCTTAATAGCAGTATGTATACGTTGGCAACCCTAAAATCATTCATATGAACTGTTCATCAACATCGAGGATGACAAAAATACCAATGAAAACCGCAACAAAGTGTGATTATTTACAAATTCCTAACAAAACACCAACAATAATACGATAATAAAAACAAAAACAATTTATATAAACAACAGAGACTACGGAAACAAACAATAGAAGAAAAAACTATTAAAAGCTGACAGTGAAAGTAATGTAAAGTACCGTTAAATTGAAATTCTAAAACAAATAGAAGTGATGTCAACTTTTGAGTTTTCAAAAAACACTAGAAAGCAAAAACAAAAGCTTAAAAGAGTCATACCAAGTAAATTTATAAAAATTAATTAGAAATTTAAAGAAAAACGTTGCAAGAAAGGGTGAAAATACAAAGTTGAACGTTTTTTAATAGTTGAACATGTTTTTTCTCACGCTTTTTGAAAAAAAAAAGAATGTTTTGATCAACTGAAAATTAATATAAAATCTACTTTTAATTCAAACAAAAGCAAAGCCGAAGAAAATTTCGTTCGTTTCGGGATTTGGCAACCATAGTGTTGCAGTCTGCCAACTGACAGCTCTATCGTAAAGCTTGACATTTTTGAGGTTATACGTACTCAGAACGTTTTGACATACGAGCGCTATTTGTGTTGTTTACAGTAACTTAAAAGATTCATCTCGCCTAAAAAACTGAAACAAACGAAAGGGAGTATTAAAATATATAATATTAAAGTGACACATCCAGTATGTAACCCACTGTAGCTGACTAACATGTAAATCTGTGTAAAGAAAGGCAAAAAAACATGGGTTTTAGCGCTGTTTACAGAAAACAAGAATTCATTTCTTTCACCTTGTAGGGTGTCTTTAATCTCTATTGCAGAAAAAGAAGAAAAGGATTGCGAAATTCATCATGTATTAGCTAATTTTTATTAGAAACGACATACACGTATAAACGTGGCTAATTTCTGGTTGAGAAAAACAGAATTACAATTGTTTATTTCTTTTATTTCTTATTGTATATTTTTTTGTATTGGAAATGTATGGTAGGTATACGGTTTTAAGCAATTTCTGTTTTTTCTCCCTTCTTTTTTGTTTTCTTGCTATAGACCACAAATTGTTTATGGTTAAATGAACGTTTCTAATCAATGTTTATTATTTCACACTATTTTTCTGCTTTAAAGGAAATAAAAAAGCTTAAAATATTTTGTGCGTCATTTGAGTAGAAATAAATACGTAAAAATATATTATAATTACAAAAATCAGTACATATGTATTTACAAAAAATAATTTTTAATTAAAAAACCAATGGTCTAGACAATGTTTTATACGTTTATGTATCAGAAACAAAAAATAATTGATAATTCTGTGTTGTTTCGAGTGTTTAAGAATCTGACAGACCTTATCTTTGAACGTAGATAGTAAAACAATTTTTAAAATTAACAGCGTATTGCAAAAAAAATATTGATAAGAATTGTAAAAACAAAACTTTACCTTTGAAAATTACAAGCAATAATTAAAGAAAAAAAGTAACTGGCAACACGGAACAGTTATTGGCGAAGTGAAGATCATCATTTAACTTTGCTCATTAAATTAATATCACTGCTTTCTGCTTGATACTGTAAACACTAAAAACGCAACGCAGCAAACAGTAATTTGCTTTTTGTAGCGTTGCCTTTATAATAATCATTTGCATATAAAGGGTGATTTTTTAGCTATTATCTTTTTGGCAACACTGGTTTAAACAGCTCACGCAAGTTTCGTGTTTTGTTTCACTGTCAAACATCTTCAGTTTGGTCTATAATTTAACCATGAATCGTCTTACAAACGAACAACGCTTGCAAATCATTGAATTTTATTATCAGAATGGGCTCTTGGAAAATTGGCCGAAAATCCACTTCTTTATCGAAAAATTGTGTTCAGCGACGAAGCTCATTTTTGGCTCAATGGATACGTAAATAAGCAGAATTGTCGATTTTGGAGTGAAGATCAGCCAGAAGCATTGCAAAAGCTACCAATGCATCCAGAAAAAGTCACAGTTTGGTGCGGTTTATGGGCTGGTGGCATCATTGGACCGTACTTCTTCAAAGATGCTGCGAATCGTAACGCCTTTAGACTATTTTTTGTGGGGCTATGTTAAAGATCATGTCTATACAGACAAGCCCGCTTCAATTGACGCATTGGAAGACAACATTGAAGCATTTATTCGTGAGATACCGGCCGAAATGTTGGAAAGAGTATGCCAAAATTGAACTAAGCGGATGGACCATTTGAGGCGCAGTCGCGGTCAACATTTGCATGAAATAATCTTCAAACATTAAATTATATGGTCCGTACTATCGATTCAAATAAAGATTTCATGCATTTTTCTGAATTTTATGTGTTTTTTTTCGAAAAATTTTCCTATAGCTCTTAAAAAATCACCCTATATGTATGTACATCCATCTATTCATTCTGTTTTTGAAAGATTGCTGTGTTGCGTTTATTGTGTTTATAGCATTACTTTGGTGGTAGAAAGATAATGTTCTTGTGTGTTACGAAAAGTATACAATGCTCACACGAGTGCTTATGTTCTCAACTCTCTTCGTTTATCTCTTGTGCAATTAGCATTGAGAAGATATAACACACTTAAACAGTGTCCTTGAACAAGGCAAATGTAAACAAAACACAACTTCGTTTTCTCTATTTCCAATGTAAACGCTCACATAAGTCTCACGAGAGTCTCCAACTCTCTTTGTAAGTCTCACGTTTGTTAAGCTCAATTTTATTCTTGAGAAGAACTAGTTTAACATTGTTCTTAAATAACACAAATGTAAACAAAACAAACCTCGTTTTATGTTTTTAATGTAAACATGCGCTCACGATGTTATATTCGCGAATGGCTTTGTTTCGTACATTAAGTCATTACTGAGAAGAGACAACACACTTGTTACAACTACAGACATAGCTGCTTATGTAAGACAATGTCCTTGAACGAAACTAATGTAAACAAAACAAATCTTGGTTGTATGTGTATTCAATGTAAAAACTGCTCTAACGAAAATTAATTCTCAACTCCCAAATTTTGCCCCCATTTAAAGTTGTTACTGAGAAGGGATAATCTCAATTGAGATGATCTTATGAGAGCAATGTTCTTGAAACAAATGTAAACAAACCACTAATTGCTTTGCTATTATGCCTTTGTTTCGCCCAAGAGAACAGAGCATACCTATAATTTCAATAATATTAACGAAGAGAGATTAAAACTAAACAGAAAACAAAACAAATGAAATTGTGTTATACAGAGAAGATTATGAGAACAGATGCTTAAGCAAAACAATGTCCTTGAATGAAACAATTGTAAACAAAGCACAAATTTGTTTCTCTTCATACTTTATGCTCTTTATAAAGTTATTTTGGAGAAGAGCTTAATGCTAAATACAGAACAGAGAACAGTTAATTTATGTATATGTAAACATAGAGAAGAGTTTAGTGTAGAGATTAGAACAGATAATTTGAAATTTCTTACTCAAGAGTTTACTGCTAAGTTAAGTACAGTACAGAATACTGCAATTATTTTAAATGTTAATATTGAAAAGAGTTTATTACTAAACACTGCAGAGCACAATTAATTTTCATTGTATTATTGAACAACACAGCAGAGAACACTTTATTTAAAGGTAAAAATTGAGAACAAATTAACACTAAAAACCTGCATTGGAACAGTTAATTTCTCTTTTTGTCAAAAACAAATTGTTTTGATTGCTAAAAGCCGATGTCCTTGAAAAGTCAATGTAAACAAACTTTCTCACGAGTATGAAATGTTGTTGTGGTTTTTTGTTGTTTCTTCATTCTTTGTTTACAGTGGTGTTTTTTTTTTAATTGTAAAGAAAATTTCATTAAGAAAGTATAACAACAGTGTTGACCACTAAAAAACTCACCCTTTTTTAGTTTTCGCTGTTTTATAAATATCGTTATTTCGTTGTTTTTTCGTTATATATTTCAAAGTTTTATTGATTTTTTGTAAAACAAATTCTAAAAATATTTTCAATAAAATCAATAATTAATACTTAATAGCATACAAAGCTTTTTTTGTTATTAATTTTAAAACACATAAAAAACCAAGAAATTCTTTCTTTTTTTAAATAATTTGATAAATTGATTAAAAATAAATAAAGGAAACATTGTATATTTGTTATTATTTCTGAACACTAATAAACAAACAAATGCAATTATTTTTTATTTATATTGGCAACAATTACAAAAAAAAAAAAGAATAATTTATTGTACAAACGCCTCTTATTTCAATAACTCTTTACCACCGGTGGCCTATAAAATAAAAATTAACGAAAACAATGTCAAAAGCTGAACCGCAATATATAAAAACCTTTAAAACACTAAAAATAACAATAATAATTAAAATTTAATGAAAAAAAATTAAAAAAAAAAACTACGGCCACCACCACCGCATTCTGAGAGGTGAATTTAGGTACTGATCGTCATAATTACCGAAAGTGCAAAAACAAAAAAAAATAAATAAATAACAGCAAAGTATAATAAAAGAAGAAAAAACAAAACACAAAATAAAAACAATGACAACAATTGCACATATACTCACACAAACAGGTTTAAAACGTAGGGCGTCATAACGACAACAACAACACAGATAAAAGCTTTTTGGACACATGGTTTTTGTTTAAGGAGACTCTAGTGACACTCACCAATGCTCACCACCACCACACACCACCCACAAAACAAATGCTCAACTCATACACACACACACACACACTTCCATATAACGTATTTGCCTTATAGAAAACGAAGGAATCAATTTTGGAATTCATGCAATTATTATTGGGAGAGTGCAATTATGATTTAGAAGATGATTTAATTGGTTTTTGTTTTTGCTTTTTTCTAAAGATAAACAAAGAATACAAGCCAAAAGCAAAACTGAGACAGCAGCGTAAACAGATTATTTATTTGTTTTAATAAAAATTAGTCATAAATTGTGTTAATTTTATCACTTTTAAGCGGTTTTTCTATGTGCTAAACAAAAAGTAAAACACACACCTTAAAAAATCACACTAAATTAACCCATTGAGGAATGGGAATACGACTTAAATCCAACAAAATGTTCGAAATTTTTCAATAGTTACTTAAGGAAGAAAAGAATATAAAGAAAAATAAATTAAAAATTTTATAAATTGAAAATAACCGGGTAACCGATTAAATGTAACAAATACGAACTAATACAGCCAGTTTAAACAAGAAAATTTATAAAAATTAAAAAAAATTAAATATTGAATAAATACTTTTTAAAGAACAATTATCCCATAAATTAAAATAATCGAATAACCGATTAAGTCGCACAAACAAACTCAATATCTAATATATAAAATTCTAGTGTCACGGTGTTAGTGGTTAAACTCCTCCGAAATGGATCGCCCGATTTTTATGAAATTTTGTGTGCATATCGGGTAGGTCTGAGAATCGGACAACATCTATTTTTCATATCCCTAAATGTTAAGAGGGCGTGGCAAATCGTTAAATATTTAGGTACATATTGATCGTAGACGAATAAAATTTAGTGTGTAAGTTCGTAAAGTCGATATCGACAAACTCACCAAAAATGGGCGTGTCAAGACTCCCCTTCAAGTGATACCTATAACTCTTAAACTACTGAACCGATTTTAACCATTCTTTTTTTGTTCGAAAGCTTATCAGGTTTAGATGGTTTACAAAATTCGATATAGCAAAAAGTAGGCGTGGCAAACCTTTAAAATTGAATATTTAGGGACATTGTGATCGTAGACGAATGCAATTTGGTGGGTAAGTTCGTAGTTCGACAAACTCACCAAAAATGTGCATGGCAACCCTCCCCCTTTAAAAGATACCTATAAATCGCCTAATTTGATGGTTTATAACTACATATGTACATATATAACATGTATGTCTGTTAGTTTTTGTTTTGGAGCGAGTGCAACAACTACAACTTCGTCAGCGCTACCCATGATTCGGACCTCTTATTGTTATTCTTTGTATGTCTCACCTAAATAACGTACCGACTTCGATTAAATTTTGAACTAGATAGATAGATCAACACACTTATAGTAAATTAGTTATTTTTATATAACTGTTTTATGCAGCGTATTACAATAAATATATGATGTGACCTGTTTTGGGCAATAAAAAAAATCGATTTTGGGCGGGACGAAGTTCGCCGGGTCAGCTTGTTTTCTATAAAATTTAAATTTTCTATCAATTGAAAAAAATATTGCCAAAAATTACAAAATTTAAAATGAAAAAAAAAATTAACGGGCGGGACGAAGTTCGCCGGGTCAGCTTGTTTTCTATAAAATTTAAATTTTCTATCAATTGAAAAATATATTGCCAAAAATTACAAAATTTAAAATGAAAAAAAAAAATTAACGGTTAACCAAATAATTTTAACGGGTACTCGTGTTAAATAAACAAAATATGCTACTATTACCATATTCCCCAGAAATATTAAATGCAAAACATAAAAACGAATAATCGATTACAAATAAGGGAGAAACATTTTAAAAAGTTAACGGATACCCGTTTGGATTGAAAGAAAACACTGTTGAAATTGTTTTAACAGCATAGTTTTAACAGTTCGACAATTAAAGGTACAACACAACCGGTTACTTGGCAATATATAACCGGTTAACCGAATAAATTTCCTTTAAATATTTGATATAAACAGTTTTACATTTTCATTCGGTTAACCAAACAAAATCTTCATAGTTATTTACATTAAAGTTAATATTAACGGTTTAAGATATTAAATATTAACGGGTACTCGCATGTATTATAATCAAAAATAATTAAATTACTTAAAATTTGTTTGCCGAAATTGAGCATTGTTGTAATTTTAAATGGAAAATGAACCGATTGCTTGACAACCGAATATTCGGTTACTCGAATAATTTTTTCAAAATTTTAAAATTTTAAATATTATAAAAAGTTTAATGAATATTTTAAAAGGAAAAACTTACAAACTCCTATTGGCTTTCAAGCTATACGTACCTGCAAAGAAAAAAATAAACAATATTCCAATTAGTTTTATGGTTTCAAAGTAATCATTATCTATTATTTAATGGAAAACTTTAGCAATTCTTTTTTTATATTTTTATTTTATCTTTGAAACAAATAAATAAATATGTTTTGTTGTTATCTTTACAATTATTACAGTGGTTACTTTAAAGTATAACACACTGATAAAGGCAAAGAGCTATTGCCTAGCGCAGGTAATATATAAAAATTGTTTAAAACAATAAAATTGAAAAGATTTAAACTATTTTTGAAATCAATTCAAGGTTTATGTTTAAAAACTGTTGCTCCGAAAATTGTTTCAAAATGGATTTGCATAAAATTTTAAGGAGTGTGTTCAAACACGATTCGAATACAGATAATTAAACTATAATTAATTGCATGATTTTTAAAGCTTAAATTATTTTTTTTTTCTCTGTTCCTCTTTCCCGCTTGCTTCTAATGATATGCCATGACGAATAGTTTTAAAAAAAAATTCAAATTGTTTTTTGTATTGCTTTTTATACAAAATGTCAGTTACACAAACTTCCTTAAGACGCTTGACACGAGAAGTAAATGGAAAACTAAAGGAAAATAAAATTAAAAGCAGAGAGAAAATAATGAAAACAGAAAATTTAAATAACAATAACGAGGAAATTGTTCACAAGAAAAAAGAAAATATTTTGTTTGAAATTTGTTCAAAAAGAAGGAAAGAAATAAGTATGAAGGAAATTACTAAAGCGGAATATGACATTTTTGTAAGAAAAAAAATATTTAAAATATACTTTATACGGTTACTTTTAATGTAATCGATTGCTTTAATGAATATACCATGTATTTATTGTAACAAATAAATCACGTGTTACATTTCTGTACTAACAAAATAAAAAATTTGAAAATTATTCGGTTACCCGAATAACTTTTGTGATTAACCGGTTACTTTTTTTTACTAGTAGCTGAATTATTTTTATAAAAACCAAAAAAAAACACCATCCATTGTTAGCTTCTTACAACAGCAAAATAAAAATTTTGAAAAATTATTCGGTTACCCGAATAACTTTTGTAAGTAACCGGTTACTTTTTTTTACCATGAAGCTGAATTGTTTCTATATTTTCTATGAAATTAATAGCAATATTTTCTTATTACTTTACTTTTTGCAGCATACTTCCGTTCTCCATTTGAATATGCAAAATTTTGTTAGAAAATCATTCATTCTTTGCAATAATTAACGCCAAACACTAGCAAAAGCAACATCAACAACAACAATAATAATAAAAAATTTAACAAATCTTTAACAATGCACAATAAATTTAATTTTATGCGAAAATAAACTTAAAAACATCAAAATTTTCAAACCAACACCACAACAACAGCAGTAATCGTTTGAAAATGATTTTTTTGTAACCGAAAATAAAATTTCAAAATCTAATTACGAAAAACAAAAATAATAACAAAAACAACAAAATAAAAATAATAATGATGATGATATTATTCTCATCATACAACCATAACAATAAAAACTTTAAAGAAAATAGACCATAATCATAAAAAATAAATGCAATTTTAACAATAAAAAACCGTAGGGTAACGAAATAGTTCCCATCATAAATTCGGTTTTAATTTTTATTTTGGCAAAAAAGAAAACCAAAACAAAAAAAAAAAGAAACCGGGATCTTAAAGGTTGGTAAAAGTGAAAGTGTTGTATATTTTTTTAATAACAATAATAACAAACTTAACTTTTTTAATAATTAAAACTCAATTAAAAAAACCGAATAATAAAGTTTATAACGAATAACACCATCAGATTTTTGTAAGTTTTTGTCAAAAGTTTCATTAAAATTATAGAAACAAGCAGAAATTAAATGAAAAACAAAACATTAAATACCTAAAATTTATTCGAATAAAAACCGGTTTGATTCATTAAAAATGTTTAATCTACTAAAAGTTTTACTATACAAATTATAAAACAAAAAATAAATTAAAAAAATACAAAGCAGAAAAATTATTCGATTAAAAAACTGGTTGTTTTCCAAGTGAAATTTTACTCGGGTATTCGTTCAACGTTTTATTATAAAAATTTTAAAAGCGAACAAAAATTAAAATTAAAAATCAAGAAAAAAGAGACAAATAAAAAATTCCAAAAAATTATTCGATTAAAGTAACCGGTGTCTCAAAGAGAAATTTTATTCGGGTATTGGTTCAACGTTTTATTATAAAAATTTTAAAAGCAAACAAAAATCAAAATTAAAAATCAAGAAAAAAAGACAAATGAAGTAGAGAAAAAATTATTCGATTAAAAAACCGATTGTTCTCCAAGAGAAATTTTATTCGGGTATTGGTTCTACGTTTTATTATAAAAATTTTAAAAGCAAACAAAAATCAAAATTAAAAATCAAGAAAAAAAAAAAGACAAATGAAGAAGAGAAAAAATTATTCGATTAAAAAACCGATTGTTCTCCAAGAAAGATTTTATTCGGGTATTCGTTCAACGTTTTATTATCAAAAATTGTAAAAGCGAACAAAAATTTAAATTAAAAATCAAGAAAAAAAAAGGCAAATGCAAAAGAGAAAAAATTATTCGGTTAAAAACCGGTTCAAGGAAAATTTAAAGAACATCTAAAACCTTATTCTTATTTTATTATCTGTGAAGATATTCAGAGCCCTGTATATCATTTTTGCGAAATTATCACTGGAACAGGTCATTCATTTCCTAATCACATATTGCCGGAATACAATCGGTTCTTCAGGAGGAGGTATACGGTTGGTATTCGATATCCTCTATATAGAGGTCGAGTCTAAACCTATCTCCATGTTTAGAGTCATCCGTGCAGCACATCTTCACATTGGATCTGTTTGAACAAGAAATTCGATCTGGTTGAGTGTCACGCAATTGATCGCGATAGATGTCCTAATGTCCAAGAATATCAGAGAAATTGCCATAGACTAGTAGGTTGTGTGTTGGCTTATTAGACGTGAGGCTACAGTTCAAACCCCAGGTCAAACATCTCCATCAAAACGAAAAATAGGCAACTTCCTCCTAAATAAAATTGCCTGAAGTTTCTCAAAAAATCTGTTGTTCGGAATCGACTTTAAACTGTAGGTCCCGCTACTCACGTGCTCCTAAATAAAATTGCCATGAAATTTCTCAAAAAATCTGTCGTTCGGAGTCGACTTTAAACTGTAGATCACGCCGCTCATGTATAAAATTAACACACGCAACGTAAGAAACTATATCGCAATCCTTACTGAAGGATTGTAATGCTCAATTATATTATGGATGATGCGATTTATGCGCCATAAGTGTGCCTCACATCCAAACCTTATTTAAATCGGATTGATGAAGACTGTTGTTCCCAATGGTCCTTTATGTGAAGCCTTCACCTTATCTGATGAACCTACTGGATTATTCTAATGCAACATTTCATATCCATCTATGTCCAACACACTACAGAGGCATAAGTTAATACGGAAGTAAATACGTTTCTATAGAGCCAGAATATCATTCTTGGATTGAGACCTTATTTAGAACCTATCGCTCTCCTACATATGTACGTTTGTACCAGCATCTTCGGGGGTTTTGTTGCTCTATCCTCCAGATAGTCCTCCAGATGTCTCCATTTCAATTTCCTATTCAGGAAAACACCCAAGTATTTTACTTAGCTGGAAATAAACGATCTTCTTTGTCCTTGGAAATAAGTATTTGCTTCAGTTTTATCTGGGTTCTTATTTCTACCCCTGGCACGACAGCTATTTTGAATGGCAATTTATAAATATTTTTATCCCAATAAAATATTTTAATCCCATTATTAAAAAAAGAAACTTTCCTTAAGTCTTCCTTAAAATATTCGAGTTAAAAAGTCTTTTTCTTACAAATCATGGCCTTCATTTCCAAAAAAAAAAAACAAACGAACAAATTAAACATTTTAAATTGCAATTTATAACACCAATCATTAGGCGATTATTTATCAAATTTATTAACACCAATTGTTAAATAAATTATAATCGAACAGCAACAGCAAATGCCCATAAGTTATGCCATAAAAATCATACTAATTTATGCTAATATTTACAACAAATACGCAAAACAATGAAAGCCAACCAAAAAAGAAAAATAAAAATATTATTATTGTACGCTGAAACCCTTACCTATGCATAAACACACATATACACAACCTATGCACACGTACACAATATAAGAATGGAGCACAGCAGACAGCTGTTATTGTTAAGAGGTGGTGAATTTGACAGTTTGCCTACCATTAACCGGTTACTGTTTATTGTCAATTGTTTTGTTTGTTTCTGTATAGAAGAAATGAAAACAAAACAAAACAAAAACAAATATTTAACGCCTACACGATGTGGCCAAAAATAAAAACCCGAGATATGTGGTTTATTTAAATAAAACAACTACAATAACAACACAGAAGAGCACGTATAAAAACATCGAAAAAATTGAATGAATTTTTAAACTGAATTTAAAAACACATTTATTTTCATTGTGTGCGAGAGAAGGAGAGAGCGCTCTTGTGTTTAGTTTTTTTAATGGCGCATGGCGACACATCAAATGTAACTGATGAAATTTGCATATGTATTGGTAATATTTGTTTTGCTTAGCACAGCAACAAATAAAAATTGTTCCTTCAAACTTCATTGTTGAAGAAGAAGAGAATATATGATTTATGCAAAGCAGGCCTATACATGTAAATATTATTTACCAACACAATAACAAAAAAGGTATGTTTGATGTGTGGCCGTGCAACTTAAAATCTAGAGCTGAAGTTGTCATAACAACTTATCACTGTGTATTACTATTTATGTGAAGTAGTAGTCACTCAAACAATCCATTTTTAAGTACTTTTAACTCACCAGCTATAGAAAATTGTCCAAATCTAATCAAATTTATTATAAATTTAACTGTGATTATTTTGATAGCTTTCGTCATAATGGCGATTTGTGAAGATTGAAAATGATGTATGAAATGAAACAATAAATTAAAAATGTTTATGAAATGAAAGGTGAAAGTTTTCTTTTTTGATGGCCATTATCTTCTTAGTGTCATGTAAAAAAAAAAAACAAGATATGGGCGAAATCCAAAAGTAGACAATTGATAGAAGTTAAAAAAGAAATAAATAAAGAGAGGTTATGTTATTATGATGGCTGTTTATTTTGAATAAATTTTTAATTGTTTACTTAAGAGCTATAAAAGTTAATAACTTAAGACGCATTATTGATAAAGAAAGATTAAAGGTTTATAGCTATCATACGCAAACAATAATTCGCTTTAGAAAGAACCGTTTAACTTTTACTTTTTGACAGAACTGTTTCATTTTAGCTTTTAGGAGCTGTTTAAGTACTTTTTATTTAATTTTAAAAAGTAGTCACTTTTGCAAACCGCAGTAACCGATTACTTTCTAACAAAACTAAGCTATTTTATGTGCAATTTATATAATTTTCAAAAAATTGTTACTTTAAAATACTCGAGTAAGTGGTAAATTTTTTGCTGTACTGTTTTACTTTATTTAAGTAAAGTTTAGATTCTATTCAAAAAATAGTCACTTCTATATACTGGTTACTTCCGATTACTTTATGACGAAAGAAATTTGCTTTAGGTTTTGAAAAAGTAGTCGCTTTGAGTTACTTATAACCGTTCGTACACCCTGGACACTGTTAAAAAAGTAGTCGTTTCCATATACTCGAGCTTTCTTTTTAACAGCACTGTTTTATTTTTTGGATTTCTAAGTTTACGTAAATTACGTTACGGATAAACAAAAAAAAATGTTTCACGAGAGTATAATTGAGACAGTGGACGGATACTCGTTCGACGCAGTGATACCTGACAAGCTGCCTTACGTGTTAGTCGCGTCTAATTGCATCTCTCTGATACGAGATCGACTTTCTGGTTCAAACGGATTCATGGCACAGATTTCCGTGCGGACATGTTGCTACACGGATGGCTCTAAACATGGAGATGGTGACTTCGGATCTATTTAGAAGAAAGTAGAAGAAGCTATGCCTCCGGCTTTCGGACCATACGATTTTTAAGCGGAGATACGTGCGAACAGCATATATGTATGTATGTATGTGAGCTGTGCCAGTGATTTGGCAAACTTGACGTATATGAATTTGAGTCTTTTCACTGATAGTTAAATGGCTATAAAAACAATCGCATCCATGGATAAGGGATCAAGGGACGATTAACAATTACTCCAGGCACTGCTTGGTGCAAATTTTATAGGTGCTCAGTCATTAGGACGTCATCGGTAAAGCGTCATATAATAAAGCGAGTAATCTATCTACAGTGCAACTAAGCTGAAAAAGTGGGTGAAAGCGTCATATCAGGATGAATTATAAAGATACTCTGAGGCAAAAGAGCACACTGACTAGTCATTTTGCCTTGCATTATACCTGAACCGTATTAGCGTGGTGCAAAAGGATGGTGATGCAGATTGTGTGGTAAAGTTATTGAAACGACGTCGCACTTTTTATGTGGTTTTCCAGAGTTCGTAAACTTGAGATCCCAATATTTTAGAGAAGATATTACACAAGACATAAATCATAATAGAGGTGTGGGCTGGAAGAAGCTAAGGAAATTTGTGCAAGATACAGACTTCCTGTAGAAATTATGGTTAGTAACCACTTTCTTTTAAATGAGTAACCGGTTACTTTTATAAAAAGTATAAAAATAAAATAAAAATTATAAAATTTCCATGCGTATTACCATATTCTGAAAAGTGAGTAACCGGTTACTTTTCTTATAAACTAAGAAATTTCATTATTTCTTTGCCTTTTGTTTACTTATATGACTTCATAGCGATGATTAATTACCCTTTTCAGCAGTCATCTTCAAAATTTCAATGCATTTTTTTTAATTGTCTGTAATAAAGTATTTTAAATGCGCATAGGTTACTATTTCTTTCACCACGTATAATAATGATAAACAATTTTCGAAATTCATTGTTGAATTGTTTATTAAACAAGCTTTTTTTTTGTTAAATTAAAAACAACATATAAAAACTGTTTTTAAATAATTTTTTGTTTGCAAATCGTTGCAAAAATCTTGATTTTTTTTTTCTTTTTTTTTCGGTTTTTTGCAAATTATTTTTTTTTATGTTTATGATAATAACTCGCATTCAGGTAGTTGACTAGAAATCATAATGAGTTATTTTGGTTGTTATTTTTTATTCTGTTTTGAATGGTAGCTAAATGTTGACTTTTTTCTTTTTTAAATAAAAATAAGGTCGATTGTTTTCCAATACCGTTGGGGGGACATTGGCAAGAAAATGGCCAAGTCATGCGGGCGTTTGAAAGAATAAAAATTTCTTTTTATTGATGATTTTTTTTACAAATATTTTAAATAAAAAATAATAACAATTTATTTATGTGGTAAGTAACCATAATGAGTCACTCTGTTGAAACACAGAGAGAGATTAGTTAAATTTGTAATTTTTCTTCAGTAGTAGGCGATTTATTCTATTGTAATCACTGTTTGAGGTTTTAAGGCGTTAAAACAATACTTTTTCGGTTTTTCTTTGTTGTTATTTATGCAACAGTTTTTTGGGTCATGCCTTTAAGCCGTATTACGTTTATATTCTCTAGTCAATGAATAATTTGGATCAAAAACTTAAAACAAATGCAATTTGTTAAGAAAAAAAAAATTTAGAAACATTCGCCTAAAAACGCCATAAGGCAAACACTAACATTGAACAGAATGTTAAGAAATAACAGAGATAATTAAACAAGCTTAAGAATTGGTAACGCCTGATAGTGATTGACTTAGTGTTGCCACTGTGTTAACAAATTTAAATAATAGTATAACATATTTTTTAACAAAGAAAAGACTTTTTTAAAAAGGATGTTATTTAAAAAATCTTACACCTGTCAGTAAATAAGAGCTGCAAGCTCTCATGGCCATATAATTTGTATGAAGCATACTAAAATAACGCAGCGGCAAACGCAGCGACAATACTTTTCAATTGGGAAATCCGATTTTGACAGAGCGTTTAATATCGGGTCCGCCATTTAACGTTTTTTCTTTTTTCAACTAGTGCTTATTTCATGAATGGTAACACTTAGCCTGATGATCTGATTTGACAGATAATTAGTTTTATCCTTCCTTCCTTTTATGGTTGTGTATACGCTTGAACAACGCTGGAAACATCATTGAGACGAATTTTGCATAAAGGCCTTGGTATGACGCCATACAAAGTCCAATTGGTTCAGGAGTTGAAGCCAATTGACCATCCAATGCGTTTTCGCTTCGCAAAGTGGGCCTGCGATCGACTTACAGAAGATGCCGATTTTGGCAAAAAAAATCATCTTTTCAGATGAAGCTCATTTTGATCTTGGCGGGTATGTAAACAAGCAAAATTGTCACATTTGGGGCACAGAAAACCCGCACGTATACATTGAAAAGCCGACGCACCCAAAACGAGTCACTGTTTGGTGCGGATTTTGGTCCAGAGGCATAATTGGGCCATTTTTTATCGAAAATGAGCAAGGAGTGGCCGTTACAGTCAATGGCGATCGTTATCGGGCCATGTTGAACGAATTTTTGTTCACAAAAATTGAATAGGAGGATATTGGCAACATTTGGTTTCAACAGGACGGCGCTACGTGCCACACAGCCGAAGCTAAACTCGATGTTTTGCGCCCTGTTTTTGAAGATCGCATTATCAGCCGCAGAGCTGATGTCGTTTGGCCACCTCGGAGGTGCGATTTGACACCGTTGGACTATTATTTGTGGGGTGCCGTCAAAGATAAGTGTTACGCCGACAAGCCAGAGACAATTGACGCTTTAAAGGACAATATTCGTGAAGCCATTGGTGAAATACAGCTGCACACAATCGATAATGTGCTTAAAACTTGGACCGATCGTGTGGGCTACTGCATGGCCAGCCGAGGCAGCCATTTGAATGAAATTATTTTCCATTATTAACCGGAAGGATTGTACTTTCAAATAAAAAAAGAAATTTGAGAAAATATTCAGTAGTTTTTTTAAAGCATTTTCAAAAAAAAAAAATGTTATTTGGCGGACCCTTTAATAAAGTCGCCGTGGTCTTGTAAGTAGAGTGTTGGCTTATTATATGAAAGGCCTAGGTTCAATATCTGGCTCAAACATCGCAATAAAAAGGAAACGAATTAGTTCAGCAGTCTTCTGGCAAAAACTCTGGCAGTATTTGCAATTGCCATGAAAAGTTTCTCAAATATGGCGTTCGAAGTCGTCTATAAACTGTAGGTCGTGCCACTCATGGATAAAATTAAAGCACACACAACATGAGTGATATGAGAGAAGCTAGGTCGTCATCCTGACTAAAAGGATTGTAATAACCAGTTAAGTAAGTAAGTAAGTAAGTTTAATTGTGAAGTTCATTGTAAACGAAGAAAAAAGATGGGAACAATAAAACATTTGCTAAATAAACAGGGTTGTTAAATATATTTTTTAAAAACCTTGTTTTTATTATTTTGATGTAAATTTGCCACTTTTATTTAGGTATGGCCACAGCATGTAAAAGCTAAGTGATAGTGTGGTGGCTTGATGTAGTGGTCAAAGAGCTTGTCTATAAGCCAAGAAGTCCAGACTCAAATCCCAATGGAGAAAAAAAGAAGACCAAATTTTAATCCCACTGGAGGAAAAACAGTTCATCATGGTTTTCGAATCTTAAATTAAGTGGCTTCTTCCCCTTATAGTACAATCTATCTAAGAAACACCCTAACCTGCTGGAAATAGAAAAGAGATAAAATCACATGAAGGTCATGCAGTTCGATCACCTAGTGGGAGAAAAGGTAGGAGTCAACGATAAGCAAAGTTCCCCACCTCTATACCAAATACTCGAAGGACATTGTTGCTAGGCAACGATAGAGGGCAAACCTATCATCCTAGGACCTACTACAATAGACCAATCCCCTGCTTAGCTGGAATAACAAAAAGATTAACGAAACAGAAACAAGGCAAAATAATACTTTGTGGAAGCCATATGCTCCCAAGAAGGGTAAAGGAAACACTAACAAAAAAAAACTTCAATAGAAATTAATAAAAAAAAATTTTTTTGTTTTCTTTTCAAACTCAAGTACTTCCGCAATGGGGATGACAATACTTTTTGTCATGGAAATTGGCCGTAATTTTTAAACACATCAATTTTTATGCAATTAAACAAAAGTTTATTCCCCGGTTGACAGGTTAATAACATAAAAATAAAAACAAACATTTATTTTTTCAAGTTATTTAAATACAAAAAAAATACAAAAAATATACTTTTTAAGATTCATTTCAATTATTTCTTTTAAAATTTTAGAACTTAAGAAGGCATTCATGAAGTAATGCTAACAGTAATTGTTATGTAAATAACAACAATTAGGCAACACTTAAATGTTAATAAAAATAAGTTCTATCAAGCCACAGAGGAGAGAGAGAGTGGGACAAAGGAGGGGAATACATGTTTGTATTACAGAATACGTTAGAAATTGTTTTGTATTTTAAACAAAATGTTTTTTTTTTCTATAATTTTTTTTTCAAAAACAAAAGTTTATTTATAATTTAATTTCTGTATACATTTTGCATGTTTATTGCCAGTTTTTTTTTTTTTGTGTAGAAAAAAAAAACGAACAGAAACAAAAATAAACTATTGGTGTGGCAAAGTTTACAACAACATGTAGTATTTTTTTGATGTTATTGTTGTTTTGTTTTAAAGCATTAGCAACCACAAAAATAATTGCAACTGCAATTTTTTTTTATTTCAAACAAAAGCCTTCTGTCATGCGTAACATACATTTTACAAGAAAAGAAACAAACAAACAACACACGGAGAAAAAAAATTACATTAAAATTAAATAAATTACAAGGAGGGCTTGAAACAATACAATAATTTGCAACAACAACAACAATATATTACTCTAATAATAATAACAATAATAATTTTTTTATTTGTTATTGTTTTTACAATGACGTTAGAAATAAAGGTACACACAACAGTCAATGATTTTGGCATACATTGTTATGTACATATGTATGTATTTATGTAAAGGGTCCGCCAAATAACTTTTTTTTTTTGAAAATGCTTTAAAAAAAATATTGAATATTTTCTCAAATTTCTTTTTTTATTTGAAAGTACAATCCTTCCGGTTAATAATGGAAAAAAAATTTCATTCAAATGGCTGCCTCGGCTGGCCATGCAGTAACCTACACGATCGGTCCAATTTTTAAGCACATTATCGATTGTGTGCACCTGTATTTCACCAATGGCTTCACGAATATTGTCCTTTAAAACGTCAATTGTCTCTGGCTTGTCGGCGTAACACTTATCTTTGACGGCACCCCACAAATAATAGTCCAACGGTGTCAAATCGCAGCTCCGAGGTGGCCAAACGATATCAGCTCTGCGGCTGATAATGCAATCTTCAAAAACAGGGCGCAAAACATCGAGTGTAGCTTCGGCTGTGTGGCACGTAGCGCCGTCCTGTTGAAACCAAATGTTGCCAATATCCTCCTCTTCAATTTTTGTGAACAAAAATTCGTTCAACATGGCCCGATAACGATCGCCATTGACTGTAACGGCCACTCCTTGCTCATTTTCGAAGAAAAATTGCCCAATTATGCCTCTGGACCAAAATCCGCACTAAACAGTGACTCGTTTTGGGTGCGTCGGCTTTTCAATGTATGCGTGTGGGTTTTCTGTGCCCCAAATGCGACAATTTTGCTTGTTTACATACCCGCCAAAATCCGTACGCAATTTTCGCACACATTCTGCAACATTACCATGATTTTCAAAGTAATGTCGCAATATTTCCCAGCGTTGTTTAAGCGTATACACAACCATATTCGTTCAGCGGAAGGATAAAACTAATTATCTGTCAAATCAGATCATCAGGCTAAGTGTTACCATTCACGAAATAAGCACTAGTTGAAAAAAAAACGTTAGATGGCGGACCCGATATATGTAGCTATTAATGGGTACAATTGTTACTACTTTAACTTATAACTGTAGTGAAAAATAATTCCTCTTTAACATGAATTAAAAAATAAATCTTTAATTCAAAATTACAATAATTTAGGAAAGGTTAGGTTAGGTCGAAGTGGTAGCATTGAATACCAAAGCTTACTTGAGCCCGTATAGCGAGCGAGTCGTTGTGACACCACAGATAAGCGCAGGCTCTGAACTGACCGAATTCTACCAAACTATCGAAGAAGTTGATTAGCGCAAGGGCTGTACATTAACAGCACGACTACCCTACCTACCCTACCCTGGAAAACCAGCCTGAAAGTTTAATAAATGAAACTATATCCTTGACATCAACAGATGATAACTCCATTAATCTGACAAGGAATGGAGAGCCAAATAACCTATACCTTGCAAGAGATGGGCATTGACAAAGAAAGTGAATAACAGTTTACCCTTCTTCTTCAGATCTACACCCACGACAGAAATCGTTTGATGGGAGCTGCAGTCTTTCAGAGTGTCTTTCCATAACGCAACGACCTGTAACCATGGTCTCTGTGATCCAGATGACATTACGAACAAGTCTGAGTAGTGTAGGCTCATGCACCTTCTATCCATGGAGAGCCAAGTAAGTCTGGCAGTGGAGCAAGATTCTTCATTCTACAGCATAGGTTGGTGTCGGGACAAATTTTGAAGGAGAATTTTTTATAAGATTTTTGAATACACATAGATAACATCCATTGTACCGCCCTTAATAAATATAGAGCTTCTCTATAATATTTAACAGCATACTGTTATGCGAAAACGCTAAATGGACAACACAATACAGTGTTGGTACAGTGAATGCCATTACTTTAAGTAGGCAAAGAAAAATTCATTTTCATTAGAATTTATAAAAAAAAAATATAAAATTTTTATTATTAATCATGGGTTTATCCATGATTCAGCAAAAAAAAACAAATTAATTTCAAAAAAATCTCACATCACTTTTACTTGATTTTTCCTTGATGACATTTTATTTCGTTTAAAAACCGAAAAATATAAAAAAGACTTTTCCTTTCCTTTGTTTATATTTATGTTGTACACAAGTTTTTCAAATTTAGTGTGTATTTTTTAACGAAAACAATAAAATCATTAATTTTAACATTTAAATACAAAAAATTTTTTTGTGTATTCCCACATTTTCACCCAAAAAAAAAATAAACTAAAAAAAATAAAAATAATTATTTGATTATAACGGAAAAATGTATACTTTTTAAAGAAAAAAACAAAAAATACAACAACTATTTAATGTTTAAATAGCGAAAAATTCAGATTTCACTTTAAGCGTCTTATTATACAATTAACTTTCCTTAAAGCAGACACATTTTTACTTCACATTTTTCTTTCTTTTCATTTTTGTTTTAGTTTAAAAGAAAAGAAGTCTTTTTTATTTTATGACGTTTGATAAAAAAGATTTAAAATAAAAATAAAAGATAATGAATGGAAAAATATGAAACAACAACACGTTTTATTTAATTATTTATGAATTTCCAATGAAAATACAAGCAACCAATACAAGAGAAACAAAAGGTTACGAACAGAAATGTTTTATTATGTTGCAAATATTTGTTAATTAATCATATAAAATCCAATGCTATTAAATGTATTTAAGCCTATTAAGTAGGAAAGCCTCACCACCAACAAAAAACAATCAATTTTAGTTTCAAAAGTCCACTCACATACTCAATCACGCGTTAGGCGGTGAAAGATCCATAAAGGATTATAATAATAAGGGGGATCAATTTGAACGTCTCGAAAATATCTCAATTACAACAGAAATCCAAATATCTCCTTTAAAACCTCACAAAGAGCGTTATTTCTAGCCAAACGGCAGGTGAACCTGCTGTTATAGGCCAATCATCTTAGTTGGAGCAACTTTATTAATGAAACTGCAATAGAACAATGAAGATAATAAGAAGATGGGGATTTACGTTCATTCCGATAATACAAAAGATGTGGATTACAAAAGAAAGTGTCGCAATAATTATCAGAAAGGAAAATAGTGATTTAAAGTCTTTAGTTAAACTAATGGCAACTCTGCTAATCCAACGAATGACTCCAGAATTGAAGACGTTATTTCTTAAAGAGAGCGCGGGTTTCAAAAGATCATGTGCAGATCATATTAACCCACTGTGAAGGCGTTATTATGTCTTCAATAAAGTAGACTATACAGGTTACATAAGAGAATTAAGAGATTATAAAGCAATCGAAGATATAAGACATTCTATGATACAATTAGAAGAGAAGTACACTGGTTTACTCTAGCAGCGAAAACAATCTGAGATCATAGAATAACTCTTATCTCCAATATCTCAAAACAATGGAACATTTCCTGTGTCTATTGCTCAACTTCTGCACGCATTAGAGCCTACATACATACATAATTGGTCATTACTACCCTTTAGTCAGGATTATGGACCTAGTTTCTCACACCACTTATGTTGTGTCTGTTAATTTTATACATAAGTGGCGGGACCTACAGTTTAAAGTCGACTCCGAACGACGATTTCTGAGAAACTTCATGGCAATTTTATTTGCCCTTAGAGTTGTTGCCAGAAATCTGCTGAGAGGAACTCACCGAAGAAATATTTTTTTTCATATGTATTTTAGTTTTGATATCTGACCTGGGGTTTGAAACGCGGCCTTACGTCTAATAAGCCAACACACTACCTACTAGACTACGGCGACTTCAACGCATGAGATCCCAATCTTTAATAATCTAAGAGGAATGTATTGGAAAAAATTAATGAAATATATACTCGATACAGATTTCTAAAAAAATTTACATGATTAAGTATTTATATGTTATGCACTCTCAGTGAAAAAACCGCTAAATTGTTAACATTCTCCCTGGCTAACTAATATTACTTATCAATCATTTCCTTACTAATTGAGAAATGGTTTATGTCACGGCTAAAGTGTATTATTATAACAGCTCTGAGTTACCAACTATAAAAGGTTTAAAAGGTAAAACTACTGTTTCATTAGTTGTTCACACCGATATTAATACATTCTGTTTTTATTTTAAAACCATGACGGTTATAATTAAAACATACTTAAATTAATGGGTTTTTTAACCTGTCACTTAAAAACACGCACTCTCGCTCTCTCTCCCTCACTCTTTTTTCCGCATTCACTCTTTCGTTTCTAGTCTTTATGTATTCTTTTGTGTTGGTTGGGTTTAATTCATTCATTAACACTATTCTGGTTGTTAATATGTTATCAATGCGGTTATTATTTTTTGCCGGAAACAAAAGATGAGGAGGAGAAAGAGGGAGAGAGAGAGCCCTTTAGTTTGAATTCACACTATGGCAACATAACCCAACTATCAGCACACATGCAGTGAGGTGAAGCAATTATGTATGTTGTTTACATTTGAAGACAGAGTGGCCCAGTGAATCAGGTTTTTTTTTAATAAACAAATCTGATGTTCTGATGTGATATTATTTATGCATGTTCGTGGGAAACTTCTCAAGAATTGTGAGGCAATTTTTTTTTTCATGTGTGGTAAAAATCATAATTTCTTAAAAAATAACCCACAAGAATCATAATTATTATAAATAATTATTGTAAATAATTATTACTAATTAATTTTGTTAAGAAAACCATGTGAAATTAAAGGTTGAAATTTAATTACAAAAAAAAAAGTAGAAAATAAACCAAAATAATTAAGAAATCATCGTAATCATTGTAATCAATTACAATTAAATTAGTAAATGGTTTAATAAACTTGTTTTATTTTTCGTTTTAAGCCATAACACGCATATTTTTTGTGGTTTTCTTTTAAAATGCTGTTTACGTATAGATTTCTTTGGAATTTTTCAAAGAATTCCATAGAAATACAATACAATTTAAGATGAAAACAGAAAAACCAAACTAATGATGCCTTATTATGACTCAAAATACAATATCATTTGAAATAGAAGAAATTAACCCTTTGAGAGCATTTAATTTATAGCTTTAAATTTAAATTTGGCAAATAATTTATTCTGTTTACCAACAGTGATGACAATTCGCAGGTTTTGTTAACAAAATTAGAGATTTTTTAAAAACTCTTGGGACCACTTAATTCCTTTTTATAAAACGCTTCTTCTTAATTTCTTCTAAAGTCTTAGAAAGCTGTGAGCGAGATTTGGGGCCATAGATCTGCCATCACAGACTGATTCTATCTGGATGCGGTGGAGATAACCTTGCTCTACGCTGCTCAAGTTTGGTGCACGGTGTGAAAATACCAGTGTCACTGAAGAGACATAAAGAGGAGGAATGTGCAAGCAATCTGCTACACTAATCGCCTGTGTACTCTGTTTCACTTCAACTAATGCATTATTAGATATAGTCAGACGTCTCTCCTCGGACCCTCTATTGTTTTAAATTGGCCTATAAAATTTTTGAAATAATGGCAAGCCATAGACCAGTTGAATTTGACTGCATGTTTCTTTTTTTTTTTTTTTTTTTTTTCGAACGTCCCCGGCCTCACACTAACCCACCCTCACCCGACCGCGGAGGGCTCGTCCCCATTACGTAGGGACACGTACACACTGCAGTCCGGACTGTAGCGGGTAAGGGAAAAGTAATGGCAACGAGAACATAAATCAGCTACAGAACTTAATCACAACTGAGTAAAGCTACAACAAACCAGAACTACCTAAGACAATAACGAGAATACATTTTTTTTATATAATAATTTACAATTTCATTAATAATTTACAAATTTCATTACAATTTTCTCGATAGGAAATTTGATTTAAGGTTTCTATTTAGGGATATCTGGTCTAAAGACCCGGAGGTTATCGGCAAGACCCTTGAGGTATTGCCATTGGTATAATGGCTTTAAAATGCTAGTCAGGTCAGGATTCGACATAGACTTTAGCCTAACAGACTTTTGCTTAACCACTACAGCTAGAAAACGGTGTAATGTTTGTAGAGCGATGGAATTTTGTCTGAAATCCTCTTAATTTATTTGGACAGATAGACCTCGATTAAGTCCCCAACCCACGTCACTTCAATGTCGGTTTTCTATCATGAGGACATTTTAAGTGACTCAAAGATAATCCTTATATGGATTCCAGAACATAAGGGAATGGTTGGAATTTCATTGGAAGCATGAAAGTATGCGCAATATTGCTAGGTTTTACTGAGCTTATATGGATGAGAAGAAGACAGAATATGTTCATTCTTTAAATCGCATATCCTTAAACCGCATCGCACTATTGCAATTCTTAGAGATCAGTGCAATATTAGAAGCCATTCCGATGGCTATAGCCTTCTGTCGAATGAAATCTGTAAGAATTGTGGTTCTGAACAGGAAGAAAATACTATAAAAAATGTTCTAAGGCCTTTAGTGTGTTGGCTTCTTAGACAACAACCCATGGTTCTAATCCCAGCTCAGACATCTCCAACAAAACGCATATAGTATAAAAACATATTTCTTTCGCCGACTTCCTGTTTTACCACTTTGCTGGTAAAAACTCTGGGAATAAATAAAAATTGTTTGGAAAAGTTTCTCTAATCTGTCGTTCGACGTCGACATAAAACATGAGTGGTGTGAGAAGCTAGGTTGCAATCTTGAATAAAGGATTGTAATGACTATTTAAGTAAGTAGAGTGTGAAAAGATGAGTAGTTCCTATGGGAGACGGGAAAGATTTCTGAAGTTAAACAGCGAATTTTATCTATAATGCCTCAAGCAACATATTGCCAAATGGAGAAAGGGGGGAAATCTGTTTTGTATTACTTATTAATCTCTTCTTTTGCCATTTTAATATCCATAAAGTATAAAAAACAATAAAAAAAAAACGGCACAGATCACAAAAATAATTTTCTGTGCCGCCATATCAAAACCATATAAGGATGACTATTAGCGTTCAGCTTAAGCGTAATGCCAAACCATATTTGTAACAAAAAAAAATTAAAAAACAATAATAATAATAACAATAATAAAAATTAAATAAATTATTATAAACGCTATACTAAAGCAATAAAAATCGTTTAATGGAGCACGCTTAAGACAAATTATAAAATCTTAAGGAAAAAGCGAAAAATAAATCATAGTGACGGCCACCACAATTTGTATGGAGAGGTCAAATAACTCCTATCTAAGCAAACATTTTTCATTTTTCTTCTGTTCCAATCAAACGTGTGTACATATGTATGTACATGTGTTTGAATGGTTGCCTGAATTAAAAAAATTAAAAATAAAAAAAAAAACGAAATATTTATTTTTAAAATTAAAAGCGTAGATATATTAAAACACATTAAAAGTTTATTGAACTGTATAGCAAAACAAAAATAAGAAAAAAATAAAAACAACTGAAGAAACTTAAAGAAAAAAAAATTGTTTATACCGGCTTTCAAAACAATTACTTTGAATTTATTAAAGAAAATATGAATGACGTTTACTTTTTATTTTATTATTATTATTATTATTTTTTAATTAATTAAAAAATTTTAAAATAGTGAAGTCATCAATATTTTAAAAGAATTTTAAAGAGTTTCTCTTAAATACAACATACATAATATAATGTATTGTATTATATAAGCACGTGTATTGATTTCTACGTCCACAGACTTAAAGTAGTGTGAATATTTCTTAATGAGAAATTGAGTGTTGGGATGCATGGTCTTCAGTTTAAGAACAAGCCGCATGTAGTGGATATTAAAGCATATAACCGACAAGCATATCAACAGGGATTATCTCAGCAATAGCTGCTGATAAAATAAATCAGACTATATATATAAAAGTCAGACTATATTCACTAATGAAAGAGAAAGGTAAAGTAAATAGCAAGGCTATCGCCGTATTCTAGTAGGTACAGTGCTTATTAGATGCGATCCCTAACTCATACATCTGGAACAAAACGAAATATAAAAAAAATATTTCTCTTGGCGACTTCCCTTCATCAGTCTACTAGTAAATACTTTGAGAGTATATAAAAATGCCATGAAAAACTTCTCAAATCCCTTGTTCGGACTCGACGTTTAAGCTGCAGATCCCGCCACTCATTGAAAACGTTAAAACACACAACAGGTTGTAAACCCGACTTAAGCAATTATGCATTGGTCATTACAACCCTACAGTCAGGTTTACAACCTAGTTTATCACACCACCCATGTTGTATGTGTTAGTTTAATCCTTGAGTGGCGGTATCTACAGTATAAAGTCGACTCGGAACGATAGATTTTTGAGAAACTTTTCATGACAATTTTATTTTATTTACTCAGGGATTTTTTGCCAGAAGACTGTTGAGTGGCAGACCTCTAATTCAATAGAAGAATTATGTATGTTAATTTTATACATGGCATAAAGTTTAAAGCCGACTCCGGACGACAGATTTTTGAGAAACTTATTCATGACATTTTATTTTTTCTCAGATATTTTTGCCAAAATCTGCTGTAGGAAGCCAAAGAAATATTTTTTCATATTTTTCATTTAACGTTTAAGAACAAAAAAAAAACTTTTTGTTTAACACACCAGAGTCTCTGGTAAGAATCAAACCCACGAATCTCTTACTAGTACACTACCCACTAGACTATCAATGCACCCAAATAATTATTATTATCAATAATTGACGATATGAATATAATCTTAAGAATAAGAATATTTAATTTTAATATTTTTAAAGATTTTTAGATTAATATGCCACGCCCACTTTATAAATTCTGCACCTTTTTGCCGTTTTTTTCAACTTTTTTGCAGTTACCAAGTAAGTCTCTTATGAAAACTAATTTTTAGGTTTGTCTTAGACTTTAATTGTGTATCTCTAGAATAGTTTACGCCAAGGCCACAATCAAACGATTTCCTTTTCATAATTGACAAAAACGTTAACTCTCAACCAACCGTTTAAAGGTCACCAAGCAACATATATGTATGTATGTATATAATGTATGGTTTGCCTGTCAATCAGCCGGTCTCTGTTCTCACATGTAATACCGGATTATATTTAATTTATATTTCAAGTCATTCAATGACTGCTTTTAATTTAAAAATTAATTATTCAAGTTTTTCTTTCTCACAATTGCTTGAGTTTATGATCGGATCCATACAAAATAATTAGAACAATCATTATTTTTTTTCTTTCTATTGATTAATTATTTATGCCATAATATTGAATAATTTCAATACAATATACTATGGAAACGACTTGCCTAATATGGTATTTAATTCAATAATTTATTTCTAATTTTTTTTTTCTTATCTCACTTGTTTATTAAAACAAATCAATTCAAATATTGTATTTGTTTAGAATTGATTTTTATAAATATGTATACGTATGTATCTGTGTAAACTAGAAAAAATTGAGCACTCCCTCAAATCAGAAATATTTGTTTAAATAATAAAACAAAAATAATTCAAAAGTTATTTAAAATATTTACAAAATAAAAAATAAAATTAATCATAAGCGTAGCGTGGAAATTTAAATAAGAGGGGTCAATAGCAAAACAATGATTGACACTGCATTAATCTTTTAAATGCCCACAGCCTACTGACAGAGATGACTAGATTTCAAGGCTCTTTTAATTGAAAAAATAGAAGAAAATGCCAGCATTCTTAGATCGATCACAGATGGCCACATAAATGGCTGCTGGTATATTTTCTATAGACGTGCAAGTTCTTGAGTCAATCTGACTCAAATTGACTACTGTTTTGTGTTCCAGATGGAAACCTTAAATGGCTATATGGGATTATATACATAATTGGTCATTACAACCCTTTAGTCAGGATTACAACCAAGTTTCCCACACCACTTTTGTTATGTGTGATAATTTTATACATGAGTGGCGGAACCTGCAGTTTAAAGTCGAATTCGAATCCGCACAGATTTTTGAGAAACTATATGGAGTTACATCAACTTTGATTGGCTAATGAAAGAAAATATGAGCCGGGTCAAAATCCTAGAGTTCCGCCGATAAACACAGGCGTAGAGATTCGTGCAAAATTTTTAAATAGATTTCATAGAATATGAATATTCGACAACATGCCCATTAAAAAATATCTGTAAGAGGAAAGCAGCTTCTCTGTGCAGTGGTATACTATATACCGATGCAGTCTACAAATGTATGGTGAGTTTTTCAAGGTAACAGAGCACTATTTGATAAAACCATAAAGCCTTGTAATGTTCATAGACGTCAGAGTGACAAACATATCAAGAGAATTCCAATCCAGTAATATTTCCTACTTCTTGTTAGTGCAGGCCAAAAACAGAGGAAGCAGATCATATCGAAATTCTATTCGCTCTCAGGAAAGAGATCATATCTGAGCACTATTCACTCTCATTTTATTCCAGTTTCATTCTCACGCCGACAATGGGAACAATGAAGCAGACAATTTTTTGTGACTCAAAAGTGACTGCACGGGTAGATCCTCTGACTAATATGACTTTTGCTACCGTATAAGAAAGTTCAACTGGAAATGAGGAGAATCTCGAGAACCATGATTTGTTTGATATTCATCATCATTAGCTTAATATCTGCCGTAGTTGGCATTGCAGCGACAAGATGTTCCGTACTACTTACATGAATACGCAAGAATAACAAACGGAATACCTTATGCAATTTACGGCAATAAAAATTGCAAATACTTAAAGAACCTTACGGTCATCCTTCAATCTGAATTTAATAATCTTGTATATTCAAATGATATAGAAGCCTAGGTCCAACACCTATCGTCTATTTAGTTCTATCAATTTAGATCTCAATTTGAAACCATGGTGATAAAATAATATAAAACAAGTTTTGCAGATCTAGACAGAAAAATTTTAGAAATAAGAAGTAGAAAGGCAAGTCGTCTATATTTTTAGAATGTGAAATTTGTTCCACTACTGTAGAAGAGTGACTATACAGTAAGCGTCAAAAGAAACTGTACACTAAGGATAAAATTCTAACAATCATCAAACTCAACTTTAACCATTTAAGGAGAGAGCCCGAAAAAATTTGACAATTTTTCGAAATTCTTTGTAATTTTTTGTTTGTTTCAATTTTCAAAACTAGCAATGAAACAATTGTAATAAAAATAACGGTAATTGAGTAATGTATATTTTATTTGATGTACAGTTTCTTTTGACGCTCACTGTATGTTCGATTAGACTAGCTACAGCTTGCAGTGGTTTCTAACATATCTGAAATTGAATGACACCGGCAATTAGCCAATTTAGAAATTACGATATGAACTTTATTTTTTCATATTCATTACTTAGAAACTATGAAATAAAAAAAAATATTAAATTTATATTTCTTTGAAACAAAAAACCCAAATACTGAAAACAAAAAAATTTTAACATGAAACTTAAAAGGAAAACTTTTGCATTATAAACTTACATTTGTTTTGTTTTTGCCTTACAGCCTTATATATTTAAATAAAAAAAAAATAATTGCCTGTGGAAAATTGCAGCTGCATACGTTAGATTTCTCCATTTTAAAATGAATTTGATTCACCAAATGATCATAAAAATATCGCATAATAAATTTATAATAAAAGTTGAAAAAATAAAAAAAATGAAAAATTGCAAAAATAGAAGAAAAATTATAAATTATTTCACTGGCTTATGTCAATTTCCATGCATGTTAATTTGCTAACCAATCGTATGTAAGCGACAGCTGTTTATGGCGAAAGAAAATCAAATTTTATTAATGGCGTCTACGACAAAAAAAAAACGGCCTGAAAGGAATGAAATCTTTAATAAGAGAAGAAAAGCAATCATTTCGAAGAATTTAAAATTTTTGTATGAAAAGCAGAAATTATGACACTTCATTTGTCCATTATATCATGGATAGTTTTCTTTAAGCAAAGTTTTTTTTTTATCAAGAGTTGTTGACTGATGGCAAGAAAATTAAATAAGCCATCGACCCGACATTTAAGGAAAAAAACAATGAATTTGTTTGTTTAATAATTTAAGCTATTGCGGATAGAAAGATTGCTTGATAGATTGATATTTAAAATATTTTTTACATTCCATTATAGAAATTTTTAATATCAAGGATATTAGAAAAACTGGCGTCAAATCGACTGATGGCAAGAAATTTCACGAGCAACCGACCCGACATTTAAGAAAAAGATCAATTAACTTTTTTATCCAATATTTTACACTATTACGGATATATAGATTGCTTGATAGATCGATATTTTTTAATTTCTTTTATAGAAATCTTGAATCTTAAGTCGAATTTTAATATATCAGGAATATTACAAAAAATCGCCGGAAATCGTACAATTTTTTTGGTAGTATTTGGACTTTTTTTCTATCTTTAACTGACTTTAAGATTTGCTAGTTGCACTATTGGATCATTTAGTTACAACGCTGCTCGCTTTACCTAATGGCTGTATAGATTGCTTGTGTTGTGTATCCAAAAAAACCATAAAAAATTGGCAAAATATAAAAAAAAAACTAGCTGACCCGGTGAACAAAAGAGGTCACATTATATATTTATTGTAATACGCTGCATAAAACAGTTATATAAAAATAACTAACTTATAATCAAAAGCGTTCTAGTTATAAACCATCGAATTAGCCGACTTATAGGTATCACTTGAAGGGGGAGGGTTGTTACGCCCATTTTTGGTGGGATTGTCGATATCGACTCTACGAACTTACGCACCAAATTGTATTCGTCTACGATCAATATGTACTTAAATATTCAATTTTAACGATTTGCCGCGCCCTCTTAACATTCAGACCTTCCCGATATGCACACAAAATTTTATGAAAATCGGTCGATCCATTTCGGAGGAGTTTAACCACTAACACCGTGACACGAGAAATTTATATATTAGATAGTGTTAGCAAGAGGGGAGGGATAGGATATGGATTAAACTGGTACACGTTTCCTGAAGTCTTATGCTACAACCTGTAGTTTAAAAAACCATAACGGCAGAAAGTGCTTTGTAAGGTGCAATATTGTTTAATTAGAAGTATTCAGCTTTCCTCATGGCAACGATCAACGCTGGTGATCCTGACAGAGCCAGTAACGATCCCGCACGTTTTGTAGTTCCTTCCTTTCGGTGTTTCTTAGAAAAGGATTCCAAATCGGAGCTGAGTAGTTCAGAATCGAACGAGTAATTATTGTAGTTCCTTCCTTTAGGTGTTTCTAGATCATGTATGGATGAAAATAGGACTAAAGAAAGAAAAAAAGAATTGATCCACGACTTTTTGGCGGCATATTTGTTTCCCAAATTAAAAAAAGTTATAAAATTTTGTTGTTTATATTTACAAAACTACAAACTACAACTACTACAAAACGCGAACTAGCGCGAATTTCAAAAAAAGGTGAGACCCGTATTTAATTAAATCGACTTAAGATTAAAATATGTTAATTTGGCATTATTATTACAAATAATCCCGAACAAAAAATTCAAAAACCGTTATTTTTCACAGAATATCCCGAAAAAAAAAGACATGGACAAATTGTATATACAGTTGGACGCGCCTTAAAAAAAACCTTTCTTATGATATACATATTGTAAAAGTTGGTAAGGAAACAGATTCTCAAATTAACAAAACATGCAAAAGTAGACCCTTTTTCAAAATGGTCCAGCTCACGAGAGGTCAAAGCTGGAGCCGAAATATTTTAAATGTCATCTTAAAAAAGTCCAAAGTTCATTTTTAGGAGGGTACATCGAGCACTTTTTTTGGTGAGTCGCTCTAATGTACATATATATATATATGTATATATGTATCGGATAACGAACTATTAGCATAGCCGAGATGTCATGCTCCATTTTCATCATTCTTATGCATGAGGTGAACAGTTGCTATAGCTTTTGAGGGAGATAGTTGGAGTTTTCTTTCCTTCAAAAAGTAGCCATATTAACAGCCAGGTATAGAGTGATCTTGGAACAAACATCATCTGTATTTACTCCGTATGAAAACATGGTATTGTGCGAACGATACATTAGAGAACATGTTCATGGGAATTAATAACACACAGAGCTCTTGCCAGCAGACTGATTAGAGGATGGGGGTGGTCATCAAAAGGAATATATATATTTTTTATTTCAAACCCATTTAGTTTTTTATTTCATATTCAGTTACAGAATTATGGAATTGAAAATTCAGAACAATTCACTGGAATTCTTTTGTTTTAATTGCCTTTGTTGTAATATTAATTGTTTTTTTTTTTTTTACTGTACTGTATAAAATTTTGGCAATGATTAAAAGAATAATTTTTTCATTCTGGATTTTTTGTTCCTTATCGACACCAAACACTTAATAATGAACTCTGTTTTATTTTTCTCGTATTTTGTTTTTCTTTTGTAGAAAAATAAAATGGATTTCATTTTATTTACATGTGCTATAAACATTTGCAGTACATATTGAATTTTTTTTTTTTTTTTTTAATAAAATGAAAATAAACAAAAGAATGAAGATTTTTGACGAGCAAAATACCCCCAAAACGTAAAAGTGAACGAAACACACAAATAAAGACGCGGGATATTTCAATAATAAATTAAAAACAAACAAAAAAATGAAAAAAAAAAATACTCGGAACAATAGGAAAAAAGAAACATTAATTTTGAAAATTAAATACCCATACAAACATTGAGGCTACAAGGTCAAACAATTCCAAGTATTTCAAGCGAATTTTATTGGTTTCATAAAGGAGAAGAAATAAAAAAGCAATTCACAAAAAATAATGAATTTTTATTTTTATGAGCAACCAACCAACCAGCTAAGCAACGCCTCAAACACTTTCGTAGAGGCAGGTTATGTATGGCGACGAGTACAAAACTAAGGTGGCTGGCAAAATATGAATCAAAAAAGTGTACACTTATTAAGAGGCCAAAATTTAATAAGGAAACGTACGCCAGATTTTGAATATTTATTTAAAAGTGAATATGAATTAAGAAATTTAATTAAACAAAATATTGTATAAAACACTTACTACACACGGTTACAGTTTTGTGTGAAAAGCAACAAGAGGTGTTGCATGTATACCCAACTGAAGTAAACTCCAGTTGGCCTTAACTCACCCTAATTCGGAATTTTTAAAACCATTTACAGATTTTTAAACACAGAGGGAGAGAGAGAGAGAATTATAAAGATTATTATTTGGAAGATTATTATTAGCATGAACTGTAACGAACATGATGTCACTTTGGACGACCTGCTGTCGTAATATCGGGTCCGCCATATAGCGTTTTTTTTTTCAACTAGTGCTTATTTCGTGAATGGTAACACTTAGCTCATGTCTGATTTGACAGATAATTAGTTTTATCCTTCCGCTGAACGAATATGGTGAAATATTGCGACATTACTTTGAAAATCATGGTAATGTTGCAGAATGTGTGCGAAAATTGCGTACGGATTTTTGAAGAAGAGAAGCACCGTCAGCTCCGTATGTTCGTTATCTTGTGAAAAAAGTGAAAGAAACTGGCATCCTCATCGATAAACCAAAGAGTGAAAAGCCAAAAACAGTGCGTATCCCCGAGAATATTGCTGCTGTGGCAGAAAGTGTGCGTGAAGCGCCATTAACATCAATTCACCGTCGTTCTCAACAATTGAACATTTCGGAGACATCATTGAGGCGAATTTTGCATAAAGACCTTGGTATGACGCCATACAAAGTCCAATTGGTTCAGGAGTTGAAGCCAATTGACCATCCAATGCGTTTTCGCTTCGCTAAGTGGGCCTGTGAAAAAATCATCTTTTCAGATGAAGCTCATTTTGATCTTGGCGGGTATGTAAACAAGCAAAATTGTTGCATTTGGGGCACAGAAAACCCGCACGCAAACATTGAAAAGCCGACGCACCCAAAACGAGTCACTGTTTGGTGCGGATTTTGGTCCAGAGGCATAATTGGGTCATTTTTCTTCGAAAATGAGCAAGGAGTGGCCGTTGCAGTCAATGGCGATCGTTATCCGGCCTTGTTGAACGAATTTTTGTTCACAAAAATTGAAGAGGAGGATATTGTCAACATTTGGTTTCAACAGGACGGCGCTACGTGCCACGCAGCCGAAGCTACACTCGATGTTTTGCGCCCTGTTTTTGAAGATTGCATTATCAGCCGCAGAGCTGATGTCGTTTGACCACCTCGGAGCTGCGATTTGACACCGTTGGACTATTATTTGTGGGGTGCCGTCAAAGATAAGTGTTACGCCGACAAGCCAGAGACAATTGACGCTTTAAAGGACAATATTCGTGAAGCCATTGGTGAAATACAGCTGCACACAATCGATAATGTGCTTAAAAATTGGCACGATCGTGTAGGCTACTGCATGGCCATTATTAACCGGAAGGATTGTACTTTCAAATAAAAAAAGAAATTTGAGAAAATATTCAATAGTTTTTTTTAAAGCATTTTCAAAAAAAAAAAAAGTTATTTGGCGGACCCTTTACTTAATCAGTGGTTCTGGTAGAATGATACTACCACCAGATATTGGGTTGATGTTAATAGGTTTCGCCCGCTAACAGTGGGTTTCAACTACTATGCACATTGACAAAAAAAAAGGAAAGTTTACTTGAGTCAAAGACAATCTCAATGATGGAGATTGTACAAATTTTGACATGAGATGAGTGTTGACAGGAGCCAAGAATATTTTCGCTCCGGTACTCAAGTACCAAAATGTTCAGTGATATTCTCCCTTGTTATTACAGCCTCTCCAGAAGTCGTAGTATTTTATTTTCAGCCTTAGGATATGAAAGCCTAGTGGCCAGAGTCCATTTATGATCGCAATATATTTTCCTAGATGAAAAGTACATAGTAGACGCTATCCCGTATAAGTGCACTCATTTTCCTTTCGCGAACGTGTGTCTTTTACTTTATTTTAGTCCCCCAAGAGAGGAATTCATTCGAATAAGTAACGTATGGCTTTCTCAGAAATCTCTCTCGCAATCGATTCCCGGCATTCTTGGACAATCTTCAAAGTGAAGTAGAACGAATTGCTTTCAAACACGCAATATTTGTACACAGTCTTTAGAATTAGAACCTTAGGTCTTTTACAATTAAAACGGACAAAAATGACAATCTAGGCATAGAGTGAAATTTGTGTTAATACCGATGTTCTAAAGAGTTCTAATGAAATAGCCGCCATTTAAGCTAAGTTAGGTTAGGATCGGTTCTGGATATTATAAAAGTACAAAATGGCAGTTGCATATCACTCTTAGAACTCTCAATAGAACTAGGTAAGACCCTTTTTACATTTTTCAAGGTTTATTCTTACAAAGTATTTAAAATTTTTTTTTTAACATTTTTTCGCTCTTACACGTTCAAAGTTTACTTTGACAAACTCCTGATACATATTTTGTTGTTGCGTATACAATCTTCGGTAAAAAACAAATGAAGAAAGAAGCAACTTCGTCCGTTCGTTTTTCTATTTTCTTCTTTGAACTTAAGACTTTACACAGTAAACTTTGAACGTGCAAAACGGGTCCCAAATCGCTATTTTTTTCTAAGTGAAGTTCTTAAGCTGATTTGTATTTCTGCTTCTGACGTTTTAAGCTCACATTTGATTAAAAAAGAATTTTTTTAAGAAGGTGATGAGTTAAGTAAAGACTCAATAAAATCGCTATGACGACACAATCAAAACGATATTACGTACCAGATTATAAGACGCTAAAATGTTATAATTTTCGCTTTATTTTTCCAATACTTCGATTTACACATTCCGATAATAAACAATTTTAGAAATTCTATTTATTTATTTGAAATTCTTTATTTATTACTTATAATTCTTGCTATGGCCACCGAATACTTGTAATTGTTTAGAAAAATAAATTCACACAGTATTTACACTGCTTGCCAAGCCATGATTCATGCGCATATGAATTGCGGTTGGGTTGTTAGTATGTCTAGAGTAATATTGTTGCATTCAGGGGAGTAATAAAAAAATTATATTACAGATCAGATTATGAATATAAAAACGTTTTGTTTAAAACAGAAAATTTTTTTTTCTACAAAAATATCGAATTTGAATAGTAGAATAGAATTTCAATACTGTTAAATGAATACAATACTGCAGATGATGTTTTATTTTTAATGAGAATTATTTGTTTAAATTAAAAAATAAAAACAATAAACGAAGACAAATAGTATAAAATTCCTTTACGAAAATCTACAACTTATACACGTTCTATGGAATGCTACAAACACTACTGCTATTTATAGCATGCTACTGCTATTGTCACTATTAATGCTACTACAACTACACCTTAAATGAATCGTATTCCATAGATATGGCGGTTAATCGTAAAGAATAATCGATTCTTTTTATTGGGATATTTTATATTTTTGTTGTCGTTATTGTTTTTCAAATTCAATGCAAAAAATAAGAAATAATTCCATTATTCACAATTGCTGTATGCATTTTCATTGTATTGTTTCAATTTTAGTGTCATTAAATTAAACAAAAAATAAATAAAATGTAAAAAAAAATATTGGTTAAAAGGTAGCAAAATAATTTTATATTTGTTTTAGGCGAATATGAGGCACCCTGCTATATTTAAAAGTGAAGATTATTCAACATCTCCCTAAAATTTAATCTGTTTTATAACGATTGGAAACTACTGCAATTCAAACAGGCCTTGAATTGAACTGAAGCCATAGCCATACAGGTTTGTTTATTTCCTTAAAGAACATTGGAAAATTCTGATTACTTTGAAAAGGTCGGATGAAACTACTTTAGCCAAAAAAAAAATTACGAGATGAAGCCAATAAAAGAAAGACAGTTGGGGAAAGATACTACGCAGAAAATTTCTTTTACTTCTTTCCTTTTAAGAAACATTCGGCTGTCATAAAGCATCTCTCCCTCATCATTTCACTTTCATTATCAAAGTTTTTCTTACTAATCTGTAGAAGATTTACCTACTGCAGCATTTTCTAGGATGACAGGGTTGCCATTTGTCGTTGCTAAAAACAACAGCTAGAATCACGTTTTATTGTGACACCACTATTATGAAATACCATGTAGTAGTAACAAGGGATGCAATAATCAATCATCTGGGTGTTAATGAGTGGCGATTCTCTAAACTTAAAAAATCTCAGGATCTATGCTTGCAGATAACCATTTTTAGAGGATGCAAGAGAATATATAAGCTGAGTTAAAGGTTATTACTGGAAAGAATAATGAAATTAGTGTTACCGTATGGGTTATTATAATGAGAGAAAATACTAAGAAATAGAACCAAGAGCAGTATGCTTAAGAGAATGTACTGAATATGACATCATATCTTCGCGGGCTAGTATCGTAGCAGTATGAAGCTAAAACTGGAAAGTCTTTTACAATGGAAAGAAAAGTATAGGTAAAACTTAACTCTATAAATAACTATAACGACGTTGACGACTTCATCACAGCAGTTTATGTAGTATATACAACAACAGGATAATACTCCAGAACTATAGCAATGACCGCAGAAGCATGGACACTATTAATTATTGATGCAGCAGCCTTAAGAGTATTCAAGAGAAAAGATCTTCGGTTCAGTGCGAGTTGACGATGGTTCCGCATCCAATCTAATTAATAATGAGCTGTATAAACTCCTCAACGACATGGACGTTGTGCAGTGTATTAACATCCAGCGGCTGCGATGACTCGGCCATGTAGTTCGAATGGAGGAGTATGCTCCAGCGAGACGGGTATTTCATACGGGAATTTACGGAGGCCGTTGAAGAGGACGACATTATTTGGGTTGAAATAATACATTCAATGTGAGAAAGAGTGAGTAATACAAGAACAGTCAGAAGTACACTGAGTATTCGGCAAACAGTAGCAATTCTGAAGGCTATGGTGTTGATATTTAAAGTGGCTTTAGCCCGTATGAATCGAAAGTTGCCAATAAAATCAGGTATAAGGTTTACTTTGTCAGAACCTCTTTTCAATATGAAATACTTTGTGTATCGAGTCTAGTAGGTAATGTGTTGGCTTATTAGACGTCGGTCAAAACCCGGCTACTTCTTCTCAGCAGATTTCTAGCAAAAACGCTGAGACTAAATAAAATTGCCTTGAAAATTTTCTCAAAAATCTGTCATTCGGAATCAACTTTAAGCTGTAGATCTCGCCACAAGCATAAAAATAACACACTCAGCATAAGTGGTGTGAGAAGATAGGTCGCAATCCTAACTGAAGGGTTGTAATCACCAATTGTGTATGTACTTTGTGTGCCTTAAAGGAATAGTACTTAATCACAATCGTTTTTGAATGCATTTTTATTAGAAATGAGTTAAAACTTTACCACTCATCCCACTGTAGGGTGCATAGTAACATTGCATATGAAAAACAATAAAATCTACTATAGAAACTGGTTTAGATCATTCTTCCTTAGGTTGAGATTAATAATTATTATTTGAAATTTTTAACAATTATGACTATAACTACAGAGTTTTGTATCATGGCTAAATGTGTCATCATCTAGATGATGTTGATAATGCTGACGATGTCGATGATGATGATGATATCTTGCATTCATTAATAATTAATTTTGTTATTGTACATCTTAAAGTAACAAAAGAAAAAACAAATCATCTTTTGCATGTTTTAGACTCCATAACGAAGTGTTATAAGAAATCATGACATGATAAGAAGAGATTTAAAATGCAATTTCCGGTTTCCTGTCATTAGCCAAAGTTAAAACGAGATGAAGTTTCACAAGTTTTTAGAAAAAAAAGAAAGAAAAACAATGTAATAAACTAGTTAAAGGTATTATAAGGCAATTATTAATCAAGCAAGTCAAACTGTTATACCTTTAGATTGGTACAGCAAAGAAAATAATTAAGGAAAGAGAAAATAAGTTTTTAAAAGTTTCTAGAATTTGATTTCAAAACAACAAGAAGGAAAGAAGAGCGGTTATATTATTCATATCAGTTGTCATTTATATCCTTCATAACCTAGTGGAATTAGAGACAATTAAGGTAAATGAAAAGCTATATTTGGCTATACTTGATTTAAATCGCTTTGAAATTAAAAACTAATCCGTATGACATTGTTAAAACTTAAAAATGCATTTTTAAATTATTTGTTGTATGCCATGTTTCGTTTCGTAAACAAAACCGCCATCACCACCACCACCTGTTGTTAAACAAATTTTGTCGTTTTTTTTTTTACACCGAAACCTACACTTCCGCCTTTAAACCTACACTTCAAGAGATCCGTTTGATTTACGACAATTTTATGGCATTTTTAAGCCAATTTTGGTGATAATTTTGTTGTAAGAAACAGAAAAAATAACATTTAAAGCTTACATTAAGTGATTGTGGTAATTTAATATTTTTCATATTGTATTTTTCTTTTTTTATAAATAATTCAATTGAAAATTAACATAATACTGTGGTGTATTAATAACAATAAAAAAAAAAGAAATACAAAATCATGACACTTAAAAAGCATAGCTAAGGAAAACAATGAAACAATAATACGACTGACTTGTAACAAGACACTGAATGACATAATTAGAAAGAAAATAAATGCATACAAATAAACTGGAAATAATTATAGAAATTTGTAATTAAATGAGTTGGAAATTATTGTAATTTCTTAAAACGATTGTAAACGATTGAAAGGCCTTAAACAACTTTATAAACTATACGACTATAAGGACCAGAGAGATTAGTTAATGGTTAATAGTGTTTAAAAATGCTACAACGAAGAACACTATTTTTGTCAGAATCCTTAGTATTGTAGTAGAAGAAGAGAGTCTAATTAAGGAAATTTTCTTATGAATGAAGAGAATTTGATACCTGATAGAACTTGCATGACGACGATGAGAGGCCACAACATTAACTTCGCAAATACGACCTCTGTTTAGGACCTGCATTACATTTTCGATAAGACCTGCATAAATACCAGTTTTATTAATCATTGAGATAGTGTTCTTATGCTTTAGTACACCTACTGCCATAAAATACTACTTTTGCCCTCTTTTCATATTTCGTTTTGATGCCTGACCTGGGATACAAACCCGGGTTTTACGTCTAATAAGCCAACACACTACCTACTAGACTACGGCGACATCTAACCATAGCGACGAAAATTCATAGTAGATCAAAATCCCATTATTCTAGGACATGGTTAAAGTAGACTCATCTCAAGTACATAAATAAAAGAACAACAGATGGCCTACTGATTAATGTCTTAAAAACTAAAACCTAATTGGTCATTACAACGATTTAGCCAGGATTGCAACCTAGTTTTTCACACCACCCATGCTGTGTTTTAAATTTTATTCAAGAATGGCGTGACCTACAGTTCGACGTCGACTCCACCGATTTGAGAAACTTTTCATGGTAATTTTTTATTTACTCTCAGAGTTTTTCACGGAATACTGCTGAGGGGAAGTCGCGAAAAGAAATATTTTTTTCGAGCTGTCTGAGCCTAGCTTTGAACCACGGGCTGTAATCTACACACCTCCTACTAGACTACAACGACTACTAACTAAAGCATACATCGTTAAATGAACCCATATACCAACTTTTAGGGTAAACAGCAACATAATCAAGAAGGTCGACATATTCTGCTCTTGGGTAGCTTAATCGTTTCATACTGTTGAAGACATTCGAAGCAGAACTAGTAAAGTTTGCTCTGGTTTCAGCAATCTACGTATCAATGATCAATCAAATGAACTGTCGCCTATAAGATTAACGTGTGCAGTGTTTTTTCTAATTCGTGCTAGAATCGTGAATGGCTCCGAATCGTGAATTATCAATTCTGTTATGAAATAGTTAATACTTGCTGCATGAGGTACATACTCCGGATCTATGTGGTTCCGCAACAAATGAAGTTTTTTCGTTGCATCGTATAATTGTAAATCATAACTTACAACGTACATACCTTTGTGAAGACAAGAGGACATCAATAGCCAAGAAAAAAGGGCCCCAGGACAACTGCGAAGAAATTTGTCGCTCCTCGTTGAAGTGGTATTCACTAGTCTTCCGATAACGAGGACGAACAAGAACCAATTTGAGATGAGCAGGAGAATAAGTTAATGAATCGAACATCGTTCCTGATTAAAAACAAAAATTTCTTAATTGGGGAAACTCCAAATCTTCTTAACTTTTACCAGATTTTTAACTAAGATTACACAGAAGCAATGCCAAGAAGGAAATTGAAATTTAATTCTATTTTCTAAGATAACAATTACAAAACGAGGTCACTATTTTCATAAAAAATTACAAAAAAACCAGAGCTTAATGAAATAAAAATAATTTTTTTATTGAGAGAAATTATTAATACTTTAAACAAAACAAAAAATATAAAAAAAATATAAAAAAAACATAAGAAATAACATGAAAGAATGGCATTAAAATGGCATTAGAATGATACCAGTAAACAAAACAAAAATAAGAAAAAATTAAGAAACAAAAATAAAATTGAAATAGAAATGAAACACCTTTCTATAGAAGAAAGTTTTTCTAACAAGAAAATTTTAAACAGAAAAAAAAAATTAGAGTATGACTAACATTTTTTTTCCAACAGACAAGCGATTGACGAACAATAGGCCAATAAAAGCCAAGCCAAGCCAAGGCATGGCATGCCATGCAGTCAAGCCATCATAATCAAAACAAAACACAGACTTTGGAGCAAGAAAAAAAGGTGATTGATGAGGCGTTAAGAAAAGTTATAAAAAATAAAATGAAACAAAAAAAAAAAATAAAAAAATTCAAAAAGAAATAGAAAATGAAATTTGAAATTGTATCGCCTTAAAAATAAGAAAATAATATTGATTGTTTTGTATTATACGCTAGACTGATGAAGCTTTTAAATGACGGTAATTAATTTTTATTTTCATTTTCTTACGGTTTTATTTTACTTCAAAAAACGTATGTTTTTTTATAATTTTTTAAATTTTTCTTCTTTTTTTGGGAAATAAATCTAAGCTAATAACAAAACCAAATAGAAAGTAATGAAAACAAAAAAAATAAATTAATTTTTTATACAAATTTTTTTTGGTTATGGGAAGTTGGTAAAGAAAAATAAAATATTAATAATTCAGCAGCATAAATTTACTCTACCCACGTTGAAACGTTGAATAAAAAAGCAAATATTTTACTCTTATGCTCATACCAGGTCTTGGCAGGCAACTAACAGTGACAGCTGGTCAGCACAAGCGATATTTTTATGCCACAGGATGACAGCACAGTTGAATCCAAGGAACAGAAATTAAATGCGGAAGTATTTTTAAGAAAATAATTCAAAAATATTTCATTTAAATAACTCATGTGGTGAAAAGTTTTTAAAAATCAAAAAAAAAAAAAATTTAGAAAAATTGCTAATGATAGCGAGGCAGAATATAAAGGGCTATCCATTTCGGGGTTTCAAAAGTATGGGACTGGAATTCGACATCTGTCAAACTAAGTTGTGAAACCAATTTTTTTTCTTTTCAGTTGAAAGTCTGACATTGACGAAAATGGATCGCTTAACTATCACACAACGCATAAAAATTATCAAAACCTACTACAAAAATGGTGATTCCGCCACAGCCACGTATCGTGCGTATCGGCAATTTTTCGAACAAAATTTTCTTCAGCGATGATGCACATTTCACACTCGGTGGGTATGTTAATAAACAAAATTGTCGTATTTGGGGTTCTGAGAATCCTCAAGTAATTGAAGAGAGCCATTACATCCAGAAAAAGTCACTGTTTGGTGCACTCTTTGGTCCGAAGGTGTGATTGGACCTTACTTCTTCGAAAACGACGATGGAACGACTGTTACCTTCAATTCGGAGCGTTATGGTCATATGATAACCGACTTTTTTTTTGCCTGCTATTGAAGAATACGACTTGGAGAATATGTGGTTTCAACAAGACGGTGCCACATGCCACACAACTCGAGCGAATATGGCTTTATTGCAAGAGACATTTCCTGGTCGCGTAATTTCTCGTCGTGGCGATATCAACTGGCCACCAAGATCATGCGATTTGACACCATTAGACTTTTTTTGTTGGGCTACGCGAAAGACCGTGTTTATGCAGATAAACCTTCAACTCTTGAGCACTTAAAAACCAACATTCGTCAAGTTATGGCTGAGATACCGCACAATATGTGTCAAAAAGTGGTCGAAAATTACCTCAAAACAATCACAAACACTTCGCGTGGAGGTCATTTAAATGATGTAGTGTTTCACACATAATGTCAACGTTCAAACTTTACAATAAAAAAGAAATATCATGAAAAAAAATTTTTATATGTGTTTTATTTACGTTTACTTTTGAAACCACGAAATGGATAACCCAAGCCTGTCCTTCTTTTGTCCTGTATACAAAAGATAGAAACCTCATTTCGCGACAACGCACCTACACAACACTCTGCAATTTTCCACCATGGTGTGACTGACCATACTGTGTCATCGTTCGCGAAAACCCAAGTGAACCATAAACAAATAAATGACTGCCGTGTATAAGCGGCATCAGCCTCTGTGGATCAGTACCTAACTGCTCTATTTATACTACGTCAGACGCTATGATGCACCAAGTGACTGCCATATAGACACGGCACCCGTCACGAAAATGTTAAACCCCACCACACGCCTACTTTCTTAGCTGAATTGTAAGAATTTGAAGAATATAAGAGTTCACCATCGATTAAATGCATATACATCTTTTTTTAATGCCACGCCCACTTATTGACTGATGATGAGTATTGATCAGAAAGTTGCACTAGGACCTTACTAAACATAACCCCTAACTAAGGGGTAGGCATCTCCAAATGTATGGCTTCGAATTGATTTTCATGTGGTTGCATCAGCATGAGTGGGAGCGATGGTAGACGCATTGTTTTCACTTTTGCTTAGAGCACCATGGGATGTACTATTCTGCCGATATTCACCAACTGCCTTGTACGTAGAATCCTTTTAATATCTGCTTCCACCAACAACAGGATGCTAAGCGATGTCAGTAAGGATATGTTGTTTTTGTTTCCTTCTGAAATACATTGACGCTGCATGGGATCCAAATACGATTCTTGTGATTAGTTCTTCTCATCACAGAGTCTAGCTACTGGACTTAAGGCGCTCAAGTATACTTTCTAAATTCCTCTTTCCCATTTCACAGAAAATTTCTGGTTCAATTAACTTAGTGAAGATTCCTTTCCTGGTGAGAGCTCAATATCTACATAGTCTGAGATCCGAGCTGTTTCAGCATACTCAGTACTATACTGATTTCCAATCAACCTCATAGAAGCTAAGTGCTCGAATGACAGCATAATTTCCTAATTAATATCAAATATTATTGGATTCCAAATGTTCCTATTATTTGCTTTTGACCCAACTGCATACCTCAAAAACGTCCCTTTTTCTGTTGAAAAGGGAACTGGAAAGAATATTGCACGATTTGTCAGCTCATAACATCTTCAAATGAATATCGTGTTCGATTCGTCTTCCAGCGAGCAATTAGAACCTGTGGATACGTTAATAAACAGAAATGTCGCTGCTGTGGCTGTGGCAACAAAATGTCTCGGTTTTTGTAAAGTGTGATATGTACATTGAGAGCGGATTAGAAAACGCCACGTGTCAAACAACTACTTTGAACGACGCGCTCTACATCAACTGGACGAATAGCGACTGAAGAATAGGAGGTTCCAACAGATGAAGTCACATCAAACATGGAAAATATTTGCGGCAACTGGCTAAAGTTCTATGGGTATGCAATGAGAACAGACAATGGCCACATTATTAAAGTTGTTTTAAACATAGTGAAGTTGAGCTAGATGAAAGAGAGACCTCAAGTGACCTGGCTAACACCACCCAAAGGGACCAAGTAACCAAGTACATGAGAACAATGATGCCCGACTCCAAAATATGGACCCAAGCAAAGAGAGAGGTGTGTAGTATTTTTAATCAAGCGTGGATAAGTCAAAGTTTTTGACATAAGATACATAAGTATCGGCATGAGAATAGGTACCGAAAGGTTAAGCAAGTGCCTTAGAGCACTGCCTTAGCAGTAATCCTTTAAATTACTTTAAAATATTGCATTTAAGACAAATTAAGAGATTTATATGAGAAATTATTTCTGATTTATTATATAAATTGCTGTTTATTATGCCTTTAAACAATATCTTTCACTATTTACAAGAAATATAAACGTTTAAAATAGATCGACACTAGAGAGACCAACCAACCACTCTTGGCTAATTACCTTCAAACAACGCGGGTATAAAATGAATGTACAAACTCTAGGCGAATTAGTCATTTTGTTTTTAAAATTTCATATGAATAATACTTTCTAAATTTATAATGTTTTTGTTGTTTTGTTTGTTTTTGTTTTGTTGTTTATGTATGTATATTATATTGTATATATTGTGATTTAAATAAAATGTAATAAAAAAATAAATTATAGTCTAAGTACTCTAAAACACGTAATAAAAATAAAATAAAAAGAAATAAAATGATCACACTTACTTATTTAAAACATTATCCAATTAAATATAATGTAAAAAATATCCTTTCACTGATTAATAATATACAGCCAATATAAGATCTTTGTTATCTTATAACCAATTAAGCCAAACCAAACCTTCTTTAACAGCAACACTTTTGTTTTGTTTTTTTGCACCAGATGAAATTAATTAGAAAGACACCAGTTGATTAGAGTTGAGAGTAGAGTTGTAGTAGAAGTTGTGATAGCAAAAGGTTTGGTTAAGTTGATGGCTTTATTTTTAAAATTATTTTTGATTTTCTTTAGTTGATTGTGATAATTTTGTTTGGTTTTTAGTAGATCCACATAAAATGTATTCCTTTCAATAATCCTTTAAAAGCAATAAGAGATCTTGCTTTCAATACAAGGAATTATTTTTTAGGAATTCATAAAGTAGAATGAGCTGAGCGTATGTGTTTAATATTAGAGAAGAAAACGCGGAAAATTTTTTTTAAACAATTTTTATAATGAAGAGAACAAACTCGTTAGAATGAGGTTTTATTTTTTAAAAACGCTAAATACGCACTCTTTTCTTTACCGAACCGAACAGCACCGTTTTAAAAGAATTTAATGTCTTCTAGTTTTTTTAATCAATTTTTTTTATGTTTCTAAGTTACATAAAAATCTCTAAAATTATTTTTATTTATTTTTGTTTTTCATTTTTGTTTATTCACATTTTATCTTTTGAAAATTTGTTTTTTAGACATTTTTAAAGTTTTATTTTTATGTAAAAATTTTGATTTAATTTTTTTTATTTAATCTTTTTGATCTAGATAAAGAAAATAAAAATTTTTAAATAATTTCAGTTATTAAAATATGGTTTTATTTTTTAGTATTTATAAGTATTTTATTTTATATGCTTTAAATAATGCGTTTAGATGTTGTTGTTTAGGGCGCTGAGGCCAAATAATCAAATTGTATTTTAATTGAATTTAATTGAATAAATAAATAAATTCTAGTTTTAATTCACTTTATTTTTATTAATTTAAATTTATTTTCATTTATTTTATTTTTTTTTTTCATTTTTTTTTATTTACTTTCTTTCTTTTAGTTTAGTTATTATATTTTTCTTTATTTATTTTATTTAGTTTATTGTCATACATATATTCCATTAATATTTAATTGGTTTATTTTTATATTGTTTGATATTATTTTATTTTAATTAATTTATTTGATTTTATTTAATTTTTCTATAAACATTTTATGCTTTATAATATTTAAATTTATTGGGTTGTTCGGAAAGTAATTTCGTTTTTTCCCTATTGAGGATTGAATTGTATTTTTTTGTACCCAACTTCACACTTAAGCCGTATAATTTGTATATGCTTTGAGAGCTCATATAGTAAGGCTTGTGTGTGAAAAATTGCAATTAATTCTACACAGTAATTTTTGGTTGGTGCTCTTTTAAATATGGAGAGCGATAAGCAGCATTTTCGACATATCTTACTGTTTTACTACAGAAAGGGTAAAAATGCTGTTCAAGCCAGAAAGAAATTGACAGATGTGTATGGAGAAGGCATGTTGACAGTACGTCAGAGCCAGAACTGCATACATACATAATTGGTCATTACAACCCTTCAGTCAGGATTTCGGCCTAGCTTCTCACACCACTTATGTTGTGTGCGTTAATTTTATACATGAGTGGCGGGACCTACAGTTTAAAGTCGACTCCGAACGACAGATTTTTGAGAAGCTCTTCATGGCAATTTTATTTACTCTCAGAGTTTTTGCCAGAAATCTGCTGAGAGGCAGTCGCCGAAGAAATATTTTTTCATATTTCGTTTTGATGCATGACCTGGGATACGAACCCGGGCTTTACGTCTAATAAGCCAACACACTACCTACTAGACTACGGCGACTACAAGAGAGCCAGAACTGGTTCGCTAAATTTCGATCCGGTAATTTTAATGTCGAAGATGTACCACGTTCGGGAAGGCCGGTTGAAGCTGATAAAGACGCGATAAAGGCATTAGTTGATGCGAACCGGCGAATAACAACACGTGAAATCGGCTTGAGGTTAAATTTATCAAATTCAATATAATTTAATAGAGTATTTGTTTATTATACGAAAACTGTCTTTTATTTTCACAAAAAAAAAAAACCAAATTACTTTCCGAATAACACAATATTTTATTTTTTATTTCAATTTCATTATTACCTGTTATATTCAATACGATATTATTATTTTTTTTTAAATTTTATTTTTTTTCTTTAATTTTTTTTTTTTTTTTTTAATTTTATTTATTTTAATTAAATTTTTTAATACTGTTTATCTAATTTAATTATTATTTATTTTAATTTAATTTCATTTTTACTTGTTATAGTAGTCAATATTATATTAATTATTTTTTTTTTTAATTTTATTTAATTTATTTTTTAAATACTGATTATCTAATTTAATTATTTTTTTTTTTTAATTTTATTTGATTTTATATAATTATTTATAATATTTAATATCACTCCTTTATACCGTTGATTTTTTCGATTTTTATTTCTTCACTTAATTGTTATTCTATTTAATTGAAAATTAATTTATTTTGTTTAATTTAAATTATTTTATTTGATTATTAATAAATTTGAATCTTTACTTTCAATTTGATGTTATTGCACTCTGTTAATTTTGGTTTATTTTATTCTGTTTATTTTATTTTTATAATTTATTATGGATTTATTGTTAATAACATTTCTGTTTGTAAAAATATTTGTTTAAAAATTTTATTTTTTAAGCACTATTTTTTATTTCTTATTTTTATTAATCCTTTTTATTCATATTTTTTATTATTATTTTTATTTTCTATTATTTTTAATATTTAGTATTTTTATTTTTTATTATTAATTTTGTTTTTTATTGTTATTTTTTATTATAATTTTTAAGTGTTTATAATTATTTTTATTTTTGTATCATATTTTTAATATTTTCTTTTTATGTTTATTTTTTAATATTTTCATTTTGTTTATTTTTTTAATTTTATTATCTTTCAAATTCTTACCTTTTTAATATTTTTATGCATATATCTCCGTAATTTTTTTTTTTTTTTTGTTATAATTTAAAAAATTTTAATTTAATCTTCTTTTTCTGCATTTAATTTTCTTCTTCTTTTTTATTTTCTTCTTTAAATTTATCTTCTTAATATTTTCTTTTTTTTAATTCTTTTGAAACACGACTTTTTCTTAATTTTCTTTCCTTTTTAAACACGATATAAATATTTTTAAATTCCTATTCTTTTGTTTTCTTATCTTTTGTTTTTCTTAATTCTTTTGTTGTTACTTTCCTAATGTTAACTTATGTATATACTTATACATATACACTTATAGTTGTTGTTGTATTTGTATTTATGAAACCGTTAAAATCTACGTCTTATTTACTATTTGCACCTTTTCATCTTAAAACGTTAAAAGTAACTAAAACCACCAATACGGTCTATTACCTGTTTTGAGTCCACCAAACAATCCACAGTTTTCACATCAAACCATCAACACCTTATAACTCAGGTTTAGCATTAGCCAACCATACAACCAACATCGAACATGTTTGCTAAGATCCATTACGCTCCGTATTAGCTCTGCGCTTGAAACAGTGTTGATAACAACTGAAAAAACAAAATAAAAATAAAGGAAACGTTTAAATAAAATTCAATATAAAAATAAAACGGTATGTAGACACGTGTGTGTGTATGCATATACATATACGTGTTGCTATATTTGAAAATATCTATAGAAAGATTGTATAGAGCGTTTCAATAACAAAGTAAGATGCAAAACCACATTCTTAAATGACGTGGTTATGATTAAGTCACCCATATAAGTGTAAGAACAGAATACGAACGTTTCTTTAGAAGAAAACGCCGTGAAAAACTATGCTGTCATATCATCAGTGGTAATTGAAATATTTGGCAAGGAAAGTGAAGGATGTCACACAATTACGATTCCTATGGCCATTGTTCTATTGGACGGCATGTTGATAGATTTCACATTCCGTCGAATGATTTTTGCAGGAGCTGTATGTCTGTGGAGGAGTAAAATAATGTCTTTAACTTTATGTGCCTTAAATACTTAACCTCCCACTTTCTGAAATTCTAGACTGAACATTCCAATACAAATATTACTACAATTGCAAGGCTCACATTGGTTTTCTTTAGAGAATATTTTATCATGGGGTTGGATGTTAATTTTAATCTAAAAGCTAGTCTAAGCGGAGCCTTGCCTTTCAAGGTGAACTTTAATTAATTTGACAGAAACCAACAGACAAATGCTTATTGATAAAAGCTATGTTAAAATGTGGGAAAGAAAGAAGTCATGAACCTTTTGACTCATCCTCTTATAAGGGGTGATTTCTTAAGAGCTATAGGAAAATTTTTCAAAAAAAAAAACACATAAAATTCAGAAAAATGCATGAAATCTTTATTTGAATCGATAGTACATACATAATTGGTCATTTCAACCCTTCAGGCAGGATTATTGACCTAGTTTCTCACACCACTTATGTTGTGTGTGTTAATTTTATACATAAGTGGCGGGACCTACAGTTTAAAGTCGACTCCGAACGACAGATTTTTTTTTTGAGAGGAAATCGCCGAAGAAATACTTTTTGTATTTTGTTTTTATGTCTGGCCTGGGGCTCGAACCCTGACTTTACGTCTAATAAGCCAACACACTACCTACTAGACTACGGCGACTTCGAATCGATAGTACGGTCAATATAATTTAATGTTTGAAGATTATTTCATGCAAATGTTGACCGCGACTGCGCCTCAAATGGTCCATCCGCTTAGTCCAATTTTGGCATACTCTTTTCAACATTTCGGCCGGTATCTCACGAATAAATGCTTCAATGTTGTCTTCCAATGCGTCAATTGAAGCGGGCTTGTCTTTATAGACATGAGCTTTAACATAGAGCCATAAAAAATAGTCTAAAGGCAGCATCTTTGAAGAAGTACGGTCCAATGATGCCACCAGTCCATAAACCGCACCAAACTGTGACATTTTCTGGATGCATTGGTAGCTTTTGCAATGCTTCTGGCTGATCTTCACTCCAAAATAGACAATTCTGCTTATTTACGTATCCATTGAGCCAAAAATGAGCTTCGTCGATGAACACAATTTTTCGATAAAGAAGTGGATCTTCGGTCAACTTTCCAAGAGCACGCATTTAATAATAAAATTCAATGATTTGTAAGCGTTGTTCGTTTGTAAGACGATTCATGGTTAAATTATAGACCAAACTGAAGATGTTTGACAGTGAAACAAAACACGAAACGTGCGTGAGCTGTTTAAACCAGTGTTGCCAAAAAGATAATAGCTAAAAAATCACCCTATATAATGGGCATTAAAGGGATAAAGGATTCTAGTGGACACTCAGACAAATAAGGGACAACAGGTAATAATTAATATTGAAGAGTTTTAATCTCTAAAAATGCTTCATTGGCATTACTGTTGTGTGTTTTTAATACTCTTCATTTTAATTATCGCGCGCTCTCTATCGCTCTCTTTCAATTTCACGGTAATATTCTCTTCAAACCTAATGAAATAAAAATAAACTCAAGAAGTCATTCTTTTCAAAAAATAAAGAAGCAGAAGAAAAAAAACTTATGGAAACTGGTTAAATTCTTTTTCTTGTTCGTTCCTTTTTTTCTTTTTTTTTCTGTTTTTATTGCTTTTCTTCATTCTACCATGTAAAATGTTGTTATTATTATTGTACATATATACCTATATGCAGACATACATATATGTATTGTATGTATTTTAACAAGCCAGGCTTAAACAGACAATAACAACAAGAACAAAAAAGGTTTTATTGAGCTTCTTTTTTCTTTTCTGCTCCTACCACTTATTATTAATGCAACAGACGTTTTGTTTTTGTTGTTGCATTCGTGCTGTTGTTGTGTGAAGTTTTCGTTTTTTTGTTTCTGTTTGTTTAGCTGTGGGTTTTGAAAAATTAAGTCTACGACGGCGACTAACTCCTCTTTGCTGCCAGTAGTAAAACACAGAGGAGTCAATGACAATGTATAGAAATAGAAAAAGAAGCAGAAGAAGAAGATCTCATTAAAATGGTAAAAATAACCTTTTCTTAGGCACTTTTTTTTTTTAATACAACAATAACAGAAATATAAAAACAATAAATAAAAATTCGTTATTCATACGTGGTTCGTATTTTTGCTTTTCTCATCACCACATTATATGGCCCCAACGCGTATTTTATCGCCTTCTTGCAGGGAACCTTTTCTTTTGATTTTTGGGTGAAGAAGAAAATAAAAACAAAAAACTCCATTTGACATACAAAAATATACATACGAACGAACATAACCATCAACTCTATCCCTCTCTCTCTCCGCGTTGTTGGTGGCGAATGGTTTTTAAATATGCAATGTATGCGACTGAATTTTGTAAATTTTATTTTAATTCCTTGTCTTGTCTTGTGTCTTGTATTTGTTGTAACTGTTTTTGTTGCTGTTGCTGTTTGTTTTTAAGAATTTATGAACTTAACCCGATTTAAGACATTTTCCGAATTTATGGCTTTAAACAAGCCTGACATTTTAATGCTACACATTCACAGAACTTGCAGAGCAACCAAGAGAGGAATTAAAAGCAAACACGTACCAATTGAGCACATGTTGAGCGTAAAGATGAGTGTTAAATGTCAATTTTTGGATAACTAAAATGTCAAAGATTTATAGGAAAATAGAAAACGTTATAAATCTCATACGAAATACTTAATTTTCGTTGATAGCAATCGCAGGAAGAATCAAGTCAGATTTACTTACAAGCTGCTGAATACAATATGAGAATATCAACATTGGAGCTATGAGGTGGTGAGGCGTAGTGGCTAATTTCGCTGGGAAAATTTTAGGTTCGAAAGCAGCTAAATTTTACAAACAATTAAGCGGGTTCGTTCCCTCTTCAAATAATCCATTACACTTCAGATCCGGAGATGTTATCAACAAACATGGGGGAAAGGATAAACAATGTCACCGCTTGGCAAAGAGTACAACTCAAGTGCAAGATTCATACCTCCGATACAACAACCAGAATGTATAGGAAAAAAATACAGAATGTATAGGCAACGATAAATGGCAACCCCATCATTCTAGAGGTTTGAAATGTATATAGAACGATAAATGGCAACCCCATTATTCTAAAACTTGGACAAAACACTTGATAAATGATTCACACTGTAGTAGATTAGTTGTCTTGAAGCCACTTCAGAATTCCTTTTCGAATATCTCCTGCCAACATTAATGATAAAGACTTATTCCGATTTCGAGTCATAATTTTATTTGCGATAATGGATCTCAAGAACTCAACTCTTTATCTTCCATCTTGGATGATACCTCCATGTAAAAGTGTTCTCATTCACAATTTTCCGCCTTGGCCATCAACTCCTTGAGGGAAAAACCGCTTTGCAAACCAAATGAAATTCTATAGTCAGCAGTGATTTCTATGAAATCATCTGTATATCCGGTTTAAACGAGATTGAGTCCATATGGTTTCACTGTGACTGGTCGTTTTCTAATTCTATAGGCAACTGATGAAGAAATACCTTCAGGCAGTCAACAGTCCCTTCCTTAGTATTCTCTAAGCGGTTCTTTGTGTCCTTAATCTCGTGTTCCACCACAGCACTTCCGTACATCCGTCTCAATCTGACGATGTAAGCTGATATGGATAATAAGAGAACTGATTGTCATCTTTTTTTAAATCGCATGGCAGTCCCTAAAATCTTGCGGTTCTCCAAAGCCACAGCCTAATTTGAAAGCATGCCGATTATTTGAAATTCCCGCGAATGGCTTATTTAGGGCCTGCGGATCTGAGAAGGGGATCTGTTAGTGTCTGATTACTGCAATTAAGAGGCGGAGATTCATGACTTCTCATTTTCTATGATCTTTGAAGCTTCCCAAATAAGGATTAATCAACGGCACATAGTTTTGAGTCGGATCCTCGGATATTGCTTTGTGATATCACGATTAGCCGAACCTGTACAGTAAGTAGGACTTTACCCTTCAAAGACAGTACGCTACTTAACCTAACGCACGAGGACCTTAATTTACTACCCCTTGAGAATCACTGGAGTAGCTGTGATTAGGATCATTACAAAGTTCCCTCTGTATAACAAAGAAATCCAGATCGCTTGTTCATCAATCCATTATTAACAAGTTCGCTTGCAACATGTCGTTTTTGCTGCTGTAGATATTCGTGTCTGTAATACCATATTTTTTTAGTATTTCTCGCGTTTTTAAACTATTTCTTGTTAATTTTTTTATTTTTTTTTTTTGTTTGTTTTTTAATTCTTTTACTTTGAATTCAATAAAAGAAAAGCATTTAATTTTATTTTGCCATTCTTGTCAGACTTGTAATGCAAGTCATTATGCTTGGCCGTCTATAAAATATTTTCAAGTTTTTTTTATTCTTTCTTCATACTCTCACATGTAATTTTATTTGGGTCAATTTATTATGACCGGTATTGTATTTGGAGAGTAACAAATCGGGAATAGGAAAAAACCATGGAAATGAAACGAAGTGGTAAATAATTATTGCCAAAAAGAATTTTCTGTTAATTGTTTACTTAAGCATACAAATGAAATGTACAACACAGATATGTAATGGAAAATATTGAATGGTATATCGGATGTATTCAATATGTGGTAAAAAAATTCGAAAAGAGGTCAAGGTTAGGGGATAGGTGGCGCCACCACACATGAGGTTGTTTCTAAGCCCAATATATCAGACTCCCACATTTAATTAAATTTAAAGTTTATATTAAGAAGAGTATTCCAGCTCTAGCCACGCAGACCCACTTACATACCAAGCAAATTCAGACATTTCGTTCGCGGTAGTGTTGGGCAAAGTCACATTAAATTACAGTCTCTTCCTCCTCGTAACGTCTAAAGAAATCGCACAAAAGGGCGCCAATAATAAAACTCGAGATAGAATAATTAAATGTTTCGACCTCACTGGGTTCAGATGCGTTGCTCAGTGGGTACAATAATAGCAATGGAATAGGTTGTCTCTTCCACTTAGGAATATAATTGTTCCTAAAATTTCCAGCCAACTTGAGACTAAGGGGACCCCATTGCGCAGATCACTTAGGGGGTTTTCCAGTACGGTACTCGTTCTCTCCAATATGTCCGTAACATAATTTCCAGGTATGCCCAGGGACACAAATAATGGAGGCCGTATAATAATCCGCCATTTCCTTGCAGGAATAAGTGGCATTCATGGACCAGCTTGAATGTCGTTATTATGTTCGAAAGGAAATTTATGGCAACCTGGCTATGCGAGGATATTCGAGGGATTGTTCAGTTACTGAGCACCTATTTAATAGCCTTGAATACACTCGTAGTCACAACTTAAACCTAAAAAAGTGATCCGTTAGTCTGTGTGAGATCCTGATATCTAAGTTCTCTATATGCACACAATACCCAACTTCACATCTAACTTCGAGCCAGCAAAGTGTATTTCTAGTAAATTCAGAAGAGGATTTGGCTTCGCAATCCAGTAGTCTCTATTTGTGATGATGGCATCTAAGCACAGTTTCAGATAATTGTAATGGACCATATAATCAATCGGTATCGAGGAATAAGAGAATGGAGCTGCCAAGGCCAGCAGTTTTCTAATGTCTTTATGTAGACGCCGTAGTCCAGTAGGTAGTGCGTTGGCTTATTAGACGTAAAGCCCGGGTTCGTATCCCAGGTCAGGCATCAAAACGAAATATGAAAAAAAAAATATTTCTTCGGCGACTGCTGTTATGAAAGTAAAATGTCCAATTTTAGAACAACAACCTTTTTAATATAATACTGCATTTCCAAATTATTTCGCTATTAAATTACCGTATGTTTTAAGTGCATTAGCCACATATTTGGCATTCTTTATTGCATTTGCATCTCGAATTACGGTCAATGCTTTATACCCATGAATACTTTGTACTTTTAAAAAGAGATATTCAAATTCCATGACACCACACTAATAGATATAAGAAGTTATAAATAGTATAAGAAATAATAAATAAAGTGTAGTTTAGTTCAGTTAATCGTTTTTGTTTGATTATTCATTTCATGGCGACCGTGACTTGAGCCAAGAAAAGAAATTGTACAAAGAAAACAATAAAAAGTGAACATGTTGAAAAGTGACAATTTTGTGCAAAGTGTGAATGTAGCAACTTTTAATAAAATTTAAAAATATTTATAAATTGTTAAAGGAAATTGCGAATGTTTTAATATACATAAACGGCAAAATATATATAAAAATGACGTGGTGGAAGAAAATATTATCCACAATTCCTTTATTAGTGGCTGGCTACGAAGTCGGAAAGTCCCAAGAGGAAAATGAAAACAAAGAATTAGTGAAACTACTTTCAAAGATACAAACTAACGATGAAAAAACAATTATAACAAGTAATAACGGGATGAGCCATATAGAGATTATGTCGCTAGCTGCGGTAGTAATAATGGCAATTATCTATCTCACGAAGTTGATATGTGACACAATAAAAAACAGAAACGGTAGTTCAAACCAAAATCAAATTTAAAGAAAAATAGCAATTTAAATAGAACAAAAAAAATAGAAAAAACCAAGAGAATAAGAAACAATAAAGAAAAGAACAGAAAAATTATTAACAAAAATAAAAACATTTCAAAATCAAAAGAAATAAAACCAATAATTTGCAACAAAAATTATAATAAAAAAAAGAAAAGGATAAGGACAAGCAATCCCACGCTAAGGGATGCATGCTTTCCAAGCCGAGGAGAAGCCAACGACAACAGAAGTGGATCTATACAGAAAACATCAAGATGACATCAGCAACAACAGACAACAGTAATAAAAAGTAGATAAGTAACAATATACCTATTTCATGTATGTAAAAATTATTAGTTTATTTAAGTGTAGTATATAGAACTAAAATAGTGAGTAATTAATTTATATGAACCGTAAGGCTAGGGTTAAATTTTTATAAAATGAAATAAAAAGTAAAATATTTTTTTTTCTATTAATTTTTTTTTATCTAAACAAAGAGGTGAATTTCTTTTTGCAATAAGGAATATAGATCGAATATATACGTCTTAATTCTATTTGTATAGCAATATTTTATATACTCTGCAGTAAGGGATAATGTACAATTATATTTACAAATGCAAAAAGCAAAATGTCCAAACTGGGAACAATTGTCACTACAATTCCAAGAAAATCAATACGGATTTTTACGTTCCTTTAAATGTCTAAATAAGAAAAAGTTACCAAGTAAAACAGTAATTAACTCACATTTGAATTTAATTCAATTACATTTTAATACTATTGTTAATACTTATAACAACACTGCATATAATTTAACCCCCGAACATAAACAGGAAACTTTAGAAGTCATTACTAATTTGAAAACAAAAATTCAAATTTTGGAAAAGCGATTGCATAATGCGGTAGGAATAATTTTTAATAAAAATGGATGTATAGCCATAACATTTGAAGATGTAGATTATGAGAATATTTTGGAAGATTCAAATATATGGGAACAATTTGAAAATAGTGATTCCCCAAAGAATTATAATTGTTCCAGCAGTAGTTATAAATATTTAAACATGGAGACCATTAAATTTATAGAATTAGCAACCAAAATTTTACCAGAATTTGACGGTAAATTCAACAACCTTCAAAAATTTATTGATGCATTACATTTATTAGAATCATTAAAAGATACACACGAGAACTTAGCTATACAAATAATTCAGACAAAAATTAGTGGAACAGCCCGCATTTCAATTAATGGCTTGAACACCATTTCAGCTATATCTGAAAAACTAAAGAGCACCATAAAGGGTGACTCCGCTGATACATTGGTGTCCAAATTAATGGCTGCACGCCAAGGAAATAAACCAAATAATATCTATGCCCAAGAAATAGAAGACCTTTCTAAGATGTTGGCGAATGCCTACATTACAGACGGCTTGCCCGCTCCAACAGCAAACAAATACGCTGTACAAACCACAGTCAAAGCCTTAACAAAAAATTTGTCCTCAGATAGAACCAAAATTATAATAGAGGCTTCAAATTTTGAAAATATAGAACAAATAACAGCAAAATTAGCAAGCACTGGCTCATATCAGTCAGACACATCAAATATTTTGCAGGTTCATGGTGGATTCAATAGAGATAGGCAAACTCGCTCAAATTGGGGCCCAAATTATAGAAATGACAGCCATCGAAACTTACGAGGAAATCGTTCCCACCAACAAAACTTTAGAGGTAACCAAAATTTTCAGACCTATAACAGACAGAATTACTTCAATCAGAATAGAAATAGCAATCGTGGTCGTAATAATAACCAACGTTTTAATCAAAGACGAAATGTAGGTGTAAGAATCACACAAAGGGTCTCGGGAAACACCGAGGACCCCCAGTTGGTTCTGGGGGAATAATAAAAAATGTATTCATGCTTAACTTAAATTTAAGTGCCTTTGTTAAGCTCAGCCTAAGGGGAAGTAGCAAGGCACTAATATTTTTGATAGATACTGGGGCGGATGTTTCTCTGATGAAGCACGAACATATTGGTGAACCCATTGATACCAACATTGTTAATGAGTTAAAGGGTATAGGCGAAGGAAGTCAGTTTACCATTGGTGTGGCTATGATTACCTTTCAGTTCAAAAGATGGGAATTAAAACATGAGTTCCACGTGGTACCAAATGATTTTGCAGTCCCTTGCGATGGTGTTTTGGGGCTTGACTTCATTAAAGCTAACAATTGCCTCCTTGATTTCTATTCAAATGATGATTCTTTGAAGACCATTTAATTCTCCCGTTCAGATCCAAATTCCAATAATAAATGGTCCAATTCAAGACACCATTGTTATACCGCCCAGATCTGAGGTGGTACGGAAAATAAAATTACAAAAGGGACTAGACGATATCTTTATTCCACATCAGGCAGTGGAAAAGGAAGTTTTTATTCCAAATATCATCACATGTCTTGACAACCCTGTGGTATGTGTAATGAATGTATCTAATTCCTCAAAAATTGTAAACTTAAAAAATATAAAATATGAGCCTCTGTCTCAGTATGAAACAAAAGTGATAGATACCCCCATAAACAACTCTAGGTCTAATGAAATTCTGCAAAGGTTAATGGTAAATTGCCCGGAAATTGCGAAGAATGAACTGTTGACTCTGTGTACCGAATTTATAGACGTGTTTGGTTTGGAAAGTGAACCGGTATCTACAAACAATTTTTATAAACAAAAATTGCGTATAGTGGATGATACACCGATATATATAAAGAATTATAGAATTCCAGAGACACAAAAAGAAGAGATTGAAAAACAGGTTGATAAGTTAATCAAGGGTGATTTAGTTGAGCCCTCTGTTTCGCCTTATAACAGTCCAGTACTATTGGTGCCAAAGAAATCTTTGGAAGGTAGTAATGATAAGAGGTGGCGTCTGGTAATTGATTATCGACAGGTAAACAAAAAACTTCTCTGTGACAAATTTCCACTTCCACGAATAGATGATATCCTGGACCAGCTAGGAAGAGCTAAATATTTTTCAACTTTAGATCTCATGTCGGGATTTCATCAAATTGAATTAGAAGATGGTTCTAGGGATATAACTTCTTTCTCAACACCTAAAGGTTCATTTAGGTTTAAGAGACTACCTTTTGGACTCAAAGTCTCACCTAACTCATTTCAACGAATGATGACACTAGCATTTGCTGGTTTAAAACCGTCAACTGCATTTTTATATATGGACGATATTATTGTAATCGGATGCTCGAAGACTCATATGATTAAAAATTTAAGAGAAGTTTTTCATACTTGTAGAAAGTATAATCTTACATTGCATCCTGATAAATGCAGGTTCTTTTGCCATGAGGTCACATTTTTGGGTCATAAATGTACGCCTGAGGGAATTTTACCAGACAGCAGTAAGTACGATGCTATTAAAAATTATCCCAGGCCTAAGGATGGTAATGAAGCAAAACGCTTTGTGGCTTTCTGTAACTATTACAGAAAGTTTATTCCAAATTTCGCACATAACAGTAAACCCTTAACAAATTTATCAAAAAAGAACTCAACGTTCTATTGGTCAACTGAATGTGAAACTTCGTTTAATTACTTAAAGACTACCCTGATAAATCCACCAATTTTACAATATCCCGATTTCACAAAGACCTTTTATATTACTACAGACGCTAGTAAGTTAGCATGTGGGGCTGTATTAAGTCAACAACACGGGGAAACATTGTTACCCGTAGCTTATGCATCGAAAGCATTTACAAAAGGAGAAGCTAATAAGGCGACAATTGAACAGGAACTTTTGGCCATTCATTGGGCTATTAATTACTTCAGACCCTACATCTATGGACGAAAATTCATAGTTAAAACAGACCATAGACCTCTAACATACTTGTTCTCGATGAAAAATCCATCTTCTAAGCTGATGAGAGTACGTTTGGATTTAGAGGAATACAATTTTGATATAGAATATATTAAGGGTAGAGAAAATTACGCAGCTGATGCGTTGTCAAGAATTACATTTGAAGATATAAAAGCCTGTAATGTGATGATGGTAACAACAAGATCCAAGCAACAAGCGCAAGAAAGAGAGAAAGAAAGAGAGAAAGAGAGAGAACAAGCCCAACCTAAGATTTATGAAAATATTTCGGCGCGCCAATTTAGAAAACTTCCTAATATAATAACCCACATCCAAGGATGTGATGTTAAAAAAGGAAGTAAAATTCTTTTTAAATTTAAAGCTAATGTATATGTTATTAATGGACAAATAGACCTAGGTAAATTTTTCCAAGAGCTTGAGTTACAAACCAATAACATTCACATTGACAAATTGCAAATGAGATTAAATGATAAGATTTTTGAAAAGGTACCTAAAAATGAATTCAAAGAATTGGGCAACAAGATGTTAAACCACATTACAATAGCGCTTACACCATCAGTCACAGAAATTACAAATGAAAAAGAGAAGCAGGATATACTAAGAAAATTTCACGAGGACCCCCTGTTAGGTGGCCACCCAGGGATAACTCGAATGATTAACAAAATTAGAAGGTATTTCTATTGGAAAAATCTTACTAAATATGTCTCTAAGTTTGTAAAAAACTGCGTAAAATGCAAATTAAACAAAACCAACAAACATATTAAACAACCCTTAATTATAACACCTACACCAATGAGACCTTTCGATACAGTAGTAGTTGACACGGTAGGACCATTACCTATTACCGAACACGGACAACAATACATAATAACAATAGTTTGTGATCTAACAAAATATTTGATAAGTATTCCAGTTCCAAACAAAACTGCAAAAACAGTAGCAAGAGCGATTTTTGAAAATTTATTTCTTATTTATGGACCAGTCCATAAAATTTTAACTGATATGGGTACTGAATTTAAAAATGAAGTACTACAGGAATTGTTAAAACTATTAAACGTAGAATTGGTACACTCAACACCGTACCATCATGAAACATTAGGCACAGTTGAACGTTCACACCGAACATTCAACGAATTTATTAGATCATATGTAGCTAAGTCTCTTAACGATTGGGATCAATGGTTACCCTATTTCACTTATTGTTACAACACAACTCCATCAACAACACACAGCTATTGTCCTTTTGAATTGATATTTGGTAAAACCCCAGAGATTTTTTCCTTATTGAATTCAGAAATCATAGAACCTTTATATAATTTTGATGATTATGTTAAAGAAGTTAGATATCGACTTAAAATTGCCAATGAAAATGCAAAATCTGCATTGGAAAATTTAAAACATGTACAAAAACTAAGTTATGATAAAACTTCGAACCCAATAAGAATCAAAATAAATGATCATGTGTTTATAAAAAAAGAACAAGGTCATAAATTGCAGAATGTTTACAAAGGTCCATACAGGGTCATAAAAATTCATGACAACAACAATTGTACTTTGCTAGTTGATAAAGATAAAGAAATTAAAGTTCATAAAAACAGGCTCAAGTTAGCAAGTTGAGCAAAACATAAATATGTGTATACATAAAAATAGAAGTATATGACCTACGACAAATAATGTAAAATTTTAACTGAATATATTGAAGAAAAGTAGAGCAATAACATTTGCAAATAATATTAAAAATGAAACAAGATATAGTATAAAAACAAAGCACAAAAAAAAACAAGAAGAAAAGCTTTACACAAACAAAAAAAAAAAAAAACAAAAAAAAAAAAAATTTTTTTTTAAGAAAAAAAAAAAACCCATATACTATAAGTGGAACAAACAACAAAATATTTTTTTTAAGATATCAAATTAAACTATAATAATAATAAAAAAAAATAATAAAGAAAAAATATATATAAATAACATTTTAATGATTAAGCAAAATATGTATATTTACATAAACAAAATTTTAATTTACTTTATTAATTAAAACTACTTATTTAAAATATTCTGTTTTTTAGTAAATAAATATAAATATTATTTTTTTTCTAGATATATATATTATATATCATTTGTAAAGAAAGCTCTTATAGATACCACTTGATCAATGATCTCTATAAGACCTTTCTATTTAAGAGGGGTGGTGTTATGAAAGTAAAATGTCCAATTTTAGAACAACAACCTTTTTAATATAATACTGCATTTCCAAATTATTTCGCTATTAAATTACCGTATGTTTTAAGTGCATTAGCCACATATTTGGCATTCTTTATTGCATTTGCATCTCGAATTACGGTCAATGCTTTATACCCATGAATACTTTGTACTTTTAAAAAGAGATATTCAAATTCCATGACACCACACTAATAGATATAAGAAGTTATAAATAGTATAAGAAATAATAAATAAAGTGTAGTTTAGTTCAGTTAATCGTTTTTGTTTGATTATTCATTTCACTGCCTCTCAGCAGATTTCTGGCAAAAACTCTGAGAGTAAATAAATTTGCTACAAAGAGCTTCTCAAAAATCTGTCGTTCGGAGTCGACTTTAAATTATAGTTTCCGCCACTCATGTATAAAATTAACGCACACAACATAAGTGGTGTGAGAAGCTAAATAGATCAAAATCCTGACTGAAGGGTTGTAATGACCAATTATGTATGTCTGTAATCTAATGTCTTTAAGAGTTTACTGTTTGTCCAGGAGAAGTTCGGCTGAAGGCCAATTTACCATTGTGTGAAATGCATTGGTGTTGTTCTGAGGTCATTGCTAATAAAGATGACAGATTGCTTTCTCATACTGCCTAGAATCTTGCAGTTACAGACGAGCGATCCGCTCTGACAGTTTAAGAAAAATTGGCAATATGTGGCCACTGTAAACTAATAAAACGGAATAAATATTAAAAATGCAGCTTCATTTACACTTCGATTTTAAATTCTTAATCGAGTTTTCACCAAAAGTTCAAAACTTTTAAAAGAATTAAAGCAATTAACACTTCAAAGTTTTCCAATAACCAAGTGAAATTGTCAAGTTTTAAGACTTCCCAAACAACATAGTTTATGTAACTTAATACATCATCATCATCATGATACTACTTTAACTCCTTGCCTTCTCGTTTCCTGACTGACTTTTAACGACAACAAAAAAAAAAAAAAAACAAACAACATCAACGATTAATTGCATTTTTCTTTCTACAGAAATAACAAGAAAAAATTAGCATAAGAGGACAAAACTGTTTTAAAATTTTTAAGTTGACTGTCTCTCTTCTCCTTCTTTCATACGCTCGCTTCCATATGTCCCATGCATAAGATCAGTGAAAAAAACATGTTTTTTTTCTTTCTCTCTTAAACAATTAACATGGCAACATACAAGTGGTAGTTGTCGGTCTTGGAGGAGAGTATAGAAGCTACATGTGTGTCTACATACATACATGCATGCATGTGTGTGTGTGTGTCTTTAGGAAGGAATGTAGTATGTATGGATGGTATTATGGATCTTCTCGGTAGACAACAAACTTCCCTCTACAAATGATACCGGTTTATTGCACATTTCTTCGCATACTTTTAGTAAAAAAAAATGAGAAAAACCAAAAGAAATAATGAAAATTATGCATTAAAAACACTGGAAGAAATGTGCAAAGGTGAGGGGGTTAATCTCTTGGCTAAGGTTAGGTTACATGGGTAATCTGCCCATAACCCATTCATTAAGAGATAGTTTACAATACATTGATACTAGTGCTCTAATTCTGAAGCTAGCAATCATCCAAATATGTTTGGCTGCACAGCAGAACCTTCACACACTTTTACCGCTTAAAGGCAGTTTCTATCGTTAGTCACTAACGTCCTAACATATCCGATCCTGAACTGTAATAACTGTAGTGCCTTATTCGGCACTTATTCCAAAATTTAGTGGCTTAATTATCTTCAAACTATTCTATCTAGATCGTACAGGCCTAGATTCTATTTCTTTCACATCTTAATCGTAAAACGGATTTTCACTAGTAAAATACAAATGTAAGTTGGTCCTCCCGTACTTTCCGAAACGGATTCACTTTTAATAAATTCTTTGAAAATTTTATCCCCAAGGAAACTTGCTGAAATCCCGGAATCCACAATAGTTTTAACCAACCATTCTAGTGACCACATGCAGTTGTAAATGGACTTCGACCTTATGACGAAAGAATTGCAAAACAAGCCTTAACAAACCCTCATGAACTAAGAAATGTTTAGACCTTCAGAGATTCTTAAAAATTCTTACGGTGTATACTATACCCACAACCATATCCATATGTTCACTTAAGAGTTTTGATCCAACAAACAACTTTGCAACCAAGATTATATTTCTTTTACTCCACTTTATGGCTAAAGGTGACGGACAGACGGACGGGTGTAAAGAAGTGTGTAAATGCAAGTGAACGAGCCGAACGAGTATTGAGGAATTGTATGCGTACTGACTGGATTTTTGTATTTAGAACACACACTCTATGCGAAACGACCAACATACCAACCATCTAAGCAAACCAAACCAAACGAAACATTCCCTCTGGATAAAGTTGGCCAAACTGACACATGAGAAGTTGAAACAACAAAACTAAATAAAAGAAATAATCAGTATTGCAGTCAAGATTTTTTTTACTTTAACTCTGTTGGGTAGATTATTAATAACTCCAGTTCTTTAAAGCAGTACTTACATGACGTGAAATTACAGTGAAGTCTAGAAGGAAGAATAAACTTAATCAGCCAACAAATATGACGTTCATTTCGTACTTTGGAATCGTTGTTATAGATGAGGTCTCCAAAAAGTGGTTCACATAAAAAATACTCACGTTTAATTCGCGTTTGATGGTGATTAGTTTTTCTATATCGTTTTACTCACTACATTTCGCCAAGAATCCTGCCACGGCCATTGAATAGAAATGGTATGCGTGATCGGCTAGATTTGAACTGTAAACAATACAATTGAGTTGAAGATACTGTCTAAGAGGAATTAGTAGTAGTAGAAGATCAGCGCTGAAAGTAGCAGAGGAAGGCCGCAAGAACATTACGGTAACGGGTAAAGTGTGGGAAAGACGACTAATAGTAGAACACCCATAAGGTCGACCAAGCTGAGAAGTAAATCAGATGACTGTATTGCGTAGTGTGAAGCAGGAGATGCGAGGTGATTTTAGCCTATAAGAATCAGATGTGAAACATGGAACGAAGTCCCTTCAAGACATCCGAAGATGCAAGTTTTCATAAAACAATCTCTGAAGAATTCTGCGAAACTGGTGGCGCAATACACAATTTGCAATCCATAGTCATGGAGATTACATACGTAATTTTCATTATAACCCTTTAGTCAGGATTACGACCTAGTTTCTCACACCAGTTATGTTATGTGGTTGTTATTTTATATATGAGTGGCGGGACCTAGAGTTTGAAGTCGACTCCGAATGACAGATTCTTGAGAAACATGGCAATTTTTAGTTAATTTTAGTTTTTCCCAGAAATCGGCTGAGAGGAAGTCGCCGAAGAAATACTTTTTCATATTTCATTTAGTTGGAGACACTACACTATGGAGATTAGGAAACGAAAGTAGCAATGAAAGAAAACAATAAAGACAATATCGTTTAAAATTTTATAAATTTGAATTTACAGGGTAGCCGAGAAGGGGAACGGCCGTCACATACTTCAAGGAAGCAAAATGAAGCGAAAGTAAGAATAATCAACAAGTCTTGGGGAGAGATGAAGATAATGACTGAGCACTGAATGATGTTCATACGATTTGTTGAGGCCTTATGCTATTTATTGGATCGTTGGGTAAATTTCACTGGAAACTTCCACCTCCTATACAAAAAGAAGTAGAATGGTTGTCTCATATGTGTCCAACTTAGCTGTCACTTCACTTTACATATTTGTATACACTATACGTTTGTAAGTATGCCCACACATACATATTTATGAGTGAGTGTCTGTTTAATTGTATTTTGCAAACCGACAACATTTCATACATTTTCTGATTTTTTTCTTCATTATTTATTTTTTTTTTTTGCTTTCTTATGATTTTAAATTTTAGTACCGGAGTTCGTGAGTACGGATACGAGGAGTACATAATATCAACGACAACACTGTTGTTCATACATTAAATTTACGGTTTAATGTAAAAAAAAAAAATGAAAGAAAGAAAGAAAAAAAGTCAACAGAAAACTTGTCTCTTTTTTTTATGGGTTTTAAAAGCCGGCTGGTTGCTTTAACCATTAACTCTATTTCTTCTTGTTTTTTATTAATTTATTTTTTTATTTTGCAAAAAAAAAGACAGAAAATTAAAATAAAAATTAAAAATAAAAATAAAAAAACTAAAAAGAACAATGACACAAGAAAATAACCTGTATTTATTGAGGTGTTTCATATATGTTTGTATGTATGCATGTATGTATTCCATACGAAACTTCTGTCATATTAATTCGCCATACATTTGTTCCAAATACTTCTGAAGTGAGTGAATTCACGTTGGTAATATTAATAACAACACAACAGCAACAACAATAACAAAAATAAACAATTTCTCAATAATTATTACAAAAGTTTGAAAGTTTACTTAAGAAAGTCGAAACGCCAATGCCAAATAGTTTTCAAGGTGATAAACAAACAACCAGCATTATTCTTTAGCTTTCAAATGCAATTTCCCCAAATGTTCTAACAAATGCAACAAGTAAATAAAGAAGTCAACCAGCTTCATTAACTTTTTTTTACACAAGAATTTATGGACTCATTCTCCATAAATACTGCAAATGAAGACTGCTATGCAGGCAATATCCATTCGATATGAAAGAAAATCTTAAGACAGCAAACTTTATTGACAATCTGAACAGGAGTAGTGGGACGCACAGCACACAGAATAATCTTGAAAAAAACAGCACAATCTTCAAAGTGGAAATCAAAAAAATATTGGACACTGTAAGAATCATGGCACTTTAGTGGACTCAGCAACGTACTCCACATATTTCAGGCTTGCAATCTCATAGACTCTACGCCCAGTTTCATCAGCAGGCACGGGAGGTGATCTTTGCAACCAGGGTAGAGCGCAGCACCAACTAAAAACTGTCACCAAATTAATTTGAAATGGGTTTCTAGAACAACCACCGCCGATTCACTGATTAGCCTAATGTCTGCCAGACTATAAGCGTTGAAATATGAACAGATCATCCAGAGTGATAGCCATTTATGTAGATCGACAGGTTGCTTTGAAGACACTGAGGCTAATTTCAGTCGGCAGGAAGGCCTCACAAGGCTCTTGGACTTGTGATACTATGCCGGTTTACGGGGCATTGTGACTTTGGGGACAACATAATTGCTGATAAGCCGACAAGAAAGGGCTCAAAGAAATGCGTGGCCCTTGTGGGAACACTCAGTTAGGCCTATGTTGTAATATTTCTTCGGATTGATCGCCCAAGAAATCAGATGAAGTCGAAAGAAAGGAAATTTCAGAATCTCCATGCTATTAAAGTCCAGGCAAAAAAGTATTTGTCCTGTAAACGTAACCTACCAGTGCCTTAATAAGCTAATTGACAGGACTTTGTGCTATCAGGGCGAAGGCCGGATTGTGGAATTTAATTTCTTTAAAGTTTGTGAAAATGTGGGAAGAGTCTGAACTGTCGAGCATATGTAGTATCTCTGTCCTGACAGGCAGAGGCCAAGACTCAAGACACTTGGAGCTGTTTTCTTTAATAGCCAGGGAGAGTAAGCTTCTGTTCGAAATTTCTGATCTGCGGAGTTAAATTTTGAGCGTTTGTTGGGCTTGTGAGATGATTCCGTATTTCTTCTCCATCTTAAACCACTCTTTTCACAGCACAAAAAAGTTCTAGTCATATCAGCGACGTTGAAATTTCCCTCCTAGCAAGCTCATCTGCCTGATAATAGCCGTAAATTCCCACATGTTCTTACATCCCGCAGCGGGTGACCCTATTTCATGTGCTATTCAGACACACCCATGCGATACCCGAGTCAGTCTCACCTAAAGCGAGTGCTTAAATGGTGGCCTGATTGTGGTTGAATTTAGCACATCTTACGACAGCTTAGAATCCGGCTTGGAAGAAAAACCCAGAATTTCATCATATATTAAGAATACTTCACTCTGTGATTGAATACAACCTCTCCAGTCCTACCATCTGATTTGTTAGAATATTTAAACTTCTTACGAATAAAACATGTTTGAATATTTTTTTCCCGTTTTTATTACTTAAAAAATTAACATATGAAGCCCTACGGGTCATTAGATTTTAACTCTACGAGCAAAAAAAAAGTTACTTTGTACTCTAAACCACAGCTTCTTCTACCAATTAAACTAAGAATTTACTGGCATTTGTTGTTGTCTATGACATGTGATTTGTTTAAATGTTAGGATATTGTTGTTGTTGTTGGTTTTTAAATGATATAAATTTCAGTTAAAGATCAGAAGATAATTTATTGTAACATTGTTTCATAAAAAGAGAAGAATTAAAACGAAATAAAAACGAATACGAATCCAACACTATAATGTTTGAAATGAGTATAAGAGAAGCAATAAAGCTTTTAAGATACAGTGGGCTAATCAAGGCAAAAAATACGACGTGAACGAAGTATATGGCTACGTACTTCCATTATTTAACTTAAAAAGGACGTATAATAACCATATTCGTCTACAAATTTGGCATCACTTAACCCATAGGGGCTGTATTTAAAGACTTCTGTCTATTTTTGGAAACTGTAAAGAACCTTAATGGATTTTTTAATGTTCTCATTGATCTAATCTAACCTCCCACTAATGAATGGCTAGCAATGAAAATTATTTCAATTAATTTTTTACAACTTCCATGCCACTGTTGGCAACATACTATTTCAAATGCTAGAATAGTTAGAATGTTGATAGTAATTTATACCTTTTTGTATACATATCTATTCAATAATGATGTTTTGTTTTAATAAATGGTGTTAAATGTTGAAAAAGAAAAATTCCGACAAAATAGAAATCATCACCATTCATTATCAACTTCATCAGCTAAAAGAAACCAACAGCCTTTTTAGACAATGTTAACCGACCATCATCATCATTACAATAAATTCTTTTAAATGATTTCCTTCAAACGTTAGTTACTAATCATTCCAACTACTCTGGCTGGCATGTAATTTTAATTCTGTTGTATATCATGAGTAATTCTAACAAAAAAAAATATTAAATCAAGTGGCTTAAGTGTTATAAACACTTAGAAAACAATGCATGGCTGTTATAAGCAATTCAAATGTTACGCATTTTGATTTCAAAGGTATGTTAGTGTAAATATTAATGTGTTTCAAGAATTCTAGCATTAGAAATTATGTATTAATGTATACGAGGCATGAGTTAAGCTATTCCATTTCAAAACAGAACGCTTAGCGATGTTATTAACCTTTACATACCGTAAAAAGCGAGGGCAATCCTTAAATTAACTCAGTTGAGTATTTACAAGTCACCTTATTACACGTGAGGCCGGGATTTAAACCCCCAGGTCCATCTATAACAGAACGAAATATGAAAAAATATTTCTTTGGCGACTTCCTCTCAGCAGATTTCTGGCAAAAACTTTGTTAGCAAATAAATTTGTTATGAAAAGCTTCACAAAAATCTGTTGTTCGGAGTCGACTTTAAACTGTAGGTCCCGCTACTTATTTGTAAAATTACGATGACCAATTAAGTAAATCAGATTAAAACCAACGCCGACAAGATGTTTCACAATATTTTTTTTGGCAATATTCGATCGCAATATAGACGAGTTCATACATTGGTTCGTAAACGTGGTCTATTGGTCTACTTGTTTACACTTGTGACTAAGATTCCCTGAAAAATTTGGCTGGATTGGAATCGTGTCCTAAGAAGAAGACGACAGTTCTATCCATAGGGAAGGTTATAACGCCTATTTAATGGAATGCGTTTTTGTGGCCATTTTTATTGATTATCTTCAAGAAGGAAGTGAAATGTTGAGGTAGAAGGTTCAAATACAACAGGATATACACAATTTCTTATAATTTTCGTTGCGAATTTTGAATATAATTAAGAACCTTTATGTCCACCTCCAGGACACATCCACGGCGAAGATCATCGAAACTTCAAGCAGTGCCACCTCGTTATAAAAAATTGGATTCAATGAGCGAAGTTGCCCTTCACTACACACAACAACCCAATACATTGGAACCATTAGGACGAAAGATAGCGACCCTATCATCCTTGGACCTTCTAGAATAAGTCAATCACCTCTTGCCTGAAAAAATTTCAATTAACAAAACTGAAACGAAATAAATAAATCAAAAGATGACGATGAGAATGCCTGTGGCACAGTGCATTGTGTAGGAACAAGGAAAATTATTTGCCCAAGGGTAGAGAAAAGGAGTAGACTTTATGAACATTCGATTTAAGTTTGTTTAGATTTGCTCATCTCCCTAAAAGCCCATAAGACTAGCAGGTCGGAGAACTAGAACCAACAACTATATTGTCAATCGAAGAATACCACTATACCAAGGGACACCCAATAGTTTTTACAACTACTATTGCTATAACCAAAATCAATGAACCTCACTTAACTGATCCAGCTAATACGATTGATTTAAATTGCTCATATTATTTTCCACATAAAAAACTCGTTTAATGGTAGAATATTTTCCAACAATGGAGAGATTGCGAATGATGGCTCTTTTAAATAGGATATGGAACTATAATTAGATTATGTAGAGAAATGTGTTTTTCGTTAGGTGGATAATTTTCGGATCGCCCTCGTATTTGTAATATATTTGTAATTTATTTCCCTTTGCTATGTTTTAAATGTTACACAACGATTTTATGCTGTAAAAATAAGCATTGAAACTAATTAACTTGGCTCGCAGTCGTTTTACACTTCTAGAACAACGTTACTTTTAATTTCTTTTTCATTTTCTTTTTTTTCTTATACTTAAACCTCGCATTGAAAAATGTTTAAAGTAGCCCGTGTTGCATTTTATATTTCTTTTACGCTCTTTTTCATTTTCTTTTTTATTTCATTTACTTTTTTTATTTTTTTTTTTTTTTATTTTTTGTTTTTTATGTTACCTGTTACAAACAATAATTATCAAGATTTGTAGGTTTACGTTAAAGTCGTATGTTCATGTGACTCTTAAATAGAGTTTAAATTGATTTATCGCCATAGATAAGAAAGTTTTCATGGGACAATGGAAATCTCTGTGGTTTACACACAATACAACAACATTTTCATTGTAACGGTTTGGACTAGGTTAGGTTAGGTTGGAGGACGTGTACTTGTCAACTGTGACAAGTACAGTACCCGGAGGTCGAATTGACCCATTGTACAATGTCCTAGCTTCTCACACCACTCGTGTTGTGTGCGTTAATTTTATACATGAGTGGCGGGACCTACAGTTTAATGTCGACTCCGAACGACAGATTTTTGAGACGCTTTTTCATGGCAATTTTTACTCTCAGAGTTTTTGCCAGAAATCTGCTGAGAGGAAGTCGCCGAAGAAATATTTTCATATTTTCGTTATGATGACTGACCTGGGATTTGAACTCGGGCCTTTCGTCTAATAAGCCAACACACTACCTACTAGACCACGGCGACTTCATAACGGTTTGGACTAAAAAGGTCATAAACATTTCACCTTTTTATGTTTATAATTAATAATAAGGCATTAAATGATATTTTTAAACATAAAGTCGATAAGAAGTGAGGAATATTTTTAATATTAAAAATATTTAATTTAATATTAATATATTTATACTAAAAGGAATTTGTCGTAACAACAGCAAATAACTTTACAAGTATGTACAAATCTCCGTTGAGTTCTTATAAATGTTAAAAATATTTGTAAATACATTACGAACTACAACTAGGTCATGTGGTCTTTCAACATATATTGTCTTCCTCATCATTTGATTACGAGCTATCTATATACAAGGCAAGGGTCTGTTCATAGGTTGTCCCTATCTTTGTCAACGCTCTGCGGTATCTCTGAATTCCCACATGTTGTTAAGGTAGGTAGGTAGAAGTGGCTGTCCACCCGATGAGCGGACACACTTAGGCCTCATACAGGGCCCATTGTGATACCACAGTTTCATCTTTCCCCTATTCCAGGAACCACTCGGAGCTTCCGATGAAGCGACTTAGACTGCCAATTTCCACGCATGACAGTTCATCTACGTCCTCCATGTAGTAGGCACCCAGGTGTTTCTTTCTCCTTCGACCAAGTGCCGGACATGTGCAAAGTAGGTGAAGAATAGTTTCATCCTCCTCTTCATCTCCACAGCTTCTGCAGAAATCATTCGCAAGGTGTCCAAGACCAATACGCCTCGCATGTGTTCCTATAATACAATGCCCCGTAATAACCCCGATAACAGCTTTGAGCCTGCTTCTTTGGAGCTTAAGCAGAGTCGTCGTGCGCCTTCTATCCAGCTTTGGCCAGATTTTTTGCGCCGCTCTGCCCTTATCCGAAGCTGCCCATCTACTGTTGGCAAGGTCCACGATTGCATTGTTAATCATAAGCACACTGGTACTTAAAGGGATCCCCAATGTAGAGAATTCATCAGAGAGCTCGACGGTCGTGCCCCTTCTGGCCAATTCATCCGCTCTGCAGTTGCCGGGAATGTCCTTATGTCCCGGTACCCATGTGATACAGACATCGCATCGGTTCGCCATCTCATTGAGACATCTGCGACAGTCGTATACTGTCTTGGAGTTTATCACACTAGAATCCAGCGCCTTGATGGCCGCTTGGCTATCGGAAAGTATAATGATCCTTCGCTTGCGAACATTTTTGTCCGCAACAATTTTCACCGCAGCTTGAATAGCCGACACTTCCGCCTGAAAGACACTGCAGTGATCTGGTAGTCTCATAGACTTGGATATTCCGATTGATCTCGAATAGATGCCAATACCAACGGCTCCTTCTAATTTGGAGCCATCGGTGTAGATTTGTGTGGCATTACCCGTTAGGTGCGCCACACCCTTTCCCCAGTCCTCTCTTTTCGGGATGGATGTCCTAAAATTCCTTGAGAAGTCATATTGCGGTGTCATATAGTCTATGCTTCCGACAATATCAGCTTTCTCAAGTATCCTTGTATGACCAATGCTCGATGCATGCCATTGTCCAGTCGCCCAGAGACGCCTACTGATCCTGGCCGCCACACCCCTGCAGTATAGGTCGAGCGGTAGAAGGTATAAGATCATCTCCAGAGCGATCGTAGGAGTAGTGCGCAGGGCACCACTAATAATTATGCAAGCAGATCGTTGTAGCTTGCTTAACAAGTTCAGGTTCGTTGTCCTATTCAGGGATTCCCACCACACCAGGCATCCGTAGGTCAGGATAGGTCTGACCACCGCTGTGTAGATCCAGTGAGTCATCCTAGGTTTCAGGCCCCATTTCTTCCCCAACACCTTGTTACAGGCGTAGAGGGCGATGGAGGCTTTTCTTAGTCTGTTAGTGATGTTAGGTTTCCACGATAGTTTCCTATCCAGGATAAGGCCCAAGAAGCGCGCCTCCTCCTTGAGTTCCAGTTCCGCCCCGTACAATCTCAGTGGACGAAAAGGTGGAGGTTTGTACTTCCTCGTGAAGAGTACAACCTCCGTTTTACCGGGATTAACACCCAAACCACGACCAGATGCCCACTCCCTAACCTTCCCTAGGGCAAGTTGCATCCTGTCTCTTATAGTGTCAACAAATCTACCCGAAATAGTGAGAACAACGTCATCCGCATAGGCAATCGCTCGGCATCCCACGTTTTCCAACATCACTAGCAGCTCATTCATCACAAGATTCCATAGGAGAGGGGACAGTACTCCACCCTGTGGAGTTCCCCTTCCTACTTCTCTGGAGATGAGCGAGCACCCCAGTGTCGGGTAGATTGTTCTTCCACGTAGTAGTCTGGATATCCAGTTCACCAGAGTATTGGGTACATTCAGTCTCGTTAGAGCGCCGGAAATAGCACCCAGTTCCACGTTATTGAAGGCTCCTTCTATATCCAGAAAAACCGCCAAGGTATACTCCTTTCGTGCCAGCGATCTCTCTATCGTACACGTTAGGTTATGTAAGGCAGTGTCAACAGATCTACCCTTATTGTACGCATGCTGTTGCCCAGATAGCAATTTGCTATCTAAGGTCTGGCGTAGTTCAACATCGATGAGTCTCTCCATGGTCTTTAACAGGAAAGAAGAGAGACTTATAGGTCTAAAATCTTTAGGTGTGGTGTGAGAGTTTCTTCCTGCCTTTGGTATGAAGACCACTCCCACTTTACACCATTCCGACGGTATGTGTTTTAGCCGAATACTAGCGGAAAACATCTCTCTAAGTATCGCGATGTGTTCCAGTTTTAAGCGTTGTAGTAGGGCTGGGTATATTCCGTCTGGACCCGGAGATTTGAACGGTTTAAAACCATTTATTGCCCATTTGATTGCCTCTACCGACAAGATTGAGTAGTAGTCTTCATGTGAATCGCTTTCCAAGACTCTCACCTGCATATCCAAGTTTTGTCCCAGTGGAAAGTGCGTATTCACGAGAAGCTCTAAAGTTTCCTTCTCTGAGTTGGTCCATGAACCATCCGTCCTCTGTAGTACACTCGGCACGAAGGCCGTATTCGCAAGAATCTTTCTTAGCCTGGAGGTTTCGTTGATAGTCTCCATATTGCTACAGAAACTTCTCCACGAATCTCTCTTGGCTCGTCTCAAGTTCTTCTTGTAGTCGCCCAGGGACACTTTATATTGTTCCCAATGCTCCGCCTTTCCGGATTTTCTCGCCGCGTTAAAAAGTCTACGCGACTCTTTCCTGAGCCTGTCCAGATCCCGGTTCCACCAGGGAGGTTTGTGTCCCCCTCTGCTGACTCTCTTCGGACAAGCTTTTTCAAAGGCCCCTAATATGGCCTTCGTAAAAACAGCCACAGTAGCTTCCAGTTGCAAAACAGTATCAATTCTACTGTGCGTAAGTGGACCCATGCCCAGATTGACAAGACGATCATAAGTATCCCAATTTGTGTTCCTGGGATTCCTAACCTTTTTCACACTTTGGATCTCCCTATCTAGAGAGAATTCAATGTATCTATGGTCAGAGAAGGAGTGTTCCTCAGAAACTTTCCAATCTCTGACCTCATCAGAACTACTTCTCGAGGCAATGGTTATATCCAGTACCTCTTTTCTACTCTTAGTTACAAAAGTGGGCGTGCTACCCACGTTGCATACTGTTAAATCATTAGAGATTATAAAATCAAAAAGTGACTCACCCCGTTCATTAACGTCCGTGCTACCCCATATGGTATGGTGAGAGTTGGCGTCGCATCCAATGAGCAGGCCAACTTTTGCGCGCTTGGCTTCGGTGACCAGTCTTCTTACTGCGTCTGGTGGAGGATCTTCGGCTGGATGTGGCATATAACTGGATGAAATCCAATACTGCCTTCCATTTATCTCCGTCGCAACCGTAGTTAGGTCTTCGTTACTGTAAGAAGGGAGCAAATATGCTATTAAGTTTTTCTTAATTAGTATACAGGATCTGGGCCTACCCGTAAGTTTGGCGTGAACCAGCCTGTAGTCTTTGAGCCCTAATCCACAAACCTTATTGGCCATAGACCATGGTTCTTGGATTAGGGCGATGTCTTCTCCTCTGTTTATCAGCCGGAGAAGTAGTGCAGCCGATGCTGCCTTAGAGTGGTGGAGATTTATTTGGATTACTCGGACCATGGTCTGTTTCATCCTCCTTCCTCTCTACCATCGTTGTGTCCAGGCTATCATCCTCCTGATCAGCCTCATCTAGGAGTTGAGATTCCCTCAGCAGCATACCAAAGACAGATACTATGTCCGATCCAGTGGAAGATAGAGAGCTAACTCTGGATCGGCTATGGATCTGTGTTGAGGATGCTGTGAGGTTATCACCTTCCTTTTCTTCTTCTTCCTCCGATCCGCCCATGTGTTCGTCTTGTGGCTTATCCCCCTGAGGGGCATTGTCACCAGACTCCATGGGGCGGTTATCCTTTTTATATACTTTCAGGATGATATGTTCAAACCCAAAGGCCACCGCACCATTGGATTTTGCTAGGTGCTCCAGGGATTCCTGGTTGACTATGATAGTCGCACAGCGAGATCCATGGCGCTCCTCTATCTTTGCAATCTTCCAATTGTGCGTTGGTAGCTTTGGATTGCATATTTGTATCATCCTGAGTACCTTTTCTGGCTCCTTTGGAGTTACAGGTATCCAGGAGCGTGTTCTTGGTCTGCTGGGTATGGCGTCCTTGGGCACTAATTCTAATTTGGCGCCCTTCCAGATTTCACCTACCCTAGCTAAGGCGATGGAGAAGAGATCCAGGGCTCTCTTGTCGGCACACGTTACTAATTTCACGTGTCCTTGGTGCCAGCCACTCATCTGGTAAACTGGAGCCGGTCCCGGATTCTCCTCCATTACGTCTAGAAAGACGTCCGCAAGGACGTCTGCTACGAGTCTCCAGTTTGACGGTGTAATACTGCCGTCTGGATCGGAGCGATCTACAACCGCCATCTCGATGCTATCTTTTAACACCTCACTATATAAGATATTGGTGCGATGCGAGCTGCGTTGTTTTTTGGCGCCTGGTGCGTCGCCTTCAGAAGATCGTTGTCGTTTGACAGCCGTCTCTGTGGCCGACGTTTTGTCAAGTTCTTCGAGCCTTTCTTTGGCCCAGGCCAGTGATTGTACTTCGCGCTGCGTGCGGTTATCTATTGGGATCTTGGAGATCCTGTCTAGAACCCGCTTAGCGCTCAATCGCTCCCTGTACCGCTGCTTCGATTCTTTTACTTTTGGTGCCGTGTCAACCTTTGCATTACCAAGGCCACTCTTGCTGGACGAAGGTCCGGCTTTTGGAGCAACCTTGCTTTTGGAAAGGCCGACGCTTTTGGCTTGTTGTTGCTTGTAGTCTTTTGAGGTACTGGGTTCTTGGTCTGCTTTAGCATCAACCAAGTCTTTTCCCTCTTTTTTGGAGACGGGCGTCGGCTTAACACCCGTACGCGGATTTTTACGAGTTCCGTTCTCGTCCTCCTTAGTGGAGGTGTTTTTCAAATTATCCTTTTTATTTTTATTAATTTCATTCATATTTTGGTCCCACGAGTTGCGGATAAGGGGAAGGTCCACCTGAGCAGGGATCCGCTGTGCCCAGGTAAGGCTGGTTAATCCTGGAGGTCGCCCGGTATCCAGGATACTCCGTTAGCGACTGGGATATTTTTGATGGGCCCCCAGCCAGGCTGACTATCGGCACGGGTCGTGTAACACCTTAGTCCAGCCCATACCTCTATCCTATGGCGAGAGCCATAATTCATCCGACCTTACGATCAAATGAGTATAGACTCCCCCCTTGGCTGGTGGACACCCCATCGGGCAACCACCATTACCAGCCGACACCCACGTGGAGGGTTTGGTAGAGGATTTTTGTTGTTAAACGTTCTACCAAAATCATGCGATATAGAAGTTACTTCCTTTAGTATGGATAGTCGCCTTCCTTGTTTACTACCCCCATGTAATTTTCTTGATCATGATAACAAATTTCTCAGATGGTTTATGAAGTTTATGCCTGATCAACAGAAAATTGCCAGCTTATTTGTCTTCAATTAACCGTCGACTGAGATGATGGGATTCACAGCCTATGAGTAGTAGTTGGACTTGATAAGCTGACTACCTTCAATCTAATGTTACACGCTTTAAATAACTTAACTTCAGTTAATTTTATCGCGTCCTATTTTAATGTTCTTTACTCTTGTACATACATGCTTTGTTGAGGATAATATGTATGACTAAGGGTGAATTATTGAAGTCGCCGTAGTCTAGTAGGTAGTGTGTTGGCTTATCAGACGAAAGGCCCGAGTTCAAATCCCAGGTCAGACATCAAAACGAAAATATAAAAATATTTCTTCGGCGACTTCCTCTCAGCAGATTTCTGGCAAAAGCTCTGAGAGTAAATAAAATTGCCATGAAAAGGTTCTCCAAAATCTGTCGTTCGGAGTCGACTTTAAACTGTAGGTCCCGCCACTCATGTATAAAATTAACGCACACAACACGAGTGGTGTGAGAAGCTAGGACGTTGTACAATGGGTCAATTCGACCTCCGGGTACTGTACTTGTCACAATGGACAAGTACACGTCCTCTAACCTAACCTAACCTAAGGGTGAATTCACTTGTCAGTCTTATTGGATACCGAAAAGCCTTTTAATGTGATCCTCTTCTATTGAGGATTCGCTGAGGGATATGAACGCTTTATTCATTTGCTGAATAATCGACCGACCCTGTTAGTCTGTAGTCATTAAGCTTGCAACCAGGTGCACACCTCAGGGAGAAGACCTTGCCCTCCTCCTTCGTTTTTGTTTTGACCTTAAATGTTGTTCTAAGGAGCCTTGTGGATAATGGTGTTAAGGTTGTGTCTTATTCTGTCTAATGATGTTGTTACATGAAGACTTTTATTGTCTTCTAAAGCCACACTTCCTCATTCTCTAGACAATTAGCTGGAAAACGCCTGTCGAGGAAAACATAAAGGGTCTGAATGTTTTGTACCAGTGTTGCAACATCATAGGAAATTCCCTCCTAGGGCCTTTGATTGGATCTATGCTTTCAGCTGATGGTCTTGAGTAAGATACAATGGTTTACACCTTTGGGTGTTGCTCTTGACACTCTCTGTCTTACTTCTCTTGACTTGGAATCGAGCTTGAAAACAGCCCCCAGCGGTCAGAACTTATAATCCAACTCACTGAATATACGTTTTCCCAGGCTGAGTTTATCTCTGGTTTTTTCATTCCAGATGGGAACTCGGAACTTCACTGATAATCTATTTACCTACCTAACACAAAAACGCCTTTTGAGTCGTAATATTGTGTATCACTAAGACCCATCCTCCAATTTAAGATAATAAAAAAACAATGTTGATGAACAAAATTCATTTCAAAAAATAATTGAACCATCATGAAACGTTATGTTAAGAATGGAGATGAAAGGACATGATTCTTTATAAATTTAAAAATATGTTCAGTTTTTAGCAACATTTTCATTAACACAAACTTTAATTTACTAACTAATTAACATTTCTATCTACAAAAATATGTTCAAAATACCTTTAATCGTCATTTACATCCATTGCATCACTTGTATAACCACCAATTTGAATTTCATTTTGTGTGCCTTTACCACGAAAATCTGTTAAAAGTGCCGGATCAATTAAATTTAAATTTGCATAGACATACTGATAATCGAATTGAGGCATTTCTTTGGCATCTGATTTAATGGAACGCAAACCAATGTGAGGCCTTAAGAAACTATCGGCCAAAGGAAACCATTTCAAAAGAATTTCCGGTTTTTCTCCCTTCTCGTTGGCCTCCAATAAACGCTTGCGCTGTTGCATATAAGTAATGCGAAATATTTTAATTTTTTTCGCCACATAAGAGGCGGTCAAACCATGACCCATACAGGCAGCAATGTCTTCAATGGCAGCATTGCGTAAGGGCCTTGAGCGATAATCGGCATCATTTAAATCCCATAAACATCTATGGACTCCATAAAGTCTTAGAAATTTAACAGAATGCTTAAGAGACCATTTGCCTTCTAACAAGTCATCCTCTAAACCAGGCCAAATAAATTTACTTGAACTTGAATCATCATTCTCTTTGGGAAATGAGGAATTTGTATTGGACTCTTGGGAAATATCATCATTGTTATTATTGTGAAACAAAGATTCCATGGCTTCATTCATATTTGACATTGGAGCTACAGAAGGTATGGGATTTTGCAAAAATCTGTTTTCATACTCTTCATCGTCACTGCTTTCCAGTTGTTGACGTTCTGGTAAAAACATTGATTCCATAAGAACGTTTTCTCTATTTTCTGTTAAATAATTTGTATTCTTTTCTTGCTTCATTTTTTCAAATAGTTGTTCTGCTTCGGGCCACCACTTATATTGCGGTTGGTAAACGCTATTTTCTAACATTTTCTGTTTTTCCTGTTCGTACGTCTGTTTAAGTATATGCCAACGTTTTTCAATGCTATTATAAGAATACTTCATTTCCCTGGATATGGCTTGTAAAGCATATTGTTGTAGTAATTCTAAAGAGTCCCTAGAATTTTCCCATAAAACGGAATGATTTTGTAGCAGTTGCAAAAACTTATAAGTGTCTTGCAAACACCAACCGGATGTTTTAAATTCTAAATGCCTCCTCCCTTGTTCAGTTTTATTTTCTTGATTGGTTTCTTTACGTTTCTTCTTTACATCAGTTTTAATTGTTTGTAACGTATCGTGTGTTTCAATATCTTCGTCATTTGAGGATTCATTACCTTCCTCAGGCTCCCAAGCTGCAATTGTAGACTGAGTATCATCATCCGTATAGATAGCCGCCTTAGTTTGAATGAGACTATCTTCGTTATCTTTAAAGTCTAGAGAATTTTCTTCACTATAGTCTTGATCCAGCGGCACCAAAGATTCAGGATTGATGGTGAAAACTATTGTATCTTCCAAATCAGAATCGGAATTAGAAGGATCCTGAAAATTATGATAGAATGAAAAAAGCGATTTCATCAATGTATTTATGGGTTAAGATGATAGGAAAATTACATAAATTTTCGAAATAGGGGGCCTTTTTATCGAATTATAAAGGGCCCTGTCCAAGTAACATTCGCGACATATCCTCCTCTGATCCTTCTTCCGATGAGACCATAAGGGTAGGAGGCTGACGGATTTGTACCAACTACTACATTAACCCCAGGACTCTATCCGTAATGAGTATCCTTAACCCAGACACATGTATAATTCTTTTTTTTTTTCTGCTGTATAATACAACTGGAGGTCTTTTTACCGGGTAACAACTTGTTGAAAAATCATAGGTTTCATATCAAAGTACGATATGATATTTAAAATTTTGAAAATTTTTTTGAAATAAATCCTTATTTCCTTACCTCATCTTTTTGACCCTTCTTTGGCACTTTCCTCAAAAAAGCATCAGCCAAAGCGAACCACTTTAATTTGGTCCGAGCACCCAAACCCCGACGAATTCTTTGCTTTATGCGTTTCTTCTCATAACGATAAGTGGCTCTTAAAATGTTAAATTTTTGTGCCACCTGTTCCTTGGACATGCCATTGTTCAAAGCAGCCGTTACATCGACAAGGGCAGCATGACGCATTTTACGATTGCGATTGTCTTTGCAAGTGACATCCCAAAGGCAGCGATGAGCACCATATAAACGCAACAAACGCATTAACTGCGACAAAGGCCACTTTTCCACATAGAATTCAGGATTAACTAAATAAGTGGGTTTAATTTCATCGGGTATCTTAACACCAGTGGGCTGTAAAAGCAAAAAACGGAAACAGAAAATAATTTTCAATTCTTTGTAACGGCAGCCATTTAATTTGCCGCCATTTTCTATACCTTTGATTGTGTACCAAATATTTTCTCATTTTCTTCTTCATCTCGTACATTCCACAAACGTTTATTACCTTCAAAGGAGTACGAAACCATTTTCTTTGTGCAATTAATGGAAATTTTCTTAATGTTGTGCGTTAATTTTTGTATTTAAACGTTAATAAAAATCCAACTTTATCTCTTCACTTAAGCAAACAATGATAATTGGAATGCAAAACCAACAGAAAATGCCGACAGTATACAGCTGTTAATAAAAATAGAGATGCCAGATGGTAAAAAAAAAAGTTAATCTCTACAAAGAAGTACTTTTTCTTACTGGAATGAAAAGGTACTATTGTGTAGAACAGCTGGCAACGATCAGTGTTACCATGTAGCTATTTGAATACAATATGTTATTTCAAAGCGTTTTTCAAAAATAGTTATTAAAAGCTTATTAATTTACATTGAAGGCTAAATGAAAGCTAAAGGGATTTGTTTTATTTGAATAAAACCAGTGACCATGGTTAACAGACTCTAAAACGAATGAGTGGATACTGGTTCTTTGAATTTCCCGTCAGAAAACCTATCAAAATTCTCCTAGATTACCTCCCCTGAGCAATAAAATTCTAGGAATTCTGCATTCTTTCTTGTACCGCCATAAAGAGTCCTCTCTGTGTCATGTCCCTTGATCGATTAAACCGATTATAGTTTGTTTGCTCACTTGTAATGATTTATTATAAGTACTGGCAACTCTGACATATATTCCTATTGTGTGTGAGAGAGTCTAATGAGAACAATACTAAAAGAACTGTCAAAAATTTCTGGTTACAAGAGAAAACAAAAGATTTTTTTTAACAAGAAGTGAAAATTTTTGTTGCTGTTTAAAAAAAAGACATAAAAAAATTATATATAAATAAATAATAAAAATAACATTTAAAAAGTATTAAGAAAAAGTTTAAAATAAAAACAAAGAAAACTATGATGAGGAAATAACAATTAAACAGAACGCAACACTCATGAAAAAATCCACAAAGAAAAAGGCGTCGGATTGTGAACAGCAGAAGAAGAAAAAGAAAAAGGTTGACGAAGACGACGACGACGACGAGGAGGACAACTTTTGTAATTATAAAAAGAATTATAACAAGAAAAACGCCAACGTTTCTTTGAAACTGGAGCTGTTAAGTAAAAGAATTAAGAACCATACATTTTAGAACTTCCCCAAAAACACAATGGAAAATTTGGCCAAATTTCCAGCCTCCACAGAGGCAGGTGTTTGTAAAAGTGATATTTTAACAAAAGGCTGTGCTGCAGCCGGGGGCGCTGAAACAGGTAGTGGTGACCCAGCAGCATTGGGTGTTAAGGCAACACCTACGGTTTCGGCTCACACGTCCTCGTGGCTGGCCGCTTTACATGTCAACAACAATAACAATGCGGAGAAGACGTATGCCGTTAAAGAACAACAACTGCAACAACTGCACAAATGTAATAATGTTGTTAATCCTCTAAATACCTTCAACAACACTAGCACAACAAATGCTCCATGGCCCTGTGATAGCTGTGATACTTATCAAACGATTGGCGGCGTCACGTCAACATTAAATGCCTCTACTCTACTGCCAAGAGTAACATTAAATGAGGAAGACGAAGGAGGCGGCATTGGTGCTGGTGGTGGTGGTGGTGGTAGAGGTGTTAGCAGTGTCGGTGTTGGTATTTCTAATACCAATGAAAAGGTGGGGTTTGTAGTGTTCTTTTATTAAATTGAACAAATGTTTCAATTTAGCTTTTCATGCTTCTTCAAATGACTAATGAATTTTTAATCAGATTTTCACTATGGAAACGACCTTCTTTTAAGGATCTTTAGGAAAAGAATTGTTTTTAATTGTTGTAATTGTTACTAACAAAGCCCGTCTACTAGTATATGTAGAGTGCATTTGTATAGGAATTAGGAAATATAGGCTATGTTTACAGTTTGAAAAAAAAAAAAATCAAATTGAGTCATGCCGACCATATCATTGAAATCGATTTTTGCTAATAATATTTAAATTGAAGATTTTTAAATTCTATAGGAATGAATATCTTGTAAATACAATGAAAAAAGATAACTTAAGTCAAATAAGAACGATTTTCCAATTTAAAACCAATTAGAAAGTTATACTCGTCTATTTGAAGCCTGTTTTTATAAACAATATGATGCCAAGAGTTCGTAGACCAGTTTAAAAATCTTTTTTTAATTTCGTCTTTAGTCTTTTAAAAGCAAAAATTTCAAGAAGGATAACAAAAGAATCTGAATTAGTACACAAAGAATAGTCGTTAAACTCCTTTTAAAATCAAAATAATGATATTCAGTCAACAAATATCCTTTATGAACTCTTCAAACACCAGTTATTCACTCAAAATTTCTCCTTTTCTTCCAGCTTCCTTTATCATTTAACGGAGCTGCTTTAGCTTCGGCAGCTTCCAGTGATATTGATACAACGGCAACAGTAGTGGCAGCAGCTGCAGCGGCTGCAGCTTCCTTTCATCAAACAGAGACTGATTATGATGCTTACGATATGTGCGGTGCAGTATCTTTATCACCACCCCTACTAGAGGATCATTTTGCAATATCAGCTACTGGTGGGGCCGGTATTGGTGGCGGCCATTCGAATCGTACTTCCCTAAATAATTCCACCGAAAATCTTAGTTATATAAGTGATAATTTTTACGGTGATGATCTCATACTGCTAGAGGAAGACATTGATGTTGAGGCCGAAGAACTATCTCTCAATTCTGACGACTGCATCTATGCCTATCGCGGCGAAGGTGCCGATTTTGATTTATCCCTACCGCCTTTGGCTGGTGTGGGTGGTAATTTTGGTTCGCAACATGGCCATAATGCTGCCGATGAAGAGACTGATTTTCTAGAAATGGATTTTGAACCGGATCCTCTATCCGAACTGGAATACAATCAAGCCCAAACGGCTAATAAGAGTGGCGTCGATAAAATCGAAGAATATCTTATGCAAAGAGAATCCTGCCATTTGGTTACGCCTACCCAAAGGCATCAATTGTTTTCATCGCCCATAGACGATTTGCCGCCAGCGCCTAAAGCTTTACAGGCCCAATCTTTATTGACGAAAAATTTTGCACGTATTACTTTACATTTGGATCAAATACAAAAAGACTACAACGACGATCTGAGCGATGAGGGTAGAGAGCGTTTAAATTCAGCTTTGGATTCAAGACCTTTGGAAGAGGAATTTGCCAGTGATGTTCTAACAACCGATACAAGTCATTCGCTGCCAAATACTTTACACGAACATTTTACCAATCGTTGTAATTCGGAATCAGCTGTGGTTACCAATATTAAGGACAACACTTTAAATACTCCTTTGCAAACTTTAACCCATAAATCACCTTCAAAAATAACTGGAGCTAAACCTAAACGCTTGTCAACATTTTCCTCAACTTCCTCAACATCTTCGAAAAATTCCTCAAAATCGCGTAATTCTTTAAGGTCGGCTTTTCCAACCACTAACCTAGGCAACAACTCCAGTTTCGATGAGCGCAGTGTTAGCTGTTCCGAATTTCGTACTGAACGTGATCTTACAGCACCCGGAAATATTAACAATTCCAAACCCTGCTTGCTAGCCTCCGCTCCTCATACAGCACCCTCAACTGCTGCTATTTTAAATACAACGGATTTCAATACGTTTTCCGATGAAACTTGTTTGGATTGTTTGGAAAAAGAGTTTCTAGCCAATACCATAGGCAAAGCGTTAGATCCACAGGGTTGTTTAAAATGTCGCAAACGTTTGGGTCATTTGTCACTCTACAATACGCCACGTTCAACCGCGTCTGAACACTCGAGATATCGCAGAAGTGCTTCACCAACCACTACATTCTTTTTTAGCGATCAACCATCACCAACTTCTAGGCTGTTTTCATGTGAATTTCTGAATTCACAGGCTCGCAAAAGGCAAGAATGGGAAAGTTATGTGCAAGAGCAAAAGGAAAGTGACTTTACAGCGTCCGTTAAAGCTGCACCAGCAGGTGGCGGTTCAACTATTGAAACGCCAGCAACCGTAACGAAAGCAACGAAACCCCAGGTTAAACCGATAGTGGTGGATATTAAGAACTTAAACCAAAGTTTAAAGAATCTAGAAACGAAGGTAAATTTGTTATTTCTAACTTAGTTTCAAGAGAATTTTTTTAACGCAATTTTTTAAAAAGAAATTGAAATTTTTCCAGTGGGTTGGGAAAAAAAATATTATCACCAACTTGGGTATAATAGAAGTACTTAAGCTGCTGAACAATAATTGTGTCCTAAACAAATTGAGGCAAGCAATATAGACTGTTTAAAATAGATTTATTTATCATTAAGCCGATGGATTAAAGCTTTATCACTTCCTAATTGGTTAAAACTTCAAATGAACTCATAAAGATCTTTAGATTGGACAGTCTATAAAAAGGGTGCTACACATGAGCCTTCCCTTTTCACAGGACCATTCTCTTTCGTAGCATAGCCCATGCAAGTTCCATAAATCATTTGTTTTGTACTGGATTCTAAGCTCGTATTCCATCTTCAATTTAGGCAAAGGCTAATAATCAAAGTCGCTACTAAATTAGCCTTAAAAATTCAGGCCAAAGCCAAGAAGAACGAATCGTCATCCAATTTGGTGATGCTCAGTATATTCAATCAGATTAGATATCGTGCAGATTTTCCTCATCTCTAACCTTTCATTAATACATAAAGTTATAGGGGATTATTATGAAAACTAGATGGTGAATTTATAGTTAAAAGAGATAAAACGAAGACAATTATTTTTAGGTAAATAGAGCTTATATCCTGGCCAAAATGGTCCATTAGTAGCCACTCGAGTAGGTAGTGTTAGACGTGAGGCCACGGTTCAAATCCCTGGTCAGACATCTCCAACTAAACGAAATATGAAAAAATATTTGTTCGGTGGCTTCCTCTCAGCAGATTGCTGGCAAAAACTCTGTAAGCAAATAAAATTGCCATGAAAAGCTCCTCAAAAATCTGCTGTTCGGAGTCGACTTTAAACTGTAGGTCCCGCTACTTATGAATAAAATTAACACACACATGATGTTAAAAGCTAGGTCGTCATTCTGACTGAAGGTTTGTAATGACCAATTATGTATGTATGTACATTTATTAAGTTTAGCAGTAAGAAATTTAGACCTTTATAGTAGCCAATAAATTGAAGGGCTCTGCACAGTCGGGAGCTACATCAATGGCATTAACAATAAAACATCAACTACTCAACTTTCAATTAATTAATTTTTAAACTTTTCTTTCAGTTACTGAAAAACATAAAACCTCCTGATCCATGTTCGGTAACAGTGTCCACTTTGAATCTTACCGAGACGTGTCTTGTGCAGGCTTTGGTAACTATATAATCTATTACTGTGTCTATAACATACCGTGTATATACAAACTTTTTTCTTTTTATTTATTTCAGGACAAATTACAAGTCACTTACAATCAAGAGATTTTGAAGGATTATTTCCAAAAATACAATACAAATTATTTTAACAGTTCCTCGACAAATGTTTCAAAAACTTTAAAAGAATTTCAAAATCTTAAAGATTTTCTCATGTATGTCTCCAAGAGACAGGGAAATTATTTGAAATTACAGAAAATGATAGACAAGGCAACTCAGAAACAAGTTATAGTGCAATTCAAAAAGGTAAGCTAATAAGAAAGAGAAAGATATGTAGTGTTAGAACTAATCTTATAACAAATCTAAATGCAATACAAAGATAGGCGAGAATACTAATCACTATACTAACGAGGAAAACTTATTAATTGCCATGAGATTTTCATTGTTTTGCGGAATTATCTAATAAAATTGCTAAAGGTATTAAAGTTATGATACAAATAAACTGCTGTACGTAGTGTACACATATTTACCTACAGTAAGGCGGCCATTAGATCCCTAGAGAAAGTGTACATCACATGTAAAATTGTCCAAGAATGCTGGGAGTCTCTAAAGGAGACAGTTATCCTGTCTTACCTGGGTACCTGAAAACTGAAACATTGATGGTAATAACAAAGCTGACATGCTAGCAAAGACTGGCTCAACAGGAATTTCGAATTAATTCATGTGTCAGAATGATATTCCCTTATAGAAAAGTAAGGCAAATGCTCTCAAGGAAACTGTAATAAACCTATTCGCTATAGACATATGCGGAAAAAGATTTACGTTGAATCAACCAGATTCATAGCAGTTAAAACGGGGCACTGGCATCTGGATACACAATTCCAGAGGTTTAAAAGAGCTCACAACGGCTTCTACAGAAGCTATAATGTCAGCTAATTCTTAATATGTTTCCCCAGATGAATAACTAAATGTTTCATTTTATTACGATTTGTTATAAGAGCCTTGTCCCTCTATATTTAGCGTGTTTTTAATGTTTTCTTCTTTCCAATTTTTATTTTCTAGGACTCTACTATAACCGAACAGGAAATGGTTACTGTTAGAGTTGCTGATATATTATATTATTGGTCTCAACATAAAAATTTAGAAATCCTTAAGGAAATGGATAAACGCTATCAGGACTCCAATATTTTAGGTAAACTTTTCCTTTATACATTCACTCAAGCTTTAACATTAATTAATTCCTTTTTGTTTTATTTTTTTACAGGCAAAATTGCAAATATTGTAAGACAGGCTCATTTGCGTTCTTCATGTTCATCTCGACGACCACTACCAGAATTTATTTCCATACCACAGTATTATCCCAGTGGTTCATTGACATTGACTAAACCATGTTAAACCCAAAAAACCAATCAACAATCCATTTTAAACCATTATTGTAACCCCCCCATACGTTTATACAAACAACCAACATACCAGTAGTAAATATAGTACACAGCTTTAGGAAACTTCATATTCATTAAACAATTAACAATTAATTAAAAAAAAAAACAAAAAATTAAAAAACAAAAGGAAACGTAACGAAATTAATAAAATATGGATAATGAACGTAACGAAAAGTAACACTTTTTTGTAGCACAATTTTCAAATGTAATGTGTGTCTCTGTAATAAATTTTATGTGTGTTGTAACCAACAAATGGTTAAAAACAAAAGAAGAAATTAAGAAAAAGTCAAATTCATGTTGTATCTCTACAGAAACGAATCGAATCGAAAATAACATTTAGTACTACAACTTTTTATAGCTTATTATGATAAAGAAGAAGAAAAAACAAAATAAAATAAATATTATATTATTATTAAAACAATATTATTATAATGAAACAACAAATAAAACATAAATATTTAATATTTTTAAGTAGCCTGGTATGCTTTAAACAGAACAAACATACGAAAAACAAAATAACAACAACAACCAACAACTTTCTATATAATATGTGTGAATGTTAATTATTTGTATAAAACAAAAATTAAAACATAAAAAGAAAACAAAAACAAAAAAAAGACAAAATGAAAACGATCATGTAAAACACAATCTGCTGGGTGTTTAATTTTAATTTTGTTTTCAGCTGTTGCTGTCATAACTTTTAACTTTTGTTGCCTTATTTCAGCAATACTGCAAAGAAATGTTGTCTAATAAAATAAGAGAACTTGTTTTTGACACTCGTGGTCAGTTAGCCAACGAAACATAAGGCATTATATAGAGAATACATCCCCTCGAATTACTTTTTTAGCATTTTTTTTCTTAATATTCCACTTTGTAACAATGCCTATGCAAGATTTTCCAATTACTCTCATTAGTGTATACATGTTTATGTGGGCTTAAATATGTGTATAGCCAAAGCAACAGAGATCATTGGAGCCATTGAGTTCTTCCTAGAATGGAGAAATACTTAAAGAAGAAGGAACGAATTAGAGAGAGAGATAGAGAGTAAAAGAATTGTGTTGAAAACAAAAAAGATGGATTAGGTACGCTCAATACTATTGTATACTATAGAATCTCGGCTCTTAAACCCTCAAAGAAACCCTTTCCTAGGATATTCAATTTTCTCTTTTAAAGGGTCGCTCTGTTACAGAGAAGCTGATTTATTGTTTCCAGCTTCTCATCTCCACTACACAGATCTGTCTCCAATCCCTGTTACCAGTTTCAATCTGTGCATTCACTGTCAATAGGCGATCAAATGTTCCTTGCTAAGTATAGTCGCTAAGGAAGATTAGGACCAACAATCATGTTAAAAACCAACCTTGCAAGTGCTCCAGTCTTCCCGTTCCCAGTAATACGATCTTACACAAAGCCGTTCATTCAATTGTAGAACTGCCGGTAAACAGGTTTATCTAAAGCAAGTGGCTCAATTAGAAGTTTTAAAATGAATGTGGGTTGTATCTATTACGACAGATAAAGAATAAAAATATCCATAAGACGTTGAAAGAACTGTTCTATAAGAAAAGAATTTTAAAGAGCCTTCAACGATTATAAGAAGTAAGGCAACCAATTTTTATGGGTAGAATACGGACATAAGCGCTAAGTTCTATTATTTATTTTATTCTAGCTCATATTGGGCATTTCGATTCAAACATACAATGGAATGTCCTTTACCATACCAATCTAACGAGATTCTAAAAAATACTTTGTTTTCGTAATTTTAAATTTTCTTTTTATTTATTTATATAAAATACAAAACAAAAAAAAATTACCTTAATTTATGAATTTGTTTATTCCTAACATTATTTGTTTATTAACAATATTTCGCAAGCACACAGAACCTAATAACGTTGACGACCACCACCCGAATAACTGCCCGGTGGCGGAGGTTGATAGTAACCACCACCACCACCTCTACCCGGTGGCAGAGGATTAGCATCAACACCCGGTGGAGGTGGTGGTGGAGCTCCACCACCCATATTTACACCCGGTGGAATTGGTGGTGGTGCACTGGCATAGTGTGATGGACCGCCATAGGGTGGCAGGGCACCATAAGGCATCATAGGCGGTGGCGGTAGTGGTGGAGGTATAACAGTAGGTCCTGAATTAGTACCCGGAACAGTGGGCACCGACGGATGTACATAGCCACCGCCAGGAGGTGGTGGTGGCGCTACAGGTGGATACATTGCATGAATAGGATGTGCAGGCATGCCTTGGGGCGCCGAATACATATGATGGGCGGCCGGATGATGATGAGTGTGATGGTAACCACCTGTTACCGCACCAGCACTATGTGGGGGAGCAGCACTATGATCTATAGGAGCTGGAGCCGGTACAGTAGTTGCAGTTGCCGGTCCTGATGAAATAGTTTTTATACTTTGTATATTATTAGGCTCACCACCTACAGTTACTGCAGAATTTGAGTTGGCAGTAGATGCAATTGCTTTTGATTTACCGGCCGGTGATCCCGAATGATTAACAACTGGCAATGTTTTCATAGGCGTTGGACTATCGGCTCTACTGGGCGGCTTTTGAGGTGGACTATTACTTTCGGTGTTGTCTTTGGAATTCGATTGATATAAATCTAAAACCTGATGACATATATCCTCCAAAATATCCATTGTCACATCGGATACAAACATATCCCACCAGCGTGTGTGTTGCGGTTGTCTACCTATCCAATCGACCACGGTAAACTTACTTAGCTTCGAAGCCAAGTGTATTAGGGCCACCGCAATTATCTCGGGTTCCCATTGTAGACAAACAACAGTACTTAGGGAGTCATTAACAAAATTCCAAGCCATTTGTACCATTTTCTGTAGTTTCTGTTGGTCACCTTTAAAGCATTTGGCATAGCGCAGCAGAAAGGAATATGGATGTTCGACTTGTAAATCAAATTTGATAGTTTGCAAGAGAATACGTTCCAATGTGATGACTTCCTGTTGAGGAATAAAGAGAATGATTACTTTAACGAATTTACATCCTTTATTAATAAAATCAACCATCAAATGCTAAATGTTTTTGCCAAGGCATTCATGAATTTTTTTTCCTAATTATCTAGGATTTATTTTGATTTAAGTTTCAATTCAAGATCTTTGGAACGTAAACATTATACGTTCTGCTGTATTAAAATAAAATGCTTTTAATATCTCTTACCTCCTTCGGTTCCTTGCCAAACGAATAGAAATGATTGTCCGTTAACAACTGTCTGGCTATCATGATTATATCACGACATTTCTTTGGTGTTTCCTCTACTTTCCCCGCCAACAGTAGACAACAGCATGCAGTCACATAACGCGGAAACTGTTTAAACGATTGAAACATATAGAATCTGTGAAAATACACCACGCCCGTAGCCATAGTGTTATGGCCCAGACCCATTTGGGTACCACACGTCATAATAAAACGGGCTCCCTCTTTACGATAACGCCTCTCAGTCTCCAGTGGTAGGCCATCACGCACTGAGGGTGTATCACGCAATTCGTTTTTATCATAATACCAACAGGGCATTGCGAATGTAATTTTAATTATTAAATGCAATGGTTATTCCACTTTTATTTTCTTTGCTACAAAAAAAATATTTTTGTTTACAAATTGTTGTTGTCGTTTCTTCTATATTTTGACAACCACTGCCTTGGGTGTCTCACAGTACGACAGATAATGTTACACGTTTCTGTTTTGATGGTAGAGAGTTTCATAAGCAAAGTTTTACTAATTTAAAGCATTTATTTTGTTAATTAGCAACTTAATAACTTTATTTAATTAATTGTTATTGTATTTTATAATAATTTAATGGAATTTCTATGAATATTTGTAAGTTTTTGTGCAGAAATGCCGTACTTGTATTTTTCTTTGCTTTTTCTTCTGCTAAACTGTCAAAGCACTCTATTGTGAATGATATTGTTTGAGAATTAAAAACAGATGTTTAATAATCACAGGGTTATTTCCAAAGAAAACGTTAATGATTTAAGGAAACGTTACCGTATACACAATTAACGTTTAACTACGATAGCAAGTGTTAAGAAGCCTGCTACTAATGCCAAAAAACATATTACGAGGATTACCCGAAAAGAAACATAAAGATCCTGGGGGAGGGGGTGACAGTGTTAAAGAGGAACGGAGGAAGAAAATGTAACAAAAATAGAGAGCAAACAGACCTATCTCACCAAGCAACCCCTAAATCCTAAAGGAGGCGAATTCTTCAAGGTCATTCAAGAAACAAAGCACCAGACTCTTGAGTCTCTTAGTTTATGCGCAATATGGTAAAGACGGGGATTATACTCGGCATAACATTGTCTAGCAGCCTCTTACTCTCCCAGACTAGATGTAACTTACAGATATGACCTCTAAAGCCTTCAGTGTTGCATGATTATCTACATAAAGTTCAGTTGAGGTGGTATTATCTTACAACTAATAGTTTAATTATTTATAGTATTCCTCTAGCCTATCTAAAGTCAAAAAAAAAGTTTAGTCGCAGGTCAGTATGAACATGAACTACGCTTATAATTAAAGTTTTCTTTTATGTTTTTACAGTTTTTAGACTCTGGTTGAATATTTTAATACTCAAACACTGCCTTACGATTATTTGACACAACCTACTGTGAATGATTGAAATGTCAGTAGAAAGTGAAGTAACGGTTAGAATTTTTGAAAAACAAATATATTTTCATTTATTTATGTGTATAAAAACTGTTTATTAAATGCGAATTAATAAATTATATATTTGTTATTCCATTACCACTCTACTGATTAGTGTTTTCGTCTATAGTCTCATTTATAGCAATATACAGAATATGAAAAAATTGGAAAGATTAAGAGAAGAGGTAGACGACATAGCGGTGGGTTTTTAAGCATTTAAAAGCTATTTAAAGTTTTAAATTAAAAAAACAAATTTTAGCAAATGATGTTGCAAACTCCCCAGCAAGGCAAAACAGAGCCTAAATATTTGACGGAGTTAATAGACAATTTTATAAAGAAACGATTGGCTGGCATATGGGATGATTTGTATTCGATTAAAAAACAATTGAAAGGACGTGACTGTGCTGCTAGCATAGCTGCAGCCATAAAGTCCACTCCGAAAAATGATGGCACGGTGGCGCAAGCGGAGGAAAGAGTAAATTATGCATCGGAAGATATGGGTGCCAAAGTAATCGATGTTAAAGCTGAACCAATATGTCCACCTAATTTTTTGAAATCTTGGTTAGGTATGGAATTCGCCACAAATCCACCCATTTATATGCTAAGCAAAAATATGGAACCAGGACGATGTTTTGGTTTTAAAAATAGTAAAGCCGAGGTCATTATACAATTAGCTAATGAGGTGTGTTAACTTGATCAAATTTATATATTCATATAATAAAATTTGTAATTACCAACAGGTTTTAATAGACCAAATTACTGTACAGCATATAACGAAAAATCAATCACCCTTGGGTGATACGACATCAGCTCCCAAAGATTTTCAAGTGTATGTAAGTGCTTAATAATATATGTATATGTACATTGTACATACGTAACAAAATTTCTTATTAACCTGTACTTTTCTAAGGGTTTACAAGGAAAGGAGGAATCCCTATTGGGTTCATTTAAATTTGTATGTCATATACCTTTGCAAAATTTTAAAGTGCGTACCAATCAAAAATTTCGCAATTTAAAATTCCAATTTGAATCGAATCATGGCCATCCGGAATATACTTGTGTCTACAGGTGAATATATTATTATTAAAAATTTTAAATAATATTTCATTTTAAAATATTTCCATTCATTTACAGAATCGCTGTTTATGGAAAATTATAAAAAAATCTATTTTCTCTTAATTTATTTGTATTTATGTATGTTAAGAAATTGTGTATTATTTTTTTATAAATTTCATCTTACACTCATCATATGTATATGTTTTGCTGTTATTACGTATTTTCAATGACTAATAAGTATTTAAATAAATTATTTATTTATATTAAAACCATACAAACAGATTGTTTTTTTTTTCACGACCACAGCTGTTTTCCATTGTGTATTTTTTTATAAGAGACCGACCGTTACTTTTGTACAACAATGCAATACAATAATAAAAGAATAAGAACGAGAGAGAGACAGAGAGAGATAAAAATAAATCAAATCCCGATATTAAAGAAAACGTTAAACTTTTTCAAAGTCGCCAAGTCATAATGACCGTTAACTTCTATTTCAAAATCTCTAAAAAGTTAACTGAAATAGAGTAAGAGAATGTTTATTATTTACGAAAGAGAGAGAGAGAGAAAGAGTGATATTAGCTTATGGTTGCCATATTTTTAAATTCAATAAATTGAAATTTCCTCGTAAAGAAGCACTTTTTTGTTAAATCTTTCTTATTAAAACAAAATGACTATTGAATGCGTTATAAAAAGCACTTAAATTACTTTTTTCTGATTCTTGTAGTTCTTTCCTTGATGCGTTTCATATTTGGCAGCCGCTTGCCACACGATTTTTTCTGCATGAGGTATTGCACAGGTCATAAATGACATGTGGCGACGTTATATAATACTTTAGTGTAATCATTTAGGTACTCCTTGGTACTATAGTATCATATATATGGTGGATATTCAGCTGGGTGATCAACAATTATTTTATTCATCATGGATGATGTCTCTCTGGTTTCAGCACACAGAGAGGTTGCCTTTCTTAGGTATCCCTAAAGGGAACCAGATGCTTTACATTTTAAATTCTATCATTTATTAAATATTTAACATATTAAACTCTTCATTTCTCATTATTACTTTTTCAAGCGTTTTTCTTCAAAAAGAACATCTGGCAGCACTTATGTTTAAACATAAAAATGTTCTATTCTTTTGTTTATTAAATTTAGCTAAACAATATACAAAGATTTACTCAACCCTTTTATATGTATATGAATGTATACATTCATATGTATCTCAACAATAATATATTGTTGTTGTTGGTGGATTAATATATGTTTATATTTTTCAAAGAAAATCAAAAATAATACAGTAAAAACATTTATTTTTTGTTGTTGTTTTTGTTTTTATTACTATAAGAAATTACGCTTATACAACTACTGATGCAATTCATTAAGAAAAATCTTTCAAGAGAACCAGAGAAAGTCATAAACAAGAGGACGTTTGTTTATACTACGAAAAAAAAAAATTGACTGGAAAAAAACATACCTTTAGTTAAAATGGGTACTATTCTAAAGAGCGCAGTTACATTTTAACTCTGCTCGATAAAACAACTACAAAGCGGAAGAAATAAAAAGTGTAAAATAAGGAAAATTATATAAAACAAAAAAATTGCTATTATTTGTTGGTGATTTGCAAAAAGAAAGCGGCATTAAATTGAAGAAATTATTTAGATTGTAGTAAATAATTAAATATTTTCATAATTTATTCAAAATTTGAGGCATTATTTTAAAAGCAAAAAAAAATAATTTCGAAAAATTTGAGAATAAAGCTTTTCTAATTCGCGTAAGAAAAGAAAAAAAGCAACAAACAACAAGAAATACATAAACAACGTTAAAAACGCCAATAAAAAAGTGAGAGGAGAAAAGAAAGTCACTAAGTAATATAGCAAAGAAAATAGAGAAATAAGTAAGAAAAAGAGAGAGGAAAAAATTTACTACGCTTGTTGTAGTTGGTGTTGTGCTAAACTATATAGTACAAAAACAATATAAATAAATAACACGGGTTATAAACGTGTGTATACGGTGTTTTTCTCTTCTACAAACGAAATAACAACAATAGCAGCAGCAGCAACAACATTAATAACCACAACATTTATTGATTGTATCTTAAGAAGTTTAAAGCAGTGGAAAAAAAATAGTGAAAAAAGGGAAAGAGAAAAATAAAGAATAATAAGAAAATATAAAGAATAAATTAAAGTATTTGTAGTTGTTTGAAAAAATTAAAAATAAAAATACTTGAAATAAATGTATAATTAAATAATAAAAAGTAAAAAATATTTTTTATAAATAATTGCGAAACAAAAAATAAATTCGTTCAAAGTTTAATCGCTCATTGCAAGAGAGTTAAATAAAAATGGTACAAAAATTTCAATCTCCCGTAAGGGTTTATAAACATCCTTTCGAATTGGTTATGAAGGTAAGTGTGTTCGTTAATCACTGTCAAATTTCTTTCTATTTTTATATTGAAAGTGTGCTTTTTTTATTCCACTTTACACCTGTCTATACCTATCCCTTGGGAAATTTTTACAAAAAAAAAACAAACAAAAAAATTCTTCTTCTTGTTCTCCTATTAAATGTGGGTTTTTGATTTCTTATAGTGGTTGTTGCTGGCTGGCTGGCTGGTTGTGCCAGCTAGTGAGTGTATGTTGTCGTTTTAATTTTTCTTTTAATGTCTCCCTGCTGGGCAAGTTAGAGAATTTAACGGTTTTTTTTAATAGCTTTTACACACAAGTAAAGTTTTTAGTTTTGCTTCTAAATCAGCATTTTTCTTTAATTTTTTTTTAGGTTTTTTAGAAATTAAGTATTTGGGTTAGCAACTTAATACATAAAATAGGAAAATGTACACTTATTGGTTTTCTTATTGGAAATTGGAGTTTTGTTGTATGAGATAGCGTTAGAATCTAATTAGTCCTCTTACGGATTAAGTCAACATTTCTGAATGGCTTCTTGCTGGCGGATATCATGTAGTCTACATAGAATGTCATAAATTGTATCAACGGAGTCCGCTACTTTATGTGTTGGCGCACTTTTTTTTCTCTCTATGGTAGGTGGCAACCTTGTATACGATATCGTGGTGTATGACAGATATTTGCCGATAAAAAAAGATATTCATTGTTAACGACCAACACTGCTGTTTTGTCATACGGAATTTTATGCCAGTCAGCCTATAGATAGCTCTTCCAATCCGATTTTTTCTTTTCCTATGGATCCTCAAAAACATAGAAACGTGCTTTTTCTGGCATTTCCGCCGGTACTTTTCCGACGGCAGCCATAATGCTGCATTTCAGGAATATAATTCTCGATGGCTTGTTCCTGTACACAAGAGACGTGAAATCCTCACAAAAAATAGTTTAGAGAGTGCTCCAAAACGTGATTCCATTGCACAATATACAGATTATTAAAGATTACTACTTAGAAAATAACGGATTTTTTTAAACCTTACCTACACGTCTTATTAACACATTGCCTACCACGGCAATTTTCAGCAATCTGGCCAAAAATGACCATTTGATTTAGTTTAGGTTTAGTGAGTACGAGATAACTCGTAGTTGGCACCCTACGCATTGGCGGGGAACGCAATCTACGAGTTATCCTTTTTTTTATCTATTAACACGTTGACACGTTGACCCTAGAAGGGAACGCAATCTACGAGTTATCTCGTAGTTGGCAGTCAACGTGTTAATAGAAAAAAACTCAGTCACAATGAAGAATGAACAAGTCTCTCCACCTAATATAGGCAGTCAAACAAAGCTTACACCCAGATATACTATGTATGTATATATACCGGTCATAAAATCTCCTGTTGGTCTCCCCAAATATGCGCTTTACTCTAAAATCCCTAAACTTCATTAAATCATACAGAGCCCTCGCAACCTTCTCCTCTATGATAGGATGTTGTGGCAACCCCTGCAATATTTACTAGACGAAAGTATCATCTTATATTTATGAAATTCTTTTGATCCTATGAGAAGCATAGGGGCCTTAACAAATGAGCTTCTTTTCCATCTATCCAATGCAAGTGGATTCACTTCAATCAATAATTTATTTATCTGCCTATACTTCCAAGTCCTATTGGGCGTCCTTTTCAACGGCTGTACTGGGAATTTTAATTAATTGCAGTCCAGGTTCTATCGGACAGTGGTCTGCGGAGAATATGGTGGAACTATCTTCACTTCCATCTACGAATCTAGTTTTTAATTAAGGTCTGCGAGGTTTGGGCCAAAAGTTAAGTTTTTCTGATAGTATTTGCACAGAAAACCTAATGAATTTCTCTCAGTTAACAAAGATCTGATAAGATCACAATAAGTTTGGTTTAGTACTCCACGAAATGGGTCGGGAGTACCATACTAACCGCAGTTGCCTGTAGGCTTGTCGTAGCCTGTTAATGCGGTTCTCTATGTCTTACCTAGAGTTACATGTTGTTGTAAAAATCTTACCAGATAGCAAGATGATTGGAGATTTTCAATTTTCTTTCAAATTTCATTATGAAGTTGTTGGTATTTCCCGTGTAATGGCCATGGCATTGGTTCTGGGCATATTTTGTAAATTTTCGAAACTTTAGGTTAAGATTGGGCATTCTGTGACTTGGAGTTTATTCCAGTCATCCACTCCATTCGGAAAATCGGTTTTTAACTTTAAGCTTGTCGCCTACGGGCGGCTGTTATATTTATAAGACGTTATTAATTATTATTGTTATTAAAAGTAAATGCTTTTAAGAGAACGTGACTCTCAGGTATTTTTTTTCGACAGCCGAAGTGTTAAAGATCTAAATATTTGGTATTACGTATCGTCTAATAACTTGATCAATTGCAGTTTAACGCTTGCCACCGGTGGTACACGCCGCCCGATAAAGCAGTCTAGTGCGGGCCACCGGTGGTACGCGCCAGCGTGAACGTGTTAAGTAACTTCTCTGAAATATTATTCCCGATATAACACGATGGTCAGGTATGCATGGAAAAATAATTTCCTGAAATGTCTTGCATTCTTCCACATTATTTGAAATGTGGCAGAGATGTTGATGAGGCCTTTTAAGCCATCATAAGAGCCATCTAGATTCTCAATTATTTAGAATTCTTTAATACGAAATCGAAGCCAATCTTTTTTTTTTTGTTCTACAGTCTTTTGTTTTCAATTTCTTTGGTTTGAAACATTGCAAAAGTTTCCCCCTTTAAAATCGAATCAAAAAGTAGGACACCATTCAAAAGCCCCTCCATATGCTAAAATATTGTTTTGTTTTGCTTGTTATTGTTGTTTCAATGTGTACACGTGTTCATTCATCCTTGACTTTGATCGTTGAAAATTTGTGTGTTTTTTTGCGCTCTTTCAGGGCTATTTTAAGCAACAATTTTATTCGTTTTATTTGAGTTTAATAAACTAAAACTACGCAGCAGTATACCATTTACTAAAGAGACACTTGATAAAAGTGATAAATAATTAACTAAATGATAATTAATAATAAAAAAACAACACCTTCTAATCAATTTAAATGGAAATTATCATTTCCCTATTTTGTATGGCACAAAAACTAAGGAACATTTTTATCTAGACTCGCTATAATACATACAGTCAACCGCAAAACTAAGGACACACCAATAATTTTTAATTTTTTTTTTTAAAAAAATTTATTTACATTAACAAAAACAAAATAAAACATTCAAGGTAGTAAAAATAAAATATAGTAATTCAATCTAACAAAAAAATAAGGAACTTTGTTTTGGTATTGAGAATATATACATAAAATAATAATGCAACTTCAAATATTTACACTGCAAAAGTAAGGACACAGCTATAAAATTCATAAATAATATTCTAAAAACTGACAAAAATTTCACGTTTTAATATTTAGTAGGGTATCCTTTATTTTTTAGTACAGCTTTCAACCGATTATTCATAGAGTCTACTAACGATTTTGTTGTTTCGACACTAATTTTGTTTCACTCCTCCAAAAGAGTCTGTTTTAGTTGTGCTTTGTTCCGGATTTCGTGTTTTCGCACATTTCTCTCTAAAATTTCGCATAAGTGCTCTATGGGATTAAGGTCTGGACTTTGTGGTGGGGTTTTGAGGGTATGTGGGGTGTTATTAAGAATCCACATTTGCACTTTACGGGCTGTGTGCTTCGGGCCGTTATCCTGTTGGAAGTAGTAGTCGTCAGCTAGACCCAATTTTGAAGCAATTTCATTTAGATTATTTTTTAAAATATCTAAATAGACATATTGGTCCATTGTATTTTCAATAAAAACAATGTTGCCAACCCCAGACGATGACATACAGCCCCATACCATGACACTTCCTCCTCCATGCTTCACAGTCTTCACCGTATTTTTCGGATTTAAAGCTTCCCCTTCTCTGCGCCATACTTTTAGTCGTCCATCGGAACCAAATATGTTGTATTTGGACTCGTCGGTGAATATTACTTTGTCCCAAAACTCTTGAGACTTATTTAAATAGGTTTTTGCAAAATCTATTCGCTTAGCTCTATTCACTTTGCTTACTTGCGGCTTTTTTCTTGGAACAGGTAAATAAAACGGGTAAATTTTTAATCTATAAATATTTAATATTTCTTGTTAATAAATAATGTATTTTTTATTCTTTGTTTTTATTTTCTTTCTATAATAAAAACAATTTTAAAATTTATACGTTTTCAATTAAAAACACAAAGTGAGAAAAGAAACACATTCTTTATGCAGATGAACAGTTCACCCTATACACACATTACAATATCGGCTGCTGCTGCTACTGTTTCTGCTGCTGCTTGTGGCTGGCTGGCTATACAAGATCACAGAATAATTCATTCGTTTTGCATTTTATATCTCCTCAAAGATACAATAAAAAAGTACTTCCTGATTAAAATTTAATAATAAAAATACATATGATGTGTGTATCTGTGCTCAAATGATTATTACATTTATTACATTGCTCGTATAAAGAATGTGTGTAAGAGATCACATGCTAAACGTAAAATACCCGTTCGTTTAAGCGTCAGGATAGTCAGTGGCGTAGTGTAAATTGAAAGTGTTTTTCAAGGTGTTCTTTTAACTTTGTAAAGCCAATTATTTATGTAAAGGAAGCTTTATCGGTAACAACAATATTAAAAATAGTTCTCCAATAAATAGATTTGTTTTAAATATTAAAAAATAATTGGTAGGTTAAAGGGGAAGATACCTACCATAGGGATTCAAGGTAGGCCTATCACATATACATAAGCAATCCTGTTAGCTTGTTGTGTTAATTAAAGTCTACCAACCATAGGAATATTCCTATAGGAAGTCTGTATTTTGTACAAACTTCCTAGGCGCCATTCAGTCAACTCCCCTAAGATGATTTATGTATGTCTGGTATAGCATCCTCTGTAAAATATTGGGATCTCGAGCTTACGAAAGCTGGTCTATTACATAGGAAATGGTCCATTTATTCGATAAACACTTCTCATGCCTCGCATTCATTATTATCGATCGGATATATGAGTTTCTGATATACGGTAAAGTAGAGATTTCCGTAAAAATGTCTTAACATAAGTCTTCTTAAGTATCCTTTACTTAGCCTTACTCGTATATTTCCTTTCATCAAGATCGCCCGAGAGTATTTTTAGTTTTTTTCTGCTGTGACATTGTTCCACAAAAGTCGATGGGATGTTACCGCTCACTTTCGTGACATGAATCTCAATTCACATTGAAGGCATTGGGTTATCAAGGTTTATGTATGTTCCACCGCTCATAAATGATTCATTTTCGATCATTGCTTGATGTGTACATATATATATAGATACCCATATAATGCCTAATATAGCATGTTTGGAAAATTTTTTAATCGAATACTGACAATCCAAAACAGTGATGAAAATGCAAGTCATCGATAAATTTACAAAAGAAAATGTAAGTCATCGATAAATTTACCGTAGAAAATGCAAGTCATCTATAAACTTACTATAAGAAATGCAAGCCATCGATAAACTTAGTATAGAAAATGCAGGTTATCGATAAATTTTCTATAGAAAATGTAAGTAATCGATAAATTTACTATAGAAAATGCAAGTCGTCAACAAATTTTCAAAAAAAAAAAAAAAAATGTAAGTTATCGATATATTTATCCCTAATCTCTGGATGCTTTTCTAATCGACGTTTGAACATTTAAAAGCAGACCATCGCGAGATATTGTTCGAAAGAATCGACTGCTGCAACAAATTTAGAGTGTATTTGAAAATACACTGTTATTCGTATATTATGCCATCGATAAATGCATAACCCTTTATGTAAAATATTCTCTAAAACTTTTCATTGTTTAAAGAAGGAAAAAAAAGTTTTATCTTTTCAAAAAAATTTGTATTTAATACCCTGTTACTTATTATTCTACTCTTGGAATATCATTATTCTACTGTTGGAATATCAGCATTGAAAACATTTTTTTGTTGTTGCAATTGCTGTTGTTCTTTTTGTTTTTGTTTGGTTTTTGCTGATAAATTTCATTCTAATTTTTATTTGTTCTCATGTTCTCATATTTAAAATATAAAAGACATCCTTATCTGTTTCAAAGTATGACCTCTTTGGGGTAAAGAAAAAAAAAAACAAGCAACTTTAAAATACTGCTGACTTGAGCAGAATCATTGAAAGATGCCGCTGGAATGCGAGAGAGAGAGGATGGAATAGGAATTGCGCTTTTTTTTCTGGGTTGATGAAAAGCTAACTGATTAGAACTAAGAAATGCGAAGAGATAATTAAATTGTTTGTTTGTGAAAAAAAAAAAAAACAATTAAAAATTGCTAGAATTTCAAAAATTAAATGGAAAAATTTTAAATAATCAAAAAATAATGTCATTGACTTGAATTTTAATAAATTGAATACAAAATTTTTAATACAAGGAAAGCTTTTCATATATGTATGTATAAACAATACCACAAACATAAATCCCCTTTTAGAATATTTAAAATAACGCCTCTGTTTAGGATTTAAACGCTTAGAGTTGAATGATAAATTCATGATAAAAGTTCTGTAAATAACAAAAATACCATCACCGTCAGTCAATCAGCCAGTCAAGTGAAAGATATAAAAAAACCCAACATATTTTCATTCTTTATTAGAATTTATTATTTTATTTTTTATTATTTATATTGCGATATTTATTATTTTAACGCTTTTTATTAAATAATGGGAGGAAACAAATAATATTCGCTCACTAATCATGTGAATTTGTTTTAATTGAACAAAATTTTTAAGCAATTTTTGCGCAAAACGAAGAAGTGTGATAAAAAAAATTTAACAATCTCGCCTATTCAAATTCGGGCATTCTTTAAAAAAAAAAAAACAATTTTTTTTTAACAAAATTTCTCTTTAAATTGCATGTGAAATGGCGTCGTATAAACCCATCCAAATAATTTCAACAACACTTTAATTAACATCTTTTCAAATGTGTTACACAAATAATGTTCATCAGTATACATACATATGTATTTGCATAAATAGATTGGATTTCTTTAAATTTCAAAAAATTTCAAAAGAATAGACAGACCATAACGCCTAAAATTCCTTAGTGAAACAGAAAATTAAAATTTAAAAAAATATTTTCCATTCATTCCTTCATAATTAAAATTTTTCGCAATAATTTAAATTAAGTAAACATTTCTATAGAAAATAATTAGATAATTAAGATTTTCCATTTTTCCATGGTATTTGGTCTTTCATTAAAAGCTTTCTATCTTTAAATTAAAAAAAAAATGTGTAGGAGATATCATTGAAATTTTTTATTTACTTGGAAGACATACATACATAATTAGTCATTACAACCCTTCAGTCAGGATTATTATTATTATTGACCTAGTTTCTCACACCACTCATGTTGTGTGCATTAATTTTATACATGAGTGGCGGGACCTACATTTTAAAGTCGTCTCCGAACGACAGATTTTTGAGAAACTTTTCATGGCAAATTTTTATTTACACTCAGAGTTTTTGGCAGAAATCTGCTGAAAGGTAATCGCCCAAGAAATATTAAAATTTCGTTTTATTGGCGATGTCTGACCAGTGACATATAACATCGCTAACCTCTGGGTTTGTGGCGAAGATAAAGTCTATCGGATCAAATCCCACGATTTCGTTAGCCATTTCAAACCACCTTCACATAAGATGACCCTCACAAATGGATAGTTATCTTGCCGTGATGCGAGTACTTAAGTGTGAGGATGTATAAAGCCGAGATGACGGTAGTGATTCAGTCACTATCAGCAGGGTTACCCAAGTCAGAAGAATGTAAGCTGAGGATGTAACTAAGTACTACAACTCCTTTCATTTAACGTCTGTTGTTTCTAGTTGGAACGGCTAATAGTCACCAATCAACTGTCCCTTGGCTCTGTGAATTGCTACGTCCGCTACAGAAAATCCATGAGTTTCTGTACTCATAGTGGACAACTGATGGTTTCCATCTTTTTCTTTAAGAGCCGCAGTTTTTGAAAGCCTCGCAGTAGGCATAAAATGCAAATCACCAATTTCGCTACTATGGAAAAAAATCACGGCTTTAGAATCTCTAGAGAACCTATTACTATAGTAACGGTGTCAGGCGGAAGTCAGTTGAATGTGAGTAAATCACAGGTTATTGGTTAATCGCCACACCCAATTCCATAGACTCTCACCTTTTGGCGGGCAATTGGGTAGTAACTAAGTCAATAAGGTGCCAACACTTATGCAGGGTGATCAGTTGCAGATTGATTCGAAAATCTCTGAATTATCTCCCGCGGCCTCAACGGCCTGAAACATTTTTTCGCCCAAGACACAAAAAACCTTCTAAAAAGCCCTTCAACACAACCCGTTTCAACCTTCGTCAAAATTGTAAATCGGTAAGTTGATAAATCTGCCGATGAGATCACGAAGCAGAAGAAAAGCTCTATCCAGTGGGCCAAAAATGTTTTTGATTCCTCTTCTGCTGCAAAGGTTTGTCAGCCTAAACGGCCACTATTAATATAGCGCCACAGCGATCAGAAGAGAATATCCTTCCTTAAAACAAAGCATTCTAAAACTGCCAATTAGGCTACAAATAAGATCGTATAAAAAGGTGACGAAAGACCATTTCATTTGGGCGATCATTGAATGCAACACGAATGAGGACGCTTTAGATCTTATAGTAACTGGAGATTGGTAGATTACGAACATTGTTCGTCTGCCTTGTGTACTCAGTCAGAGTTTTTGCCAGGTGACTGCTGAGATAAAGTCGCCGAAAGAAATATTTTTTGCCATATTTCGAGATGTCAGAGCTGAGGTTTGAACCTACGAGCTATCGTCTAGTAAGTCAACGCTCTACCTACTTGATTACGGCGACATCTTGTGTAAGTGTAAGTGGATAGGCTCATTACTGGCTGATGCTTAGCTGGCATTGGAAGTGGGGTTGTTGTATTATGATCTTTAAGTGAAACCGTTCAATCAAACTAAATCAATCTGACCTAATAGGTGACACATTTTGTATAATTTTTAAAGTTTAAAAAAAATTTTTTTTTAAATATCATTAAACTTTTCAAATTCGAATAAATTACGTGATTAACTATCATTTTTTTTTTTTTTGTTTCTTTTTAAACATTTCCTATCTACATATTTCAATTGAAACTAAAGGTTATTTCTACTACTACTGCTGGCTCTTATTCATGTGGGTGAGGTTATTTAACAGTTAAAAATAAAGAGCAACAACAACAATAATAAAGAATTCTACAATTGTTATATTTTTGTTTTCAGTTTGAGTCTTAATACCAGTCTAAATGCCACTTAAACCATGAAATATTTCTTTTATTTGTTCATTCGTTTGTTTAACAACAAATTTCGTGTATTTGATTTGCTCTTTCTTGCTATCTCTCTCTCACTCTCTGTATTTATTTTTTATTATTATTGTTAATAAAAAAAACAGTATAAATCGTTTTAACTTTTATTCTCTTTCATTATAATGTTTACATACATATCTATGTATGTATGTATGATTTTATATGCAATAAACTACAACAATAACAACAAAATACAATCAAAAACCGGTTGTTGTGAACAGAAATTACCTCGAATTTAAAACCGCCACACACACACACATCATACAATCACTTACACTCTCAAATATCGCATAAAAACCAATTTGAATTGTCACGAATGGCAGAGAGAGAGAGAGGGAGTCATGAATCTGAATTTGTTTTTTTAATTTTCTTGTTTCGAATCGGAATAAAAACTTAAAATGTCATCAAATTGTACTTAAAAACTGTTGTTGAAATTAAACATTCAGTGTTCATTAGAATTAAAAAAAAAGACAAAAAAAAATTGAAATTGTTTCATACTGTGAACAATATTGTTACGTTTTTACCTTTTTAAAAACGTTAAAAATATGAGTTCGTAGATTGCAAATAAAAATAAATATGTATTTAATTTTAAATCAATTCTTTATTATTCGCACAATTCCGTGTGCCACCTTTGGAAATTGATTTACACAATAACAATTTAATTGTTATTCTTTCTTTTACTGACTTAAACAATAACAATTTACTTTAATTGCTATTATCCTTTACACACTCGTTCGTTAGAACTTCAAACCGCGATTCGCAACGCAACGTAACTTCACACAGGACTGACTGAATTCTCTCTCTGAATCCTCACGTGTCGTCTTCACACACGAATTCTAACTGAATCCCACGTGTCGTCTTCACACACGACTTCTAACTGAATCACTGAATCCTCGTTGCTTGCTCTGTCTTGCCTTTTATATCCCACGGGTCAGCAGTCTGATGTATGCGCTTGAAGGAGAATGTCTTCGAGAAATATCCAAAAATGTAAACAACTTGTTGTTTGTGTATCCTGTTTATATTCGTCCAAGCAGAGTTGTTGCTGTTTTGCTTATTTGTTTATTTGTCTATCCGCTATATTTTTTTATACACTGACGTTGTTGCTATATTTTTGTTTATTCATCGATCTTGTAAACAAGTCCGTTGTTCTTGTTGCTATATGTTTACTTACTCGTTGATCGCGTGAACAAGTCCATTATTTTGTTTTTGGAGCATTTGTTTATGATTTTATACATGATCAAGTCCATTGTATTGTTTTTGGAGTTTTTGTTTATTATTTTAATAACACCATTTCCATTTTCGCAACAATATAATAAAGCAGTGACGTCTACATGTACTATGGCGATGATAAATGGACGCAATGGCACAGTTTGGGGGTTTATAGTTGATAAAATTAAAAGTTTTAGGGGCTTAACGTTAGAGGAAGGAAATTTTTTCCACGATTAAGTATTCGGTCCTTATTTTTAAACTCTCGGTTGGATCCAGTTTTAATATCTCTTTGCAACCATGAAATACAAATTTAGGCTAAGTATAGATCTTCAGAGCTTTGATATCAAATTATTTAGATTGGTTTCATTCGATCACAATACCAAAAGCGTACGTGAATCAGATGAATCATTGAACAAAGCCATAATTTTCTACATAAACCACAAATTTATTTTATATTGGATGTGATCATCAGCTGTTTCTGTATTTATAATGACAGTTTGTACCATTCGCAACCATCATTAGCAACTGTATCAAAATTAACCCTCTAGTGACCAAGACCGCCTATAGACGGCTTAAATTCAATGCTCATTTATTTGCTTTCTTTTTGTATTTTGATTAATTCATGGAAGTCCAAAAATTATTTCTATTATATTTTTGCAACATATAAAACCCGATTTGACAAAAAAAACTATTTTTTTTTAGGTTAGGTTAGAGAACGTGTACTTGTCAACTGTGACAAGTGCAGTACCCGGAGGTCGAATTGACCCATTGTACAACGTCCTAGCTTCTCACACCACTCGTATTGTGTGCGTTAATTTTATACATGAGTGGCGGGACCTACAGTTTAAAGTCGACTCCGAACGACAGATTTTTAAGAAACTTTTCATAGCAATTTCCATGTACTCTCAGAGTTTTACCCAAAGATCTGCTGAGAGGAAGTCGCCGCAGAAGTTTTTGTTTCATACTTCGTTTTGTTCGAGATGTCTGATCTGTGGCATATAACATCTCGTTCGCATGTCCGGCGCTACTTCCCTGGGTGGAGCACATGCAAAATATCAAATTTTCTAGGACTCTGCCGCCAACCTCAGTGGTGTGGGACTAAGAAAAAGTCTAACGGAGACGAATCCCACGATTTCGTTAGCCATTTCACATCACCTTCACGTAAGATGACCGTCACAAATGGGTAGTTATCCACTTTTATTTATCCACTTTTATTATAACTGTAAACATATGGTCAGTACAAGTGCTCTACCAAAAGGATATAAATTTACTCTCAACACCCCTCGCATAATTTCGATTTACTTTCCCTTTGTTTAGAACTTATTTATTCAACATTTTTGTTTATCTTAACTTTGGAAAATTTATTACGTTTTTTTAATATTTAATCACCTGCGGTTTTATGAGTTTGTTTTTTTACGGAAAATGTTCGATTTTCAATAAATTTTTGCCATGCGAAATTGTTTATTGTTGGCAGTTTTCCTTATAAGTAAATGTATTGTTTTTTATTGTTATTGTTTATTTCCAGTCAATGTGTTGTATTGGCCATAATTACAAGTCAATCAATCACTTACACTTTAAACACTTTCGGTTTTACTTATGGGCAATTGCCAATAAATTCGAAATAGAGAATGTAATTAGAAAAAAAATTATATTCTCAGGGTTTTATTTTTAGACATTTAGGAGTGTCTTATAACATGACAGGTGAAGATCAGAAATTATAACATTATGAAACCCCGTTACGCTTCGCTGTTACATTGTGGTCGACTTAATACGGTGTTCAGATATGCACCTTTATTGTGTAAATCGCAATAAACGCCATTATTGAGCTCAATATTTCATATAAAGTTTCAATTAATTATTGCGCAATAAATACGCAAATTGTTATAATATTGAGTAAATGAGTCGATGTCATAAGTGTGTTTAGTGTGACCATATTACAATTTACCGAACAATTTCTGCTGATATTTGACAACTCAATTGTCAACAACGACACACAAACATTAATAAACTAACCAACAACACTAATTTTCGCGACCAAAATAAAAACAGCTGGTAAACAGAGCTGTTAAATAAATATTGAGCAAGCCTGAACACTTAAAATATTGTACTCAATTAACCGAATATTGACTCAATAAAAGTGCATATCTGAACATGGTATAAGTTAGTAACTTTAGAGTTTTAGTGAGAATGTGCTGAGCTTTCAAGTTCTATAGAAAATGTTGTAACAATTTCAAAAATAACCAAGTGTTGCTATTAACTAGTGGCCCTCGATTTGTTTTCGTTACATTTAACCGCTTAATTGTTTATACTTTCCATGTAGAAATGTCCAATTTCAACCCTTTGTATATAATGTTTTTCTTACTAAATTAAGCAACACACGCCATCTTGGAAAGGCCACATAAAATTGGCCCTAAAAGTATATTTTCATGGAATTAAGTATTCGTATTCCTTTAATACAATAAATCATTGCCATTGCTGCTGTTGCCCATCATGGTTATATTTCAATAACTTTAACCTTTTAATGTGCCTTACCATTTTGGCCAAATGCCAAAAAAAAAATAAAAGAAAAAAATAAAAATTTAGGTTATGTTAGCTTAACAGCCCGAAAATATGCAAAACGTAGCCACTGAAAGTATAAAAAAAAATTTAAATTGAAACAAATATAATAAACACATACACGCACACACATACACATACATTAATTGTTAAATAGCGATATAACAAATGTTTAAATATAAATAAAATGGAAAATATTGTATATTGCAATTGTATTCCTAGAAAGGGTAACCACTTTATGTGGTTTGAATTAAATTTTAGAAATTAAGGCGTTTTGGCTTTGAAAAAATCGATAAAGAAAAGAAAAAGGGATATTGTAATAGAAAACTTTCTGGAATGCATTCTAAAAAGTAATCAGAGTTGCAAAGCTCTTCGAGTTCCTATAGGACGTTTCGTCCTTGTTTTATTGCTATCTCGTCAATTAAATTGAAGCAGCAATTAACTAAGGTACTAAGTAAGACACATCTTACATTTACCCGAACTCACATGTCAGAGGCCCATGTATGGAAAAAGTTAGTTATGTTGTGTTTTAAGTTAAAAAACTGTTGCAGTTGGTCCAAGCAAGTGTTGCACGATCTAATCTAAATCTCAGGAGTGTTTTAATGTCGGCTCCCGATAGGGAACCTAAAATCCTCTAAGAAGCCCATATTCAGGGTCCTACTAAACGCTGGACAGTTACAGAGGAGGTGTTCGATAGTCTCCATTTCCTCCTCATCGCAACATACCGTGCACTAGTCTAGGTTTGCATTTGTTCCGGATTTTTGTCAGCTATCTTAACTCTCGAAACTGTCTCCTAAATAAACCAGTAACAAATCTCATGCTGATTTTTTCAAACCCAGCAGCAAACGTGTTCTAGCACTATCTACTGAAGGCCATAGACTCATGGACACCACCGCCTTGATATTCTGGCAGCTCTTAACCAGCTTAATCCCATTATAAATCTCAGGAGAGTCCTAATATCGATTCTCGATAGAGAACCTTAACACTCAAAGAAGTCCATATCAGGGGTCCTCAACTTCAGCCTACTAAGCATTGGACAGTTGCAGAGTCTGCAATTCCTCCTCATCGCAACATATCCCGCAATAGTCCGGATTGTATCTGCTCCAGATCTTTATCAGTCTCGCGCTGGCTTTAATCAAACCCAGTAGCAAACCTGTGCTAGTGTTATCTACTGAAGGCTATGTGTTACGAAGGTTGCTAAGGTTTACGAAGAGGATAGGCAGATTTCGTTCGGAACAGAGAACAGCAATGAGTATTCAAAACGATGAGTAGATTCGAGTCGAACTTATAATTTCTGATACTTAATACTTACTTATCATACTCATACTACTCATATTCAAAGTTTTACGCATGATTTTGTTTATTTCGACTCTCCATGACTCAACGTATACACGAAGCACAAAATAAGTATGATTCGAGTACGAACACCACAATACTCACAAGAAGGTAGTGTGTTTGCTTTGCTTGCTGTCTTTGTCTTTTCTTTCTTCTTTGTTTGTAAATACAACAACAACTAAGACTGAAAATTTTGATGAATGATTCGAATCACTCGAATCATTCATGAGTATTATAAGCATTTTTCTAAATTTATAAATCTGAATGAGTAGACGTATGAATCAAACATATTTCGAATGTTATGGGTTTGATGTCAACGTTGTACTCATACTCATTGCAACCTGTAGTTATAAATCAATGTTGTAGCGAGTACGAATGAATCAGAGTAGTTGAATTTCAATACTCTTGACTCACTCATACTCAAAATTTCATGAGTACTTATGAGTAGCGAAAAAACGATTAATTGCTGATCTCTGGTTCGGAATTGTGATTGGAAATTGAAAATCATTTTGCATATTGGCATGTAATGTTTTGCAGGTTGATAAGGTTGTTTGATTTTAAATATTCCACAAGCTGATGAATAGTTTTACTTTCATAACCGTTAAAAGTATGGAATAATTTCTATTAGGTCGTAGATAGTTTGTCTATTTGAGAACCCCTGGATATTTTATTATTTTTTGTAAGGGAGTTCTATAACACATTTAGTTCAATCCGTTGTTCATGTACTAAAGAAGTATAGTATTGGGAACAGTAAACCTTTAAAACAGAAGTTGTATCCCCCTAAATGATTTACCCTTTATAAACACATATAGCGTTTAAATAAAACTGAACAGTAATTAATGTTGAACTTGCATGCTTCAGGAAAAGCAAACCATTAAATTTTAAATAACGATAAAACTGTGCGAAATTTATATGACAGTTAATCTATGACTTTTAAAATTTCGTTTTTTGCTTTTGCTTTTTCATTAAATATGACAAGATTTATTAAATCTTTGCTCTCCGATCTCATTCTATAATATTTTTATTTGTAATATTTATTAGAGAATTTTGTATTACGAATTTAAGTGGAAATTATTGTTTTTGTTTTCTACAAAATATTCCGAATGCCAATCACAGCCGGGGGCCAGCCGCGTAAATTTTGTTTTTTGTTTTCTTTTTTTAATTACATGACGATGCAAAATATTATGCCGATAAATATCTTGTTGAAAATTTATTCATATTGTATTTATTATATGTATATACATATTTTCTTTATTTTTTTCATTTTTTTTTATTAATATTTTGGCAAACTAAGAAGCAAAATGTGCTAAAAATAATGCATTTCTCCTTGAACTTTCTTCAATGATTTTTGAGAACAACAAAATGGATTAAAAATGATGAAAACAAAATAATTGTTTTTGTTTTATAAACAAAAATTATTTAAATTTTTATATATGCATACGTAGTGTTTAGACTTATTTGTTTGTAGAATTATATTTTTTATTTCTTTTTAGAAATCTTGTGTTAAAAACCACAAAAAGTACCCATAGTATACCAAATATGTATACACTTTGGAAGAATTATAGTCAATTCAGCTGATGGTCGAACTTACTTCTTGGTAGAATTTTTATATTTCTCTTTAAGAAACCTTATGTTAAAAACCACAAAAATACCCTCAGTATACCAAATATACACTTTGGAAGAATTATAGCCAATTCAGCTTCTGGTTGAACTTTAATTCCTTACCTAGACCATATACATATATCTGCCAATGACAATTTGATATAACTGAACATTTGAAACCATTCTGTATGGATGTACTAACATTTGGTAGGCCTACTTAAGAGGTTGACTTGTTAACCTCTCACTAAAACCTGTCTATCTACTCTCTGGCATATATTACTGCACTACTACCGTCTCTTCATAATACCGTATAATAGAAGGTAAGAAGGACTACTCTTCTCTTGCACTTTTTTGTCTTGAATTTTATTTTTAAACCACTTAGCTGCCCATGCAATTGCAGTTCTTCGAATTAAATAGAAACAGGCCTTCATACTAACGCAGATATTCATCTGAAAGATGCTAGATCTAGAGCAGTAGTGTTCCATGTTACACTCGACAGAAAACACAACAGATTTAACACCACATTTTGCCTTGGAATCGATCCATCTGTATAAACTTGTGTAGTTTCTCATATCGATTCCATTCCGCCTTAGAGGGAATATCTACCTCGAATTGAGTATAAAAGTCCTGTAGTCCAATGGAACATGTAATTTATTCTCGCGTATTGTAGGAATCGGGGCAAGATCATATGCTTTAGTCCTAAATACTTCCAAAAATTTCAATCTCGCTTTGGTTCAAGTCGCTGTACTAAGGATAAGGATGTGTTCATACGCACAACATGAGCATCTTATAGAGGGCTTCAGAGGAACATGTGTACATTGTCCCTGTGATACTGATGCAAGCATATATTTGGCTTCTAAGTGGTAACCTTAGAATTGTGATTTTATCCGTCACCCGCAACCACATTAACGCATCTAGGATTCAGTGAACACGGACGTGAGCATGAAGAGTATGACTCTGGATCTCAGACACCAACATTTTGCAATAAGTGGTAATCCACCGTGGACTTCGTAATGAAACTAACGCTCTAGTGCATCAATATTTTTTAGTGAAAGAAGAATAACAGTGCTGAAGATTGCCTGACTTATAAGAAAAATATCCGACAAGTTTTTTAAGACTTGTACACATCCCAAGATCCGTCTACTATTACGGATAATGAGATTGCATATGAAGGGGACTAAGATTGCGCCGCGAAGGGTGTGGACCTAAGGTTTGGACCGGTAAGAACTCCCCCTGATGAAATCGAGGGATTGTAGAATTTGTAGTCCCCATTGTGTCAGAGTGAACAGAATGGATTCTGAGTCAATGTAGAAAGCCTCTTGAGATTTTAATAGAATTTCTGGATTAGGCATTGTGATGTAAGATCAATACCTAGTTTGAAGCACTTAAATATTCCTGTTTTCTACAGATTATGCGGAACTGAAGGAGAGCCGATGATGGTCTGGTGCCTCTGCACTAAAATTCAGATGAAATCGAAAAATTGTAGATAATTTCCAGGCAACTTTGGGCCAGAATGAACAGAAAGAATTCTAAATCAATGTAGGAAGTCTCTTGAGATTCTAATAGAATGTCTAGACTAGGCATTGCGCTGTATGATCAGATATGTTTGTTTGCTACAGTTTATGCGGTATTAGAGGGAAGCTTAAGACGCTCAAACACATCTGGCGCTTCTGCACCGAAATTCCGATGAGCAAACACAGGTTATTCGATTAGAGCTTATTTAATGGACTCATCTAGCACTTTATCTTTATTTTTGAGATAACTTTGCTTTTATTTTTCCTCCGCCTATATTTTCTCCTTGTTTGTCAGGTGGCGTACTTTACATTTTTTATTTTTGGGATAACTGCGATACGGAATGTATCCACAATGGGCATGCTGCTTCTTTCTTTAAATGCTACGGGAGGGGTGAGTGATATCTCCGCGAACAAGATTTCTGAATTTCAATGATAAACATTGAACTACAATTTATTTAGAGAAACCTTTGAGGTCTTCCTATAAATAACCATTGAATAGTTTGAATTCAAGGTCTTATTTATTCGTTGAAGGGTTTTAAATTATTTAAAATATTTATATTAATTAAATCCCTAAGCCATAACAAGCCCGCATTAAAATAAAAACAACTCACAGGTTTTATGAATGTTTCATAAGACGGCTCATAAGCATTTCAATTGAAAGAACCCTCAATGCAATAGTCAAGGCTGTTGTTAACCTTGTTTAATAACTTTAGACTTCAAGAATAATATACACTGTGTTGTTGTATGTATTGTATGTTATGTGCGATTACATTAAGACATCCATTTAAACCATTTCAATGGAAATGTACACATAATGACTGTCATAACTTATGGCCAGAATGTTAGAATGTTTAACTAATGTTTTATGGCAGTTACACCCCTTACCCACCCTTTTCATTTATTGTTGCAGCAGGTGTAAGTTTAAACGATAGAGTTCACTTTTAACGTTTTTTTGTTTTTAAACAAAGACAAGAAAACAACAACAATAAAAATAAGGAACACTTTATTAAACCGAGCAAGTGTTAATAGTTTTATGGGAAATTGTACAAGAGGAACGTACCATAAAAACGATTAGAATAACTAATGGATTCCATAATTTATTAAAAAGTTTAAAAAAATCCTTTTAAAAGTACAATAAAAACACGTACGCAGCTAAAATAAAAAGAAATTCAACACACAAGACTTTTTCAAAGAAATTGGTTGGTTGGGTTGTTTTATTTTTATAGCCTTTTCACTGCTATTCTGTTGTTGTTTTTTTTTACTAACCCAGTAACCAAACAACCAACTGTTTGTGTTATTGTTGGTTTAATTATTTTTGTTTTTTTTTGGTTTTTTTATTTTTTGTTTAGTTTTCCAATATGTTCGTTCGTACTCTATAAACACACATTTTTTTAAAAAGTTGTTTTTCTTTTTCTTCAAGTTTTTTTTTTTATTTATTTTCCATTTTTTTTATTTTTATATTATTTTAAAAATATTTTTACTTTTACTTGTTTTACTCATACACACCAAGTTTCCTTGAACTTAAAACAGAGTTGCGCCAGCCAGGCACACACTAGCAGTGGTGTGTCTAAATATAGCATTCACTATGAAGTATTGTATATGAGAGGTATGTATACAATACTGTACAGCATCTCAAGGACATGAAATTTAATACCATATACTCGAGTATAATACATACAGTGAGCGTCAAAAGAAAGGGTACAATATGGATAAAATTCTAACAATCTCAACTCAAGTCTTCCACTTAAGGAGAGTGCCCGAAAAAATTTTACAATATTTCCAAAATTTTCTAATTCTTTTCTTGTTGTTTCAATTTTAAAAACTGGCAATAAAATAATTTGAAAAAAAAATTAACGGTAATTTATTAATGTATATTTTTTTGAATTGTACACTTTATTTTGACGCTCACAGTACGTACATAATACATATGTATGTACATAATTGGTCATTACAACCTTTGAATCAGGATTACGACCTAGTTTCTCCAAACGACTTACGTTGTGTATGTTAATTTTATATATGAGTGGTGGGATCTACAGTTTAAAGCCGAATCCTAACGAAAGATTTTGGAGAAACTTTTCATGGCAATTTAATTTTACTCTCAGGGTTTTTGCCAGAAATCTGCTGAGAGGAAGTCGGCGAAGAAACATTTTTTCGTATTTCATTTTGTTGTAGAAGTCTGACCTGAGGTTTGAAGACTGGCCTCACGTCTAATAAGCCAATACACTATCTACTAGACTACGGCGACTTCAACATGGACACGAAATTTAATAACACATACTCGAATATATGTAATAGCGCTCGCAATCGCATCATTAACACCAAAAAATAACTCTTGAGTTGTTGAAGATGGTTTGTATGTTGCGTGCTGGACTTTAGAATCTGCTCATATTGTACGTCTGAAAACCTAAAACGTGAATACCTGAGAACCTAACTTAAGGAAGTAACAAACATTCTGTTGCTGTCTTTGTGCAGGCATCACTTTCCCCAGCATGATCAATCATGAAAAGTATAGACTGAGAAATTTGCGACATTACAGTGCGGAAATTATATTCAGACACCTGATTATCGATTGACTACATACTTCTTGAAATTTTGTTTTCAATTTGGGTCAAGCCCTTTATTATGTTGTGTGTTTTATTTTTTTTTTTACATGAGCGGCGGGACCTACAGTTTAAAGTCGACTCCGAAAGACAGATTTTTGAGAAACTTTTCATGGCAGTTTTAATTTACTCTCAGGGTTTTTGCCAGAAATCTGCTGAGGAGCGGTCGCTGAATATATGAAAATACCTGGGGTTTGAACCCTGGCCTCACATCTAATAAGCCAACACATTACCTACTAGACTAAGGCGTCTTCAGTACAATAGTACAACTTGCGTACAATAGTACCTGCAATTGCATCATTAACTCCAAAAAGTATCTCCTGAGTTGTTGAAGGCGGTTTGTATGTTGAGTCCTGGACTTAAGAATCTGCGTTTATTGGACTTCTGAGACAGTTAATCCCCAGCATGATCAATCATGAAACGTATAGACTGAGAAATTGACAGTCAGGCACTAAGACCGGAAATTATATTCAGAAATCTGATTACCTATTTCTTAACTTTCTGTTTCCATTGTGAGTCAAGCCCTCTATTAAGCATTACTTCGAATAACGTCAAATCAAGTACATTGTAGTATTGGTTCTTTTGAACCATTTAAATACCCAAGACCAGATTGTATTATTCATGGAGGCAGCAATTTTCGATAGCTGTCTTGGACTCACATTTCTCTGATATGGTGAATTAATTCCAAAACTGGGAAAGCATCACGTACTAAACCAATGAACTTTAGATCCATTAGTCTATGATCCTTTCTATTATATTCTATTATTGAGCTTCATATTCAGAAATTAATTAACCCCCACCTGTTCTCTCTTTCTCAATGCTACGTGTATTCAAGTGAGATTTGATTTAATAGAGATAACGCGCTTCTCCTTATCTTATCATATTAGCTGCGTCGCGATTTTAAAATCTTTAGAATGTGAGGGAGCCTACGGAAGATTAACCACCTGATCTATATGAAGCAGCAACCTGACGAATAAGCCACAAAAACCGCTAAGTGGTTTAAGTAGTATAAGGTGTACGCCTGATGTGTATTCTAACAATATTCCTCCGTTAGTTAAGGTGGATAACCGACGGTATCCAGGTAGGGCCGACGAGCTCGCCAGAGCTGGTGCGCTCCTTCCGGAATCCTCTTCTCTTGAATTGGGTATGCCACTTGCCTCGGTCAAGCTGACCATTGTGCGGAAGTTCTTTCGGGACGCCAACCTATCCTGGGTCAATGAGGAGTCCTGCTCCACCGCTAGACTCACCTGGCCCAAGATGGATAGAAGGCGTACCAACCGATTACTTGGTCTCAGTCGTGATGTCATTTCGACTACAGTGGCCGTGCTTACAGATCATTGCGTCATGGGTAAACACGCGGAAAGAATGAGGGTTCACTTTCTTTGTCAGTGCCCGTCTCTTGCTAGGTGTAGATATAGGTTATTTGGCGCCCCATTCCTTGTCAGCCTAACGGAGCTATCATCTATTGACATCAAGGATATAGCTTCTTTCATCAAACTTTCTGGCTGGTTTTCCAGTGCGGGGTAGTCGTGCTTTTGTTGTGCAGCCCTTGCGCTGACCAACTTCTTCCTTTTCCTTGATTTCGGTGGAACTTGGTTAGTACAGGGACTGCGTTCACCCGTGGCATCACAACGGGCCGCTATGCGCGCTCAAGTGAGCTTTGTGATATTCAGAGCTACCAATCCGACCTAACCTAACCTAAGGTGGATAACTGTGATCAATCTTTAAATCTTAACAATTCTAGAATATTATTAACTGTTCTGTACTATTATTCTGCCCACAACTGTCTGCCATACGCATCATTGACTAATAACATTAGCAGGTTATGGTTATAAAACGAAATTTTATTTGATTTTTTTCTTTCCCTTCCAATAGAGGACGACGTCGTCGTCTGTCTGTCTCCTGTAATTTGTGCCACCATCTTAAAGGCGCAAAATAAATTGAACTTCAATGGAAACGCAATCGCAGGGAAATTTTCGCAGAAGGACCAACTGTGGGATTAAATAAAACAGTGCGCTTGTTTATAAAAATCCAAGGACATGTCATACCGTTCTACATTCGAAAAAGAACGAACATCAAATGACAGTTATAATGAGTATGAGTAGGAGGAGTATGCTAAAGCAAAGATAATAACGGGTGGGGGTACGATTATAATTTATAGGAAATTAAAGAATCACACTACACAATACACTCCATAAGGCGGCGGCAGGCACATGATTATCAAAGCAAAACAAACATTGTATGCAAAAAACCAAAAAAAAAAAAAACCAAAGAGAGCTCCCACGTAATTTTCCTATAAATATGGGGTTTTTAACAATATACACAGTGCGACAATTTTTTTTTATAGAAATTTATGACTTTCAGTAGTTACTAGTACCGTTATAAATACATACATGTACAGATTGTAAGTAAGCAATCGACTGGAATAGAGAATATGGTTGATGAAAAAAAAATAACAAAATATGTATCATACGGCACCCAGTACCCACCCAACCTTTATAATGTACTTACCCATCCACACAAAATGTGTGTTTTCTTTCTATTTTATTTATACCCAGTAAAATGTAAAAGAGAGGAAGCAAAAGAAATCACAGTAATTGAATTTAATGCGAAATAATCGTGCTGTTTGAACATTTTCAACGATTTCTATCTGTTGGGGTGCAGTCACCGTAGTACCTGCAACTGGTACAGTCTGGCGGGTATACACGTGATAAATTTTAAATTATCGTGTTTATTAAGCGCTCTAATGCTATGGAATTATTTGATTAACGGTGTTTTCCTTTTAATTTTGACGAATTTAGGAAACCGTAACATATAGGGTCTTTAAAGTATGAGTTTCTTTTTTAAGCAATGACTTAATTTCGTTGACAGTTATTATATAGACAGTGTACAACTTATCAAAAGAAGTTCAGTTTCACTCGATTAGTATAGAGGACTAAAATCCACTAAATACTGGTGAATCCACAGTTTTTGTCTTTATAATCGTTTAACCAGGCTTAAAAGCAGAAAATTCTCGACGGTGTATAAAGTGGTTCTTAGCTTATTTTAACCAGCACTTGTATAAACTCTCATCGTTCCTACAAGAAGCATTGGGCGTCATTAAGGTTTCGTTAGCCATCAGTTTTAAGATAAATTAGAGAACCGCATACTATAAGAACAGTTGCCCGCTTACAGCAACTAAGAGAACAGATACAGACAATCGTCTCTCACAAAAACATCGCTCTGCGACCACCAAGTAGAGGTTTTTGAGTTGACTTGGAACGTTATGGATAAGGATAACTCTGGATTAACTAAGTTGTACCGATCGGAATCTTTACCTTATCATTACACAGAACAGTTGCCCGCTTGCACCAACTAGGAGAACAGACACAGACAATCGCCTCTCACAAAAACATCGCTTTGGTACAACCTAGTAGCAGTTTTTGTTTCGATTTGGTACATCATGGATAAGGATAACTCTGTATTCACTTAGTTGTACCGATCAGAAGCTTTACCTTATCATTACACCCCCTATAATGTAAACAACTGACAGGTTCGAAGATCTAGGCCATACGGTCGACATCGGCACACAACTTCATGGCAGAACTTCAACAATATTCAGTCGAAACTGAGTGTCTGAGAGTCTAAAGCCGCACAATATAACATAGAGATAAATATACACAAAGTTAAGGTCTACTTCATACCGTAATAGCAGTAGATTGAAAGCGTCAGGTTACTTTGCTCTCTAGGGAGCATTATTACAACGAACGGTGGCTGTTGAGAGGATGTTAAGAACGACGTTTATAGGTCCAGACAGCTCTACTGCCAAACACATCTTGTGTGGAACTTCCTACACATTTCGGGGCAAACTAAACTGAAAATTTTTAAATTTGAATTTTTCAATTTTTTTGGAAAAATAGTTATGGGAAGTTAGTTGGATTGTACGGTTGCGAATCATAGAACACAAGTCATTGCGACCTTAGAACAATTCAGATTCTTGTCAATCGATGCCCGAGACGAACCCTATGGATTTTTAACTGTTTCTAACACTTTTCATAAACTTGGCAGATCCCAATTGAAGACGAAATTCTTAGACGGAAGTGGAAATGGATTGGGTATGTTTTGGGCAGATACAACCATTACTACTATTGACTGAAATCCCCAGGGCAGCTGGCGGAGGAGGTTTCTCAAGCCTCTACTGGCATCAACAGTTGGAAAATAAAGACAGGCGGGTTCTATGCTAATTTCTTGCAGTGTTTAAGTGATGAAATTAGGGAAAGTAGACTGCGTTTGGTGGAAAAGAAAGTGTTGTTTCAACGATGTAATCCACAAAATCAATGGAACAAATTTCGAATTACTCTTTATCAATGTTCAATCAATGCTGGACTTTCTTTCTTACCTACATACATACATAATTGGTCATTACAACCCTGCAGTCAGAATTACGACCTAGCTTCTCATATCATTTATGTTGTGTGTGTTAATTTTGTACATGAGCGGCAGGAGTCAACTCCGAATGACAATTTTTTTTTTTGAGAAACTTTTAATAGCAATTTTATTTCACTCTCAGAGCTTTTGCCAGAAATCTGCTGAGAGGAAGACACCGAAGAAATACTTTTTCTTATTTCGTTTTATTGGAGATGTCTCACCTGGGGTTTGAACCGTGACCTCACGTCTAGTAAGCCAATACACTACCTACAAGACTACGGCGACTGCCTCATTAATGATGAGAGAACTTTGTCTTATAGCTAATCTATAGGTGTGTCGACCCTTATTAATTCATCTTCTACATATGTTTCAACAAACTGTATAGGATTTCTGACATTTTACTGAATATCATAAGGTCGTCCCATACCCCATTTATGACCTCGTCAGCGATGTTATCATTTGGGCCTTATATATCAATCAATCTGACCGCCCTATGGATGCAGTGGCACCATTTTCAAGATACCACGCCTCTTATAATTGTTCACCGATTTCTGAAGCATTGACCGTAATGTAAGTACTGCTGCTAACGTTCAGTACACAAAAAATAAACCTGAATACAGGCAGACATTGTATGCAGGGGATTCAAGCATGTTTTCATACTTCGTTTTGTTGAAGATGTCTGACCTGGGTTTTGAACCGTGGCCTCACGCCTAATAAGCCAACACACTACCTACTATACTACGGCGGCTTCCTTCCTAAGGTCGGTTAGTTTTGAAATCGCCCTCGAAGTAAGCTAAAAGCACGTATGAAACGAGCAAAATTGAACGTTCCAAACATTTAGCGTCTGCTAAATAACTCATGAATAGAATATTCTTTCTGTTTTGCTTTAAAATATTTAAAAGTCATACCTAAGCTCAGCAGTAAATTTTTCTTATTCCGATTGAAAGTCAAAACCAATTTTTTGTATCTTTCTCTTCTGCTTTGCTTTTTTTTTTTATTGTTTTTCAATAATATTTTCATTACAATTCTTAAGTAGAGAATAAATCATTAGAAAGTCCTTCACCGCACACCATGAAATTGCAAGCAAGGACACAAAACGATTTATTATCACAGACACACTTTCAATTTGGTTCATTGCTTATACTTTAGAAATTGGCAATAATTTCGCAATAAACAAGAGAGAGAGAGAAAGAGAGATACTATTTGAAATTAATATGTAACTGGAAAATTAAAATTTTGTAAAAAGAAAATTTGCGAAAGAGATTTCATTAGTCTGCTTAATTTTTCATGGGTTCCCACTCCATTTCGTTTGTTTTTTTTAAGTGGAATTTATTGGTACATTTTGTCCATTCAGTGGTACTTTTTTGGAACAAATGTACACATAAAAGTACTCTTGAAACTTCTTTACTTTAAACCGATTAATTGTTTTTATTTTTTTTTATTTTTAGGCCTACGAAAAACGTTTTCCCACCTGTCCGCAAATGCCCATCGTTTTAGACTGTGAAATCACCAAAGATGAGATACTAGAAAATGGCGCCAAACGTAACACCAGTAGACGCTGTAAATTGGCAGTTGAAGCTCCGTATATATTCAAAAAGCTAATCGGTGTAGATGTTGTATACTTTATCCAGCAGAATTTTCTCGATTTAGCCAATCGTACGCTCAATATTGAAGCCACCAATGAGACGTTCTCATCTAGAATTGAAATTTTCGAAAGATGCCGTTATTACGCGCATCCCGATAATCCCGATTGGACCTGTTTCGATCAGACTGCCACCTTGGATATCAAGAATTTTTTTGGTTTTGAACATTCCATGGAGAAAATGGGTATGAAACAATATACCCAGACTACCTTGAAAGGCAAAGAAATCATAGAGTATTTTATACAACAGCTAAAGGAGGAGGGTGTAACCGAAATCGAACGATGGCAACCACCGCCAGATGCACCGCTATCGCCCAAAACCAGAGAAGAAGAGGAAAGCAATAAAGAAAGAAATGGTGAAAGCCATGATATTCTATTGGATGGTGATTTTATAGCAAAGCATTTGGGTCAACTAACACCCATGCAGGAATCTAAATTATTGGAATTACGGAAGTTATTGGATGATATAGAGGATCTGGATAAAATGCCAGATTATCAAACAATTTTAAGATTCTTAAGGGCACGCGATTGGCATGTTAGTCAGGCCTTTAGTATGTTAAAGGATTCATTGAAATGGCGTCAGGAACATAATATTGATTCACTGCTAACGGATTATAAAATGCCGACAGTGGTTACAGAACACTTTCCGGGTGGTTGGCATCATTATGATAAAGATGGTCGGCCGATTTATGTTTTGAGGTTAGGCCACATGGATGTTAAGGGCTTACTAAAAGCCATAGGCACAGAGGGATTGCTGAAATTGGTAAGAATCACACACTGTTAAAGATTTAAAACCTATTTTAAGTGATTTTCTTTTCTTACAGACTTTACACATCTGCGAGGAGGGCATTAAGAAAATCAATGAATCGGCTGAGAATTTAGGAAAACCTGTACTGGATTGGTGTTTACTGGTAGACTTGGAGGGTCTCTCCATGCGCCATTTATGGCGTCCGGGTGTTAAGGCGTTACTTAACATTATAGAAAATGTGGAAAAGAATTATCCCGAAACCATGGGCCGTGTTTTGGTTGTAAGAGCCCCTAGGGTATTTCCCATAGCCTGGACCATTGTATCAGCTTTTATAGGTGAGTTGTGGAAAATAATGTCCATTGTTTTTATCTCAATTTTTCTTTTCTTTTTTATTAACAGATGAAAATACACGCTCGAAATTTCTTTTCTATGGCGGTCCCGATTGCTTACACTTGCCGGATGGCTTAGAACAATACATCGACAATGAGATTATACCCGATTTTTTGGGAGGTCCTTGTAAGGTGAGTTCGTTTTGTTTATGAATTTGTCATAAAAAAAGAAAACTTTGTAAATAAAATTAATAATCATTTTTGTTTTTATTTTATTAAATTTAATTTATGCCTTCCAACAAAAACAAAAGCCTTCCTTAAATCAACTATTGTATGTGGATCAGATAAATCCAAAATATTTTACTCATTGTTATTTAGCTAAATGCGATTGTGTAAGAGGGGCTAGATTTTATATTATTTTTGTATAGATTTTTAATTTTATTATTATTTTGCATTTGTTGTAGTATTGTATACTGTCCTAGAAGTCCAAGTCCTTATTTGTCTTTTAGCTTTTAGTGGAAGTAACACTTCAAACAAAAAAAAAAGTGTTTTTAAATCACATTTCTGTATGGTTTCTGAATTTCAGGGTATAATCTCAATTATTGCCTTTTTCATCTCATATTGGCACAGCCTTGGAGAGTGTATGAACACAGGTGCATAAAGACTACTTTGTTTGTTTCCTGAGAAAAGGTTTTAAGGATTTTTACTTAAAGTCGTATAAGGCTACATGATGTTTTCAAAGTCTCAAATGTTTTATACACAACCAACACTCAGGCGATTACACACTATTCATGCAGCGTATTCTACTCGAATTAGAAAAAATAGGTTGGGTTATGGTCTAAGCATGTAGTAATGGTTTTATAGACATTCGTTTTAAATCCGTTTACATTGTGACAAGAAATAGTTCTGTAGAGCGTACTTTTAACATACGTAGAGTACATACATTACAGGGAGCATTCAACCCTCAAGGCCCGGTTAGCCAAACGCCCATGGAATGTAACGGAACGTACGTTTGTTTTTAACATATGAAGAGCAATGTGTAAACTTGTAAAGCTCATCGAAATTCCATTACTGCTTGGCAATCGTTCTCATTGCTTTCCGTAATCTAAAAACGTACGTATTTTCCGTGGACGTTTGGCTAACCGGGGCTTGAGGGTCGAACGCTCTCTGTAATGGATGTGCTCTACGTAGTAGATGAGTACTAAAGAAAAACTCCGAATTTAAGCGGATAACTTCCCCAAACTAAGCTCTAAGTGCCTACTTCCATGATTGGTTTTCAAAATATCTTTTGAGTCGTAAAGCCCATTATGCTTAGGCACGACCAAGAAGAAGACAACAGAAAGATGAATCGATGGAACTAAGTCCTACATGTTCAATAGCAATATTACGTCTATTCTGGTGTACCAAAGGATGTGGTATTCACATTTTAGCAGTGAGACGCTCTTTATTGCTACAAACTAAACTTCTTTTAAAATCAAAATCCGCACACGTAAATGCCGTTGAATATGATGTATCCTAAGTTAATTATATTATATTATTGGCCATTAAAACTCTCTAGCATCTCACATTACATCGACTCCGGACGTTAGATTTGAGAAGCCTTTCCTGACAATTAGTTTGCACTAAGAACTTTTTCCACACGATTGCCAAAACGACCTTTTTTAAGATGTCATGGGTAATCTTTAACTCTCTAACCTGTGTCTTGTAAGTCAACATGTTACTCACTAGTGGAGGAAGATCACCTAAGAATATGCCAGATTGGAAGCCCCAATTTCAAAGACGTATATCAACGCCAGAGCACACTTGAAGCAGGAGACTACACCGACTTGACGTAGCTAAGCTGAAATCAAAGAAATGTCTATTGTTAGAATAGGATATTGATAGGATTACTTACATATAAAGGCTGTGTTTATCTCATTAGTTTGTGTAAATCGTCTTATAGAATTTATTTGTAATTCTGTTCGTATTGTACTTGTCAATCGTCCTTAACCTCAATTAAAATATATTCTTGCATTAACTAGAGTTTTTAAGTTCATTGTCAGCAAAAGCTTTTCATTTTCAAAAACCTTTAATCTTTTCTAATTTTAATAATTCCCCTTTCTTTTATTTCTATTGCATTTAGAGCCTAATCCATGAAGGTGGTTTGGTACCGAAAAATTTGTATAAAATGAACTCCCTGGAAGAGGAAGATCATACAGATCATGCAGCAGCAAAACGTGACACTACAAATGGCAGTCATGCTATGGGACACCATCAACATCTACATCAGAATCTCTATAAGACGGTAGAATTAAAAACTGGTTACAGTCATGAAGTGGTCATTAAGAATACAGATCCCAAAAGTGTTTTAACATGGGACTTTGATGTTTTACGCAGTGATTTACATTTTACTTTGTATAGAGTAACACAAGATTTGCCAGAAAAACAAGGTGAGAGGAGAGAATTGTTAAATTTTTTATATTTTTAAAGGAATAAATTACGTTTTCGGTTTATTTATGATAGATTTGGCAGTATCCTTCTTTGATATGGCTGACTTGCAAGAAGGCGTGAACTATTTCAAAGAGGAACCCAGTTTGATATGTCACAACAAGGAGAGTGTACAAGGTTCACATGTCATGAATCATGCGGATAATTATGTTTTACATTGGTTTAGCCCCGGCAGTGGCAGCGAGGGACCAGCCCAATTAAATTATTTCTATGAAGTGTTAAGTTCTGCCAATTATCGTGGCTCTATGACAAGTTTGCATTCAGGTTTCTCGTCAAATTCAGCCACCAGCTCACTACAAAGTCGATGATATGAGGCTAATGGTGATAAACAAGACAATGATGAAGCCCTTAATTTAACACTTATGCCAGAACATCAACTCAATTCAGGAACTTTAATGGAGAAAAGTCTGAATTAAGAACACCATCAATTATTTTTAGAAAATATTTTTTTTTTAATAATTTAAGAAATTTCCTCACAAATCTACAGCATAGAAAAAAATTGTGATTTAAAAAGTTTTTTTTTAAGAGTTAGAAAGAGTCCCATTAAAATAAAAATAAAATAATTAAAAAAACAACATGCGTAAATGACCAAAAGCTACACTCACAGTATATTTATAAAAAGAAAAGAAAATTGTTGAAACAAAATTTAAACACAACTCCCATTAATAAGAAAATGGTTGTAAAAAGTTTTTAAAGCCAAAACAAATACAAAAAATAATTAAATTTTGAAAACATATTTTTTTTGAAAAAGAGGTCAATTGTTACAAGAAATAAAAATGCTTTTAAGAAACGTAAAAAAGAAATATTATGAAAATTAAACAAATTTTAAACAATTTTTGCATGATGGCCTTTTTTAAAATTTTATTTGTAGGCTTTTTCTATACATACAATACAAACATACCTAACAGGTTTTATTAAGTATTACAAAATAAAACAAACAGAAAAATATTTATAATTTTATATTTATTTTGCCAATATTTTGTTTAATTTGCTTAAAAAGAAACAAAACCTTTAATAACGATAAATCCTAAAGGATATGCTAATCTCAAATAACTTTTAAAAATGCTATAGAATATTTTAAATACATATACATACAAATATACATATATACAAATATAAAATATTTATATAGTTTAAAATTAATTTAAAAAAATTTTAATTATTTATATATTTTCACACAGTGAATGCGACCTTTTTTTGTATAAAACAATTAAAACAAATAAACTTTGTTAGTAAAAATTAATTTAGCTAATTTAAAACCCAATAATAAGATATACATTAACAAATATATTACATATATAAGAATTTTAATCAAATGTTTCATGTTAATTAAGTGTATAAGTAATAAATTATAAAAAACGAATATAAAAAAATATTATTATTTTTCTATTATTTGGCGGAAATACAATAATTTTCCCCTTAAACGGCAAAGTATTTAAATCTAAAATTAATCTGGCATTACTGTTATTTAATGAGACGAAGCATGCAAAGAAAATCAAATTAAGTGTATGTTTGCTATTGTTTTTCAGTGTTTTGTTGTGTATGGAGAAAAATTAAAAAAGTGTTGTCATTTGTTGAGTTTCAGAAAATCGCTTGAAAAATATTATATTTTTAAATTAGTTCATTGTCAAAGGTTATAAAAGGTAAAAACATAAATAATTATTTAAATTAATTAAATAAACCCTAAACTCTTTATATTCCTTGAAATTTTGTTTAAATTTAATTCCTGCATTATCCTCTATTTCCTACACACTAAAACAAAACTACATTACCAAACAGCACTTTTCCAATGTATTAAAAAGAAAATTGGCAGCACTGCGTGAACTGTATGAAATTAAAAGCAACAATGGAGGAAGCAACTAAACAGCTGTTCATTGAGAGAAAAAATGTACAACGAATCAGAATAACAAAACAAAACTTTAAAAAACTACTCCAATTGGACGGGTCATTGTATGGTTAATGAATTTAACAATGAAATTCTAATAAACTAAGTGAAAGCAAATGAAATAAAAAAGTATTACATTCGAACATATTAAACTCACGCTTATTAAAGAAAGCCTACGAAACCACCATCTATGAAAGCCGCCATAAAATCCATACAACAGCAACAACAATTTCTTGACGGCTAATAACACTTATCAAGTGAATAAATTCATCAATTGATTAGATTTTTTTTAAATAAAACAGAAACCAAAACAACAATAACACATAAAAGGTTTTACCAAAGCATTACAAAATTTTTGCTAATAAAAATGCTTATAACCTAATAGATGAGCAAACAGTTTTTCCGTGGCGGTTGGACAATACGGTATTATTGCAAAGAGCTTCTCTCTTAATTACGAACAAAAATCACAGTCAAATATAAAATAAAAAGAATAAAGCAATGGTGCAGTTAAATGATATTGATATGTAAGTGTTGGTGTTGTTATCGTTGGTATTATTATGGACATACTATGTAAGAATACAAAATAATTAAAAGAGAGAATTTTTCTCGTTATCACTGAACTTTGAAATACTGAAAGTACTGCATACAACCTATTAGCATACCCAACAAATCAGAATGTCTCTAAGTTTAAGACAGCTATTAAGTACACACGGTTTGAAAGTGCAAAATATTGCAAAAATGTCTACACAATCTAATAATTCTATGTTCTCATCCTGGTATGAAAATTATTACAATTCCAGCAGTGATGGATCAGAGGTTGCCAAAACAAAACCCCAAAATATTTTGGAGGACACAGCCATATTTCCGGAATTCAAATCGGGACCACTTAAAGTGTATCGGGAAAAGTCATCTTTCTGCTACAAACGCATGAATGTCATCTTGGAAGGTGAGGAACACATCAGACTTAAGGTGAGTTTCGTTTGACATCGAATTTTGATACGATTTTAAAGTGCAAAGTCTATTTAAAATATTTTGCTTTGTCATATACAATCACCAACAACATTAACATAACAGAACACTAAGCGAGTACTTGCTTTGCTATCAGCGTCTTGTACCCAGTTTAGATTCGTGTGTAAATAATAAACGGATTAGATTTCTTGTTGTACTTTAACTCTTTCACCAACTTGTTAATCAATAACGTCTGAAGGGGGTATAACGATATGCCCTCAGCGATACCAATACATGCTTATCAACAGACTGTTTATGAGTAGCACAAAAAATGTTCTACAAATTACAATAACATAACAGAACAATAAGCGAGTACTTGCTTTGCTATCAGCGTTTTTGACCCAGAGTAAATTCGTGTGTAAATAATAAACGAATTAGATTTCTTGTTGCACTTTAACTCTTTCACCAACTTGTTAATCAATAACGTCTGAAGGGGGTATAACGATATGCCCTCAGCGATACCAATACATGCTTATCATCAGACTGTTTATGAGTAGCACAAAAAATGTTCTACAAATTAATTTATTGGTGGGAAAAATGTAAACAATAGTCAATAACCCAATTAACACTAAATATACCACAGAGTGTTGAGGTCGTTCATATGGAGCATAGCAACAAGAAATGCATACTTTTTACATGAAATTGAAGGTTTTCCAGTTAGGTTAAAAAGGATCCGTTTTATTCGGTTATTTGTTGCAATTATGGCTTGTCTTTACAAAAACAGTTGGCGCTATTGGCAAAAATCCAAGGCTATAGACAGGAACCTATGTGAGTCCCTTGGTGTCAGATGTTGTAAGTCCCAAAAAGATACCGGAGCTTCAGCCGGAGTCACTATCAGTGAGTTCAACTTGCCGTTGTCCTGTTCCCTTTCTATTGATCGAAGCTGGGTGTGTTTTAACAATTGAAGCCTTACGGGATGTATTCGTTGACAATATTCGCTTGAATTTAAAATTTTGCCAGAGGGAAAAAACTTATAAAAGGTCCGCCAAAAAACTTTTTTTTTTGAAAATGCTTTAAAAAAAAACTGCTGAATATTTTCTCAAATTTCTTTTTTTATTTGAAAGTACAATCCTTCCGGTTAATAATGGAAAATAATTTCATTCAAATGGCTGCCTCGGCTGGCCATGCAGTAGCCTACACGATCGGTCCAATTTTTAAGCACATTATCGATTGTGTGCAGCTGTATTTCACCAATGGCTTCACTAATATTGTCCTTTAAAGCGTCAATTATCTCTGGCTTGTCGGCGTAACAATTATCTTTGACGGCACCCCACAAATAATAATCCAACGGTGTCAAATCGCAGCTCCGAGGTGGCCAAACGACATCAGCTCTGCGGCTGATAATGCGAACTTCAAAAACAGGGCGCAAAACATCGAGTGTAGCTTCGGCTGTGTGGCACGTAGCGCCGTCCTGTTGAAACCAAATGTTGCCAATATCCTCCTCTTCAATTTTTGTGAACAAAAATTCATTCAACATGGCCCGATAACGATCGCCATTGACTGTAACGGCCACTACTTGCTCATTTTCGAAGAAAAATTGCCCAATTATGCCTCTGGACCAAAATCCGCACCAAACAGTGGCTCGTTTTGGGTGCGTCGGCTTTTCAATGTATGCGTGCGGATTTTCTGTGCCCCAAATGCGACAATTTTGCTTGTTTACATACCCGCCAAGATCAAAGTGAACTTCATCTGAAAGGATGATTTTTTTTGCCAAAATCGGCATCTTCTGTAAGTCGATCGCAGGCCCACTTAGCGAAGCGAAAACGCGAATACACAACCATATTCGTTCAGCGGAAGGATAAAACTAATTATCTGTCAAATCAGACATGAGCTAAGTGTTACCATTCACGAAATAAGCACTTGTTGAAAAAAAAAGTTAGATGGCTGACCCGATAATATCTATGTTTCCTTTAAGCAACAACAAATATGTGGAAAACCTTCTGGCTTGCCGACCATTTTCCTCGTCTCAACACAATGTGGTCATCAGCCTCCATCTGCGTCAGTATAGGATGTTGTTGTTGTTGAATATAGTCACAGTTGAATTTAAATCATAGCATCTCCACATTATTTTAGGCTTCACTAGTGTTAAATAATAAATTAAATTCTTGCGTTAAATTTGACACCGAAAAACAACAATATTTTAAAATCAATTAAAATAATTTATTTATACAATACGTTCAAGTTTAAAGCTTCAACGTCATGGATACAAAGTCTGTATTTACCAAAAATATCGTTCGTTAATTTTGATCCCCAAGAAGGGACGCATGAATGAATTGTTAATAAGACTGTCTTAATTTAGCGGAGAAAAAAATGAACACATTTTAGGCTGTTTGCGTTAATTTTTTTCTAGTTTTTTAATATGTTGCCATGAGCAAAAAAATAAGTTCTCTGTATAAATGGGGCTAAATCGGATAAAAAAATGGACTTGAGGGCGAAACTGACTTAAGGCCCATTTAGCCAAGCGTAAACGTAAAGCCGTAAATGTAGTCGTATCAGCTGATCGTTTTTGTTATATGAAAAGCTATACAAGTGGTTACTTGAGCGTAGATGAATGTAAACGTAACGTAGCAACCTATTGAAAATAGAATTCTACGTTACTTTACGTGACATTTGCCAAGTAGTGTTGGGCTGTTTGTAATTGGTACAATATGGGGGTAATTTTACTCTTTATTTTTTTTGGTACTTACATTTTTTGGTACGTACATATATATTAAATAAATATAGTGTTTCAACATATATATAACATATACGTAAAATATATATAAAATACATAATATATATGTACCTATAACCACAATACATTGTAGTAATATATGTATGTAAGTTTAAAACCAGAATTATAATTTAATTGCATATAAAAGTTATTCTATTATTCTGGTTTTTCGACTTTTTTAATTAAATATTAATAACTATCCAAGCCAAGGATACTTTTTAATACGAGTATCTTTATTTTTTTTATCGATATTTCGCTACTTCTTTGTGTAGCTTCGTCAAAAAATTTATTTTGTTTATATTAAGTTTATACACATACATGAATACATAGATGAATATATCGTACATACACATTTATATGTGTATATATAAAAATAAAATAATTTTTATTTAAGATACCTTAAGCTTCAAATATTATTAAAATATAAATATAAAAGTTTAAACCATTACCAATTAAAAAATTTTCGTACTTTTTTCGCGTAATGTGCACATATTTTCGTACTTTTTCAAACAATCAAAAAAAAGTAACAAACTAAATTGCCATCTCAATGTTTAGGGAACAGCTGTTTACCTTTTACTTATTTTTATTTAAAAAAGTATATATTTGTGTAGTAAAGTGATTAAAAACAAAATCATAAATGGACGATGAAAGGCTGATACTTTTGGTACAAGCTAATGAATGCTTATACAATAAGTATTCCCCGGGATACAAAAATGTTTTATACAAATATATTTATGTAAGCAACTGTATGTCAAAAACAGCTGACACGATTTTACGTTTGTATAAGTGCAACTACATTTACGTTTACGATACATTTACACTTACGCTACATTTACGAATTCTACGTATGGCTAAATAGACCTTTAGTGTGTTGAAAAGTCATGGCATCAAGAATTTCAAAACATTTTTTGTTACGGTAGGACATTACTTGGGGCCGGACATGTAGGCGTCGAACGAAGCTAATATCTTTCTCATCAACCAAAAAAGAAAAAAAAAAATGCAAGTCATCGACCAAAAAATGCAAGTCGTTTTCGAAAAAAAATGCAAATCATCGGCCCAAAAACTGCAAGTCATCAATAAAAAGACTGCAATCCGACAATTTTGGTCGATTTATATAAAAAACTTTTTGTTGCTCATTTGAGGAAGATAATTAGCTTTGTCACCTATCTCTCTAGTCCCAAGTAACGCCCGACTGTAAGGAACCCCTTTTTGGAATCTTTAATACCATGGTTATCCGTTTCCCCACAAGTACATTTTATTTTTATCTAATTTTAGTCCCATTTATATAGTACAGAGCACGTTTTTTTTTTTTTTGCTCATTTGAAGAAAACGACAATAATTCTGTTCCCAAATAGCTTCTCCAACCATAAGGAAACCTGGTAGGGAATTCTTCAAACCGTGAATGTATAGTGGGATACCTGCAGTAAATCCCATTTTTCCACAACCATCGATCAATCCTTTCCAGATCATGTTAATGTTTTGTCTTTTAATACGGCAGCGATAATGAAGTTATTCCAAATTTGAAGACACTAAAAACCTATTTTTATGTTCTATTGCGACCTAATTTAAATCATTTATTTCTATTAGGAGTTGAAATTCATTTAATTACCGCCCAAAATCCCTTGCAGGATCTCAGGCTTAACAAAAAATTTAGTTTAGACTCATTAGAGTGCTCCTCTCCACGGAAATCTTTAGTAAAAGGCGAAAGATTTATTCGACAACTGAAGAGAAGCCAGAGTAATTTTCATCTCATAATAGTTAACAGTTTATGGTATATATTGTATGAACTAAATGAGAATTATAAGATTTTTTAGAAAATATGTAATTAAATAAAATTCAAATTTAGGGGTTGAAAATTAGGGTTTCTTAAGAAGAAATTTTAGAAAATAGACAAAATGTTGTAGAGGAAATGAGTTTTCACTTTGAAGACAATGACTTTCTAAGTATTCTATGGTTTGTAAACGTTTAAAACATAAGTCTGGTCCACTTCTCTTTTCCCCATTCGCAAAAAACTCTAGAATTGACTGGAGTCAAACTCGAAGTGCAAAACTCAATAGTTTTCAAATTTCTTGATAATATTTTTTTAAATTTCTAATAATTCCTCTTATCATTAATAAACGTTCCCCCGAAAATTGTCCACTGTTTCCTAAAGTGTGATACACTTTGGCACAAAGACGGCTTTTACACGTTCAATATTTACTTTAACAAACTTTAAAGTGTGTTCTTGCTCCCGTTTGTTTTTCTCTTCACTCCAACTACGTTAAGACTTTGCAAAGTAAATTTTGAATATGTAAAATCGGCCTAACGCTCATAATAAAGACGAAGCTTGAAAGCAAAATAAGAATCAATAAAAATGGTTTAAAATAAGGCGTCTCTTCCCTGTTAAAAGTTTATTTTGACAAACTCTTCTTCAAAGTTGGATTTTGTTATTGTGTAAACAAATTTTGCGAACACATCAAAGTGTGTACTTATTGCTGCTTTTCCATTCTCCCCTATAAACTTAAGATTTTGCAAAGTAAACTTTGTACCTGAAAATACGTCAAGTAATAAAACAAAGCATACACCACGTACATAAATATGTAGTATAGTACAAATAATAACAACTACTCTCACCCTAGTATTTTGTTGTTACAAATCTACACACACTTGCTTTTATTATACAATGTATGTATATAAATGTTTTAGCGGTAGTCACTGTTATATTTTTTTCTCTTGTTTATCATTTTTTTTTACTATTCAACTGTGTTATAATTCTCATTGAGTTCATAATATTAATACAATAAGTGATTCTATTTTGGTAGTGGAAAGTTATCGCTTCTCGGCCTTATGGCTAAGATCAAAGTGTAGTATCTGTTCTTATCAGCTTAACATCTGATAGATCCTCCATCGGAGGACAACAAATGTTAAACTGATTTTTGGAAACAGACGGAGTGTTTAGGAGCTTGCTCCACCTCTGTCGCGGGTTGGCCCGGTATTGCAGTACCGCCGGGATTTCGGCCCAAATATAAGAATGAATTTCAAATTAGTATTTAAGGTTCAATGGGGGCATTATTTGTACTATGGATGAAAATTAAACGTGCGTAAGGTTGTTTAATTTTGCCAAGGGTATTTTGTAGAGGATTCCATCCAAGGCACATCTAACAGGTAACCGTAAGTGTACAACAGTGTTGCAAAATTGAAATTTTGAAATGGTACTGAACTCTAACTGAAAGAGTACTTTTTTGCATCAAATGGTACTTTTGTAAAAAAATGCACGCATATACGTATATAATTGGTCATTACAAACCCTTCAGTCTTGATTACGACTTAGCTCCTCAACACCACTTATGTTGTGTGCGTTAATTTTATACATGAGTGGTGGGACCTACAGTTTAAAGTCGTCTGCGAACGACAGATTTTTGAGAAATTTTACATGGCAATTTCTTCATTTACTCGCAGAGTTTTTGCCATAAATCTGCCGAGAGGTAGCCGCCGAAGAAATTTTTTTCGTACTTCATTTTGTTCGAGATGTCTCACCGGGTGTTTGAACGGTGGCCTTACGTCTAATAAGCCAACACATCACCTACGACGACTTCTACTGTATCGATCAGTTCAGCTTCGTTGACAACATAATGGCAGTACAGTATTGCTAATGACGCTGAATTAATTTGGTTAAGAAGAGAACCTAATTGCGCTTTCCCTCGACCGTCTATAGCACTATTGCGATTCTCACAGGCCACTGTCTCTTTGAAAGATATGCCTATATGCAGAGTTTCTGCCAGAAGGAAGTCGCCGGAGATATATTTTTTCATATTTCGTTTTGATGGAGATGCCTGACATGGGATTTGAACCGGGCGCTCATGTCTAGTAAGCTAGCACACTACCTACTAGACTATTTATTTATTTATATTAAATACACATACGGCACGGAACAGAAAAACTAACGACTTATTCGTGTTCCTCACATACATGACAAAAAACAGCTGATTCGAAACGTAAAAGCCCCGTTTAGTCAAACGTCGACGGAACATTATATTGCGTACATACGTTCGTTTTTAGCATATGAAGAGCAATGCAAATACTTACCGAAATTACATTACAATTTGGCAAGCGTTTTGATAGCTTTTCGTGTTCTAAAACGAATGTACGTTCCGTGGACGTTTGGCTAACCGGGGCTAAACCCTAATTTTACCTTTAGCATTGCGTTGAACATGTTGCTAATGGCATTAATAGTTAAAAAGCGCAAGACAATAATATAATAAAAAGGTACTGAAAGCGTCGCGGGGGTACTGCGGTATTTTTGAAGTGAAAAAGTACCGAAAAAAGTACTAAAGTACTGAATTTTTCAACACTGGTGTACAACAAGTACAACAATGCAAAAACAACAGGCATTTTGTTTTTGTTAAAGCGTACGCGTAATGTCAAAAAAATTAACCCTCAAACCTCTATAGGAAATTAATAAAAGCAATTAAAAAAACTAAATACATTTTATATATTAAAATTTCTTTTGATTTTTATGTCATGCTTAATTACGCAATAGTGGGGCACCTATAAATTAAAAAAAAATTATTCCATGCAGTCAATAACATTTCCACTTTATCTAAAGAACATGTTTTTATATGGCCATCGATAAAAATGGCAGATGCTAACGTTATTTGTTATTGGTCATAGTTTTGGCACTTAGTTGGAGAGACCAAAATCTTTTTTTGGGTAATTCATCAGCCTCGTCTAAATAAATATAAATATAGTAAATCTAGGTTGTAGTTTAAAAGATATATGGATTTAGTGTTAAAGGCTTAAATATTATTAATCATCTTGCAAAAATTTTAATAAAATTGGCTTTGAAATAGTAATCCTGAAGAATTTCTCGAGTGCGTATCGTTAAGGATACATCCGGTACATATGAGGGTTTATAAATGCGAAAATGATTATCGAAACAAAACAAACAAAAAAACAACAAAATTTTGACATTTAAAAACGCGTCAGCTGTTGACATAGTTTTACCTATTAGATTTGCCTTGATTCCATCTTTCTGTGGAAGATTCTTCTGCAGCCAAAGGGATTTCAGATAATATAGAATTTTTATAATGGGAAGATAGAATGAATTGTGCACAGAATCTGTGCGACAGACCATGGTACCACAGACTATCCAGAAAAGTAGCTGAGGATAGTAAACGACCATTTGACTGAGCACTGCGTCAAAAACTCTTTTTCAGGGATAGCTTAGATTCACCTGAACACATACTTTGAACCTGTGTGGTTTTAACTTATCATAGAGGCAATCACCTGCGGTTTTATTATTTTATTTATTGGTCAAACACAATTACATGTTCGCAGTAAGCCCCGGTTAGCCAAACTTGCACAGAACGTAAGTTCGTTTTTAGCATATGACGGACGAGCAATGCAAATGCTTACCGAAATTACATTACGGTTCGGTAAACGCTCTCGCTGGTTTTCGTATTCTAAAAACGAACATAAGTTCCGTTCCGTGGACGTTTGGCTAACCGGGGCTGTACTTCAGCAAATTTACACGATATTAATAACATACAAAATTTCTTCAAAGGCTCTCGTCTTTAAGGAGTAATCTGCGTATCAACCTGACATTTATACCACTCGAGTCTGCGTATCAGCCTGACATTTATACAACTCGAGTCAATTAGTATGCTTCCACATGACTGACTCTCGACCAGACCCTTAAAATTTGTTTTTGAACTGAAAGATTTTTTCCAAAATTAAAGTCTAAAATCTTACCTAATGTCCCTAATTTCTTCATTTCAGCATCGTATTTGGAATTTTATGGAAAAACATGCCGATTTTCAGCGTGAACCTGAAACCCCTTCGATAGAACGTCAACGTCAATTGGCGAATAAACGCCAACACGTTATATATGGTCAACATTTCTATGGTCTAAATGAATATCTATCCACACCTCATTTGTCATTGTCTTTCACTCAGGCCATGTTCAGTTATGAATCAAGTTTTAGTGTTAAATACTCTCTCTCAAATGGTATGTTCCCCAGTACAATTTTGAGTTTGGGCACCGAACGTTTAAGTAAATATGCGGGTAAAATTGCCAGAGGTGAGATTGTAGGTGCTTTTGCTTTAACGGAAATATCGCATGGCACCAATGCACGTGGGATGCGTACACGGGCCACTTATGACAATAAGACTCAAGAGTTTATTATACACACACCCGATTTTGAAGCTGCCAAATGTTGGGTAGGCAACTTGGGTAAGACCTGTACACATGCTGTTGTGTATGCCCAGTTATATGTACCTGATGATACGTATGTGGGTTTAAGTGCCTTCCTAGTGCCCATACGGGATGAAAGAACTTTACTGGCCTATCCCGGTGTTACAGTGGGTGATTTGGGTGAGAAGCTGGGCTTAAATGGTATTGACAATGGGTAAGTATATGGAAACGAGAAACTATTTTTGTGTTGAAGAAATATTTAAATTTGGTTTTGCTTTCCTGTACAGATTTGTCATGTTCAATAATTATCGCATTCCCAAGGAGAATCTTTTGTCCAAAACTGGTGATATTGATGAGCAAGGCAACTACAGCAGTCCTATCAAGGATAGCCGTAAACGCTTGGGTGCCTCTTTGGGTGCTTTATCTGGTGGTCGTGTTAATATTTGCTCTTTGGCTTATGTAGCTTTAAGCAAGGCCATGGTTATTGCCGTACGCTACTCAGCAGCCCGTAAACAATTTGGCCCTGAGGAAACCAACGAGGAATGGCCCGTAATTGAATATCAATCCCAGCAATATCGTTTATTCCCTCATTTAGCCACTACCTATGCCATGCGCATTTTTAGCTTGTGGTTAGGCAAACATAATGTTGATATGAACACCAGATCTATGATGGGTGAGGATACTTCCAATATGGGCATGGAAGTGCATGCTCTTTCCTCGGCCGCCAAGCCTGTGTGTGCTTGGGCTGCTCGCGATGGCATACAAGAGTGTCGTGAAGCCTGTGGTGGTCATGGTTATTTGAAATCTACCGGCATTGGTGATTTACGTAATGATAACGATGCCAATTGCACTTATGAGGGAGAGAATAATACTCTTATACAACAGGCCTCCAATTGGTTGGTTAGCCTGAAGAGAGGTCATGCCAACTTTGAGGAAGTATCACCATTGGATTCAGTTACATTCCTAAAAGATTCGGAACAAATCCTAAAACAAAAGGCTGAAGAGAAAACTGCCCAACAAGCTGCCTGTCCTCACAGTAAGTGTGTTCAAATTACTAGAACCTACTGCAAATGTTAAAAATTTCTTTGGCATCTTGTTTCTTTCACAGATCTACTAAAAGCTTTGAATTGGTTAGTGGCCTATCAACTGGAGGTTACCGTAAAACGTGTGGATGCTTTAAAACGCCAAGGCTTGAATGCTTTTGAAACCCGCAACAATATGCAAGTGTTTAATGCTCAACCCCTGTCTCTTATCTACGGCCAACGTACAATGTATTATGTTTTCTATAAATTCGTTATGAATTTGCCTCAATCGAATGAAAAGTCTGTTCTGCTCAAGCTGTTAAGTTTCTATGGTGCCCATTTGGTTACAAAGAATGCGGCTTTGTTCTATCAAGGTGGCTATTTCCGTGCAAATGAACAAATTGAATTGTATCAGGAGGCGATATTAGAGCTTTTGCCTCAACTGAAGAATGAAGCTATATCGCTGGTAGATGCCATAGCTCCAATAGATTTCATTCTAAATTCCCCACTAGGCATGAGTGATGGCAATGTAAGTTGTAGTCGTTTTTTGTTTTCCATTCTTTTTTATTAAAAAAAATTCAATTTTCTTTTAGATTTACTTACACTTGCAACGTTCTATTTTAAGCGCTCCTGGCGTTTTTGAACGTCCCGAATGGTGGCGTGAGGTAACCTACAAGGATTATATGCCAAAGGCTAAAATGTAATTTTGCAAGTCAATAGAAAAGCAGTTGTTAACACTAAATTTTCTTAGAAAATTTTTTGGTTTTCATAGCTAATTGTTGTATGATATTGAAATCGTGTGTGCTTGTCTTGTGATTGCGTTGTATTTTTTTTTATATTTAGTTATTAAAGTAGTGGTGTTTGTGAAAGTCTTTTTAATCCTAAGTACACATGAAATTTGTTTTAATTTAAAAGAAAATAGTTTTATAATAAATAAACATTATTTTTATATACAATAATATGAGAAAAAACCAAGTACATGTACTTGTTTTGTATGCGGAGTAAAACTACCGAAGAATAATCCCTTACCATACAGAATGAGAAACCGGCATCAGTTCTTATGATGTGGAAAAGATTTCCAAATTAGAATTTTTAATCATAGACCAGCTGTGAGCCTTCTATTTCGTTATGTTGTTGTGCAAACAAATAGGTGGATGGTTGGCATTAAGGAAGATGAAACTGAGATTAACTGCCATTACTACTGATAGAACCTCCTGAATCCCGGACAATGAATGCTCTCATCTCCTTTGGGACACAATCGATAAGGTTTCTAACGCCCATAATTACTGGACACTTTATGTTTGGACGTATGTATGTTGGAACTTATGACTACAGACAAAACTAAAGACCCTAACCTAACCCTGTGAGGCAGTACGTAGAAAATAGACCGCAACAACAACAAATATTAGCAATACTATGCAGTAGTCGTATACTGTCTGGTGGAAGAGATCGGGTATAAATTGTACAGGATGGGAGGAAGCGGCAGCTTTGTTAAATCAAAACTCACTTAAGCACCTTATAGCTCTTCATTGTAATACCACATGAAGTGACGCCTCAGTGCTAATTCACAATTCCTTATTAATTGCTCTCACCAATTAGCATTATCACTTGACATTTAAGAACATGCTGAAAACCTGTTGGAAAGTGTAATGAATTTAGTAATCGTTCCTTTATTAAGAAGACTACCGTTAGACTATCGAGTAAGGATGAGTTAAATGAGAGAAACCTATGGGAATCCTGAGACGGGATCCTTAGTTTATCTACTACCTGTGCAGAAGTCATTTGCAGTTAAGCAAGGTCTCTTCACATATCTACTCCTTACACAATGGCCCTTGAGAATGGATAAAGTTCTATATAATGTGGTTAATTGATACGCTCCCTATCCAATTTTGAGCCAAGTGAGTTTGGCAATCTAGGCCGAAATTTGCCAATGACCAATGGATACATCTGTCAAATATTCCTGCAGAGGTAAGAGGCATACATACATATATTCATGTTTGGTTCGCTATGAGTGTGTCTGCCGTATCAAGTTCATCAGCTACATAGTTCTCCGTGATATTTCTGTGATCAGGAACATATATTAGAGTGTCGTGTCATTGGATTAGTTCTGCAGCGTAATTTATGGCCATTACCCTGTCGTGAAGCACAATACTGTAGCCACGAAAGCGGGCAGGTATACGAAGATTAAGCTCCAGAGAAGAAATTTTACAGCCTACCCTCTTTAAAAGTTTAGAACCATTCATGTAGACTTCTGTATAGTAACCAGAGCAGACCTTGTCAAAGCATACGCCGACTTTCCTGAGAGCAGATTTTCCGAAAGTGGAACTTCTAAAGAAATCTTAAGAATATTAAATACAATCACTTACATTTTAATAAAGTTAGTAAACAATTTATTTGGACATTTTTTATGTATTTTTTTAAAATAAAAATAATAATGGGAAAATGAATTTTTTTAAATTTAATTTTTAACAATTTAAAAAATTCATTAGAGTTAGTGAAAGCAAGGGATTTATTGTGCATATAAAATTAAAATTTATAAGCTGTTCTAATGGGACAGAAGCTTTCTTTAAAAATTTTCATTTCCTTTTATAAAATATCTTAAAAAAAACAATTCACGATTCATTCATGGCAATACGAAAATCATCATCAAACACTGATAATTAATTATTATTTGTTGTAGTTTAAAAGGTTTTTAGAAATGTTTTGTGATCTTATTTTCAAGTGCAATAAAACATAAAAGTATTTGAAAATAGTTTTTTAAACTTAAAAATAAATTTTCAAAGATATGGGTGTCTGGATAAGAGCAGCAAATTGCTTTAAATCTTAAAGTTTAACTGTTTGCTTACATGTCTAATGCGAATTTTTAATAATTAATATTAACAATTAATTAATAAGTTATGAAATTAATAGTAAATATGTTCTAAATAGATATATTTGGTTTAACAATTTTCCTATTTACAAAGTACATATGTATGGTATGTAATGCTATGTTGGTATGATACATATTGGCTTCTTAACATTCGTATGTTTTTAATTAATAAAAATTCTTTTTTAATAAAACAATCACAGTCAGATAATATTGAAGGAAAATACAACATAAAAATAATTTAACGAAGCACCATTTGTGAAAAAAAAACTCTTCTTATAAAAGACAAAGTTCTACTCCAGGGTATATTAAATACCCAAAAGCAGGACCAATAATAATAATAACACTAAAGTTGTATAGCCTACAAAACTTAATATCATACAAGTTATATCCATGAAATTAAACCAATGCTAGGAAATTTCACCAGAACCCGATTCCGAGGCTAAGAAATCATTTTCACTGACTCGATTCACAGATGCTGTTGTCTTTTGGTTTGTACTTGTGCTAGGCGTTACTAGTTTATCAATATTCGCTAATGTATGCTCGGTTTGTTCGAGCATGGGTATTTGTTGTGGCAAATCACTGGTAGCCCACAGGTATAAGTCTAAAGTTTTTTCAGTACAGTCTGCTATAAAGCGTATAAAGGGTCGTATATCACCCTCATTGGCTATTTGGAGGTATTGATAGTATTTGTGCCTATAAAAAAGAAAGAAGAATTCAAATTAATAATTAGAAATCCTTTTTTAATATGAACATAACATTATACCTCTGTTGCTTAGGTATTATAACTGGTGGGTAGCCAGCTCTCATTAGTAAGGTATTCATTAACAATCTGGAAGTGCGACCATTGCCATCAATAAATGGATGTATATGCACCAATTTATAATGGGCCAAGGCAGCATGTCTGTACAATAAATAGAAGAAATCTCAATTAATATAAAACTCTTCAAATTCTGTCCTTAGTATCCTTACTTAATAGGATGCATGGTTAAAACTTGTTCCGAATTCAACCAATTCTCAAAATGTCTCATTAATATTGACAAATCTCCTGGCCCGGGTGGCACATGTCCTCCCACATACACCTGCGTGCGTCTAAATTCCCCACCTTCTATGGGATCCACATGGCCCAAGACACGTCTGTGTATATCCAATATGTCTTTCAAGGTAATTTCCATTCTATAAACAAAACCAATACTTTACTTTAAAATTCTGTTTTTTTGCCACATTCTCAAACTCACTTGTTAACTAAGCTGGCATTAATATATTTCATGGCCAAATCTAAACCCAATATTTCATTGTGTTCATCAATGGACTTGCCATCGATTGCTGTGCGTGTTTCCAATATTGAACGTGTTTGTGCCAGAGTCATTGTATTTCCTTCTATACCCACTGAATGGTAAATATGTTGAAAATATGCCTCTTTTTTAGCTCTACGCAGAGCAGCATTAGATTCATGTATGCCCGATAGAGCATCACGTTTACGATCCAATTCCATTAAACGTCCCTCGTCAATGGTTTGTACTATGCCAGCAGTACGCTGGCGATTTGCTAAAGCCTCCGAAGAGCTGGGATTAATAGTTAATGCCTAGAGAGAATAAAATTAAAAACAATTCAACAATTGCCTACGTATACACACAACATACCTGAAAATAATATTGATCTGCCAATACAATATCTCTTTGGGAATGTTCCAAATACTCGCCATAACGCAGTAGCACCTCTGAATGTTTGGGTGCCAAAGCATAGGCATGTTCAAACAACTTCTGTGCCTTATCCAGTTTACCAGCCTTATACATATCCATTGCAAGTTTTAAAGATCCCAAAGCCTCTTTGACATTGGCATCTTCTGTAGGCACATTGGCGACTGCAGCACCACTTTCACCATAAAATTCTTTCAGTGCCTGACGTTGTAGCTGTTCCGTTTCTTGTGAATATATGGCAAAATCATCTCTTACTTGTATATAATGAACAGCGGGTAAATGTTGTAATTGCCTGCTATTGCCACCTGGCCAGGGAAAGTGATAATAGACGCATGCCGCCAATATGCCAGATAAGAAAACCACCAAATGGTGATACGATAGCTTTAAGACCAAAGCATTTTTGGGTTCTGTTTTCAAAACAAACTCATTCATTTCCATGGCATAGGATGGGCATTTCTCCGAAGAAATGTTGGCTTCCCTGTGCGAGTGACGTCGTTGCTTTGTCATGTTGGCTTTACTTTTTTTTAAATTTTTCCTTTAATTGCAAGATTTATTTGGTTTCTATTTCTTTTTTAACACATTCCATAGTAATATTGCAGTTTCGTTCTTTATTTTCGTTTAATTTTTTTATAAATCATTGTTTTATTATTTTTTTTAAAATCCGTCTGTAAAAGTTGGCAAATTTCTATGAATTTACAACAAAACTGACGTGTATTTTACAGCTCCACTAACAATTTATATGAGGAAGAGAGAGAGAGAGAATCTTAACCAAACAGCTGTGAGTTGTTATCAGTGCTGTAGTTGTTTTTGTTTAGTGATGGCAGCTAAAAACGATACATTTCTGTTTAAAAGGAGGTGCCAGATGGTTTAAAAAACCTTAAATTGGGAAGTGAAAGCGAAACTAAACAAATTCAAGGAATTTTTTAAATTCCCCTACAAAAAAGTAAGAATTTTAAAAATAACCGTAAATTAGATGAGGAAGATAGTTGAAAAAGCTTTCTTCTTCTAGAAAAAATACTTAATGTTATAAAAGGAAGAAGTGTCAACAAAGAGTAAAGAAGAATGGAAAAATTTCCCTGGGCTGGAGATCTGAATATTAATAATCCTATTAGAAGCCTATTTATCAAGACCATTGAATAAACCCTGCCTAAAAATTTTGTGTCTTCCGCTTCCTTCAAACCTCTCAAAAGCCTAATCCTCGGTTCCAGCACCCATTCCAATCTGGGTCATAGAAGCCTAGATATTCAAAATCATATCATCACATAACAGTCACATTATTTAATTGATCAGTTCGACGACCGAACGTCTAACCGAGCCTTCTCTTGCAAATCCTCCACAGCTTCATTACCCCACACATAACAATGCCTCTAAATCCATTACAGTACCACCCTGTCAATCTCGAATTAAATTAGACTTTAAGGCAGCTTGATTATCCGCATAGGTAACCACAATGTCCTCCAGCGCGATATACTGCCGGATTAACTCCGTGGTAATAGTAAAACACTGCACTCTTCATGGAGTTTATAGGACAGTTTTATGCCATTCCCAAAGTAGACTCCCGCCCAAATCGTTGAACCATACATAGAGGTTGCATGACCGCCAAGTAGACAGCCTACTTCACATCACTGCTTCCTGACTGAAGAAACCACGGAGGTTAGTCTGCGAAATCTGGATCTAGGATTCGCATATTCCATCAGATTCGTGGCATATCCAAACTCTGTATCCTAGCAAATAACCTATAAAAGTTCCTTGCCCTTTCATATCCGGAAGAATACCTAGAATACCCTAATCAGCAGGGAAGCAAACCCTTCTTGGTGGTACAGGGAAGTTCTAGGATTGTCGGTTTTAAAATGGTATAAGTTTTGAATCTGGAAGGGAATCTATTAGGATTTTGATGGCTTCTAAACGTGGCATTGTTTGTTGGTCTTCATTAGGTTCTCAGATGTTTAGTGTTTGGTCTCTGGAATCAGTTACCTGTTGAGATGGCTTCGGTTTTTATTTTTCTCGTCATCTTTATCTCTTTTTTTCACTTTCACTTTCGCTCTCTCTCACTCTTTCCTCTTCTTTGAATTGGAAACGAATATATTATTCATCTTCCCCATTGTCTAATTATCTTCACTATCTTTTCTTTCTATCTTTTTTTTAATTTTCTTGTCCTTTTTTGGCAACCTGCTTAATTTAAAGGCTCCCACAGTGGACTTTTTCTTGCCACTTCTCCTTATGTGGCCCCTTTTGGGAGCATCGTGGTGGCTGTGGTTTGGACCCAAATCGCGGGAAGAGTCTAGTTAATGGGCTCGGTGTGGAGTTGCATTTTCAACCGGGTGCCGTGACCCAAAGATCGGAAGGAGCTTTAGATAGGCTCCGCTCCTAACCAAGGGGGAAGTCATGTCCAAATACATGGCTTCGAATTGGTACTCAGGTGTAGCATAAGTTACATCTGGGGTCATTGGTAGACGCATTGTATTTCACCCTGTGTTAAGAGCACCATGGGATTAGGTCCATGCGGACAGGTACCCATGTAAAACCCATCGGCGTTGTACTCTCCTTATATCACACTTTTACTGCTTTAGCTTGCTATACTTATACCTCCCCTGTACTTTTTTAATACCATATGAATATGTATATGAATCTTTAGCCCCGGTTAGCCAAACGTCTGCGGAACGTAACAGAACGTACGTTCGTTTTTAGAATACCAAATGCAATGAGAGCGATTACCGAACCGTAATATAATTTCGGTAAGCTTTTACAATGCTCTTCATATGCTAAAAATGAACGTATGTTGCGTGGACGTTTGCCTAAGCGGGGCTTTAGATCAGTCTTCAGATGATCTTACATCATTCCAAGAGAACTTTTACACACTTATACTACTCTTACAACAGTCTTGTGCTTCTCTTACACTATTCTTATATCACTCTTGTATATCTCTTATCACTTTTCTGATACTCTTATAGCACAGATACATACTCTTGCATACAGTGTAAGCAAGCACTGTGAACAGCTAATTATGCTGCTTTATAGATGGTAGCGTAGATTTTAATTTTAAATTAAACGTAATATTTCTAAAATTATAATTGATCTATCAAGACGGATTTTACAAACGAAACGAAAACAATAACAAAAAATAAATTAAAAAATAAAAAAAGAAAAAACAAAAATAAAAGCAATCAACAAAAATTGTCTCATTTTAATTTATTTGAATGCGAAATGAATGTGTTTCGATCAAAAAAAAAAAAAAAATAGAAACAGGTTTGCACAAACTTACAGTGACGTTTCAATCTTAACAAAATCCAACACGTCACGGTGTGTCATAGCGGACCTATACAAATTCAAGTAAAGGTCATTCATTTAATTTTTAATAGAAAAAAATTATTCTTTTTAATGATTTTTTGAAATTCATTCATTAAAACCACATACGAAGACAACAATGATAGTAGAACCTATAATCGCCAGTAACCGGCTTATGATTCACTGTGTTAATTTCAAAATTAAACGTATATTGGGGAGATTGGTTAAACCCATTGGAAGACCTGTTTCTTTTAAGTCTTATTCTTTAAATTTATTTGAATTGTTAAGACGTGCTCGTATTATTTATTTTTGTTTTTATTTTAAATTGTTGCTATAAAACTACAACAGAATACTTAGTAGGGACATAAATAATGTGACGAACATATTTTTTTCTAATAAATTAAACAAAATAGACTATTTTGAACCAATTTTTTTTTATAAAAACAACAAATATTTATTCGAAATTTTTGCACACCCTAAGTCCGACTGATCAATCATCAATGGCAGCATGGATCTCGTCAATAAAAAAAAAATTGGCAGCAGTATGAATCGAAGTTGCCATAGGAAAAATAATGTTAGGGTAGCCGTAGTCTAATAAGTAATGTCTTGGCTAAATAGACATGAGGCCTCGGTTCAAATCCCAGGTCAGATATCCCCAACAGATAGTAGTAGGCACAGTGGTGTTGTCGAGCCGGAACGCTCCGGAATGTCCTTTTTGGACAGGAACGCGTTCCGCAACTAAAGATGATTTCTGATAACGAGAATTGGAAATGATTTTCGTTTCCTTTCCTTTTTATGCTATATACAGGGCTGATCCTGGCGACGGGCGAAAATTGGGGGAAATCTCCCTCCCCCCGTCGTCAAATTTGGGACATGAGACCTAAAAAAAAAACCCCGCCGCCAGGATTATCATGGAAAATTACCCCCGTCGTTAAATTTGGGACATAAGACCGCACAGAGCGGCCGCCTACCCAGGATCGGCCCTGTCTATATAATTATATATACGCGTTCCGGTAAAAAAAAATTAGCACAACACCACTGAGTAGGCAGTATGTTGGCTAATTAGACATGAGGCCTCGGTTCAAACCATAGGTCAGATATACCCAACAGAACGAAATATGAAAAAATATTTCTTCAGCGACTTCCTCTCAGCAGATTGCTGGCAAAAACTGTTGAAATAAATAAAAATTGCCATGCAAAAGTTTCTCAAAAATCTATCGTTCGAAATCGACTTTAAACTGTAGGTCCTACCACTCACCGATAAAATTAACAAACACAACATAAGTGGTGTGAGAAGCTAGGTCGCAATACTGACTAAAGGATTGCAATGACGAGTTACGTATGTATGTATGCATCTTTTACAGCAAACAATATCCTCTGAAACTGTCCGCCGTTTGTAGTCCATCGGGTTCAAATTATGTGTGCTAGAGGGCCTTTTTTCAGAGAAAATGCATTCTGGTACATAGTTTCGAAGTCAGGATCGTTTTAGCTTTATAAGCTGCCTCAGAATCATGATGGAAAGTCCACACCTGGTTTTAGGACATAGAACGGTTAAATGGTAAAAATTTTGTCTCATGTTTTGAACCCTTGATCGCAGAAATGCAAGTCAGCGGCCATATCGTAAAAGACACCCCATCAAACCATAAGCAAAGCCGGGTGATGATGTACGAAAAGTATTGAAGCTTGTCAAGTAACCCGTCGTCGTAATGACTATAACCAATTGTTGTGATTAACTTCTTTGAGTGAGATGGATGGTTTTCACTGTCCTTGTCATCCATATAAAGCTCTGCAGTTTTACTTTCATTTTCTTGGTCACAAGCCATATTTCTCAGCCGATGAGAGGCTTAGAATTCACGCAGGCATTTAGTAATGATGCTACTTGCATGACACACCTTTCGTAGCTTAACAAATATCGAAAGCGCGTTTTGCATTCGATCTGGGACATTCGGTTTAGCTGCTCCCTTGTTTGAAAGAACTCTATCCGAATTTGTGAAATAGTTGACGACCGTTTTGTTCTGGCTGTTTTGAGAGAATCGAGGAAGTTGAGAACTTTTATTCCAGAAGTTCATCCTAGATAGAGGGCAATGCTCAATAGTGTGTAGCATCACGTAAACGACACTTCGTGGATGCGAAAATTAATAGAACTATGAGCGGAGGCATAGCTCATATGATAAGACTACCGCATCATTAAAGTGTCGGCCATACGAGCTGCAATGATGATTACAAAAGATGATAACATCCCGAGAAAAGATAATATCATATCTGTCAGGGCACTGGGTTCTGACATGATGACCTCTAGTAAGGTTTTCGGCTGCCGCAAGTTTTCCACCGTGAAAGAAAAACGGTAGAATTTTCCCATCACATGGGTACTGGGTACATAGTGATATTCCGGGAAACTCCAGAGCGAACGAATTGGGCAGATATGGTTATCTAGATATAGAACCTTATTGTGAATGTGTAAGTTTAGAACTTATAAAATCTATTAAAGTTGCGAGGGCGACTTCGGATATTGATTATTTGCCAAGTCTGGCTAAGGCTAGATGAAGGTACACAAAATGTGCTTAAACTTCAAAGGAGCATGTGACATCACTTGGCATTGAATTTTGTTCCTGACCATACGATCAATGTTTTCCGCAGAAGCAGAAAAAAATGAAGAATAGAGGAAACTGTTCTTTACCTCTCGAGTACATGCCCAGCGTTTTGTGGTAGGAGATGAAAGTACTTGAACGTCTAATATACTGATTATTTCATTAATTTTCCGAGAATATGGTGAATATTGGAAGTCGCCGTAGTCTAGTAGGTAGTGTGTTGGCTTATTAGACTGAAGGCCCGAGTTCGTGTCCCAGGTCAGACATCAAAAACGAAAATATTTCTTCGGTGACTTCCTCTCAGCAGATTTCTGGCAAAAACTCTGAGAGTAAATAAATTTGCCATGAAAAGCTTCTCAAAAAACTGTCGTTCGGAGTCGACTTTCAACTGTAGGTCCCACCACTTATGTATAAAAATAACGCGCACAACATAAGTGGTGTGAGAAGCTAGGTCGTAATCCTGATTGATGGGTTGTAGTGACCAATTATGTATTTTTTTTTTTTTTTTGTGAAACCAGCACTCAGGGGATGGCCCCTACTCATGCAGTATATGTATAGTGAATATTGGTAGTCTAAGTGACTTCATAAGAAGTTTCGGATGGTTCCAAGACTAGTAAAAATGAAAGACAATGTTCCATACATGGCATAAGTGTGTCTATCTATGTACATTGCCTACCTACTACCCTAGAGGCGAAGGCGTTTCTATAACAAAATCGTACAGTGTACTGTTATATTTGATGCATTGTTCCGAAACAACTTCACCTTAAAGTTAGCTTATTAAGTGGGCCGGCAATGCGGTTTATGATGACACTTTGTTTAAACATATTAATTATTTTGATCAAGATTTCTCTTCTACTCTATCATTCTCAATAGTCCGACAAACGTATGTTAATTTGTATTTTGATGTGCAAATAGATTTTTAAATGCCTGATTTAAGCTTGAAGCTTGAATTAAATGTTGCAAATCTTTGTAAGAGATTAAGAGAGACAAAATTTTATTACCAGCTCTAGGCGCCTTCCCCTGCCATCTTCTTCTTTTTTCTAAGTACTGTTTTAAATTAATTTGTGTGGTTTTTAGTTTACATTCTAAGAAAACAAGTATAAAAATTTATTACTTTTTGCTCTCAAACAACGTATTTAATACTCAAAGAGCATAACAAATTTGTGTTTTTTTTTCTTCATTTATTTAAGCAATTATTTTGTACAAACGAAAACGAAACAAATTATCACTTTCTTTCTGTCGTTTCTGTCTCCACCAGAAGACCTTGTAACCTTTACTTCTTCTCTTTCAGTTTTATTTTTAAGAATTTGGAATCAAGAATTTAAAACAAAAAACAAAAAAAAGATTTAATTTTTGGTTGATTTAATACTGGAAATTGATAAGAAATTTATTGTGTTTTCAAAAGAAATTCAAAAAAAAAAAAAAGTGAAAGTGAAGCTTGTGTTTGATAAGAAAATTTTTGGAAATTGAAATTCATGTTTAAAGAGGCAAGTTAAACATAATTTTTGTAAAAACAAAAAAGGAAAAATAAACTAGCTCCTTAATGAATTAACAGGTTAACCATTTAGTGGTTTTAAAATCACCTGTCAGGAATTAAAAATTTTTCCTCCGAAGTCTCATCTACGAATGTGATTCGTTTTATAATCCAAAACATGTTAATTTATATTTAAAAATTTTCACAAAATGGACGATGAACGTTATAGTCATTCCAATCGACCTATTGTGCACAGAATTGTCAAGACTTTAAAGAAATTTAAAGGGATTGAAAGCATTACTGAGATGTATTCAAATTTGCACATCTTCTGCAAAGCACACACGCATACATACACTCAAAAAAAGAATCAAGCCATCCGGGCTTGAATCAATCCATATCGGTCACAATAGTACGGTTTGGCTTGAATCAAGTACAAAAGAGTTGAATCAAGCCCGAATCAGCCAAGTACAAAAGTGTTGATTTTAGCGCGATTTAATCCTTTTTGGGATCAAAGTGATCTCATCATGTATTTGGTTTAAGCATATTTTTTCTTGATTTAAGATCGAATTCGTACTTGATTCAAGAGAGTCAGAAGTTGAAGTAATCCTTAAGCGCACTTGTTTCAAGAATTATAAAGTTGATTTAAGCTAGATTTCGTACTTATAAATGGGATCGAATTGAGGCAAATCGTACTTTATTCGAGCACAATGAACTTGATTTAAGCCCTAAATTGTACTTGATTTAAACCTATATTTATACAAAAACGAGCTTGTTTCAAGAATTTTGAATTTGATTTAAGCTCGAACTCGTACTTGATTTAATCCCAAAATCGATTGATTTGAAAAAAATGCAGTCATCTACCCAAAAAAATGCAAGTCATTGACCGGAATAATCCAAGTCATCTACCAGAAAAATGCAACTTGCGAAAAATACGACATTTTGTTGGATATACATATGTATATTGTATAAATACACATGAACTAAATGAGAATTATTAAAATTTTTACTTTTTAACTTAAAAACCCACAACTCAAATAACATAACTCAAATAACAAATAACTCAAAATAACACTTTTTTAAATAGATTTGAGCTTTTTAGTGTTGATTTTAGTAATATAAGGTTTAGTTTTTTAAATCAATCCCGTTTTTTGCTTGTTTTAAGCAAACAATAGCCAAAACGGGCTTAATTTTTCAAGCACGTTTTTTGGCTAAAATTGAGAATAGAAAAGTTAATTTTAGCACGCCGTTTTTCTTTCTGTGTACATAATTGGTCATTACAACCCTTTAGTCAGGATTCCGACCTCGCTTCGTACATCACCTATGTTGTGTGTGTTAATATTATACATGAGTGGCGGGCGGTACCAACAGTTTAAAGTCGATTTCGAACGACAGAAACTTTTGAGAAACTTTTCGTGACAATTTTCTATTCAATCTTAGAGTTTTTGCCAGAAATATGCTGAGAGGAAGTAGACAGAGAAATATTTGTTCATATTTCGTTTTGTTGGGGATGTCTATTCTGGGATTTGAACCGTGGCCTCACATCTAATAAGGCAACACAGACTACGGCCACTGCTAAGTATGCACTGCCGACAATATCGCTTCTCTTAGTGAAAGTGTGCGAATAATCCGAATTTATTGATTCCATGGCGTTCTCTGGAATTGAGCCAATTTTACGACTCATTTTATGGCGTATTCTATAATTGGGTTTGTACCTCTATCCTCTATAAACACAAGTGATAATTAAAAGCTGCCTGACCATTCAAAATCTTATAAATATGCCCACAGGTTTGTGAACAAAAAATTTTCTTGAGCGATAGAAATCATTCTTCAAACGATGTTTGCATCAACAAGCAAAATTTGTCGCAAAGAAGTGGTTGCGTGAAAATGCTACTGCATTTGAACAAAGTGACAGTTTAATGCACACCATGCATACGAAGCCGCCGTAGTCTAGTTGCTAGTGTTTTGCCTTATTAGACGAGAGCCTGTGGTTTAAACCCCAGGTCAGACATTTCCAACAAAACAAAATAAGAAAAAAATATTTCTTCGGCGACTTTATCTCAGCAGATTTCTGTCAAAAACTCAGAGAGTAAATAAAATTGAAATCCAGAAGTGGATAACCTTTTAAAGAAACAGAGTGGAACATAGGCTTTAAACAAACTTCATTCAATGTGATCTATTGTAAGTCAACAATTTCAATTCCAAACAATGTATTTCTTAGCTTTTATCTGTCTTATGCAGATCTTCCTTTTATTCGTCTGCTTTAAGGATTCGGGTTAATTGCCATTCCTGTTGCATCATTGTGGGTTGTTCTTAGTCAGTGGCCGATGCAGATCTACTTTCGTTTTACTCTTTGCGTACGGATTTTTGATTACTCTGTTGGTGTCCATAATTCTACTTTAAAAAATACTTTTCTGCAGTAGTTGGTTGATAAATACCTGTATTCTTAGCGAGCATTTGACTCCGAGGATTCCAGTCTTATATGGTAGTAGTTCAGAACTTGATGATTCAGAACATGTTTATTTATGAGTGGTTTTGTGCTAAAGCGAATGATTTTTTTTATAAATTTTACATATTTTTTTTAGAGGCCTATTTTTTTTTTTGTATTTATTTATTTATTTTACTATCAATGTAACAACTAAAAAATTAAAAATGTTTATTATTTACATATATTGAGTTTTTACATAAAGTATTGCAACAATTGAAATCTTATTTTTATACCATAAATGGTGCTTTTCAATTATATGTTTACATTTATAGGAAAAAAGATAGTAAAAACCTATTAGGCCTATTTAATCTGTTAAAAGCAATTGAGAAATTATTTGTTTTTTTTTTAAATTTTGGCTAATTTGTTTACAACACTGTCCCCCCTTTTTTAAAATAAAAAACTCCACTGCATACCTGCTTACCTGCCTATAACAAAAGCAGTGAAATAAAAACACACACAGATGTGCTGTTGCCAAAAGAAAAAGAATTTTGTCGGCATTTAAAACGTTTGATTAATAATAAATGAGACAGTTTAAGACTCATAAACATCAAATTAGTTTGGTTATTATAAATTAAATAAATTAAATAAATAAAATAAATAAAAAAAAAACAATAATTATATCCACAGTAGTAGAGATGAGATATTCTTTGGAAAAATGAAAAAATAAACTTTTTTTTGTAGTATTACTCACACGTGCCAGAAATTTTTAAATTTAGTGGCTATTTATTTGGCAAAAGATGATTTGATGACAAATAAAATTTATGTTTTTATTTCATTTTTAAAATTATTAAAATATAAACATAATTACACTTGCAAAGAGCCAATATGATAAATTTTTTGAATGTAAAATTAAATATTATGAAAATTTTCAGCAAAATTTTCAGAAATACCATCGTATTTAAGAAATTTGATCAAAGCGCTTTACGACCGGACAAAACGTGCTTATAGTGGCAGTATAAGTGACCCCTTTAATATGCTTACCGGAGATAAACAAGCCTGCATGTTTATTTGCCTCTACCATTGCCAAACATTGTGTTTGAACTAGAAAAATAGATTATGAGAGTGAGAAAAGAGGGAGTAGTTTTTGTGGATGCGTTTGAGGTTAGGTTTTTCTCTATATAAGTCCCCTTATTAATTATTCCGTCACAAAATTACAACTCCCGGTTGGCATCTCGCTAACTCACCCGATTATTTAAAGAAGAAATTTTTTCAATAAATTCTGGATGTCTTAGAATTCTTTTTCTTCCAAATTTCGAACAATGATAGAGAAAATGTTCTGTGATCTGGGTGTGAACGCCCAGAATCCCGTGTGCCATTATAATCAGGTTCCTAAGACGAAATCTAGATACATAGGCTTAACTCCAATTTTGTTCTGTATATGTGCATATCGGATCTGATATGTCTAGTCTCTCTGCAAGTGGGTTTATCACATCATTCTTATGTTTGTGTTGAATGACAGGAACAATTGCCGCATTCCATCTATGTACACTGTGACGAAAGAAAGAGTTCTCATTGCAAGGCAGAAGTTGTGTAGGGTACTAAATAGAATCCCTTTATTTCCCTAGATCGCGAATCAAATATTAAATAATTAAAGATCCTGACGAAATTCGCAACTCTCGGGAGTTCAGAGAATCTATTTTGGTAGGTGAGGTTTAGAAAAGTTAACGACTTCTTTAGATTTCAGATGGCCATAAATAAGCCTACCGGACTACTACAGTAACTTCCAGACGAAAATATTGGCTACATACGCTTTTAAGAATAAATTCAAAACTTTAGGGAGTTTAGAACATCTCATGAAAAGTTTTTCAAAAATCTGTCGTTCCGAATCGACCTTAAACTGGAGGTCCCGCCACTCATGGATAAAATTAATACACACAACAAAAGTGCTGTGAGAAGCTAGGTCGTAGTCCTGATTGAAGTGTAGTAATGATCAATTAAGTTAATTAAGATGGGTTCTATCAACAGCGGAATAGGGTAGAAAATCTTGGCAAGACTAGATAAAAAGCAGAGAAGTCTGCTTAATCCTCAGAGGAGTACGTTTAGTACGGTTGTCATACGTATTAGCCTTCGACATATGGGAAATGCCTTCTGCAAGAGATGTTGAAACGAAGAAGAGGAGGAAAGTATTTCTTACCTAAGAGTTGACGAAATCAGCTTTATGTCCACAATAAATTTGAATAGACTGTCAGTATTGGACATTAGAAGTCTAAGAAACTTAATCAGAAGCTCCGAATGGTTGTTAGGAAATTAGGAAATGCATATCCTTGGTATCATAATGGGTATCATAGACCTAAGCTTGCATAATCTAACTAAGCCACTTAAACAGAAGCTTCGAATAGTTTCAGGACTAAGGGACATGCATTTCTTTGGCATCACAATGGGTTTTGAATGACCTATGTACATAAGTGTGCATTATTCCAACTTCCTGTTTGGATGGTCATCGCTACCTACCTACCTACTTACCTAAGCAAGGTTCCATTGAGTCTGTGTTTTGCCTAAAAACTTGAAAAATTAATGATTCTAGACCACTGTCGTTTGTCTATACAGTATACTTTACTGAAGTTTACTGTGTTAGTTTATCGCTCAGTGTAAATAGAAGTCGGTCGAGGGGAATTAAAATGCAAAATTTTTAATACGGCTTAGAAATGTTATTTTGTTTTTTTTTATTACTTCTCAATTAAGACCAGAATTTATTTTTATTTATCGGAAATACCAACAAATTTAATAAAAATAATCAGATTTATTGCAAAATGTATGTACACTGACTGCACAACGATATTTTTTTTATTTTATTTGTTTGCAATGGCAACGAAATACGAAATTTATTGTCATAAATTGTTAAAATGTTGGTGTTAATGAAATTAAATTGAGTCATTTTTTCTTCAATGCAAGATCTTAGATAATATTCTCAAGTATTTTTTTATTTATTTATTTTTTAATAAATAATTAGAAAAACATATGATTTGATTCCAACACTATTTGGTAGCAGATGGGAGTGGAAGTTTTAATTTCAATGATCCATTATAAAATGAGATTGATTTGGGTTTTACCCAACATTTTTTTTTTAAAGTTTATAGGAAGACCACAGTATATTTAATAAGTATTGTAATAAATGCATTCATATCAATGCACAATATTGTGCAAATAATCTATTAAGAAAAGAAAAATTCTTTTATTTTTGCTAGCAAGGTTAATTTGGCTAAATTCATACGAAGGTGGTAGCAAAAATTTGCGGAACTAGTCAATAAAACCCAGCACATTGCATTTTTCTTATTTCTTAAAAAATTTCTTTCTTTTCAATGGCTTCTATACACCGTTTATTGTAACAGCTTTCTCCATACATAATACATACATACTTAATTGATCATAACAATCATTCCGTTAGGATTACAACCTAGCTTCTAACATCAGTTATGTTGCGTGTGTTATTTTCATGCATCAGTGATGGGACTAGGCTTGCCAGATTCCGATTCGCAAAAAGCTGGACATTGGGTTTTAAAAAGCTGGACAAAACAAAAAAAAGCTGGACATAAAAAAATACTGAACAAATGTTAATTTTCGTTTTGTGTAAATAATTTTTATTAAAATATAATTTTTATTAAAGTATAACAAATGTACAATCAATGTTGGCTAACATGATTAGACAAAGTTAACATGAAAATTATTGCCCAAGTAGTTGCAGTGTACCAAAAAAATTTCTATTTAGCTGGACAAATTAAATTTTAGCTGGACAAGCATCATAAAAGCTGGACAATCCAGCCAGGCTGGCAACCCTAGATGGGACCCACAGTTTAAAGTCGACTCCGAACGACAGATTTTTGAGAATATTTCATTGCAATTTTTTATTTACTCTCAGAGTTTTTGCCAGAAATCTGCTGAGAGGAAGTCGCCAATGAAATTTTTTTTCATGTTTTCGTTTTGTTCAAGATTTTTGATTTGGGCTTTGAACCCCTACCTACTAGACTACGGTTGCCTCAATAGATTCCTAAAATAGCACTCAACAAAAGCTTTAAATTCTACATTGTCAGCAAATGTTTTATAACCAAGCCATTTTTCAAGTAAAAAAAAGATATGCGAGGCAGTTAAATCGGGTAAATAAGTAGTATGATGAAGCAATTCGAAATTTAATTTACTGATTTTCACCACGGATGTATGCAGTGGAGCATTGTCTCTTTCTTTCATGTTCCTTGTAAAACATTTTCTTTCCTTTCAGAAACACATGGCTGTCACAAATCATCTATTTAATCCCAATAAACAATTAATTGGTGTACTGTAGCAAGTTTTAGAATGCTAGGGTTGCCATATGTTTACAAACAACGACTTCTGTGAAAAGATTTTGGTTTGTTGAATTGGATAGAAGGAATCTTATTAATTGAGTTACATTCTTTTCCAACAGGTAGCGCTGCTAGACCTCCCTACAATATCTGTTAATAATGTTCTGCTCTCTGAGAGATCAGTAAATAAGATTTTTGCAGGTTGGGCGGATTAAAATCTCTTAATTTGGCACAATGCCCTCTGTTAAATTTGATTTGAATGTTGTGTTGTGAGGAATCTTGCTAATGGAGCCATATATTTCCCTAAGAGGCATCGCTAGCTGCTCTTTCTATAATATACGTTACTGATATTATATTCTCTGAGTAGTCAAAGGACAGAAGGTTTCTTAGATGATTTTTTTTTTGGAGGATGTGTTAAATTCTCTTAAATTTTCAATTTCGTAAATCACAATGAATTTTTTGTCTTCTCCTGGTTTGGACAGGTTCGAATACGATATGTTTTATCGATCGATTGCGTATGATTGATACTCTGTACAAAACACTTCAAAATACTGTTTTTTTTCTTTAGAAATTATATCAATTGGATCCCATAGCCTTTTTATTTAACATGGTTTGATTTTTTTAGACACGATTTTCTTAAACCACTCCACTGGTTTAAAGTACAATACAATTAGTGTACAGAGATAACTCAGGTGCGAGGTGGTAGACTCGACTTTATTGCAGTGAAACATTGCTTGACACTCTATTGAAAGTTCTTCAAGTTGTCAAGCAAATGTGACACCAATGATGTGCCCAGCTTTCAAAACTTCAAGTTATCGATCAATAGGCGAATTTCTTGTTTTTGTTGTGATCTTCTTAATTAATCCATTGCCACAGTGTTCGTTTTGTTAGCTTTGACGACCTATTTTGAACTCTTACGAAATGAGATATTCTAGTCGTGATTGTATAATCGTATAATATTGATTGAATAGAGATATTTTAAATGATAGTATTGAATGTGGTAACAGAAATCATGGCTGTCCTTATGGCGATTAAATGGCAACCTAGTGGCAATGTATTCCCTGAGGATATACTGATATATTCGAACAGTCTGGCTGCCATAAAGTACCACTTACAGAATGTCGACTATTTCTCCGGGAAATTGCGGATTATTCGAAGATCTGTAATAATACGGACATAGGGATATAGAAACATATCTAGCAATAGTGTTGCGAATGTACCGGCCAGAAAGGATACCGGAGTCCTATCTGATAACCTTGGCCACGATTCAACTGGAAATAAGGAACAAATTCCACTCCTTGGTTAAAATTTTTAGGTAGAAGTGAGGATATATTCGACCGCTAGATAGAGTTCACCGAACTTTAACCCAAAGTAGACGAAACAGTTTATTTGTCCTGAATTTCGCTGATAGAACTGTCTGAATTTTAAATAAAAGACAGAGCCAGATAATAAAGCTGTCTGGGTGGCTTGAAGTGGTAATCTAGTAATCTAGTAGGTATTGTGTCGGTTTATTAGACGTAAGGCCACGGCTCAAACTCCAGGTCAGACATCTCGAACATAATGAAATATGAAAAATTATTTCTTCGGCAACTTTCTCTCAGCAGATTTCTGGCAAAAACTCTGAGTGTAAATAGAAATTGCCATGAAAAGTTTTTAAAAAATTTGACGTTCGGAATCGACTTTAAACTGTAGGTCCCGTCACTCGTGTATAAAATTAACTCACACAATATAAGTGGTGTGAGAAACTAGGTCGTAATCCTAATAAAAGGTTGTAATGACCAATTATATACGTACTATGTATGTATTTCTGGGTGGCTTCGGCTAGAAAACATTTTCTAATGGCTTACATCAGTACATTATCATTAAATGAAATGCGGTGGCTCAATGGGCCTAATAGATTGTGCTCAGTAAATCTGTGCGGTGATGCCACCTAACCTAATTAATTGTCATTGAAAGGTTTTTCATATCTGTCATTCGGAGTGTTCTGTAGGTATTGATACTCATGCGTGAAATTTACACACACCACTTGAAATCAAATTATTTTGCTCTAACAACTGCCAGGATGTATTAGTCAGATCAATTAAAATTCAGAGCGGCCCTCGTTCCCCTTAATTCTTATTGTTTACAACTTAAATTTTCTTTGTAGTGGGTTTAAAATCACTCACATAAAGTGTATGGTATATGACATCGTATGTTAATTATTGATTTTATTAGAATGAAAATTAAAAGGTACGCTTAACCAGACAAAAGAGTTAAAATTTTAATAAATTCATAAAAAAGAAATGATTTTTTTCAAGATTTTTTTTCTTAATAACTCCATTCTATTTGTATTTCATTAAAATGAAAGACAAGCCTCAAGAGTTTTTTTTTACCAATAAATTAAAAAAAGAGAAAAAAGAAGAAAAGATTCTAAGAAATTGAAGCAAAAAAAAACTTCTTATAAATCTAAAAATGTCCAGAATAGTTTGTTTAAGTTTTTAATAATTTATGCAGAAATATTAAATAATAAAATAAATAAATTAAGTTTTGAATAACACAAGCTATAGAAAGATAGTAAGAAAGAAAGAGAAATAAAAACCAGTTTAAAAAAAATTGTTTAAACAATATTGATTAGAAGGAAAAATCAATAAAACTCTCAATAGAATACAATGATTGGCAATAAATTTATTCCAAAAAAAAAAAAAAAAACAAAAAAATGAATATTTAAAATTAATGAGTAATTATTAGCAAAAAACAAAAGAAGTTTTAAAATTATATCTAAAAAAAAAACATTTTGAATCATTTTGTCACTTGAAATTTCTTTTGAAATTCTGAATAATAGCAATCAAATTATTCACCACCCACTTGTTCGTCCAACAATTGTAAATTTTACATAAACATTGTGTTTTGTTTTTCTCAGTGTAGGTGGTGGTAATCTGACATTTAACGACACATCATTCAAATTATTGTAACTGTCTATGTTAAAAAAAATTCTGACGTTTGTTGCTATGCCCTACATTCATACTTTATTTATTTATTTATCTTATTTATCTTAGCTTCTTATGTTGTGGCGGGTCCTACAGTTTAAAGTCGACTCCGAACTACAGATTTTTGAAAGAAAGTTTTCTTGGTAAATTTTATTTATTCCCAGAGTTTGTGCCAGAAATCTGCTGAGAGGAAGTCGCCGAAGAAATATTTTTCAATTTCATTTTAATGCCTGACCTCGGCTTTGAAACATGGCCTCACGTCTAATAAGTCAACACACTTCCGACACACCCTACGTTCATAGTAATTGAACTTCTAATAAAGTTTGTAAAACACAACGTAATTTTTTTGGGCTGTTAAACAGGTAACAGGTTATCAATTTAGTGATAACAAAACCGCTGTTATAGCAAGGTTTGTGAAAGGTTTGTCACTGGATCGTTTAAAAAGTGAAGAGGGCGTAAATATAGTTGAAAATTTCCACAAGATTTGTAATTCAAACGTGATCAGACTTGGTCGCAACGTTTATCGGTACTAAGGTCGTCGTAATCGAAATACTGTGCAAGGAATTGGCAAGTTTATAAAGGATTTTGAAGAGTCTGGAAGTGTTACAGATATGAGCAGGTATGTGCCATAAATACTGATTCTCTTAGAGAAAATGTGTCAGATAAATATTTGTTGGCAATTTCCTTTCAGCAGGTTTCTGGCAAAAGCTCTAAGAGCAAATGTGGAAAATGCAATGAAAAATTTATATATGGGCAATTTCGTGTCAAGTGAGCCAATTTTTAAAATCGATGTCTTTCTATCAGTCAAGAACTGCCGGAGTTAGAGGGGGTCAAAGTTGGATATTATGGTCATATTTGGTTTTTTTAAAATATGTGTAACTATTCACCTATTGGTCCTAGCAAAAATTTTTTTTAAAAATAAATTTTTTTTAATTTGGGCTTTTTTTTTTTGCTCAAAAGAAAGCTCATACAATTTCCTTTAAGGCCTTTATAAAAATACTTTGGAAAATTTTTGCTAGGACCAATAGGTGTCTGTAATTTCATGTTTTCTAAAGATGATTTGTGGGGTTACGAAAAAGTTGTGCCTAAACGTGAAAAATCCACTAAAGTCGGTCCGTTTGGTTATCAAAATTCGTCAAATTATTGCCGAGAGATTGATCGAAAATTATCTTTAAAGGAGCTACTGCTGTTAGGCGATCATTTAAATGAAATTAAATTTCGTACGAGCAGCAGTTTAAAGTTTGTCGGGACAATAGACTAGTAAGAGGCATCATAAGGATACTCTGCATAGATTGAGGACCGAAATATGCATTGTTTAATTTTTCCAATGCAGTAGAGTATTATAGAGTCGTTGCTTTATAATGTCTTTCTTTTCATTAAAAAAAATCAAGAATTTTTAATGCGTTTTTTTTTCTTATAAATTTTTGCAATTTTTTACAAGCTTCACAAATGCGGTCATAAAGGCAACACAGTTAGTGACTTCAGCTGATTTACACCGCATAATTTTCAAAACGGATCTCACACTTAACGAATGTGAATTAGAATGGGAATTCAACCATTGATGCGTATGATTCATAAATACACAAACAAACACTTTATTATTACACTTTTTTATATTTTATTTATTTATTCGTTTTTATAATATTATTTAACAATTAAATAAAAATAACTAATTACTCTGTATACTATAATAAATATTTTTTAATTTAATTTAAATGGCAGTACATGGAGGTTTACATGTACAAAATCTGAAACGCAAGGGAAGTAGCAAGTGTATTATATTTTAAGATATAAGTTCTTAAGCCAGTGAAAAAATGTGCCGTAAACCTACTTAATAGCCATTAATTTATGTATGCACAAAAACTTGTAATTACGTTTCTTACTAACTCAATTAAATTTGATCCAATGCCTAATTATTTTCAACTATCACCAGCCAATCTAAAATTTAGAGCACCCGCTATGCAATGCTTTATCGGAAAAAGTACTTTGAGGAGCATAAATTTTTTTTAAATATCTATAGAAAGTGTACGTAAATCATGATGCTGTATATTCCTATGGCTCTAGTCAATTTGCCGAAACCAAAATCCTCCCTATCGTTCTATCTTGCGCCTGCCTTGAATGCTAATACATATATCATTCGGTTAATATATCATTCTGAAGTCTGTTGTTTTCTAGTTCTTTTCTTTCCTTTAAGAAACAAGGCATTTGGAAATTGAATCCTCATTTTTCTCATAAAGGTTTCACGGTAGAGCAGCATGCAAATTTTTTTCCATTACTCCACTCTGAAGCATGTGGCTTCCTCAGAGCATTTCCATAAAACAGTGAAATGTCATAAATCTTGGAGTATCAAACGTTTTTAGATGTTCCTTGGCCAATCACGGCATCTTGAGCCTTGAGGATTCAATTCAACTGCCATTCTTGTTATACTATCAGTATTCTTTCTGAGTGTATGGCCGATCCATCACCAATTCCTATGTTTTATTTGCGTTATTATTGGTTCCTCGTTGGTAAGGTTTCAGAGATTCATGTTGCTGATGTTATTATTGCCAGAATAAAGAATTATTCATTTATACTTCACTTCATCTGATCTCCTTACTATTTACACCACTTATATCCGACCGAGATTGAAATACAACTATCATGTGTGGGCCGGTGCCTCAAAGTCTTTTTGAGGCTTCTCGCCCGCGTACAGGAGAGGGCTAAGGTGCTCGTTAATGACGGTAGGGTACACACATACATGCCTAATTGGTCATTACAAACCTTCAACCAGAATTACGAAATAGCTTCTCATACCACTTGTGTTGTGTGTGTTAATTTTATACATGAGTGGCGGGACCTACAGTTTAGAGTCGATTTCGAACGACAGATTTTTGAGAAACTTTTTCATGCCAATTTCCATTTACTCTCAGAGTTCTTGCCAGAAATCTGCTGAGAAGAAGTCGCCGAAGATTATTTTTTCACATTTCGTTCTGTTGGAGATGTCTTACCTGGGGGTTTGAATCATGGCCTTATGTCTGACAAGCCAACACACTACCTACTAGACTACGGCGACTTCACGGTATGGTACTTAAATACATATGTATGTATATTGATTCGTTGGAGCGTCATTACAATGTGGTTTGTGTTTCACAGTTCTATGACTACTACAACGGATTTTACTCTAGCGATTTCCAAAAATCGTGTATTCTTACGTTTGTGATCAATTTTTAAATTTAAATTTACACACTAACTTTTATAACTTCAGAATTCTTAAGAATTTTATAAAAAAAAATCAAAGAAAACTTAAAATCCGTGTTTGTGGTTTTAGTGCAAATATTTTACGAAATACCCAGTCAAACTTTAATTTACGCAGCATCTTGCAATTATCACGTTCTGTTTTACATGCAAATTACAAAAATAAAAAACCTCCTTTAAACTTAAATTCTTAAAAAATAATGTTACAAGGTCAGGTTTAAAATAAAAATTCAAAAAACTTTTTAAAAACAAACATAAAAAACTACAAAAAAAATCTGCAAAAAATCCATTTTCAAAATCCCATTTTTTTTCTAAAATATTCTCAGAATTTTTGAATCCACAAAACTAAAAAAAAACACTTACACACGCACTACAAACAATTTTCCCAATAAAATGAAAAAAAAGACGTAAAGAAGAAAAAAATTAAAATTAATTAATAACGTTAAACTGATAACCGTTAACAATTGATAATACTGGACGAAGATCGCTCTCTCTCTTGCTCTTTCTCGCTCTCTGCCATTTAATTCGTTTTTCATTCGTTTTAAATTTTAAAAATCTTAATAAACAAAGAGATTTCTGAGAAGAGATTTTTAATTGTTATGCTCAACAGATCATCTCCTCTATTTCGTTTTGTATGTTGTTCTTCTTATTGTTGTGTGGAAGTAAGGCGTCTTAGCTCCACAGCAAATCATTTATATTACGGTGAATTTTATGCTACAGTAAGTTAGTTGAGCTCTAGCTCTGAACGCGTTCACACGGTTTAATTGTATTGGATTTTATATTTCTTTTTAAAGCGTTGAAGACACTAAATCGTAGTGTTCTTTAAGATCAGTTGTTGATTGTGATTGTGTTGATTTTTTATTAAATATCCTGCAGTTTCTGTTAGTGAAACTGTCTTAAAGGATTTATTTTTTGCAATATTTTAATGGAATAAATTAAGTGCTTGTGTGGAAGATAATATAATAAAAAAAGTGAGTGTTAATTTTTTTTAATAAAAATTAAAAAAAATAAATTAAAAATTTTTTAATGAAAAAAAAAAAAAAAAAAAATTAAAAATTTTTTATAAAATAAATTAAAAATTTTTTAATAAAAAAAAATTAAAAAAAAAAATAAAAAAAAAATTATTAAGAAAATATAAAAAAGAAATTTGTATAAAAATCTAAAATAAATTAAATAAAATTTTGAACAGCACAAAAAAAAAAAAAAAAATAAAAATTAATAAAAAATTTAAAATTTTTAGCTCATTATACAAATTTTTAATATATTTTTTAAAAATTAAACAAAAAACTTGTAGTTAAAAATTTTTTATTGTATAAAAATTTCAATTAAATAAATATTTTTTTTTAAATTTTAAATAATTTTAAACGTAAAAATAGTTTAATTTTACATTTTAATTATTTCATTTTAATATTTTATAAGCCAGTCTTACTTAAAAAAATTATTAACTGAAAAAAAAAATTACATTTAAAAAATTTTGCATTTAAAAATAAAAAAAAATATTCAACATTAACTAAACTGGCGTCCGGAGTTCCAAAATCCAACGTAGTAATACTCCAACGTAGATATTCCTATTTTTACTAGATTCTTTAGTATAGTTTTGAGATTAATTACCCAACAAAAAAGGTAGTATCTTAGTATTGGCAGTATTCTTTAACTTTTCGCTCGGCTATAACGTGTGGTTTACCTCTTTAAAATTGTTTTTTGTAAGTTTTGGTTGTGACTACCTACACCCAGGTGACCCATTCGTGAACTCCAATGTTGGCATACTTTTTTCCAGCAGCCATGGAAGTTTTAATACTGTCTTGCAGGGCTGGAATTAAAGTTGTGTATGACCCATTGTACGTATTCCCTCAAAAAATAGTCTACTAGACCTTGAAGGTCAATGGACTGTTTTAAATCGTGCGAATAAGCTCGCCTCTAAATATACTTCATGATGTCGCGTACCGAGTATTATGTGACACCATCTTGTTGAAACCGTATGTAGATCAAATTCAATTCTTCCATTTTAGCAAAAAGGAAAGAAAATTTCAGCACTTGGTATCATGGCATTCAACATAAAGTTGAGATTTTCGTTATTCTGAACAAAATACTGTCTAATGAGACTGCCAGCCCATAAATTGCACCAAGCAGTACATTTTTCAGGTAGCATTGGCACCTTTTGAATTACATCTGTCAGCTCTTGACATCAAGTTCGTCTAATAAAATTCAATGATTTGCAAGCGTTGTTCGTTTGTAAGTCTATTTCTGATGGAATACCAAACCTTATAGATTAGTTTTGGCTTTATCACACGTCACGAATTTTTTTTACATTGAAAAATTTTAAATTCGTATTTAAAATCTTACATAGGCTATACTGCATCCAATGCATGCCAGTTCAGCATTACTTCTACTGAATTTTTAATCTTTAGAATCTTTACGTTCACAGATTCAATATTTGCTTGGTATTTGAAAATGGTAGTTCCAATAGCAGTTTCATCTTAATTATGGTATTAGAGGTATCTTGTCGATAATAATGTAGGTCTTATGGAATCCATAATATATCAGGGATAAGGTTAGATTGTAGCCGATTGAGCTGCATTTGACTCCTTATACTATGTTCATTATTTCACCTCAGATAAATAGATAGGTTTGTGGATGTCAACAGCCATAATGGAAAATATAAAGAGAGATTCGGAGCTTATCAAAACAACTTTCTTTGTAATGGAAAGGGGACAGAGACAAAACAGCTACAATCAGCTATGCGAGAATAAATCCATAAGCATTAGCCAGCTTAATTCCATTGCAAACCTTAGGAAATACTCTTCCAGGGTATTCAGCTTTCTTCTACAAAGATCAAATAGTCATACAAGAGATACTCTATCATTTTTATCTAATCTTCATTTCTACATATCCATCAGATAGATGAGCTAAGGCTTATGGCTTCGTAGCATACTGATTTATCCTACCAGTGAATGTCCATAGGCGTAGCATATTGGAAGATTAATTAAAACGTTACGATGATGTCTATCGTATTTGGATATTAGTATACAATATGATGTCATTTAAATTCGTTACACATTTTTTAATCGCTTAAATAAACAGTAGAACGAATTTTACAAATTTGGAAAATATTTTCTACCTTAAAGTTTTCTTTTTTTTTCAAAATTTTTCTATCAACTGGGTGGCCAAAAGTTTCTTAAGTTAATTTAATTCAATTTGTTAATTTGAATTTTACAAAATATTTTATTAAAGTATGTTTCTATTTTAAAAAGAATTTATTTAAAGCCTTCCCTTTCCCCTCCAGATTTTTAAAATATTTAAAAATAAAATTGGGTCAGTTTAAAATCATTTGCTTTCAACTTGAAACTCCACTAATATGTTGAACATTTTTAGAACGCATTGATTTGAATTTTATTTTCTTTTTGTCGGAAATTTTGAAATTTCCAATGACATCAGTTTATTTTTATATTCAAATCTTTGACAGCAGCAGACAGACTCTCCCTCTCCCTCTCTCTCTATAGGTGACTAAAAACAACCCACTGCAATGCATTATTGCCTATGAAATGTTCACACACAAACTGCACTCCATACACTGTGTAGTGTAGTGTAGTGGATACGTGTTCTGATCTGTTTGTTCTGCCTCTTCTCTGTGTCTGTTCATCATACAAAGTCATCGAAATGACTGACTGCCTGACTGACTAAGTGGCTGTTGTCATTATTTAAAATAAAAGTTCTAATAAAAAAATGTTTCTTTTTTTTTAATAAAAGAAAAAAAAACGGCTTTAAATGATGTAAAAATGTGACAGCATTTGAATTTATTTTTGTTTTTAAATACACAAAAAAACACACCCCATGTTGGATTAAAAAAAATAAAAAAATTTATAAAAAATAGGAAATAAATTTTTTTTTAATAGAAATTTCATTAATGATACTCCAACATTTTCTTAATCTTTAAATTTTTGTTTGTTTTTGAAAATCCTCATATTTTCTTGTGTTTTTTTTGCATTCGAAAATGTCAAGTTTATTGTCATATTTGTGTCGTTATTGTTTTTTGTTTCTCTGTTTTAATTGATAATTCAATTGTTTGAGCATAAAATATCAATTATACTATCAGAATTACAACAATAATAATAAATTATTATTTTTTGTTTTTTTGTAAATATCATATTCAAATCAATTTGTCAATTTAAGTGCGTGATCAATTTGTTATTGAATGGAGTTTTTTTTTGTTTCTCTTTGAAATTTAAATTAAAATTGAAGGACTTTTTTTTTGCAAATTTGATAAATAATTAGTTTTTAAATATCCAATTGACTTCACTTAAGAAAAAAAAAACGTATACTCAACATTTGTCAAGGTATTGTTTAAACTCTTGTATGAACTTAAACAGTCTTTACATTAGAGAGTGATAAGCTGTCTGTGAAATTCAAATTTAATTAGAGAGCATTCTATTCTATTCCAATCCTAAATACTCGACATTCAGTTGGTGGTCGAGTCTGGATCAAACGTTTACCATATGGAGCAATCGCTTAACTGATACTCACCACAAGACGCTGTGCATCCTTATGTGAAGAACTAAGACGGCAACAATAAACTTTTCAATTGCCAGGATTCAGCATCAAACATGTGGAGCATTCTCTTGGCTTGCTATTCAATACTTTCTATAATACTTACCTTAAGATCGTTAGCTGATGAACTAAGGCGGCAACATTAAACGTTTCGACAGTTAGAAACAAGCATCCAACATGTAGAGCACTCTCTTGAGTGGCAATTCAACACTTTATTTAATACTGCTGGACTTTTTAAAGCCCTTTGAGGCCCTATAATTCCGAAGAAAGTGTGGCACATTGTAAAAAGCCTTTACTATGATACTTACATACATAATTGGTCATTACAACCCTTTAGTCAGGATTACGACCTAGTTTCTCACACTATTGATGTCGCGTGTGTTAATTTTATACATGAGCGGCGGGACCTACAGTTTAAAGTCGATTCCGAACGACAGATTTTTTTTTGGGAAACTTTTCATGGCAATTTTATTTACTCTCAAAGTTTTTGCCAGAAATCTGCTAAGAGGAAGACGCCGAAGAAATTTTTTTTCATATTTTCGTTTTTATGTCTGGCCTGGTGTTTGAACCGTGGCCTTATGTCTAATAAGCCAACACACTACCTACAAGACTACGACGAAGAAAGTGTCGCATATTGAAAAGAGCCTTTACTACGATACTTTCTGGCTGGTATTACATGAGAACCAACACAATGATATGCAATTGCTGTCATTAGTGACGTGTTATTGTTTGTATTATTTATCACCGTCCTAGAGAATATTATGGAAATAGCGGGTCAATCTAGTAGAGAAATTTGTTGGGGGTCTCCATGACCGCTTGCATATAATATCGCGGACATGCATGAAAAGCTAAGCAAGGTTAAGTTTATGTCCACTCAGACGATCTTGGGGTTAAACTCTACAAAAACAAAAATAATGCTGATAAATTCGGGGTCCCACAACTCGTCTGAAGGCCTTCTTGAAGACGATAATAACTTCATATAGTTCGACTCAGTCATTTCAATAGAAGATGACTCTTCATTCAGAATATAATAAAAATGGCAAAAGGAGGAAAGGAGTTTTGTAAAACGCTCCAACGCACCTAAAATCTAAATATTAAATCACAATTTTAACATAAACAATTTAACGATAAATGAAAAAAGATATCCGTAGGATCCACCTTTTCTTAACCGGACTGTTAGAAGAATATTGTGAACCTTGTGACGTTCTAGATTTCTTTGAAACTAGCACTTGGAAGAAACACCAACAGTATATATTACAACAACTGTCTTGATTGGAACCCTTAAGGTCAGAGAAGATGAAAGATACGAGCACATATAAGAAGGCAGCTATAGAAGAGGATTAAATTTTAGACACCAAGACTTAGACTTCTAATACTGCGACTTTTTGTATGTGTTGGTAGAATAGCTTGGCTTTAATTTTTTTATATGTGTAAACAACTATTCTGAACAGAGTCACCTGGAATCACTATTATTCGACCAAGGTTAAGCACTACAAAATAAAGAAGGAAATTTGAAATCGTGAATACAGTTAGGCTATCGAACTGTATTAAAAAATGAACAGATAGGTCTTTGATCAAGATCATCTTAATCTAAGCTCAGACTAGTAAAAATAAGCAATACTAGCATGTTGATTTGGTGTGATTCTCTGGTAGTATTCAGACATAGAAACTAGTAGATTGTGTTGGAATGCCGGAAAGTATTTATTTATTTTTTAAAATATCCTCAAATTATATCAAAGAACAGTCTTTGCTGGGAATTGAATTCACAACTCCTCCAAACTTACAACAAAATTCCTACTTACTAGACTCTTGGATTCCAATATGGCTGATAACAATTGGAAAAATAAATTTAGGTCGCTGTTCCACTTTCACATGTTTGTTAAATATTTGCTAAATGTGCCAATTTTGTTGTATTTGTAATTCTATTGAAATATTGCATATGAAAATATGTTTAATGACCCAAATAAAAATTCTTATTTATTACCCGGTGATAATTTTGCAAAAATGAATTTTTTTTTGCACAACCTTCTGCCTGCATTTAATTGTCTTTCACCGGATATCACCCCAGTTTCTAATTTCAAATTCGTCTCAATTTTTTTTTTTTATATTTTTAATATTTTTATACAATAATTATGTCATGTTTCAAATAAATTTTCAACGTGTTTTCAAAAATTATTATTTTTTTGTTGTTTATTTTTGTTCAAATCCCCTTTTGAACTTTTCATTACGTTTTTATTAAACTGATAATTTCTTTTTTTTAATAATTTTTTTTTATAAATCTATAAAATTATTTAGAATTCAGAATAGATAATGAACAATATTTTGCGTGTAGTATTTAAAGAAAAAAAATTCATTAAAAAATTTTCTTATCATTTTTCAAAACAGAAAATAAAACTGCTACTCTCACGATCGTTTCGTATTATAGATTATGAAGCAAAATTAGAGCAGTTCTCTTACTAATACATAATCATGAATGGAAGAATTGAATTTAATTTTTTGCAAAAACCAAAAAATCTATACAGATTAGATCAGAAATAGATCAGTTTGCCTCAAAGTAGATCTAGTCGGATTCCCTTAAAATGGATTTGCATCTATTTAGATGCTCTAACAGCTGAGTTCAATACTGTGTAGTACCCAAATTTATTATTTTTATTGAATTCCTGCTCTATGTAAGCCAATTTAGAACAGTTTGTAGATCTCATCTATTTTAAAAAATGTGTGTCAATAGCTACTTATGCTTTCATATTTGTATTATTCTATACAAATTTTATTTAAACTTCTTTGGTCTATGCATTCCATTTGATCTAAAATGTAGAACTAAATGCAGAACAGTTTGCATCAAAGTAGATCTCAAATGCTTTAAAACATGTGGAATAATAACTACTTATGGTTTTATATTTCTATAATTCTGTACAAATTTTATACAAATTTATTTGATCTATCCAGATCTATCTAAATCCAACTGATCTAAAATGTAGAACTAAATGTAGAACAAATGTTTTAAAAAAATGTGTTCTTAAGCTTTCAAATATTTATAATTCTGTACAAATTTTATACAAACTCATTTGATCTAATCAGACCTAATTAAATATAAACTCCTCTGAAAGGTAGAACTAAATGTAGAACAGTTTGCATCAAAGCAAATCTCACATGTTTTAAAAAATGTGTACGTAAGCTTTCAAATATTTTTAATTTTGTACAAATTTTATGCAAACTTATTTGATCTATTCCTACCTAATTAAGTTTAAACTCATCTAAAAGGTAGAAATAAAAGTAGAACAGTTTGCATCAAAGTGGATCTCATCTGTTTTAAAAAAATTTGATCTCATGCTTTCTTTTTTTTATTATTCTGTACAAATTTTATACAAACTTATTTGATCTAACAGGAACTAATTAAGTCTAAACTGTATAACTAAAATGTAGAACTAAATGTAGAACAGTTTGCAACAAAGCAGATCTCAAATGTTTAAAAAACTATGTGTTAATAACTACTTATGCTTTCAAATTTTTATAATTCTGTACAAATTTTATGCAAACTTATTTGATCTAATCGGGCCTAATTAATTATAAACTGATCTAAAATGTAGAACAAATTTTAATTCTTTTATTTTTATTTTCTTTTACAGAATTTTTACAAACTTTTGAGAAGCTTTTACAGTCAAAATGAGAGGCTTAAGCCTTGTTTTAGTTTCAGTAGCTTTGGTACATTGTAGTGCCGGCTATGGTGCCTATAATCGTAGAGCAGTAGAATGTGGTGGCTCATATGGTGCCTGTCCCTATACACCCGGTGGTGGTAGTGGTCACTACTCAGCATCTTATACCTCCTCTTCATCATCCTCGTCGTCCTCCTCTTCAACCTCTTCCTATGGTTCCTGTTGTGGTCTAACTAGTTGGGCTTATAGCCACATCGATGACATTAGACAATTTGCCAATCGCTTGAGACAGGAATACAATAGCATGTCTTCAGGTTCCACTTCAGGCTATAGCACCAGCTATACACCTTGGACGGGTAAGTGTAAATGTTTTGTTTCTTTTTAACTCTGCTTTTGAACATTTTTTTCTTTCCTTTCTTTTTCCAGAGAGCATTATTAGCCTGACTGGCAAGACATCTGGTGAATTGGATGCCATTTGCCGCTTACAGAGTGAACAATTGGTCAATGATATGCGCAATGGCTTGGTCACCTATACTACCATAGCCCAACCCAATTTCTTTGAATGGAAATCCTCTGAAATTTTACAAAAATATACTGTAGGCGGCTTGGACTATGGTCAGCAACAGCAGTCGTTGGACTTGAACAATTTTGATAATGTCCAGACCTATAACTACCCTGCCGAGGTGAAGGTGGTTGATGGCAAGACTTATGTGGTACACAAAAACGAAACCGAGGCCCATAAACGTATGGGTGATGGTACATACGAGAATCCTTATGTAACTGTGGTTAAGAGAAATCGTACTATTATTACCACCAATTCAGTGCCTGTATATACGGGCAGTTATGTTACCCCCGCCTATGGTTCCAGCACTTATGGTTCTACGAATAGCGGCTATACTAGCGGTGGCCAAGTTTATGTACCAGCTGGTGGTTCTACTACTGTTACACGCAAGAAGACTATCTACGATTGGGTTAATCAGAATATGGAACCCAGTGTTGTCGGCTATAGTCCCGTTGTTAATGTCAACTCCCATTGGGGTACAAGTTCAAATCTATATAAACCTCCTGTACACGTGCCCGTTGATACCACTGCCAAATCAGAAGTGGAATCGTTTGGTTCAGGTTATCAGCCTCATCATTATGGTCCTGGTTCCACTGTTACCGTTAGACGTTACAATAAAACCATTATAACCAATGCTGATGGTACTGTTGTCTCCGGCTCTGAAAGCCACAAGAAATGGGTGGATGGCAAATTGGTGTATGATACCGAAAGACCTTTCGGTGAATGGTCTGTGCCTAGAGATGAAGAATGGAAACGTGAAGAACGTGAACGTTTCTTCTGGTTCTTAACTAGTTCGGGTAATATTACACCCCAACGTTTGGAAGAGTGGCAAAGACAGCAGGAAGAAAGACTTTTGGCTCTGGCCGAACGTTATCATTGTACCTTGGAAGAGATTCAAGAATGGCATCGCAAAGAATTGGAACGTTATCGTGTTTTGTTGGGTCAATATCGTGCCCAAACTACTGACGATACCAACTGGAAACGTTCGGAAAGAGGCCGTTTAGATTGGTTGATCCATCAGAACAGCGTAACCCGTGAGGATTTGGAAAGATGGCAACGTGAGAATAACGATAAATTGGCTCAATTGGCCCGTCAATATCATATTACTGTTGACGAATTGAAGAATTGGCAGATTGAGGAATTGGACCGTCTTTATGTGTATTTCAATGATCAAAACAATTCAATGATTACCCGACCAGCTACTGGTTCCCTAACACGTACCAGCGAACAAGAACGCTTGGAGGAGTTGATCAGACAACATAATGCAACTATCGATCAATTGCAGAACTCGATTAAAATGGATCAACAAAAGCTGTCCGATTTATCGCTTAAATATCGTGGTAATGTAGGCGATTTGGAGAAATGGTTAAAGGGTGAATTGTCGCGTTTAGGTGGCATTATTACCGAACAACGCAATGAAATGACCCGCATTACCGAATGGCAACAATCGGAACGTCAACGTTTGGAGAATATTGTTAAGAGCCATCGTGGTTCGGTGGGCAACATTGACGAACAAATGGCCAAAGATCGCATTTACTTGCAAACACTGGCCAATAAGTATCACGTCAGCATTGAGGAATTGGAGAAGTGGCAGAGACAAGAATTGGACCGCTTGCAAAAGGAGGGTCAAATGCAACTCGAATTGGGTATTAAGGAATGGCAATTGCGTGAGCATGAAAATCTTAAGAAAATTATTGCCCAAAATGATCTTACCCTGGAGGAATTCCAAAGTCAAATCGTTAACGATCGCCACAGATTACAAAATTTGGCCAACACCTACAATGTCCAGGTTACCGAAATCCAAGAATGGTTGCGTAAGGAAATCAATGAATTAAAGAGTGAAGGTTTCCTCAATGAGGTCAAAAAGGAATTGTTGGAATGGCAGCAAAAAGAAAGAGAGCGTTTAATGCTGATTGTACAACAAAGTCATGCTACCGTGCAAGATTTGGAACTGAAGATCAAAACCGATCAAAGCCATTTGAATCAATTGGCTGCCAATTATAATGTCAAGGTTTCCGAAATCGAAGACTGGCTTAAAAAGGAATTGATGCGTTTGCAAAGCCAAGGTTTGGTTAAGAACGAAGAGCTACAAGAATGGCAAAAGGCCGAACGCGATCAAATCATTCTACTGTTGCAGGATAACACATTAACCGTTGAGGAATTCGAACGTAAATTGTTATCCGATCGCCAGAAATTGGCTGATTTGGCCAGGATGTACAATGTCAAGACCACCGAAATTGAAACCTGGATTAAAAAAGAAGGTGAACGCTTACAGTCGCTAGGTATGTTGCAAATCCAAGAGCAATTGAACAACTGGCAAAAGATAGAACGTGAACGCCTTATGAATTTGATCCAACAGAACAACTTGTCCATTAAGGAGTTGGAGGAGAAGATCAAGAACGATCAGACACACTTGTATAGCACTGCCCATCAACATCAAGTGCGTGTAGAGGAAATTGAAGAGTGGATTAAGAAGGAGATTGCCAGATTACAAGCAGAAGGTTTGGTGGAGTTGGAGAAATTGAAAGACTGGCAAACCGAATGGAGAGGCAATTTGACCAACATGGTCAAGGAACGTGACTTTACCGTGGAAGAATTCCACAAATGGCTTTTGGAAGATCGTAACAGACTTCAGGCCTTGGCCATGCAACACAATGTTAAGATCGAAGAAATCGAACAATGGGTTAAGAACGAAGAACAAAGATTTGTAGCCATGGGTCTGCTTAAGCCCAATGAAAAGTTAACCAATTGGCAAGAAGTGGAAAGACGTTATTTGGAACGCATTACCCAGGAACAATATCAATCCACCGAGCAGTTGGAACAAAGACTCAGACAAGATCGTGAGCTGTTGGAAAAATTGGCCCGCGACTATCAAATCCAAGTAGAAGAAATTGAAGGCTGGATGAAGAAGGAATTGGCTCGCCTACGTGATGAGGGTCAGTTGCAAATTAATAACTTGACCTCATGGCAAATAGCTGAACGTGAACGTTTAGATGCTTTGCTTAGGCAAAACAAACAATGGTCCGTAGAGGAATTCGAACAGGTATTGAGACAAGATCGTGATCATATGCAAAAGACTGCCTTCCAGTATCATACCTCGGTAGAGGAAATCGAAAAATGGATTCAAAGTGAAATCGCTCGCCTACAACAACAGGGTAAATTGAATGTGGAAAAACTTACACAATGGCAGAAGGAGCAACAACAACGCATACTTATTCTGTTGCAACAGCAGTCTGGCATCACCGTTGAGGAATTCGAACGCAAAGTGCAGAAGGACAGATCCTTCCTTATGAACTTGGCCCGCCAGTATCATGTCAATGTCAATGAAGTTGAAGCGTATGTCCAGAAGGTCATACAAGATCTCAAGGAGAAGGGCAAATTTGAGTTGGAACAGTTGAAGGGCTGGCAATTGGCCGAACGTGATTACATTATCAATTTGATTAAGCAACACAAAAACGAATGGACCACCAAGGAATACGAGGATCGTTTAAGAAATGATCGCGATCATCTTAACCAATTGGCTGATTTCTATCGCATTAGCGTTAAGGAAGTCGAGGAATGGATGGTACGTGAACTGTTGCGTTTAAGAAAAGATTCAGGAGAACAGATTGCCAAATTGGCTGCCTGGCAGGTTTCAGAAGTGGAAAGACTTAAGCAGTTGATTAGAGAAAACAATCGCCTTAACTTGGTGCAATACCAAGTGGAACTTAAGAAACAAAAAGATCACATCCAGCAACTCTCGCAACAGTACTCCATCAGTGTCACTGAGATTGAACAGTGGTTGAGAGAACAATTGTTGAACCTGAAGACTACTGGTGAAGTGCAAGTGGAAAACCTTACCAAATGGCAAGAAGATGAACAGAAACGTTTAATTGCCTTGTGCTTGCAACAGCAGAGAGAAATCACCAATGAAGAGTTTGAGCAGCAATTGAGAAGAGATAGGGCCCGTTTGCAGAAACTGGCCACTGAATACAATGTGTCCGTGCAACAAATCGAACAATGGATGAAGGATGAATTACAGAGACTTAAGAACTCTGGTTTGGTGCAGGTCGAGCAATTATCCTACTGGCAAAAGATTGAACGTGAGCGTTTGCAAGACTGGTTAAGACAACAGAACAAGGCTGCTACCACCGAGGAATTGGATTCATTCATTAAGCGTGACAAGGCTAGATTAGAACGTATTGCTCGGGATTATCATGTTACCGTGGAGGAAATTGAATCCTGGGTGGAACAAGAAGGTGCACGCCTTCAACTCTTGGGCATGGTTAAAGGCCCTGATAATAAGATCAACGATTGGGAATTCCATGAATCATGGTCCACCGGTCAGCCACAAAATTGGAATAATCATGGCATGGCTACAGACGAAGAAATCTGGAAAGCACAAACTAAGGGACATTTAGTGGCCATAGCCCAAGTAAAACCTATGACCTGGCAAGAATTCGAACAATATCTTAAGGATGAACGTCCACGCTGGGAACAATTTGCTTTGCAACATCATATTACCGTGCAAGATATTGAAACCTGGTTGAGACAAGCTGCCCAAGAATTGGTGCCACAAGGCTTTATTTATGGTTCCACCACCGTGGAAGAATGGGAGGTCCAGGAACAGAAACATTTGCAGCAATTAATTAATGATAAATTACGCAAACAACAACAATGGTCGTTAGAAGAACTGGAACGCCAATTGATCAATGATCGCAACTACTTGCAACGTTTGGCCCATCAATACCACTTGACTGTGGAACAAATCACCGAATGGTATCGCCAGGAATTGCAAAAATTGTTGAACCAACGGAAAATTGTAACCGAAAATCTTACCGAATGGCAAAAGAATGAAAAGGACCGCCTGTACAATTTGGTCATACGCAATCCCTATAAGAATCAACAGCAATGGGAACAGGAAATCCTAAAGGATCAAACTACCTTGAACAGAATCTGTGATCAGTATCATGTAACCATTGAGGAAGTGGAAATTTGGATTAGAAATGAAATCAAGCGCTTAGTAAACTTGGGTTTGGTGAAGAGCATCTATAGCCAGGGTAGTGGTAGCTATCCCAATCAATACAATAACTGGCAAGAACAGGAAAGACAAAGGCTGAGAGCCATTGCCCAGGATATACCCATAACCCAGGAGGAATTCTTGGAATTTATTGCCCAAGATGATTATTTCCAAAGGCAATTGACCCGCATGTATGGTTGTACCTTAGAAGAGTTGGCTCCCTTCCAAAAGGTGCAAATATCTCTTATGAACGGTGAAGGCTTGTTGGACCGAACCCAACTGCTGAAGGTGGAACCCTGGCAAAAGGTGGAAAGAGACCGTTTGTACAGTTTCATTAAGGACAAGAGTTATACTTTGGATAATTTGCGCAACTGGCAAAAACAGGAAATGTTGTTCAATAGCTTGGCTGCCAATATTGGCATTACAGCCCAAGAGCTTAAGGATTGGCAAATAGCCGAATTCGAACGCATACAAAACTTGGCCCAATACTATCAAATGAATCTCAATCAATTGCAAGACTTCCGTGACAAAGAATTACGTTACATTACCTATGTAATGCATAAGAAGACATCCTCCGAACAGGAGAAATTACAATGGAGCTCCAATGAGAACAGACGTTATGGTGTGTTGCAACGCAAGACCGGTTTGACAGGCGATAATCTGGTGCAGTGGCGTCGTAAGTTGTATTTGCTTAGCCAGGCACGTTTGCCCTTCAATTATGGCGGCCCTGGAGGCTGGGCAAATGGTAATGGTACCACCAGTAGCACTGGCTATCCTAAACCCAATATTTCCAAAGATCGTGGTGACCAGCCACCCAATGTTTTCGATGAGCATATGGACAATGATGAGCCTGGTGTAGCCGGTGGTAAATATATGTTGCCAACACCACCCATGGCAGCAATGACATTGGAACCTAGCCAACAAACAGGCGGTTATGGTGCAGCTCATAGTAGTTCTCATAGTGCTTCTCATAGTGGTTCTCACTATGGTGGTGGTGCTGGTGGTTATAATCAACATTACAGTCATGGTTATGCTCATGGTGCTCATGGTGACTATGGCCAGCAGCAACAGCAAATGGAGGATGATTATGGCCAACAAGTGCAAATTGAAGATCTCTCTGGGCCCTATGGCTCCGCCTCAGCTTCGGCTTCCTCCTCATCTTCCTATACCCATGGCGGCTATGGCCAACAACAACAACAGCAGCATGAGGTAGAAGACTTGACTGGTACCTTTACTCATCGCCAACCCATGGCAAATGAAAAACAAATTCTGGCTACTGGGGTAAGTTAAAGAATGAATTCATTCCATGAAAATTGAAATTTAACTGTCTTTTCATTTCCTTTCTTTTAGCAAATTGAAGTCCAAGCTGAACCCGAAAGACCTGGTCTCCTTAGCCGTATTAAGAATACAATCTTTGGTTAAAATGCTGCCTCTCTTATGTTTTTTTAATGTTTTGAAAGAAATAATACTCTTAAGACTCTGTATAAAATTGAACAAAAAAAAAAAAGAAATTCAAACAATTTTTGACATTTTGTTTTGTCATTAGTTTCCTTAAATTTAAGATGTTTTCGCCATTTTTCGTCAACGAATTTTTTTTGTTTTTTAATTTAATTTTTTTTTGTCTTTCTTTAACTTTAGTTTGTAGTATTGAAAAGAAATTTTTATTTGTTTGAAAACGAAAATGCAACGAACAAAATATTTTTTGTATGAATATAGAAAAAGTATATTTAATAATAAATTAATTAATAAATAAATAAATAAATAAATATTATTATTTAAATAAATTAAAAAATAAATTTTATTTTTATTACATAGTAGATGAGTTCGTTAACGACACTCCACTGTCAAGCAGCATGGTATTGGTGGTGGAAACTTCTCTTGCAATGAAGACAAAATCGATCGTTCTGTACAGTTTTGTTGGACCCATACACCATCTAGTTAATAATATTCAAATGCAGACCAAACTTTATCGATTTTCGTATTACTTTAGCACTCTGTATTTACTGCAACTCAGGATCTTGTTTCGAAATATCTTCCAATTACATCTCCACACCATAATACACACCAAACAGTTACCTTTTCCAGATGCAAGGGTTTTTCCACAATCAATATTACTCACGAATAATTGCTGAGAAATCAATGCCAGTTACTCTACCAAACAATCAATATATTGTTACGTTTTCACTTTTTAAAAACGTTTAAAATATGTGTTCGTAGATTGCAAATAAAATAAAAATAAATTTGTGTTTAGTTTTAATTAGAATTCGTACAATTTTGTGTGCCACTGTTCACAACTTTATGTAAACAACAACAGTTGCTTTCTTTTGTTATTCTGTTTATACCCTTTTGCATAAACAATAACAATTACTAGACAATTATTCGCCGGATCTTTAAAACGTTTATACCCTTTTGCATAAACAATAACAATTACTAGACAATTATTCGCCGGATCTTTAAAACGTGGATCTTTAAATCACAATAACTCTCTTCAAACATACCGCGTCTGCAGACAAGGCAGACTGAACTTGACTCACACAGTCGCCTGCTTTGCCTTGCCTTTTATATGGCAAAGTAAACAGTCTGATGAATTTTTTTGAAGGCCATTCGCCTTCATGATTTGGCCTTCTCGAAATTTCTGTAAATGTAAACATTTGTAAACATTTTGTTTACATTTATTCTTGTAGTGTTGTTTGTGTATTTTTGTTCACTTGTTAACCATTTTTTATGCTGATGTTTGTTGTTATATTAAGCAGTACGATAATTTGTAAAAAGGTTTGTTTACCGCATTGTTTGGTTTTTGTAGCTTTTGTTTATAATTTTAATGTTAAGCAATGTAACCAGTTTCTAGATTTTTCATTTTCGTAACAATATAAATCGCGTTACAAGTGGTGAACCAGCTTTAATTGTTGCTTATATTGGATTTCACATGCAAAATACATGGAGCTGAGAAGTAAATTAAGCTCAATTGCTAAGAAAGTCTTGGATTTGAGAAATTCAAATTCACACTTTCACTGAGAGAAATGTGTTTTTCGACAGTGCGTTCCATGAGAGAATACCGCTGATCTGTATACATCCGTAAGCTTTCTCCTCCCCTTAAATTTTTTATAATCTTGGCAGCAGCAGAAATGGCTATCAACCCAAGAGGATAGGATAGACACGCTTGGACTATATATGGCCGTTTGAGATACTGCAGTCGTTCATTTGCCATAGTCCTGTAACCAACCAAAGTTTCTGACGAAGCTACTTAGCTGAGAATATTGAGGATAGGATATACACTTTCGGGCTATATATGGCCACTTGAGATACTACAGTCGTTCATTTCCTGAAGTCCTGGAACCAACCAAAGCTTATCAGGAAGCTACTTAGCTGAGAATGTCCATTCTTAGTGAAATTGTAGAAACTAAGCCAGTAAAACCGGCTCCGACATAGAGCTTTGCATGTATCCAATAGCTGAAGAACAATTTAATCTGCCTTCCCAATCAATGAGGCCTTTGTAAAATTCATTGGCCATATGATGAAAACCAATACATTTGGCATGTAATGTTCAATAACGGCCCCGACAACAATGCTAAGCTTACTATCTTGGAGTCTGAGCAAGCTTTATGGTGCTACCAATGCAGGGACGCTGTAATTTGATTGCCTTATCGTATGAGTTATACTCGAGAAAATAACTACACCCACAGCTGCAACCATTTCAAATCATATGTACAGATTTGTATGAAATCGTTCACGATGTGCGACACACCATTTTTCCATTACCATACATTCGGAATTCATGTTCTGAACTTCCTTGTGAAGTCATATTGTGGTATCAGCGATAGCCGATTAGTAATACTTCCTGCTGAGCCCTTACAATAGTGAGTGTCTGCCGAGTAAGACGAGGTATAGTACACAATGCACCGGTAACAACGATGCAGGCGGCTATAATATTTTGCAATATGGCAAGTTGAGGGTAGTAGTCATTCTTCATAGGTCTGACTTAAGCTGTATAGATCCAGTGAGTCTTGCTAGATCCGTGGTTTTTCAACTCTCCTTCATTTCGTTCAGTATATTCGATTTCCGGAACAGTTCGATAACAATTTCGAAATTAAAAAATAAAACATACTTTCAAATTTAAACTAAAATATTCTGTTTTTATTTACTTTTCCTTCTTATTATTTAAGTAATAATTTTATTTTATTTTAATTTTTTTTTATTTTTTTCTGGTTTTGTTTCATAAATATATTCTATATAAGTATATGCCTATGTATTCATTTATGTAAACAATATTTATATGTACTCGTATGTATATAATTTATTTTATTAATAACTTACATTATAATTACAATATCATTTCATGTTAATTTTTTTCAACTGTGGTGTTTTCGACAATTAAAAAAAAATCATTAATTTTTAGAACATTTTTAAAGTCATAGTTGTAATGAGTCTCAATCTAGTTTTAAAAATTAAAAAAAAAAAATTAAAAAATATATTGTATATGTTTAAGGGGCATCTAGAAAAAATTGTGCATACTTTCAGGGGGCTATTAAAGTGAACATATTTCATCAGGGTGCTTCAAAACCGTCAGACTAACAAAACTTGTAGTTATAAAATATTTTTCATAGGGAGTACCATTCACCGTGTTGGCTTATTAGACGTAAGGTCACGGTTCAAGATATTTCGATAAAATCGAAATATGAAATATATTTCTTCGGTGATTTCCTCTCAGCAGATCAAAAAATCTGTCTTTTGAAGTCGACTTTAAACTGTAGGTCCCGCCACTTATGGATAAAATTAACACACCTAACATAAGTAGTGTGAGAAGCTAGGTTGTAATCCTGACTGAAGTATTGTTATGACCAATTATGTATGTAGAGAGTACCTTTTATTTAGTGAAGGGTTTACGAATATGCATCGTTTAGCAGTTGAAGAATGTATAAAAATAATTAGAATTTTGCTCGTCCAAAAAGGTGATTTAAACGTGGCTATTTTCTCAGCATTACCAGCTAATTATGATCGTAATAATCGGTCTAATGTACAATGAATGAAAACTATCATAAAAAAATTTAGGACTCATTGCCATAAACATTGATAATGTTAGAGGAAGTATAACGAATAGTCCGAATTAGTCGATTCAGTCGATTGGGTCCAACTTTTGCCTCATTATGACTCATTTTGTATTTAGTTGTACATCTACATTCATATCAAATTCTACTTACACAACAATTAAAGTCGTCCGAAGAAATAATAACAACAAATCAACAGTAAGTTCTAGAAGTTGCCAAACTGAAAATTAACACAGTATAAATATAGCGGTTGAAGTAAAAACTGTGTCCTGTTTTTAAAAGGACTTACAGCTAATCTCCCTATGAGTTCAGAGACGATTACAATATATGTACGTTAGACCTAAATCTGTTTGTTGACTGTTGTTGTGCTTCACTGTTCTATTGATTACCATGGCTTTAATAAAAGTGGGACTTAATTGTGACAATCGAAAATATTTACCTAGTAGTTGCCATTTTCGTAGATTCTCTTTCTTAGCGGATGATTGACTGGTGGATCGAATAAAACATTACAAAACGAAATTCTTCTGTACACTTGATAAACCTATCAGTCTAATAAAGGTTTACTGGAACGTTTCGCTTATAAAACTGCAATGATACTCTTTCTCTAGTCTTTAAGTCTTTTGCGTTGTAAATGGATTCATTTCCTTTCGCCAGCATATTTTCCAAATTTCAACATCAGGTTCACGTAAGTAGGAATCATCCCCGTACAAAGAATTTATGTTATGTGGATTAACACCTATTTATCGATTTTTTAACCTCCCAAAATTATATTTTATTTTCCAAATGCCCCTAAATATATGCCAATAAAATTAAAAAAAAAATAATGTTTCTATGTTAGGATATGTGAAGTATGACTCTGTGTGGGGTTTACTGTTTGAAAATTTAATAGAATAACAATAATTCTTTGGTCCTTAACAGATTTGAAAAAATTAAAAAAGAAAATTTACAACAAAAATAATTTTTTCAAATGAATTTTCAAAAAAAAATCTCTTCTTTTTTGTGTGTTAAACTGGAATGAGGCACTTTTGTATATTTTGAAGGTGTGTAGTTAAAATAAATAATTTTTCTTCTACTTTTTGTTTTTTGTTTAAATATATGTATATACTCATAAGTTTAACAATGATATTTTAATAGATGTATGCAAAATATGTAGCATAGTTTTATGCTGTTTTTAATGTTTTTAAAATTCTTCGTTTAATCAACTATAATTGCCATTCTCACCATCACTATCACCCAATTGAAAACATTTTGTACTTGCATTTATTGTTGTAGCTGTTGTTAATGCCGTTTTAGTTGTTGCTGTTGTGGTTGCCATCATATATTCATATCGATTGGGATCATTATCTAGTATATCATATAACCCTTCGCCGGTCTCGTAAAGTACTCTATTTTTTAATTGTTCAATTTGATGCAACAACTTTAAGGTCTCATGATCCAAATTATCATCTTCCATTTTCAATTGCTGCTGTTGATCCTCATCTATATCCCATTCTAAGGATTCCGGTGTTGATATATGCGACCAGGAGTTGTGTGAGGAATTACGTGTTATGGAACCATTTCTTAAAACACGACTATTCGATTTCAAAAGACTTCGTTTTTCATTTTGTCGTTCTTTTAGTCTGTTCGTTGCACACATGGAATCATTAGTTGGCCCCAATGAGGTCAAAGAGGCCATTGATTGATCCTCGTCTTGATTCATGTATTGCCAGGATTCATCGGCTGATATTTCATCTCTGTTCGTGCTGCTGGCCATCATCATCATATTCAATTGACTGTAGTTTTGTGTTGGTGTTTGTATGTTTTGTTTTTGCTTAAGCAATTGCTGATTAAACTGATGCATTTGTGTGTATTCATGCTCCCATTCCAGATCCAAGGAAGAACTTGCTCTTGAGCTGGATACTCGACTAGGCAGATAGTTAACTGCTGTTTCTTTGGTATGGCCGGATGTTATAAGAAGATTATTGACATCTAGATTTTGTAATTGGATGTCGGAGTAACTGAAATAAATAAAAGGAGAAATATTAATGCATACTTTAAGGCAGTTATAAAGTATAGTTAAGCAATTTACTACCCCAAACCATTTGGAAAAAATTTTGTTTTATAAAGAATGAATAGAATGAATAATCATTGCCTACTTTTAAAGGTTTTAAAGCAGCATAATTAAGAACAAATAATCATTGCCTACTTTTAGGCGTTTTAATAATGGAAAAGCATATTCTATAGGTCAAAGCCAATACTTTTATTATTTTCTTTGTTATTTTAGCCTTCATTATCATAATTAATAGCCTTTGAAATATTCATTCCATAGTTCTCATTCTCATTCATTTCGTTCCACTAACAATATGGCTTTTATCACTCACCTTTCAACTTGATTTCCATTATTTAATTTGGCATAATTGGTGTCCTGATGCTGCCAAAATTTATCCAAATAGTGTGAAGACTTTTTCTATAAAAAAGAGAGAAAAAAGAGAAAAAGATATTGAGAATATGGCATGAATCAAAGTCATACGAAAAGAAAACCAATTATCAAGCCAAAAGTCATTATTGAATAAGAAAGAAAGAATAAAAAGAGGAGTAAAATATTAAGAAAAGTCATTAGCATTACCTTACGTTTGAAATTCCATATGCGAAATATAATATTTCTTTGTCTATACGATGCACTAGTATTGGAGACCAAATCTAAATCTTGTTCATCTGTTGATTGACGCCTAAAAGTAGATCAAAAACAAATAATTGATAAAGAATTCTGTTCTGTTAAATAAATAAAAGGTCTGAATACCTTAGGAATTAAAGTTTCTTACAAAGAAACTTATACACAGAGACAGTAAGAGAAAAACAGAGAAACAGAGAATAAGAGAGAAAAACAGAGCGTAGAACTGTAAACAACTCATGCATTAGTGTTACCACCACGAGACATAGTGAAGATATTACGGTTGTTTGTTGTTGTATTTACTCATATGTTAAACATAATGTTTATTTCTTGTTGTTGTTGTTTTCTTTTTCAATAAAAACTATACTCTTTTGCTTTTGTTTTTGTTGTATACCCTAGACATTTGCTTTTCCTGTGTATTTTTTGCTTAAGAAACATCATTTAGCGCTAAAGTACTGAGTACTAAGGCAAACTGTGCAAGCCAGCATACTTTTAGGCTATTGACCTCACATTAGTGGTTGTTTTTTTGTTATGTTTTCTGTACTTATTTTTCTGTTGGCTCTAGTTTTGCTTATTTTTTCTCTTCGTTGCATGTTCTATAGTATTTATTTTTGTTTTTTTTTTCAGCAAAAATGCATATTTTTCTTTTAAAATTTTCTTTTTTTATTCACATTATTTTGCCTCAACCACATTGTTGGTTAAACTTGTCGTACAAAGTTGGTAAATAATAAAAAAAAATGGAATATATGCTAACAGGGAGGTAGTTTTTAAGTAGGGAGTGTTCTGTAACTCACAATATTATTAGATGACCTTAAAGTAGACTCTATTTTTCCATGGCCCCTAAAAGTATGTTATTGTGTTATGATTTATTGAAGGCTTTGCTTATAAGACCATAACTTATTGAGTAATTAACAACTCGTTTGTCGGATTTTGGCCTGTTCTTCATACATACCAGTAGTGCAGCTCCCGCGCTGACCAATTTCCTCTATGAGTTCGGTGGAATTTGGTCAGTACGGGGACTGTGCTTACCCGGAGCGCCATACTCCACTCCACTCCACTTCAACCTACCAACTCTACGTCCCTGCTTTGCTCGCCCTTTCGCAAGTTGGTCACAGCAATCGATGACAGAACATATCCAAGTTGATTCATGCAACACAGATCAGATCGTTCTCTAAGCAGAAGTCTCCCCAAAAAGTTAGTTATAACATCCCCCTTTTGGACTGTTCAATGATGTGGAAGTAGTCTTTGTATGCAAGCAATTGAAACCTTTTGTAGAAAAACAATACCGTTGCGAAGAAATCCTATCTTCCATAACGAAATTGAAGAGGTCGTGGGATAAGAGGTGGTCTTGTCTGAAACATCGCTTGATATCCAACAGTTCAGGTATGTCCTTTCCTGCATTGACGGATCTGCAGGCTTTGCAGGTTCAAACTTTACTGTAAGAACACGAATGCTGCCTTATAGTGGACAATAACATTGCGTGTGCACACTTTGTTTTCATGGGTCTTTTCCTCGATTTGGCGTAATGTGAGTATTGGTCGTGGACTTACCAGATCTGAAGCCGTATTGATAATATTCAATCAGTGTCTTGGCGAGTGACATCTATCGTTGATAGATGGCTTATACCTCCGTAGTTAGCGCATATCATGTGGTCTTACTGTTTTTGAACAGGGCAGGGAATACTAAGATTCCATCGTTGGTTTGCCTTTCCTTTAGCTATACGCCTTACCAGTTTGTTATTTCCAGCCTAAAACAACTAAGCGGGAAGGCCATCAGGGCCTAAAATTTTGGGGGTTAGTATCCGGCTTTGCTATCTGCCATTGCCTAGAAATCTCGACCACTATGGAAACATATTGGACTGTTGTATTGACGGTAGTAGCGACATTGCTTATTGCTTAACACTTTTAAGTAGATGGCGCTGCCTGATTCTCCTGTATTTTTAGTTGTTAAAGTTACTCTGTAGGGCGTCAGGGGGTTGCTAGATGGATGCATGAGCCCTCATGCTATCACAAGAAATGTAACTTAGTTTAACTGAGGCAATCTGTACAACTGTGCCCTGTACAATATTGAAGATTGTGTGCACTGTACCATCTTTGGGCCGCTCATCAGCAATTCATTGTTTGACTTTATTCTTGGAACCCATCTAAAAGTAACCATTGACTGATCTCAAATTTCTCTGAGAAATGCTAGGCATTCATGGACGAAAACGCACAACGGGACATTCGTGAGGAACACTTACAAAAATCCATAGTATACTTTAAGGCTCCCTTATAATTTAGTATGTCTTATAAGTTAAGGCGCCAACAGCTTTCCCTTTAATACCCACGTCACGCACCTGTTTGTGTTCCATTTTGTTTTGTTTTGTTTTTTTTTCATAATTTTTATGCTTAATGCATATCAAGTAGATATGATTTAATGTCAATAGCGTATAAAATTCGAATAAAACAGGAAAGGAAAAGCAAAAAGGAAAATCTAACATCATTCACAGTAAAATAAGGCGTGATTTGGGCCATTTAGGCAGCTTGAATGGTTTGTAAGTAGTTTATACAGCCATAACACTCCTACTACCTTCACTCAACGTGGTGTGTATAGCATTAGGATGTAGTATGCCTTTAATAAAGAAAGGAAATTATATTTTTGCTTATGCTTCTCTCCTTTTATTTCATAGCATACAATTAGGCTAAAAGCCAAAATCAAATTCCTACAGCCATACTCAACCATATTCTACGGTTGAGCAGTGTTATAAGAAGAACAAGTTTTATAAGAAAATGGTGGCTTTTGTTGCGGACAATTTCATAAAGATTTCTTGCTTCCTGGCATTTCAATTTTCAATGAATTTGACCCAATTTATTGGCTAAAACCACAGCCTTGACAATAGTGGGCTACCCTCTTGCCTCCTTTAGCTAAGACTAAAGCATAATTATTATTGTGGGTGGCTTTATAATGAATATCATCATGGTTTCGCTTATTTTGCTCAATGAAATACAATAACCGGAATGAAATGAAAACTTAAGAATGAAATGATTAAAAAGCTTAAGCATACTTTAAGGCTTAAAGTCAGCTGAAAATGAAATCTATAGAAAAGTTTTACTAAAGCAATGTTTGAGACAGATTAATAACTGTTATACTCACAGTTTTTTGCAACACCAACAAAAGAGAAAGAGAAAATGAAAATAAGCAGTTTTATTATATAAAGCCTAAAACTATGCTTTTCTTAATATACACATACATACACACATTCCTCGCCATTATTAGTTAAGTATGCTTTAAGAAATGTAGACAATGTTTTCAGGCAAATAGCCTATAAGTAAGTATTAAAAAAATGTTTTTTTTTCTATTTAAGTAAATGCCTTAAAGTAGACATCACTACTTAATTAGTTTCCAACTTGTGCAAAATTTTTGACATTTCAAGGCATTATTATTATTATAGTTGTAGTATACTTTAGGGTATAACAACGTTGTTAAGCAAAATTGCAGAAAATAGAAATAACGAGTTATTTATGATAGTCAAGAGAGTCCCTGAAATATCGCGTTTAGTATGCCGTAAGTCAAGGTAGACTTTATAAACGCTTTATTTTAATTAAAGGAGACCATAGGGATACTCTGTGTTATAAATATTTGATAATAATTAAATTTAAATCATCCTTATGCCTAAATTATAATTCAATCATCCTAAAAATAGGCAAAGGACACTTTAATTTACTTCAGCCTAGAAGTATGCAACAAAAAACTGAGAAGTAAAAGAACTCTGTTGGTATGTTTTTAATACTGTTGCTGAAGTTTTTCTGGGCATAGTATAGAGTCCTATTTGGCAGTTTTGGTCATAAACCTTACAAAGTCTAAAATGATCCTTTAAAAGCCTAAAGACAGTTTCAAATCTGAAACATCAGACTATTATGGTCTCTGTGGCTAGAATAAATTTAAATTTAATTTAAAAGATTTGCAAGCATTCTTTCTATTCTTTCTGAAAATGTTTTATGGCAACATTAACATGCGTAACCGCTTTGAATAGATGCAACAGTCTGCAGCGCCCCGTCTAAAGAGCGATTATTATTTTCCTAGACATCTACACAGTCTGATGTATATTTCAAATTTCTTCCCAAAAAAATTACCCCTTTGACTAGAAAAGAGTCTTAGCCTCTTTCCATATGCGCTTGCATAGAATATACTCTTTAAACATCTCTTCTGGCCTTTCAGCGGCCTGGCCAGCCCCTTCCTTACCAGATCATCTCATCATTGCCGTAAAGTTTTACATGGCATGATATCTAGTAGAAGGCGACGTTATTTTTCTGCCAGGCTGTTGCAGCTTGCACAGAAACTTGTAATTCCCGTTCAGGTTAACGTGATAATTGTTCACGTTCGATGGCGTAGACTTCCGCTTGGAAAAAATACGCCCATACCCTCATGGGTTCCAAATATTTAAATCTGAGACAAACATCCCCGGTCCTGTCTCACTATTTGGCCGACCCGTAGCCAAAAGGGAAGACATGTCCAAATGCATGGCTACGAATAGACACCCATAAGGCGATGTAACTTCGTGAGGTGTTGGTAGATGCATTATATTCACTCATGTTTTGATTCCTGTGGGGTGTGCCATCCAGTCGATACGCCGGTAAAGCCTTAGACTAATTAGCCTCTCAGCTCTCTATCTGGCCTTGACCCATTCGCAGACCACAGAATGGTCTCTCGTTTAAAAGACTATGTAGACTCCAAATTACTCCTCTTATTCGTATGCAGTTTCGATGCGAAATATTTTCCAAAATAGTAAAGTTTACAGATTCTGTCCAGAAGGTGAAGAATGACCTCCACTTGACCATAATTTTTTTAACATTTCTTTGGTTTAAAAATAAAATTAATTTTAAATTTTAGTTGGCATATTTTTCTTAAAGAAAAATAAAATATTAAAACAGAATTCTTAGCTTCTATTAGTTTACAGTATTACTTAAGTTTTTAGTAAATATTTGCTGAATATGAACACACCTTAAAGTATGCTTCTAAGCTGACAAATTACCAACAAAATTATTCATTTAAAATATTTGTTATAGATATGATTATTCACTTGTTTTTACATCGAAATGTATGTTATTAAACAAATATTGTGAAATTATTTTACAATTTTGATTGACCTTTAACCTTAAACTTTGTAGGCCTTTAAAATATTTTTCCAATAATACTTAAATCGCTACCAAAAAAAAACCCTTTTAGAATAAATAGAACATTTTTTTATTATTATTTGTAAAGCATGTTCTACAGTTTATGGCTACACATTGTAATAAATAACACAAACTCGAAAAAAACTGTAGCATACCTAAAAGGGGTAACATTTTTACAGTAAATAACTAAAGCATATATGAAAGGGATAGAGTATGTATGTAGTATTAAAGCAAATACTACAAATGGTTTTGTGTTTAAGTAAAAAGGATTACAAAGAGCTGCAAATATAAATTTCGAAGAATTTGTAATACTTTTTTTTTATAGAAAACATACTTTTAGGTGCTTTAAAGAAATGAAATTTTATAGAATTTAATTTTGTTAACATACAGTGAATCATGTTGTATGCGCTCTTAATTATTTTGCAAAATGTTTAATGCAAAAAACTATTTGTTTTTGTGGCCTAGTTATGGGCGTTAATTAAAACCATATGAAATATACATTTTTTCTGCCATGCTATGGGCATTGTTTTTACCCTTTTAAGTGTTTTAAATTTATGGTCTTTTATTTTTTCTGCTTGCATTTAACTCAATTCATTATATTACATTATAGTATGCAATGGTCAACATCATATTTTTCCACAGTTATTCAAAACAACTGTTGCATACTTATGGTAAATGTGCTGCTTTATATATATATATAGAAAAAGCATAGCATACTTTATGGCCTTAAAATGCATTTGTAGTTTAACTCATTTCTCTTTCTTTGTTTCTCATATTGTTTTTATGGTGTTTTACAGTTCTATGAATGCTTGTTCATGGCTTTATTAAATAGTGTAGCAGCATATTGTTTAGCAGAGCATATATTTGGCATATTTTTCGGTTTGTTTTGTTTTTTTGTCTTACAATGCAATTAAATTGCTGCCTACATTTCGGGCTGTTTGTAAAAAATTTCGTAAAAGTTTTTATATTTTGTTTTACATTAATTTCTTTATACGTAGTACTTTTAGTTGGCAAACGGAATCATAAATTCTTTTTTTCTTTCAGTTTATGAATGTACGCTTGAATTGTGGTATACAGCTGGTTATTCTATATTTTTTATTTGTTTGGTTTTGTTGCATAAATCACTAGATAAAAAAATATTATAAAATACAGCAAATGGCATAAAGAATCATTTATTTATGCCTATATATAGGCAACAGATAATTACAAATTATGGCAAAAATATACAATAAATTAATGCAATATTGAAGATTCTTGCTCTTGTTGGCAATGAAAAAAAAAATATTGTTTGTTTTTAATGTTCAATCATTTTATGCTTTAATAAATATTAAATGTAAATATCTATAGCATACTTTAAGGCAAACGAAATCATAAACTGCATTATTATAAAATTTCAATGTGAATTTCAGAACTTTTAAAACCTGTATTTACTCTGGGTTCCAATATTAAAGTGTTGAAATAAAAGAAAAAGGCTGTTCAAAAGTTCTCATCCTAAGTATTTAATAAAACGTATACGCTTCGAAACAGCCGTTTTTACTCCATGGGAAGGTTATAGCCCCTGTCCGTTAGTTTATTTGGCTGCTAGTTACCATAAATTTTAATTTTTTCCAGACCACACCAGACAGACCCATACCATGCAGGAGTTAAACTCGTACGAACCGAACAGAGGGCTCAGATGGCGACCTGACTGCATTGCTTTGTCCCTTTTGTGCTTTCTATCTTTCCTAAATTGCGGACAATAAAAGATTGGCAATTAAATAACAAAATAAAGCTTTATCCCATAGTTACAACCTCAATATTCTCCTTAAAATATGCTTTACTTTTCAAAATATTATTTTAAACTTTTTCTGCATCAATCCGATGCTACTTGGTTTCTTAAACAAATACTATAAATAAATTTAATTTAATTTGAAATTTTGCTTTGCAGCCTTAAGGTTATGCTACAAAAAGAAAAAAGGTAGAGTTTTTCTATCCAAATTCTGAGAAAAAGCAGGTTATTTGATTCAATATATTTAATGAATATAAATTTGTTTTTAATGAAGGCCTTAATGTAAAGGAAACAATTTAATTTGTAATATTTGTATCACTTTAATGAAACAAAAAGCCTAAAAGTACACTTCAATTATATAATTTATCGTACTTTTTTTTCTCAAAATTAAACAGAATTTTAAATTGCTTATTTGTTATTGTTTTTAGTTTTCATTTTAGTTTGAAGTTTGTGTATAACAATGTAAGACATTATGTTATGAGTGATTTGACATGTGTGACTGACGTATCTCCTAAAAATATGCTACAGTTTTAATTAAAATCTAAATATATAAGGCAAACATGCTTATGCTTAGATAAATTTTAATAAAGGCAACTTAAGTGATGATTTGTGATACTTAAGCTACATTTGAAAGTGTTTAACAAGCCTTAAAGTAGGCTTTAATTTTTAGGTTATTTAATTCTTTTGTTTGTTAAATTTTTAAATAAATTTTGCATTTAAATTCCTGGCATATGTTGTAGTAAGAAATATAATAAGGCCATTTAGTAGTGAAAAGGCTTAAAGCAGGCTTTAAAATTTTTTCTCTTGAAGAAGTAAATTGGGAATTATGATTCTGATAGAATTTTAAAGAAAATTTGAGCCTTAAAATAAGTTCTCTATTATTTTATATTTACTAAAATTACATAAATAGTGTTTAAAAGCCTTAAAATAGGCTTTAACATGTTTGTTATTCCTTCAATAAATTTATTATTTTTACAAAAGAGAAATAATAAAAGATATTTAAGCCTTTAAATTAAATTTCTTTTATTATTTGCAGCAAATTAGTCTTAAAGGAATTTTTTTTGTGTTGCCTATTTTTAGGCAAAAGTTGTGTTTTTCTTAATAGTGTTAGTAGCATGGCTCTTATAAAATTTCAAGTATTTTTACAACTTAAAGAAATATTTTTTAAGCCACAAGCTGAGCATGCAATACTGCAGTTATATATTTACACACACCCAACAACTGAACATTCCATAACAACCCCTTGAAATATGTTATAAAAAACACAAGAAAAAAGAATGAAAGGCTATACAATGCAACAAATAAAAGAAAAAGAAGGGAAAAAACCGAAACCACAATATTGAAACGAAAACCATGTCTAATAATACCATAAAAAACCCAACAAGACACTTGAAAAACCAAGAAAATTTTTTTAGAAGAGAGTATAAAAAAGTGTCCTTAAAGTAGGCTACAAAGAAATTTTAAAAAAACTCAAGCCCTGCACAGAAAAAAAAACAAATTTTACTCAAAATAAATTTCATTAAATTTATAAAAACAAACACAAACACACACAATGAAACAAAAATAAACATTGTAAAACAATGAAAATATTTTATTTTTGTTTGACGTGTCATTTTTTTTTATTGTTCTTGTTGTTTGTTTATAAATATTTAAATTCTCCTAAAAGTATGTTTGTATGCTAAAGAAAAATGAAACTTTTTCTTGCGTTTCTTAGCTTAGCTTTCATGTTTGTAAAACAATGTTTATATACATATATACGGCTTATGCAAAAGTATTACAAAGAAAAACATGAAACTAAAGCAAAAAGAATTTCTTTTTTCCACTTTTAAATATTGTAGCATATGCCAAGGGATTTTATTTTTTAAATAATGTAAAAAAAAACATACTGAATTATGTTTTAACATTACTAGCATAGAAAGAGAAATATTTGCAAGATTTTGAATGGCTTTAGTTTTGGTTTCTGTTCCAAATACATTTAATACTATGCTGCTAGTACTCCATTTTAAGTAGTCATAACCCCAAAATATATGCTATAATTTGCATAACAAAATATTGAATATATTGTTTAACTTTTTTTTTTGAAAACCATAAGCCAAATGGAATGGATGTTGCAATATTTCTTGTTCTTCTTATAAAACAGGGAATGCATAACCTGCTTGCAGTAGAAGCATTAAATGCCTTTTGAAATATATAAAGCATACATTTAGGAGGTGCTATAATATGCATATTCTTATTAGGTGTGTAAAATCTGTAACAATTCATAAGTAAAACGCATTCCCAGGAATATTTTTGAATCTTTAATTTACATAAATGGGGTTTTTCATATTACAGTCCAGCTAAAGGGGAAAATAAGTTCTTTTGTATATACATAAGTATAGGATATCATTAGGAGCTTTTTATGTATATATACTTAGAAAAGCTGTAAACCTAGTGATGATATCGAGCGTTAGGGAATCCTTCTCCTGTTGTCTCCAACAGATTTACATTGCAATCACAATCTGACTTGCATGCATTACTATGCTCTCACGAATTCTGCAGAACGAAGCCTGAAGCATATTTCTTCAATAACAGTACGGGAGACTTTAATGTTTAAATTGGGGCACACTACTCTTACTTACTTCAATAGTCATTACAATCCTTTAGTCAGGATTACAACCTACCTTCTCACGTCGCTCATGTTGTGGGTGTTAATTGTATCCGAGAGTGGCGAGACCTACTTCCTACTGCTAGAAATTTTGGAAACTTTTCATTTAAATTTTATTTATTTTTTGCCAGAAAACTACTGAGAGGAAGTCGCCGAAAGAAATATTTTGTAATATTTTCTTTTAATTAAGATGTTAGAGCTGGGATTTTAAGCATGCACTCGAGGCTTATGGTCATTATGATCGCTATATATCATCTACTGAGCAAGGAATTGCCAAGATTTAAAAAAAAAAATTGAATTTAAACTGGAAGCGTAACAGATATAGTTAGGCACGTTCATCGTCACAATGCTCGGACTGCAGTAAATGCTGCTGTTAAAAAGAAAGTGTAGCGGTTGATTTGAATTTGTCAATTACACGAGAGTATCTTACGGCTTCAAAATGCGTATCATCCTTTTAGTTTTGCACCTCCAAATATACAAAGTTCAACTGGCGCAACTATTAAGTCTGCTGATCAATCTCAATCCCGTAGATAAACCGATTGGATTCCAGAACAACAGACTATTAAAGCTGATTTTTCGAAAACTTTTATAGATCTGAGGCACATTTCTTCCAAATGGTTACATCAAAAAGTAAAATTGGGCCATAAGAGGCTCGAATAACTTAGAAATGATTGTGGAAAACATATTACATCTGAAAAAAAGGACTGTTTAGCACTTGTCATGGCCTAGAGATGTCATTGGGACACATATTTCCAATATTACATAGAAGAGCTCTTGCCGTCAATTCAGAGAGCTATGGCCATTTGATATGCAACTTTTTTTTTACGGTATTTAGTACAGATTCGAACCGAAATGTGCGAAAAACTGGACGATAATTGCCTCAAAAGTATGGACTGTCTCAACCAATCCAAAGGCGAGAATTGAAGCGGTATTGTATATCGTACACTATAGCATTGAAATCATAGCTTTATATCAGTTTTTTGAGGCCAATAATAGTGTAACCATTTTTACCTGCAATTCTTTTCTTTTTTTAATCAAGCCTTAACATATACTTTGTTTATGTCTCCCTTACAATTCATTTAAAAGTTCATTAACCTTAGCTTAAGCCCTTCTCATTTATTTCTGCTATTGTAGATGTTGTTGCTGTTGATTGTTGTTGTTATTGTTGATTGTTGTTGTTGTAACTTACGGCTATTTTAATTACAGCTATGCCTGAAGTGGTCTCTTTAAAACAGTCACACCATAACATATGCTTAATATCACTTCAGTTTACCATGACAACCTAAAAGTATGCTGCATATAATTTTCTTGTTTATTTTATTATACAATCTATTAGGCGAGAAACAAAGAAGCAACAACAATTTAAATTTGTATTCAATTAAATTCAATGACTTTGTCAATGTTTTGTTGCGACTATTGTTGCTATTTTATTGAGTTTTTAAAAAAAAATTTCTCATTTCTTTAAGGAGGAGTCCACTCAGATAGGGAGAGAGAGAGAGAGGGAGAGTAAGCGGTTGAGAAAGAGAAAGTGTGCATTTAAAAAAGAGAAAACACTTTTAATTTAATTAAATGTTAAGCAAAAACGAAATAAAAACAAAATTAGAAATGCTTTTAAACAAACCATAGGCCCCCTGCATTAAAACGCAAACTGTAGAGACGTGCCTCTTACTCACATCCTTTCATATTCTAATTTTTATTAGAGAACAAGACAACAATATTGGAAAAAACTAAGAGAGAGAGAGAGCGAGAGGAGAGCACACACAACAAGCAGTAGTCAAAATGTAAATAGAGACAAGTCTCTAAAGGATTTCTATGGTCAACTAAACGTGGGTAGGGTGTAAAACGGAAAAATGATTGACTCAAAAGTAATACTTATACAAACTATAATAACAACTAACAACTACAAAAACAACAAATAATGACAATGTAATAAAAAAAAATTGGCAGACAAGTAGCACACTATAAATAGATTCTTTTTCTTTCCTTTCATTTTCTTTTCATTATTTTTCGATAAATTATATTAAGGATTAGGGCGTAGAATCAATTAGAAAAAGATTGATTTCAGGGGCATACTTAAAATAATGAAGGCAAAGTAAAAGGTAGGGGATACACAAGCAAGATTTTATTCAAGAATACTTGGAAAACGATAAACGAAGATGCTAAGGCAGACATTTAAAAGTATTAATTGATTAATATTTTATAAACAGAGCTGAAAATGCATGCAGGAATTAGGAAGGATGCGGTACAACGCTTTACAAATGGATCGAAACTGAATGAAGCTGTATGTGGAAACATCTTTTCAGAATCAGCTGTAATAACTCTTATGCCTTGGCCTTCAGAGTTTTCCAGATGGAATTATCGACCATAAGGACTGCTTTGATAGTTATTGGAAAGGGCAGCACCTTCAGGAAAGATATTATGATTGCTAAGCTATTGTAAACACTCGGGATTTTCACATAAAAACCCGCAGGTGTCGGAAAGAAGGCGCTGAACATTCAAATAGTCACATCATATGGCTAATAAGTCACTGTGATATTCCGTAAAACTGTAAACCAAACGAACTGACCAGTTTTAAATGAATTTTGTACATTGTGAGTCCAATTAAGAACCTTCAGATTCAAGATTTCCCTTATTGGACAGCTATGTCACATGGGTAGCTTCGATTACGGGTAAGACAACAGGATATTTTATAATAAATCTTGGCTAAGAATAATATGTGCAAGAACAGTCTGTTTAAACTGCAAAACTGAACATTATATGCGAAGGGGAAATAAAAAAAGTGACATGACCGTCAGACATGCAGATATCCTCGCTGACATGTCGGGAGAGACAACATTAAGCTCAACGTATTTTTTTTCTTAAGCTCCGTATGGTGCTCTTGATACAATTGTCTGCTTGACTCTATACTGAGGTATGAGGGAATTGAGCTGCAGTCTACCATCGCTAGAAGGATCACTCTGGTATCCTCAACTTATTTTTCAGAAAAGGGAACGGACTTTTCGATTTAACTACTCGATTTAACTGCACATTGAAGGTGAATTTAATAACGTCGACCCGGACGCCATAGTTAGGGCTCTTGGTTCTCTGAACCTGGGAAAGAATCTGGTCAGGTTTATCGAGCTTCTCCTCAAGTCGAGGATTGTAACCTCCACAGTGGGGGCCACGAATTGTCAGAGAATGGTTCGTAGGGGCACACCGCAAGGCGGTGTTCTATCACCATTTCTTTGGAATCTTGCAGTCAACTCACTCTTGAGGGGGCTGGAACACTCTGGCAATGACGCCATAGCATACGCTGACGACATTGCCATTGCTGCGTCGGGAATTGGCGGGAACTTGGCGCTGTCAATCGTGCTGGACTGGTGTAGGCATTTTGGACTGTCCATTAACCCCTCTAAGACCGATACGATTCTTTTTACGAGGAAATATAAAATTCCGACCTTCTCCCTCCCCAGCATAAATGGGACTAGACTCACGTTGAGTCCCGAGGTTAAATATCTGGGCCTGATTCTCGATCGAAAACTCAACTGGAGGGCGAATCTGGCTGCTAGAGCACGCAAAGCGGCATGTGCTGCTTACTGCTGCAGTAGAGCGGTCGGAACCAGATGGGGTCTTCGCCCAAGGATTATGCGTTGGATATATCCTACGGTCATCGAACCCAACCTCCTATACGGTGTTGCTTTCTGGTGGACTGCTCTGGACAAACAACACAACGTCAGACTTCTTGACAAGGTCAGAAGGTCTGCCGCCATTTATATAACTGGCGCTCTACGCACCACCCCCACGAAAGCCTTGTTCGCAATGCTAAACTGGCTTCCTACTGTGCTTCTCGCTAAGCAGGTAGCCAAGTTTGCTGCGACTAGACTTAATGCTCTTTCTCGTTGGCATATTGTACATTCTGGTCACTCCACTATTCTGGAGGTTGATCCGGTGGCCCCTGTGAACATGGACTATCTCCCTGCTGAATATTGTCTTGACAGATGTTTCCACTCTCTGATTCCGAGTAGGGATGACTGGAATCCTAATACGGTCGTCCCCCCGGAAGTCCTGGATATATATACCGACGGCTCTAAACTCGATAATGGGGTTGGAAGCGGTGTCTACTCTGGGAAACTGGACCTGAATATTTCTCTCCGTCTGCCGGACTACTGCAGCGTGTTTCAGGCGGAGGTGATGGCAATTTACCGGGCCGCTCAATGGATCCTCGTCACCGATGCTCCTTTCACTCGCGTCTCGGTCTTTTCTGATAGTCATGCCGCGATAAGATCTCTATCGGGTTTCGTGAATAACTCTAGGATCGTTAGGGAATGTCGCCGCTGTCTCGACCTTCTCTCGGGGCGCTTCACCAGTGTCTCTCTGGTGTGGGTCCTTGGGCACAATGAAATTCCGGGAAACTGTAGGGCCGACGAGCTCGCCAGAGCTGGTGCGCTCCCCGTCCCCGTCATATTTATCTCACGTCTAAGTTAATCTGCTCAAGTTTTCCAATTATGTATGTATGTTAGACATTTTGCGCTGGAGGAGACAAAATTAAAAAATTCACCAATTTGGCGCTAGAAACTCCATTAAATTTTTTTCTCTCTGATCAGACCGCATTCATAACATTATTCAGCACGATGGTGACTAAATGAGGTAATCCTGGTTGCTATTCAACGTTTATGAGGAGTGGTTAACAGATACTCCTGTTGTAAAGAACTGAGGGTTCTGTATCCTTGTATACTGCTTTGATGTTTTTAAATGCGGATCAGCCAGACTGCTAGAAAGAATTCTGAGAGCATAGCGAGAGTGGCAATAGAAAGGTATTCTCAATACTCCTGGGATTCTTTTGAAACTATAAGAATGCAATTTTACTTGGGAAAAAGTGAAAAGAACAGCAGCAAATCATGTAAGATGGAGATGCTTTGTGAAAACCATATGCTTCCAAGAGAAGTAATGGAAAAAAGTTAAAATCCTGATGTCTAGTCTTGTTTCCCTTCTAAAAACTAATTTTTCAAGTAGTAGACCCCACTTTTTATTACACTATCATGCTTAAATATTGTAGGCGTTATTTAAAGCGGGCCTATTTAGTATGACTTTTACTGTCTCTTCTCTCATAAAATATTCAAAATTGTATTGTACTTACCCCAAACATGATGACACCAAACTGGAGGCTTTCTTTGTCTTGGAGTTGTGTTGATTTGTTGTATTTCTACCCAGACAGGAACCCATTATAATAAAATTTTATTTTTTTTTTGTAGACTTTTCCGGACCTACTTCTTCTTCTTTTTCTTCTTCTTTGGCTATTTACATGAAAGTACAGGTCTTTTGTTTTTCAGAAAGAAAAGAAAGAATATTCAAATGCATTCGAAAGGAAAACATATTTTTGTTCATTGTTGTTGTTGTTGCTGTTTGTTGTTTTATTGTCTTCTTTTGTATGTAATTTTATTGTTATTGTTTTGAAAACAAAAGGACCTGTCTGTCGTCTGTGTAGATGCGCCTAAACAATGTGACAATCATACGATTTTTTTTGTTTTTTATTGTTGTTTGCAAAAGGTATGCCTTTTGAACCATGAAAAACATGGGCTATTAAAGTGTCTTTCCGTTTTTCCTCTTTTTGGGGGTTTTTTTTTGTTGGTTTTTTCGCCAATAGTTTTTAGGTGTTGTTAACAAATTTTTGTTGTTGTTTTTAAAGTAACCTTGAGTACAAAAAATTTAATATTTTTTTTGTTTAGTTTTTTTTAGTGTCAAAGGATAACACCAGGAACCAAAACCTTTAAATTTTTGAACAATAGGTCAAGGATTTATATAGTCTAGTATTGCAAAATATTAAGGAAAGAAAGGGAAGAAAAACTTTCCCTGACTTTCATATTTTTTATTTTCTTTACTTGTTTTATGGGGTTTGTTTTGTTTTGTTTTTTCTTTGCTTTGTTTTGCATAGGAAAACTTTCACTTTTTACACACAAAATTTTGTTATTGTTGTTGTTGTGCAAACTAACGGAATTTCCATTTCATTTCATTATGTGGTGATGTACTCTCTTTATTAAAAATTTTCTTTTTATTATGTACACTTTCTTAATAATTTTGAATTTCTTTTAAATCACTTTTATTTCCACATTAATTTCGTACTTTATTTTTATTTATTTTCGTATTACTCTTCCTTAGATTCCTTTTTTTTAACACTCTTCCCTCTCTCTCACTCGCACTCTTACTTCCATTGCGTGTGTCTTCGTGTGTGTTTTGAATTTCATGTAATATTTCCCGTTTGTATGTCTTTTTACTTTTTTTGCTTCTTTTCGTTTTATTTATTATTCAGTTTCGTGACTCTTGCCTTAGTAGTCAGTGACGTATGACAGTTTCTGTATGACTCCTGTCTAACTATAGCGGTTGTTTATTCTTATACTCTCACAATTTTATTCAATCACTCTTACTCAGTCGCCTGCAGCTGTTCGTGTATGTGTAAGCGCCATATTGTATGTGTTTTGTAGTGTACTACTACTATGAAGAATGAGTACAGCTGTTTGCTTTGATTAAGCTTTCTCCTTCTTTCTGACTCTCAATTTGAAATACTCTCTGTTGTTAACTTTTCGAAATGTGTTGCCATAGTTGAAAAATTAATCAGAAATTTACAAGATTTGTTGGCCGTATTTAATATTGTTATGTTTTTACTTTTTAAAAACATTTAAGAGCTCATTTATGAGCTCGTAGATTGCAAATAAAATAAAAATAAATTTGTGTTTAGTTTTAATTAAAATTCTTTATTATTCGCACAATTCTGGGTGCCACTGTTTACGACTTTATGTAAACAACAACAATTGCTTTGTTGGTTATACCTTTGTTTGCACTCTTTCCATAAACAATAACAATTCCTATTTAATTGTTCGACAGATCTTGGTAACGGAGATCCTCAAATCAAGTTTACTCTCTTCAAACACAACGCGTCTTCATACAAGACTGACTGAACTTCACTGACTCACTCGCCTGCTTTGCCTTGCCTTTTATATGGCAAAGTAAACAGTTTGGCGAATGTTCATGACTTCGCCTTCTCGAAATCTCTATAAATGTGAAACTTTTTATGGCAACTCTACTTTCTCTCAGAGTTTTTGTCAGAAGATAGCTGAGAGGAAATCGTCGAAAGAAAGATTTTCTTCATATATATTTCGTTTTGTTAGAGATATCTGAGCCGTGGATTGAAACACAGGCTTTCTTCAAATTAGCTAAACTTCTGCTTACTATACTATGTCGACATTTTCAATCCTCATACACATGTATGATTTCTGTATTGCTTTCAGCTTTCGATTCTTTTTTCTCACATTTAAGACAGATTTCGTTCTCCCCTGTTATATCGACACACACTAGTAGTCTCTGTACCTCGTCCAACTCAATTTGACATGCTTTCAGATTTGTTCTGTCTGTCCAGAGCATGAATGTTTAGGCCACTACCAACTCTCATCCTTAAGGCATATATTTAGTGCAGTGCCCACCTCAAATAGTTTTTTCAACAGTTAGTCTACAACCAAGTTCCACATTAGTGGTTGAAAGGAATCCACTCTGTGGACGTACTCTGATTGTGCCACTCCTTACTATTGCATTTCTGCAGTTAGTATTTATACTTTCTTTGCTATTCCTTTGGATATAATATTCCTTTTATCTAAAGCCCTATTTAATATCCCGTGAGGTATGTTATCAAATTCGCCCTACATATCAACATAGGCACAGATGGCCATCTACTTCACATTCTAGGCCTCCTAGATAATCCCATAAATCTGCAAAAACTGTCTAGAGCGGCCTGCTCTGTATAAGTGTTACTTAGAAGGCATTGGCACCATTTTCAATGTCAGTAAGTCAATAATTTTCTCAAGTTGTTTCAACATGAAAGACGTATGAAGGGTATTTACCAGACTGTTGATACGTGTATACATTCAAAAGCTGGGCTATTGCAGCAGGGATTCCCCTTTCTGTGCCTCTTAGCTATAGAACAGGAAGACTCTATGTATTCCCGAAATCTTGAGGAAAAAAAGTTCCCATTTAATACTCCCTCCGCTGCGCTGCAACAGTGATAATTAATTGGCCTTTTATAGGTTTGTCCGCTATTATTCTCACCCCATCCTGTTAAATGAACTCGATGTAGCAGTTCTGGCCTTTCTATTTCGCCATCTGTTTAGCTACTATCCCCCCGAATCCATTCTTCGCAAGATATTTATATACACTTGCTACCTCCGGTACAGATTCTATGCTCTCTCAGAATTTCCTTAAAGTGCATATAAATGTACACATACCCCGATATCTAGTGTAGAAAATGAGAAAAAAGTGATATATTGATATTAATGTTTGCCCCGGAATCAAATAACTAAACAGTGGTAACACTGTTTACTACTATAATAACGAATTGCTCACAGATTAAGCTTACTCTCTCTTTCTCACACATTTGTAAATACTCTCTGGCATTTCCTTTACTATACATACAACTTACACAACCGTATGAATGTAGTGGTAAGAAGTATTGCAAAAAATGTATACAATTGTTGTAATTGTTTATTGAAATAATAACAGCTGTTTGCAGGGTTACCGTTGTATTTAAATTGCACAAAGAATGTGATAAATTTTTTTTTTTTATAGAATTTAATACAATAACTCTTTTTTAAATAAATAAACAAATTCGATTAAAAACAACTGATTTATTAAAGACTATTAAATGCTAAATAATACAAACATTTCGGTAAATCACATATTTAATGGTACAATGGTAACCCTTCTGTTTGTTTATATCCAAGAAAAGCTTTTGCTCCTTCTCTTTCACTTTTTCTATGCAAATTTTTTGCCTACAATTTCTTTGCTGCTGTTTTTTTTCTGTCATAGAATTAAGGAGTTAGGGCTTTGATTTAATTTTTCTTTAAAGTTTGTTCTAGAGGCTTTAGTGCAAGCTCTTCAGCTTTTAAGCTTAAGAGATGAAAGGTTTTACAAAGTTTTATTATTATGTTTTTAATAAAAGTTCTAAGCAACTCTTTTAACCTTCAAAGCTTATGCTCAAATTAATTACAAAATTTTACAACAGGATTTACAAATGATGTGCAAAAAGAGAGAGCTTTACTAAGTTTGCTTATATTTTTCTTGGAGGTTGACAGAGTTGTAAAAATAGGCATCAAATTTTTTCATGATTGAATTTAAATCCGTTATTATTAACAGATTTTTAAAGATTTTTCAATTCCAAAAGTAAGGTTAAATAAAACAATGAAGCTTTCATTGCCTGGACCTTATCATAATGTTCAAAATATGAGGTCCTTTAATGAATCCTTTTGATTTCATCATCAAATTGTGTGATCTTGATGGTTAATTGACATTGCCAAAACAAATAATTATTTTTCCTGGAAACTTCTCACGCGATAATCCGAAAATGGGTTATGTTGTGCTGCTTAGGCACTCTCTTGTTGAACGCTTTTACTGTTAAGTTCATGGTCTTCAATATCATCCCAAAAAAATGCCTTTATAACACGTCTCTAGCGCTGTGACTTGACGGTAATGGTTCTTCAATGGACATTTTCGAAAAAATACGGCCCAATGACATCTTCAATACCCACAATACGTTGCGAACAAGAACTTTCTCCAAATTCAATGGTTTTTCCACACTTTTATCTTCTGTATTGTGAATGTTCAGTCGATTTTAATTGTTAAGTGCGTTGGACTGTACATGAATGGAGGTCCAATCCAAATTCAAAACATTCTATAACAAGCCGTAAGTTAATCTGAATAACTGGGAACACCTTGGAATCGATCATTTCGGCAGAAGCAATATTTTCGCCAGTTCCTATATTGCGACGATTGTCGGGCTAGACCACATTCTTTTTGGGGCAGTTGTAATGGCCCCGATTATTTCATTCCAATGTTCATTGCTTGTGTCTTTTTTATGCTGACTTCCCGTCATCAATGTTCGCAGCCAACTTGGTGAGTTGATTTGTGTTATCCTGGATGTTTTCTAGTCCAAGTGTAATTTCTATAATTCGTTTGTCTCTTTGCATGACATAAGTACGACGTAGACAGACGCATATTAACTGAAAATAAGCGGCCTTAAGATCTCTAGGGGAAGAGTTTTCCGGCAATTTAGATTGTTAGAAGATAGCAAAACTCTTATGTGGATACTGGACATAAATCTGATGTTTTTCCAAAGTTTTGTATAACAGAGGAGAGAGGAAAATAATTGATTTCACACCAAACTTTACTCTTTTGTCAAAGAAAGATGGAATAGTGAAGCCACTTGGAGTGAAACCAGCCAGATTTGTGTAAATACAGAAAAAACTTTGAGTTAAACTTTACCATTATCCATCCTAGGAAAGTCATAGTAGTTATAATGTGATGCTCATCTCTGGGCAGCTCGGAATACCTATGAATGTCTCAGGAAGCACAGATCATCTTCTTTGTCATAGTCTGGTACGTAAAAACCTGAATCGAAGGATTCTTGAACTACCACTACGTGACACAACGTGTTAATCTAGAGGCAATTTATATAAAATTCGTTTAGAAAAGCCAGCCAGGAGTTTTAGTTGAACGACGGAATGAATATCATCGCTACTACAACCGGACCTCATAAATTAAACTCTTAAGGCTGCTGCCAATTTAACCTAACCTAAAGAGAATAACTACAGCAAGTATAGCTCTTAATAAAAGTGGTAACAGGGAGCATTTTTATTATCCGCCAGCATTAGTTGTAAAATAGTCGCTTACCATTCATTTATTTAAAATCATAAAATTCACACTAAGAAAATATTTTCCTCGATTACAACATCTTATTCTCGAAACAACTCAAAGTACTGCATATTTTAAATCGATTTACTGATTCAACTACCCTCGTACAATAATTCTGCACCTTACATTTCCCTACAACCATAAAGGATCTCCAAACCTTTTTAAAATTAAACATACAACCCTATTCCTTTGAAAGCCCCTTAAAACAGGCAACAGTTTTTAATTCAAAAAATTTTTTTGCTTGCCTACCTATCCACTTTCAAAATTAAAATTTCAACAAGAAATTAAAGAAGAATTAAACAATCCTTGGGAAATACAACCTACTCAATTAAATTTGTATTGGGCTGTTACTTTACCATGACGATAGACCCACTTTTAAAAGGGGGAAAAAATACATAAAAAATTGTCATACATGCGCCTTTTTTAGCCACAGGATGGTGGGTTTGTTTAGTAGAAAATGAAAAAAAAAAAACAAAAATCAAGAAAAGCTTTCATATTTAGCTGTTTTTTTTTTGTTTTCTTTGTTTTTTTTTTGTTTTCTTCCGTGGTATTATTTTTATAAAAAAACACACAGCAACCCTTAACGTTGATTGGTTACACGATTTGTATGTTTTGTTATGCAGAAATGTGTTTGTATGTGTGTAAGTGACAAAGGAAAAAAAGGGACCACAACCAAATGCTCTTTTATATGATTTTTGATTTACTTTAATTTAAATGCGAGTGTAAATGTAAATGTTATCATAACAACACTTTTGCTTTGTGATATGAAAAAAAAACAACAACAACAATAACAACAACATTGAGACTAACAATCATAACAAAATGGAAAAAGCTTTTGTTTACTTACACACACACACACACATATATACTGTAATAAATTTTAGTTGAATTAGAGCTGAAGACATAAAAGAGCGCAGGAGTATTAGGGAGATTAAGTTTCTTTTGAGAGAGAGTTTAATTTCTTTTCTTGTTATGAGACAGAGAGAGAGAGAGAGCATTAAAGCTACTTTTGTTTTTAAGGTTGTGAGTGTATTTTAAAGGGAATTTTTATAGATTCGTTAAGTGAGTGTTATTTTAAAGTGTTTAAAGCATTAAACCGTTAATTTGAAATTATTGAGTGAAGCATAAAGCATAAAACATGAGAGCATGATAGTGTACATGAATATTTATGAGGGAAATTTAATTTCCTTTAAGAAGGTTACTGTTTTTATTTTTTTATTCATTTTGTTATTATCTTTTGTATGAGCAATAGAGAGACCATTAAAGCTATTTTATTTCAAATGAAATAAGTAAAGCAAGTAAAGAATAGAGGGAATTTTTATGGATTAAGTTGTTGAGCTTTTTGTAGTAAAAAAAACCCATTAATTTGAATCGTTGATTTGAATTTGAATATGAATTTTGAAAGGTTAAACAATAAGTATATGGATTTTATAAGAATATCGAATTTAATATTTAATTATTAAACGTTAAGTTTTAAAATAAATGTTTTGGGTGTTTAAAGTAAAAGAAAGAGGAAACAATTTTTAAATAAAGATAATACTAGTTTTTTTTAAATTTCAATAGAAATTAATGGATCTGGACGAGATCAGTCGGCCTCTCAGCAGATTTCTGGCAAAAAATCTGAGAGTAAATAAAAAATTGCCATGAAAAGTGTCTCAAAAAATCTGTCGTTGGGAGTCGACTTTAAACTGTGGGTCCCCAGCCTCTTATGGATAAAATTAACACACGCAATATGAGTGGTGTGAGAAGCTAGGTCGTAATACTAACTGAAGAGTTGTAATGGCGACTTACATATGTATATATGACTGGGATCTAGGGTTAAATCATGAAATGTCTGCAGTGTTACTTCTCACCACACCATCAGTTTTTTAATCATGTAGAAGCTAAAGTACCTAAATCTTGCATTTAATGGTAACATCTTGAATTTTATTTAAAATTTTTTTATTTAAAATTTTCAAAATTTATTTTGAATGGTAAACAGGATAGCCTAATATTCTCTGTAGGTAAAGCAAGACTGCCATTACTCTCTGTGCTTGCTATATAGTGTTTGAAATTAAATAGTTTTTAAAATCAAAGATGATTAACTAGATCTACAAAACAGTGGTTGAATGTATCCTGCCGTACTGATGCCGTACGATGATAAATATAAACGTCATTAATATGGTTGTGGTGAAAAGCTGACTTAGTACTGTAAAAATACCATATATTGCATTCCCCTGTAACTTTATGGGTTATCCCAGTAATGCCTCCTACTCCCAGTCTATTGCATTGACAAACTTCAGAATGTTTCTCGGTGTCAATAACAATAATTCTCTACCTTGCACCTGAAGTACACTCTAGTGATGCCTTTTGAGGCGCATTAATTACCCGCTGGTTCCAAGAATGTATTTCTATTCTCATTTTTGGTTATGCTGATCGCATGGAAGAAGATATTTCGGCAAAACAGGGATATGATGCAAAGATTATCTGTTTCGGAACAACCAAATCGAAGAAGATCATTGATTGTAACCCGACAGTCGAAACCGAAAATAATCTGCTTTACTAGGCAAAGTTTTTTGACGATCTCATTCGGTTTTGTTATTGAGATTATAAGGAGAACCTTCAAAAAGAGTTCTTAAACAAGTGTGTGCCATTAGATTAGCTATTACATGAAGACAAACACTTGCATTGGCAATGCAAAGATCACTGGCTAAGACAACTTTGAGGCTTGCATTTGAAATCACTGAAAAGTCATCTATTGCCTATGGAGTATTTTCTCTGTTTCACTCCTTCTAAGGCATTATTTGCAATTAAGTTCCTAACGAACATATTTTCGACATCCGTCCTCCTTCATGAATGCCGGAGATCCATTAGAGAAATTTCGATTCATTCAAATGCAACTCATACATGAGTTTCAGAATATAGATATATCGTTGCTGATAAACTTCCCATAATCTCCATTATTTTACAGGACATATGTATTTCGATAGATTCAATTGGACTCCGCTTGTTTCACTGTTACGTACAATATTTCTAGACTCTGCCGGACAATGGATGAAAAGAAGACTGATTTATTTATTGGCACGTCCACCACTAGACCACAGCTCCTGTGGATCTGAGGAGGAAGAAGAGCTTATCTTCCATATCGTAAAAGGTATAAGAGGCGTTTCCCATCAACTTTGATTGAATTTTACAATATAAAGATACGGTATAGCACGTTTTATAGCGTAGTCAGTTTGGTTCCTTTCGGGAATATTTTATCCGCGGTTTGAATATTAATTATGGTAGCACAATGGGTCTAAAAGCTGGTTTAAGTGGAATCTTGTCTTTCAAGAAAAGTGTGCCTCTTAACTCAACACATTTTGTAGTAAAAACTACAATTTTATTATAACTTGAACACGTTTAATAAGATTTAAATGTGCTTCACTCATATACTACTACTGTATACACACTCACTGTTCAGTATGTTAAACATGACGTATGAGTGATATTTAATTCGTAATAAATAAAGAAAATAAATACTCATACGCCATGTAACTTTTTAGAATGAAAAAAAAAAGAAAGAAAATAAATTAATGGCCAACACTTCATAATTTTTAATTCAATTATTTTCCGAATTAAATTCCATTAAATCATTTGATTTAAGCAGTTAAACATGAAAATCCTCTTTCTTCTTTACACTCTTCTCTTACAGTGTATTGTTATGGTATTTCCCAAAGGTATCTTAAGTCGGCAACATAAAATTTAAAATATTCATTGAAGCAATAGAAATAACTGTTAATACAAACAAAAAAAAAAAAATATTTTCTTACTTTCATTTGCATACTGGCGACATGCTTTAATTTCTGAACTCCTATTGTTTTTTAAAAATACTTTTAAACTCTTATTTTCTATTGTTTTCCGTATTCCTCTATCTCTTAAGTTCTTCCGTTGCTCTTAAATTCCAATTTGTAAACAAAACATCTGTTATGGAAATGTTACTGTAAAAAGCACGTGTTTCTTCATAACAAAAGCGGTTTTTGTTATTGTTTTAGTTCGCTCGTTTCATGCAAACATTACGCTCTTTTCGGTTTTTCCTACACTGTAAACTTACTATGTTATTAAAAAGGTAAACAAAAAGGATTTTTAACAGAAGCACTGTTAATAAAACATTGCAAAAAACATTTAATGTTAAAACGGTTTTGCTTGTTTTGTATGCTTGTATTGGTGTGTTTTTTTCCATCGTTGTGATATTTAACATTTGATGTTAATAATGTTTTTGATGTTTTTGGCTTTAGCCTTATAAAACCAGCAACAACAGCAACAACAACAATAAAAGTAACTCTCTTTTACAAACACTTGAACACATGTTAAAATAATAAGGAAAACTGTTGTAGTTTTTTTTGTTTTTTTTTTTAGTTTTTGTAGGCAAAATGTGTGTGTTCGTAAGTTTATTTATGTTACGTGTGTGTGTGTTTTTGTTTTTGCAACATTGTAAACGATGACGAGGACGATGGTGATGACGATGCTGATGCTAATGGTATTGGTGTTGGTATGATGACGATAAAGTCTAAGACTTCCTCTACTGGCATATAAAAAACATTTCAGTAATAAAACGAACGTTGTCGAAGTGGTTGTTTTGAAAACGGCATTAAATACTAAGCAACGGTTGCGGTGATATTTGTTTTTTTTTCTGTTTCTATAATGTGGGCTTTTTAAGCAAAACCACAGTGATTTTTATGATGGCTTAGTGGTAAATAAACAAAAATTCCTTAGATTTAAATGCGAATTTAGTAAGGAGTGGAATATGAGTAAAGGAGCAATGAAATATTAAGAATGTGGTTATATTGTTTATAAAAAAAAAGAAAAATGAATATATTTACATAAAATAATATTACAGGAATATAATAAAAACATACATACATACATATTTTTAATAAAAATATACACAAAAATATAATTTGCAAATACATATTAATAAAATTTAATAAATAAAAATGAAACTTGTAAAATATAAAGTAAATAAAATATAAGAATTATAAAAATATTTTCAATAAATTATTAAAAAACAAAAGAAATTATAAAAAAACTTAAATGAAATTTAAAATATAGAAATAAAAAAGAAAATTATAAAACAATTATTAAAAACCAAAACCAGAATAAAAATAAAAATTATATAAAATATAAAAAAAAGAGAAAAATAAAAATAAAATATAAACTTAAAAACACAAAAAAATTATGAGACTTATAAAATAAATTAATGAATATGTAAAAGAGGATAAAAAGTAAAATAAATAAAAATTATATAAATTTTTTAATTAAAAAAAATTAATATAAAATTAAAATAAAAAATTGATTTTATATAAAATAAAATAATAAAAAATGTGAAATCTAAAAAAACCAAAATTAAAAAATCAAAATTGTTAAAAACAAAAAAAAAGGAATAAATTAATTAAAAAAAAAATAAAAATAATAGAAATTAAAGAAATAAATTTAAAAATAAAAATAAAAGATTAAAGTTGAAATTAATTAAGTAAAAAAAAAAAATAATAATATTTAAATCAAATAATAATGATATAAAAATTTTATATTATAAAATAAGAATAAAAAATTAATTTAAAAAATTAATAAATAAATAAAATAATTTAATAATTTTATAAAAATTCCATTTTATATAATAAAAATATTAAATATAAAAATTATATATTATTTAAAAATTCAAATTAATTATAATATAATATATAAAAAATAAAATATTTTAAAAATGTGATTAAATATAAATATAAAAACAAATACTTTTTCAATAAAAAATATAAATCATAATTATAATTTTAATTACGTAAACTAACTAAGTAGGTAATAAAAAAAAACTAAATAAATTTATAAATAAAATGATTATAAAATTATTTTTAATTATAACAGATATTAAAAAATAAAGAAAACAATATAACAAAAGAACTGAAAGTAAATAAAAACTAAAATAAAAACATGAATTATGGAAAAAAATCAATAATAAAAAAACAATAATAAAAAACAAAAGATTAAACAAACAAACATAAAAATAAAAGGAAATCTCAAAAAATAACAATGAAACAACAAAAAAAAATAGCAAATATAATCACAATTCAATTTCTAGATTTTAAAACAAAAATAATTCGCAGGCCAAAAATAATTATAAATTAAGTAGAATTTAAAAAAATTTTTGCTTAAAAAATGTTAAAAAAAGTAATTTACTACAATAAATACTTTTTTTTTTATTTTGAAAATTAAAAATTAAAAAAGTGAAAAAATAATATAAATAAAAGAAAAAAATATTTAAATATATATAAATAATAATAAAAATATAATTAAACAAATGGCTTAAAGTTATTAAAAGAATAAAATTAAAGAAATTGTGTTAAAGTGTATAAAATTTAAAATATTTTCGTTAAATTTTGCAAAGAAAGAACAAAACTGAAAAAGGAAAACAATCAGGTGGGAAAACAATATTAAAAACATTATTGTTGTTATTGTATTATTATTTTTTAAAATTTTAAACAATGCTCTAATTGCTAAGAATTGAGTATAAGAGGACTAATGTTCACTGTAGCTGCCATAGATATACTTTAGTTTGATAATTTAAACTCCATAAGATCTGAAGCTTGTTGGTTACAATAACATCACTCCGAACTGTGTTTCTATCGGGTTAAACTTACTAAATACTGGGTTCATTTTATCCATGAGTGCATCATTTTCATGGAAATTAATGACTCTCAGAGTTTTTGCCAAAAGACTTGTAAGAAGGGGGATACTCTTTTAAAATGTTCTCTTTAAAGCCAATAGAACTGAGATTTGAACTCGAAGGTTCATAAGATTACACAGAAAATGTGTGTTAGGGTATCATAATTAAACAGTTGCGATTTCATGTGTTCAAGATCTGGACAATCTGGGCAGGAGTGCATCGCAATGGCACTATTTTTCAAAAAAGTGTCCAATTGCTTGCGTACGCTGACGACATCGACATCATAGGACGTACCAAGCGAGATGTTACTGCTGCCTTTAGTGCTATTGAACGGGAGTCTAAGAAGATGGGTCTGGCAGTAAATGAGGGCAAAACAAAGTATATGTTGTCAACAAGTAGAGACGTGCGGCGTATTGATTCTCAGATTACGGCCGATAAGTATACTTTTGATACAGTCAAGGAATTTATTTATCTTGGCTCCGCCGTTACCATCAAAAATGATGTCAGTCTGGAGATCAAACGCAGGATTACTCTTGCCAACAGGTGCTACTATGGTCTCAATAGGCAATTGAGTAGCAGAGACCTCTCTCGTGCGACAAAACTAATACTCTACAAGACGCTCATCCTACCCGTGCTTCTTTATGGCGCAGAGGCATGGACCCTATTAAGAACTGATGCAGCAGCCTTGAGAGTGTTCGAGAGAAAAGTCCTACGTAAGATCTTCGGTCCAGTGCGAGTTGGCGATGATTTCCGCATTCGATCCAACAGTGAGCTGTATGAGCTCCTCAACGACATAGACGTAGTACAGCGTATTAATATCCAGCGGTTGCGCTGGCTCGGCCATGTCATTCGAATGGAGGAGGATGCTCCGGCGAGACGGGTATTTGATGCGGGGATCTGCGGAAGTCGGCGAAGAGGACGACCTTGTATCCGTTGGAAGGACCAAGTCGAGGTAGCCCTGTCATCGATTGGTGTGACCAACTGGCGTAGGCGCGCAAGAAGCAGAGGCGCCTGGAAGGATGTGTTGCGGCAGGCCGAAATCCGTTAATCGGGTTGTCAATGGCCAATTAAGTAAGTAAGTAAGCAAGATCTGGACAATCACATGGAAAGTGTGTCATTGTTTCAATGAACTCCCCACATAATAAGATTTTACTGTTATTCGACTCAGCTATGCCACTCACATGTATTCATATAGTTGAGTGTCCTTAGTTCAGCTTATGGCATTCCTTATACCTAGAAGCCTCAGAGCATCAGCACACCAGAACTAATGATTCAGCAACGAAATTTGACAGTTAATAACGGCCACCTTGTTGAAATTTCATCTATCAAATCTGTTCACCATAAACGACCAAAGACAATGACGTGTATTCTCTGGCAGAGTTCTGGAGCTGTTGGCGTGTAACATTAGTTTTCATTGAAAGATCATCTTCAACTTTGGCACAATTTCTGTGTAATTAGGTATACGAACAAACAAATTTGTTGTATTTGGGGGGCGATACTAATCCACATAAAAGCCAGGACGTTCAAAATGCATTCTGAAAACTTTGCTGTTTGGTGTGGATTTTAAACAGGCCGCGTCATTGGTCCACATTTCTTTGAGAAAAACATTAGACACACCATCACTCTCAATGGAGAGTACTATAATTCGTTCTTTTGGCCTGAACTGGTTGATCTAGTTACCAACGACATGCGATTGGGGGTATTGAGGTAGTGTGAATCGTTTGGCGTCGTTTTATAAGAAATATGGATCGTTAACCCCTCGCACCCGAAATCCACACCAATATCATGTGGTTTGACTCCGCTAGTCTTTTTCTGAAGGGGTTTCCTTAAGTCATTGCTGTATGCGATTAAGCCACACTACATAGCGGGTCGTCAAAGCCAATGTAATACATGTCATTGACCGATTTTAGTCGAATCTAGGCAGCATAGTCATGGAAAGTTGGTTATTTCGGATGCGCTCTATTCAGAGAAGCAGTAGTGGATGGATATTTGAGCGATGTTAGATTACATACATACAAACATTATTGGTCATTACAGCCTTTTAGTTAGGATTACAACCTAGCTTCTCACACCACTTATGTTGTGTGCGTTAATTTTATACATGAGTGGCTGGGATCGATTCCGAACGACAGATTTTTGAGAAACTTTTCACGGCAGTTTTAATTGCTCTCTATAGGTTTCTGGTAGAAATCTGCTTAGAGGAAAACGCGGCAGAAATACTTTCTTCATATTTTCGTTTTGATGTCTGACCTGGGGTCTGAACCGCGGCCTCATGTCCAATAAGCCAAAATACTACCTACTAAACTACAGCAACTAGACTACGGCGACGAGGATATATAGTATTACATACCTAATGACATGAATTGAATACATGAGTGGCTGGGGACCTACAGTTTAAAGTCGACTCCGAATGACAAATTTTTGTGAAACTTTTCATATCTCGCACACACACTTCATTTTATTTAAATTTGAAGGTAGGAAGCGCTTAATGAAAGACCTGATAATTCCATACATGGAAATATGCCAAACTAGGCTCTAGAATCGTAGTTGTTGATGCATTTACTCAGCTTAGCAAAGTCCAAAACCAAAACTACTGTCTTGATATCACTTAACCCCCTTTGTTCTTTTTACAAATAAGAATTTCTTTCTACTTCCACGACTCTTTACATAAAAAAACGTCTATAAAAATACGTTATTTGAGCAAATAACTCAAACAAAAAGAGCACAAAATAAAAGAAGTTAAGCAATTTATAACAACAATAAGAAGTACAAGAAAAACTTTTTATACTCCTCTTCAACTAATCAATCAATCATTAATTAAACCCATTAAATATAAACACACATACACGCACAAGAAATCTCTCGTAGAAAAATTACTTGAAACAACTTTAATAACACAGCATCATAATAAGAACACAATAATAAGAAATTTTCTTTAAACAAGTTTTAGTAGACAAAAAAAAAAGAGAGAAAGGAGTAAATTTTTAGCAATAAAAATAAAGAAAGAAATTGCAAGAAAGAGAGAAAAAGAGTGAGTAAGTTGTATATGTAAACAAGTTGTAACAGTTAAACAAGCAAAGTGCGCACTATTATGGCCAATGATTTACAATAACAACACAATTTAATATGAAAAATAAACACAGACACAGGGCACGCACATACAGCCAGGCTAACGGAAAAGTTATTTGTATTTGTTTTTTACAAACACAACAAAACTCTCTAAGGAAATTTACTTATTTAGAGTACTCAGTACTAAACAAGTAGAGTCAACCCTCCTATAGCGCGGTGAGTACGTACCGCGTTATATGGAAACCGCGCTATAGGAAACTCGGATTTCACCGTACAAACCAGGCTAATTCGTAGCGCTTCTATGGAAACCGTCTACCGCGTTGTATGGAAACCGCGCTATAAGAAACTCAGAATTAGTACAAATCACATCATTCGTACCGCGTTGTATGGAGACCAAAAAATACAAAAGGCAAGATAAATTATAAATTATTTTTATTGAATTCAAGAGTTCATAAAAGGATTGATAAAAAAAATGAAATAAAAATTAAACTAAAAGACTGGTTTCCAACAAAAATAAGAAAAACTTGTAAAATTATATAATTTTTCAACATTCATCCTCACTGTCAGATATGAGTTGCCTAACTCGTCTTCTTTTAATGGGCAAAATGTATTCCTACTTGGTTTATCTTCACATTGTTTTTCATTTGTAGCTTTTTTTTCTAACTCCACTAAAACCTCTATAGGGAGCTGAGCAATTTCTTCACTCTCTTTTAAACTTTGCGCTGCGCACCGTTGAACGATCAGTTTGAACGAAATGAAGTTCTAATTCTTTAGCTAAATTTAGCCCTTTTTTCTCATCTTGTAAATCGAGATTTGGCACCCATTCATTTTCCTTGTTTGGATTTGAGGTGGATGCATCAGTTAATTCCATAAGTTCTTCCTCATCTAAGGTTTCTACCCCGAGTACTAGTTCTCTTACATCCTGATGGTTTACTGCAAATTCTTCATCGCTTAAACGAGAAGCAATGTTTACTATTTCTGTAACTGGGAGTGAAATTGTAGAATCATCATGTATTGCTTGAACCATTTGAGGTACTGTATCTCGGCTGAGCTTTTGGTCTAAAATAAAACTTATATTAAACCATCTTACAATATCTAGTTACTAGTCATTCATAGGCTGTGCGGAAGGAACTTATGAGATGTTGTTGAACGGCAACCGCGCTGTAAGAGTACCGCCTTGTATGGAAACCGCGTTCTGTGAGTACCGCGTTATAGGAGGGCTGTCGCAATTTCAGCCCCGCGTTATATGGAAACCGCGTTTTGAGAGTACCGCGTTATAGGAGGGTTGACTGTACTCAGTACTCGCACTCGTACTCAGTGTAGCGAAGCCATGACAAAGCAATAACAGCAGCAGAGACATACAAATACACTCAAACAAATTACTGTACATTGAACAAAATACTCCAAAGATTTTACAACTTAACGTTACGTTGCGATAGAGACTTCTTGAAAGTGTGCGTTTGCTCTCTCTTAAAACAAATGAAAAAATCAAACTGATTTTATTTACTCCAATGTTTTTTCCTCTCATTTTGTTGTGTTTTGTTTCTGTATGGTAAATTCCCTCTGGTAGTTGGAACTGCCATTGTGATACTTTGTTTTTCTTCATTTTTTAATTGCTATTTTACATGTTAATGTAAGAAAAATAATAAAGCAGACGGCGGAAGAAAGATTTAAAAAAAGAAATTGTAAAGAACTGTTATAATTATAAACTAAATTGTAAGTAAAAAACACAATAAAAAAAGAAAAGAAAAGAAAACAGAAGAGAAGTTTTCAATAAAATATAGTACAAGAAAAGGAAATTCGAATATGTAACGGTAATTATAAATGAGAAGAGTAATTATTATTATGATTATTAAGCAAAGAGCTTATAAGCTAAGAGTAAAAGAAACAGAAAAAATAAAAGAGAGTTTAAGTATGAGAATGAAATGCTATAAATAGAGAAAGACTGATGAAGAAAAAGAGGGAAATGATTTCAGAGAAATACAATGTTCCCGTTTTTATGATTAACAATTAAATTTCTTTGAAGTAAACTGATCAGTGTAACCTATTTAGCTTTTTTAAAGTCAAATTTTACATGATTTTTGTTGAAATTAGGAGATCTATAGATCACAGAACAGTATAGGACAGTAGAATTGTATATAAGGACAGTAGAACTTTTTTTCAAACTACTCCAGAAACAATAGTTCCCCTATTCATGCAGTACATTGTGTTGGAACTAGGAAAATAGACTATGACAGAGAGTAAAGAGGTAGTAGTGTTTGTGGATATTAGATTTGAATCCCTTTACATTATGAGTCACAGGAAATATCTCTGCAGGAAGGGAGTTCAACATACGGATAGTACGGTTAATGACCAAATTCTGTCTATAATGAAGTACAGGAAAGACCTCTGCATGAAGGGAGTTCAACATACGGATTGTATGGTTAATGAATGAATTCTGCCTGTAATGCAGTGCGCGCACAGCTGCCAGATTTGACGATTTAACATCATTTTGACGATTTTGTGCTCCAAAAATATCATATTGACGACATGACGATTTCTGATTTTGACGATTTTTAGCAATTAAAAATTTACAACATATTCTTTACTTTAGTACATTAAAAGCCTCCTTAAGCTTTGTATTTGATTTGCAGTTGTTACTATCGGAAATTTATGCTAGTAATAACAAGGAGTAAAGTGTTATATTTTTAAGTTATTCTCGAATATCTGTGATGATTTTTCTGTATTTTATACCTTTTTAATCCCTTAAAAGCCAAAAAATTAAAACTTCTAAATAACATCGCAGCTGAGCACAAATTATCATTTGCCGTTGCAGACAATTTTAAAAATTCGATTATAGCTTCTAATATTGCCATCGGAAGCACAAAGGCAAGTGCCATTATTTTTTTCCATACGACCAACACAGGGGATGGATGGCATTGTGTTTGGAACTAGGAAAATATGTTATGGGAAGGAGGAAAGAGTTAGCAGTGTTTATAGACACTAGGTTTGAATATTTTTATACCATAAGTAACAGGAGAGATCTCTGCAGAAAGGGAGTTCCATAGTCCGTCTAACAAAAGAACTTTTCTGTAATGCAGTGTGCGATACACTGGCCAATCGACCACATACGGATGTGCAGTGCGAGAAAGATGAGTTTTACGTAGGAATACATGATTTTCATAAACAAGTCCCCTTACTTCGCTCGAGCAATATCCGTTGTAGTAGCGATAGAACAGTGAAACACAAGCCAGATTGCAACAATGCTCCAATGAATCAGTGGTGTTGGACTACGGCCTCTCCTGTAAACGGTCGAGAAGCCTCACAATAGAAGCTAAGGGCCAACCCATACATAAGAGTTGTATTCAATTCTCTGTCGGTTATAAATGGTGTAAGTGGTAAGTAGATCAAATGAAGTGAAATATTTATTGCACCGTCTTAAGAAACCAAGGCAGTGAAAAATGTGTCAGTTCTAGCGAGCATCACACTGAATTTTCATGCCCATAACGTCAAGATCTTCTGACTACCTAATATTTACTTAACATTGACTTTATATGTTTTTGTTTTTAAAAGCCTTTCAATTTATTTATTTATTTTTTCTGACGATTGACGATTTTTTTACGATTTCAGTGAACGTCTTTGACGATTTTGACGTTTTTTTTCTCAAATATTTGACGACTTGATGCTTCATTTATCTGGCAGCTATGAGTGCGCGATCCACTGGCCAATCGATCGCAAACGGACGTGTTATGTAAGAAAGAAGAGTTTTAAGTGAGAATATATGATTTTAGGGTATAGGCCCCTTTAGTTTGCTGGAAGAAAATCCATTGTAGTAGCGATACAACAGTGAAACACAAGCCACATTGCGACGGTGTACCAATAGAGTTGGATACGCTGCCGTCATTAATGAGAATTGTATTCCATTTTCGGTCACATATGTATAAGCGGAGTAAATAGTAAGCAGATTAGATAAGATACCTTTTGCACCATCTTAAGAAGGCGAGGCACTTGAATGATTCTTTCGACACTTGAAAAATGTGCTAACAACACCTTGAAAGTTCATGCCCAGAACAACAAGAGCCTTTGACTCTCTCTCTCTCTCATTTAAATGAATGCTTCAGAATTGATCGCAATAGTCGATACTTTTGAGGTAGTTTTAGATCTGAATGTTAGAAGCTAGTTGGTAATCCTGACTGAAGGGTTGTTATGGCCAATTTATGTATGTATGTATCTCAACGATAACGTGACGAATGTGTTTTTTGAAATACTCCAACGTGTGAAGATTATCTGCCTAGATATGGTCTTTTAAGTACCACCACAAAAACTGCTGTCATCGTCAAAACATGAGAATCTTTTCATGGGAATTTTTTACAAAATAAAGCCAACAAAATACTGATGTTCTCTAGTTTATCATCGCATCAACTCGCTTTAATTTTGGTATCCAATTGATGTTGTCAAATCATGTAATTACTCTAACTAAAAACTTCTCTTACACTAAAGCCCAAATCGATCGTGTTGTGTGGCTCGTGGCAGAGTCTTGTAGAAACTACATCGTATCGATTTCATAACACTGAATTCATATCATACGATAATAGTGCTCTGAATTGATGGATATTTTCGGAAAATAAGACTAAGTGAAATCCCCAGCCTATAATGTATACAAACTAGCTGTTGTTTTCCGATGAAATAGCTTTTTCACAATCATGTCTGCCTTCCTTGAGCTCTTTGTGCGATAATTTTTCTTATTGACATAACCATTGTGAGTGAAATGAGTTTCCGAGCTAAAGAAAATTTTTTTTTTAAAAACCAGCATTGACAATCTGTTGCTCTGGCACTTAATCTGCATATCTTTGGCGTTATGAATGGTTATCAGGATTTAATTTTTGCGTGATTTGGACTTAATATGGACGCCATAATATGCTGTCAAAAAGATCCAATTGCTGAGAACGCTGTGGAATCGAAAAACGAGTATTATAGGCCACATTTTCTCTCATAGAAGCCATATTTTCGGCTTTGCTTACATTGCAAAGAAAAGAAGTTGTCGTAGTGTAGTGTGTTGGCTTACTAGACGTAAGGCCGCGGTTCAAACTCCAAGTCAGACATGTCCAACAACGCTAAATATGAATAAATATTTCCTCGGCGAATTCCTCTCAGCAGATTTCTGGCAAAAACTCCGGAAGTATATAAAAAATTACCATAAAAAGTTACTCAAAAATCTGTCATTCAAAGTCGACTGTAGGTATTGCTACTTATGGTATAAAAGTAACACACACAACATAAATCTTACACCACCACGACCAAACTAGGTCGTAATCCTGACTGAAGGTTTGTAATGACCAATTATGTTTGCATGTACATATGTACATTGCAATATTGCACAGACCTGACTAAAATCTGTAATGATTACAGTCTCTTTAAGTTTCCTTATAATTTTGTCAATTAGGTTGATGTCCAGTAGATCGATTATGACGACCATAATAAACCCATGCTGCTCGGAAAGTTGCCACCATTTAGCTTCTTGTGGCCCTCCTTTTGTCGATAGTTTTAACTATTTTTATGCATTCTTTGATTGTTAAATCACCCATATACACAAATGGTGATCCTTTTGCTAAAGAAATTACATTTCAAACGAAAGATATTTAACACTTGACTCCGGAACTTTTTACTACATAGAATAACTTTTGATTTTTTTTTTTTGATTTTTTGTTTTGATTTTTTAAATTAATTTAAAATGATTTAATCCTTTTATTATAATAACATCTGGCCACTCTAAAACTATTGTTTGAAATCAGTTGATCTCTTTCTTAAATTAACTTTGTTTATATGCAACCACTTAGAATGTTTAGTATTTAATTAAAGAGAGAAAAAAAAAAATAAGACAAATAAAGTCTCCTCCAATTTTTCTCACAATAATAATTACAACAAAAATTAAATCATCAAAAAGGACAATAAAAATAACACTCATACATCAACAACTCAACTCATACACAAATACGAATAACTGTTCAAAAAAAGAGAAAATAACTGTTTATTTAAAAATTTCTTTGACTTGATTTCATATTGCATTGTTGTTGTTGCTGTTGACTTTTGTAATTGTAGTCTGGCTTATCACCCTTAGTAGTTATTAAGGAGAGATACAGTCTTAAAATACAAATACAAAGTGAAAGAAAAGAAAAAAGTCAAAGAGTTTACGGGTAAGCAGAGAAACAAGTGAAGAGAGGCATTGAGTAACACAGAGGAAAACAAAAGTTGTGCTTTGCCTTTAATTGAAAGGGAAAGGCGAATGAAAAGAAAGAAAAAGAAAAAAATATTGTTTTCATTATGATGATTCGTTTTTCAATTTCTTTACTTTCTTCTTTTTTGGAAGACATTTTTTTCAAGTGAAAGAAAATTAAAAAAAAAACAAAATTATTGTGAAATAAAGTTTTACTTGTTGAAATTAAAATAAAATTATTCCTCAAAATGTTTTTAAGATAAGAATTATGAAGACTTGCAACTACTTGATCTTTTTTAAGTGTTGCAACATTGAAACAAGACAAGACAGAAAGAAAACAGGTACACAGAGAAAGAGAGAGGGTGTTATTGTTTCTTTGAAACAATTGATAAAAATCACAATAATTAAATAAACAAATCATTGACCTGAATAGAAGGATTTCTAAAGGAACAAAAAAAAAAACCCCGAATTTCCTTGGTGAAGAGAGAAATCAAAATGAAATCCCAATAAGAAAATTGTATTTATTGAAAAAGTTTTCATAGAAAATTAACGATTATCGATAATCGATATAGAAAATTATTTTATTTATTATTTATTTTCTTAAGAAAATTGTGAATAAGGTTTACAAAGAAAACTTTTAACGATAACTTGGCCATGGAAAATTGTAGTTATCGAATTTCCTAGATATCGAAGTTTTATAAAACAATGTACTTGTTGACATAAACTTTACATGTCAGTATATTTCCTATGGAAAAATGAAGTTATCGGAATATTTTCTAAGCAAATTTTTTTCTCAGTAATAAAATATTTGATTTGAATAGAATATTATTAAAGTTATAGTTATTTTCAAGTAATCGATCAATTTTCTATAGTTTATATAGAAAATTTAATCCATTGTTGATAGTTGTGGTTATCGATAAGTTTTCTATCAGGGATTTTGTATGCATTATAGTTTTTTGTACAAAAATTTGGTAATCGATAAGTATTGTGTAGAAAATTATATTTCTCCGAAGAATTTCTATAGAATATTAAAGTTATCGGTAAGTTTTCTGATGAAACACGCATTTATCAAAAATAATTTGTTAAAAATTATATTTATCGGTAAGGTTTCTGTGGAGATATTTTAAGCTAACGTTAAGTTCTCTATTGAAAATTGTCGATAACTTTTTTTCTCGATAACTTGTGATAAAACTTTATTCTTTTTAATATTTTCTGCCCTCTGTTGCTGTAACTCAAACTTAACTGTGTCGTTTGTCTAGTTATTGATGAATATTCCAGAAAATTTCATACACATAATTTTTTTTATAGAAATTTTACCGTTTTATCGTATAGAATAATTACCATTCTAACAACTTTTGTCTTTATTTTATCACGCTTAAGACATAAAATATTGCAATTCATTGTTTAAATTTTATAAAAGTATTTTCTCTTTTTTTTTTGTCCTTTTCTTTTGTAGCCTCCACTTAGCCTTTAGGTTTGTTAAAGCGTCTTTTTTGTTATCCTTAAATTTCATTGTTTTATAAATTATAGCAGAATGTTATTATTTAAACGCTTTTAATTTCGGCGCTCTTTTTTTAAAAATGATTTCATACACTTTTGTATTTTCTTTTTAAATTTTTTCCCTTTTTCGTAGAGTTTTTAACTCCATGGAAAATTTTTAAACAAATTATGATGAGCATAATAGAAGAGCAGTAAAAGAGGATATGCATTTAAAACAGGATTATGTTTAACAGAATCATAAAAAGCAAAAAAAAAAAAAAACAAAAAAACAAAAAAAGAATTATAAAGACTGTGAAAACTTTTAATACAGATTTATTTAAATAGTTTTACGTCCCTTTTTTTCTTCTTCTATGATTAATTATTTTATCCTGTCTCCTGTTGTTTTTGCTTTTCTTTTTCTAAAAATAATTCATTTTATTTTAAATTATGCAGGATATTCTAATAAGTTGAGTACAATTTATGAAATATGCTTAAATTATTGCATACTTTTGGGGATATTAAAAATAATAATAATTTTTGTTTAGCTAAGCTAATGAGTTATAAGAGATTAAACTAAATTTAACCATTTAAAGGCCATTAATTAAGGATTAAAAAGTTCAAAAATGCAAATAAATTAACTGGAAAATGAATGTCTGTTGAATTAAATCTATGATGTGTTGGTTTAAAAATAATAAATATTGCATATGCTTAGGCTTATTTAAATAACAGCCACCATGTAGTTGTGGCTAAACTTTTCGAGGAAAAATTTAATTACTGATTAGTTTATCATTTTAAATTATCATTGTCTATCAATTCTCTATAAGACCTTTTGATAGTTGATTCATTTTCTGTAGATAATTGCAATTTATGGATACATCATAAATATTTCTGATAAATAAATTCGATAAAAATGATAGAAAGTGGTATGTATCAATCTAATTGGAAACTTTAGTTATTAAGAGATTTTCTACAAAAAATTTTATTATCGAAAGATTTTCTATAAAAAAATAGTTATCAAGAAATATTCAATAGAAAAATTTAGTTATCGATAAACTATTTTTAAAAAAATTTAGTTATCGAAAAATTGATTGTTAAAAACTTTTTGTAGAAAAGGTTTCCTTAGAAAGATTTAGTTATCGAAAAACTTTTTATAGAAAAATTTAGTTATTCAAAAATTTCCTGTGGAAAAATTTAGTTATCGAAAAATTTTCTATAGAAAAATTTTGTTATCGAAAAATTTTCTATAGAAAAATTTTGTTATCGAAAAATTTTCTATAGAAAAATTTTGTTATCGAAAAACCTTTTATAGAAAAATTTAGTTGTCGAAAAATTTTCTACGGAGAAATTTTGTTAACTAAAAATTTTCTGTAGAGAAATTTTGTTATTGAAAAATTTTCTATAGAAACATTTAGTTATCGATCTGTTTTCTGTAGAAAAATTTAGTTATCGAAAAATTTTCTATAAAAAATAATAGCAATAGAAAAATTTATTAATCCATAAATTTTCCGTTGTAAATAATTTAAGTCATTGAAAAATTTCTTACAGAAAATTTGTATTACCAATCAGTTTGTAGATTTTTCTAAAGGAAAATGAGGAAAAAATTTAGTTATCGAAAAATTCTCTTTCGAAAATTTAGTTATCGAAAAACTTGTAATAGAAAACTTTTGTTTTCGAAAAAATTTTAATAGAAAAATTTTGTTATTCAAAAATTTTCTGTAGAAAAATTTAGTTATCGAAGAATTTCCTCTAGGAAAATTTAGTTATCGAAAAACCTTTTATAGAAAAATTCAGTTATCGAAAAAGTCTTTATAGAAAAATGTAGTTATCGATAAATTTCCGGAAAAAATTTAGTAATCGAAAATTTTTGTATGGAAAAATTTAGTTATCGAAAAATTTTCTATAGAAAAATTTAATTATCGAAAATTTTTTATAGAAATATTTATTTATTCAAAAATTTCCTATAGAAAAGTTTAGTTATCGAAACATTTTATATAGAAAAATTTACATATCAATATGTTTTCTATAGAAAATTGTAGCTATCGATAAATCTCTTATAAGAAATTTCAAACATCGATAAATTTCTTCTAGAAAATTTAAATCATCTATCAATTTATAGTTTTCTCAGTTATCGAAAACTTTTCTAAATGAAATGAGTTATCGATAAAATTTTTATGCAATAATATCAATTTTTGAAATAGAAAGAAAAAAAAATAACTCAACAAATTTTTATTATTATTTTCTTTTCAATGGTTAAACTTTTTGCCATTTAAACTACTAAAGCTTTAACAATAATTAACTTAATGCTCTAGAAATAAACAGAGAATGAAGAGACTTAAAGAGCGATGGAAACAAGGGCCATTCATTGCAACTATAACGACAACATCTATGTAAAACTAACCTTGAGAACAGTTTTGTTGTTACAATGAAAACAAACAGTGGCACAGTGGTGGGAGGGTAGAGATGAACAACAACAACATTTGCAACAATAACAATAACAATGTTTGTTTAGACTTTTCCGTGTATACGCTAGTTTACAACGATAACAACATTACAAAACGATAACAAAGTAAACTAACATTAACCGTTGACTTTCTTTTATGAAAATTCTTCGAGGCGTATATAAAGTTAACTTTAGTTAGGTTTTCAACAAATACAACAAAAAAGTAAGGCAAAAAAAAAAAAAATGAGTTTTAGTGCAGTTCTGTGAGCACTTCCTCTCTCTGCTCTTATGTTTGTTTATTTTTTTTTTCTGTATAAACCACTCAAAACTAATGCAAACAAAGTAAAGAGAGAGAGAGAGAAAGAAAAAAATATGAAAAGTTAGGAGGATATAAACAAATTCATCAAGGAAATATGAATAATACAGTGAGCAAACATAAACAAACATACACACACACTGGCATACTTATATATATACTTATATATATATATACACACACACTAACACATAAATGCACATACAAATGTAATTAAAGCATAAAAATAACAATGTCTACTAATAAAATAAAAGAGAGAGAGAAAAAAAAATAGAGAACAGCCATCTACATACACTCACAACCCATTCAAGCACACTTGCATACGGTACACTAGAACATAGACTTCCATGACTTTCATAGTAAAAGTTATTGTTGTTCCTAATAATGGTCATAGCGAATTAGAAAAACCAAGAGATAACGAGAATATCCGAAAGGGAATGAGAGTATAAAAGCATATGTTCGTTGTAAGTAAGTTATTATGATAGTTTAAAAAGTATTACAGTTCATCTCATAGTCATTGTTATAATAATACCATGAGTATGGGTGTGAGTGTGTGGGTATATGAATGTTTGTATGAGTCGTTAACTAATTGTCTTTTTTTCAAGTATTATTCTCATTTAAATACTCACATTTGTTATGTTAGTCTTTTGAAAAACTTTTAAAGAGAATGAGAATATACTCACACATACATATATATATGCACACATACATACATTATAAGTAATTTGTGTAAATTGTATGGTCAATTAATTGCTCATTTGCTATACAATTAAACTCTCGCTATCTCTGATGTACTCTATGATAATAAGGTTTTTTTTTACTTTTTTTTGAAGGCAAACACTGTATGAAAATTACAATAGGGTGAGGGATGTTATCGAAAGAGTTAATTTATTGTCTTTATAAACATTTTCTTTTAAATAATGTATACAGCATAAATTAATAGGTGGAGATAAAAACCTAATTAAAAGACTATGCGCATATCTTAAGAGGTTATGGGAAAATAAATTATGAAAGTTTTTCTTATGAATTAAAATTGAAATTAAAATTAAAATTAGCTAAAGGAGAGAGATTTTCTTTGGTCACAATAATAAAAATTTTCGAGAGCGATAGATATGGTGGGTCTTATATTGCAACAAGCAAATAGTACATCCATCATATAATTAAGTCAGACGGTAAGCTGCCATCTAAATTGCCAAATAGCAGTTTATCTGTCTTGCAAGATGTGATTTATTATAATCTGTATTTGTAGTGTAGTCAAGTAGGTAGTATGTTGGCCTATTAGACGCAAGCCCGTGGTTCAAACTCCAGCTCATACCCAATATAAAAAATTTTTTTCGATTTCCACTCAGCAGTCTTATGGAAAAAATCCAAAACTAAATGTAATTCCTTTGAAAAGTTTATAAAAAATCTTTTGTTCGAAGTCGACTTTAAATTGTAATTTCCGCCACTCATGGATAAAATTAACAAACACAACATGGGTGGGGTTGGCAGCTAGGACGGAAACCTGACTAAAAAAGGGATTGTAATGAAAATGTTATAAATTGTAAGTAGTAGTTATTGCAAATTTTCTCACTTGACTTATTGGAAATTGTCGTAATCGAAAACATAAGTTATTGAAAATTGTAGCTATTGAGAATATTATTTATTTAAGAATTAATTTTTCGAAAATTATGATAATCTAAAATTACAATTATCGAAAGTTATCGAAAATTTCTTGCTAACGATAATAGCGGTTATCGATAATAGCTGTTATTGATAATAGCAGTTATCGATGATAGTTGTTAGAAGTAATATATAATTGATAATATTAGTCATTGCTAATAGTAGTTATTGATAATAGTGGCTATCGATAATAGTAGTTTTTGATAATAGTACTTAGTGGCTGTCGGTCATAGTAGTTATAGGTAATAGTAGTGAGTAGTAATAGCAGTTAGTAGTAATAGTAGTTATCGATAATAGTATTTATCAGTAATATTGGTTATCGATGATAGAAGTAATCGATAATAATAGTTGGTAGTAATAGTAGATATCAATTGTGGTAGTTATTGATAATCCGGATGAACCGGTAATAGTAGTAATTAGAAGATAGAAGTAATCGATAATAATAGTTAGTAGTAATAGTAGATATCAATTGTGGTAGTTATTGATGATCCGGTTAAACCGGTAATAGTAGTAATTATCAATAATAGTAATTATGTATAATATAAGTTATCGATAATAGTAGTTATCGATAATAATAGTTAGTAGTAAAAGTAAATATCAATTATGGTAGTTATTGGTAATAGAAGTTACCGATAATAGTAGTTATCGATAGTAACAATTGTCAATAATAATAATTATGTATAATATAAGTTATCGATAAAAGTAAATACCGATAATAGTGGTTATCGATAATAATAATTATCAATAATAGTACTTATGTATAATATAAGTTATCGATAATAGTAGTTATCGATATAATAGTTATAGATAATAATATTTTTCTATAATAGTAGTTATCGATAATAGTAGTTACCCATGATAGTAGTTAGTAGTAATAATTGTTATCGATTGTAGTAGTTATAACTACCATTATCGATAATAATAATTATCGATAACTACCATTACCGATGATATTGGTTATCGATAATATTATTATAGTATTATCGGTTATAGTTGTTATCGATAATGGTAATTATACTACTAATACTATAATACTATAATTACTAATAGTATAATTATCATTATCGATAATAGTTGTTATCGACTATAATAATTATCGATAAAAATAGTAGTTATTGATACTAATTGTTGATCGTTATTGACAATATTGTTTAACGATAATATTAGTTATATAATCATAGCTTTGAAAATTTTATCTGACAAAATGTAAATTTATTGAAAATTCTAATATTGGAGATTGCAGCTGTAGAAAGTTTTATCGAAAACTGTAGCCATCGATTATTTTATACAATAAAAATTTTGGTTACCGACAGTCGAATTATTTAAAATTTCTTTAAATTATGGTGAATTTTTCTATCGAATATTCCATTAATCAAAACATTTTCGATAGCTGCCTAACTATGACATACATATTTACCACATGCAATCCGATCACTTACACTGATGTACTTGGCTTACTTATTTAATTTTCCTAAAATGTTGAATTATTGCAATTTATTTAGAAAATTATTTCTTTTTTCTTTGGCAAATTGTTTTATTTTTATTCCGTTCAATTTCTTGAATTGGTTTTTGAATACATCTTTAATACACTTTCACAAAACCCTTGTTAACATTATAGGCCAACCAACTATCAACCTTTTAAAATAACCTTGACTTTATAAATATTTAAGCCAAAACAACAAGCCACACTCTGCCAAATATTGTAAAAAAAAAACAGAAAAACAAAAACAAAACAAAGTCCAGAATATGGAAAGAAGAGTGTAAAAACCAAAACCACAAACATAATTTAGAGCACATGTAAAACACTAAAACAACAACGACAACAACAACAACAAACCAAACATATAATGCTCTTAACGATTTTATTTTTGTATATTGAAAGTATTACAAAAACAAATAAAAAAAGAGAGGAAAATTAAAAAAAGACAAGAAAGGAGGAACGAAAATATTCAAACCAAATAGAGTGCCAAATTTTGCATAAAAAATATTACACAAAACAACATTGCAACTTGCATGTGTGTGTGAGAGTGGAAAATGCAACCATAAATAAAATAAACGGTAATACAAACAAAAACAACAACATAAATTGTGAGAGGAAAAACAAAAAACGAAAGGAATTAGAATTTAATGCGGTTTGTATGCATAGAAATGAAAAACATAGAGAGTGTGAGTGTAGTAGTAACGACATAAAGAGATTGAAGGAGAGAGTGGTAGAGAAGGGCATTTTATTTTTAATATAATGATAGGAAAAATTCAATTTCCATTATTGCAGGGATTAAGATGAAAAAGAAAAAATCAAAAGTAATACAAATTGATTGAAATATCGGGTCCGCCATCTAACGTTTTTCTTTTCAACTAGTGCTTATTTCGTGAATGGTAACACTTAGCTCATGTCTGATTTGACAGATAATTAGTTTTATCCTTCCGCTGAACGAATATGGTTGTGTATTCGCGTTTTCGCTTCGCTAAGTGGGCCTGCGATCAACTTACAGAAGATGCCGATTTTGCCAAAAAAAATCATCTTTTCAGATGAAGCTCATTTTGATCTTGGCGGGTATGTAAAAAGCAAAATTGTTGCATTTGGGGCACAGAAAACCCGCACGCAAACATTGAAAAGCCGACGCACCCAAAACGAGTCACTGTTTGGTGCGGATTTTGGTCCAGAGGCATGATTGGGCCATTTTTCTTCGAAAATGAGCAAGGAGTGGCCGTTACAGTCAATGGCGATCGTTATCGGGCCATGTTGAACGAATTTTTGTTCACAAAAATTGAAGAGGAGGATATTGGCAACATTTGTTTTCAACAGGACGGCGCTACGTGCCACACAGCCGAAGCTACACTCGATGTTTTGCGCCCTGTTTTTGAAGATCGTATTATCAGCCGCAGAGCTGATGTCGTTTGGTCACCTCGGAGCTGCGATTTGACACCGTTGGACTATTATTTGTGGGGTGCCGTCAAAGATAAGTGTTACGCCGACAAGCCAGAGGCAATTGACGCTTTAAAGGACAATATTAGTGAAGCCATTGGTGAAATACAGCTGCACACAATCGATAATGTGCTTAAAAATTGGACCGATCGTGTAGGCTATTGTATGGCCAGCCGTGGCAGCCATTTGAATGAAATTATTTTCCATTATTAACCGGAAGGATTGTATTTTCAAATAAAAAAAGAAATTTGAGAAAATATTCAGTAGGTTTTTTTTTAAACCATTTTCAAAAAAAAAGTTATTTGGCGGACCCTTTATGTTAGAGAGATGAGAACGAATTGAGGAGAGTGTGGAAAATTTATGATTTGCGGTTAAATTTATTAAAGCATAGTTTTAGGTTTGTAGAACAGAGATGATGTTCTGTTTGCTATAACGCATTTAATGATTGAATGATATTTTTTTTATTACTGAATGCAGTTTGGAACCAATATACACTTTTGAGAGGGACTATACTGTGGTATTAAAATGAATCCAAGACATATGGTTGAAGAGAAATGGTGTTATTCGGTCCCAGAGTATAGTATTCTTAATTCATGGGGAGGTTCGAAGGTATTGTGAAAGCGTAAGTTGATGCAATCGAAAAATGTGCTCAATTCAAACATAAGGTTATACAAACGATGTCTTAAATTTAAAGTTGAAGATGTTCGGAATGAGTTTGGCATAATTTTATACATGACTTTAGACAAAAAAAAACCGAGAAATATTAGAAAAAAATTTTTACTCCATGTCTTGATTAAAAACATACAGAATTTAATTTATATTTAATATTTTCATAAAAAAATCAATTTTTTGAATGCAAATTGTATTTATACTCGTAATATTTCATTTATTTTTCAAGTTCAAAGCATATTTTCAGGCAGTTTTAGTTGTCTGTTTTTAAAGCATACTTTCCATGGCTTAAATTTTCTTTATTATAAATTTTTATAATTTTATTTGTAACATATTTCTAGGCTTTAAGTAAAACGAAACGAAATGAAAGTGTATTTATGATGCCTGAGATGATACGTGTTTTCTAATGTAAATGCCATTGTTAATGTTGTTGTTGTTGTTGCAGACATAGAAAACTGCATTAACTTTGTCACACACAAAGCTGTATTATCCTCTACTTTCTCAACCTCTATCTCTTTTTCTATGGCCTTTCCATTTCCCTTTTAACCCAGAGTGTCATTCATTCATTTCTATACCCGGGTATATGAAATTTTATAAAACTGAGGCTTCTTTTAGCCATTTGTCATTAGAACTGGTGCTTCTACATATATGTACATATGCATTCTATACAAGGAAGGAATGAAAGAGAGAGAGAGAGTAAATGTGTGAGAGAGAGAAAGAATGTGTAGTCACTCTTACCTACATGCATACGTACGTAGATTTTGCATTCATTTGGGGTGTGAAAAATGCTGTTGTGCTTGAAAGTTTAGTTTTTTTGAAGCCATGAATTATGCGACTTTGTGGTTTTATTGCCAACATTTCTACCGTAAAAACTGTAAAAATGGAAAAAACAAAATGACAGTAATAATACATCCAGTTGAACTTTGACTTTTAGTTTCTCTTCATCTTCTACTAAAACCCTTTCATGTGTTAAAATTGTGACACAGTGAGAGCGAGCGAGTGTGAGTGAGAGAAACTCTTTAATGTATGTGTGAAGTTAGAATTGATGGCAGTTTTCGGTTTTTTTTTTGTTTTGATTTTTTGGGTGAAACCAGGACAAAGAAGTAAAGAAGTTTTTTTGCTCGTTTTAGAAGACAAATAATTTAAATTAGACACTTTGGTTAGAAAAGTAGAGTAATTTTGTGATAAAATATTGCATTAAACTTGTCAAATCTAATGTTGAATGATAGAAAGTCATAGTCACTATGGTGTTGCTATTGCTATTGTGTAGCGGTGCTAAAGTATTCCGGCCACACGAAGTAATATGTATTCAACACACTGTTATGAAAATGAAAAATCTAGATACTGGTGTTTTACTATTACATCGCTTAACATTAAAATTATAAACAAAAGCTATAAAAACAAATAGGACAAAGGCCACCGGTTAATGGGCACTTTACAAAGCCAAAATGATGGAACTTAAATACGCTGTAAGGCGGGCGAAGAGGGCTTCGTGGAGGAACTACTGCGCGAGAGTAGAAACCTCTGCCAAGACGAGCCGTCTTCGCAAAATTCTAAGTTCCACACATAAGTCTGTCGAATGCATCCAACGGCCTGACGGCAGCTGGACTGAAACTAGTTCAGAGACGCTTGAACTTTTCCTCGGCACTCATTTTCCGAGGAGTGTCACCCTTGGAGGTCAGGCTCTCTATCAGGTTACGGCACCGCCGTCTGGGGACTACTCTCCCCTAACTCTTAACCCAGGCCAAGTGCAGTGGGCTATTAGATCCTTTAAACCATTTAAGTCTCCAGGACCGGATGGTATTATTCCAGGTGACATTCAGCATGGGGAGGAAATTATTCTCCCCTGGCTGCTTGCTTGATGTAAACAACGATGTTTACATCTATAGAGATTCCGAGAAGGCGAAGTCATAAACATTCGCCTTCAAGAACATTCATCGGACTGTTTACTCTTCCATATAAAAGGCAAGACAAAGCAGGCGAGTGAGTTAATGAAGTTCAGTCAGTCTTGTATGAAGACGCGGTGCGTTTGAAGAGAGTAATCGTGGTTTTTATATCTCCGTTATAAAGATCTGTCGAATAATTGTCTAGTAATTGTTATTGTTTATGCAACTGGTATAAACACAGGATTAACAAAGAAAAGCAATTGTTGTTGTTACATCAAGTTGTGAACAGTGGCGCACAGAATTGTACGAATAATAAAGAATTTTAATTAAAACTAAACACAAATTTATTTTTGCTTTATTTGCAATCTACAAGCGTATATTTTAAACATTTTTAAAAGGTAAAAACGCAACATTAGCATATACAGTGTTGGAAAAAATATTAGAAACGATTACTAGTTTATCATTAAAATATTGTATACTTTTTCGTAATAAACTTTTATTGTTGGAAATCGCTGTTAAATTCATGCTAATGTAAATGACAATGGGGATACTTTTAAGTTTATGTATATACCTTTCTTTATTTACTTAAAGATAAATAAAAATTTAAGGAAATAATAAAAATTTGATGCGTTTCTATTATTTTTTCCAACACTGTATGTACCTTCGACTTAAGAAACCCCTACAAGAAAAACGCTAACGGGGTCAAATGCATGCTCTCGGTGAACAGTTGATGTCACCTTCACGTGAGATGAAAATGCTCTCAATTCTCTCATGTAAAATGTCGAATATATTTTCATTTTCGTAACTACTACTGCTACTAACCAGAGCCTACATAATCCATGCCACTAGTCAAATTCACATTGATTTATCCGTCAGGGTCACGGAAAATTGAAAATTTCGGATTCGTGGCGAACGTTTTAACAATGTTTTATTCCACACAAAATGGCATCAATAACGCCTTCAAACGAATAGAAAACGTCAACAATATCTCTCTTACACTTTGTTTAATTTAAAGTAAGGTATAGGAAGTGCTTAATGAACGACCCTCTTTATAATGTTCTGTGGCTTAATAGCCTCGATCGGTAGTTGCACGCTGTAGCTTCATGGGTGTAGGCAGCACTACGAGTATGTACGTTTTAATAGTCGTCAATAGTCTACCGTGCGATTTTTCATTGTTTTACGAAAGTTCTAAAAATTTTTTTTCCCTCGATTAGAGTCCAGGTAATAGCGGTGATTAATTTCTTTTAAGAGATTTTTTTAAACTTCTAAGCATATAAGCATGTTAAAAAAATTCCTCTTAAATTTCCCTTCCAATTTATTGATTTTCTATGTAAAGCTTACAGCATTTCATTGATAATTGCTTGCACTAGAGCACGTATTTCGTTTGTTTAAGAGATTACCCATAACCATACAACTACATAAACTCATATAATTGTTTATTCTTGTTGTTGTTGTTACTGTAGATAATTGTTTACAAGAAAAAAACATGCACAATAGTGTTGTTTATTGATGTCTTCCTCTTTCAGTTTCATTATTACAACAACAGCAATCGATTGTTAATAAAAATTTTAATACTCTTACAAGTATTTTGTGTTTCCTCTTATTGTGTGCTCGTGATTCTGCTCGTGCTTGTGATTGTGTTCGTGATTGTGCTTGTGTTTGTAATTCATTTGATTCACATTTGTTTTGTTAAATTTATTTCACGATAAAAATTGTAAAATCATCATAAGCTCATTAGCGTCGATTTTTTTTCTGTTGTTGTTGCTCAATTTCATGGGTAATTTGTATGAATGGATGGATGGTTGACAGGGCAGAGCAGGGTAGAGTACATTTCATTTCATTTCTGTTCAATTCATTTCATTTCAATTGATTCGCTTTCATTTGAATTTCTTTGTACTATTCATTTGCTTTGTTTTGTTTTGGTTTTGGTTTTTGTTTCCAGCCACTTAAGCGTATGATGAATGGTTTTAGTGCGTCAGTGCGTGTGAAAATAGAATTAAATATTGCGTATACGTTTGAGGAGGGTGGCTTCAATTATAATAAATGGACGCGTAAAGGTCATCATGAGTTTGTTTTATCATGGAAAATATTTCAATTTAATGATGATTGTGTGGGATTTAATAGGCTTAAGGTACTAACTAAGGGAAAATTAGCTACGAAATTTAGTAAGCACCGTGACAGAAAAACCATCAAATAATAGGTTAAATGGGAAGCTGTGTCGTAATATCAATAGTACCTATTACTCAATGGGCTTTTGTTCAAATAAGGGGTGCTTTTTAAGAGCTATAGGAAAATTTTTCAAAAAAAAAAAACACATAAAATTCAGAAAAATGCATGAATCTTTATTTGAATCGATAGTACGGTCCATATAATTTAACGTTTGAAGATTATTTGATGCAAATGTTGACCGCGACTGCGCCTCAAATAGTCCATCCGCTTAGTCCAATTTTGGCATACTCTTTCCAACATTTCGGCCGGTATCTCACGAATAAATGCTTCAATGTTGTTTTCCAATGCGTCAATTGAAGCGGGCTTGTCTGTATAGACATCAGCTTTAACATAGCCCCACAAAAAATAGTCTAGGCGGCCAATTGACCGGTTCCGAACGTGGAGTAAAATGTTCACCGAACTCGCCTCTCAATATGGGTAAGTCCATTGTTACGCGTGCTGTGTGGCATGTGGCACCGTCTTGTTGAAACCACATGTCATGCAAGTCAAGCTCTTGCATTTTAGGCAAAAAAAAAGTTGGATATCATCTCACGGTAGCGCTCACCATTCACAGTTACGTTACGATTCGCAGCATCTTTGAAGAAGTACGGTCCAATGATGCCAAATTAAATGATTTGCAAGCGTTGTTCGTTTGTAAGACGATTCATGGTTAAATTATAGACCAAACTGAAGATGTTTGACAGTGAAACAAAACACGAAACGTGCGTGAGCTGTTTAAACCAGTGTTGCCAAAAAGATAATAGCTAAAAAATCACCCTTTAATTTTTGGCAGGACACAAACTGTCAATAAATTCTGGGTGTACCAGAAACCGTCGTCTCAAAAGTCGCTGAAGTGCCGCCTAAATACAGAAAAGATGGTTTGTGCTTCCCTCTCCTTCCCCTTTATTATAGCTCCTGCTAATACTACTAATGCTACTGCTGCTGCTACTACTACGCCTGCTACTACTTCTTTTACTGCTACAACTAATGCTACTAATGCTACTACTACTATACTAATACTACTGCTATTATTGCTACTACTACTGCTACTACTACTATACTACTACTACTGCTATTATTGCTACTACTACTACTACTTCTACTACTACTTCTATTACTGGTATAACAACTGTTACTAATGATTTATCCCAATGACATTGAAGACCACAGTGATTTTTAGCTTATACGCTTGGACTTGCGTCTTAAAACATAACATAATTGGTCAGTACAACCCTTCAGTCAGGAATAAGACCACACCACTTACGTTGTGTGTGCTAATTTTTATACATGAGTGTCGGGACCTTCAGTTTAAAGTCGACTACGAACGACAGATTTTTTTCAGAAACTTTACATGGCAATTTTTATTTACTCTCAGAGTTTTTGCCAGACATCTGCTGAGAGGAAGTCGCTGAAGAAATATGAATATATACCGACTAAAGCTGAACATCCTCACCAAACAGGAACTTTTTCAGGTTGCATTGAACGCTCTTAGTTAGTGTGTTGGCTTATTTGACATGAGGCCTCGCTTCAAACTTCAGCCCAGACATATGAAACATAACGAAATATGAAAAATATTTCTTAGGCGACTTCCTCTCCGCAGATTTCTGGCAAAAACTCTGAGAGTAAATGGAAATTGCCATGAAAAATTTCCCAAAAAAAATTTTTCGTTCGAAGTCGACTTTAAACTGTAAGTCCTCACACAAAATTAATACACACAACATAAGTGATGTGAGAAGCTATGTTGTAATCCTGACTAAAAGAATGTAATGACCAATTATGCAATAATTAATGACCAATTCAATAATTTTGCTTTTTCACGTGGCCATTCATCCAGGAATGGACTTTAGCGCTGAAGTTTGTTTTTCTATGAAAATTAGTGTCAATGTTGCTTGTGGTTATCCATGATAATTTGGCAAAACCGATGAAATAAATGATTTGACTTTAACTTGATTTCAACAAGTTGTCTGTTATCAACTATTTAAGTTTAGATGTGCTTGTTGAAAGACCCTGTATACATATAGTAATTAAGATTTAAACAAACTTCATTGTTTAAATATATTTTGAGGTTTTCAACAGAATATAATAAAATTTGTCAACTCGATTTTTATGATTTTGTATGATTAAGTTTTATTTAAAAACTAAAAACAATTATTTTTTCCATTTTTTTCTGTTGAACTCATAGAAAGATATAGCTGCCTTAATAGAGAAAGGGCTTAATTATATCTTTAGTTAGACATTGGAGTTGTCTGTATTTGAACTGATGAACTCCAAAAAAAAAAAAAATTGAATGGTTGGCCTCAGTTTAAATTACTAAAATAATTTAAAACATTTTCATATCCTGGTGGCGATATGTTTGTATTTGAAAAAAAAAACACACATAGATGAGATGAAAAATCAATATGTTAACATAATAAAAATTGATAAAATTACTCGGAAAAATAAAAATCATGTCATATCCTGTGTAATATTACATGACAATTTGCAAAAACGAAAAAAAAAAAATACAAATTAAAATACATAAAATAAAACTATTTTTATTACATATGTACGTATGAAATTTAATGCATATTCATGACTAACAAAATATTGTTTGTTTTTTCTTTTTATTGTTATTATTTTCATTTTTAATAACAATTTTTTGTTTTTTTGTATTGAAATCACAAAATTAGAAGTAATAAAATGAAAATCACAACCAGAGAAAAAGAAATAAAACTTCAGAAAATATCAAATCAATTATGAACGTGTTAAAAATATGTTTATAAAAGTTTTTCTTTCGTTGTACGAGTATTTCATAAAACTTGTTCGTTTTTCTAAAACAAACAAATGAAGAAATTTTATCTCTACTCAGTGAGCAAAATTAAGCTTTAAATTTCCAATTTAGCCCGCAATATTTCTTTTCAGTTTAAAGGTTAATTGGTTTAAGTTAGGTTAAGTAAGTAAACTTACGCCATGTTTAATCAAGCAAGAGGTCCCACTTTGGACAGCATTTATGCCCATTCTAATACCACAACCAATATTCAATCTGGACATCAAACATTCCCTAGACGAACAATCTTTATATTGTTATGTTTTTTTTTTTTTTTTTTTTTTTTTTTAAATGAAACCAGCACTCAGGGGATGGCCCCTACTCATGCAGTGCATTGTGCAGGTTTTTTAGGAAACGTGGAAAGGGGGAAGATGCGAACGGCAAGGAAACGAGTTGCTGCTAGGTGACTACAAAATGGCCAGTGCTATACCTTCACGATTAGACAGTCTACAGGCAATCGTCCCCAAGAAGCCCGCAGTTTCTCACACCACTTATGTTGTGTGTGTTAATTTTATAGATAAGTGGCGGGACCTACAGTTTAAAGTCGACTCCGAACGACAGATTTTTTGAGAAACTGAGAAGAAATTGCCGAAAAAATACTTTTTGTATTTTTTTTTTACTTTTTGATGTCTGGCCTGGGACTCGAACCCTGGCTTTTACGTCTAATAAGCCAGCACACTACCTACTAGACCTTTTAAAAAACGTTTAAAATATGTGTTCGTAGATAATAAAAATAAATTTTTTAGTTTTTCTTAAAATTCTTTATTGTTCGCACAATTCTGTGTGCTATTGTTCACAACTTGATGTAAACAACAACAATTGCTTTGTTGGTTATTCTTCTTTACACTTTTTTCAGTAAACACTAACAATTGTTCGACAGATTTTTATGACGGAGATCTTCAGACCACGATTATTCCCTTCACACGCAACGCGTCTTCACTCAAGACTGACTAAACTTTTACTGACTCCGTTGCCTGCTTTTTCTTGGCTTTTATATGCCAACGTATTAAAGCTGTAGCCTAATCAGCTCGTTGCTACGCCATCTGATTTATTTTAGTTAAAGTCAGTATGCCTGACATCACCTTCTCGCCTTCTAGATCGAGGATATGATTTTTTCTTTACTACGGGGTCGTTATACCCCATTTACACTACAGCGAAATCTAGTACTTATGAGATTTCGAGCCAAATCTAGTTGATTTTAACTAGATTTCCCATACAAAACAAAATCTACTTATTTAGTAGATTTCGGCAAAATCTACTCAAAATCTAGTAAAAATAGAAATGCAACTATGTATTTTGCCAAATAGTACTTAAAAATACAACGCTGCGCAGGAAAAAAATTATAGTTTAATTTAAAAACATGTACCCATTTAATTCTGCTACAGGGTTCGCCAAATAACTTTTTTTTTTTGAAAATGTTATTAGCGGACCCTTTATTTAACAATTGTATGTAGTAATACATTTGCATTATTTTTTAAATCTTATATTCTACAAATGCTGACGTTTTTTTTTGCACCAACATTTTTCTGATTGGATCTTATTTGGTCTTGATGAAAACGATACTAAATGTCCTATATTTTTCATTTTTGTTTGGTATTAAACTAAATTTGGAAATATTATTTTCTTTTAAATTTCACAGTCAGCTGTTTTTGTTATTAAAATGAAATCTTGCTACTGTCAAATAAATCCAGTGTAAACGATCTAGATTTCGCTATAGTGTAAATGGGCTATTGGCATTCAACCCTTGTGGGTATTGGAGTTCCACTTATATTCTTCTCCAATTGCGCCTGTCTATCCTGGTCTTGTGCAACTTCAATGATGAATAGTTTTTAAAGATTTTTTTCCATTTTAATTGCTTTTGTTTGCCACGATTCAATTTTTTGTTCACAAATATGGTTCAAAATAATTTCATTATTAAATAATTATGATTGAAACACAAAGAGAGAAGACAGAGAGAAAACAAAATATTAAATTAACTTTATTTTTATTTGTTACAGATTAATGACAAAAACCCAACAACAACAAGAACAATCAACAATAACAACAGCGTCGACACATGACAAGCCCCAGAAAAACAAAACCAAACCTAGCCAACACATGCTGATACAGATGGTGTCTGTTAAACAATGAACGTATGCCAGCTTAAGTGAATGAATGAATGAATGAATACAGCATAGAGAGACAAGTGGCATGCAACATGCATGTATAAATGGCTAAATGGTTAAAAAGCCAAATACAATGGAGGCTGGCATTTATAAGTGACAATGGATTGACAAATATTGCTGCTGATACTGGGGTATTGTTTTAAAACAACAGAGGGAGAGAAAAAACCGAGAAGAAGATGAAATTAACAATTAAAAATAATACAAAAAAAAAAATCAAAAGTACCTTTTCATGTTAATTAATTGATAAAAAACAATTAATTATTTAATAACAAAAAAACAAAAGCCACAATAAAAATTATTATTGAAATTAAAAAAGAACAAAAAAAATATTTTTTTTTTAAATAAAAAAAAATTAAAAAATAATTAAAAATATCGTTTATAGTTAAAAAAAACTATTTTTACATTGTTAAACATTAAAAATTAATTAAAAATACGAACTGCCAAGTTTTTTTAAATTATTTTCACAAAAAACTTTTTAAATTTATTTAAATTACAAAACAAAAACAAAACATACTAAAATTCCTTTAAAAAATACAAGAATTAAGTGAAAATCCAAACTAATTAAATATTTCATCAATTCCATTAATCAAAACAATTAAATTTTTAATCACCAGTAGAGAACCTAAAAAATAAAAAATTAAAAAAATAATCAAAAAAACCGTTCATAGTTAAAAAAAAAAATATTAAAAAAAATAATTTTATTTAATAATAAAAATAAAAAATGTTTGGCCTATACATTGTTGAACATTAAAAATTAATTAAAAATACAGTCTCTACATTTTTTTTTTGAAAATTTTTTTCCAATTAATATTTAATTTAACTTACAAAACAAAAATAAAATCAAATCAAAACAAAACATACTAAAATTCCTTTAAAAAATACAACAATTAAGTGAAAAACCAAACCAATTAAATATTTCATCAATTCCGTTAATCAAAACAATTAAGTTTTTAATCACCAGTAAATCATCTAAAAAAAAAACTTAAAAAAAAATGCTTAAAAAATCTCTAATATCTATCAAACTCTCCTCCTTTATCATTAAAATGCCTCTACTATACCACTTGGCCCTTATGGTTACCTGGTCATTGCTGATAATTTGGCATTCATCATCTATACAGGGTGTAGCAGCTGGTGGCAGTACCGCTGCCTCTTCAAGTTCTGTTAATAATGGTAAGTTTAAAAAAAAAATGCTTTTTCTATTTAAAAAAGTTAAAAATAAAACAAATTTCTTTTAATTAAACATTTAATGTTTGATTTTTAAGCCTATTTAAGCATTTAATTATACCAGCCTGGTGATTTAAAACTGTTGATGACTACGTATGTTGTATGTTAATTGTGATGTTGGCAATCATCATCATCATCATTATTAATTCATATGTATGCTGATGATTATTTTAATTATTTTCTTTGTTATTATAAAAATTGTGTTGATTTTTGTCGAAAACACAAATTAAATGCATATTAAAATAAGCAGAGCAATTAAAGACCCTGTAGGAAATGACTACAAAAATGTTTTACTTATCTAAGCCAGGTAGATTGAAAGAAATTTAGTTTGGTAACTATTAATAGCTCATGTTCATAAAAGTCAACTCTGATATTTTTTTTTCCTGCATGAAAACCGTTTTTACCACCATGTTTTTACCGTTTAAAAATGTTTAAAATATTAGCTCGTAGATTGCAAATAAAATAAAAATAATTTTGTGTTTAATTTTAATTAAAATTATTTATTATTCGCATAATCCTGTGTGCTACTGTTCACAACTTTATGTAAACAACAACAATTGCTTTGTTTGTTATTCTTCTTTACACTCTTTTGCGTAAACAATAACAATTACTAGTCAATTATTCGACAGATCTTTATAACGGAGATCTTCAAACCACGATTACTCTCTTCAAACGCAAAGCGGCTTCACACAAGACTGACTGAAGTTCACTAACTCAGTAGCCTGCTTTGCCTTGCCTTTTATATGGCAAAGTAAACAGTCTGATGAATGTTCTTGAAGGCGAACTTTCATGACCTCAACTTCTCGAAACAACGATGTTTACATATATTATTGTAGTGTTGTTGGTATTTTTGTTTTGCTTACTTGTTTACCTTTTTTATGCTGGTGTTTGTTGTTATATTAAGCAGTATGATAATTTGTAAACTGGTTTGTTTACTGCATTGTTTTGTTTTTGTAGATTTTGTTTATAATTTTAATGTTAAGCGATGTAAAAGCAGAACACCAGTCGCTTGATTTTTTATTTTCGTAACAATATTATTTTTTTAGAGCACAGTGTAATGAGTTAAATTTTTTTTATTTTCATTGAATATCTGGAGTTCTTAGTGGGTCAGTTTGTCTATTTAAATATTTATGAAAATCAACAAACAAATTATAATCACAGTTTTATTCGCCTCCATAATGAATACTTTCACATACAATTGATTGAATTTTAAATGAAAAAAAAAATAATTTAAATGATATAAACATTATATGGAAAAACAAATGAGAGAAATTATTTAAATATGCGTAGAAATTTAAAATTTTGAAATAAAAAAAAATTTATTCTTAAACCCTAATCCCTATCCAAAGCAATGTCTGCAATACACTCAACAAACACTCTCGGAAATAAATAATCACCGTCCTACGGACAGTCGCGTAAAAGCTGCTGCCTAGTTTATACGAATTTATTGTTGAGATAACTACTACAGGAGTCATTAGGAATTGTATACGCATTTATAATCATATCCGTCGATGTTCTGTTCAATAATAATCTCAACTTGCCACAGCGTATTATGTTTTCAAGTGTCTGGCAAAGTCTGGTAGCCCTACATACATAATTAGTCATTGCAATCCTTTAGTCAAGATTACAACCTAGCTTCTCACACCACTTATGTTGTGCGTATTAATTTTATACATGAGTGGTGGAACCTATAGTTTAAACAGCGACTCCAAACGAAAGATTTTTGAGAAACTTTTCATGGCAATTTTTTTTCACTCTCAGAGTTTTTACCAGAAGACTGCTGGCAGGAAGACGCCGTGAGAAGTATTCTTTTCATATCTCGGTTTATGGGAGATGTCTGAGCTGGAGATTTAACTACAGGCTCTCGTCTAAAGGCCAAGACACTAAATACTAGACTACGACGACTTCAATGCTTCAATGTTCCCTAACGTTTTGTTCAAATCCTGATCTCATTGATTATTTCATAAAAACTCCAATGATGTTTTACTAGCATGAGCACCCATTTCTTTACTCCTAGTAATATGCAATCGAAGCGCATGAATAGCCATTTGGTTGTCAATACAAATGCAGTTGCGTTCATGCACTTTCGCCTCAGAAAGTGGTGCGGATGTAACCATAAACGCCAAGATCTTCACCTTAAAGACAATTGTTAAGGCAGCTGTAGTGAAAATTTGACGATTATCATCACATAAAGAGGAATTCTTTAAGGTTTACAACAAAGCTGATACAATTTGCAAAGGCTGATATCATAGAAAACACAGAATGATTCTCTACAAGAGATTGGTAGTCTTCTACAGTGGGGCAAATAAATGATCACATGCCGGAGTTATTCATATGCAAACAAAGATGGGAAAAATAAACCTAATTGTATGGAAGTCTGATGGAAGTAGTTTGTGTGTTGGCTTATTAGACGTGTGGCCAGGGTGCAAATCCCAGGACAGGCATCAAAACGAATATATGAAAAACATATTTATTAGGCGACTTCCTCTCAGCAGATTTCAGGGAAAAACTCTGCGAGAAAATTAAATTTGCCATGGAAAGTTTAAATAAAAAATCTGTCGTTCAGAGCAGAGACCTGCGCCGATCGGCTGACAGCCGGCTAAGCCGAGCCGCTGACAAAATTTAAAAGCCGCCGCCGCCGAAAATTTATTCGGCTTTAGTGGGCTTAAATTCAGCCGCCGTTTTATGTATGTAAAAAAATTAAAATATATGAAAATATGTTTTTAATATTGTATACAATAAATTTTAAATATATATATATGTTTTACTTGAGTTAAATACATTATTGAAGTTTTTTTGTTCATTTTTGTTAATAGTAAAAATATTTAATTTTTTGATATGGTAATTTTGAACACCCTTTCTTGTTTTTTGGTGAATGTGGTAACACTTTTAACTTTACGTTAAATTTTTTTAAGAGACATAGAAAATTAAAATGGAGAACCAAAAAATTTAAGTCCTTTGACAATAAACAGGGTACTATTTATACATGATAATTATGAATTTTTTAATAGTTTAGTTTAGACACTCAAAATTAGACACGAAAAAGATGATATAAGTCTAAAAAAAGAGATGAAATGAAGCAAAACTGCGTTCACAGTTTTTCATTTCGTGATCCTGTTTCCTTGTAAAAGGATTTCAAAATTTCAAAGGAGGACATTTTTAAAAAATGTTTTAAAATATTTCTGCTTACCCTACTATGCCAAATTTGATATCAAAAGAACCAGAAGAGTTGGGAAATATTTTGTATTATTTTATACTGTCAGGTAAAAAGATGTTAAAAATTTTCAATATTATTAAAAAAAAAAATATTTCATAACTGGGTCCTTAACGCACTATTTTTTGAAAAAATAATATTGAAAACCTAAAAATATATTAAAGAATAAAAATTTTAGAGGACATTTTTAACATCTTTTTATCCTGACAGTATAAAATAAAAATAATACAAAATATTTCCCAACTCTTCTTGTTCTTTTGATATCAAATTTGACATTGTTTGATCAGTAGAAATATTTTAAAATTTTTTTTGAAAAATGTACATCTTTAAAACTTTGAAGTCGTTTAAAAAGGACACAGGATCACGAAATGAAAAAGTGAAAACGCATTTTATCTCTATTAAATTTATAGTTTCTGACGTATATCATCCGGTTCGTTTCTAACGATTTTTTCTCTCTTTTTTTTCATTATTTACAACATTTTTATAAAAAAAATTTTAATGTTTTTTTGTTATAAGTTTTTAATATATGTATGTATATTTGTCAATCAAATGTATTTGTTAAAAATATTTTATTGACAATAAAATATAACGATATTGATTGAAAAAATAAAACGGAAAAAAGTTTGTCTTTAAAATTGGTGTTTTTATTTATGTCATTGCGGATCACAGCTGACATAAAGGCGCAGCCGAAACTTTACCATATTTCGGCTCACAGCCGACTTAAAGCCGCCGCCGAAACTTTTTAACATTAGCCGCCGCCGCCGACAAATTTGCTCGGCGCAGGTCTCTGGTTCAGAGTCGACTTTAAACTGTTGGTGCCGCCACTCATTGATAAAATGAACACAAGCAACATAAGTGGTGTGAGAAACAAGGTTGTAATCATGACTGAAGGGTTGTAATGACGAATTATGTATGTTTCTATGTGTGGAGGTCAGATGGACCTAGGAATATCTAATCAGAATCCATCTTAGGAACCTTGTAGCATTCAAATCAGGTCACTAACCCGTGGGTACAGAAGCATGGAGGAAGAGATTGTTATACATTACTATTGTGGGGTAAAATTTAATCGTTAAAAACAATTATCGCCTTGACAAATAGGTTGATAAGGCTTGTGTGGATAGATTAAAATCTCAAAACAATTTGGGATGATTAAGTGCCTTTCGTATTCAATAAATCTAGCTTAGGTTTGAATGAGGATGAATGACAGTGCCCTTTGTATTCAATAAATCTGTCTTCGAATTAAATGAGGACGAGTGTGAAATGAGTATCAATCAATCCCTATTGATATGGAGTTGTGAATGGGTCCAGGATGCACAAGCCTGAAATCTTTGATTATTGCTGCATACTATTGTAGGCTAACTCTTAGTCGCTAACCACCACCACTACTACATGATTACTTGTGTTTGTTTTTTTGTAAAATCATTTGCCAATTAATTTAAAATAATTTTATTATACAGATACTGGCGTCTATTTGGCATAATCTTACAAGAATCATTAAAATTTGATTTCATACTTGTTAAACTCACCCGCTCGTTTATTATGTTCACTTTTTTTTTTGTTTTGTTCTTTTGAATTTTCTTTACTTTCCCTTTTTCACTTATAAATTATTCATATTATCTGGCATTTGTTTGCGTTCTTTTATTTTTTGCTTAAAACTAATTTATGCCTCCTGCCAAAAAAGGAATTCTCTACTAAATATCACAAGAAACGCGAAATAAAGGTCATAAGGAATTTCTAAGGAGGCTGTTGTAAGTACTACTTGCCTTTGCATGTAAACTGTGAGGTCCCTGAATATTCTCACTTGTATACGCTGGCAAATAAAACACCAAATTTATGTGTTATTTAGTATTGTTTTTGGTTTTTTTGTTCTTGTCTTTATAAGGCTCTTGTGTTGCTCTCTTCTTGTTTTTTTTTGTGGTGTACGCTACTACGCCGCCTTTAAAATAAGGCAACAATAATTTTATTTACAATAACAATAACAACAATAGTACTTTAGTAACCTCTTAACATTTATCAAAATAAACACAATAACGGTTATAATTTTATAAGAGCCAAGAACAAAAAAAAACATTCTACACACACAGCAAAAACAATGGCAAAAGAGAGACAGAGAGCGAAAGCAGAAGACTGGTTGTAAATATCATAAAAATTACACTTAATTTGGCACATGAGTGTTTTTAATACAATAACAACTACAACTACAACTATGTATGTCGTAGAAAACAAGAAAAAAAACGAACATCAACGAACACATGTAATAATAAAAACACTTACACTTACACACACACAGACAGAATAACATTATTATGCATTGTATTACTACTACTCGGCTACGGAATAAAAATTAAGTGTTTATGCTCGCTTATGTATGTATGCTTTTCAAACTGTAAATGTAAATGTAAATACGTGTGCCTGAATGTGTTTGTTTTTATGAGTGTCAACATTAACATGATGTTTAACATTCCATAAGAAATCTTGACATTTTACATGAACAATCTGTTCATTGTTTATTTGCTGTTGTTGTTGCTGTTGTTGTTATTGTTGTTCTTTTGTTTACTACTTAAACGAAAAAGGTATTTTAATGAGTATGTATATAGGGAGTGAAAGAGAGAATGAGATCTTTAAGAATTAATTGCATACTTTAGGGGCTTAGTTTTTGTTTTAAAAGGGTGGCATAGTAAACAGGCTTTAAATGTTCAAGATAGTGGATAGAAATTTAATCTTTTTGTTTTAAATATTTATTTGTTTAAATATCAGCAGTAAATAATTATATTTAAAAGGTCAAGATGAAATATTTTAATTACAATTGAAATATTGTCATTTTGCCAGGAAATTAAAAATGCTTCTAATTGATTTGCGGTACTAAATCGAAGTTTTTAAACTTTAATTTTTAATTTATTTTTGACACCTAGTTTATGGTTTTATTTGCTTTTATTGTTTATTTTTGTAAGATTTTTTTGTTAAGAAAATCGGAAATATTTCCTTTCTAAAAACCGTGCTTTATTAGCATGATTTTTTGAAAGAACATGTCATTCACAAGATTGCATATCAGAAGCTACGATCTTTTTTCCATTCTTTTGGCAATTTATGGACACTGTTAAAAAAAAAACCGTCAGTCTTCTGAGACTAAGAATCATTGGAGTCAATTTTTGATACTCTGCTCTAAAATGAAACGTATTTTAGTGAGAGCGCGCTGCATCAATCGGATCCAATGATGATGAGAAGTAACAAGGGCTTGGCAATACTGCAGGTGAAGTAAAACATTGCATCCACTGTTTTCCAAAATAGTTTATGACTCGTCCCGCTACTGGCCAAGCGTTGTGATGATGAATGAAAATTATTGATTTGTGTATGGTTGCATATTCAAGGTATTGGTTGGCCAATTATCGTTTCAAACGAATTAATTCTTGTGTGTACAGGTCTCCCGTGATAATCTGGCCCGGTTTTAGTAAATGACAGTGGATCACACTCTTCTGATCCCACTATACACAGAGCATGACCTTGGAATATTGAATATTGTGCTTACTTACTCACTTAAATGGTTGTTACAATCCTTTAGTCAGGCTAACAACCCAGCTTTTCTCACCACCCATATTGTGTGCGTAAATTTTATCCATAAGTGGAATGATCTACAGTTTAAATTCAATTCCGAACGACAGATTTTTAAGAAATTTTTGCATGGCAATTTTATTTCCTCTAAGAATTTTTGCTAAAGAAATAAATAATTTTCATATCGCATTACCTTCAAGCAATATAAGCTGGGGTTTGAATTACGGGCTCGAAAGTAATAACCCAACACAGTATCTACTAGACTATGAAGACTTTATTTAGACTAACAGACCATTAAACTAGTCTACATAGTAGCCACTGACGTCATATCTCCTACATAGCACTGGGCATGTACCATAACCATAACGCAGGAAGCCGACCACTTGGCATTGACAATTATAAGCTTCCAGATCTTTAAACGAGTTTGCAAATGTAGAGAACTGGCTGAAGAGATGATGATGATGACCAGAACCGATACGATATTTATGCATTATTGAGAGATCTAAGGCAGCTATAAACCATCCTGAAGTTTGTTATGCTAGAAACCTTGAATCAAAGGAAGGAAGTATTTAATTCGTCATTACAACCATTTAGTCAGAATTACAACCTAGTTTCTCACAAGACCCATGTTGAGCGTGTTAATTTTATCCATGAGAGGCGGCATCTACAGTTTAATGTCTACTAATTTGCGGCAATCTGCTATAGCGAGCTTCAAATAATATCTTCATGAAAGTTTTTATGCCTCTACAGCTTCAAAGACAAACATTTTCGAAAGAAATTTTAATATCACGTCTGTTTTTTCGATAATGTTGTTCAAACTTAAATAAACTTTTCATTTTCGAAAATATTTTTTCTTTCTCTCTTTGAACATTTTAATTTAAATTTAAATTTTTTTTTGATTCTTATCAGATTGTTTTTATTATTGTTGCCTGAAGTATTATTATTGTATTAACTTTTAATAATTACCACATGCAATAAATTTTCTCTCAATATATCGAATACATACACACACAATACACATACATACACACAATACCCATACATATATATTATGCTTATACAAAGCCACAGGTAACCACATTGTGATATGAGGAGAGCAAATAACGTCATACGTTTTGTGATTTCACTAGGAATACTATAATTAAGAGGGTTGCCATTAAGCATGAAATGAACAGAAAAAATGGGGAAGTATTTCCGGGCATAATATGTGGTTTATTTTCGTAATAAATCTCAAGAGATTCCTGGTAAAAATTCTGTGAAAAAATAAAATTGCCATGAAAAAGTTTCTTAAAAAATCTGTCGTTCAGAGTCGACTTTAAACTGTAGGTCCCCCGTCACTCATGCATAAGTGGTGTGAGAAGCTTGGTCGAAATCCCGACTAAAGAGTTGTAATGACCTAGTATATATGTATGTACATATGTATGTGTAAAGCTTGAAATGCCAATCTCTCTCAGTTTCTGAAGGGTTATCAAAACGTTGATTTGTTATGATGGCACAAAATACCTTTTCTCGTGATCAATATTGGCTGTTTTAATAGAATTGTTTGCTTAAATCTTATTAACTGTTGGCTTTAGTGATCGGAATCAATTGTTTGTCCAAGTTGCACGAGTTCATTAACGATCCGTAGTTCTATTCTAATCCCATTAGACCGGCATACTTTTTCTGGTGTCCACCCAAATACCAATACCACTGCCTGACTGATAGAGTATGTAGGAAGTCGGCTATTCGAATACCAGTGCACTCTGTTTCACTCAGGTTTAGGCATTGTCTGCTGTACCCGAATTACTCCCCTCTAAACTTGTACTAAAGTAGAGCGGTGGCAGTACAATTAAATCTTGGCCTAATCTGATCTACGGACTTGGTGGAATTCTGGGAAGCCAAAACCACATCCTGGACGACTATAGGGCCCCTAGAACTGTTTGAATAGAAAATTTCATTTTAGAATTCCGATTACGGGCTTTCTGGTTTCTTCCCATTAGAAGACATGACGATACACTTGGTATTCTAGCGAATGAATTGCTACAAGGGGCTCATTCTGCCCGTGCTTCTTTATGACGCTGAGGCATGGACGCTATTAAGCACTGAAGCAGCAGTCTTAAGAGTATTCGAGAGAAAAGTCTTACGCAAGATCTTCGGTCCAGTGCGATAATTTCCGCATCCGATCTAACAGTGTGCTGTATGAGCTCCTCAACGACATTGACGTTGTGCAGCATATTAACATCCAGCAGCTGCACTGGCTTGGCCATGTCGTTCGAATGGAGGAGGATGCTCCGGTGAGACGTGTATTTGATGCGGAGATTTGGAAGAACCAGATCGAGGAAGCCCTGTTATCGATTGGTGTGACCAACTGCCTATGCCAGCGCAAGAAGCAGAGGCGCTTAGAAGGATGTGCTTAGGCAAGCCGAAATCTGTTAATCGGGTTGTTAATGGCCAGTTAAGTAATTTTGTAAGAATTGCTGTGGGTCTGGGAAGAGGGGAAAACAACATTTTATGCAGCAGTGCCCTAATCTTGCGACAAAGAGTTGGAGGCTCTTAAACCCTCATTTTCTGACATCCATGGAGCTCTCCAAAGTAAAGATTGGTGCAATAGTAAGATTTATTTTGGATTCAGGTTGGTTTCCCTTAAAGTACATTTAATACCAAGACTAGAAATCATTAGTTGTGGTATCACAGTGCTACTAAACCCTGGTTTTAAGTGGGACCTTCTACGTCAAGCAGGTTGCATTACCTGATCTAAACTAACTTAAATGATTGAGGTAATTTTGGGCCTCCCACCGCTTGATCTATATTGTAAGGGCGTGGCGTTTGGGATTGGCAGACTTCTCTGGGCGACTGGACAATTGTGTGGATCAGATACTGTTCACTCGAGTATAAATTTGAGACTGTCGGGGATTGAAATTCATGACGACCATTCCGGATAAAGAGGTCTGAAGGAATGGTGCTGTGCAACTCGTCAAGAACTCCGTCCAAATCTTCACTGATGGATCCAAGCTGGGAGGAACAGTTGGTAGCGGAATTTATCCGGAGTTAATCGGTATAGCCAAATCTATAAGGCTATCGGATTACAGCAGCGTTTTCCAGGCGGAAGTGTTGACAATACAGGCTGCGGTTACGATTATTTGGGATGCGAATGTCTCCATCTGGGTTCCGGGATACAATGATATCCCGGGCAACTGCAGAGCTGATGAACTGGCCAGACACGGTACCACCACCGAACTCTCCGGCGAGTTCTTGGATATTGGAGTCGCTTTGGGAACCTGCAGGCTCAAGATTGACAACGAGATCACGTACTCCGTCAACCGCAGGTGGGAGGCTTCGGATAAGTGCAGAATGTCGCACATAGTCTGGCCGAAGTTGGATAGAGGGTGCACTGCAAGGCTGCTTAAACTCCAAAGAGTCATCGGAGTCGTGAGGGACATTGCATTATGGGTGTGATTTCTGTAGAAGCTGCAGGGAGGCAGAGGAGGCTGTTTTTCATCTACTGGGAACATTGCAATGGCAACCCGTTCTCTCTCTCTCTCTGTTTAAAGTTTACATTTACTTTTCAAAAAAATAAAAAAAAGGAATCGAAATCATAAGTAAACAATATTTAATTGCAACCAATTTATTTTCTTTTTTCCCATAAGTTCTACAAAAATTTTGTAGGGAGTGAACAACATTTCAACATGAAAATTAAATTTTTAATCACAATATTATTACACATACAATTACTAACACATACACGCACGTACATAACACAAACACACGCACATATATATATGAAACTACTGTTTAAATAACAACTTAAACATTAACATGTAAATTTATTGAAATTTTTCGACAGAGACAGTAAGAAGAGAATAGAGTAACGGAGAGAGGGAAGGAGAAAGAGAGGGAAAGACCTACAGATATATGTACAGAGAATATATGGCTTTAAATGTGTTTATATTTGCTGTCCAATATGTGTTCATTGACTTTTTGTTTCTGTGAGTGTATGCGTGTGTGAATGTGTTTCAGTGCATACAACTAGGCGTGTGTGTGTGTGATTTTAAAATGTCGGACAATATGGGGTTTTGTAAGCCAGAACATATCAGTTCATAATACAATAATAATGCAAATGACATAATTTTTATTGCATTTAAAGAGTTTAAAGAAAGAAAAAAAAAATTAAATTTTTGGAAAAGATTTTTGAAATACAGACAAACTAACAAACAAACTTTCCATGCACGCTTGGTGAGTAAATCGTACATTTCCTCAATAAATTCAAAGAAGATGTCTAATAGTAGTTCCACCTTTTTCCCATTGCCGATCTAAAGCTGATCCTAACTTACAAGTTCATTTTAAATTTTACTGCCAGTAACGTTGTAAAGAAATCGCCTAAGTCTAGTAGGTAGTGCGGTATCTTATTAGACGTAAAGCCACGGTTCAAACTCAAGCCAAGACGTCTCGATTAAATCGAAATATGAAAAATTTTTCTTCGGTGTCTTCCTCAGCAGATTTCTGGCAAAAACTCTCAGAGTAAATAACAATTGTTATGAAAAGTTAATCTCAAAAAAAAAAAATTGTCTTTAGGAGTCGACATTAAACTGTAGGGCCCGCCTCTCATGTATAAAATTAACACAAACAACATACACTAGGTGCGAGAAGCAGATCGTAATCCCAACTGAAGGCTTGAAATGATCAATTATGTATGTATGTATGTAATGTTGTAATGACAAGGCAGCCATCATAATATAATTCGAAAATTCGGTATAAGAACATTCTGTTTTGAGGAAGAAGATGTGTTCTAAAAGAAGTGTTCATTCAAAGCCTGAAGTGTTGCCTGAATATCTGCATAAATTGTTTCTACTGAGCGCATATATTTTACCTCCCAGTTTCGTTTTTCTTACCAAACCCTAGAGTTTCCAACAGAAAGACTATTTAATTGCCGAACATTGGTTCCGTAGCTAAAGACACCTGTTCTTGTAATACCTTACTTCTAATGAAGAGGGGACCTGTAGTTTAATGTCAAGTTTGAACGACAGATTTTTGAGAAAATTTTCATAGAAATTTCATTTATTCGCTGATTTTTTGCCAGAAGACTGCTGGAAGGAAGTTGCCGAAAGCATTATTTTCTTATATTTCGTTTTGTTCAAGACGTCTAAGCCGGGTTTTGAACCATGGACGAGTGGCTAGTAAGCCTATACACTACTTACTGGACTAAGAAACTTTTGCTTATCGTTTACTTCAATTTAAGAGCCATTTTTAGAAGCTTAACTTAACTTGTACTTAAACTTTATTCAATTTAAAAAAATACCTCCTAAAAATATGCTCATTTTAAATGATTCTCCTGTATATACTCTTTAAAATATGCACACATAAAATATGGTACCTTAACGGGTTTTGAACAATAATTCCAATCAAAAGTAATTGACTGCTTACACTACACTACATAGACAATAACAATAACAACTACCATTACAACAATAAAAACGAATTTATTTGATGCCATTTTCTACATACTTATTGCAATGCCTTTCACCGTTATATGACTTTTTGTCTCTTACTTTCTCTTTTTTCCTTCATTACATTTCCTAAATAAAACTGAATTTTACAATCTCTTGAAAATTAACGTTTTACCCGATGGTTCTCTTCCTCTCCTTATTTTACAATATGTTTGCATGTGTGTGTATGTATGTACTCGTATGTATATAAATAGGTGCCCCTTAGATGTGTGTTAAGGTCTGTGTCTGAGTCTTTCTAGTTTCCACTTTATCACACAAACTTTACTGTAAACATGAGAGTACACTATTATATATCTGTATGTGCATGAATGTGTTTGTATACATTTTCTACTTATTCTGAGTATCATTTGTACCCGATAATGTTTATAAACAGTTTCGCTTTAAATGCATGCATGTCTGTGTCTGTGCGTGTGTGTCTGCATACATGCACATGACTATAATAAACCAGTTCCAGTTATAACTACCAGTACAATTGCAATTCACCTTTTGCTTACTGTTCGTGTATTATACGAACTATCTCCCCCTTCTTCTCTTTGTTTTTGTGCTCTTTTGTTAGTGAGATGCCCTTAGAGTTGCTGTTGTTGTTTTGTTTGTTATAACGTTACAGTGACTATTCAATTGTTATCTCGGTTAGCTGTAGTAGAACAACAGTAATATTAACAACAACAGTGCATGATAAACAATGTTGTTGATATTTCTCTCAGCAATACTTACATGCTACTGCAGCCATTACTCGTTCAACTACTTCGTCGACTATTTTACAACCACTCTTGCTAAGTGCATAAATTAGTGCCGAACAGTAGCAGAGCTTTCTCCGAAAGGAAAGCGGGTTATATGGTTGCAATATATAGGGGTATTTCATGCTTACGGGTTGGAAAAATATGATCACAATGCGATGCTTTTGGGGGGCTAATCTTGCTGTTATTAAGGGCTAATGCATACCCATATAATTTCAATAACGTTCGATCACTACAATTGCTCGAAAAGTTTTTATGTCGAACAAGTCCCCATTAACCCAGGGCACTTATAAAAGGCTTCACCAGAAACTCAAGAAATGTGCATGCATTACAACGTGTTTAATCTAAGCAGGTAAATAAAACACCAAACAGCTGAGTTAACTAGGAATCTGGGCACAAATTCTTCAAGAACATTGGCAATTAAAATACTCTCAATACACACGCAGTTAGACGAACAAAGGTCCTTTGGTAGGCAGCGACAGGAACACATATTAAGCACACATTGTTGCTCTTTGTGATAACATATTGTTACGTTTTTACCTTTGAAAAACATTTAAAATATGAGCTCGTTGATTGCAAATAAAATAAAAATAAATTTGTATTTAGTTTTAATTAAAATTCTTTTTTGTTGGCACAATTCTGTGTGCCACTGTTCACAACTTTATGTAAACAATAACAATTGCTTTGTTTGTTATTCCTCTGTTTATACCCTTTGCATACAAAAATAATTTCTAGACAATTACTCGACTGATCCTTATAACGGAGATCTTCAAACCATGATTACTCTCTTCAAACACACCGCGTCTTCAGTCCAGTCAGTCTTGACTTTACTAACTCAGTCGCCTGCTTTGGCTTGCCTTTTATATGGCAAAGTAAACAGTCTGATGAATGTTCTTAAAGGCGAATGTTCATGACTTTGCCTTCTCGAAATCTCTATAAATGTAAACAATCGTTCTTTACGTTTATTATTGTAGTGTTGTTGGTATATTTTTGTTTACTTGTTTACCATTTTTTTGCTGGTGTTTGTTGTTATATTAAGAAGTACGATAATTTGTAAACAGGTTTGTTTACTGCATTGTTTTGTTTTTGTAACCTTTGTTTATAATTTTAATGTTAAATGATATAAAAGCAAAACACCAGTATCTTGATTTTTCATTTTCGTAACAATATGAAGGATTTCTGGCAAAAACTCTGAGAGTCAAATAAAATTGCCATGAAAAAGTTTCACAAAAATTTGTTGTTCGGAGTCGACTTTAAACTCTAGGTCCCTCCATTCATATACCAAATTAAGACACACAGCATAAGTGGTGTGAGAAGCTAGATAATAACTCTCGCAGAAACAAGCTGGAATCTAGAATGAAAGTTTAATGCATTTAGCGATTGATCCGACGATAGCATGGTTAGATTATTGAGAAAGATTGAGCCAAATGAATTAATTCAAAGTCGAGTAGGATACTGACGTTTTCAAACTAGACAATATTCTCTTACTCCTCAACCGATCGATGAAATATAGTCACATCTCAGTGAAACAGTTTTTAGAACTTTCATGAAAGGAGTAAGGGTGTGACATCAGAGCAGAAGTCGTCACAGCCTAGCAGGTGGTGTGTTGGCTTATTAAAGGTAAGGCCACGGTTTAATACTCTGGTCAGACATCTACAACAAAACGACGTCTTCTGACAAAAAACCCGGAGAGTTCAATTAATTTGTCATAACTCCTCATGACTACTCAACCCCTGAATATTTTGTGCAGCACGACATTGTGTTTCGTATAGAAATGCCCTCATAATTCATTCATGCCACACTCTAGTATCTCAATTGCCATTAAAACTTTACCACAGCCACAAGTGGGACCAAGATGACGTAGCTCAAAACAGTGACTTCTTACATTCTATTAAATTTAACAAACCAGAAGCAAAAAACCAAAAGGAGAAAAAATTAAATTCTTAATTTTTGTTTCTTCTTTAAAAAGTTCTTACAACAGAGAGTGTAGTTCTTAAAATAAGAAAAGAAGAGAAACAAAAAACTCTACAAGAATGAGCCAAATTAAGTGGTTCTTGTAATCTGATATCCCCTAAAATAGGTTAAATTAAGTGGAAAACTTTCTTAACAAGACAACGACAACAGCAACAGCAACAATAACAACATTAACAACAAAAGTTTAAACAATTTTTATAAATTTTCGTCTATAAAAATTTTTAAATATTTGATAAGCCACCGGCACACCAATTTACCCACCTTGAGCTTTACATAGATGAAACAAAAAAGTTTGGTTTTTCCTTAAATTAAAGCATACTTTCCAGGGTTGTTTATATTTATTTATATGGTGAAAATTTGCAACAAAAAAGCGTTACTTTTTCCTTTTTATTTTATTTTAAAAGTGCAAAAACTTTTGCATACATTTAGGCTTTTTGAAAAAAAAAAAAAAAAAAAAAAATGTTATTTGAAACAGTCTATTTTAAGGGGCGGGCAAAAATAAGAGTGAAAGTGTTTTCAAACTGCACGAAATGTTGTTTTTTCTTTTTGGTAGAAAAGTTTTCCTTTTTGTGTGAAATGGAAAGTTGGTAACATAAACGAAATTGGCCTTGGCTAGTCAAAGCATAAAAGGAAGAGTACTCGCAGGTAATTAATTAAAAAGGAGCACAAAGGTCTTTACTTTTTTTTTACTTTTTAATCAAGGAATTAAACCGCATCAAAGGGGATTAAATTTGCTGAAAATAAGAACAAATACGGCTGGTTTACTCAGACCACAATACACTCACTGTGATGCCGTTTAAAATGTCATCCCAACTTCTACGATTATAATGGAATCAGCCAGTATTTCTTATATAACTGGTAAATATATCCAATGTCGAATTTAGAAAACTGTATGACCTCCAGCTCAGATGGAGTTGAACATGATAAAATGATTGGCATGTGTTGGTATATATCAGAAGCATTGAGAACCTCTTCTACAAGGTATCTGTAATCTCTGTTCATTGTATGTTGGTTGGATATTGCGGTGAGGTCTAGAGCAAGATCATACCCTATTAAGAGTACATGTATGGGTTAAAAACAGTTATTGAGCTTACATTGAAAGTCTTCCCATCAAACGGCTACGCTGGACAAGGGGCGGTGTAGCTGGGTGTGTGAGAGGAGAGGGTGGCTGGGATGGAAAGGGGGAGCTGCTTCAGAAATAAAGACGAGGTGGACCAACACTGGATGCGAAAAAACGTGGCATTTGAGCGGAAGGAACTGCACCAAAGGTGGGCGGGTGCATAGCAGGTTCAATGTACAGCGGATGGGACAAAGAGACGCAGCTTGGGCAAAGAAAGAGGCATAAGCGACGTGTGTGTGTGGATGAAAAGACGGAAGCGGCAAAGGCTCGTTTTACATCACCTCCAAAAGTACGCTAAACATTCTATATTTTTAAATTAAAATCAATATCTGCAGCATACTTAATGGGGACAAAATTCTACAGCACCCTAAAAGAATGCCAAACATTCTATATTTTTAAATTAAAATCAAAATCTGCAGCATACTTTATGCGGCAAAATTCTATAATACCCTAAAAGTATGCTAAACATTCTATATTTTTAAATAAAAATAAAAATCTGCAGTCTAAAGCTGATAACGTTATCGAACCAGCTTTCGTCGTTTTAAAGCCAATGAAAAATGAAAAGCAAAGAAGGTTTGGGGCTCTACTATGGATTTAATATTTTTTAATCATTTTATTTTCCCTTAAAACTGTTTGCTTTAACAATTGTTAACCCTTTAACGTTGTTTTATAAACCCTTTACAATCACATGGCATTGAAAGTGTTTCCCTAACCCCTATGATCTCCAATTCAGATGTAGTTGGAAAAGATAGGAAGTGACGGGCATGTGTTGGCATATCAAAAGCAAGGAGGTTTGTGTCTCCACTATTTCCCCTTACAACTGATTGCCTTAACAAAATGTTAACCCTTTAACGTTGTTTTCTAAACCCTTTACAATCACATGCCATTTGAAAATGTTTCCCTAACCCTGAGAGGCAATAAATAAAGGAAACAAATCGTGATTTAAATTCCATTGACTTTGATTTTTGATGGCCACAAATGCTTGTGGATTTTTTTGTTTTTCTCAGAAATGAAACCAAATAATATTCTAATTTCCATTGTTCATTGTTGTTGCATTTGTATTATATTTTATTGTATTTCTTTTCGATTTTATTTCATTTTTATTTGTGATTTTTTTTTTTTTGTTTTTTTTTTTTTTGGTTGACTGCCTGGTTGCTGTGTGTGGTACAACTCCTGCTGGGAGTTGCTAAGCTGAACTGCTGTTGTTAAGCTGCTCATAATAATGTGAACGAAACCCAAAACACATGTTGTCAACAATACAATACATTTTCAAGTGGCTTTAGGGCATTAGAAAATGATTTAAACATGAGCAAATATTTTTCAGAATTTTTTTGCGGGTTTTTTTTTTGGTTTTTTTTTGTTATAAAAGAGTTATTTTTTTGTATTATTTTGTGGCTTATACCATATAAAACAGTTATAAACATGATAAATATGATTGAAACCATTAAAGAAAAAAATTCGGGGAAAATATTTTATTGTGTTAAAAGCAATTGAAAAAGAAAAATGAAAAAATAAGCAAAAAAAAATTTTTTTTTTGCTTCAATCATGTGGAAATTTTTGCATTTATTTTCGATATTAACAATCATCGCTTTTGCATACTGACATCCATTAATTATTCAAAATATTCAGAATATTAAGAATATTAGTTGAAGTTTAACTGTTATTGCCATAAACCTTAAAAATTTGCATGAATTATAATTAAACATACGCCACAGATGCCACAATAAATGTGACTAATACAGGAAATATCCTGAAAAACATTATTAAAGGAGTATTAGGTACTCATTCGTACCATAAAGGTATCAATTATGTTTCAAATTCATTCCTATAGACATGATTCCCATGAAATATACTAGAAAAATCCTAAGAATTTTAATTTACAGCCTTAGCATATGCTTTAATTCATCATCACCAATTATAGCCTTTACAGTATGTTTTACTTTTTTTCCCATTTAGTAAGACATTACTAAATAAGAAGTTGGTGAATAAAAACAATAACAACAACAACAACTAATAGAGCGGCGGCTATCATTGTCTAATAAAATATAAACAAAATGCTTACATCCGTTATAAAACACTTACATTTCGCACAGATAAAGTTTTCAACTCGAAAGCGTTTCACATTTTTAAAGCATGAAAACAGGCGCATCAAATCTTTATGGCAACTTATCAAATAAAAATGTTGTAAAAAGAGCGAAAAGAGCAAGAAAAACTATAAAAAATTTATTTTCAATGTGTTCAAAATGTTTACTTTTTATGAGGATTTCTTTGTCGGAAATTTTTTTCTTTTTATTTTTCCTCACATGGAGACGCGTCATTAACACTGGGGAAATGTTGTCTATGGTATTTCAGGCATTTCCACAACAGCGAAAGACTTTTTATTTCATGTGAAACATTGTTTTAAATCACACAAGAAAGAAAAATGAGGAAGAAATTGTGGTTGAAGATGTTTTTAAAGCGTTGAATTTATTTAAATCGTGCTTTTTCTTTTATTTGTGTTGTATAGAGAAGGGAAGGTATGCCAAGACATGCATTTGAAAAACAAAATTAAGAAATTTTGCAATATAAATGAAAGACAAATCTTTTCAGTTTTGCCAACACATAGGTTGATGAAAAATCGCTTGCAAAAAAATTAAAGATTTTAGCGGTCGATTCGATTTTATTAAAACTTTCCATTAAAATAATGTGATTTAATGTCCAGTATGGATGCGACAAAACAAGGCATTTGAGCCGAAGGCACGTCACAAAGGCTACGCGACTGTACAGCACAATGGAGGCTGACAATGGGGAAAAGGCTGAAGCAGTAAAGGGTCATTTTACACCACCTCCAAAAGTATGCTAAACATTCTATGTTTTTAAATAAAAATAAAAATCTGCAACATACTTTATGGGGGCAAAATTCTACACCAATCTAAAAGTATGCTAAACATTATATATTTTTAAATCAAAATAAAAATCTGCAGTCTAAAGCTGGTAACACTATCGAACTATGTTTGCGGCTCCACTATGGGTTTAATATTTTTCCATCATTTTATTTTACCTTAAAACTGTTTGCTTTAACTATTGTTAACCCTTTAACGTTGTTTTCTAAACCTTTTACAATCTCATGCCATTGAAAATGTAATGTGTGCCTCACATGGCTTTACAAATGTACTCGATTATCTTTCATCCCTTGAAAGACTGCAACATTAACCACAAAATCTTGGTATAAACGAGCTGCCACTAGCACTACAACAGATCAGCCGGGAAGGCAATTGGTTATGAGTTCCTTGGGAATTTTATTACAGACAGAATATAGAATGCTTTGAGAAAAGTCAACAAATGGATATCTGGTCGCAGCTTGGATGTAAATCCTTTGCCTTTCCTAGAAGGCATATCTTCCGTCACATTTTTGGATACTAAATGGGGTGAGCGTTGGCTCCAAAGATAAGGCAGATCAGCAGGTAATACTAGTCAGTGATTATAGGCGTTATAGGCTATCATTTTACACAAAACATGTCAGGTGACCGACTTTCTACTTGTCGCTCGTTTGCCACGCATTTTCCTGATTAGAATTTCAATGATCGGACTGCAGCCAACAACCTTCTCTAATAACTATACGATAGTTACATGTACATGAAGTCGCCGTAGTCTAGTAGGTAGTGTGTTGGCTTATTAGACGTGAGGCCACGGTTCAAACGCCATGTCGGACATTTCCAACAGAACGAAATATGAAAGAATATTTCTTCGTCGACTTCCTCGACATTTACTCTCAGAGTTTTAGCCAGAAATCTGCTGAGAGAAGAAGTCGCCGAAGAAATATTTTCTTCATATTTTCTTTTTGATGTCTGACCTGGTGTTTGAACTGCGGCCTTACCTCTAATAAGCTAACATACTACGTACTAGACTATGGCGACTTACGGTACCTTATTTCCTCTTGTAAAATTATAATTTCCTTTGCTGCCTTCCAGTACCTATCTAACCTACCAGTACCTAATCTAACTTACTACATTTGGCATACCTTCTGTTATTTTGTTTACTTTGCTTATAAGTTTCCATGTCCATTTATATTGTATGCCTCCATTGTTTTGTCTGTCTAGCCAGGCCTAGCTTTCCCTTTATAGTCTGTCCCCCTTCCCTTTGTATAGCAGCCTGTAAATATGTGTGAATATTTTATTTTATTTCATTCGTTACGATCTTGTTGTTTTTTTTTATTGGTTTTCTGTTTCATTTTTATTTTATGAGTCCATTTGCTTGTTTAGTCTCTCTATTAAAAGTTTTTAAGGATATGTTTTCTATAGTTGTTGTTGCCGTTGTTGTTGCTGTTGATTTGTACAATTTGTGGCGTTAAAAAGATTTCCTTTTTTATTGGTTTTTTAGTTTCAGATTTTCAACATGAATTTCTAACCCAATTGTTGTTTTCTTTTCTTTTTTTTATCAAAAAATGGAAAAACGGCCGGAATAAAACCAAAAAAAACTGTTAATGCTTCAATGAATTACCCCGTATTGTTGTTGTTTTTCTAGAATTTTATTGTTATTTTTATTACAGTTGTTGATGATGATGTTGCTGGTGATGTTGCTGCTGATGTTGCCGGTGATGATTATGTTGATTTGTCTGAATTTGATTGTTATCGGGATTTATTTCTCTATAAAACAATAAATTTTGTATTTCTCTTTCTCTTTTTCGTATTTTCATTTTTATTTTCTATTTTTCTATCGGTCGGTTAGTTTTCTTTTGGAAAAGATTTTAATTGTAGGAGTTTGATTTCACGTAAAATTAAGCATTATTAAGTTAAATGAACCCTAAAAATATGCTTTGATTTAAACAAGCCATAAACTAAAGCCTAAAAGTAGGCTTAAGTTTTTTTCATTTTCCAAACAAAAGAAATGGTTGTGTTTTATGTATGGAAATGTTTTGTATGTTTTGTTGGTTTGTTTCTGTGTGTGTTGGAGTAGGATAAATATTAATTCATGCGTAAATATTGCATACTTTTAGGATTATTTCTACTAAATTTAATAGAAAAATGTTCATTTTTAGAATGTGTTTTTTCTTTTGTAGTTAAAATAAGATTTGAATAAAATTTTGAGTTTATTTTTAAAACAAAAAAGAGATAAAGAATTTATTTTTGTGTACTCATGTTAGCTAAGGTGGAGGTAACGTGGTGTAAGGTTAAAGTGCATTACTACAAAACTAACCAATACGGTTACAAAGCCAGCTAAAGGTTGAAAAGATGTTAGAATTTCATAATAAATATTGAATATTGGAATATTGAATTCATAAAATATTGAATACATGGTTTTCGTATTTACAAATTTAGATACTTCAATCTTTTTTAAGTAAGTCGTCTCAAAAGTTCACTGATGGCAACAAAGGTAATAATATTAACAGCCCTCATAACAGGAAGATCAAAGTTCAATACCTTTTGGGAAAAGAAAGTTCCCAATGCGAAAATCTCCTCAATTCAATACAACTTACATAGAGCTTTACTTTTAGCCAACACAGTGGCAACTCTTTTATTCTAGAACCTCATACAATTGGTCGAACAGCTGTCTCAAGTTTGTCTCATTCGATATCAGATTAATTTCTGCGGCTATCGTATGCGCTTCATTCCAGATTTTGTCATTAGGTGAGGTTAGTAAACTATTCAGGAAGCCTTCTGACTCCCCCAAAAATGATAAGAGTAACAGCGTACAGGATAGGGAGGATAGAGTAGGTTACTGCATTACAACCAATACAAAAACTCAGTATTTACTCGCAAAAAGCATTGTTTTTACTAAAAACATGGCAACCCTATTATTCCAGAATTTTCCACAATAGGCTAATCATCTGCCGCAAACTAGACTCATTCAATAATATGACATGGTATGCACTGGTTTTCAAATTCTATCACAATGTTCAGTGCCAAATCGAAGGCTTTCCTTTATTAATGACGTCCTATAGAGAATCTGTTTACCGTACTTAACCTTTCGATATGATCCACCTTAGTATATTATGCTGTGTCTTTTAGCCTCTGAAATCTTTTATACTCTCTTTTGCTACTACTTCATACCTTTAGTAATGGCCCGTGTCTGGGATTTATTATCCTGAACTTACTCTCCAGGACAGTAGGAAAATTTAACGTCAAAAGAAATAATATTTACAGAGGGTATGGTCAAGGCTACAATAGGCAATGGAAGAAAATGTAAGATCCTCAGCGAGCAGCGTATCTTACTTATCTTTTGTACACATTGCCAAACGATCATAAAAGGTCCAGAGAATGAAAGCATTACGGACTCATAATATTTTATTTTTGTTTCTTTTGCCGATACCCTTTCAATAATAGTTTTTCGCTGTCCTTATCAAATTTTTGAAACCGCTAAACTCCTTTATAGAACGATAATAATATCAGACTTAGTTTATTAGTAAATTGATTACGGACTACTACTGACCTATTCTAAATTCACCGTAGCGTTGCCCGACATTTTTTGTATCAAACAGCATCCACCGGTCGTAGTAGAATAAAACTTTCTTTATGGTACTCAAGTTGGTCTACAATTGGGCAAACTCCAATGCCAAAGCAGACTGATAGACTGAGTATACAGTTGGGGTTAATAATCTATCTGAGAAGGTCCCTGACTCCACCAAAGATGATAACATCAACAGCGTACATAGTAGGAAACTCACAGTAGGATGCAAAGAGAAAAGTTCCTTATCATTACAACCTTTACAACAACTGAATATTTACTTACAGAATGTATTGTTTTGACCAACAACAACATGGTAACCCTATTATCCCAGAATTTGCACCATAGGCCAATCATCTGTCACAAACTAGTCTTATACGATATATAACATGGTCGTATGCAATGGAATCCAATTTTTATCATGATGGTAAAGAAATTCAGTCTTTATTGCAACAGTTCCAAATAGACGGCTTAACTTTATTGATAACAATCTGGAGAGGTTATTAGAGTCTGCTTTCTGTGTTGATCATCAGTCCAACCTCTCAAACTCCAACTAAGGCAATATTTTTTATAACCAATTGGCTCCCCTCTTAGGTCCTATTGAAGTGAAGATCTGCGCTAGTGGCAGTAAAGTTCAATGCAATTAAATCCTGACTTTACAGGGATTATGATAAAGCCGCAATTCTGGCAAGACATATACGTATCTCGACAAATTATAAAATTCCTTAAAAAAAATTTTTTCAAAACATATCCTGTGCTGGTATAAAGCCTTACTTTAAACACTTTTTAAATTGTTTATCAAATCTTTCCATTCCATTTCTATTCCATTTTATTTAATCCTCCTTTCCCTCTATCCGAATACAGTCACATTAGTCACACTAAATCTTTACTTTCACTGTTCATTTCGCTTTTGAAACTACAAGACATTCACAATTAATTAAGCCACATCGTGTAAATGTTGTGAAACTAATCCTTTCCGCAAATACTAACACACACACATACCTATATACACACACACTGTACATACAGTTGAAATACCAAAACCCGAACAACCAAGCAGTCAACCATTTTATTGGCTACCAACTGTCTGGCAGTCATTTATCTCGCCTTAAAGGCTTAAATATTTTCAACAACTTTTTGAGTTTTTTTCTTGCTTGCCTGCTTGCCTGTTCTTCTAACCACACCTTTAAAAGAAGAAAAGAATGTGTGATAAAAAAGCGGGTAAAAGAAGAGAAAAAGAAAATATATTGGCAGCCTAATTTTTCTTTTTATTGCCTGCAAATCCCCGCCAATTTAAAAATGTTGAAAGAAATCACAGCCACAAGCCTCGAAAAAAATAAAATGAGGAGAAAACGAGAGTATAACGGTAATAAATTGACTTTAACACCCAATATTTGGCATTTACAACACTATTACGTACAATTACAAAGAATACGAATACTAAACGAGAGAGAAATCTCCATGAAAGTGGGCGCCCTACAGTGGAAAAGGAAATTACAAATTAAGTACCGTTCCATATGTATGTAATGTTGTTAAATAGATATTTATATGTTAACCTGTGTTTAAGAGTGTGCTGTGTATGTGTGAGAATGGAAGATTATCAGCTTATAAGTATGCATGTGTGTGTGTATGTCTTATCGTGATAATTACCCATATTCTTACAGGTCGACAAATCAATTTAAGTGTGCTAATAATGGCAAATAATGTTGTTGTTTTTGTTATTGTTTTTGATTTTATTACCATTAATGATGGCAGGGGTTGCTACTGTGGTTATTTTATAAGGAAATACAAGCTTAATGAGGCCTAAGGAAAACATGCTTTTTAAAAGGACTTTATTCGTAGAAATTTTGTAAGCAATTTGGGGAGAAAGTTTTCTGTTTATATTGGCTTAAGTTTAACACATCAAAATTCGGTGATGTGTTGGGCTGATTGATTCCCTATCACTGTCTTTAGATAGTTAAAGACTCTTAGCTAAAGTCGCCGTAGTCTCGTAGATAGTCTGTTGGATTGTTAGAAGCGAGCCTGTGATTCAAACCCCAGCTCAGACATTTCGAACAACGAACTATGAAAAGTTTCACAGAAATCTGTCGTTCGGAGTCGACTTCAAACTGCAAGCCGCTAATGGATAAAATTAAAACGCATAACATGGGTGGTGTGAGAAGCTAGGTGGTAATTCTGACTAAATAAAGAGAGAGAGAGAGAGAGAGAGGGGGAGAGACAGATGTGCTGTTTCGTTTCCCTTGAATCCAGATTCAACAGCGGTGAAGCAGGCAATCTTTTCCAACCAGGAACTGCTAGATATGGAGTAGAATTTATTCTCAAATGCATTATTGTTGTCAGGTTGGTAGTCATTCTGGCTAATTTATACGCAAATTACCTCAAGTGAAGGAAACGCTTCAAAGATCTGTAATTTCTCGGAAAAAAATAAACGATATTCGTTTACAAGCTTATTAATATAAAGTTCGCAATTGGTTTTACAGCAGTCTGACTATCCGAGTTGATCAGAAAATAATGACCACTTATATATGTATGTATTCTGCTATTGATCAGCCCTTTATTATCAGATCAGTAGTCATTTGGGGGTTGTCTGACCTTCACGACAATAATCCAGCATATATTTCCAGAGAATTTAAAGCAAGATTTCATTTCTAAATACTGAAACTACGCAGGTATGTTTAAAGACGTCTTAGAGGCAAATACAAAAAACCAACAGAGCTCCTGGGAACCGTGGTATCCGTCCTAAAAAGGGAAACGAAGTTAAATAAAGGATGCAGGATATAGTAGGCAAAAGAAAAGCGCAGTAAACAAAGCAGGAAGGAAGGGAAGATCAATTTACACAGCTTAGCCTGATTTATGTCACTCCAATGATTTCCACGCGAACGTCATGGCCATTTTGAAAGCGTACCAATGCTTGTTAGGTGGAGAGATTTTTTTTTTGCTGAAAACCTCTTGATTTACTCGTTCAGCTGGTCGGCAATTAAGTCTTTAATGCACGTTCATTTAGACGTCCGTTTTGGTCAAGGATTTCTCCGGATTCATTTGATGGAATACCAGGTCTATAAGCATGTCTTTCAATAAGACAGTCTGCCAGATCTCCAGCAATGTGATGTCAATTGCGTTACAATGGTCTCTAAAGCAACCAGTCACCGGTTTTATGTTGGTCTGATTGCTTCCCAATCACTGTCTTTAGAAAGCTAAAGACTTCTAGCTGAAGTCGCCGTAGTCTAGCAGGTAGTGTGTTGGCTTATTAGACGTAGTGCTACGGTTCAAACATCTCCAACCAAATCGAAATATAAACAAATATTTCTTCAGCGACTTTCTCTCAGCAGATTTCTGGCAAAAACTCTGAGAGTAAATGGAAATTGCCATGAAAAGTTTCTCACAAATTTGTCGTTCGGAGTCAACTTTAAACTGTAACTCCCGCCACTTATGGAATAAAATTAACACATATACCATAAAGCGGTGTAAGAAGCCAGGTCGTAATCCTGACTGAAGGAAAGTATCACTTCTATGTAACGTTCTAACGACTTTGCTCTATTGTCATCTGAAAATCACTGCAATTGTCCCACAAATTATTATGAAGTTGAAGTTCTAAGATCTTTACAGAAGAACCCAGCCAATCACGAAGATCTCACTTGGTATTGAGAGAGTTCATAGGGCCCAGTTCTCCGCTTACAATGCTTAAATTACTTCACCTTTAAAAATTTAAAACCCTACTCCTTTTAAACTTATTCAACCAATTTGCAAAGTCTTGCGGTTTTGCTACATCGCATAGTCGCTTGAAACCATGGTGACAACCAATGATCAGTTTCTGTAAATTGCAATTCCGAATGACAAGCAAGTCAATGACTTTCAATGCTTTACTGTTTTTTCTGCTTCTAATAAATCTAGACATGACAACGTTTTAATAATAACGTGTGTGCATTAAATACATACTCATTATTAAATTGTGAGGTAACGAGAGAGAAAGAGAGAGAGTATGTGTGTGTTACAAAAGCAACCAGAGAGCCACAATATTATCATGGCATGATACAGTTGTTATTTACCGTGATTATAAACATGCTACTACAAATACAACAACAACAACAGCAACAACTACTTGTAGGTGTTCATTTTGTAGGCTACCGTGTGTGTAAGCTCAATGGGTTCTACGAAGTGTTTATGTGTGTGTAGGTGCGAATTATTTTCGTTTTATTTTTCGGTTTTCTTTTTTGCTGTGGTGTTTTGCTTCGGTCAACAAAACGGAAATCACGGCATATGATGGTTATTTTTTCCTCTTTCTCTCTTTCTCTTACACTTTTGTTGTTATTTGTTAGGGAGAGTGTGTGTGTATGTTACAGTGTGTATTTTGTATTTGCTTAGTAGCGGGAATCCTGGTTAACACAAAATAATGATAATTACAGTGTGTATGTAAGCATATACACACGTAAGGTGAGTGAGTGAATGTATGTCAGTTTGAAAGTAATACACACACATTAAAACGTGCTGGAGATTATCTTAAGGTACTAGAGAGCGAGAGAGTATGGCAAAAGTGTATGTATATTCATGTAGGGTAACCCACATAATGTAGTGCAAATGTATATGCTTGGCTGTGTATGTGTGTGTAAACAAATGCATTTATTTCTACACACTTTAAAAAAAAAAAAAAATTGCTTTTGCCAACAACAACATGAGAAGACACACATTAAAGTATGAAATGCCAGGATAATACAATTATTTTCGTTCTTATATTTTCCCTCCTTTTTCTGCTTTTGTTTTGTGAAATGTTTCATATTTAAGGGTAATGCTATTAAGGGTCATTTCACATTAAAAAAAAAACATTTTTTTTTAAATTTTATTTTTATTTCTTCAGTTTCCTTTAAAAAAAATGGATTTTTATTCAATTTCCTTTCAATTTAAATTTTCTTTTAATTTTTCTTTTTACCACTTGATTTAGAATAACCCATATACCTATAATATACGACAGTATTGTGTATGTTTCGTATTAAATTATAACCATAGCTGGGTATGTATGCAGTTGTATGTCTAAATATAATTTCTGTAATAAATCCTAGTCCATATTAAAGGCACAATAGACAAAAAGACCTTGACTTATGGTTACATTTAAATGGAGGTTATAAAATTAAGTCAACATTTTTAAAGAACAGAAATTCTAGTGACAATTTGATTTTAAATTAAAAAAAAAAAATTGAACTAAAATGAAAATTAAATAAAAAGGAAAAAAATACTCTCTTAAGCAGTCTTTAATTGTGATACGTTAGTAGTAGTAATAGTCACAATAATATGTGCACAAAACATCTGTTTTATTCTTTCCGTCATCAAGGGATTTTGTGTAAGAGTTAAGCATGCCCATTGCCTGATTTCAGTTTGAAGTTGAAGAAGTTGGAGTAGACTGTCTGTCGCTAAATTAGTCACGGCCAAGTACTCACTTAAACGCAATCGTAAACGCTGACAATACTTACAATTTGACAATTTGGTTAGTATGGGGCCTGCGCTTGCCCGAGGCATCACCATCAAGCTACCTTGGAGAACGGAAATTGCCGGGTATATAAAACAATCTGTATGGCTTGGCTTAAAAGAATCTGATTTTACCGCCATTTTAAATGTAAGAGAATGTGATAGCACAAAGTTTTAAGTGGGAACCTGAAGTGTTTTTATGTCTGAAAATGCCTCCTAACCTAATATTTAAGTTTTGTAGTTTCTAAAATGTATACACACACAACAGCCACATGCAACATGGATGATGTGAGAAGCTAGGTTGTAATCTTGGCTAAAGGGTTAAAATGACCAATTAAGTCAATTTAAATAAAACCAAGGGTGACTGATATATAGGTTGTCGTTGTAGTCTGTTAGACAATGGGTTGGCAAGACCGTGGTTCAACGAAGTATGAAAAAAAACTATGGCTTCGTCGACTCCTGGCAAAAACTTTGACAGTAAATAAAATTGTAATGAAAAGTTTCTCAAATCTATCCTTCGAACACGATAAAATTAACACACATAACATAGGTGCTGTGGAGAAGCTAGGTTGTAATCTTGGCTAAAGGGTTGCAATGACGATTTAAGTAAGTGTGAAGGACATATCATTGACATTTTTTATTCATTTGAAAGACCTACTGATGCCATTATGTGTTGAATATAACATCGTTCAATTATCCAACACGACTTCTCTGTGTGGAGCGCATCCAAAATATCTAATTTTCCATTACTCTGGCTTATAAACGAGCTTGAATATGGCCGATGACATGTGTTATGTTAGCTTTGTGGACCATTGTGGTTTGTGGCTTATATGCATACGCACGTGACATAAGAAAACCCCACAAGAAAAACTCAACCGGGTTCAAATCGTATGATTTCGGTGGCCAGTCAGTGAGATGACCATGCCCTTAAAATTCCTCGTGCAGAATATCTAATGTGACATGAGTTGTGTGGCACATAGAGTCGTTTTGTTGTCATCACATGTTGTTGGTGTCCAAATCTTACAAATCAGGCCAAAAAAAAGTTGATAGTCATTAACCCATAATGCTCAACGTTGATAGTTATGGACAACCTCGACGACTTATCAGTATGACTTTTCGGCATGACTTTTCAAGACGACTTTTTGGCATGCATTGGGTGCTCTTGAATTTTATGTGGATTGGTATCCAAATTTTATACATGAGTGGCGGGACCTACAGTTTAAAGTGGACTCTGAACGACCGAATTTTTTTTTGAGAAACTTTAACATTGGAAATTTTCTTCACTGTCAGAGCTTTTTGCCAGAGATCTGTTCAGAGGAAGTCGCCTTGAGAAATATGTTTTCATATTTCGTTTTGTTGGAGATATCTGACCTGGGGTTTGAACCGTGACCTCACATCCAATAAGCCAACACACTACCTACTAGACTACAGTGACTATAAGTTGATAATAATCGGCCTATAATGTTCACCGTTGATAGCCAACGTCGTTTGCACAGAAATTTGACGCCGCTATCCCGAAATCCAAATCTAATAATGACTTTTTGGGATTCATTGGAAGCTCTTGGATCTCATTTGGATTGGTATCGTCCCAAATTCGACAATTTTATTTGTTTATGTACCCAGTCCTCCAGAATAAACCTCATGGCTAAAGATGATTTTCGATGAAAATGTGATTCAGTTTCCAATTACTCCAGAGCCCAATAATTTTATTATTTGCAAGCGTTACTGAATGCAACATACATATGTACATCCATGGCGATTTTGGAAAACAGAGTGAATAAGTGACAAATAATTCGACTGATGTAGCTTTAGGAAGATGGTCTGTTGTAAGAAAAAAATCCGATGTTATAGGATTTGTCACAGTATTGTTCCTGGATTATAAATTCTTTTAAGAAAATCTTCTTCAACTACCAAAATTTGAAACAGTGATAGTTAATAAATAAAAAAGAAAATTTCCTGCAAAATTTCTTCATGAATCGTACGAGTAACTATAAATAAAGAATCTCAACAAGCTCGTAAATTAGGACACTTTATTTTTAATTTTAATACTCTTCTGCACTCACAACACTACGTACGTACGTACACTTTATGTTACTCACAAATCCTCATTTAAGTCCATTATTCATGACTGCGTATGTAACATTCGCTTGACGTTCTTCTTCTTAAAGTCTAAATAAACTAAACAAAGAGCGGGGAGCACTTGTCTCGAAGTTGTCACAGGCCAATGATGAAATAAATAAGAAAATGGAAAATAAAAATAAAATGCAGAAGAAAATTTGCCATAAAAAGTAAAGTAAAAGAAATCTGAAAATCTTTTAATGAATTATTATATGATCCTTAAACCCATAACTTGTTTAAGCTTTGCTCGCTCGCATAATATGATAAATGGTGCCATAAAAAACAAAAAAAAAAAAAAAATCGCACAAAAAATATATTAAATTGGCCATAAACTGGTGAAACTGGAAATAAAAACAAAATGGCTAAAGCAACAGCGTCAAAAAAGGGGTTCAGATTTTTATTTTATTTTTCCTGTTAAAAGTCATAACATAGCCAGGGAAATGCTATAATAAAGCGGGTGAATAAAGAACAGTAAAAATAAAGGATTCATAAGGGAGAGAGCATATATGCTCTTAGAAATGTGCTGCAGGAGATGGAATAAGTTTGTTGGAGAAAGAGGAAAGACTCAAGGAAAGGGTATGCATGTATGTATTCTTAAATGAAATTTTTATGGCGGATATTTTAGTGTTTCTGTCAAACATGTCGTGGGTCACTAATCACTAACGTGGGCGAACAACTGCAAGGACATAAAAATACTTTAAAAATTTATTAAACGTTTAACGATTAGGAATTTGTATAACACAATAGGGCACGGAATCGGTCTCTAAAATGGACGATAAAAGATGACAACTCAGTTCTATATTTAATGACAGCTAAACCTCTCTTATTTTCTGACATACTCCATCCATTGTCGTAATGTAGAGGTGCCATAATACTGCGACCTTCCCCACAATCCATATAGTGCATCCATGGAATGTCTTCTTCAAGCCTACTACCCCGACAAACTTCAGTATGTGCACGAAGTTAGCAGCGACAACCTTCCGGTGGTTGCAAGTATGTGTCGTCATCTTTATATCTCACATATTCTGTTCGAGACAATACCACTTTTGACGCCATCAAATCACTCGTTCTCGGTAGCCAGTTCACATCACCTACACGTGAGTTAACCATGTCCTCAAATCGCTCGTACAGAATATTCAATGTAGCATGAGTTCTGTGGCAGGTAGCCTCAGCCTGCAGAAACCACATATCGTTGGTGTCCAGATCATACAATTCAAGCCAAAAGAAGTTGGTAATCATCAGCCTATAGTGCTCGTCGTTGATTGTATTGGCACCGCCAATGTCGTTCTTAAAGTCATATGAATCGATGACGCCTCTAGCCTGAAATGCACATAAAACAGTGAATTTTTCAGAATTCATTAGATGCTATTATATCTTATGTAGATCAGTATCCCTTCATCCAGAAATTGGGCATCATTGCGAGTGATGATTTTTCGGTCAACATTTGTGTCAGTTCAACAATTGCTCGAGAGCCTATTCAGCGAACTCATGTCGTTATTTATGATCATTTATCTTCAGTTCCTGGTTCATTTCAATATTGTATAACTGCAGGCTTAAGTTACGACGCAAAATTCGCCAAGTTGAGAGTTCTTGTAAGCGACGCGAAATCGATAACCTCGGATTCTACTGCATACAGTCAAGGACAGAAACAATGTTTTTCTTAGATCTTGAGTTATGTCAACGTACGAGTGTTGGTGGATTGTTTGCTGAATTAGTAAACATGAATTTATCCACCACATTGCGCATAGTTTTTTCGGTGGATTATGGAGATCGTAAAATGGGCGAAGCACGCTTTATGTTGCTCGAAGAGATACCCATTTTGATATGAAAAAAAAAATTATTTGCATGTGTTGTTGAATGCTACATCCATCCATGGTGATTTGACAAAAAAACTGAATAAATGACAAATGCAGCTTCACAAAGATGGCCATTATCAACTGTCAAATTGCATAAGTCCCTGTTGATAGAGTAGTTACGTGTTGCAAATTTTTATAAAATTTCTTTCAGTTTACATACATACATAATTGATTACAACCCTTCATTCAGGATTCCGACCAAGCTTCTCACATCACTGATGTTGTGCGCGTTAATTTTATGCATGAGTGGCGGGACCTACAGTTTAAAGTTGACTCCAAAATAGATTTTTGAGAACTTTTTTATGGTAATTTTTATTTCATTCTCAGAGTTTTTGCCAGAAATCTGCTGAGAGGAAGTCGGCGGAGAAATTTTTGCTTCATATTTCATTATGTTCGAAATGTCTGATCTGGGATTTGAACCGAGGCCTCACATCTAATAAGCCAACACACTACCTACTAGACTACTAGAACTACATCTTTCAGTTTATTACACCAAAATCTTAATTAAATCGAGTAACAACTGCCTCAATACTATGATTTCTTTAAAGCAGCTGTCCCATTGAGTATAGAGACAATTCAACTCAGTAATAAAAGTAGCTAAAAAGCAAAAAAAAAAAAAAAAAAAAACACAATTAAAAAAAACTGTAAAAATTAAATCAAAAGAAATCTAAGATTTAAAACCAAGTCCAGAGATGAATTGATTTCCGGTTAAATTTTTTTAAAATCCTTTTTTCTTGCTTAAATATTGTCCTGCAACAACAACAATTTTTACTACCAATTTCTTTCATTTTTTTTCTCATTTTTTTAAAGGATAAATGGTAGAAATGAATGAGAATTTTCAATTTCTATGTTAATTTTCTACACAATGAGTTTTCATTTTAAAGATAAAGAAGGGAAGAGAGGGGGAGGGAATGGAACCATTTTAACTTGTTGCTGATGGTTGTCTAGGTTTAAATGATAGTTTATGCCTCATACCCGCAGCAATTGTAAAGAGTCTTTTTTTTTTGTTTAAAAGGTCTTCGAGTATTTTTATCTTTTAGTTTTGTTGTTGTTGGTATTGTTGTTGTTGTTTATTTTAAATGTTAATTTTCTGCTTCTATTTTTTTTCGGTTTTATGCTCTTTATTGAAATCTCTCTATTTTTTTCGTTTTTTTTTGTGTTTTCTCTGTGATTGTCTAAATGTTTTTGATTTCTTAGCCAAGTTTTTTAATTTTTTTTTTCTTTTTTCTGTTGCCCTTTTACCAACATTTGTGGTTCTATTGATTTTTGTTGAGTTTTTCTTTCAAAAAACCAAATGAATGTATACATGAGTGTGTGTGTGTTTTAATGCTTTTTTGTTTAAAATTGTTTGACACTTTTGGTGTCAAAGTTTAATTCTTTTTTTTTCTCGACTGTTTTGTTGCTGTTGATTTCTGTTCTGTTCTTTTAATTTTTCATTTCTTGTTTTTTTTTCTTTTTTTTCCATTCTCAATTGCCATTTGTTTGATTTTATTTGCACTTCTTTTAGTAGTTTTTTGTTTTCTCTTCCTCTCTTTACTCCTAACAAGTGGTTTTGACAGATTTCTGGCTTTTATTCTAGAGTGAGTTATTCAAACAATTCAATAGCCGAGCAAATCTATGAAATGTTTTGTAAATTTAATTTGAAATTGTAAAAGTTTTTTCTCTTTTTTTTGGTTTGTTTTTGTTTTTTGCTCAATGTAAAGTTAGAAAATCAATAATTTTATAAAAACATTTAACAGCAGTAACTGAAATTAAATATTCTCGAAGCGTTGTATATGAACTTCACTTTAATTCTTGCAACATATTGAAAACGAATGAATATATCGGATCCTTCAACAGGAACTTCAGCAATTTAACGGTTGATAACGGTTGCAGCTTAGTCAGGCAAATTAGTTGCTATTTTTCCCGTTTTTTTTGCCAAATCATCCTGAACGGATGTAACATTCAATAACGCGTGCAAATAATAAAATTTTCTTGACAACATGGGTGTTGTCTTCGGGAAATGTAACACGCGCTTTACCCATTTGACGATCTCCATAATCGTTCTACCGAGAAAACTATTCCCAATGTGGTGGATAAATTCATGTTTACTGGTTCAGCAAACAAACCACCAACTTAGCAAAACACAAGAACCGTCAAAAACGTTGCCACTGTCCTTGAAAGTGTGCAGTAGAATCCGCGGCTATCGATTTCGCGTCGCTTACGAAAACTCTGCCTCTCGAATTTCTCTCAATTTGGCGAATTTTACGTCATGACTTATGCCTGCAGTTGTACAAAATATAAATGAACCAGGAACTGAAGTTAAATGATCATAAATAACGACATGGGTTCGCTGAATAGGCTCTGGAACAATTGTTGTACTCGAAACTAATTTTTACCGAAAAATCTTCACTTGGAATGAGATCTAATTTCTGGATGAATGGGTACATGTACATACAAAATTGGTCTAATTTATAACGATACTAATCTACATAAGATATAAATAGCATCCAATGAATTCTGAAAAATTCATTTTTTAATATGGATTTCAGGCTGAAGGCGTCATCAGCACATACATATGTCTTTAAGAACGACATTGGCAGTGCCATTACAGTCAACGAAGAGCGCTATAGGTTGATGAATACCAACTTCATTTGGCATGAATTGGATGATCTGGGTATCAACGATATGTGGTTTCTATAGAACGGCCCTATTTGTCAAACAACTCTAGTTACATTGGATATTCTGCACGATAGATTTGAGGGCATGTTAATCTCACATGAAGGTAATGTAAACTGGCCACTGGGGTCGTGAAATTTGACACCGTGAGACTTTTTATTGTGGGATTTTCTTATGTGCGAATAAGCCAAAAAGCACGGCAGTCCTCAAAACCAACATAATCTCTGCATACATACGTACATACATACATTATTGGTCATGACAGCCCTTCAGTCAGGAATACGACTTAGCTTCCCACACCACTTATGTTGTGTGTGTTAATATTAGTGGCAGAACCTACAGTTTATAGTCGATCATGAACCACAGATTTTTTGAAAAACTTTTCATGGCAATTTTATTTACTCCCACATTTTTTCACAGAAATCTGGTGAGAGAAAGTTGTCGCAGAAATATTTTTTCATATTTCATTTGGATGGAGATGTCTGATCGAGGCCTCATGTCTAAGCACTACCTACTACTAGACTACGGCGACTATACAATCTATGCTTTCGGTCAAATACATCCTGATTTATACGTCAAAATTATGGAAAAGTGCATATTTCGAATGCGCTCCGTATGAAGAAGCTGTTGAGGACCCTTGGACGATGTTATGTTCCAAATATAACGACATTGAAAGATCTTTTTACGTGGAGGTGAAAGAACTGGCTATCGAAATCGTGTAATTCGACCCTGTTAGACCTTCGCAGTTGGATACATATAAGCTGCTTTAAACCATAGCAGTCCTCAAGGCCAACATAACCCGTGGCATCAGTCAAATTAAGCCTGATTTATACTACAGAGTCATGGAAAATTTGATATTTCGAATGCACTTTACATAAGTGAAGCTGTTCCACATATACTGGCATCAGTAGGTCTTTCAAATGAATAAATAATTTCGTCAGTATTTAAGGCACAATTTCTGTCTTTTTTTAATTTAAAGGATACATACGTACGTACACATAATTGTTCAGTATAACCCTTCAGTCAGGATTACGATCTACATATGTATGTAGCTTCACACAGCACTTATGTTAACATACGTATGTTAATTTGTATACATGAGTGACGGGACCTACAGTTTAAAGTCGATCCTGAACCACGGATTTTTTGAGAAACTTTTCATGACAATTTTTTATTTACTCCCACAGTTTTTGCCAGAAATCTGTTGAGAAGAAGTTGCTGAAGAAATATTTTTTCGTATTTCGTTTTGGTTGGAGATGTCTGATTTGGGGATTGAACCGTGGACTTACGTCTAATAACCCACTACACTTTACCTACTAGACTATTTCAACTACAGATAAAGATGATTATTTTATGAAAATGAGGTTCAGTTTCCAATTGCTCAATTTTATTATTTGCACGTATTGTTGAAAGCTCTATTCGTCCACGGCGATTATGGAAAAAGGAGTGAATAAGTGACAATTAATTCGGATAATGTAGCTTTAGCTGTCAATTTAGTTTTGTTGGAGATGTATGACCTGGGAATTGAACCGTGGACTCACGTCTAATAAGCCAAGTAAAGACACAATGCAATATAAATATGCGATAATGAGGTGATTTTGTTCTTTAGAAAATAAGTTATTTTTGTTTCTGTAAATATTTCCCCGAATTCTTTTTATTTTTTCCCTTCTAATGAATAAATTTTCATTCAATTTAAAGCAAAATAAAAAAACATTCCATATTTTTTGTGTTTCGTTCGTTTATCCAATTTCCTAAGATTTCACTTGTTGTTAAAATCAAATATTTAACAAGTAAACAATAAGCCAATAACCCCATTCCCATCCCCTCCAGAACAAATAAAGTGACATAAATGTAACCTCTTAACACATACACTCCCACCCCCTTTTCTAATAACAAAAAACAGCAGGATAATGTAGAGAAATATTTCGGCTAATAATTGTACTCGTATAAGTAGCATCGATAGTTGTCACACAAATTGTGTTGTTTTTATATGAAATAAAAGAGAGAGAGAGAGAGAACGGGAAATGGAATGGAGGTCCATTTCATTCTCTTATTCTTTTTCTATTTTCACACTAACAATGCTTTTATTGTTGTTATTGCTTTATTTCATAGGGTAGCTCGCAAATATTTGAAGACAGACAGACACACGTTGGCTTGTATGTGTTATTTGTTTAAAAGAAGAAAGAGAAACCAAAAATATTTCGTCTGATAAATACTAGTCAATAAGGATGTAACACAAACACATACATACATACAATAACACATACATTCCTACATACATTCCTTCATAAATAATAATAAAATGTGTGTGTCATATGTTGTATAGAATGTTTTGAATGCCAATGTATTGTTGTTACTGTCTGTTGTTATACATATGTATTGTAAGATTATTATCGATAACTGCTGGTAACAAATACAATGAAAATATGTTGGAGCATAATAACGTAATGTATAATTTTCTATACATAAAGAGATAAAAAAATAAAAGAAAAAAACGAATGAAAGAATGAAAGAAATATTTTATTTCGTAGGAGGTGACTTTTATTGTCACACTCATAACTTTGGTTTTTTTTTTTTTGAAAGAGCAAAACTTGACAAGCAGACCAGATCATACAACTAGTGTGTGATATAGTACATCTCACTCAACTTCTTAAAATTTCTTAGATCGAAATTCTATCCTGGCGGAAAAGAAATTGGGAAAGACTGTCACATAAGCAGTAAGGATGTTGCTAAAGAGCTAGGCATTCATTAGTAAACAGTTATCAACTATTTGAAAAAATTTGAGCATACGAAGCTCGAAAGCTCGATATTTGAAGTCACCATAGTCTAGTAGGAAGTGTGTTGGCTTATTAGACGTGAGGCCACAGTTCTTGAGGTCGTAGTCTAGAAGGTAGTGTGTTGGCTCATTAGACACAAGCTCAAGGTTCAAATCCCAGCTTAGTCTTCTCGAGCAATGCAATCTCAAAAAATAATTCCCTGGAAGTCGTCTAGCAATAATTCTGAAAGTGAGTCAGTGAATGGCGTTTGGAATCAGTTGTAAACTGTAGGTCCTTCACACACAACATGGGTGGTGTGAGAAACTAGGTTTTAATCCTGACTACAGGGTTGTAATGACCAATTAAGTAACTAACAAAATTTTTTTAATACATTTTCTAGTGTTTCAAATTATTTTCGAAAAAATATTCTTCCGATAAATATCTAGTTATCGATAATTACGTTTAAAAATTTTTGTTATCAAAATTCCTGGATTTTATTATTTTGTATTGCTTTTTTATTTCTTTTCGGATAAATATTCTTCCGATAATTATCTAGTTACCGATATTTATGTTCAAAAATGTTTGTTATCGAAATTCCAGGATTTTTTTTATTTGTATTGTTAATTTTTTTTCGGATAAATATTCTTCCGATAAATATCTAGTTATCGATAAATACCTTTAAAAATGTTTGTTATCGAAATTCCTGATTTTTTTTTATTTTGTGTTGTTTTACAAAATAATAATTGTGCAGTCGTTTCACAGCTCCTGTGTTGCTATAGCAAAATCGTCTTTTGCTTCAATGCTTACAGGACAACATTGGTCTTATGTGTTCTAAAATTGTTAGTCTCTGGTTTTATATTCTTTATTCTTCTTCTTCGTCTTTTAATTTATCTTATTGTATTCGATTTCAACTGGAGGGCATTTTATTTGTACAATTCAATTCCTACTGTTGCTGCTTCGTTGCCATTTAAAAAGTAGCAGCATAATATCATTGCCATTGTCCACTCACTGTTGTTGAGAAGGAGGAGGAGAGTGAGGCACGTATACAAGGAGGAAGAGGGGGGAGCTGGTTGTTTCATTTCATGTGTTCATTTTTATACTTATTTTGTGACATTATTGGCATTCAATTTGAATTATCTTTCTGTGCTCTTTTCTTTCATACGAAAATAAGTTTTATTATGAGCATTTGTATGCTCATTCTTCTCGAAAATCGTATAAAAAAAATTGTTATGAAAAGGCATTACAGTTGCAAGGTTCTTCTATTTCCTTCGTTGCTATTTAATTTTTAAAGCTTAAGAGTGCCTGCAAACACAGGCGCAAGCACAGCCATACAATGCCGAAAGTCTCTTTAAGTGATTGTCAATTCATTCATTGTTGTTTTCCATTCGATAACAAAAACAGAAAAAGTTTCCTTTCTTTTGTATAAACTTTACTGATTTGCCTGTTTGATCCTTTTGTCCAAAAGTATTTCAGTTTTTTCTACTGATTGATTGTAATTTTTGCGCTTTTTAACTTTTTATGGTCATTAGCAGGGTAAGAATGGAATTAGAAAGCAATGTCATGAGAACGCTAACAATTAAGAGTTCAATAGATCGATTATTTAGTGTCGCACTCTCATTATTAAAGTTAAATAATAAAAAATAAATAAATAAATTGATAACTGTGTTCTACAAAAAAATTCTCGATAACATAATTTTTAGATTCAAGAAATAAATGAAATTTATACTGAATATTAAACTTTTGAATTGCATTTCAATTTAAATTTGAATTTATCGATAAAAATAATTTTTCGATTCAAGAAATAAATAAAATTTATACTACGTAATAAACTTTTCATTTGAATTGTAATTTAAATTTGAATTTGTCGATAAAAATTAATTTTGCTGTGATAGGTTGGGTTTAGTTTAATTTTCAACTGTCGTTAAGTTCTCTGAAAAAAAATTATTATTATTATACAGTATACTAAAAAAAGAAAAATTATTTTTATAAAGAGTTATCGTTATAATATAGATAGAAGAAACAAAACAAAAACCTAAATATTAAACTTCTATACGGAAATTTAACGATAAGAAAATTTAAGAATATATAAATTATTATTACAAAAATAACAAAACTTTTTAAACAGAAATTTCGATAACAAAACTTTTAATATAGACATTTCGATAAAAAAAAACTTTTTTTCAGAGATTTCGATTACGACAAAATTTATTCAGAAATTTAAAAAAGAGAAATTTTTATATTGAATTGAATATTGGACAAATTTATTTTTATCGAAATTTCGATAACATATATGTTTATATTGAAATTTAGATAACATAAACTTTTATATAGAAAGTTCGATAACATGAATTCTTAGATTGGAATTTCGTTAATAAATTTCTTTGTATGCAAATTTCGATAACAAGTATGTTTATGTACAAAATTTTTATATTCAAATTTATTGAAGTATTTATGTATACAGAAATTTCGATAACATAGCTCTTTGTATAGAAATTTTGATAGCATGTAAGTATGTTTTTACAAAAATTTCGATAACAAAAGTTTTTATATAGAAGTTTCAGTAACATACTTCTTCAATAGAATATATTTTTATATAATAATTTCGATAGCAAGCGTTTATGTATTGAAATATCGATGAAAAAGTTTTTATATAGAAATTTCGATAACAAAATATTTTTCATTACAATTTAGATAACAATAATTTCGATACATTTTTTATATAATTTTACATTGTTTATATAAAAATTTCGATAACAAAAGTTTTTATGTAAAAGTTTCAATAAAAAAATTCTTTGTATCGATATTTTGATAAAATATGTACATATACATATGTTTTTAAAAAAATTTCGATTACAAATGTTTATATATTTAAATTTCGATAACAAAATTCTATGTACATATTTTTATATAATAATTTCGATAGCAAACGTTTATATATTGAAATATCGATGAAAATGTTTTTATATAGAAATTTCGATAACAAAAAATTAAACATTAAAATTTCGATAACAACAATTTTATTATTATAGAAATTTACATGAAAAGGTTTAAACTTCGGCATGCTCTTCACCTTTTTCGTTATTTTATGGTAATAACTGTAACGTTATGAGAATTTTTCTCATTAACGAAGACAATGATTCGAGTAACCGCAATATTTTCTCTCCAGGGTTGTGTCTGTGCGTTTCTATCTCGACCCTAAAAATATGTTGCGAACGAAGTTACCCTAATACATACTACACATAAATAATACGGTCATGCTTTTAAAATCTTGATCCCCCTCTGCGGTTTAATTTTCGTGTGTCTATTGAAATGTGTTTTCCTTGAGAATCTATTTTTTTTGTTTGAAATTTGGCTTGTTAGGGATTCCTTTTTTTTGTTTAAAATTTTTATTTTTAATTTGCGTCTAAAATATAAAAGATTTTCTTTCTTTTTTATAATTTGTTTTTTAGCTGGTGAGGTTGCGTTAAAGCATATGGTTTTGTTTTGTTTTGTGTATCAAAAGGGCATAGGAATACGCATATTTAAGCGTTTGCCAGTGTCTTTTGTGTGCCTTTTGAAAACAAGTGCCCCCAGGAGAACAATTTATTGTATTAACGTGGTAGCAAATAAATTTAATGAGTTCAAGCTGAATCTGCTTATGATATTTCCCCCCTCAAGAAGGTGTTTGAAATCATAAAACTGCTTAAAGGAGACTGCTAAGACAGTAACAAAGCATTTAATTGCTTAAGCAACCTATTTTAGTAGAAGTCAAGGGAATTTAAAAGTAATTGCCGTTTAACATACAGTTTCTTAAGAAGCCATGGCCCCAGCAATTAAATAAAATAGACACACGGTCGTACATTTATTTATCTTTAAAAAAGTTTCCTTTCTTTTTATGATTCTTCTGTCTTGAAAATACCAAAGAAAGGTTCGTTGAAATTTGTTTTTTTTATGATAAAAAAAAAATCGATAACTTTATAAATATAATTAAAGAAAATATAAAACAAAGAAATCTCGTCCTTTTTTTATTAAATTCTAAACGATAAAATAAGGTTTATACTATACAAAGAGAATTTAAGCGAAAAATAAATTTATAATTTAAAACAAAAATTTTCAATTTTTATTTGCATTTACTGCACTCCTCCTCGCTCTCGCAAATATCACACAATTTCGATTGGACTTCATAGAAGGCAGTGGCCTTTTTATCGGTATCATAATAATCGTACAACTTAATGGAGGCAGGCTTTTGCATGGCAACAGCATGGGTTCTAATGGCCTCCACCATAAGACAGGTCTCATCATCCTTGTGCAAGTGATCGAAATAGATAACCAACAAGGAATCGGAATTTTTCAATTCGACATTCTGCAAAATGACAATAAAAAATATGAATTTTCTCTTTGTAAATAATAACAATCGATAACACTTACACTAACACCCTTAAGTTTGTTCAAATCCTTAACGATTTCATCATCGATAACATAGCCAGAGGGTGTTGAGATTTCTAATAAAGCCATGTTGGAGGAGGCTCCCTCGCCCACATAGTTAACACACACCAACATATCCAAATGGGAAGGATTATTCGATTTATCGAGTTTTGTAGTCTTGATGGTGAAACTGGGCTTGGGTTCCTTTTCGAAAATGTTGTATTGGTAGGCAATTTGTACTAAAGCAGCACCAGTACCCTTGGCAGTGAAATCCACAGATTTGGTTTTAGAAGGCAACTGAAAGAAAAAAAAGAATCCAATTCAATTTAAAATAATGAAAACTAAATAATCGATAAAATTATGTTCGGACGAAAATTTATCGAAGAAAAATTTGAAGTTTAAAAATTGATGTAAAAATAAATTATTACAAAGGGAATTATCGATAACTTTAAATTAAAATTAAAAATGATCAATAACATTCAATTTTTATTAAGAAGAAAAGTTATCGAAAACAGTAATATTTTTTTAATTTAATAATAATCGATAAAACTATGTGCTGACGAAAATATTTATCGAAGAAAAATTTAAACTTTAAAAAAATTATTTAAAAATAAATTATAACAAGGGGAATTATCGGTAACTTTAAATTAGAAATAAAAGTTAACATTAATTTCTAATTATTGTCGATAACAGTTAGATCTCTGATTACGAAAAAAAATCCGTATACATATATTATTTATGATAATTTTTTGGATTAAGAAAAAAAAATTCTTTAAATTAAAAATTATCGATAACAAAAAATTTTAAAAATATTAAGAAGAAGGACTCACCTCCACATTCTGGTACAGAATACCATTCTCCTCTGTCAATTTAACGGTTTCCTTTTTATCCTTCGCCTCAATGTCGACCGTCATTTTAGCAGGTTCATAGTCGGCAAACTGGGCAAATTTAATGAGAGCTGTTAAGCCCACCACGGTATCCTGAGACGAGGCAAAACCACCATAACTATTACGCTGAGCAATCAACCACTTAATAATGGGCAAAATATCATCGAGTTTGGTTGAATCTTGATCCAAAAGGGTTAGTAAACCATAGGAAGTTATTTCCACATCCCTACTGAAGACATACCACCACCATCTGGGTCCCCAGGATTGCTTCTTATCCTCAGACCACCACATACGATCTGATTCAGTTTTAGCCACGGCTTTGAATTTGGACAGTTGCTCCTTAGCGGCATTATGTTTGGCTTTGTTGAGAGTATATGTACCAATTGATTTGGCGTGAAGAGCATCGGTTTTATCGATATTGGCGGCTATATAGTCTACAGCACGTTGGACTTCGGAAGAGTATTTCTGGGCCAAAGTATCATTCTCTAGGAAGGCCAATACAGCAGCAGATGTCAAAACAATGTCGTTCCTTTGGGCAGCATAGAAATAGTCACCCTTTTCAGTGAAGGAACCGTTGGCAGCCTGTTGTTGTTTCAAGTATTCCAAAGCATTATCGATTATTTTGTCATCGATATCGACAAATTCCTTCATACGTTGCAAGGATCTGACAACATAGGCTGTTAACCAAGTTGAACCATTACGGGGCTTGTCCTTGATAATCGATTGACCAAAACTGCTAAAGGAATTGTCATTGTGGCGATATCTTAACATATTTTGATAGCCAGTTTCCATATTGTAACGCAATTTCGTTTGCAAGGCCGGAGTCAAACGTTTAGAGTTCTGGAGATATTTCATTACCAAATAGTTGGGCATGAGAGCAGACATGGTTTGTTCACCGCAACCGGCAGGCAAACGCACCAAGTTATCCAAGTTATTTAGGACAGGGCCCAAAATATCACCCACTACACCAACCTCTACATGTTCAGAATCTGGCACCAAGTCTTCGGGTAATTCCAATTCAAAAGTATTTTTTTCTTCGGGCTTTTCCTTAAGATTAACGAAATAGGCGCGATTGCCATATTGGGTAAGACCTTCGGGTACCACTTTCATGGGTTTGTGTATGGCATCACCAGCTACTGGTGAAATGGCAGTGAATTTCAACATAACATTGCCCAAGACCTTGGGTCTGAGCAGGAAGGATACACCAGCAGCCCCATTGGCCGGTACACGTACAGACTTTGTACGTTTGGGTTCGGCAATGACCTCATTGCTGAATTCGGTGAATTCGTATTCATCATCACTATTGTCGAGTGTAACCTCAACATCTAAAGCCTTGTCCAAATAGTTGAATACCAAGGCAGGCACATTGATAACCTCACCTACAAAAGGTTAAAGGTTAAGAAAATGGTTTAAGATTAAAGGAGCATTTTAAGGGTTTAAGGGAAATTACCTCGCTTAACGGAATAGGGCAGTCTAATGGATATGAAGAAGGGCAGGAATGTTGTAATTTTGGTAGAGTCTCTGGTGACACCCAAACCCTTGGTGGGATTCAAAGAGAAGGCAGTCAGAACCCAAGAAGTAATAGTCTCTGGAATTTTCTTTCTCCAGGTAAACTCCTTGGCTTCAGTGCTATTTTTTGTTCAGGGTTTAGTAAAAGTTACCGTTTCTGATTACAGGGCAGTACTTACTTTTCAATATCGGCGAATAACCAGGTCTCCGAGAAATCCTTGCGTACCTGTACGCTGTTAGCAGAAACGCCTACGCCACTGCCACCGCCACTTCCACCAAGAGCTGAAGCTGCTTGAGGGGCTAGTGAAGCTAAGCTGCCGGCACCAAGCTTTGTTGTCTTAAGAGCAAATTCATCATTATTAATAAAGCCGCGATCAGCAGAAGCAGAGTAAGGCCCTACAAATTTAATGAAAAAATAAATTGTAAACCTACCGTACTGTGAAACTGTAGCACACCCTCCCGCAACAACTCACTTGACATGTAATCGGGCTTGGTATAGTTATAGAAATAGTTAGCGTTGGTCAAAGTAACACAACCAGCCGTAGTGCCTGGATAATATGAATAGCCTCCTTGACTGGGGGTATTGGTAGAGTACGAACCCAAAACCCAATTGAATTCATGGGGACTTAAATCGTTATTGCGTCTCAACAGCAAAACACTTTGATCCACTGCCATTAGGCCAACAAAAGAATTCGGTTCGGTTTGAATTTTTAAAGCCACCTCCTGGCCAGGCTTTACTTGTTCGGCAGCAGTAACATTGATCTGAAATAGGAACAAAATTTTTGGTTTTTGTCTTCCACAGAAAAAGAATTTCAAACTTGAACTCACCTGATTCTGTAGCTCATAGTCAATGTGATATCTTTGCTCGGCATAGTGGTATTCACCCTTATCGTCCACATAGTAAGCATAGATTACAAAGTTTGGAGCCCAATTAATGTCCGGCGTTAAGGTTAAATTATAGACTTTGGGCTTGTCGGGCAAGTCAATATGACCGCTCTGCAATATATTGCCGCGGCCAATGATATTGTAATCGATATATGGCAATGGTTGACTCGAGTTCAAAGTAAATTTCTCGGCTTTGTTCAAATATAATCTGAAATCAAGAAAAATTCATTAAGAAAACTATCTTTAAAAAAACTGTTATCGATAACTAATTCGATAACACGAAAAATAAAAAAACAAATACCGCTTTCACTTACTTCTGATCGAAAGAGTATTTATCCAACAGATCGAAATATTCCTTGGGTTTCTCATCCTTCTCTTTAGGTGGATCCACTTTCTTAGGTTCCCTATGCTGATAAGCGCTATAAATTTCTCTTTGTTCATCCAAATACTTCATATCCATCTTGTAATAGTGTGTATAGCCTTCATATTCTGGTAAATCGCGTAGTGAAACCGTAAGCTCTACAAAGCCAGTTTCATTCATATGACCTTTGAACTTAAGAACATGATTTTCGGATAACGGTGGTTCTGTAGTCGTTATCACCACTGTGTCATCATCATTATCACTTAACTCGCGTTGACGATGCCACCAGTGATTCTTATTCAAAACTTCAGTGTAGATCAACTCAACTTCCGATTTAGTATCCTTGAGCGTAGAACCGTCAATGTATGTGAGCTGGAAGAGAACTTTCATTTCCTTGTCAGCAACAAAAGTGGAACAGGTATCGTACGAGATACACTGCATGCTATAGCGATAAGGATACAGAGTAAATGAGGAAGTGCCATTAATTTTAACACCCGTAAACTGTTCTTCGACAGTGGCTTCAATGCCCATGTATGTGGGCGAGTTCTTATAGGGTAAATAGGCTTCATATCCTTTGACATTGAAATCGATTTTCGCTTTGCCTTTAACCATATCAGCTGTTTTGATAAGTGTGGGCGCTTGTTTCTTTTCAGCAGCACTATCGCCATTGCGACTATGATCGAAGTAATAACCATTGCCCATGGATAATATGACGGTAGCTTTACCATCCAAAGGTTTGCCATAGGTGTAGCTGAAATGATATAAAAATATTATCGTATTATATTTATCGATAACAAACAATGTTTCCTATTTCTATAGGAAATTTTTCGATACCAAAACTACTTCTAAAAATATTATCGTATTATATTTATCGATAACAAGGAATATGACATCTTATCGATAACAAAAATATTTCTATAGGAAATTTTTCGATAACAAAACTACTTCTATAGGAAATTTTTTGATAAAAAAATTATTTCTATAGAAAAGTTTTCGATAACAAAACTATTTCTATAGAAAAGTTTTCGATAACCAAACTATTTCTATAGAAAATTTTTCAATCAAAAAATTATTTCTATAGATAAAATTTTCGATAACAAAACTATTTCTATAGAAAAGTTTTCGATAACAAAACTATTTCTATAAAAAAGTTTTCGATAACAAAATTATTTATATGGAAAAGGTTTCGATAACAAACCAATTCCTATAGAAACGGTTTCGATAACAAATCAATTTCTATAGAAAAAGTTTTGCTTACAAGCCTATTTCTATAGAAAAGGTTTCGATAACAAAACTATTTCCAAAGAAATGATTTCGATAACAAAACTATTTCTATACAAAATTTTCGATAACAAAAATATTTCGTTAAAAGATTTTTTTGTTTTCAAATTTCGATAACAATTTCCAAAATAATAATAACTTACTTGGCTTTGACTACAACTTGCATGTCACCATCCTTTACCGAAACCGCTTCGGTTGCCTCTACCTTGACAACGTATTTGGGTAAAACATATTTATCAACCTCAAAGTAAACTGTTCTATCGTAACGAGCGCCATTTTTGACACCCATACGCCAGCCACCAGTTACAGGAAATTCAGAAATTTTAAATTTGCCCGTGTGAACACCTTTGGTTACCTTGAAGTCTCTGATTTCTTTAATGCGATTACGTTTGCCATCCTCAATCCAGATGAAAGAACCCTTTTCAGGCTGACCTGGTCTAAGATCTTTATCCAGGAATATGACTCTGTAATTAATTTCATCACCCGGCTTATAAAGACCCTTATCGGTTTGGATACGGACATGAGTATTAAATTTCGTGTTATATAATCGTGTGGAGTTCTTGAAGTTATCCATGCAGTTAACACCCTCAGCAGTGAGATTGTAGTCACCCTGTTCTAGTTCGGGTACATCAAACTCGACATGTTTTACTTCGTTAGAGGAACCCTCTACCACTTTGGTTTCATTGTACAAGGGTCCCGTTATGCCGACTTTTATTTGACAGGGCTGGGCAGCATGATGTATAGCTACAGCGGCTGTATATTTTTCACCCGAATGTATGGTGCCAGGTGCGATAACAGTATATTTTCTGAAATTAGAAAAAGAAGAAAAAAATAAATATTTTTTAATGTGAAATTTCTAATCTTATTAGAGTTCAAATTTATTTGTTCAAATGTCAACGTAACAAAGCTTATCTTTATGTTTCAGTATACCCTGAAAGCAGACTCGGACAATGTTTAAATTGCAGTCCCTTTCTTATCAGTTCAAAAGTGTTTTTTTTCTGTTTCTTTTTGTTTTTGTAACATACTTGTCTATTGAATAATACAGAATATATACAAATAGAGTGCTATTATGCGTTATCACAGATTGTTTAATTAATTTTAAACAAATTGAAAAACTTTTTAGAAAAAAATTTTTAAATTTTTATTGTCATTGCAAGACAAGTTCAAATAGTTTCGATTACATTTAGGAACAGAAAAAGAAAAAAACATTTTTTTCTATTTATTACGTTTATCAATAGGCCTACTGATAGGAAATTTAGTTCATTACTAAAGCGAGCATAGTGGTAGCTTCTTCAATTTCATTTCTGAGTAATCAATTAAAAATGCCAAGAATATGTTCCTCAATATTTTTTGAGGGAGTGGTTGACAAAATTTGAAAAAAATATTTCTGCTGCTGAGAGCTTTCTGGCAAAACTTCTGATAGTAAATCAAAAATTACCATGAAAAATTTCCTCAAAAATCTGTCGTTCGAAGTTGACTTTAAACAGTAGATGCCGCCACTCATGTATAAAATTAACACACACAACAGGGGTGGTGTGAGAAGCTAGGTTGTAATCCTAACTAAAGAGCTCTACTACTCTACCCTACTGTCTATAGTCTCAATAAGAATAGAATACTAAGCACTTTGATCGTAACTTCTCTTTAGACAATTTCTAATTACTACGGTTAATAGGTCCGAAGTGGCCGTAGTCTAATAAGTAGTTTGTTGGCTTGACATGGGGACACGGTTCAAACCCCAACTCAGATAAATCCAACCAAAACGAAATATGAAAAAATATTTCTTTGGCGACTTCCTCTCAGCAACTTTCTGCAAAAATTCTGATGGTAAATAAAATTGCCATGAAAAGTTTCCCAAAACAATCTGTCGTTCAGAATGGACTTGAAACTGTATGTCGTGCCATTCCTGTATAAAATTGACACACATAATATGGGTGGTGTGAAAAGCTAGGTTGTAATCCAGACTGAAGCGTTGTAATCTTCAATTATGTAGGTTATGTTATGTATGCTGAGGAGAGCATTTACAAACTGGGAGATTCCATGTGAACTTTTCTTCCAGAGAGAGCCTCAATAACAGAGACTAACAAATTGGAAAAGAAACGTTCAGGTTTTTTTTTAATTTTCTACAGAAAAATTTGGTACTTTTTTTTAGAGTTTTGGTATCTTTTTTAAATTTTGGACATTTTTATTAAATTCTGACAAACATATGGGATTTAATCGCATCGTTTGCAAAAGAAATTTTAAAATCTACTGAGAAATTTTGGTACTTTTTTACATTTTTGGTATCTTTTTTAAATATTGGATATTTTTTGTTATGTTTTGCCAAACATGTGGGGTTTCATCGCAGTGTTTGCAAAATAAACTTTGAAGTCTATTGAGAAATTTGATACTTTTCTTTTAGATTTTTGAAACCTTTTTTAAATGTTGGATATTTTTGTTAAATTTTGACAAACATATGAGATTTTATCGTATCATTTGCAAAAGAAACTTTGAAGTCTACTGAGAAATTTTGGTACTTTTTTTGGAGTTTTGGTACCTTTTTTTTAATTTTGAATATTTTGAATATGAATATATGGATATGAATGAATGTGAATATTTGGATATGAATTTTGGATAATAATATATGAATATGGGATTTCATCGTATCGTTTGGAAAAGAAACTTTTTTCAATTTTCTACTGAAAACTTTGGTACTTTTTTTAGATTTTTGGTAATTTTTTTAAATTTCTGGTACTTTTGTTAAATTCTAACGAATATATGGAGTTTCATCGTATCGTAATATTTCGAAAAAAAATTTGTTTTTTTCTGTGAAATTTTAGTTTTTAATTTTCCATCAAATGATGTTAAAAATTCCGACTATTTTTGATTGTTTTTTTCTTTTTTGGTTTTGTTCACACCTCATAAAACATAAAAAATTATTAGAAATTCCAATTAAAATTTTGTAAGTTTTTTTTATGCAATAATAATAATAATAACAACAAAAACAAAAAAAAAAGAGCAAATAGTGTAAACAAAACAAATCATGAAGTAAACATGGAAACAGACTTTTTTTATCTGCCTGTCAAGTTCAAGGCAGAGTTCATCTTCAATGTTGGCCATAATTTATGTTTCATAAATGTTGGTTAAAACCAACAACAACAACAGCGAGTAGAAATGCTTAAAAAATTTAATAAATTTGGGGTTTTTTTTTTAAATTTTTTTCTCGGTTTGTGGATGTCGGTTTTCGATTGTTAATTTGGTTCTGGTTATGTGGGAGGCAGACTTGTATGCTTAAGCCGGCACTTAATTTATCATGTTTTTGTTGTTGTTGTTGTTATTAATGTTAACGATTCTGATGTATTAACAGATTTCGTCTTTTTTTCTGGTTATTTTTGTTTTGCTTTGTTGGGCTTTCGTTTCGTTTTTTTTCTCAAGTTTTCAAGTTTTATTGTTCAAACAAATTTATCATGTTTTAACACTTTTTTTTTTGAAAATAATGACCAGCTTTTGTTGTCACTTGTTATTTATAAACAGTTTGTTTTAAGGGGATGGTAAAAAGGTGTACAAAATATTGTCTTGTTTGTATAGCAAGCACTATCGACTTGAGAGATAGTTATTAACACATGTTAGGGAAATTAAATTTTGATCAATAAAATCTTTTTTCAAATTTAATGAATGTGGCATTAGCCACATATGGTTTGTGTGCTAATATTTGCAATTAATTTTCGTTTCGCCAATGAACAATGTACTTTTCTTTCTTTCCCCATTTAAGAGCAGCTTTGCTTCACAATACTTTCGTATTGTGATAAAAAAAAGTGTAGTTAAAGACCCCTCGTTTGTTCATTAAAAGTTATTCTAAATATGTCGCATCGCTTTCAACATGAGGGAAGAGCTTTGTGAGTTTTAAAAGTCATGAAATTGATTCCAAAACCAAAGTTCCCCAAGTCAGCAAAGGCAGAAGTTCGAAAATGATGATGAATTGAAGGAATTATTAGAGGAATTATTATGAGATAAACTCGTAAAAAATATTGGAAGTTACTCGAGCAACAAAGTTGAAGCTCTAAAAACAATTAATTTAAAATCGACACCAGAGATCAGCAATGAGTATTCAAAAAGATGTGTAGAATCGAAACAATCTCATAATTTCTGAAACTTAAACGCATTTATACTTATTTTAATATCATGGATGGTACTTCAAAGTTTGAAGTACTCATCATATTCATACTTAACAACACGTAATTCGTTGTTGATTTCAACTCTCCATTACTCAACCTAAGATGCATTATATAGTATGTTTATATTTTTATTACCTTTTATGATATTTCTAATGCCTTTGAAATGCTATTATAACTGGAGTGAATACTTGGTTTTTTCCCCTTTAAATTAAGCCTCTTTAATTCACCTAAATGTCTCACTATTTTATGGGTTTTAGGAGTACGTATGGCAAAAAAAAAAAAATTTTATGTAAATATTTATAAATACGATGCTTTAAAAAAATCTGTATAATCCATGGCATTCATATGCAAGAAAACAAAAAATCCATTTTTTTCACAGAATTTCGAGAACGCAAATGATTATTTGCAGGAGGACATACACAGAAAAAAAAGAAAAATTGGGTTTTATGTCACTAAAAAACAATATCTCATGGCTATAAATCTTGCGTATATAAACATTAAAAAAAAGAAAACATATTAAATTATTTATTTATTTATGCAAAAGGAATCTTATTTAATATTTAATTTTTTATGTCACTTTGTGTGTCAACTCGGGTGACATAATATTTTCACTTTTTTTTTGTCTTCATATCTTTTGTAAAAAAAAATAATTTTTTTTGAGAAAAAATAAACAAAAAAAATTAAATTAAATTTAAATCAGGTTTAAAAGTCATTAATAAACGAAGCTGTTTAAGTAAATGATTGAAAACAAAAAAAAAAAAATATAAAACAAATGAATATTATTTCATAATAATTTTTAAAAAAAAATTTTTTTCTTTTACTTTTAATTTCAAATTATCATTATCAATGCATTTAAATTAAATACATTTTTTTATTTGCTTTTATTTTTTGTTGTTTTTGCAATTATTATTAGCAAATTAAGAATCTCATGATTAGCAAATATTTTTAGAAATTTAAAAACGAAATGAACAGGAATATTATTTATTTAGTTTCTTGCATTGTATAAATTATAAAAGAAGCAAAAAAAAAAACGGTAAATTAATAACAAAAGATATAAAAACTTATTTGCATATTTTTACATATGCATAGTAACATATAATTTCGTTAATGAATTGTTTAAATCACAAAAAACAAAACAAAACGTCAGGAATCTAATATTTTAACGCCTGAAGCCAGAGAAATCTGTGATTTCTTTATGACTTATGACGTCATACGTCATACTAATTAATAACATTTTTTTCTGCTTCAAAACAAGATGTTTTTTAAACAAGAAAGAAAGAAAGTTTAAAATGATTTTCATTTTTAGTAACAAACAAATACACATACATACATAATTGGTCATACAACCCTTCAGTCAGGATTATGACCTAGCTTCTCACACAACTTACGTTGTTTGTGTTAATTTTATGCCAGAAGTAACGATACCTGCACTTTTCATAGCAATTTGATTTACTCTCAGAGGTCTTGCCAGAAATCTGCTGAGAGGAAGTCGCCGAAGAAATATTTTTTCATGTTTTCGTTTTGTTAGTGATGTCTGGCCTGGGGTTTGAACCTTGGTTTCACGTCTAATAAGCCAACACACTACCTACCTACTAGACTACGGCGACTTCACACAAAGAAATACAAACTTAAAGGACTGGATAAAGGACGTGTAATTTAAGTCTTTCTAGGACAAGGCTTAACGGTAATTGCCTTTACTTTTCAACGGACTCCAAACCCTTTTACGACAAAACTCTGCAATAATTGCCTTTACTTTGGTTCAACGGATTCCAAATCTTTTTACAACATGACTTAGCAGTAATTGTCTTCACTTTGGTTCCAGGGATTCCAAACCTTTTTACGACAGGACTCAGCAGTAATTGCCTTCAATTTGGTTCAACGGATTTTAAACCTTTTTATTCCAGAAGAATTTCAAACCTTTTTACAAAAGGACTGAGCAGTAATTGTCTTCACTTTGGCTCAAACTTGGGTATTTTGCCTTGCTTGCAGTATTTTTAACGTGTAATTTTGTTTATGATTTTTGGAAGTAAATTTTTTCAGTATAAAAAAGAGATTCGTAATATGTGTCCATGAAAAAATGCTCAGTAATTGTTGTAATTTCACCATGAATAGACTAGGATGGCAAATCATTGAATTTTATTATCAAGAGTCGTCGCTTGTGAGGAAAGTGGTTTTAATCGAAAAATTATCTTCAACGACGGAGTACTTTTTTTGACTCATTGGCAAGAACGAAGAGAGAGATTTCTAACATCTAACTGCACCATATCTGTTTGCCTTTCACTTTCTGGAAAATATGAGGTTTTTGTGTACAGAGGTTCACTAGAGATGATTTGGGTTTTTTAGACACTTACACTACACCTCTATTCTATTCCAAAGTGCTTAGTTGAAAAGGTTCTGATGGATCTTATGGGTCCTTAGCAGCACTGCTGCTTTAAGGGAATTCTTAGCAGCTTGGTTGGCATTTTCGATGCTTCTAACCGTGACGATTTTTTCCTTTGTAATCTAGCGCTATTCCCCAATGAAGTTTGAATCAATAGCTCTGAAAACTGTTGCTTAATACCATTATGTATGTAGAATTGGCCATTACAACCCTTTAGTCAGGAATGCGACCTAGCTTCACACACCACTTATGTTGTGTGTGTTAATTTTATGCATAAGTGGAGGGACCTACAGTTTAAAGTCAACTCTGAGCTGCAGATTTTTGAGAAACTTTTCATAGCAATTTCCATTTATTCTCAGAATTTTTACCAGAAATCTGCTGAGAGGAAGTCGCCGAAGAAATATTTTTTCATATTTTCGTTTTGTTGGCGATGTCTGGCATGGGGTTTGAACCTTGGTCTCACGTCTAATAAGCCAACACATTATCTACTAGACTATAACGACTACGCGCCAAGAATAATACCAATAGGTTCCACAGTTTTTATGCTTTTTGTGAATAAGAATGGAAGATACTTTGTGGTTTAATTTTTCAATCTCCTGAAATCAAATCGGCGACAGAAAGTATTGTTTTTCGTTGGCATTGTTCTATGAAAGTTTAAGTTAGTACTTCCAGGAATTTTGTAGAGTTAACTTACTAGGAAACGACATTTCACTGCCTCTGTAGACCGGCCAATTGCTGTGCCATTGGCAGTGAATCATGAAAAGTTGGAAACGGTCTTTCAATAAAGCAAAAGAATAATAAGGCTAAAGGGGAAATGATTTCTAAGACCCTGATGATGTTAAAAGGATTGCAATGGATTAGAAACATGGTACCAGTTCTAAAGCAAATACCATTTTTTTTAACTACTTTTAGTGGATTTTTTTCAATTGAATTTAAAATTTTAATTTCTTTTCTTTTTTTTCAATTTACAATTCCAGTCTATTGATTTTAATTGTATGCATAATTAATATTATTCTTTGTTTTGTTGTTATTGTTGTTTTTAAAATAAAAACCATTCTAAATTATTCCTGTTAAATTAAATTATAATTATACAGTGTATTTAGACATGATTTGCTGGCATAAAAAAACTAGAAAACGTGTGCTTCAAATTAAGCATTTAAATTCATTTTTTTTTTTGTCAAGATGCACAATGGGTCGTTTATAGTGTGCAATATAAAAGAAAGTATAATGAAACTGCTGTTGAAAAACTAAATATTTTTGTTATGACATTTTAGCGCCTTTAGTTTTATTGATTTTTTAAAACATTTTCGATTTCCTTAGCAATCGTATCGAAGTTTTTAAGTGTGTTTTAAATTACATTTTTTTTTAATTTATTTTTTTCAAATTGTTTTTAAGCCATAAACAATGTTTCAAGCTTAAATATATAAAATAAATATCAATTCAATGTTATTTTATTTAATAACATATTATATTACCCTGGCACGTGATTTTGAAACTAAAAAAATATACAAATTTTTTTTTTTTTTAAAATTGCATTCGCAAAACAACAGCAACAACAATAGCAAAAAAGAAAAAAACATAATAAATCTTCAAATAGTTTTATTTTATAGCTCTTCAAGCCAAAAAAGTAAGCAAAAAAAAATTATTTTTTGTTTTTGACTAAAATTACTACAGGTTTTAAAGGTTTTTGTATAGCTAGAGGGGATCTTTTACGTAATATTTTGGGGAAAAAAAATTAAAAATGTTTTCTAAGAATTGTTGTCACCTTGTTAGCGGTCATTTTGATTTTACCTACAACAAATAGATTTTCGCCTACCTCTTTCCCTTTGTATCTTTTAAAACAAGTTTCTTTGCCATTAATTTTAATAATTATTTATTATTCTAATTACCCTGGTAGTCTAGTGTTTAGTGTTTGGTCATGTTGCCACCAGAGACTATCAGAAAAGTTTCAAATTCTGTATTTAGAATGATTCCAAGAAGACAAGATACACTTCCCCTTTACGGCCATCTGCAGAACAATATTTGAATTAAATTTTCTCAGAAGCGACGATCCATCTATCGATCATATAATCGACTACTAGACCCTGTGCACGCTCCCTTAGAGGCTCGTAATAGCTCACAACATTTACTGCAGAAGTTGTAAAGCTGAGGAAATTAAGGTCATAACATTTTCTCTCTCATGGAAAAGCACTTGAGAACCTGAGAAATAAAATTAACGAACACCCAGTGTTTATAGGCGAAACACGTCTAGCTGGGGTTGATTTAAATAATCTTCCTGCCTTCATAATACGATCAGAATGATCGCCATTTGTATATCAGAACTTGTAAACATATTGAAAAATATAATACAACGGTACAACGGGACTTTAAAGAATCAAAATCAGTAAAGGCTTTAGAGCAACTGTGTAGGTTTTATTACTAAACTATGATTGCATTCTACAGTGAAATATCAATACTTCGAGGAGAATCTAACTAGACTAACTCCTAGTTTTTTTACGACGAATGATTTTAGGATACGTTTTATTTCCAAAAGGGAAAATTTATCCCCCTATAGAAGTCGCCTTAGTCTAGTAGGTAGTTTGTTAGTTTATAAAACAATAGTCTGCAATCCAGCTTAAACTTCTCGAAAACACCAAAGTATGAAACAATATTTCCTTCGCGACTGCCTCTCAGCAGACTTTCGCCAAAAACTAAGAGAATAAAACAAAACTGCCGTGAAAGGTTTCTCAAAAATCTTGTTTGGAATCGATTTTAAAGTATAGGCCGTCCCACTCAGGGATAAAATTAACGCACACAACATAAGTGGTGTGAGAAGCTAGGTTGAAAGCCTGACTAAAATGGTTGCAATCTTGACTAAAAATGTTGCATTGACCAATTAAATATGTAAGTAAGTTGCGCTGCTGAAAACTTGTGAAATATCCATGCTCCTCTACGCTTTTTTGTAACGTGACGTGTGTTTTGCTAATACATACATAATTGGTCATTACAACCCTTCAGTTGGGATTATTGACCTAGTTTCTCACACCACCTATGTTGTGTGTGTTAATTTTATACATAAGTGGCGGGACCTACAGTTTAAAGTCGACTCCGAACGACAGATTTTTTGAGAAACTTTCATGGCAATATTATTTACTCTCAGAGTTTTTGCCAGAAATCTGCTGAGAGGAAATCGCCGAAGAAATACTTTTTGTATTTTGTTTTGATGTCTGGCCTGGGGCTCGAACCCTGGCTTTACGTCTAATAAGCCAACACACTACCTACTAGACTACGGCGACTAGTTTTGCTAATATTAAGGCTATTATTGCAAGAATTATCAGAATATGAACGAAGTGGAAATGGTTGGACTTAGACACTTTCGTGCATGTCTTTTCTACGATCTGGTCTGTCACTGATAAATCTTGTTAGTCTTGTCAGGGGTATAGTTTGGTTGCAATTTTTCTTCTGTCACCTTCACGAGCAGATAACGGAATCTAGGTGTTGAGATATCGTCACTAGCAGCTTACCCATGCGAAGCGTTCGTTTCTTTGCATCTGTCTTGGGTTATAGTTATGGTAAGGGTTTAATTTGGGATAGAACATATGTCTGAGTGCATAAAGTGACCATATTACAACAGTTTGAATGAGTCAGGAAAAATATCTGGCTCACTGAGGCATATCTTGTCATCCTTGTCATTCAGTCCACTGTAAAACTGAAATGAGATAATAATTTGCCAATCTGCCTGGGAAGTTAAAGTAGATACAACCTATTTCAGTTATATTATTATGCAGGCCGAGTTGGTGGCTAATTAATTACGTGGATCGATCATAATCTTGCTTATCTCTGGTTCTGCTGAATTCCAACGAAAACCAGTATCAGACAGATATTACTAAGGAAAATTACTCTGAACTTAAAAGAAAATCCTATGTAGTGGTTATCAAGTGGCTGGATGGCTGCGTATGACCTACAAAATGAGGCAGATGTGATTTAATTCTTTCAGTTTTTTTAATGAAAGGCACACGATTTTTGCTCTCAAAATTTAATTTCCAATGAAAAAAGAAAACAACAACCAAAATTATCAATTTTCGAGAAAAAAAAAAGAAAATATTTTAGAACTCACTATTATTTTGCAATTTTTCAAAACAATGTAGGCTTATGGGAGGTTTGTTTACACCTCCAGTACAAATTTATTTCCATTGAATTAATTTTCATTGGATTTCTTTTTCATTTACTTTAAAAACAATTCGAAAAACCCCCTACTTTTTAACACAATTAACATACTTATTTATACTGTTTGTATTTCCCATTAATTTCTTTTAATTCTAAGTAAATGTGTCGTTTGTCGTCATCACTGTGTTTTATATGCAATTGTTTGTTTGTTTTTTTTTGTTTTTTTAAATCAACGATTAGGGAAATCCCAGTCCCACCCAATACACACTTGAGCAGGTATTTCAACAAATAAAAACACTTTTTTGTTAATTAAATATTAAAAATCAATAAATAGTTCCATGGAAATTATTTTATTTTTTTTTTCTGTTTGGTTTACAAACTTACCCTTCTGCATTAGCATAGGCTGAGGCAAAAATTTGCATGAAGCAAATGCCAAGACAAACGATTAAACGCATGATGCGTTTGTATAATTTTAAATTTAATTCACCGGCTTAATTATCGTAATTAATTGTGTTAATTTATTAGGCACGTTTTAAAACCGGGTTTTTTAATGTTTTTTTTTCGATTTCAACAATTCGTTGTTGATTTTTTCCTAAAACTGAACTGCTCTTATGAACAGTCAAGCAGTGACTGAAGTTGATGTGTTTGAGGAGACGTGGTTTAAGAAACAAAAATTTTTGTTTTGAAATTGAAACTGATCTTTGGCTTAAATTTTATTGTTGTTGTTATCGTTGTTGTTGTTTATATTTCGAAAATGTTTGTAGAGTTTTACTCTCGCTATTTAGCATATATTGTTTGCTTTTGTTGTTGTTCTGGTTTTTTTTTCGAAACAGGTAGAGAAGGAAAAACAAAACAAAATTAAAATAAACACAAGATTTTGAGTGAAATACTCTACAGTTTGTATCAGTTAAAGTGTGTTTACTTGTATCGTTTTTGTTGTTTTCTTGGGAAATCACAAGAAAGAAGAGGAAAAAGAATAAGAGTAAAAAAAAAACACACAGAAATTAATTGTAAACAATAAATATTAACAATTATTTTTGTTGTTGTTGCTGTTGTTGCCGTTGCTTCTTTTGATTCATCATATTTGTCAATATAAAGCTTACAAGCACAAGCACACACAAATACTCATGCTTAACTGTGTGTACTTGTATTTGTTTAGTCTAGCTGTAGTAAACAATAGTGTGGTAGTTGTTGTTGTGCTACTTATAATTTTTTTTTTTGTTATGATTTCATAGACTTTTTTGTTCTGTTTTGTTTTGATTTTGATTTTTTGTTATTATTGCTAGTTTTTTTCTAAGGGGGCTTTTGTCATTGTTGTTTTAACGTTTTTGTTTTTGTTTTTATTTTTAATTTTTTTATTTTTTTATTTGATAGCGAGAGAGATAATAAAACCTCAATCAAGGCTTTTTTGTTATTGGTTTTGTTGTCTATGGCTGTGGTTTTAATACACACAGTGAAATGCAAATTCACTTGATCGTTTCTTAATTAAACCTTAAACGTAAAGGGGGGTTTATTCAGGCGCCTATTTAGTAAATATTTCTTAAAGTTAAACAAATATTAGTTCATTATTTAAAAAATAATTGAAAATTATTTCAAATTTACAGTGCGTAATAAAATTTTTCTTTCAGCGGATTTTTGGCAAAAACTTTGGAAGTAAAATAAATATTGCCATGAAAAAGTTGCTCAAAAATCTGTCATTCGGAGTCGATTTTAAACTGAAAATTAACACAGACAATATAAGTGCTGTGAGAAGCTAGGTTGTAATCCTAACTAAAGGGTTGTAATGACCAATTATGTATGTACGTATGCATGTATGTAACACAAGAAATTGTTTCAAATTTACAGTGCGTAATAAAATTTTTCTGTCGAATTATATTTCGATCTAATCAACGTATATAGATGGTGGCAGAATTATGATTTAAAAATGTTTGAAGCCGTCGTAATCTAGTAGGCTGTGTGTTAGCTTATTAGACGTGAGGCCAAGGTACAAACCTCAAGCCTAACATCTCGAATAAAACAAATAATATTTCTTCGGTAACTTCCTCTCTCTTCTGGCAAAAATTCAATAAAAATGTCATGAAAATGTTTCCCAAAAATCTGTCGACTTTAAACTGTAGATCCCGCCGCTCATGGATAAAAATTAACACACACACAACATGGGTGGAATGAAAAGCTGCGTTGTGATCTCGACTAAGGGGTTGCAATGATCAATTAAGTGAAAAACGTGTACAGCACTTAATGCCGAGTCTCTTGAATCCATCATTTGTTGTACGTCGCCTGTTTCAATTGTCAGCAAAGTAACAACGTATGAGCTTGAAACGAACATTGATTTCGATTCTGTACAGCATTAAAATCGACAAGAAAAGAAAATGAAACAAACTCGCTGATATGTGTCGAAGTACTTAAGTTCACATAAATTCGAAAGAAATATAAGCGAGAGAGAGCAGAAAAAAAACAACCAACGTATTCAACTTACTTGTGGCATCACAACGGGCAGCTATGCGTACTCAAGAGAGCTTTGGTAATCAACTTCGATCTAACCTAACCTAATCCAACCTAACGTATTTAACGGCAGTCAAAAGTTAAAATTTGCCCAACTTCATCCATTTTATTAACGGCAAATCAATAAACTCGATATATAACTTAGTGCGGCTCCTTCGCGACTCGGCCTTTAAGATTCAAATGCTGTAATGGACAGCCATATGTTAGTTTGGTTTCGTCAGTTTCGTAATTTATATGGAAAACATGCAAAACGTTCTGTAAGTTCACAGGTCTGTCGAAAATATCCATTAAATGATGCAAATCCTGACAGATTTCCCCCTAGGTTTTCCAATTGTAATCAATAGTGCAGACAGACAAAGTTCATAACAGCATAGGAAGATTTAAATATGATGTAGAGACCAGTGTGCGTTGTTATAATCGGTGCCATGATAAAGTGTTCTGCAGTGGCATTGAAGGCTGTGTTAAATTCAAACCTTTTGGGTATGATAGTGAGCACCAGAGTCATTGAAATGAAATTCAAAAGAAGAACCGTGGCCTCACGTCTAATAAGCCAACACATTATCTACTAGACTACAGACATTTGGAAATTGTTTTTTAACGAGAACGAATGTAAAAACTTGTGGACTACGTACTAAAAAAGTATCATTCTATGGTAGGTAATCTATTCTGTGGATTCAAGGGTTATTTGAAAGCAGATTAGCTCAGGAAGAGTTTTAACAGCCGTTAGAAAGGTGTTAAGCGGTTGGTTTTGTTCAAAAGGAGACAAATTCTGTGTAATCATGACAACGCCAGGGTACATAAGTCGGTAGAGATTCCCTTAAAGTTCAGGTAGCTTGAAGGCAAGATCCGTGATATTATGCGTGCATAGCTCGAGCGCTAGCATTGTGTTCTTTACTAGTTTTTCAGGAGAATAAAGTATCAACAGAAAGGTGTAAATGTCTACTCTTCTAGTTTGACCACAGGGATATAGGCTTCAATTAAAATCATAAGAACTTTTCTATACAAACCCTTCCAAAGCAATTTGACCGAATTAGTCAAACGAGAATCGAAATGCTTGAAGTACTAATGAATATATTCTTACTTTCTTTAGATAATTTCAGTGTCAAGAAATCAATTCATCCACTTCAATTCAATTCTATTCAATCATTAAAGATGTTAGCCTTGGTACTTTTTGTTTGACGTATTTTAACGGTTCACCTTCATTAGAAATTTGATGGCAAATAAAAACAAAAAAACAAAAAATCATTCTATTGAAGTTATTTCTGTATTTCAAATTAGCACTTTTACTTGATTTTTTTTTATTATAAAAAAAACAATAAAAAATTCTATAAGAGATACGACTTTTGTTTGCAGTTGCAATTAGATTTGCAGGTAGAAACAAAATTAACCCTTTAATGCTCTAGGAAAATGTAATTAATTGATATGAATATATCATAAGTAATCATAGCTTAAGAATAGTAGTTCTGCTATACAAAGGATAGGACTGCGTAGCATAAACAACTGATAATTTGTCATTTGTTCGCCAGTATTGCACAGTTGGAGACCAAGTACTTCATTGCTTCTTGATATTTGTAGGTTGAGTGTGCAGAAGCAGACTTTAGAGGTGCACTAAAACCCTGCTTAGCCAAATGTCGACGGAACGTACGTTCGTTTTTTGCATATGAGGAACAATGTAAATGCTTATCGAAATAACATTACGGTTCGGTAATCGCTTTCATTACTTTTCGAATTCTAAAAACAAAAGTACGTTCCAAGCACGTTTTTGACTAATCGGGGCTTAAGCCTGCCGCGACCTGCGACATAGTATTTCAATCCTTGATCCTTGGGATCAACGATTAAGTTATAGATGGTTTTAGACGGTAGGAATCAAACATACCCACTGACATTTGGGATCCATTAAAGGTTTCCACATTTTTCATAAAAATGGACTCCTCAGCCGCTAGGCAAAATTTGCCCGTATCCTGTAAAGGATACGGGAAGTAGTAAGAGAACAATAAACTTTTCAATAGCTTACAAAGAGACTTTTAAACTTGAATAAAAGTCTAGAAAGTTACTTATCACACAAGAATGTAAAGCGACATTCTGCGATTGGTGTCTACTTTTGGAAGGAACAGGGTACCAAGGCTACAAAATGGGTACCAAGGCTATAGAAAGGGTACCAAGGCTATATAAAGGTTACAAAGCTATAAAAAGTATACCAAAGCTATTGCAAAATGCTTGGAAAAGAGTATTCAACTAAAGATAGAGAACTAAATGATGAAGAAGAAACATTTCTTTCAAAATAAAATGAATTTGCTGTGGTAGTTCAATAAATTTTTAAACCGCTCATGTATACATATGTATATTGTTACGAAAATGAAGAATCTAGATACAGATGTTTTGCTTTTACATCGCTTAACATTAAAAGCTATGAAAACAAAACAATGCGGTAAACAAAGCTGTTTTCAAATTATCGTGCTGCTTAATATAACAACAAACACCAGCATAAAAAAATGGTAAACAAGTAAACAAAAATACACAAACAACACTACAATAATAAACGTAAAGAACGATTGTTTACATTTATAGAGATTTCGAGAAGGCAAAGTCATGAACTTTGGCCTTCCAGAACATTCATCAGACTGTTTACCCTGCCATATAGAAGGCAAGGCAAAGCAGGCAAGTGAGTCAGTGAAGTTCAGTCAGTCAGTCTTGTGTGAAGACGCGCTGCGTTTGAAGAGAGTACTCTTGGTTTGAAGATCTCCGTTACAAAGATCTGTCGTATAATTGCTTAGTGATTGTTATTGTTTATGCAAAGGGTGTAAACAGAGGAATAACAAAGAAAAGCAATTGTTGTTGTTTACGTCAAGTTGTGAACAGTGGCACACAAAATTTTGCGAATAATAAAGAATTTTAATTAAAACTAAACAAAAATTTATTTTTATATTATTTGCAATCTACAAGCTCATATTTTAAACGTTTTTAAAAGGTAAAAACGTAACAATATTAAGCGTCGTCAGTAGATTCTCGAACACTCATCTTGATTGGGTTGTAGTATCAATCAAATCGCAAGAGGAAACCTGGTTGTTTCGCCTTTTGAAAATTAGTTCTGCTACTCATGGGACTCATTGAAATGAGTTTCATTTGAACCCATTCTACCCTCTAGGTAGAAGGTAGGCCATTCTAAAGAAGCTAATAAAACAATTGTGGGTTTTCTTAATTTTTTTTATTTTTTTGGTATTCCTAAAATTTTTTAAATAAGTTCCGGTAACGTTTCACTTAACGTCATAATTAGTTGCAACAATTTAATTTTAATTTCATGTCGGTATTTCAAATTTAAAATTTGAAGATGATTCAGTCGAATTATGACAATAACGACATTCAAAACATGTATGCCAAAGCACGTTCCATTAAATTGAAGGGACTTTTTGTTGTTGTTTTGTTTTGTTCACGTCGAAACCACATACTAAAAATGTTCTCACCTGTCATAACAATTATGGGGGGTGCTTTATTTTGTACACAGAAAATTAAAAAAACCGGCAACAATTTTACAGGTTTTTTGTTCAGATGTCGGGTTTTTAGTTTTTTTTTTATTTATTTTTTTTTGTTTCTCCAAAAGCAATTATTCAGAAAATTATTACAAAAACAACTAAAAGCGAAACAAATATTGTAGATGAGTATTAAAAACACAATCTAAAATTGATCTAATGAATATCCCTATAAATATGAAAATAATTGCTACGAGGGCGACGATAAAATTTGAAGAACTAACAAATAAAATACACAGTAAAACTGGGAACAAATTTCTTTCCTTTAATATCGTCTGAGCCTTCTTTTTAGCCTTAAGTAGTAGTTTCAATACCCTGTTAATATTGAGATTTGTTTGGCTTCTTAAAATACTGTTATGAAAATGAAAAAAAATCTAGATACTGGTGTTTTGCTTTTACATCGCTTAACATTAAAATTATAAACAAAAACTAAAAAAATAAAACAATGAACTTGTTTACAAATTATCGCACCAGCAAACACCATCATAAAAAATGGTAAACAAGTAAACAAAAATACAACGACAAACACTACAAGGATAAATGTAAACAAAATACACAAACTACAATAATGAGTGAAAACATCGATGTTTACATTTATAGAGTTTTCGAGCTAGCGAAGCCACGAACATTCGCCTTCAAGAACATTCATCAGACTGTTTACCCTGCCATATAGGTTAGGTCGGAGTGGTAGCTCTGATGTCACAAAGCTCACTTGAGCACGCATAGCGGCCCGTTGTGATGCCACGTACCCTGCCATATAAAAGGCAAGCATTTTATCCATAGTGTACAGTTTCTTTTGACCGGTGAAATATTAGCCATTATTTTCATCGTCTGTGTTAGAGTCGCTCAGTTAAGAGAGAGAGGGATAAAAGTTAAGCACAGGTAGTTATGACACATACATATATACATAATTGGTCATTACAACCCTTCAGTCAGGATTAAAACCTAGTTTCTCACACCACTTATGTTGTGTTTGTTAATTTTATACATGAGGGGTGGGGCCTACAGTTTAAAGTCGGCTCCGAACGACAAAGTTTTGAGAAACTTTTCGTGGAAATTTTATTTACTCTCAGAGTTTTTGCCAATAATCTGCTGGGGGGTGGGAATATTATTTCATATTTTGTTTCGTTTTGATTTCTGACCTCGGGTTTGAACCGTGGCCTCACGACTAATAAACCAACACAACAGTAGGGATGTGTTAAAGCAGGCGAAAATCCATTAATCGGGTTGTTAATGGCCAATTATGTAAGTAAGTAAGTCTTTGTGATTAGGAACTCTATGAAATTTAGACAAAACTGTTGCAAGATTGGATCGAAAGATTCCAATACTTTACAGCTTTTCCACAAACAACTGCCACCATTTACCGCACAGGTCAGATAATTTTGAAACAACCCTCGTAAATACTGCAAAATAACAAAAAAAAAAAAATCTGCAAATAAAATCTGTTTGAATAACCAAATTGTCATGTTCCATGAATTATAAATTTTATTGAATGAAAAAAAAAAATCAAATAAAATGAATTAAAACTATAATGAAAATTATCTTTAGCATGTATTAAAATTTATATTTAATTTAAAATAAAATAAAAAAAAAAATAAACAGCAAAAATATCTCATTTAAATGATGACGTCTGTTTGGCAATTAAATTTGCATTAATGAATGGGACGGTCTTTCAACAACATTTTTGCAGGCACTAGAATTAAATAAAACTGATTTCTTTTTTTTTTGTGAAATTTGTTGTCTATTTTAATAAATGAAACTAATTATTTATGAACGATATTATTATATCAAAAATGCAAATAAAATAAAAATTTAAATAAAAAAAAAAAAAAAAAAATTGTAAATAAATCGAGAATTTGCAAAATTAAGTGATTAATGGCGTGTTTTTTGCCATTTAAATGAGGTTTTTCAAATACACGTACGTTTTAAAACATTTTCTTTCCCAAAAAATTATATAAAATATTAAAAGAAATCCTAATGCGATTAGTCATTACCACCTCATTTTGTGTCAGTCATAGAAAAGACCTTCTATTGACATCACTGCATTAGTACTACGACTAGTAATACTGAATACTACTCATATGCCGTTTCTATCAAAAATGGGAAAAGATGCGACATAATAAAACCTAATTTAAGCAATGCAAATACATAGGTTGTGTTAAGAGATCACGTGCTCTGGAACCCGAAGGGTTACTTACTCGGAGCTACATTTATTGCCACTAATGACCACGTGTTGCTATATCGGATGGAATCGACATTATTTGATCAGAATGGTTGTTACATAGTAAAGCCCTTGACATCTGCCTAATATGCACTAAAACGTTCATTTATATACTTACGTACACAGTAAAAAGTTTTTGGGTAATTTTTACACCAGGCTGGTGTTTATATATGTATAACAAACCCAAAAATGAATTAAATTTACACCAGTATAGCATGAATTTAAAGAGACTAAATGAGAGATATAGAGAGAGAATTGATTTGTACTCATTTTTTCAGAGCATTAAAATAACACTAAAATGGATTACGTTTCATTATTCCTTCGGTATTCAAATTAAACTACCGTAATATATAAATAATATGTTAAGAGAATTGATGCTACACCATATCGTATAATTTGTATACCCTTTAAAGTGTTATTTTGTATATAAATAAGAATTGTATTCATACCATCCGTATTGAATAGTATTCTTCAGTAGGTGTAAATTTTGATACCCCACTGAATAAATTGTATGCATGACTGGTGTTGCTTATAACCTACACAGAATTAATATAATACAATGTTTGTACAATTTCACACCTTAAAATAAAACAAATTTTATTGCATTTTGTTATTTTTATTTTTTAATTAATCTTAAATTAGATAATACAATTCTACTTACTGTTCTAGAATATCGGGTGTTAATACAATGCCACCACAATTGCTGTTTTCCACTTTAAATGCCGGGAACAATTGTATAATGGCTTCAGCTAATGCAATCTTGTCCTCGCTTTTTGGATAATTGCCACTTTGTTGACGCAAAAAGTTAATATCTTCACGTACCAAAATCGTCGGGAAGAGTCACTCAGGGTTTTTTTTTAAGCTGAATATTCATTTAATATTGCAGAATAATCACCATTTTTTCCAATTCCTGCAATAAAAACGCTATATTAAAATTTAAGTGAATCAACAAAATTTTACTTTACCTTTTTAATGTTTATACGTTTGGTTGTTGTTCCGTCTAAGCAAAACTCGACAAAAAAACTGCTGCTGCATCTATATTGCAAAATTATTCCTGGGAGCTCTTCAAAATCAATTTCGGCACCGTCGCGATCTTTAAATTGCAGCTCTTTTCCTTCTATGTACTTCTAAATTCAACTTGTTTATTACTAAAAATGTAAAAAAATATCTGAGATTCACATTGACAATTTGGTGCATAGCGTTACCATAAGAATGTCTCTAATATCTTGGTAGACTCAAGATCGATTTTGTTGCTTTTAGGCCATATCAAAAAATTAAACTTGTAATCAATACTTATCTGAAATTATTATTCCATTTGGAGTGAGTTCCTCACTTACTGGATCACAAATTTTTACAATAAAAAATTTTCCACCACTTTTAATTTTTACATACATACTGAAACTCAAATTGTCTTTGAATGAATTAGCTTTTCCACATTTTTAAACCACATGGTATAAAAAGCATTAATTTAATACCATTAACGGTATTAATTGTTGAAACAGAGAGGGTTTTAATTCTTTTTAGGTGTTATTTGTAAACTTAAAACAATAATATTATTAAAAGAGAGAATTTTTATTCTTTTTTGGCATTATAGTAAAACTTAAAGTAATAAAATAAAGAGAGAAATATTTTTAATGTCTGTTTCGGTATTAAATATATTCGACAAGGAATATATTTTTTTCAATTAAAAAACAAAATTCAACTTTTGGTACTATTTTTATTCCAAGTAATTATTAAAAAAGTCGCACAATTCTTTTTAGGTTTCACATATAAACTATTTTGAAATTAATTTTGAATTTAATTCCAAAATATTATATAATGAAAACCGCTGAGTTTTAAAATGAATCCCAGACTTTTTACTGTGTACCTACATAATTGGTCATTACAACCCTTCAGTCAGGATTACGACCTTGATTCTCATGCCACTTATGTTGTATGCGTTAATTTTATCCTTAAGAGGCGGTACCTACTGTTTAAAGTCTATTCCGAACGACAGAAACTTTTCATTGCAATTTCTATTTACTGTCACAGTTTTTGATAGAAATCTGCTAAAAGGAAGCGTCGAAGAAATATATTTTCATGTTTCGTTTTCATGTTTCATCTGGGGTTTGAACAGATAGCTCTTATCTAATAATCCAACACTCTACCTACTAGACTACAGCTTCTTCAATTCCAACTTCCAACGCAAACAAGATTATTCGCTACGCCAACATCCGCTAGTCCCCGCATCAAATACCCGTTTTGTGGAAACATACTCTTCCATCCGAAAGAGATGACCGAGTCAGCGCAACCGCAGTATGCTAATGCGCTGTACAATGTTTATGTTATTAGGAGCTCATACAGTTTATTATTGGATCGAACGCGGAAATCATTGCCAATTTGCACTAGACTGAAGATCTTACACACAACTTTTCTCTCTAATACAGAATAGGTGCTTAATAGCGACCATACTTCTACGTCATAAAGAAGCGAGGGGAAGGCGAGCTACTTGTAGAGTATAAGTTTCGTTGTACGAGAGAAAAGTCTTTGCTACTCAATTGCCTATTCAGATCATAATAATAGCATCTGACGGAGCTGCAGTTGTGACTCAACGTCATTCTGCATAGTCTTATTAGCTTCGCAGGAATACCGAGCTCACGATTCCTTACAAGGCTATCGAAAGCTGCTTTATAGTCGATAAAAATACCGTGTGTGTTGACTTGTCCTTCATGCATCTTCTCCAGGCTTTGACGTAAACTGAAGATCTAGTCTATGATGCATTTGCCAAGTCTGAAGTCGTACCAATAACGTCCAATCTATGTTTGCAGAGTGGCTTCAGCTTGTATATGATAGGGAGAAGACTTTTACCCTTGCAGTTGGAGTATATCGTTGACATGCAGCCTCCTAGAGGCCCCTCTTGGATGGCTTATTAGCAGATGTTTAGCTAGATATTAACTAATGCGTGCAGTAGAGTCCAGTACATTGTTTATAAATTTGGGTTGGTCGATGACGCGCATTTCTGGTTGAATAACCAAAAATTTTTGATTTTGGAACAACGCAAATTCATATGAGAGAACAAAAAGTGTCCATTGCATTCCGAAAAAGTCACTGTTTGATGTGGATTTTAGGCTGGCAAAGATATCGGTTCATATTTCTTTGAGAACGACGTTGGCCATGCCATCACTGTCAACGACAAGCTGAATAGGACGATGATTACCAACTTCTTATTGCCTGATTTGGATGATCTGAGCACATGACTCAATTCAAATTGGAAATTCTGCACGAACGATTTAAGCGTATGGTCATCTCCCTTGAAGGTGATGTGATCTGGCCACCAAGATCATGTGTTTTGACATTAAACGTTAGACTTTTTCTTGTGGGGTTTTCTTAAGTCCACGGATGTATGCGAATTAATCACAAGCCAGAACGATCCTCAAAGCCAACATAACCGATGTTATCGACCAAATGCAGCCTGCTTTGTGCATCACAGCTGAACATTTTGAATGCGTTCCTCTCAGTGAAGCTGTGGCTTCTCTTTACATGCCCACTTCTTTCTACGCTGCGTCAAGGGAACTTAAAAAAAAAGTATCCTTCAGAAAAAAATCCCAGTAACTGTTGGTTTTTTTTCTACAACAGAATTCATTATTTCTGAAAAGAAGAAAGCTTCCTGCGAATGCTAGCTTAAATTGTACTTGAGGTAAATAATAATTGTTCTGCCATAACTTTTTTAAAATTTTATTCTATTAACGTTTTTAAAAATTCCTTCAAAGAATACAAAATAAAATCCTTTTGTTTCCTTTTAAATCCCTTTACGTTACACAAAAAACAATATTCAACAGACCCGTTTTTGCACATTATGATGTACGAGAATGTCAGGAAGTATTTATTTTATTTATAAACCCCTTTCGTTCGTTTCTCTTTTTGCTTCAGTTTTTTTTTTGCCCAAAATCCTTTCAAATGTTACAAAATGTCATCATATTGTCACAACATAAGGAATCATTTAGATGAACATATTTATGGTCTAAGTGTTGACATTAAATACACACATACATACACACACACACACACCGAGAGATAGAGAGAGTGAGAGAGACATGGAGACATACAACAAGTTTCAGAGCCACAGCCAGACAGTTTTCTAAAGACAAATAAAATGGAATGAAAAATAAACTTTTGGGAAATGAATGAATGAATGAGTGAATGAATGACAAAAATGGCAGAGAGACAGACAGACAGACAAACAGCCACTGATACATTTGCTAATACAACAACAGCAATACTCAGAGAGAGAGAGCAGACATTGAAACAAAGAAAACAAAGAAAAAAAATCATTTCAAATATATGACAAGCAAGAAACACACACAGAGGAGGAGAGAGAGAGAGAGAGAAAGGGAGGGAGAGAAAGGGAGATAGAAAGACAAACAAGTACCATTTCCCATAAGCCACTTAAAAGACAAATTTAAACACAAACAGATAACAAATCCCTTAAAAAAACAACAACAATAACAATAAAATTATGTGAAAAAGAAGGGAACGAAAGGATCATAAATACACAACTTCCTTAACTTAAAACACATACACTACTGCATTACCACACAAATGCTTAGCTTAAACCCAAGCAAAGGAAGTAATATTTTTAACAGTTATAACGACCATAGAATAAGAGAGAAAGAGATAGTGAGAGAGAGAGAAAAAGACACAGAGGCTGTGGAGTAGTAACTGTGTTACTCATAAATTTTATTTAAATATTTAAAATACGTTGTCTTGTAACGCATTTATTTTATTGTATTTTAAATCTTTTCTTCCTTTGTCCCTTCGTTTATCTCTCTCTCTCTCTCTCTCTGTCTCTCTTTGGTTTATGTTTACAAGTGTTAATATTGTGATTTATTTACGGATTTATTTTTGATGTTTGCCACTCCATAACAATGTTAATAAACTTGAATGTTTAATAATTTATAGTGGAGGGATGAACATTTGTTTTCGTTTTTTTAGGCAGGAAATAAAGAACCAGCAACAATATGACATTGGATTTCCTGTTTGGTTATTACCCATGGATTTCGTATCTGACATAATGGGGCGTATGATTGTTATTAATTTGTCATTTCAAATGAATTTATAGTGTGTGTGAGTATCAAAACGATGATACTTTCTATAATTTAAATGGGATTTTAGCAGAAATAAAATGAAATTAGGAAATTTATGTAAACAGGACGTTTTATTGTTATTACTCCTGTAGAATATTCTAGTAGGTGGCGTGTTGGCTTCATAGACGTGAGGCCATGGTGCAAACCCCAGTCCAGACATCTCCAACAAAACAAAATATGAAAAAAATATTTCTTCGGCGACATCCTGACAAGGTTTCTCAAAAATGTATCGTTCGGAATCGACTTCAAACTGTAGGTTCCGCCGCTCATGTATAAAATTAAAGCACACATTATATGTACGTGGTGTGAGAAGCTAGGTTGTAGTCCTGACTAAAGGGTTATAATGTCCAATTATGTATGCATGCGCCTTAGTCTAGTAGGTGGTATTTTAGCTTATTAAACGAAAACCCATGGTGCAAAATCCAGCTTAGATATCTCGGAATATGAAAATAAATAATTTATTTCTTCGTCTTCCTTTCAGCAGTCTTCTGTTAAAATCTCTAAGAAATAAAATAAATTTGTCATGAAAAGTTTTCCAAATCAGTCATACGGAATCGACTTTAAACTGTAGGTTCCGCCACTCATGTATAAATATTAACATACACAACATCAGTGGTGCGAGAGGCTAGGTTGTAGCCTTGACTAAAGGCTTCTAATAAGTAAGTGTGGCTAGTCGAACTTTTAAAAGCCAGGATATTATTAGGGCTTAATCGGGTGTTTATATTACGGTAGTAATCTCAGAATTAGTCGATATGATGTAGGTTTGTTGATAGGTAGCTAGAGATGGCTGTCTACCTAAAAAGAAGTTGGATAGACCCACATAGGTCACATGAGGGCTATTGTGATACTTCAGTTTTCTATTTTCCTCTTTTCGCGAAAACATTCGAAACTTCTGAAGAAGCCAGTTCGTGATAGTACGCTTAGAACGCTTATGTGGCAGATACCAAATTGCTTTCCTTTCTCCAGTATTTGTGCTGTGAATGTACCGTTGACATAGCGGTGCTAAGTGGCCTATTCGCATACACCTGAGATTTAAGAAAATCCCACAAAAAATTCCAACGGCGTCAAAACGCATGATCTCGGTTGTTAGGTTGCATTACCTTCACTTGAGATAACAACGTTCCCAAATCGCTCGTGCAGGGTATCCAATGTGGCATGAGCTGTGTTTCGTGTAGCATTGTCCTATTGAAACCACAAGTCCTTGGTGATCCAAGATCATCCAATTCAGGCCAAAAGAAGTTGATAATCATCGACTAAAAGGCTTGCCGTTGACGGTGCTTTCAAAAAAAAAAAAAATGATCCATTAATACCGTCAGTCCAAAATTCACACCGTGACTTTTTCGGTATGCAGTGTACGCTCTTGGATCTTAGATGGGGGGTTGATACTGTCTCAAAATGGACAATTTTGTTTGTTTACGTATCTATTCATCTAGAAATGTGTCTTATCTCTGAAAATATTCTTTCGATTAAGACTAGGGGCAGAATTCAACGGCTTCAGAGCCCATTCTGCAAACACACGTCTTGATCTATGGTCGTTTACTTTTAGGTCCTGGTATAGTTCTTTGGTACTGGTACAGTCCTGTGGTTATGGTACTGTCCTGTGGTCCTGGTATAGTTGAATTTTGTTTGGCTGCAAGCTCAAGTTACGATTAAAAATTTTCCAGGTTGTGGCTTGCGAAAGGCCGAATTTTTGTGAGCGACTTAAAACTGATTGCCTCGCATTGTCACAGAGAGCGTCGTTGTTCTAAACAGATCTTACGTTTTATTGACGAACTACTGCTCAATCAATCGTTTACTGAACCAGTGGAGACGAATTTATTCTCCACATTGCAAGTATTATCGGCAGGACAATTATTTATATTGTAGAATGGGTGAGGTGTGCATTATGTGCCCGAATATAACACCCATTTTTCTAAAATAATTTTATTATTTGCACGTGTTGTTGAATGCTGTATCTGTCCCCAGTGATTTGCCATAGCGGACTGCATAAGTGACAGCTAATATGACAGTTGTAACGGCAACAAAATGGACGTTCTTAACTGTCAAACTGAGGACAAACTGGAATTCGTTTTTGAATCCTTCAGTCATTACGACTGTGGGCCCATATTTTCTGCTATTTTCTTAGCTGTTTTCTTAGAGATCGTTAGGCTTTTGGAGTCATATTTCCCCCAACTGCTTAGAGCTGATGGAAAGGACATTAGAGATCGTTAGACACTAGGAATCGTATTTTCTCCAACTACTTAGAGCTGATGGATAGGTAAGTTGAGGTATCTGAGCTAATACTTTGTTGAGAATACTAATGTACTTGAAAGCACTCATGCAACACTTCAGCAGAAGCAAAGAGAGTTGATTAACAGCTGTGGGCCCATATTCTCCGCTATTTTCCTAGAGATCGTTAGGCACTAGGAATCGTATTTCCGCCAAAGGTTTAGAGCTGATGGAAAGGTTATTAGAGATCGTTAGGTACTAGGAATCCAACTGCTTAGAGCTGATGGAAAGGTAAGTTGGGCAAATACTTGTTTGATAATCCTAATGTAATTGCAAGCATTCATGCAACATTTCAACAGAAGGAAGCAGAGTTGCTTAAAAGCTGTGTGCCCATATTCTCCGCTTTTTTTTTTTGAGATCGTTAGGCACTGGAATCGTATTTCTGCCAACTGCTGATGCAAAGATAAGTTGAGGTATCTGAATAAATACTCCGTTGAGAAACCTAATGCAGTTGCCAGCATTCTTTCGGCAGAAGCAAGCAGACTGGCTTAAGTGCTGTGTGCCCACATTCTCTGCTATTTCCTTAGAGATCGTTAGGCACAATTAATCGTATTTCCGCCAACTGTTTAAAGCTGATGGGAAGGTAAGTTGAGGTTGAGGTATCTGAGCAAATACTTGTTTGAGAATCCTAATGCAGTTGAAACCGTTCTTTCTGCAGAAAAAAGTTAGCCTCCCTCTATAATTCTATGCTCCGATTACATTGAATATGTGTCAGCCACATTTCTGATTGTGTAGAGTGTGATTATGTTATACAGTTGCGGTATTAGAGATGGAAACTTTAAAATGCATCCACCTATGGCTGTCTCCCCGTTTCATATACATAACGCAGAATTTCTTCTACCAAAAATTTGAAAGTCTTATCTCGTTAGCAATTTATTTCAAATTAATTTCTCTGCTATTTTATGACTGTTGCTTGAAACTCTTAAAATTCTGGCTGCTGTATGAGAGACAAACAGCCTTGTAAGGAAATATTTTCGCTTCTTATCTAAATTTAACATATTTTTTCTTGAATTCAAATTCATGCTCCTCCGTTTTATAATATTTGTGTGGGTAAAATATTTAATTTCCCTGAAAAAAGAAAATAAAGAGAAAAAGAGAGGAAAAGGGAATAAAGTATTGATAAATTTCCGTTCCAATAATAGTAAATTTTTAACAAACATTTACTTATTGGCAATGTTTCTTCCTCTTTAAACCTCTCATCCATGTGTTGCTATCACATATTGCTTGTCTTAAACGAAATCTCAGTTCAGAATGTTCTGACTTGACTCGTGAGTAATAAAATTAAAATGCGGCAAAAGAAAGTTGCTGCCACAACGATTCGCTGCCTTTTTTCTACTTTTTGCTTTGTTTTTTTGTTTTTCTAAAGCTATGGGGAATAAGGGAGGGAGCAACAAACAAACAAACAAACAAACAAATAAAAAATGATAACAAGAACAACGAAAACAAATTGTAAGGAAAACAAAAACAAACAAAAAACAAGTAGAAGCTAAAGCATAATTTTTAAGTTTACCACATGCACACACACACACACACACAAACAAACTCTAACTCAGCTGTTGTTACGGCAACAGCAGCATCACTTAGAAAATATGCATGTACTCGTACTTATATTCATACTCATACATTAGCATTTGAATCGAATGAAAAAACCACCATTTTTATGCATGTCTTCTATTATATTTTACACTCATACACGTACGTCTGTGTGTCTGTGCCAGTTGGTCTTTGTATTTGTTTGTATGTTTACCGCTATAATTCATAAAATTATCTGTAGATTTCGTTCTCGTTTCGTGTTTTTTTTTCGTGTTATTTTTGAAGCATAAAAGCGAAAATGCCAACAAATTGCCATGTCGCTCCTTGGCTTACGATTGTAACACGAAAGGGAAGCTTGTAAGACAGCCATGACTGTGGTTTATAAATGTTTCTGTTGCTGTTTAAGTGGCAACAGTTGAACCTTGTTATGATGACCTTGTTATGATGGAAAATATGCAAGTAATGCAATATGTACGTCAGGAATAGGGAATTCTAGATAGTTAAGAGGTTTCCGAAAAGCCTTTGTAAATCTTCAAAATGTTGGTTAGATTAGGTTGTGGTAGTCTAGTCTAGCCGTAGTCTAGTAGATAGTGTGTTGGCTTATTAGACGTGAGGCCACGGTTCAAATCCCCGAAATATGAAAAAATACTTCAGACAGATTAGTCGTCTACGATTATGGAGAGCTTAACAATCGTAGAAAGCCGCCATAGTCTAGTACGTAGTGTAGGTAGTGCGTTGGCTTATTAGGCGAGAGGCCTCGGTTCAAACCCCAGGCCACGCATTTCCAACAGAACGAGTTTTCAGCAGATTTCTGACAAAAATTTTGAGAGTAAAATTAAATTGCCACGAAATGTTTCTCAAAAAATCTGTCGTTCGAAGTAGACTTAAAACTGTAGGTCCCGCCATTCATGTATTTATACAAATTAACACACTCAACATAACTGGGTATGAGAAGCTAGGTCGTAATACTGGCTGAAGGGTTGTAATGCCCAATTATGTATGTATGTATGTATGGCTTATTAAAGGTTCTGACAACTGCAATGTATTTTAAGCGGAGGTCATGACTCTATTGAAGATGTACAATGTTTGGTGGATAATGTGCCTGATAAGCTCAGAGGGCCAAGCTGCAATCAAGTCCCTTGCGAACGACACCAAATCGTCTGCCCTGGTCAAGGAATGCTGGGCATTTTTATGGACTCTCAACTCCTTTAACTCTTACAAGTTTTCCAAGACCAAATTACTGATTATCTGGTAGGGACGTCTATAATGTTTTCAACACCTAACATGTCACCGAGCATAGCTGTTTCAATTGCTTCAATTAAACAGGACTTTCACCGGTCGTTCTACAAAAAAAACTCTGTGCGGGGTGAGATATTAAACATTGGAGTGTATAAACTAAATACCTCACCTAACTTCGTTAACAAATTCGATGTGAAAATCTTTTTATCCGTTGAATACAATCTGGAAAATTTCATCAATGTTTTCGATAACATGGTTTTATCACAGGGCACTGCGAGTTTAGGTCGCTGACGGGGATCTGGAACAGATCCCAACCGGACTATTGCAGGGTATGTTGCGATGAGGAGGAGTTAGAGACTATCGAACACCTCCTCTGTAACTGCCCAGCCCTTGGTAGGTTGAGGACCCTTGGTAGGGCCTTCTTTGAGAGCTTAAATTCTGTGTCGAGAGCCGACATCAAGGCTCTCCACAGATTCATTAGCAGCTTGGGCTGGTTGAGAAGTGCTAGGGCTTCATAAGTGTAGTCGCGCTCTCCCCCTTTTTTTTTTGTTTGTGTCTGTTTCTTTCTGTGTGATTCCTCCGCTTCCCATTCCCCCCCTTACCTACATGCCCTCCTTTCATCCTATTCCCTCTGTTTCCTTCCCTCTCTAAGGACGTTGTGCAATGGGTCAATTTCGACCTCCGGGTACTGTACTTGTCTTAACTGACAAGTACACGTCCTCTAACCTAACCTAACCTAACCTTTCGATAACATGGTATACACGGATGTCTCGAAGATAAAATCTGGTATGTTTCATTAACAGAGGCCAACTGAAGCCATTACTGTTGACTTTTTAAACGTTCAAGACTTATTTTTGGGTCATTTGGCATGTCTGCTTATTTCTAGGTTAAGTTGAAGCGAATGCACATTAAGAACCAGGTGGCTCTTGTTGCCTTTCGATCGCACATTATCAGTGCGCCAGTAAGAGAGTGCAAGAGCAACATCTTTTCTTAGTAGACTTTGTTAGGCACCTCAGGCCATTGAGACTTCTATGGAAATGAAAGACACCCTAAACTGGCCAGTGCAGTGTTTGCTCTACCTCGATTATAAGAAATGTTCTCGACAATTGCCCCAAAAAGGAAATATTTTAGATAAAGGGTTCTGGGATTCAAAAATTCTTGAGACTAACATGGCCGAATATGATAACAGGGGCCCTATTTTACTCAAGGGTCTCTACTCATGTTGGAGCAACTGTAAAGAATGTTGTTGGTTGTACTTATCGGGCTCTGAATGACTGGAGATCAATACCCTAGGATTTTGTTATAGTTTAACGCTATTGAAAAGGGAAAGACAGTTGATTACTTCCTATCCTAGTCCTAGTCCTTAAAAATCCACTGTCGTCGTTAATAATATGCGAAAGAGATCAGTACGAAGCACTAAAGCTTCGTAGATGTAATGTTTCGTAGATAAATGCTAGTGTTACAGCTAGAGCGGTCTCAATACCGTTCACAAAACCAATTAAATCCTCATTTTTAAGCCCCGATGAGCCAAATGTTCACGGAACGAAACGGAACATATGTTCGTACTTAGAATATGAAAAGCAATGATAGTGATCAACGAACCGTAATGTAATTTCGAAAAACATTTACATTGTTCTTTATATGCTAAAAGGGAATGTACTTTGCGGTATGTTCCATGGACGTTTGGCTAACCGGGGATTTACTATCTTACCGTCTTACAGTTTACTAGGTGGCTTAGTTATCTGAAGACAAGGACAGTGGCTTAAAATATGATCAAATATTCACAAAACCCACAACATTCTCCTTATCAATCTTGTATCTAAAGGAGCCACCTATTAATTTTGTGTTTATATTACCTTGAACTCACTGTTTCATTAAAACTCTGTATTTTAGAAACTTATTTTTAAGAAATTCATAATTTTTGTTTCTACGAAATGTTTGCCTTTTTCAAAAATATTTTCACTTTTCCTTAGAAAAACTACATTATTATTCTATTAAACAAATGAAAATTGCTTTTTCTCTGCGAATCTGCGAAAGCAAACAAGGAAATTGTTTTTCTATCAAAGGGAAAATGAATATATTGTTTTGCAAACTTTGATTATTCACGTGTAATAATTAAATAATTTTACATATTTTTGTATGTTTTTTTTAAGAAATTAAAAATCTGGGAAATTTTTAGAATATATTCTCAAACGTTTTATATTTTTTTTTTTTGTGGAAGTCAAGCTAATGTTTATTGTAGAAAAATAACATAAAAAATTAGAAAGTAATTGCTTTCATGAATTCCAATAACAAAACTACAAAGAACAACCACTCAAGAGAAATAACAAATCAACAATGAGTTCTAGAAGTTGCCTTGGTTGGCAGGGAGGCAGCTAAAACCTTCCAAGAACCCATACAAAATAAATTTAAGGATAATCCTTCTTCCAATCTTTGTAATTAACCATCGACAGTGAAACAAAATCGCCTTTTTAATCTAGTCACAGAGTAGCGTTTGCCTGGAAGTGTGATTTAACATCTAAGATTACTCATTGAATTAAATCAGCAACAATGGGAAATCTTTCAACAGGACAAGGATGTTCAATTTGTTACAGCGAATAAAATTATTTCTATGCATTATTATTACTTGTACATTGCACACATACATACATAAATAATTGGTCATTACAACCCTTCAGTCAGGATTAAGACCTAGTTTCTCACAACACTTATGTTGTGTGTGTGTGTTAATTTTGTACAAGAGTGGCAGAACCTACAGTTTAAAGTCGATTTCGAACGACAGACTTTTGAGAAACTTTTCCATGGCAATTCTGTTTACTCTCAAAGTTTTTGCTAGAAATCTGCTGAGAGAAAGTCGCCGAAGAAATATTTTTTCATATTTTCATTTTGATGTCTGTATTGAGGTTTGAACCGTGGCCTAATGTCTATTAAGCCAACACGCTACCTACTAGACAACGGCGGCTTCTACATAAGTCTCGATAGATTTGCCTCCAATTACCCTAACTACAGTCTTCATAGCTTTGATATTCTAATTCGAAGCAACGGGCTTAAATCGAACAGAGTCTTCAGCGCTCACAACTAACCTGACTGTCATGCTATACATCCAGTTTATAATTCTACGGTTGCATCTCCAAGATTTTCCTGCCGGTATTCTGCATATCATCCTTGAAATGCTCTCTCTGTGAGCCTTCCATGTCAGTTTACTATTCAATAATTACACATATTTTGCCTTCATTTTCGGGGTAGTATCATCCAGAAGTTTTCTTCTACTCGTAAATGCTACCACTGTGGTCGTGCCCGGGTTTATCTTAAACCCGACTAACATACAGCCACCAACTTCCGAATTTCAAGACCTCTGTGAATGATTTCACAAATGTTCACTCCAAATTTGCCTTCAGCCATCAGAATTATTTTAATAAGGAGTTCATCCATAGCCAAGCACCACCATTAGTGATTAAAGAACTTTACCTCGTGGCAATGTCTGGCTAAGGCAACTTTTATCATTTCATTCCCAGTGTTTGTTTACTCACATCGCGTGTATACGACCTCTATCATCCACTATCATCCGTCTGGATTTGAATCTACCTACGTACACATATTAAAAATGTGTTTTTTAATGTGGAATGTCTTATTTATTGAGACATTTCAATTGCCCAAATACATGACAAAGGTGTTGGTGACACTCAAGCCTAAGTACACTTAAAATTAGGCTCCCCCCTAGGCGTATGATTAATATTAATTCATTAAATATTTGTGAATAACATTGTCTCCTCAACCAAAAATCTTAGAATTCCGTGAAATAGCACTTATTTTCTAGCATCTTAACTCCTTAACTCCTTCCTGTCCTCGTCTTCTTCCACTTCTTCTTTGTTTTTTAAAATTTTATTTTCATTTTGAAAATGTTTTGTGTTTCGTTTACTTTTTTTGCTCGTGAAAGTTTTACAACTTTTCTCAAGTCAAGTCAAGACTCTCGTTTTTCCATTTTTTCTCAGGTTTTTGTGGAAATTTGTAACTTTTTATTAAAATTATACTGAAATTTGTTTTTGTTGTTGTTGTTGTTTAAGTTGTCTCAAGTTTATTGTTTATTTACCGCGACTTTCTTTCAAACTGACTACAGGGAATTCCTAACTGACTGGCTGGCTGGAGTGACTTGGTAATGAGAAGTTCATTGACTCTGTTAAACATGATGGCGTTCTTTTTTATAATAACTTTCATTTTTTTGTTGTTCTCCCCCTATTATTGTTGTTGTTGTTACACCGTTAAGAAAATAATTACAATTATTTGATGACTTTTTCCTCTTTCAAGTTGTAAAGTTATTGTAGAAAAAAGATGTGAATTGAAGTTTTGGTTATTCTTTGTCTCCAGCTTGAATTGAATTTTTCTAAGAAAGTTGAATGGAAATTAAAGCGAAATTAATGGAAAAGTTTTTAAATTAAACAGAAAAATTATTTGGAGGGACTCTACATCCTAGAAGGAGGGTAGACACCTTTAATTTGGGTGTCCCCTCCCCCATCAGAGTTTAAAACAGTGCCAACATCTCATCGTTTTAGAAAATTTGCGTGTCCAACTCCGTTTGTGGGAAACCACAAATGTTTCCTTTTACAATAACATATCCCTGACCAAGTACACAGTAGGTGAAGAATAGTTTTCTTCGCTTCTTTGTTTCTACAACTTCTGCACGCTAGATAACCTGTGCCGATACAGTTTACCTTTGAGGTCGCCATAATCTATTAGGCAGTGTGTTGGCCCATTAGACGTTAGGCCTCGTTTCAAACCATAAGTCAGACATCTCCAACTATACAGAGACTTCCTCTCAGCAGATATCTGGCAAAAACTCTGAGAGCAAATAAAATTGCCATGAAAAGTTAATCAAAGACATGTCTTTCGGAGTCAATTTAAAACTATAGGTCCCGCTAGTCATGTATAAAAATTAACACACACAACATGGGTGGCGTAAGAAGCTAGGTTGTAATCCTGACTAAAGGGTTGTAATGACCAATTATGTATGTACGTAGTAAACTTTAATAGACGGCTCACAGAGACAGAAATTCCAGGATGACATGCAGAATACCGGCAGAAAAATCTTGCAGATGCAACCCAAGAATTATGTCCCGAATGTACCTGACCGTCATGGCCAGTTAAAGTCGCTGAAAACTCTATCGGAATTAACCCGTGTTTATATGAGTTAGAGTAACAGAGCTATGGAGACTATATCTAGGGTAAAGGGAGGCAAGTCTAACACGAAATTCATGCCAGGCCATCGTGACTTAAAATATCGATTGGCTTACAGCTCTCTGCTTAATTGCCTCTGGACAGGAGAAGAAATTCTTTATATTAGGCTACACAACGAACCTGAATAATAAGACTGAATGAAGCAATTTAAAGGCTCTACATACTCTTTGATGGGATGGATCATTCTACGATTTACGGATGAGTTAAAGAAGAGATGAGTTAAAGCGGAAAAGTAGCGGGTGTGTTCTGTCGCTGAGTGAAATATTCGGAACTTATGAGAAAACTAACGATTACCAGCGATTACCTTCCTAGCGGAATACTACGTTCATTTCAAACGGAATAGGAAGTGCGAAGGACATATTTTAGCCATGCAATCTAACAGTCTGTTCGATCATACGCTTCTTATAAGATTGTATAGAGCATAGAAGTGCCCCTAAACTAAATCAGCTGGGCAAAGAGAGTGGAGTCAGCCTCGTTTAGATCCCAGGTTTAATAAACAAAATTCACGACAATAAATTGGCAGATCAGCTTGCGACCTTACCTAGTATAAGCCAAGCGTGGACAAGCTCAATTAGTTGGGCAGAGGAAATTGGATGACCTGGATCCCAGCTCATGTATACATTTACAATACTGAGCGAGCAGATGAGCTGGCGAGGTGAAAAACCTTTCTGTAGAGTTGAAAAACAAGTTTAGAAGAGTGTTTTGGGCTAAAGGGAAAGTGTAGAGAAGCGGAGACTCTTTTCAAACCAAATAGGTTTGAGGCAATCTAAACTTTTGCTTTGTAATAACAATAGAAAGAAATTTAAGTAATGCTCTAAGGCAATTCAGATGTTGTCTGGTAATAGTAACTGGTCTTCTGACCAAGAACTCAGACTCTAAAAGCCCTTCTTCAACTTTAAACCGAATATGTAGATTCTGGGATGAGGAAAATGAATCATCAGAAAACGCACATCTCAGAAGTAAGAGTTAAGCATAACTTAGTAAATACCGACTGCGTATCTTGAAGTTCCCCAGGGCAAAAGTATTGTAGGTATTATGTAGAGGTCGTATGGTTGGAATATTCTAGCAGTCCAGTACATAAGCGACTGCAGGCTGAATTTATTAGCTGCTAGCAGAATTCTCTAATTTACTGGGCACCTTTTTCTATTAGAAAGTTTTTCTTTTGCCATGTTTTGTAGTTAGTAGCGCCTTATCGGACGTGTTTAGTCTTCAAAATTTGCTGTAAAACTCACAAGTTTTTTAAAATAAAAAAACTTTCTACTATAATTTTGCACCCTAGTGTACAATATTTCAATTATAAGCATACAATTTCTCTCTCTCTCTCTCTCTTTCTCTTCTCTCCGCTATTACGACAATTTAAATTTTCCTTTTATAAGACATTCGTAAGGATTTATTATACATTCTCTCGCACCTTACCACTCTGTCTGTCTCCCATGCCGGAATAATACCAAGCATATGCAGAGCAGGTATCTTGTGAATGTCATTAACATTAGAAATGGCATTTTTTTGGTGAAACCAAACTTTATGGCATGTCGATAAGCTGTGTGTGAACTTTAATAGACTGGAAGAAAACATTTTTCAAGAGAATTAAAATATTTATTTGCGGTTAAATTGTTCATAACAAATGATTTTGGCATTTTGCAAGATATGTTCCTTCAAAATACCACACAAACATGAGAAACAAATAATTCAAACATAAACAAAAAATAACAACTCAACTGAGTGGAGATGAGTATTTGAAATGCAATTAAGCAAGTATCATAAGGTGATAAATAAATAATTAAACACAAGGAAATTCAAAAGTTTTTTTTTATTTTATTTTCATTATACAAATCACTACCAACACTTGAAATGAACACTTTAAACTCTGACTGTAATCGTTAATAGCACTACCTGGGGCTCGAAAATTAATCAAGACTATACTGTACTGTATTGCCATATCACCTGCTCATCATGACTTTGCTCCTTGATCAGAAAAAAATTTTTTAAGTAAGTCTACTGGCCATATGGCCACATAGTGAACTTGCCTGTGAACAGCAAGCTACCCGCTAACTTAGAGCTTAGGCGACTACAACTAGACTGATTTTTGCTTGGATTTCTTTGAGATTCGCAATATTGTGGAGAATCATAATGCGATAATTGGAATAACAACAACAAAAAGATGGAGAACGCTGGATACAAATGGCATGATACCGTCTCACTCTGTGCTTTCTGAGTGACACAGAATTTATGATGCCTGTGTTAAGTTGGTTGGTAGACCACCAATCTCCATCGCAAGATAGCTCAGACCTATAAGACGGACCTAAATTTTTTCTCAAAGTATTAGCATGGGAGTGGGACAATGTGGTGCTTATTTTCTTTTTTTTTCTGTACCAATAGATCTCAATACGTCTATACTAGGGGCTCCTTGATAGGAAACATTGAAAGTGTTCTGTGGTATAAGCACTACCCGCCAGAAGCTTTAACGGATGTGTAAAGCGCTTCCGATAATATCTATTCAGGGGCTGTTATCAAAGCTATCGGTACACGTAAAGTGAAAGACTGCGTTGTAAATTTCTTTATAGAGTTTTGGACCACTCTCTATAGGAGGGCGTGAGATGGCAAAGTGAGTAAACGGATACGCATTCTAAAGTGGAATTCTCTCGCCCTTGCTGTGGAATATCATTGCGAGAAAACTTTTGGAGGTGCCAGCAAAGATGTCTCTGATTATGGGAATAAGTTGGTCATTTGGTCAAAGGTCCTTTTAGCCTTTAAAGCTTACAACAAAATCAATCAATCAATCAATGGCAATCGTGTGGTTTAGGTTGAACTCCTAGGCAATAGAATTGCTGCTTTTCACCAGACGATGGAAGACATCTACCTCTGATTTGTCAATCCTTAATGGGGTTCAACTATCGGATCTTTCAACTGGGATTTCCGAACTTAGACACTTGATAAGTTCCAAGTTCTTGATAACGGTCAACATCTGCCAAATTAGTTGCCATATATTCCGCAGATTTCTGGCAAGAACTCTGAGAGCAAATAAAATTGCGGTGAAAAGTTTCTCAAAAATATGTCGCTGCTCGGAATCGAGTTTAAACTGTAGGTCCTGCCTACGGTGTGAGAAGCTAAGTCCATAATCCTGACTGACGGGTTGTAATGACCAATTATGTATGTACATATGTATATTCAGTATGTTTTGACAATTCACGATGAATGACTGTAGAGAAGAAAGTATCTTCCCTGAACGGGCTCTGAACGGGCAGTGACTGACCCTAAGTTTCATTGAAATAACATCTTCAGCGGTGAGGTCCTTTTCTGGGTGAATGCATACTTGACTAAAAAAAATTGTCGACTGTGGATAGATACCACAATGTATTCCGAAAAAGTCACATGGGTCCATATATCTATGAGAGGTACACCAGTCAGGCGATCACTAGGTGATGTAGACAGTGACATTATGTACTTTCAAAAGCATGACGTCATGTGTCACACAGCTGATGCTACACTGAATATTCTGCACATGCGATTTGAGAACATGGTTATCTCACGTGGAAGTGAAGTGGTGTTGCTGCTGTAGTTTGGTTTCCATTTCAATGATTCCTCAAAGATTCCGAAGGTATGTTATTTTTTAAATTATCCTTCCGCCTTCCTACCCCAATTGAAGCCTTTTAAAATCAAGAAGGAATTCATAAATCATTCGATTTTAATCAATAACTTCCAAATGTCGTGAAACCTTTAAAGAAAAATTAAAAGAGAAAAACAAAACGTTACTCTTCCTAGCTATTCTTTAAAACCCCAACCACTAATATTTTGTTGTTTATGTTTTGTGACATCCCCTCCTTGCATAAAATGTCATCTTCCGTTTGGATTGCCAATAAATATTTGGTCCTTAACAATGTCCTGCTCTCTTATGCATTCGGTTTTTCTCTCTTTTTTGGCCATAAAACTGGTAATAACTTACAGTCAAACTATAATGGTTCATTAACTTTCTCTTCTTTCCCTTGTTACTTTGTCTTCATATTCTGCTGTTTCAATCAACTTGTTTTGGGGCAACAAAATATTTTCGCAAATTTTTCTTTCTTTCTTTCTGGGTAAAAGCCAAGTTAAGAGAAAAATACAAAAACAAACTTCTAAATAACCAACAATCACAACAACAATAACAACAACAAGTTATAAATCTTTACAGACTTAAGAAATGCTTACCAAAGGGTGAAAGTGCGGCAAGCGGGGGGCAAGTAGTGTAGAACAAGGTAATCATTTCTAAGTATTACAAATGCTTGTAAGCAAAAGATGAATGAGCAAATGAGAGGCATGAACTGAAATGAATGAACGAACGAAGCAATGAATGAATGCATGAACGAAGAATAGAAGTCAGGTACGAGAGGCCAACAAGTCTATTAAAAATTTATTTAAACTTTCCCAATAACCGAGGCATTCGACTTCATAACCAACCGTTAAGTTATGAAATATTTTTGCATAAGCAATGTAAGGGAGCGATGGAGAGAAAGAGTGGAAAAGAAAGAAATCATGAATACTTTTTGTGCCATAGAAAAAAAAGAAAAAGAAATTGAAACATGAGTACTTAAGAAAGATTGCAATGAAAAATCTATTGAAAGACAAAAAAAAAAATAAAAACACAAAAAAAACGAAGAGTAATTAATGAGTCTAGAACAGAGAAAACACTCAGGACCACTTTTAGAGGGTTAAACCTTATGTTCAAACTACAGTGTCCGTAAAAAAGACCGCCTTTGGGTTGTTTGCAGAAAAGCCGATTCTTTTTAGGTAGTTTTGGAATACTTTTTCGTATATAACGGGCAGAACTTGGTTAGGTTAGGTTCAGCTGGCAACCGCCTCAATTGGCACAGCTTACTTGGGTACAACTTACTTGGGTGCAGCTTACTGGGGCGCAGTTTACTTAAACACAGTTTACTTGGGGACAGCTTACTTAGGCACAGCTTAGTTATGAACAGCTTTCTTGGGCACAGCTTACTTATGAACAGCTTTCTTGGGCACAGCTTACTTGAGAACAGCTTACATGGGCAGAGCCTATTTGGGCACAGTTTACTTGGGCTCATCTTACTTGGGCACAGTTTACTTGTGCAGAGTTTACTTGGGCACACTTTACTCGGGCACAGCTTACTTGGGGACAGCTTACTTGGGCACATCTTACTTATGAACAGCTTTCTTGGGCACAGCTTACTTGAGAACAGCTTACATGGGCAGAGCCTACTTGGGCACAGCTTACTTGGGCTCAGCTTACTTGGGCACAGCTTACTGGGGCGCAGTTTACTTAAGCACAGTTTACTTGGGGACAGCTTACTTGGGCACAGCTTACTTATGAACAGCTTTCTTGGGCACAGCTTACTTGAGAACAGCTTACATGGGCAGAGCCTACTTGGGCACAGTTTACTTGGGCTCAGCTTACTTGGGCACAGTTTACTTGTGCAGAGTTTACTTGGGCACAGTTACTTGGGAACACAGCTTACTTGGGAACAGCTTACTTGTAGTCGCCGTAGTCCAGTAGGTAGTGTGTTGGCTTATTAGATGTGAGGCCTCGGTGCAAACCCCAGGTCAGACATCTCCAACAAAACGAAATATGAAAAAATATTTCTTCAGCAACTTCCTCTCAGCAGGTTTCTGCCAAAAATTCTGAGATTAAAATAAGATTGCCATGAAAAGCTTCTCAAAAACCTGTCGTTCGTTGGTCATTACAATCCTTTAGTCAGGATTACAACCTAGGTTCTTACACCACCCATGTTGTGTGTCTTAATTTTAGCCAGGAGTGGTCGGACCAACAGTTTAATATCGACTCCGAATGACAGATTTTTATTTTCTTTCAGAGTTTTGGTGAGAGTAAGTCACCGAAGAAATATTTTTTATAATTCGTTTTATTTGAGATATCTGAGCTGGGATTTGAACCAAGGGCTCGTGACTGATAGACTTCTATCCGGACCATTGGAATCTTTGTGTCTGATTTCTGAGGTGCATTTTATTCCAAGAAAAGAAATTGAAAATAATTTTCAGTCTGTCCATGCCTCTATCAATCTGTTTTTGTTCCACATTTTAAAGTGTGATTTATTTTTTTCTTGACTTTTCTCCTTTTTCTTCTGGTTTTCTTTTCTTTTTTGTCTTTCAACTGGTCATCAGCTGCTGCTGTTGCTGCTGGTGATATTGATGTTGAAGATGTTGCAGCTGCATTTTTACGAATTTCTAGTTTATGATGCATGAAATCAAATTGCAAAATAAAAACAAACCAAAAAAAAAAAAAAAACGTAACAACAACAATAACAATGTTATTTAGAAAAAAATTATAAAAAAATTTCGGTGTAAAGAGGAGAAGCAAAAGAAAAATAAGACAAGAAAAGTTAATGCAACTCTGCAGCAAGTCACTTTAGTACTTTTTTTTCTTCTTTTCTTGTTGTTGTTGTTGGTTTTTGATTTTATTTTCCTTACTATTTGTTTTTGCACTTAACAATTGAATTTTCTTCTTCGTTTTTTTTTTTTTAACAATATTTCTACTCATCGTATCAAAAGTTTTTGTCCAGTTCATCCCTTAAGTGGGTAAGTGATTCAAGTAGAGTTGTAATGGTCGTAATGGCTACACGTTGTAGCTGGTTGTTGGTATTCGTCTCTAATACATGAGCTCAGCATTGTTTAACAAGCGTTTTAATAAAATAAATCATTTAATCATCATGGAAAACAAAAAAGAAAGCATTTTTTTTTATAAATATTTTAAAATGGGAGACAGAAAAAACGAAAACTGCAGAAATAAATTCAATGACTGTGTTTCTATTATTTCAAAAAGACTTTAATAAAAAAATAAAAAGAACATTTAAAAGCACTCTTTATTGTTATAAGCAACAAAATAATTTTTTTAAATTTATATTCTGTAAATACATATGTTGATCCCCTCATGTAAGAGAGGCGAAGGCCGTTTAATTGTAAAACTGGAAGACTATCGATATCCAGTGCGAATGATCTCAGGTTGCTTAGTCTAACCCTAATCGTCCTAAAAATACGGAAAAGGATTCCAGACAACGAGTTATGGTTCAACCATCTTCCTACTCCTGCCATTAGTGCCCAACACGCTTACACTAGGCGCAGGACTACATAACTCTTTTGTGTGGAATATTGAAAAATCTCGGGTATACAAACATTACTCACAGTAAGCTTTTGCTAATGTGGATGGATAAGAAGAGGATCGACTAACTACTATGCTATGGGCCAGTGTCCTTTTGGCAGGCTTACCGAACGGCTTGGCATTCCGTAAAATCACTTCTGCAAGAGTTAGGGTCAGGGGAAGACTAAGAAACTGTCTTTCACCTCAAGATCCTGCTCTTGTTTTAAAAAGTCAGAGATTTTTAATCTCTCATCTAACATCCCTATACAGTGCAAATGTTTAGTTATCTATATCTCTAAAAGCTGAATGGTTTCAGTTATTGATAAATCTATTTCTTCAAATTATTAATACTTCTATGGTTGGAAAGTTTTTGTTTATCGATACTTCTGTACTAGGAATTTTCAGTTATCGATATCTTTAAATATTGAATTATTATAGTTATCGATAAATCTTGTTTCTGAGGTTATCAATATCACAACGTTTCGCTAATTTTTAGTGATCGAGGCTCCTGTATATAGGATTTTTCAGTTATCGACATGTTTTAATATAGAATTATTTAAGTTATCGATACATTTTTGAAATAATCAATATCTTAACGTTTCGAACATTTTTAGTTAGTAATATTTCTGTATGCAGAATTTTTCAGTTATCGATATTTCTATATTTTGAAATCATTCAGAAATCCATAATTCCATTGACATTTTTTATTTATCGATATTATCGGTTCACAATTTTTCTTTTTTAATGTGAAAATATTTAGTTGTCGACATATCAGAATATTTCCAACGTAGGCTGTTATAGATTTTTCAATTGAAAAATTTTCGATAAATATTTTTTTATATTGAAACTTACAGTTATCGATATTTAAGTTATCGATGATTTTCAAAAATTTTTCATTTTGAAACTACTTAATTGTCTATATCCCTATGTGTACAAATTTGTTTTTAATTTTTCTATTACTATTTTTTGATTATCGATATTGATATCGATTTAAATTTTTGAGTTATTGATATTTCTATTGTAAATTTTCATTTATCAACATATTATCTATCTAAATATATTCTGTTTTTGAACATTTTTATAATAAAAGCTTTTGTGATGTTTAGTTATCGTATTGTTTACTGCGGACTGTCTCCGTTTTTAACGATTTATTACGCTACTAAATTTTGTTAGAATGTGTGCTTAAATCCTAATGAATTTGATGTGATCCAATTAAAATCTCTTCACAATGATATAGAAAAAGAAAAAAAAAATTGAAGTAAAAACACCCCCTACTTAACGAACTTAAATGATGTCTTAAGAACTGTCTTTCCTAGTTTTCTTGTTTTTAAGTATCGTTTAGTGGCCGTCCCCCCTTTTTCTTTTATTTTGCAGCACACATACATCATTTAATTTCTTTTATTTTATTTTATAACCCGGGTTGTCATTTGAAACTTTATTATTGTGAGTTTTTCTTAATAGACAAAACCCTCGACCACCTCCTGTTACCTCCTTTGGCTTTGAAAATCATGAACAACAACTGATTGTATGAGGCACGAACCAATCTCTTTTTTCTCGCCAACAATTGTTTAAGATTTCTTGTGCCTTCTGTTGGAAGATATAAAAAGTTTAAGAAAAATACAATAAAAATAAATAAAAAATTGCCAAATAAAAGCATTCAAATGGTGTTGGAATGAGGGAAAGGAGAAGAAGGGGAGAAGAGGAATTTGGAAAGAATGAAATTGTATAACGATGTGTTGAATGTTGAAATGACTGCGAAATTGTTGAAAAATAACTTTTTAAGCTAATAAAACTATTTTCGAAAAGAATTTATATGAGAAAGTTTTTGAAAAACAAACAGTAAGTGTGTGTATGTGTGTACGTGTGTGTCACTGTGTATGTGAGGATTTTTTAACAGGGTTTCTCAATAGTTGAAGAATACTCTACCGGACACTTATTCTATAAATATTTTACAAAGAGTATGGAATCTCAACAATATTGTTCCTAAGCATTGTTCCTAAACATTGTACTTAAACATTGTTTCTATATGTTGTTTCTAAACATTGTTCCTAAGCATGCAATGCTTATGGCTTCACTTGGTTCCAACTAAGACCCAATTTGGCTGCTTTAATTATTCGTTTTCTTGAGTGTAAATTTCGTTCGTTGCGGCTGCTGTACTTAGGGCTCCATTCGATATCTAGACTGGTATTTAAATCTGTCAGTTTTCTCTGTGTAAAACGTATTTACTTCTACTTTTCCCTGCAGACGGTTTGATGAATTTGTTGCTACCAATTTTTTGACCATAAAGATATCACGGTACATATGATCTTGGGCCCCAATGTAGGAAGAACCCAACGCAGACAGTTGTAAGTATAGCCATTTCTAAGATTCTCATCCATAAAGCAAAATAGCTTCTACGTTGATATGAAAAATACTTGTATTGGTTCTAAGTGTTGTAAGTCATGATTTCCATACAGTTATTAGGCCTCCGGATGGTTGTCAGGATTTTTTCATGCAACTGGCAATGTCCTCTATGCAGAACCCACTTTTATGGCTGTACTTCCAAGAAAGCTAACTGTTTACTTTATTGAATGTAAATATAAAATCTTAGTCTTCGTTATATTCACCTTTAGACTTATGAAGATAGTATCCTGTAGCTCTATCAGTTTCCCTTGCATATCGTTAAATGCATGATCAATCAGACAATTCCCTATCAGCTGTTTATTCATGCAGGCCTAGCATTAACAAGGTTTCCAGTGGCATTTTAAAAGAGAATAGTTTCACAATGACTAGTAGTAGACAATGGATTGTATGACCAGAATCCGGGTTATATGGTCAGCGATATCGACAAGCTGACCTCAAAAATCAACGGGGCAATCTAGGTAGTCTATTTTACAAAAGGGGTGATCAAACTGAAGAGCATCAAAGTGGTGATCAAACTGGAGAGCATCAAAGGAGTGATCAAACTGGAGAGCATCAAAGGGGTGATCAAACTGAAGAGGCTCAAAGAGGTGATCAAACTGGAGAGCATCAAAGGGGTGATCAAACTGAAGAGGATCAAAGGGGTGATCAAACTGAAGAGGATCAAAGGGGTGATCAAACCGGAGAGCATAAAAGGGGTGATCAAACTGAAGAGGATAAAAGGGGAGAGCATCAAAGGGATGATCAAACTGAAGAGCATTAAAAGGGTGATCAAACTGGAGAGCATCAAAGGGGTGATCAAACTGAATGAGATCAAAGGAGTGATCAAACTAGAGAATTCTTGAGGGCAAGGACTAGTATGAGGGTCAGGAGCATCAGAGTCTGTTGAGCACATTCTGTGTCTCTGTCGCGGTGTGCAGATATAGAGAACTAAAATACTTGACTTCTTTTAATATCTTTGGTTAGTTGATCTTTTCTTGGATTGAGAGCTTCATTTCTGGTAATAGCTGGATTGTGAGATGACGCTGTCCCTCTCTCTTTCTTTCTTTCTTCATGTTATCGTTTTCCTTTACTTTAAAACAGACTAACCTTAGGGTCTCTTCGTCTCTTCGCGTTTTTCAATGGCTATTTTATCGTCAATTTGCAGGGTTTGACTCAGTTTTCAGAAGGCAAGCGCAATAGACCCGTATGGAGGAGTTTGACTCTCTTTCCTGAAGGCAAGCACAATAGACTCGTGTGCAGGTGCTTGAACTTTCTTCTTAAACATAAACCTCAACTATGGTGGCTGTCCCTAAAGATGATTTTGTGTTTCAAATTCTTACAATGGAAGTTGGAATCATATTCTGTCTTGGAAGTTTATAAGACAGACCCTACGAAATTATACTTGATGGTACTGTTGTGTACATAAGTTTGACTACCCATTGCCATAATGGTATGGAAAAGATGGCCACGGTGATTATAAATACTAGTGACTGGCAGTTTATACATTTTTGCTTCACCCTTTCCATGTGCGTGTGCCTGCTATGTGACCATTAAAATAGATTTTGTTGCTTGGTTTTGTTTAGTTGGTTGAGTTTATTTGTCTTAAAGAAGTTTCCGTAGAATTGTTTCTTTCTTTCTTTCTTTGGCTTGTTACATGAAATTGTTTAAGTTTTCTGTTTTTTCTTAAATTTTTTTCTTATTTTCCGGTTGCTTTTGTTAGAGGTGTTAACAACACACCATTTACTACCCTTATTAGATATTAGCCAATATGACTACCAACTCAGTCACTTACACATACACATGTGTGTTTAGGAAGATAAAGTGTTTAATTGCCTGTAAAATGTTGGCACTTAAAAGAGTGGCAATAGAAATATTTGCTATGAGAAGGGGTTTTATTAAAGGACTACAGGGATAAAGTTTTGGAAGAGAGGTTTAGGAAACGAAATTTTTTAATGAAAACAAAATTAAATTTTTATTAGGAATTCTTAGGAATGCAGAGGGACATGCAACACCGATTGATCTCCTTTCTACACAATATTTTTCCTTGTTTTTTTGCAAGCTACCGCTAACTCCGTCTTCAGGTCATACAATGTTTATTTGCCTGCCATTAAAGAAAGAATAAAAAAAGGCAAATGACACTGCATTGAACTCTTGGTAATTGTTCAATTGGCATTGTTTATATAACGACGACTAAAATAAATGCCTACACAAATAAATACACACCCTTATACACACTTAAATAACACTACAACAACAATAACAATAATAGAAATAACAACTAAAGTACAAAACGTTTTTAACCATTAAACAAACACAACAAAACAAATCCTTTTCTATCAATTACTCTCTCACCCTCTCTGTTTTTTTTTAATTCCAAATCTCCCTCTCTCTCTCTCTTCTACTACTCACTTTACCCCACAAAACTGTTTGGTTTGGCTACACTGATTTGTTTCAGTCATTTACTCATTCATTCATTCATTTGTTCGTTTGTTCATGCATTTATTCATTAATTGTGATTCACTCATTCACTCTGATGAGAGTATTTCATTCCAATTCATTCATTGTTAACAAACAACAAAACAATGATCGTTTTTCATTCTTTTTCTTCTTCTTTTATTGGTATTGTTTTTTGTTGTTGTTGTTGTTGCTGTTGAAATTAAATGCTTGGCTTGGCTTTTAAGTGAAATAAAGTGCCGTTTGCCAATAAATAAACGAACACACAAACTCTTTCAAACAAAACAATACAAAAGTTGCCTAATAAAAAGGGCATGAAAGAGAGATGCAAGATGAAAGAGGGAAAGGGAGAGAGAGAAAAGCATAAAAAGTTACACACAGGTAAAGCAGAATTTAGAAAAACTGATTGTTATGCACGATTTATGAAGACTGTAGGATATCGTACATTGTAAAAGGATTTTTAAAGCAAATATGTACACTGCGGAGCAAAAGTGACCACATAGATTAGGTTAAATTGGTAGCTACCTTGTAAAGATGCTATTGTAGCAGCCTGTATGTCTACATTCCATGACTGACATTCTTTCGATGTATATATCCAGCGTCCAGTGTTTTGTTATGATCTCTAATAGTTGGCTTCTAGCAAGATTTATTGCGTAGCGTATCCTCCCTGTATCCAGACAGACCCAGACTTCTCTGACCTCTGTAAAAGTGATTTATTTTTTTAATTTTTCTTTGGCGAATGTATAAACGGAGCTGTGCTTAATCATATGTTTTAAGAGCAGAATTAAAATCTCCCAACTGCTCTGAATTATGCATGAATCAGCTTTAGCTAATGGGTCAACAATATTCTATTTTTCTTTGACTCCATGGCCAGAAACCCCTTTGAGAGCAATCGATGAATGTCTCGTTATCACCATCTTACTTACTTGCTTACTTAACTGGCCATTAACTAGCCGATTAACGGATTTTGGCCTGCCTTAATACATTCATCCAGGCGCCTCTGCTTATTGAGTGCCTACGCCAATTCGTCACACCAATCGATAACAAACAGGGATTCCTCGTTTTGTTCTTTTCAACCCAAACAAAGTCGTCCTCTTCGCCGACATCCGCAAATCTTCCCATCAAATACCCATCTCGACGGAGCATACTCCTCCATTCTAACGACATGGCCGAGTCAAAGCAGCCGCTGGATGTTAATACGCTGCACAACGTCCATTTCGTTGAGGAGCTCATACAGCTCACTGTCGGATTGGATGCGGAAATTATTGCCAACTCGCACTGGGCCGAAGATCTTACATAGGACTTTCTCTTGAACACTCTTAAGGCTGCTGCATCAGTGCTTAATAATATCCATGCCTCTACCTTCACCGAATTAATATCCCAACTTACGCGTCAATTAAAAGAGGTTACCCCTTCACAAATTTATGCTTATTGGGCACTTGAGCAACAGGCTTTAAGAAGAGAACCGATTCACTTCTGTACTTAAGTCCCATGGCCATGCGTTGCTTACTAACGATACTTAGGGGCCACATTCTTTCTTGTAAATATGCCGATAGACTTGGCATTCTGCCAAATGATTTCTGCGAAGGCTGTGGGTCAGAGAAGGAGGAAAAGTCTATCTTCCAGCTCATGCTTATTAAAAGATGCAGATTTTTGACCTCTCAAGTTTTTGTATTCTTAACCGAGCTCTGTGATATAAAGATTATTGCAAAAGCAAGATTAAGTTTGGCTCGGTTTGGTTTCTTATTGGGAATGTTTGATCCCCCAGTGGAATTGATTGTGGTACCACAATAGGGCTAAAAGCTTGACTAAGTGGGATCTTTTTCTTTACGAGATTCCGCCTTGTTACCTAACAGAACTTAATCTAAGAACATTGCATTTTAAAAATGTGTTTTGTGTCTCGTATATGGCATCAATGGGCGTTATTTGTTCGTAAACTACAGAGGAAGAATCCTTAAAACCGTATTTGTGATCTGTAGTCGTATGATATTCGATTTTTTTTGGGACTGGAACTAAAGATTATTAACTGAACGGTCTGTGGTGGTGCTTTCTTACAGTGCGTGCTAATTTTATTTATGAGTGTCAAGATCTACACATTAACATCTACTCCGAACAATAGGGACTCTGCCAAGAAAAGAGTTTCAGAGTCTCAGAGTTTTTGTCTGAAGACCATTGGAAGTAAGTCCCCGATGGAAATATTATTTCGTAATTTTTTTCGTTCGACATGTTTGAGCTGGGTTTTGAACTGCGGATCGCGTCTAATAACCAAACGCAGTAACTACTTGACTACAACGACTTTTACACCATAAAACTGATTTAGGTAGGTAGGTAGAAGTGGCTGTTCCCTCAATGGAGACATGAGCGGACACACTTAGGCCGCCCACAGGGCCCATTGTGATACCACAGTTGCATATTCTGCCTCTAGTCCAGGAACCATTTGGAGCTTTCGACTGCCAATATCCATGCATGACAGTCCATCCTGATCCTCCATGTAGTAGGCACCTAGGAGCCTCTTTCTCCTGAGACCAAGTGCCGGGTGAAGAACAGTCTCATCCTCCTTTTCATCTCCACAGTTTCTGCAGAAATCATTTGCAAGGCGTCCAAGACCAATACGCCTCGCATGCGTTCCTATAAAACAATGCCTCCTAATAACCCCAATAACAGTGCTGAGCTTACTTCTTTGGAGTTCAAGCAGAGCCGCCGCGTGCCTCTTATCCAGCTTTGGTCAGATTTTCTGCGTCGTTCTGCCCGTGTCCGAAGCTGCCCATCTACTGTTGACAAAGTCCACGATTGCATTGTCAATTATAAGCTTGCAGGTACCCAAAGGGATCCCTAATGTAGAGGATTTGTCAGAGAGTTCGATGGTCGTGCCCCTTCTGGCCAGTTCATCCGCTCTGCAATTATCGGGAATGTCCCTGTGCCCCGGTACCATATAACTGATTTAGATTTGAAAAAAACATTTCCTTCTTCAGTGATTATCTTGCATTCTAAGGGGTTTTTTGAAGGATAATAAATTATATTTTTAGGCGCACAATTCACAGTTCATACTTAAGCACTAGTAGTCAAAGATTTTCGCTACTTTTACCACAGCATTTATGTTTTCAGGCATTTGTGCTTGTGACGTAGTATGTCATGTACTTCACAACGGTATTGCTTTACAATGGTGTTGCCAACTTTGCGTTGAATTATTAATGCTAATACGGACTGTCATGGTATTTTTAAATCAAAAATTTCATCTGTAAATTAATCAGTGTAATTACCGGTTACAGGCATCAGCAATAACAGCATTGTGGTGGTGTAGGGTTTAACAATAACAAAACCACGGCATGCTTACATACATTGATTTAAATACAGAAACAAAAAAGGACTTAGAAGAGAGACAGAGACAGAGAGAGGGGGAAAGAGAAATATTGTTTATTTTAAAAACCAACCTGCTTAAACACACTGTAATTCCAAAAGTGAAATACAGCCTTAGAAGTGATAGAGAGAGGCAGTTAAACTTTCATTGTAAAACCAATGGGAAATTGTTGTTGTTGTTTTTGTAACCACAATTATTTTAATGCATGCGTCTGTGTTTGTATTAGTTTTGTAATACCAACGAGTTTAACAAGCAAATTACAACGAACAGCAGCAACAATACGAACGGCTACAACATGGCTGTACATTGTACTACCACACTTAAAAACAACTCGTATTCGTTATTACGAAAACAAAACGAAACAATATACGAAAGGGAAAAAGTATAAAAACTTTGTTCTTTTTTTTTTGTTGCTTTTGTGTGGTAATGGCAGATACAATTTTTTGCCTTTCGTCTTTTACGTATTTATAGTTGGTTTTTGTGATCCTTTTATTTGCCTATTTCTCTCTTTCTGTGTATATATTGTTGCTTTTCAACAACTGTTTTACTGTTTACAATAACAATTCTATTTGATTATTTGAGAGAGATTTTATTTTCTTCTCTTGGATTTGTTTTGTTTTTCTGGTTAATTTTGTTAGTGTGTGTGTAGTTGGAGTAGAGTTAATAAACTCGTTAAAATATTCATTTTTCGTGTTTTTTGTTTAATGAAAACAGAGGAGAGTGAAAGAGACCGCATTAAATGGAGAAGAGAATTACAATAATTGATTAATAATTGTTAGCTTAATTAGTTAATATTTGTTAACGGGTAAGTGTTGGTTTAATAGAAAGAAATTGGCAATTAAAATTAATTATTAACTGGCCGGCTATTCTAATAATAATTAGAAGAGAAAATATTTTTTTTTACCGAGAAAAACAATTTTTGATAATTATGAGTAGGAGAGTAGTATTCCTTAAATAGAGGTAAGAGAGCGACAAATAGAGAGTGAGAAATTTTAATTATAATAATGGAAGTCTTGTTTATATGTTCATTACCTTGAGTTGGCAGCACAGTCGTACTCTCGCAACCGTTTTAATTGCTGATTTTTTTTTGTTGTTTTCATTGTTTTCTGTTTAACTTGGTTTGACATTTCGTAATGAATAGATAGACGACAACAATTCTGTCAAATGGTAGTCATTTTTGTTTATCAAAATAATGTTTCTATTTGTCAAACTTATCGTGTAATACGTACATTTTATGGCTACATCGTGTTTTTTTGATGATTACAACCCTAAAGTCAGGATTACAACCTAACTTGTTACACCACCAATGTTGTGTGTGTGTGTTAAATGTTACTCATGAGTGGCGGGATGTACAGTTTAAAAGCAACTCCGAACGACAAATTTTTAGGGAACTTTTCATGACATTTTTATTTACTCCCTGGGTAAATAAACAGACCATAATTTGATGAATATTGCGTCATAGCTTGAGCTTGCACCCGTGTAAAATGTAACTGACCCATTAACTGACAGTAAACTACCGCAGACAATGAAGTGTGTATGTTGAATGGGCTGGTGGTAATTGACAATAATTTTCATCGAAAAATTGTCCTCAGCGATGAGGCTCATTCCTGTATGAATGAGTACGTAAACAAACCACAATCTCTATTCCTGGACGATAACAATCCATATGAAATCCAAAAGCATATAATGCATTCCAAAAAAATCACTGTTTGGTAGGATTTTGAGCTGATTGCATCATGGGTTCAAATTTCTTTGAGAAAAACGTCATAGTCAATAGAGAGTATTATAGACCGCTGAATACTAACTTATTTTGGCCTGAAATGGGTTACTTGGACACGAAAGACATGTGAATTCGAAAGCACGTCGCTTCGTTTCACACAGCTTATGCCTCATTGGATATTCTGCATGAGTGTTCTAAAGGGCATGGTAATCTAATGTGATTGTGCTGTTACATAGCCACCGAAATCGTGCGACTGGACCCTTTTAGACATTTTTAATGGAGTTTTTAGGTGGCAGGCTTATGTGAATAAGCCACAAGCTACAGCGGCGCTTAAAGTCAATATAACCCATGCCAGCGTTCAAATTCATTACAATTCATTAGGACTTATGCGTCAAAGTCATGGAAAATTTAACATTTCAGATACTTACCAGCCAGGGAAGTCGAGAAGAATATTTCAATCACCTTATATTTCAAACATAATGCTATGGTAATTGGTGTTTCAAAGGAATAAATAATTTCGATGTTATCTTGAGCACAATTTTTTTATTTTTTATATTTTAAAGATCGGAAATGCTTGATAAAAGACCCGATATGCTTTTAATTTTCTCATACGAATTTTTTTGATTGCAATTTCCAAGTCATTAAATAGGAATTAATTTAAAAAGAATTTATTGCTGTTTTTTAGTACATTTTTTGGTACCTTTTTGGGTATTTTTTAGGTACATTTTTGTTATCTCTTTTGGCAAAAACGGTTTAAAAAGAATTTATTTCTGTTTTTTTTAGTACATTGAATTGCATTTAGTACAACCATTGAATTGCATTGCTCACTCTAGTTTAATTTATAATTTCATTACACTTTGAATTCATTAATGTGGCACGACTGCTGCCAACATTTTGTGCCGCACTGTAAAGCATTTCATAAATATGAGTTGGATCAGCATTCTCCTGTTGGGTTAAGGTGTGCAACTGTTTTACCGCCTCCAGGTAGTTATCATATTTTAAAGAATTCTCAAAATCCTGCTTAAAATCATCATACAACTGTTGTATACGTTTCAAAGGACGTGACGGGGCATCGTATAATGAAAGCTCTGCAGTGGCAGGCAATTGTTGTTTCCAAATGTCATGCAAATGATCGATGAATTCAAAATTACTAAACAAAAAGGCCACCACCAAGTCAAGGCCCTTTTCTTTTAATTTCTCAAATATTTCCATTAAATCATGCTGGGCTGTTGAGGAATTTTGCAACAATTCATAGTCCAAAGCCAAATGATTTTGAAGATAGTCATATAAACGTTGGCGTTTGCTGTAGAAGTCTGTGGTATTGAGAAGAGTATCCATTTCAATGACAATTTTTTGCAAAGCCTCCGAATGGGGTGTAACCTCTGCGTCTTCGCCTGTTAAAGGTTGTAAAACTTCTTTCAATAGCTTACGTATGATGATCAGATAGTCGTTAATGACTTCGGCACCAAAATTTTTCACTTTCTCATACAAATCCTGACCAAATTGTTTGACATTTAGGGAGACCTTTTGGTTCGGTTTGACACCCAAACGATTCATCATGCTGACCATATGCTCCTCACTTAAGGGGGTCAATAAGGAGGGTCGTGTATTGGAATTACTGCTGGCTGTTGCTGGATGCTGTTTCTGTTGTACTTTAAATTGTTTGCAGAGATAAAAGTAACGCTGCTGATGGATATCCTCAAAACTATATTCTTGCAATTCATAGAAGTTATCCTTGAGTTTCTGCAGAAAGATTACATTCCTCAGGCCATACATATTCTCACGACTGCAATACTTATGCTCTTCCATATCCAAATATTGTTTGATAAACACTATCTTAGGCTCCAGGCTCTCCGCATTTAAGGCCGCCTGCAATTCATCTTGAAAGTTTTCTTGTACGGAAGCAGGTTTTTTAACGGTTTTTAGGAAATCATTTAAGTAACCCTCGGCAGAACTTTTCATTACGTGTGTAATTTTTTCAAGAAATTCTTTTTGGAAATTCTTGGACGACAAAGAGATCTCTTTGGCATTGGAAAACTGAAAGGAAAGCTTTGTAAATAATTTATTATTTAACAAAAATTGTTTCTTACCTCTAAACAGCTTAAAAGCAAGGCTCCACATATTACCGCATAGAAAATTTTTCCCATATTCTAGTCCAACTTCAATGAATTCTTGCTTGCACCACGTCTTATAACACACTGAATGCCCAGCCATAAATTGTTTGAATCGAGGCATTAAATCGATTTAATTTATGTACTGCCATAGGTCAGGGAGGTGTTATTGAATTGAATACAAAATTTTACTTTCAGAGAGGCTACAACAACAACAACAACAACAACATAATATTCAAATGTTCAGTATATGGTTGGTATGAATATTTATTTTTTTGTTTTTCTTTTTAATTCGCATAAATTTACCAACGAAAATGTATAAATAAACTGCGATTTTTGAAGACACAACAAATCCACTCTGTTCTATAATGTTCTCTTGAATTTTGAAATACAGTGCGATATAAAAGTTAGGCCAACAAAAGACGATAAAGGTAAACAAAAAAAAAAAAAACGGTTGGAAATTTTGCCAAATTTATTATTTTATAGTGAAGTACAATTATTCCATCTAGAAATGGAATCTTATTTCATTCATATGGCTACCGCAGCTGGCCTCACAGTACCTCATTCGATCGTAACAATTTTCATGCACTTTTTCGAGTCTATGCGGTCGTATCTCGGCAATGAATGTGAGCCTTCAAATGCTCAATTGTCTCTGATTTGGCGGCATAACATTTTTCTTTGACGGCGCCCTATAGAAACTAGTCCAACGGTGTCAAATCGCAGCTTTTTGGTGGCCGATTGATATCATAATTGCGACTAATTAAACTGCCATCAAACGTTTGACCCATTAAATCGATTGAGGCATAAGATGTGTGGCAAGTTGCATCTTTCTGTTGAAACTAAACATCGTTTACATCAATACCATGAAGAGCGGGTATACAAAAAATCAGTTATCATGGTGCGATAGGAGTCTCATGGTTACACGGTCTTCATTTTCAAAGAAATATGGACCAATGATGAGTCCGCTTCACAAGCCGCAACAAAGAGTCACTCGTAATGGGTGTATTGGCTTCTGTAAGACCACGTGTGGGTTTTCTGATTCCCAAATACGGCAATTATAGTTATTAACGTATCCACCAAGATGAAAATAAGCTTCGTCCGAAAAAATGATTATTTTTTTTATCATGTGACATCATCCTGCAGTTTTTCGTTGGCTGATCTAGTCCCCGTGGTCTAGTAGTTAGTGTGTTGGCTTATTAGACGTGAAACCATGTTTCAAATGCCGGGTCAGATATCTCCAATGTAACGAAATATGAACAAATTTTTCTCCGACTACTTCTCAGCAGATTTCTGGCAAAAACTCTGAAAGTAAAATAAAAATTGCAATTGTATTGTTGTTATATGAGTAGGGCTTGAAAGTGCCGTCCTAAAAATTTCGAAGTCGATGTTGTGTAGAACACAAACTGTATTACTTTGACCGTAAAGCTGTTCTAGGGATGGTTATGGATCTCTAATGCGTAAATAGTTTCGGTCAACGAGTAAACTTTGAAGTGGTGGGAGTAGAAATATTGATGAGAATCACTTCTTAAAGATTTTTTAAGACACTAGAATTAATTTTTAGTAGGCGTGATAAAATTCTTAATCACCTGGGGTGGTATTTTCTATGTCCAACGATTTCTTTTTAAATTTTTTTATTGCAAGGCTATGAAGGTATATTTATGTTGTGCGAATCGAAACGATATCAACACGGTTGCATAGAACTTTTCGTAAAATTAAATTGTTGCTGCTTAGACGTAATGATTTCTCTGTTTCGTTTGTCAGTAGTTTAGCAATCTATTTTGAATGTTGACTACTTCTTTATCGCTCTAAAAGGCCTCTCATTCAAAGCATTTCGGAAACCTCTTGCCCCCATATGGCAATTTTGCTAAGTCAGTTTCAAATATGGCACGCAGACTGACTTTTCGATGGAGCCGATTATGCAAACGTCGCCATAATGCTTTGGTCGAATGCATTTCTCAACTGTTTATTGCAGTTTTGGCTTCTCTAACGTCAGTGTCCAGGTTTTATTATTAATCACCTCTATACGTTCGTTGTTCTTACGTTCCAGGCGATCGTCTAAAACGCCTGGTTGACATTCATAACCAATCTGAGGATTTTATGATGGTAAGGATTCTATCCAAATACTATTGGCCACACACTTTCTGTAAATAAGTAACGGGTTTCCATGTATCTTTCACCTTAAGTCCTTAAGCCAAGTGTCCGGTTATGACTACTTGAGTTCATTCAGCTTCAAATCTTATGATTTTTAATATGATGACCTTAAAATTCTTCTTTTCTTTTTATTAAAAAAACTGATTCTTTTTTAAAGTATTTTAAATTTTTAATTGCCTTTTAATTCATTAGAATTGTTAAACGAATTATAGCGCCGTATTAAAATAACTTTTCGGTTAAATACTCCTGCATTATCTTCAGCATCTGAATCTTTTTACTTTTCAATTCATGGCCGGCCATCTATGTGTGTGTGTGTGTGTGTGTGTGTAATAAATACCTGTGTTTGTGTATCATTATCACTTCCAATAATTTCATTATTTTATTACACAAACAAATTAATGTTTAATAAAGAAATTTTCCATACAACAACAACTAACACAAGGCACAAAATAAATGTAGAAAACATGGCTATGCAAATAACAACAACAACAATGCCGACAAACGAAATAATAACAATCTGCCAACAACATAAAAGCAACACAAAAGCATACCGAAAAAATTAGTCTTGTTAACTTAATTTGAAAATTTTTGTCGGTTGGGCTCTATAAATACAACAGGAAAATATGAAAGAGAGAGAAAGAGAGAGCAAGTAAATGTAAAAATGTGTGTGTATAAGAGTGCATTTGCTTTTTGCTTGTTTGTTTGAGGCTTTTGTGTGTATGTGTGTGTAAGTGAAAGAAAATTAAACCACAATGTGCACTCATGCATGACTCCACAAACTAGCATTAAATAAACACACACAAACCTACACGCAACATACTCCTACAAGCAAACATACATATAAACACAGCCACTCAAAAAGACAGTAAAAGAACGTAAACAAACAGAAATAAAAAAAAAACAAAATAAACAACCTCCATAACAACACATACACAGGCTTAGCCAAACACAAATACTCAAAATAAACCAGAAAATCAACAAACTCATGCTTATACACACACATACACATTCATCGAACATAACTGTGGGGAATCCACTAAACAAGTACTGTCGTAATATCTAATATGAACAACGACAACTATATACAGTAACACACACACACACACACGAAAATAATGAGGCATAGAGACAGTGTTATTATAACCATTGAAAGAAACAAATTATAACGTTGTTGATTTTAATGTTTAACATTATTTAGTAATGCTCTCTTCTTTTATTCTCTCACACCCTCCTCTACTACTATCTGTCTCTCCTTGATGTTACTGTTTATATGTAGTTTTTGCTTTAGAAATTTATGCTTTACAGTTTGCTAGTGTAAGTGTGTGTTTATTTAAGCAACTGAGAGATTCAAATAGAGGCAAAGAGAGAAAGCGACAGAGAGTACAAGAGTAAGATTGTATGTGTTTTCTTTAGACTGTGATAATATTTGTTATTTTCTATTGTATAGGCCTACACAATCCGAAGGATGACTGTTTGAAGATGTTTATAAAGAAGAAATAAATACAGTTGTGGCCAAAATTATGTAAATCAGGGAACTTTCTTTTTATAAAGTGTAGTCGCTGTAGTCTAATAGCTGGTGTGTTGGGCTCCCTCGGTTCAAAAATAAGCTTATGCATCTCGAACATAACAAAATAAAATAAAAAAAAATTGTTCTTTTGGCAACTTCCTCTCAGCACTCTGCGGGCAAAAAATTCTGAGAATAAATAGCTGTCGTTCAGCATCGAATCCCTTCGCTTATGTATAAAATTACCGCACACAACATGGGTGGTGTGAGAAACTAGGTTGTAATATTGACTAAAGGCTTGTAATGATCAATTAAGTAAAATATTAGCCTCGCACTCGGCCGATAACTACGCTTTCGTGCATAACTCTAGGATCGTTAGGGAATGTCGCCGCTGTCTCGACCTTTTCTCGGGGCGCTTCACCAGTGTCTCTCTGGTGTGGGTCCCTGGGCACAGTGAAATTCCGGGAAACTGTACGGACGACGAGCTCGCCAGAGCTGGTGCGCTCCTTCCGGAATCCTCTTCTGTTGAATTGGGTATACCACTTGCCTCGGTCAAGCTGACCATTGTGCGGAAGTTCTTTCGGGATGCCAACCTATTCTGAGTTAATCAGTAGTCTTGCTACACTACTAGATTCACTTGGCCCAAGGTGGATAGAAGGCGAACCAACGAATTACTTGGTGTCGGTCGTAATGTTATCTCGACTACAGTGGCCTTGCTTACAGGTCATTGCGTCATGGCTAGACACGCGTAAAGAATGAGGCTCCCTTTCAACGACTTCTGCCGTGGATGCAGGTCCGCTGAGGAAGAGGAGACTGTTGTTCACTTTCTTTGTCAGTGCCCGTCTCTTGCTAGGTGTAGATATAGGTTATTTGGCTCCCCATTCCTTGTCAGCTTAACGGAGCTATCATCTATTGACATCAAGGATATAGCTTCGTTCATAAAACTTTATGGCTGGTTTTCCAGTGCGGGGTAGTCGTGCTTTTGTTGTGCAGCCCTTGCGCTGACCAACTTCTTCCTTTTCCTTGATTTTGGAGGAAGTTGGTTAGTACAGGGACTGCGTTCACCCGTGGCATCACAACGGGCCGCTATGCGTGCTCAAGTGAGCTTTGTGATATCAAAGCTACCACTCCGACCTAAACCTACGCTTTCGATATAGTCAAGGAATTTATTTATCTTTGCTTCACTGTTACCACCAAAAATGATGTTAGTCTACAGATCAAGAGCAGAATCACTCTTGCCAACAGGTGCTACTATGGTCTCAATAGGCAATTGAGTAGCAGAGACCTCTCTCGTACGACAAAACTAATACTCTTCAAGACGCTCATTGTACCCGTGCTTGTTTATGGCGCAGTGGCTCCTCAACGAAATGGACGTTGTGCAGCTTATTAACATCCAGCGGCTGCGCTGACTCGGCCATATTGTTCGCATGTAGGAGAATGCTCTGGCGATACGGGTATTTGATGCGGAGATCTGCGGAACGATTTTGTTTGCATTGGAATGACGAGATCGGGGAAGCCCTGTCATCGATTGGTGTGACCAACTGGCATAGGCTCGCAAGAAGCAGAGGCGCCTGAAAGGATGTGTTAATGCAAATCGAAATCCGTTAATCGGGTTGTTAATGGCCAATTATGTAAGTAAGTAAGTAAGTTAGCCTCGCACAGGTTTCGGCGTTTATGTTCTGACTTTTTTGTTTTTCTCACCACAGAAGCTATTGAATTGAAAAAATTTTTGGAGCCCGCAGAGCAGAAGGTTGATTGCAATCTTCAGGCGGTTTCTGTACCCTATGTTCTGTACTCTATAATCACCATAATCGGTCAATAAAAGTTTTGATTGTCTCAAAATGTCTCCTCCTATTGGCAAGCTTATCTGCTCACATTACCTAAGATGCGACAAAAGGCGATCCCATTTCCACTGATTGGTTAATGCAGTTTTCCTAGAGAGTTTCCACACTATTTGCGAATTAACCTCATAAGAGCAAAATGCTTGTAAGGCTGTTTGATTGTCAGATATTCTTCCAATTTCCCCTCCTATGTATTTTCTCTGTGAAATTTAATTTCAGCATGGACGCAGATGTTTTCTACCTGGGTTCAAAAATTTCAGCAACTGTCCCAATAACTGTCTCGGATCCATTTGATCCATATGCAACAGAATTGATTCATTCACTTTTATTGCACAGACTCGTTTGTAAGACTTCTCAACACCCCAGAGTCTTCTGGTTCTGTCCAGGGGACAGAAGTAATCTGTCAGCCAGTCGATTTATAAAGACCCCTGTTGAATCTTGTATTAAAGCCTCAAGCAAACCAAAGCTCTGGTCAAAACTAACATGAGTAACGGCCTTAAATACAAAAGAACCTTTAGTGTCAGTGTAGGACAGGTTCTCATTTCCCTTTTATATCATCACACGCAAGTCTCTGTATCTTGTCCAACTCAATAGGAATTTTTTTCAAAATAGTTCTGGATACCCAAACTATGAACCCATACGTCACTATTGGTCTGACTATCATGATATCCTTACAGTGGACAATACCATAATTTCACGCCCACGAGATCCCTGCAAGACTTCTGTATTTCATTATGACATTTCTAGACTTCTGATGATCTCTACATGAATCTTCTATGTCAGTTTGCACTTCGGTGATGTCCTCAGACATTATGCTTCCAATTAGAAAGTTTTCTTTCTGTTGTCGTCCTTAACCCCATTGACATTCATCACCGACTGGCAATCTTAAGATCTCTTTGAATAATATCACTTATGATTTGCTTTGATTCATGAAAACAATGTCATCCGCATACCCTTCGCCGTTAATGTCCATGTTCATCCACAACCAAGTGCCATATTAGTGATGAAAGAACTCTTTGCTGTGACTATTGTTATTATTTCGTTCCTCACATTCATTTCCGCAAGCCGTTATAAATTATTATCCTTAAAATTCCATTTTACTGCTATATTTTCTCTCACCACTGTCGAGCATATGTTTCTATCTGCCTTTTGTGTTCGTGTGCGTTGAAGTGTACTCAAGTGTATGAGTGTTTCAAGATTGTTATGCTAATGCTGACTGTTGACTGCTGAATGCTTAAGATTTTCTTTCGTTTTCAACATGTTGTTGTTGTTGTTGACTGGCTATATGTCCGTCTGTCTTTGTGTCTGTTATGCTATGAAACAGTATTTATTTTAAATAAACCAAAATGCCACTGACAGACCAACAAAATGGACAGACAGCAAAGCAATAAACAAACAGCAAAAGCAATAGACAAACGACCAATAAAGTATTTAAATTCAGATTGTTTTAAAGCCAAATATTCTAAATAGGAACAACAACAAGAAAACAATTTTCTTAATTAAGTTGCATTCGTTTTAAGCCATAAAATTGGCCAAGAATTGTATACGTTTTGAGCTGTTGTTATTCGTTTGAAATGAAATCAATTGTAGGAAATTGAATTTTTTTTTTTATTTGAAATGAAATCAAAAGAAAGTGTGGGCACTTGAAAAATTTATCAGAAGCAAGAAAATTATTAAGGATGTTGCTGTGGCAATGAATACACTTACCAAAGGCTATGAAGGATGATGCATTTTTTTAAAAATGTGTATAAAGCCTTCAAATAATTGTGAAAGCTTATGGCTTAAGTGTCATGGTTAAATGGCATTTTGGTTTCTCTTTAAATATGGCAACTGAATCAAAACTTACTTACTTGTTTATTTAACTGGCCATTAATAACCCGATTAACGGATTTTGGCCTGTCTTAACACATCCTTCAAGGCGCCTCTGCTTTTTACGAGCATACGCCAGTTGGTCACACCAATCGATGACAGAGCTGCTTCGGTCTGGTCCTTCCTACGCAAACAAGGTCGTCCTCTTAGCCGACTATCGCAAATCTTCGCATTAAATATCCGTCTCACCGAAGCGTCCTCCTTTATTCGAACGACATGGCCGAACCAACGCAGCCGCTGGATGTTAATACGTTGCACAACGTCCATTTCGTTGAGGAGCTTATACAGGGGGGACACAAGCCTTATGTTATTCATTTGATTGCTCAGCATTCAACACTTTTCTTATGAAGAAATCTTCGAGAATCTATCGCCAATATTCCCAGTACCTCAAAGCCCATCTGTAAATCACGTTCAAAGGTTCAAAACTGAGATATCAACACCCCTTTGAGATTGCCAATATATGCACAGGCTTTTTCGTTTATCATGTGAATATCAAGATAAACTCAAGTGGTAACGAGGACAAACTGCACTCTGCTCATACTCCTTGAGTGCACAATCACTTCTACTGCCAACCTACCTACCTAACATGCCTTTCAACGACGTTCGTGCAACAAATCATCAGCTTATAACTCAAAATAATCAAATTGTTTTATAAAAATAAGTGCTCTGTTCGGGTAAAGAAGTGTAAGCTTCAGCCATTGAACGTTCATCTTAATCGTCCTACCGAGAAGACTTTGCACAATACGATAAAATTCAAGTCCACTGGTTTAGCAAACGAACGACCAACATCCTAACGTCGACGAAACGCAAGGTCTACCGAAAACTTCGTCCCTGACTGTAAGAATATGGAAAATAATCCATCCAATCGTTTACAAGAACACAGCCTTTCGCAGACCACAACTTTTGCAAATATTGCTGTTGCCAACTTTGAAGGATGTGCCATCAATGTTCTCGATTTCGTAACTCAGGGAAATAATTCGTGACAGTTTAGTACTTACTTAGTTGGTCATTAGTTTGGTCAGGACAATAACCTTTTGGCAGAAGAATCCCTCGCATCGCTCAAAGGAATTCGAGCTTTTGCAGACCACAACTTGGCATATTTTATTGTTGCCAACTTTGAAGGACGAGTCATCAATGTTTTCGATTTCATAACACAGGACGCTGTTCAGGAAATAATTCGTGACAGTTTAGTACTATCTTAGTTGGTCATTATTTTAGTCAGGACAACAATCTTTAGGCAGGACAACAACCTAGCTTCTCAGACCAGCCATGGTGTGTGTGTGAATTTTATACTATCTGGATCTACTAGTCTATAGACGACGCTGAACCATAATTTTGAAATACTTTTTAGAATTTAAGAATCTGTTTAGAGCACATCGTTATAAACCCGAGTGACGTTAGGATGTCCGTCTATTCCACCAAATGAAATCAATTTTTAATGGCCAACAGAGAATTATTCAAATATTGCTTTGCAATAGCTTGATCGTCTTTATGTTCACATTTATTATGGACTGAATTATGTCCATAGCTTTCATGGCTTTTATCCCTATTCAATGACCGTTGAAGCGGACAGATTGTGTGGCTCATGTGTGACATGTCTGAACATGTCTGTAGTGCGACTTATCAAGGATTAAAATCGTTGAAGTAGCTATAGAAGAAGTAGCTCAAGTCAATCCTAAAATCCACCTCACCAGTTTACCACCACCTGGGTAACAATGTTGTGGGGGCTTAATTGTACTTCGATTCTCTCTGTAACCCAGAATGAGTTGGAGTACATGACTAAAGGTTACCCTAATTTCGTGGGTAGACTCTGTTTCGGATAGATGTCATGCTTGATCTTTTCGAATCGTCGGATCACGTATATTTTCTTTCATTCCCCTTGACACGAACACCTTTCTGTTTTCCACGGACCATTCTACTCTCATGTCTTTGAATTTACTGCCCCGAGCTCGTGGTTGTAGCTTTCTGGACCTAGTTGCATATGCACGGCCTCTCTTGCGAGGTGCAGATATAGGTTATTTGGCTCTCCGTTCCTTGTCACCTTGACGGCGCTATCGTCCATTGATGTCAAGAATATAGCTTCGGGATGGTCTTCCAGCGTGGAGTAGTCGTGCTTTAAACGTGTAGCCCTTACGCTGACCAATTTCTTCTTCCCTGATTGGAGGAACTTGGTCAGTACAGAGACTGCGTTCACTTGTGGCGTTACAACAGGCCGCTATGAGTGCTCAAGTGAGCTTTAGGTATCAAAGCTACCACTCCAACCTAAAATAACCTAATTTCTGTCACCATAGGTTCCCGTTTAGAGTAATTGTGCATTAGCTTCCTTAACTTACAAGGTCTCAGTATCCGTGAACGATTTCAATTCTAAATACCCATATCAGTAATAAAAACATTGCCTTACAACTTGCCTTGCAGTAACACAACGAGAACTAAAATCTGTTTTAAATAGAGAGAAAACAATATCAGATGGTTACCTTATTTCCTAACCTTTTGCCAGCATACGGCAGTCATTATTTATTTAAAGTTTATTAAACAAATAAATTTTCCTTTCGGTTCAGGGTCATTCTTAAGTTAATAACCCAACATTTTAAGGAGGAGCGCTGTGATGCGTTATTTGTTTGGCAAATGAATTTCCAACGTTAGATATTTTTTATTAATAATTGTTGTTATTTTAGTTATTATTTCAGTTGTTGTTGTTGTTATTGTAAATTCACTTTTTATTTCGAGTTCATAGAATTTCACTGCCACAGAGAGAGAGAGTGTGAAGCGGCTGCTACCATGGCTACATTAACAATCATTGGATACGAAGAGAAATACTTCAGTGTTGTTTTGTGTTGTGGTTTGAAGTGTTCAGGGAGCCATGTTTATATTGGGCCACTAAAGTAATTTCATAGGAAATGTGAAAATAATTTCTATGCCCCGCTTACCCAAGTTTACTTCTCAAAAATATTCATTATTTCGGTTGCTATTGAAATTTAAACATGAACCCTAAATGGCATATATTCAAGGGATTCACAGTTTATGGAAAATCACAAAATTAAAGCATACTTTTAGGTTACAAACCTTAAAATATGCTGTGATATCCCTCGTTTGTAACAAGCTATACAACGTTCAGCTCATAATTATTATTATAACGAGCAAGAGATAAAATTTATTTGTATTTTATGTGCTACTTCCTTCCTCTGTCCTCTGTTCTCTTTTCCATCCCAGGGGCCATCTCTTTATGGTGGCGGTTTGTTGTGTAGTGATTTTCTAATTTAGTTTTGATTTTATTTTGAAATAAAATTACGAAACACATAGTAATTGTTTTGCTATGAATAGATCGTTCGTTGGATAGATGGTGGAGATATTTTCAGCTGAGGTGTTGTTTAGCAATTAAATTTAATTGTTATTGTCTACATTGCTACACCCAAAAAAGTAACCGTTTTGGGGGGGCAAGGAGAGGCACTGGAGTCTGCTAAATATGGGTAGGGTAGGCAGCTAGCTACACAACGTTAATATTAAATAAAGTCACTGAAATGTTAATGAAGATTTTAATGAATTAATTACTAATGAAAGGCAGCATATTGTGTTGTTGTTCTTTTTTGATAAGGACTGTTGGGTTTGATTATTTTAAAGAGTTTTAAATTCTTTAATTTACACTCAGTTTTATTAGAAATTTAAATTTGAAATTTTCTTTCTTTTTTTCCAGTTGAAACGGAAGATCCTGAATTTACCGATGTCATCGATAATATTACAGTACCTGCTGGTAGGAATATAAAATTAGCCTGTTCTGTTAAAAATCTTGGTTCATACAAGGTAAGTTACATTCACTACAAATTAATAAGGAATTTAATACATTTTTTTATACTACAAAAGAAACTTTAGATGCGTCTCTATTTAGAAAATCCAGTTTGTTAAAGTCCTTACAGTTGCTAATAAAAGTAGCATTACAGTAAGCATGCAAATAAAGCCTCTCTTAAGCTGATACATAACATACATAATCGGTCATTACAACCCTTCAGTCAGGATTTCGACCTAGCTTCTCACACCACTTATGTTGTGTGCGTTAATTTTATACATGAGTGGCGGGAACTACAGTTTAAAGTCGACTCCGAACGACAGATTTTTGAGAAGCTCTTCATGGCAATTTTATTTACTCTCAGAATTTTTGCCAGAAATCTGCTGAGAGGCAGTCGCCGAAGAAAAATTTTTTGTTTCATATTTCGTTTTGATGCCTGACCTGGGATACGAACCCGGGCTTTACGTCTAATAAGCCAACTCACTACCTACTAAACTACGGCGACTATAATATATTGCTGCAATTAGCCAAATTTATTTAGGACTCGGGATGATTTTCTCCAGGGAATGGTTGAATCCCGGGTAGAGCACGTGTGAGCGGGCAAAAGGCTATGGCTTATATTTAGCTTAGATATTCCTTTTGAAGATAGTCCTCTCTCTTTCAAACCTATTTCCTTAACTAGAAATTTCAAATTTTTATCTGTTTTCATTTGATAAAAAGATGAAGTTCTGTTCACAGTGTAAACTAAATGAATAGGCCCTTGACAACAAAATTGCAACAATTTTAATTAAATTATGACATTATGTGAAGCAAAATTTTGGAAAATATTTTTTGAAAAAAAAAAATAAAGAAAAATTGTTACTAAAAAATTGAATTCTAGACATATTTTTTATATGTTTTTTTTAATATATTTTAAAACAATAACAAGAATGTAAAATTTTTTCTAAAATTCCAATAAAATTCTGCATAAGAATTTGAGTCCTTAAAACAATTTATCAATCGATTCTTTTTTTTTTTCCTTTTTAAGACAAAAGCCATTATAATTTCTTTGTATGGGGAAAGAAAAAAACTAAGTATAATGGCAGTCTGTCCAGTATAAAAATGTTATCTCTGTCAATTGACAAATTACCAACAACAGAATAAAAAAATAAAACGACAAGAAAAATAAAATAATTCCAAACATATTTGAAAAATGTTGTGCATTGCAATCCTTTTTTTATTTTGTTATCACAAGTTTTACTGTGTTTAGCAACAACTCCCCCTAAAAGTATGCAAATTGTAGAGTAAACTAGAAAAAACAGCCTTAACGGTATGCAATAGAAAAATACAAAAACTAACAATACAAGGCCGACAAATCTTTTTTAACATACAATACAAGAATAGAATATTTGTTTAACAATGTTAGTTAGAAAAATAATTTACACATCCACACATACATACATACGTACATACCTACAGATTGTTATAAATGTAACTCGTTTAAGGCACAAGGAAAAAGAGAAATAGGGGGTAAGTAAATGAGACAAAAAGTTAACAGTCCTCCTCTGTTTTATGTGTGTGTGACTAAACTAACATGACTTTGTTTAAATTGTATTACTTTTATGCCCTACAGGTAATTGCTAAAGACAGCTTTGTAATCGAGCACAATGGGCGGTGGACCAGCTAGTAAAAGTTGAAAATTGCCACACAAGACAGAAAAAAAAAAATACAAGCCACACCACACCACCACATACGAGTGCTGCTAATAGAATAAATTGTAGACAATTTTTGCCATTTTTCCCTCTCTAACTCTTACGGTCTGTCAACACAAATTTTCACAAATAATAAAACGTGACTATGCATGCTAAAATAGCTGCAAAAAGGATAAAGAAAAACTGTTCCATGTAAAGGTATAGAAAACTACATACTAAGTTCTATCTGTAGGTATGTAAACATATTTTGGTGTATATTTTTAGGCGTGTGTGATTGTTTGACTATTTAAGCTACATAAGGTTGAAGGTTAGGTTAGCTTAGATTAGGTAAGTAAGCTAGTGACAGTTTGAAATTCTTTTTTCCAAATTATATAAGGAAGAAAGGTTCCAGTCACCCGGAGTCGTTTAAAACCAAAAATTCTTTTCTGACGCACGATGTGAAGCATAAAGAGGCGAGACATCAGAATCCTAGACAAGGGTAAATGGCTTACAATCCAATCACCCAAAGTGCTACAATATTCCAGAAAGATTCCAAGTATCTGCCACTCCTCAGCTAATGATGGCAGTGAAGCACAGCGGGCTTACAAAACATATTCCTTTTTACAGCACACCTCTTTATGTGCCACCCTGTTGTTGGCTTTATTTAGACTGACAACTCTTAATAAAAAATTTACCGGGGATAATTTGTAAGTTTAAAATAATATTGACATAAATTTGATTAAAAATTATTTATTTTGCCAGCCAGTTATTGAATGTTCGTAAAAAAGAAAAGACAAAAATTCACTAAAGAACTGCATACTTTAAGGCAAATTTAAAATATTAAAGTAATGGAAACAATGTAATGTAATAAATTTACTAAAAAAAAGCAACTTTAATGAATCAATTTATTTATAGAAATATAGTTTTGAAACTAATTGTTTATTTACAAAAAAAAAAAAAAAATGTGTACTTTTCCAAGAAATTAAAATGTTTTAGGAAATCATATTTTAGGGCATATATTCTTAGAAAAAAAGAAAAGTTATAATAAAAACATAAAGGCATAACTTTCATTGAAATTTGAACGATAAAACTGTAAAAAATTGAAAATAATTTACTTAAAGCATACTTTCAGGTGTTTAAGATGTTATAAAATACTTTAAGGCTTTAAGTGATAAACAATAACTGTTAGAAAAATATGTGGTCATTCAATAATTTATATGAAATTTGTTGTATATTTTAGTACCACTAAAGGACTCTGTGATTCCAGCGTTGCCAGGAATTTTTTTAAAAACACTTTTTATTACTGGGGAAAAAACTTTTTTTTACAAAAAAACTTGTTTCCTACAAAAGTACCAAATTTTTTAAAGGAAACACCGGAGCCCGGTGCTCTCTGTAGGTGTTTCTTTGCTTCTTTTGCCCGGGACTAATAAAATGCACAATATTATATTTAAAAATTTATATATTTCGTGTTATTATTATTGAATTTATTGAAAAAAAATTTAAAATTAATTTTGTCGAAAAAACTTGTTTTGTTAGAAAACAAATTTAATGAAAACTTTTTCGCATCTCAAAAAACTTGGAAAAAAGGGAAAACTTGGCAAATGGCAACGCAGTATGGTATCCATCAAGTCTATAGTTTGTTCGATCTGCCCCTTTTTAATGAACACTAACAAATGCTGCAGTATTATTATGATATGGAACGGTAGGACGTTTAGTTCCACTGTACTGCCCTCAGCTCTTATTCGGTACACTTAGCATGCCATCTGGTACCAGTGAGCATAACTCCCTGCCTAATCTCTCATAAGACTGCAGGAGTTTTCCTTTGAAATGTACAACAAATATGTGTTCTAATCTCCATATTCGGCTTATTCTGTTCAAATATTCCCTGAGTCAGAAGGTCGATTACCATTCTCAGGCTATTCATCAACAGTCAGATGCAGGACTCAATATCCCTCACTGAGACATTGTGTTTCCCTTTCACTTTCGTGTAAATCTAACAAGACCTTCACAATATTGCGTGCACTCAACTATTTCTGATACCTGTAAGCATAATTCGCAATCAAACAAGTCCATTATTACCATTCTCTGTAGATGCGCTCTCAATCTACAATGAAACGTATGAAAATCAATTTCTAAGGCACCCATCATTTGCGGGCAAATTGATCAGCATCTGCGTTGCCCACTATTCTACAGTATTTAGGCATCCAATTAATTGAAATGAGCAAAGGCATCCGAGAAATAAGAAAATAGCCAGTATGCTGGCATACTAGTGTGATCATAGTGAGAGAATACTACTTTACTGGTCATTACAAATCCTTAGTCAGGATTACAACATAGTTTCTCACATCACTTATGTTGTGTGTGGTAATTTTTAACCAGGGATAATGGGAACTGTAGTGGTCGACCCCGCATGACAGATTTGAGAAACTCATAGTTATACGAGGTAGCTTTAAAAGCATTCACATACACCTTATGTTTCTCTGCAACGCGTTACTTACGTTTATGCACTAGGTTCTCACACTACTTATGTTATGTGTGAACGTTTTATCCATGAATGAGAGCCTTATAGTTTAACATTGTTTTTGAACGGTAGATTTGAGGAAATATTTCATTGCAAGGATTTACACTCAGAGCTTCTGCCGCAAGAATACTGATTGGGAATCCTTGTAGGAAATACTTTTTTTCAAATTTATTTTTTTCTGGATTCATAGCTGAGGTTTGAAGCCTGCCCACTGACGTACCAAGCAGGCGTTACAAATGTGTTTCTGCATTTCCACGATAATAACAAAAATCTTTCACTTCGTGAACATTCTGTAATCATTTATTTGCAGGGCTCTGCACCTTTATTAATAATAAATATACATACACCGGAGCGTATGAGTATTTTAATTCTATACTTTATATTCATCATCCGCATATGTTATACAACCAGATTTCATTTTTGGTAAAACGAACTGAAACAAAAGCTATCTGTGAACGGAAATATCCTTGGCTTTTAAAAATTAACTTCCTACTAAGGATTGTTGAACCCATAGAGTGTTACAAAAAAATTGCATATTTAATTAAAGCATACATTTAGGCGTTTTAACACTTAATTAAATGAATTAATGTCATCAAAATTGTTTTTTTATTTTTGTTTTTGGGGTGATTATAATAAAACTACTGTAATTCATAATTATCTTAACACATCGCAGTAATCCATACTTTAAGGAAGGATTAAGAGGATAATAAGATATTATTTAAATTTTATATGAAATCAATGCTGCATACCGTTTATACCACATTTTCCGTTTGTTTTTAATTAAAATCTTTAAATTACTTTTAAATTTTTCATAAACTACTCCGGCTATTAAAGCTTTAGAGTATCATGACATTAAACAGCAACGCCAGTCACACCAACAGCCATCAAACAGTCACCAGACAATTTATGAAAATTAAAAAAACAAGAGCAGGAGAAAAATAGGAAAATGATACTGCCATAGAAAAAAGAAAAAAAAAATGTTAGAAACTGTACTGTAACAAGAGGATAAAGTTTAGCATATTCGCCAGCCAGCCAGCTAGGACAGTGACAACATCATTTCGAGCCATTCAAGTTCAAAAAGTTTAATAAAATGGAAAATTTTAATGATGGTGAACGACAGCCAGAGTGGCAAAGTTCCATATTTAATATGACTCAGGAGGAAGGCAATGTTTAAACAGAAAATTTAAATAAAAGTTTTTCCTACGAAACGGAACAAATCAATTTCAATAAATTATTAGAAACATTTTCTAAAAAATATTTATTGAACCAATTTAAAAGCCTCTAGGGAGAGGGGAAATAAAGGAAATTGTTTACACAACTGTGAAATTGCAATAAGCATTTGACTTCATTTAGAATAAAATATTTTCTTATCGATCTTATAAGGAGCACAAAGAAGGATAGTAGAGCTTAGCACACATTACGTCCTATTGTGGTACCACAAGAAAGAAGGTCCAAAAACCAACTGACAAGCCCCGATTACGAAAACTCAAGAATGAGCTTTAGGGCTTTTTATTAAAGCATGTATCCAAGCAGTCTAAAAGCTTAATTTAATGAACGCTCATATATCGAGTCAGATCTCAGGCAAAGAAACTGAGAGTAAATAAAAAATTGCCATGAAAAGTTTCTCAAAAGTCTGTCTTTCAGAGTCGACTTTAAACCGTAGGGCCCGCCTCTCATGTATAAAATTAAAACACACACCAACATTAGTGGTGTGAGAAGCTAGGTTGTAATCCTCACTGAAAGGTTGTAATGACCAATAATGTATGTATGCCAGATACAGATATTGCATCTGAGAATCGCTGTGGTTTTGTGGCTTATTCACATACACATGTGACTTAGGAAAAACCAACAAAAGAAAAAGGCTAATGGGGTTAAATCACACGATCTTAGTGGCCAGTTCACATCACTTCAATATGAGATGACTATGCCTTCAAATCGCTCGTGTAGAATATTCAATGTGGCGTGAGCTGTGTTGAACGTAGAGCCGTCTCGTTGAAACCACATGTCGTTGGTAGCTCGATCTAATCTAATTCGGTTGGTAATCATAGGCCTGTAGTGATAGTGATAGTAGGTAATAGTGATGGCCTGGCCAGAGAAATATAGACCGATTCTACTGCCAGTCTAAAATTCACATCAAACAGAAACTTTTCCGGGATGTATTGGACGCATTTGGATTTTATTGGGTTCGGTTTTGCCTCAAATTCGATAATTTTGTTTGTTCACGTGTGTTATAGGTTACAACGCAAGTTGTAGCATGTGGAAGGTCAAGTTCTTGTTAGCAACGTGAAATCGATTATCTCTGATTCTCCCACATATTCTTACTGACAGCGGCGATATTTTCGGCAGTTTCTGTGTTTCGTCAATGTTTATTGAACCAGTGGACGAGAATTTACTCACCACATAGGGTTAATAATCCTCTCGGTAGGACAATTTTAAAAATCGTGAAATGGGTGAGACGCTTTATGTTGCCCGAATATAACACCCATTTTGATATGAATATCTGAATGCTATAGTTGTCTAGAGAGACTTGGCAAAACAGTCTGAATAAACGACAACTACTTTGACAGTTCACGTGTGTGTCTATTTTTTAAATTTACTTTTGAAATCCATTTTTTGGTTTTTATTTTTTTTTTCCAATCATCATTAAGTGATTATGACCTTAATTGTTGGCCTTTAAATATGTACGTGTGTGCATGACGTCGTAATAATAATTATTTCTCAATCACGTACAAGTGCATGTAGAAAATTTTGCCGAAATTAAAATGTTCGTGTACTTGTAATAAAATCAAATGAAGTGGAACATGCATTACGCCTTCAATTATTAATTAGAACAGGCACTGATTATTAGCAATTAAATCTAAAAAGGGAAGGAGGATTAAAGCTGAAGTAATGATTTAATATTGTATTGAAGCGTTAATATTGTAAAAAAAACTTGAACATTTTTGCGGCCACAAGATTGTGGCAGATTCTTGAACACAATCAATATAATAGCCCGCAAAAGCATTGCAATGTAAAGCTTCTTGATAAATTAAGCAGATCTGCTGTAACACAGACTCAATGTACATTTACGTACTACATCTGGAAAGGTGGGTTTTGTAATACTATACTAGTTTCCATCTAAATTAGTTACCAGTCAGTAGGCCACACTTGGTCACGCTGGTGTACTACTCACTCGGAGTTCTCCTTCATTCTGTTTAAGAATCGCTAGATTGTAGACACGATTGACGACATATCATCTTAAATTAATCGGAACTGAGGATTTTCTACTTAAATTCCAGGAAGGGAAGTTTACTACATACAAAATTTTTCACTGCAATCCTTCAGTCAGGATTATGACCTAGCTTCTCACACTACTTATGCTGTGTGCGTTAATTTTATGCATGAGTGGTAGAACCTACAGATTTTTGAGAAAATTTTCATGACAATTTCCATTTACTCTCCGAGTTTTGCCAGGAGACTGCTCAGGGGAAGTCACCGTAGAAATATTTTTATATTTCGTATTGTTGGAGGTGTCTGACCTGGGGCTTTAACTGTGGCCTTACGTCTAATGATCAGACACACTACCTACTAGATTACGGTGAGACGATGATTACTGCTCTCACAAAACCATGTCCAGGGACTCTGTGATAGTTCATTTCGACACTTATAGGCTTAAGGTTAAAATTGGCAGTGGAATTTTTTTCGGAATTGATTCTAAGCAGGGGATTTCCTAGTATAAGTACCATGAACCATGTCGTCACGTCTAATATGCTAACACACTTCCTATTAGGCTACGGCGACACAGGAACATCTTGGGTAATTGAAGAGTCATTGAACTTGCTAGGGCAGGCTCACTGTTACCAAGTACTCATGCATTAATGGGAGAAGCCGTACCTTCTTTAAATTATCTTTCAGGCAAAGCTATGACTTCTATTCTGATAAATCTTGCTTCATAGCTAGACTCATCTGGAAGGAAAGCGACTCAAACAACTAATTAAACTCAAACACCTGTCACTGTATCTATTTTTACGGATAATTTTCCAATGAACAGGCATTCGGAGTGTAAACGTTTACCTAAGATTTTTGCAGAGGTTGTAGATCACTTGTGGAAAATAACATCAACTTCGTGTTTCAATATCAGTTTCCAGTTCATAACAGGCTTCTCTCATTTGGCCCATTCTTTATCGATAGTTTAAAGCCGCTGTCGTGCCATGGCAGCAAATCAGTTGTTCTATTCCAAGGAAGTCATGGTATAAGGAGAAGCCTACATACCGGTTATCTAATACCGTTATTCTAAAAGCATCGCGTCGTGTGGTAACACAATAAGCCGCTATGTACTCTCAGATGAGCTGATACTCCTTCGTACTCAATAGAGACTAAAACAGCCTCTTCAGACTTTTCTTCAGATGAGTTGCTATTCCTTCAAACTCAGCAGAGACTAGATCAACCTCTTTATCGTTTCCTTCATTTTCCTCACATCTTACATGTCTTTATCATTTGGTAACGTAATGAATAATTCAAATCAATTTTTGTTATTAAAATCTGTACGGCCCCCTCAGAACAGCTAGTGGAACATATAAAATTCCTTTTTCTCTGACTACAACCACTGACTTTTGTTATAAATTCCATTGGTTTTCAAACCATCAAACCCATTCACTCGCATTTTAAATTTTAACATATGTTCTGGGCGTTAAATATTCCAAATTTTTATAGCATACTTTTAGGCAGGAAATTTAAATGTTGAATTATTTTATTTTAGTTTGATTGGACATTGTAAACTTTTATTTATTTACAATCGTTTATCTTTTAACGCCTCACTTCCTCTCCATAATACTTTCATACGATTTGTCTTCAAGTTTCCCTAGTATTTTTCTGCCATTTAAGTTTAACAACCCATATCTTCAATAGTTCTTCGAGCTTATCTTAAAGACTTTGACAGATTTTCTGTTAATTTTTCAATGTCTTCACTGTCTTTACGTGTTAAGTTTTGTTTTGTGTGTCATTTCAACAATATTTTCTACGATTTTCTTGAGTTTTTTCCCCCAGTTTTTTCGTTTTTGTTTCTTCTCTTTCATTGGCTTTATAGTCTTTTCCTTAGTTTTTCCAATGATTCAATAGTTTTTCATTGTTCTACGTTCGCTTTTCCAGCAGCATTGCTTAGCTGATTATGTTAAATAAACAACATGGAAAAACTTGAAGCGAAGAAGAAAGGAAAGAGGAAAAACTCAGTTGGTTTCATTCATTTTCTAGAGTAGCTGCAGACATACATACATACATCCATGGACTCATGTTTTGTTTTGTATTTTATTTGATAGGAAGTTTGATTCCTTGCTTAAGATTACACTGTAAACGATTGTTTTTGTATGTGCCCATCATTTATAAAATAGTTGCAACTATTTTATTGAAAGTCCACGGAGGAGCCTTGAAAAGGGCCTTTTAAGCAATGAATTTTGAAACAATTTTTACATGGAAATTTAATTTAAAAAAAAGACCTCTGGAAGCGCATGCGTTGAGCTACTTGAATTCATTCTTATAGGGTTTAGATCTTTCATTTCATAGGGACTTTGGTTTCTCGCCTAGATAAACTCACTTTAATGCCTCAGAACAAAGTCCAAGCAAAGTTATTAACCAGTATTGTGCAACCAGGATTATTGTAGTCGCCATAATCTAGTAGGTAGTGTCTAGGCTTATTAGAAGTGAGACCACGGTTCAAATCCTAGGTTAAGTATCTTCAACAAAAAACGAAATATGAAAAATATTTCCCCGGCGACTTATTCTCAACAAACTTCGGGAAAAAAATAATATTTCAAGTATTTTTGTATACATTCCCATAAAGTCAGCCAATCGCCCATGTATTGGTTGGGCCATTTATCGGTTTAAACTTGAACCATCAGTTATTTCGAATTTATCAATATCTACTTATGTCATTCTAATTTGTCACAAAATTCGGTATATTATCCGCACTGAACATAATGAATCGATTTATGTTTGAGCAACGCACTTATTTACTGCACGACGATGTCGATTAAAAAAAATCATCTTTGTGGATGAAGCTCATTTTCATCTTGGTGGGTACGTTAATACGAAAAATTGCCGTGAAGCCAATGGACCCATTACGAGTAACTGTTCGGTGAGTCTTGTGGACCGGAGGCATTATTGGTAGGTATTTTTGTGAGAATAAGGACGTCACAACCATTACGGCCAATGCAGACACCTATTGCACTATGATAACCGATTTTTTTTGTAAAAGGTTATGCCAACAAACCACATATAATTGCGAACTTAAAGGCCAACATTCGTGATGCCATTGCCGAGATACGATATACTCCCCATGCACTCCAAAAAGTGCAAGAAAATTGGCCCGTTCGAATGAGGTACTGTGAGGCCAGCCGCGGTAGTCATATGAATGAAATAAGATTTCATTTCTAAACGAAACAATTGTACTTCACAACAAAATAAATAAATTTGACAAAATTTCAAACTGTTCTTGTTTTATTGCATTTTTAATTTTAAACCTTTAAATGGTTCACCTTTTAGTAGCAAAAAAATTTATGGAGTTGGGTACTCCATGGTCATGAATGTATACCTTCAACATCTGCTGATATTGCGTGTCATGTCAAGTAGAAATGTTCAGTATTCTTGAACAATATAAGATTCCCTATAAGTATAGCTGAGAGAAGCCGTGGGAAGATGGTGAGTCTGGAGAAGTTGCTAGATAATGCGCAAGGTTGCGTATTTTTGTACATTTTGGGTGCCTCAGGTTTCATTAGAGTTGGTTCCCGGCTCTCTTTCGCTTGTGTTAGGTTAGGTTAGGTTAGTGTGGTAGCCTTGATACCAAAAGCTCACTTGAGCATGCGTAGCGGCCCGTTGTGTCGCCACATGTGAAAGCAGTCTCTGTACTGACCAAGTTCCTTCGAACCAAGGAGGGAGATGTTGGTCAGCGCAAGGGCTGCACTTTCGCTTGTGTTAGTGGTGAAGGAATTGCCGCCAAGGAATTATTTCCTATTATTTGAATGGGTCTGGGTAGGTTGAATTTTAAGACACGACTACCTACGTGTGAAACCAGCACACAGGGGATGGCCCCTACTCATGCAGTGCATTGTGCAGGTTTTTTAGGAAAGGTGGAAAGGGGGAAGATTCGAACGGCAAGGAAACGAGTTGGCTATAAAATGGCCAGTGCTATACCTTCACCATATTATCACTGAATCTACAGAAAGTGTTTTCTGATATGGTTTCACAAATGCTTCTTCCAAGCAGTGAGCAGTAGCGGGCTATAAGTGGTCTACTTGGCGGTCATGCAATCTTTGGGAGTTGCCTGAAGATAGAGACTGACACTAATAAACTCTCGCTTTATTATGTTAGCTCGAAATTAATTTCAAACTGCAAAAAATTAATTTCAAAAGCCCTCAGAATGTTTTTAGAATTCAATAAAGTGGTAGATTATTGTCATTTCTATGTTATTAGCGCTAGATATCTCTACTATACTTATACACAGAGCGCCATAAGTGAGTCAACACCCACTAGAATTTTAAATTTTCTATTATAAAAAATATACTTGTAGCACAACAATAATTTTTACGATTTTGTTTTTTGTTTTAACATTTTCTAAGTAATAAATAAACGTTTTTATTTTTGGAAATTTATTCGACTATTCTCATTTACTTTTCTCGCTATCCTAAGAAAATGAATTATTTCAGTGGTGTTTACTCACTTTTGGCGCTCAGTGTATATGTATATAAGCTGGCAAAAGAAAGCACTATAAAAGGCGAGAACCTGATTAAGTGGTCATTTAGATCAATCCTGGAATACTTCTTCAGGCTGATCAATCAGGTTATGATAAGGAAAGAAGACTCGTCATGGTTCAAAAGGTGAAATGGCTGGTTTTTATGGCCCAAGCTCTAGCTGAGGAGGGAATCTATTAGAATTTTGATAGGTTCTGTGATAAGTTGCAAGCAATCCTCCTAGGCTATTGAAAATTGTCTGTGTCTCTGCCTTGGAGTGCAGAGGCGAAAACTCAAGATTCTTGGCCACGCTTTCTTCAATTGTTTCGATGAGTTTGTCTTTTCTAGGCTATCGGGCACTGAATGTTTTAAATCCAATATTAGCTGGCTTTTGTTTCTGTAAAAATCTGTCTCAACTCGAGCTTCCAATTCAGATCAATTCATACACATTTATAATGGATTACGCCAGTAAATCTACAAAGACTATGAAAGTCTATTTTATTGGGAAATATTATCGGCTGCTCGAATTTCTTGTCTTCATACTTTGGCCCTTAGACAATACTTATTTTAGCTACTATGGCTTGTTGATACTAAAGTTATTTCCTTAACATACATTTGGACGTCTAAATAGCGCCCCTTTAAGAAAACCATTTTCTATCTGATTTGTACTGCTTTGCCTGTCCTTGTGCCATTACTTCGGCATATAACAGGGCTTAGATTTGTTCGAACAGCAGCAGTAGTAACGTTAACATGAGTCATGTTTAATGTAAAACAAAAACTAAAAACACAGAAAAAATTCTAAAAAAAAAGAGAAAGATGGGAAAAAAGAATTAATGATCTGTAGTTTATCTACTCAGACAACCATAACATTTCAGTGCTAAAACAATAAAAAACTAAAAACAATAAAAAAAATTCTATAAAAAAAATTATTGAAAGCAAATAAAAATTAAAAACAATAAAAATAAAACGAGAAATGGATTACACAGCAACAGAAAAATAAATAAAATAAAAATGAAAAAAGCAGCAGCGTAATAATAATGAATTTATATACTCTACACATACATACTTACACACAGACACATGCAGACGAAAAAAGGATGCTAGAAAATTTATTTTTATAATCGTTTTAGTGGTAAAAAAGCAACAAAAAAAAAGGAAAAAAATGGATTTTTAATTAAAAAACCTCAACATATATTTTTTAAATGCCTTTAAACATTAAAATTCAACAGTTTTTCTAAAATATTTGCTTAAAATTTTATTCGCGGCATATCATGCACAAAATTATTTTGAATGTAAACTATGGGGTAAAATTTGTCTCCGCCAAAGTACTTTCATTAGGCGCTTCCTAACTTTAAATTAAAACAAAACATAGTGTGTGTGAGGTCGCCATACTGGTCGCCATACTGCGCTGCGGTTCAAACGCCAGGTCAAAAATCTCGAACATAACGAAATATGAAGACAATATCTCTTCGGTGACTTCCTCTCATCAGTCTTCTGGCAAAAAACTCTGAGAGTAAATAAAATTGCCATGAAAAGTTTCTCAAAAATCTGTCGCTCGGAGTTGCAGGTCTGAAGTGCTTTTTGAACGCTTAAAGAAGAAATCATTTTTCCTTCAAATTATCACAGGCAACCAAAACGAATTCTTTACTACAAACCCAAGCGCAAGAAAAGCAGACAACGAACAAAATCTATGGCCAAGCACAACTTCACTGCACCAAGGTAATGCTCTGTATTTAGTAGTCATTACAACCCTTTAATTAGGATTACAATCGAGACTCTCAATCCAACCATACACATATACAATTGGTCATTACAACTCTTTAGTCAGGATTACGACCTAGCTTCTCACGCCACTTGTGTTGTGAGTGTTAATTTTATACATGAGTGGCGTGACCTACAGTTTAATGTCGCCTCCGAACGACAGATTTTTTGAGAAACTTTTCATTTCAATTTTTATTTACTCTCAGAGTTTTTGACTGCTGAGAAGAAGTCGCCGAAAAATTTTTTTTCTAATTTCGTTTTCTTGGAGATGACTGATAACTACAATACTGAGATGAGGTCACCGAATGGAATATTGTCTGCATATTACTACGAAAGTGGAAAAATCTAGATACTTGTGTTTTGATTTTACATCGTTTAACATTAAAATTATAAACAAAAGCTACAAAAACAACAATGAATTCGTTTACAAATTATCGCTCTGCGTAATATACCAACAAACACCAGTATTAAAAAACGATAAACAAGTAAACATAACTGCAACAACAAACACTACAAGAATAAATGTAAACAAAATACACAAACAACAATAATGAAACAACGATGTTTACATTTATAGAGAAGACACGAACATTCGCTTTCAAGAACATTTATCAGACTGTTTACTCTGCCACATAAAAGGCAAGGCAAAGCAGGCAACTGAGTTAGTAAAAGTTCAGTAAGTCTTGTGTGAAGACGCGGTGTGTTTGAAGAGAGTTATGGTGGTTTAAAGATCTCCTTTACAAAGATCTGTCGAACCATTGACTAGTAATTGTTATTGTTTATGCAAAATAGTGCAAAGAGAAATAACAAACAAAGCAATTGTTGTTGTTTACATCAAGTTGTGAACAGTGGCACACAGAATTGTGGGAACAATAAAGAATTTTAGTTAAAACTAAATGCAAATTTATTTTTATTTTATTTGCAATCTACGAGCCTATATTTTAAACGTTTTTAAAAGGTAAAAACGTTATATTATATTTTTTCGAGATGTCTGAGCTGGGGTTTGAATCACTGACCCTCGTCTAATAGGCCAACATACTACCAACTAGACAATGGTGTGAATGCCACCAGGATGTGATACGTTAAGAACTGTCAAAATCGGATCAGACTATCATGTGAGATCTTTACAGACGCCAAATAATTTGTTTGAAGCGAGCATTCTTCAAAATAGCTTCGAATATGCAATCAGATATGAGGCGTTGTGCACCTTCACGACAATGCCCAGCCACATATTGCAGAGCCGTTAAAAACTGTTTGGAAAACAGTGAATGGGAAGTTTTACCTCACCAACCATATAGTTCAGACCTTGCCCCTTCTGGCTACAATTTATTTGGATCGATGCAGAATGCTCTGATTAGAAAATCTTACTTTTCAGAGCAGATTATCAATTCTTGCTTGGACTCCAAAGGCGAACGGTTTGTATTGGACCTATTGGAAAACCTTAAATTGCCAGAAAGCGAGAGAAAAAGTTATGGCATGTTCTCTCAAAAAACTGTCTTAGTAAAGCATTTCTTTCCAATAAAAGTTTTGCTGCCAATAAAGCAATTCTTATTGCCTTTCCATAGTGCTTTAATCTGCCTTGAAATCATATTTATTTTAGGAGGAGAATTGCAAAATATGCCAGAGTATTTAAGAAAGATTAAATCAATTGTCATACACAGTATTTGCATTGGCAGAAGCAAATACGTGCCTAGAAATTATTTGCAAATTCATTTACTTTCACTAAGAAAGTGACCCCTTAAAGTATGTTAAAATATTTTCTCTTGTTTTCCCTTCTTCACTTTCTTTACATAAAGAAACTTCCTGTGCATGTTCGGTTGAGCATTGCATTTATCTGCACATCTGCATTGTGTGATTATCATACAGCAATAAAAAAGGATTTTGAAAGTTTTATTGGATTTGCCTTTTCCATCTGATATTTGCTTCAGTTATTGAGTTTTTTGTCTGTCCACACACTTCTTTTTATAGTTTTTCTGGGTTAATTTGTATTTGAAAGTGTGCCTTCAAAATGTTGCCTATTTTTAGGTAAAGGGAAGGAAGAAGAAGGGGAAAAGGCAAGAGTAAAACTAATTCTAATACTAATAAAATTAATTAGCCCTGCCTTGTGTTATAATGAACACCACAACGACACCGACTTTATTTAGTTTTTGTAGACTAAAAAGAGACTTTTCTATGCTATTATGTGGTTAAACTCCAACACACACACACAGACGGACACCTACACCTATAAGCAAAGCTAAATGCTTTGGCATACCTACCCTCAGACACACACACAAGCATAAATATATGAATTTTTCGAAATTTAAACCCAAGAGTCATAGAGTGTAAGTGATGCCTTGTGGTAAGTGAACAAAAGTCGTCTGGTTAATTGTGGCAACATTCAACAGCCTGCAATAACTAATTAGTAATGTACAAAGATACTCGAATTTCATTGTTAAAACGTTTAATACTCTGTTTACTACTCTCATTACCTCTGCTATAAAAGTTCACAGGCCTGGAATGTGTTGGTTGCCTGTGCTACTGCTGCTAAATATAATTTGAGTTTCGTGTTAAACCAACTTATGCCTTTCGTGTGATTTGTCTTTAGCTCCCTCCTCTCTAATGCAAGCATTTATTACCCACTTTAAGTAGTTTAAATAACATGGCAATTATTTGATTTTTGTCACTTTATATTTGAGGTTAAAAAGTTTACTTTGCTTAGCATACTTTTAGACTTGTAAAGTCAAGTATTTAGTTGCCTAAGTAGTGGCGTAAAATGTTTTTTTAATGAGCCCGAATGGACGGTAGTGATTAAACGAATTGAAAAATATATGCATTTAAGTTGTTAAATAAAGCGCTTCAGTAGAGCAGTAAAAACATTTTTGAAGTCAGCTGTTAAGTGGCGATAAAAGTGTTATTTTTGCAAAAGAAAGTTGTGTGCTGCTGTAGTTGAAATGTAAAAAATGTAAAGAAGAGTTTAATTTCAATTTGTACAGACTCTTTAAAGCAGTGCAATTACTAACACTTCAGTTTTTTCTGTTGCATGGTGTTATATACATATATTTTCTACATCAATCAACTGTGTTGTCCCTTTTCGGAAAATTTCAATTTAAAAGAATTTTTTTTTGTTTATTTAAAGCGATAATTTTTCCATTATTTTGAAAGATTATTACACGATGTAAAGATTGATAGGCGGATTATATTGTTACAAACAAATTGGATTATAAAGAAACAAACAATTTTTTTGGCAATAAAATTTTCAACTAAAAAACTCCATAAAATCATAAACAAATTGAAAAAGTTTTTCGTTTAAGAAAAGAAAAGCAAAAGAAAATTCAGTTTCAGAGTTGCAGTCACGCTTATATAGTATGTATGTTGAGGTGCATGGGAAAATGTCATCATAGTCTTAAGGTAGCAGGAGAGTTGTTGTTGTTGTAATTGCTAGTCTTCGATTATATATTGTGAGCTGAAAATGACTTGTTAGCAATTTATGGTGGTATTTTTGTTTTATAAAAAAAAATATGCATTTTTTTTACAGTGGAGATTAGACTACAGTTTTAGAGACTGTTGAAAGTAGAATGTAGAACAGGGGCTGTAGAGCAGAGGCTATATGCCACAGAGAATGTATACCACAGAGGCAATAAACCATAGAGGCTGTAGAACACAGAGCTTACAGACCACAGAGGCTATAGACCACAGAGGCTATAGACTGCAGAGGTTATAGACCACGGAGGGTACTGACCACAGATGCTATAGAATGCAGAGGCTATAGACTGCAGAGATTATACATCACAGAGGTTATAGACTGCAGAGGTTATTGACCACAGAGGCCAGAGACCACAGAGGCTGTAGACCAAAGAGGCTGTAGACTGCAGATGCTACAGACCACAGAGGTTACAGACCACAGAGACTATAGATCACAGAGCCTATAGACTAAAGAGGCTATAGACCAAAGAGGCTATAGACCAGAGAGGCTATACACCGCAGAGGCAATAGACTGCAGAGATTATAGACCATAGAGGTTACAGACCACAGAGGCTATAGACTATAGACACATCGAGACTGTAGATAGTGTAATGATTTTTATAAGAGGGCTCTTAAGTTTAAACCTCATATCTGACATTTTGAGAAAAGAAACATGAGCCAAAATCTTTTTCGGCAAACACTCCTCGACAGTTATTTACAAGTGCTATGGAGGTAAACCAAATATTGTAATGAAAATCTTCTCAAATCTGTCGTTCGAAGTAGACATTACACTTAAGGTTCCGTCAGCCATGGAAAAAATTAACACTCACCTCTTGGGTGATGTGAGAAGCTAGGTTGTAGTCTTGACTAAAAGTTTGTAATGGTCAATGAAGTAAAGTAGAAACAGATAAGAATTCAAAGACATTAAAGGATTTATTATTGAATAGCGAATTTAAAATTTCTCTGACTATTATCTCCCCTGATGTTCATCACTTTTGCCTCTGACTGTTCATATAATTTCATATTCTGTCACCTCAGGCATTGTCATTTGATATGAAGACAACCAATATCAGTAAGTGTATCACCTTTGGCATCATATTAGTGAAGTTGTTGTAAAATAAACTTTTTCCCCATGTGTCAGGGAATGAAACTTTCAATTTTTCTTCTTTTCTTTTTGTTGGACAAAATCTTTAGTTTTTCTTTTCTTGAACTAATCTTTCACAACAACAGTAAAATTGATGATTCCCCACACAACACAATGTAACTTGTGTTCGTTCGTTAACAATATAGACGATGAAGTTTTTGACTTTAACAGCAGCAGCACATATGACATGTATTCACACTCAAGTAGAGATGTGAAGGAACTGAAATATTGTGCCATACCATGGACAACACATACAGGAGAGAGAGGAGAGAGGAGAGGATAGGAAAATAACATATTTGTCATTAAATGTCATAGAATAAGAGAAACTTTTCTTTGTCAACTGCCTTTAAAATTAATAACACACTGAACTTTAAGACGTCAAATTTTGTGGCTCAAAAAAAAAAAAAACAAAAAGTATACGAAAAATTATCAGAAAAAAAAACCACAATTTTTCACAAACGTGATGAAAATTTCCAAAAAAAAAAGAAAAGGAGATTGCCAGGACATAAATGTCTTCATTGAATACGATTTCTATGATGATGGCAAATTAATGAAAGAAATTATAAGTTTTTTTTTTGTTTTGGCTTCTATATCTGCTGGCAGTAATAAATAAAAATTTAACCAACGAAATATCCCCCAAAACACAATTTATATCGATTCTGTTAATAATTCTTGCCCAATTTTATTTTTGCTTTTGCAGGTGGCATGGATGCATTTCGAACAGAGTGCCATATTAACGGTACACAATCATGTAATTACCCGTAATCCTCGCATTAGTGTGACACATGACAAGCATGACAAGCATCGCACCTGGTTTCTGCACATCAACAATGTCCAGGAGGAGGATAGAGGACGTTATATGTGTCAAATTAATACAGTGACAGCTAAGACCCAGTATGGTTTCGTTAAAGTTGTTGGTAAGTCGCCAGTTTAACTGATTGAACAGGGAGGATTTTTATTATAAAAGAAAAGAAATTAATGGCTGCGGTAAATGTAAGAATGACATACAAATTTGTGTCATTAAGAATGTCATGGACCCACTCCTGTTTGTCCAAATATTCTGTGTTTCTATATTTTTTTTTGATAAGAATTATTTTGTGGGCGTTGCATGGTGGTGGGCGTTGTTGGCTTGAAATTAATTATTTTTAATCGATTTTCTTTTGGATAAAATTCCGTACAAATACATTTAAATTAAGATTTTGCATTGTGGAAGAACGTTATGTCTTAATCAGAGCAAAGACCAAACAAAACCAAATATTGTCATGAATATCTTCTCAAATCTGTCGTTCAAAGTCGACATTACACTATAGGGTGATGTGAGAAGCTATGTTGTAGTCCTGACTAAAACTTTGTAATGGCCAATGAAGTAAAGTAGAAACAGATCGAAATTCTGAGACAATAAAGGATGTATTATGGAATGCCGCACTTAAAAATTCTTCGACTCCTGGCTGCTATTCATCTTTTTTGCCTCTGACTGTTCATATAATTTCATATTGTGTCTCTTCAGGCATTGTCATTTGATATGAAGACAGCCAATATCTTTGGGTCTTCCAACAGAGACTGTGAACTTTGACAGTTGATGACAGTCATCTTGTTGAAGCTACATTACATTAAAGTTCGTTACAGCCTTTAGTGCGGCTTTCTCACAGCACCTATGTTGTGTGTATTGATTTTTATCGATGAGTGGCGGAATGTACAGTTTAACGTCGACTGCTAATGACAGATTTTTGAGAAAGATTTCACCAGACGACTGCCGAGGGAAAGTGGCTGAAAGATATATTTTTGGCGCCAAATAAGCCAACACAGTACCAACTAGACTACGGTGACTTCAGTCAAATTAGTTGTTATTTATTCAGTCTGTTTCAGCCAAATATCCACCGACGGATATTACATTCAACAACACGTGGAAATAATAAAATTCTACAGCGCTCTTTTCACCCATTTTACAGTAACTATAAGCGTCCTACCAAGTCAATAAACATTGGTCCACTGGTTTAGTAAGCGATCGACCAACACTGCAAGATCTGCAGTCAATATTGTCGTTGTCCAATGTACAGAAGAATCCACAGCAGTTGATTGCACATTGCTCAAACGCACTTGGCGAATTTTAGATCATGACTTCACCCTGCACTCCTGTAAAATTCAACGACCCTGCATATCGACGTGTGTGTTCGCTGGATGAGCTCTAGAGCTGTTGCCAATTGACCTTAATTTTCAGCGAAAAATCATCTTCAGCTTTGAGGACCATTTCTGAATGAATGGTTACGAGAAGAAATAAAAAAAATCTCGAATTGGAACAATACTGATTCACAAGAGATCCAGTATCATCCAATGCATTACTAAAAAGTCACTCTTTGGTGTTGATGTTGCACTGACGTTGTGATCGATTCATATTTCTTTTGGAATGGAAATGGCCAGAATAATACAGGCAGTGTTTGATGATTATCATCATCTTCTGGCCTGAATTAGATGATCTAGTCGTTAACAAGATGTGGTATTACGTTACGTGCTACATAGATCATGCCACATTGGATATTCTGCACGAATAATTTGAGGGCATGGTCATTTCACGTGTGGGTTCTGTAAGCTTGACATTGAGATCGTGAGATTTGACCTAGTTAAACTTTTTAGGTTTTTCTTACGTCGCAGGTGTATGTATATAAGCCTCAAACTACAGAGGCTCCCAAAACCCAAATAACCCAACTAATCGGTTAAATTTGGCCTGATTTATGCGTCATAGTCATGAGAAATTGAACATTTCAATTCAATGGGTTTTTCAAACCTAAGAATTTCGATGTATGTGTGTATCAGAGATCAGCAATGAATCGTTTTTCCGCTACTCATAAGCACTCATGCAATTTTGAGTATGAGTGAATCAACAGAATTGAAATTCAACTACTCTGATTCATTCGTACTCGCTACAACATTGATTTATAAGTATAGGTTGCAATGAGTATGAGCACAACGTTGACATCAAACTCACAACATTCGAAATGTGTTTGATTCATACGCCTACTCATTCTGATTCATAAATTTGGAAAAATACTTATAATACTTATAAGTGATTCGAGTGGCTCGAATCATTCATCAAAATTTACAGCCTTTGTTATTGTTGCATATACAAACAAAGAAGAAAGGAAAGACAAAGACAACAAGCAAAGCATACACACAATCTTCTTGTGAGTATAGTAGTGTTCGTATGCGAATCATACTTATTTTGTGCTTCGTGTAAATGTTAAGTAGAGACGAGTCGAAGTCAATAACATCATGCGTATTGTTAAGTATGAATACGACGAGTACTTCCAACTTTGAGTATGAGTAGTATGAGTATCATATTAAAATAAGTATGAATGCGTATAAGTATCAGAAATAATAAGTATGATTCGAATCTACTCATCGTTTTGAATACTCGTTGCTGATCTCTGGTGTGTATGTTTGTATGCGAAATATACACTTTGTTTTTATTTAAATTTAAAATTAGGAAGCACTTAAGACCCTAAATTTTTCTTCAAAATTTTTAAAAATATCAGCATCAGTATGCTGCTTAAAGGCATTTTTTGGCATTTCAGGTTTTCTTATTTAAAAAATCAAAGAAAATGAATCTGTAATTAGGAGATGGAAAGAAGACATCATTTCTCATAGATAAGGAATAAAAGTCCGTCATGTGTTAAACAAAATTAATTACAAAATTTAATATCATTTAAGAGTACAAATATTAAACCAAAAATACACTCAAAGATTAAAGTCCATAATGAAAAAGGCATTTGTTTTTATTAAAAATTCTACAAAACTAGGTAGCCTTTACGATTTAAAAAAAGAAATAACTTCAGGGCTTTTTCAAATTAAAGCAGTTGTTGTAGTTCATAATCGTTTTCTCTTACGATAATCATGCTTTTTATCTTTGAAATGGAAGATAATTTCTATAGGAAATTACAATTATTTGAACTTGTAGCGACGCAATCTGGTGAAACATCTAAAAATATACACACGTTAACCATGACAAGGTATTCAAGTAAACAAATGCTGCAATTACGGGTATAAATGCTTGAGTAATTTTACATTTAAAAAGTATCGCAAAAAAGGAACATTAACACACTGAAATTTATAATTCATTTAAAGAGACTGCTATATACACGGGTTGAGCATTTATTTTACAAGTTATGGACTCATGGTCCTATTAAAGACAGCACGCAACCACTTTTCTTAACAATAATTCGAGAATACTACCAGTAGTTGTGAAATGACCCGCTTTATAGACATAACCGCCGTAGCAAAACCTTTAGCAAATAGCATCAGCATTGAAAGAGCTCTGTTGGAAGAAAGAAAAAAAAAAAATACATAAGTAAACGCATATAAATTGCATTTATGGCATATTCTTTCTTTTCTCTCTAGTACCCTACACAGTTATACATAATAGCTGATGGGTTACTGCGTTTGTAAAATCCAAGAAAGAATTAATCTGGTCTCTGCTTCAATTATTCCAATCCCTCCAGCACTTTCGGCGAGTGAAGCACTTTCATTCAGATAACAATTCAGCCACAAAATCCAGGAAACACAAAAAAAAAAAAATTTTCAGGGGGGTAGTAAGGAAGTGAAGACCAAATCTCTGGGATAGTAAACTAATATAAAAGGCTCATAAACAGAACATTTTAAGGAAGACCTTGAATGAATGTCATAATGATATGCTGAAAAACTGCAGGAGACCTTAGAACTATGCACTGAATTTATACCATGATGTTCAGATAAAATTCAACCTATGGGTCCATTGTTAAAGTTGAGAGCGAGAACTTGAATGCGGTTCAATTGGAGTTTAAAGAAGATATATGTATTAGGGATACTATATATAAAATAAAAGCAGTACATTGCGCGAGATTATACCCCGAAACGATTATACGATCGAAACGAAATATGAAAAAATATTTCTTCTACGACTTTCTTTCAGCAGTCTTCTGAAGAACACTCTGCGAGTAAATAAAATTACCATGAAAAGTTTCTCAAAAATCTATCATTCGGAGTCTTCTTTAAACTATTGGTTCCGCCACTCATGTATAAAATTAACACACTCAACATAAGTGGTGTTAGAAACTAGGTTGTTTTTTTTTTTCTTTATCTATGAAGAGTGATACATTATTTCGATACCATTCCTTAATTGTTGATTCATTTTCATTGGTTTTTAATATAAGAAAACCTGAAAATGCCTTTAAGCAGCATACTGCGTTGTTGTGCAGCCCCTGCACTGATCAATTTCCTCTATGAGTTCGGTGGAATATGACTGCGCTTATGCGTGGCATCGCAAAGGGCCGCTAAGTGAGCTCAAAAGAGCTTATGGTATAAAGACTACCACTCCAATCTAACCTAAGACTGCGTTACTATTTCACTGAAAATTAAAAAATATTTTGAATAATGTCCGCTTAATAATCTGTCTTTAAATTTAAATACGACATCAACGAAATTTTTATTCATTTGAATTCCTTATTGATGCCAAGATACGCCACAGCTTCTCTGGATGGAGCACATCCAAAATGTTCAATTTTTCCTGACTATGGCGCATAAATCAGGCAGAATTTGATCGATAGTACAAGTTTGTTGACTTTGAGGACCTCTGAGGTTCCTTGCCTACGACTTAAGAAAACTCCACAAGAAAAGATTTGACTGGATTAAATCGCATGATCTCAGTGGCCTGTTCCAGTTCACGTCAACTCTAAGTGAGTTGATCATGCTCTCAAATCGCTCGTGCAGAATATATAATGTGGCGGGAGCTGTGTAACACGTATAACTGTAGAAACCGTATACCGTTGTTGTCCAGATCATTTAATTCAGGCCAAAGGAAATTGATAATCATCGAGTTATAGTGACTTTGAGATTGACTGTGCCAGCGGCGTTCTCAAAGAAATATGGTCCAATGACACGGCCAGCCCAAAATCCACACCAAACAGATTTTTTAAGATATTTTAAGAGATATTTTGAATGCCCTCTGAATTCAAGTGGATTGGTATAGTCCTAAATGAGGCAATTTTGTTTTGTTCACGTACTCATTCATCCAAATATGGGTGTCAACGCTGAAGAAGACTTCTCTTTGATTATGTTATCGAAACAGGACGCCCATATTGATCACACAATTTCATAATCAGCTCGAGTTGTTGTATCTTCTAGCTCTCCATGGTGATTTGGCAAAGCGGATTGAATAAACGACAACTTATTTGACAGATGAAGCTTCAAGAAGACGGCCGTTATCAACTGTCAAAGTTCGGAAATCCCTAGTAATAGACTCGATATAATCTCTACCAAATGCAATGCTTTAAAAGCTTGACTTCAAATGAGTCATTCAAAAATTTACAAGACATAGGGATCTACGTAGTCATACTTGATCACATGTGACTGTCTTGTAGTCTATTTTTTACAGAACTGAAGCGAATGAAGAAAAAAAATCACACAAAACATATGAAATTGTGTAAAATGTTTGAATTAAAAAAAAAAAAAAAAAAAAACAGGACGGAGACACAAACGCAAAATATGTTTTGTGTTCCATTAAAAAGTCTTATGACGACAAATAACCAGAGGCACATATGTTGACTTTCAAAATAACGTGGTTGAATTGTTAAGGACAAAATCATGCGATTTCTGTTCAATTCAAATTTTCTTTTCAAAACGTAATCACGATACATGAATCTGCCTGCGTAATAACATTGTCAACTTCAATTTAATTGCCTTATCAATGTGACCACCATTTAGCGTTTAACGTCTGCACGTAGAGAATTTCATATCAAACGTAAAACACATGTTAAAGCGAAAACATTCAACGCAAATACAATTTAAAGCAACAGTTTAGTGGCAAATATAAATACCAACGTGCACACACACTCATACTCGTACATATGCATATACACGTACACTTACACAGATTTATATGTATTCCTTAAAGGACATACATATGTATGCAATATGTTAGAGTGTACAAATACACACAAACGAACAGTTTTAAATGTTTTGGGGGGTAATAGAATATGAAAATATTTGCAATTCCTCAAGGCTATTTGCATGTGTAGAGGTTAAAACCGAGCAACGGTTTTTATAAATTCGAATGTGTGTGTGTGCATTGTTGGTTTTGTTTTAGAGCCTCAGTTATGACATTTTTTGGTTTTCCCAATCATAGCTCACTATGGTTAAACACACACACACTCATACAGACGCAGATAATAAAACAAAACAAAAAACAAACAAAAAAAAAAGTGGAAATAAAATCTGTCAGACAATTTTTTATGGGGTTCATTCTCCACAATGGTAATAAAAAAAATATGAAAGCTATTGCCGGCCAAGGTCAGCTAGTGTTGTGCCTTACATTGTAATGGATTTATTTGATTAATTTAACTCTAGTAAGGCAGCTAAGGAGGCTTATCTATAGAATTTTAAGTAAAAATTTTTATGCAAATTCAATAACAATGAAAAATGTTCTGACCCACCTCGCAAAGGACTCCGTGCAAATTTACACCTGTAGCGTCTTTCAGGCAAAGGTGTTTGCAGTACAGGCTGCGGCGAGAACTATTGGGAACGAAAACGTCTCCAAGCGAAACATTGCCATACTTTCTGATAGTCTGTGATCAGTACTGTAAACTCCAACGTAATGAACTCCCAGACAGTGTACGGCTGTCGCAGATATCTCAATGAAGTAGCGGAACGATATGATGTCCATATCATATGAAAGCTGATGAACTGGCTAGGCGGGGCACGACCATCGAACTCTCCGATGAATTCTCGACTCTGGGCATCGCTATGAGAACCTGTAGGATAATAATTGATAATGCGATCATCGATTTCGTCAACGATGATGGCCTCTGGCACGGGTAGAACGGCGCGATGAACGGCGCGCGATAGGTCTGCTTAAACTCCAGAGAAGCGGGCTTAGTATGATTGGCAGGGTCATTTCGGGGCATTGCATTATGGATACGCATGCGAGGCACATTGGTCTTGGACAACTTGCTGCAGTGTTGAGAAAGAGTAGGAGATTATCCTTCATATACTGGGTACATGCCCGGTACTTTGCCAAAGGAGAAAAAAGTACTTAGGTGCTTACTATACGGACGATCTAGAGGAACTGTCACCGATTGACATTGGCAGTTTAAGTCGCTTCATCAGGAGCTCTGAGTGGTTTCGAAACTAGGGGATAACTGTGGTAAACCAATGTGCTCTATGTAGCCTAAATATGTCCATCAGACTCACTTAGATGGACAGCCACCTCTACCTACCTACCTACGGTTCCTTGTACATTCTGGCCAAGTTGACTTCAGAACACCCTTAGACCTTAGTTTGGAAGATACCCAAGGGTTTTCTCATGCGTTGACAATATTTCACCGAACCCCTCCTTTTCATGTACAGCTATCTGTCCTATAGTTATCGGTATGCCACAGAGTGGTATCTCATTTAAAGGAATTTATGGCTTCAGAATTGCTCCATTAACTCTTACGTTTTGCCTCGTTTAGATGAGTTTTCAAAATCCTAGAGTTCATTGGTTCTGTTCGGTGTACAGTTAAGGAGGGAGCAACAAAACAACTGGTTTTGTTACGTCACGATATGCTCTAGTGACAATATAACGTCATACTTGCTTCCATAGTCCTCAAATCCAGCAGAGGCTGCAATGCCGGTCTAAAGCAGATGCTCTTTTCCCTGGTTATACCAACACATATGCCAGTTTTTCTTTTGATTGGGAAAATGAAGTTTGACAAAATTCTCATGATGAACACCGAAAATCATAAATCGCTTATGGTTTTGTTCTTAAACCTACATCAAAGCCTACTCTATTGATGTATCAAACGTCTAAGTTAGTGTAGGGTACCGAATCGAAAAAAACGTTTTAATTTAACACCGCAGATTTGGTTTGTTTTTTCATGTATTTTTAACCAAAAATATCACATTTTTCTAACGTTTCATTTTCTAACAGCATCAGCAAACTACAAAAAACAAAAAGCAAAACAAAAATTTCATTACAATAACATGGCATTTCCAGCAAATTTCTCTCTTTTTGTCTCGAGAGAGAAATATGATGGGCCTAGGCAAGTCAAATACAACCAAAAGTGTATAAAGCTTGCATAAACAACAACAACAACAACAACTAAAAAAAAAAAAAAAGGCGGCTACAAAAACTATTTCTATTTCAAAAACACACTACACAAGATTAATTGTCAATGTGGGGATTTGGTTGGAAGCGTTTCATTTTTTTCTGGAATTGAAATGTGCACGAAAAAGTGTATTTTTTGGGAGAAAACTTTTTTTTAACATTTTTTAAAATTAGAAAAAAGTAGGAAAAAAGAAAGAAAATCTAATAAAAAACAAAGATCATAAAACATATCTCTTTTTTTGTATTTGGGTTTTCATAAATTTGTCAAGAAAGCCCAAAATGTTTATGTTTTCTCATAGGCAATAAAATACAAATTTTTTTCGTGTAAGAAATTTGAAATTTTGACAAAAGCTACGAGAAAATTAAAATTTTTTCTTTGAATTGTTTCTATTTATTTAGTTTTCTTCTGTTAATATATCGTTGGGTTATTTATGAAACATTCTTTGTTGATAGTCGATTTATTTTTCCATACAAATGCTCAATGTATTCATATTCATATTTTCTAATGCTTACTTAGTGTTGGGAATCCCGGGATCCCGGGGTCCCGAAATCCCGGGATCCCGCAGTTTTTAACAATTCCAAATTCCCGGGATTGAGCACTTAATCCCGGGATTTGACTTTTTCAGCCGCAATGAAAAAAATCGTATATTAGAACTCTCACTAAAACGTCTTTATTTATTAAGAAATTGTATACCAAAGGCATTAATAGACATAGGTCCACCTGAAGGTGAATATTTTGCTTTATCCAAAGATGAGATTAATATGGTATCCGCAATCATTAGTGCTCTTCTCCCAGTAAAAGCAACAGTTGACGCCCTTTGCCGTCGAGATGCTAATCTGTTCACAGCCGATGTTGCCATAACTTTTATGTTAAAAAAACTTAAAGATGCTAACAACGTTATAAGTCAAAAACTACATTCAGCCTTCATCCTTCGCATGCAACAAAGGAGAACAGATATCAGTGGGGTACTTCAGTATCTGCACAAATGTTCAGTCCGAATCCGAAACAGAGTTCGTAACGGTTTCTTCTTCCATAAAATGTCGCAAATTAAGAGTTGAGTTACTCGAAAGACTAAATGCTTCAAGTCCAGCTACATCACTTCTAATAGCTTCTAAGTCAGAAGTTACACCTTCTGATTCAGATAAGGCACCTTCCGAAATTATTTCAGATTCTTCTGAGCTTCCATCTGAATCTCTTTCTTGTTCTCTTGAAGAACCTTTAAATATTTCAGACGAGCTCAATGAAGCTATAAAAAAGCACATCTACCGAGGATAGCAATTCGATGTGAGACGTTGTCTGTAAAAATTCAGAGAGAAATGCTCTTGTTTGAAAATGGAGGAACACGTGGTGACTTTTTGCAAAGAGCATACGATTTTTTAATGACTATTAAGCCAGCCAGTGTAGAGTCTGAACGTGGTTTTTCTGCAGCTGGATTTTTCGCAACTAAAATAAGACGTATTTTAAAAATAATAAAAAATAATAACATATCGTACTTGATCAACAAAAGAATATGTATATATCTATAAAAACAATTAACTCTTTATAATTGATTTAAAAATGTGTAAAATTAAAAATAAAATTAATTTTCTTATAATTTAATAAATTCTTTCTTATAAACCTATTTTTGGATGTGTCATGTTATTAACTTTATTGAAATAATATGTTAATATCTTTCAAAAACAAATTTTTTAAAATCCCGGGATAAATCCCGGGATCCCGGGACTAGGTAAATGAAATCCCGAAATCCCGGGATTGAAAATATAGATCGGGATTGCCAACCCTATGCTTACTCCATAGCAATCGTTTCAATGGCATACAAAACTTCATAGAAATCGTTTTAAAAACTAAATTTGATTTTTTTTTGCAATTGCCGAGAGTTAAATGGTCTTATAATTGTGTTACAAATATATTTGTATTGTGACATTATAACGAATAGCGAATTCATTCCATTGGGTCTTTTAACAGTAACTTCCTTGCTTTGATAATATTCATCTTCAGTGTTTTGTGTGGATTTTGGGCTGGCGGTGTTATCGGTTCATATTTCTTTGTGAATAACGTTGACCAGGCTGTCATTGTCAACAGTGAGTAGTAGAGGTCGATGAAAATCAAATTATTTTAACCTGAATTGAATGGTTCGAATACCAACGACATGTGGTTTCCACAAAATGTCGCTATGTGACACATACCTCATGACACTTTGAATATTCTGCTCGAAAGTTTTGTCGGCATTATCATCTCTAGTGGATGTAATGTGATCGCGATTATGTGAGAGAATAAGCCAAAACTCACAGCAGTCCTCAAGGCCAATATATGCCATGCCATCGTTCAAATTAAGCCTAGTTTATATGCCAGAGTAGACTGAATTGCGTGTGATAAAAAAAGTAATACCGGGTCAGACTGCTTACTCTCGACACGATCATAACTATCTGGTATGGTGTAAAGATAAGAAGAAGCTGTACTATATTATATTCGGAATCATAGGAAACAATTGGTTCATCAAACAAATATTTAAAAAAGATTTTCATAGTGTTGAGGGTACTATTGAGGAATAACTGAAATGATAAGTATAAGAAGTGGATTATTTTCAAGACATAGAACGGATCTTCCAGACTGTGAACATATTCCAAGTAACTCGCTGTAAATGAATCGAAAGCAGAATGGATAAAAAACTTTACTCTGTTCAGTACAGTATGTCAAGTGTATTGCAATACGGTACCTTACATAGGTAGATAGGTTGGAGTGGTAGCTTTAATACCAAAATTTCACTCGAGGACGCATAGCGACCCGTTGTGCTAAACGCCACAGCTCGCCCGCCACAGCTAAACGCAGTCCCTATACTAACCAAGTTCCACCAAACTAGGGAAGAAGTTGGCTGCACATTAAAATCACGACTACCATACGCTGGAAAACTAGCTTGAAAGTTTTATGAACGCATATATATCCTTGGCACATCAATGGATGATAGCTCCGTCAAGCTGACAAGGATTGAAGGGTCAAATAACCTACATTTGCACCTCGCAAGAGATGGGCATTGACAAAGAAAGTGGCTAACAGTTTCCTCTTCCTCAGGGAATCTGCACCCACGGGAGAAGTCATTAGATGGGAGCTGCATTCTTTCAGCGTGTCTTCCCATAACACAATGACATGTAAGCATGGCTACTGTGATCGAGATGACGTAACTGGTTGGTGCGCCTTCTATCTATCGAGGGCCAAGTGAGTCTAGCGGTACGCTACATAGTCTGGTGAGTTATTGTGAATTGCAAACATAAGAAAAAATGAACCTGAAATCTCTCAAAAATCTCTCAAGGCATTCTCTGGCAAAAGGAGTCATAATGAAGCCTTCCACGTATTAACGAAGGTTATGCTACAAGCTTTTTAAAACAAACTTCTGTATAATATTTCAAATTTCTGTATTTCGGTTGTTATTAGCATAAGCCTTGCCATATTGATCACTAATCGTGACAATCATTTACTGATGTGTTTTCATATTGTTACGTGTTTACCTTTAAAAACGTTTAAAATATGAGCTCGTAGATTGCAAATAAATAAAACAAATTTGTGTTTAGTTTTAATTTAAATTCATTATTATTCCCACAATTCTGTGTGCCACTGTTCACAACTTGATGTAGACAACAATAATTGCTTTTCTTTGTTATTCCTCTGTTTATACCCTTTGCATAAACAATAACAATTGCAAGAAAATTATTCGGCAGATGTTTGTAACGGAGATCTTCAAAATACGATTACTCTCTTCAAACGCACCAAGTCTTTAGACAAGACTTACTGAACTTCACTAAGTCACTCGCCTGCTTTGCCTTGCCTTTTATATGGCAGGGTAAGCAGTCTGATGAATGTTTCTGAAGGCGAATGTTCGTGGCTTCGCCTTCTCGAAATCTCTATAAATGTAAACATCGTTGTTCATTATTATTGTTTGTGTATTTTGTTTACATTTATTCTTGTAGTGTTGTTTGTGGATTTTTGTTACTTATTTACCATTTTTTATGCTGGTGTTTGTTGTTATATTATGCAGCACGATAATTTATAAACAGTTTTGCTTACTGCGTTGTTTTGTTTTTGTAGTTTTTGTTTATAATTTTAATGTTAAACAAAACACCAGTGTAAAGTTTTTGCATTTTCATAACAATATTTTCTTATTTCTTTTTAATTTTTCTATTTGACATCAGTGTTTAAGAGTCGCATATCTTTTGATATCCATTTCATGATGGCTCTGCGTAGAAATATTAATTTCAATATTTTTCTTTTGCAACACAATTAATTCTCGTCAAAAACTTAACTCATTTGCAAACCAAGAAATAAAACTTATCATACAAATTAGATTAGATATACGATATTAGAAAATGTACAACAAATGTACAGAGCAACAAACGAGCATCAAACGAGAGAAAGCCATGACATCTCTTAAGCTGATGTGTTATACAAACGCTTAATATGTTGTCTTAGGCAGCCTTAGCCAGCCAAACAGCTAGCCAGTCAGCTAGCCGGCCAGCTTATGGGTGGCAAAAAGTGATTTTCTTAATTAAATTGTATGTCAAAAACTTTTCCAGTAAAAACTAACACGGCCAAGAGAGAAAGAAAAAAAATCAGAAAACTTTTACCACCATATTGGACGACCATAGAAAAACAAGCAAAGAAAAAAGTTGTTGGAATCAAAATCCATAAGCCTAAAGCTTAGAACAGCTTAAATCATTTGTCGACATCTGCGGAATATCAATGAAATATTGTGTCTTTAACACACAGACACAAACAAATATAGAAAGAAAAATTGTTTTTCAAGAAAAATTGTTTTAAGGAGCGGGGGAAGCAATGAAAAGCGAAGGAGAAAAAAAATTATAGAAAAACTTTTGTATGCAATAAGTCAAACTAACACCACCAAATGAAGGCAACTGAAGCAAGAAAAAAATCTCAAAAAAAAAAAAAAAACATTTATTACCTTACGAGCAGAACTAGGGAGACAAGGAGCAGCAGGCCAGCAGGCTACAACGCCATTCACAACCGAAAATCTATGTAATGACAGTTGACAATATCTTTTTAGTTGTCATACACATACAAAGAAAAAAAAAAAAAAGAAAACAGAAAAAACCAGAATCCAAAACCAAGACTGCAAAGTAGTAGGAGGACTGAAAGGAGTTCATGGTCTAGCTGACCAATATGGCATGAAAATTTTATGCCACTTTTTTCTTCCTTTCTTACTTTCTTTCTTTATTTTCAATGGTTTTCTTGCAAAAATTTCCAGTTGTTATGCAGGACACACAACTTCCTTTAAAGCTTAACGCCATCATCATGCACAGCCATAACAAAAAATCCAAGTTTCTCTTGGTAGTTTGTAGAGAAACTGTGTGTGTGTGTAGAGCATGTCAATGTGAACAAAAGTTATCCGAGAAAATTAATAGAAAAAGTAAAAAATTGTTTTGTTTTTCTGTTGTTGTTGTTATTTATTTATAATATGAAATTTGAAAGCTGCATTTGGCGTTTTTCGTCATTCCAATGTAGTTGCACTCATGCTAAATGTGTACATAACATGGACAGAGATTTGAGAAGAAAAAATATTTTTTGAAAATGTTTTTAGTTTCAAATATTTTAAAGCATAAATAAAGCATCAGAAAATACGAGGATCGTTGGTAAAAGTACCGGTGCTGCACATGTCAATTCCCTGTAATATTACGCGCTTGACTTACCTGCAACGATAAGTTAAACGTGGTAACATGTCGAGCTTCATTCCTGTTTTTAGTTTTTTTTTCAATATTTTAAAGCATAAATAAAGCATCAAAAAAATACGAGGTTTTTGGGTAAAAGACCCCATATTATGTTGTGTGCTGCCACCACTCTCTCATTAAAACATCACCTGAATATTTAAATTCCCCGTAATATCTGGTGGGCCATCTATCAATTTAAATTTAAACCATTGGTTATTTCGAATCTGGCAATACTTATTCTATTCCATTCTGTCACAAAATTCAATATATTAACTCCACTGAACGTAATGAATCGATTTACGCTTGAGCAACGTACAGATTTATTGGGCCAACGAGAAACTGCACGATGATGTCGATTTTGCCAAAAAAAAAATCATCTTTCCGAATGAAGCTCATTTTCATCTTGGTGGATACGTTAATAAGCAAAATTACCGAATTTGAGGCTCAGAAAACCCACTCAGAAAACTTACAGAAGCCAATGTACCCTTTACAAGTGACTCTTTGATGCGGCTTGTGAAGTGGAGGCATTATTGGCCTGTATTTCTTTGAAATGAATTACGGTCAATGGAGACATCTATCGCACCATGATAATCGATCTTTTGTATCAGTTCTTCATGGTATTTATGTGAATGATGTTTGCTTTCAACAGCATGGTGCAACTTGCCACACATCTCATGCCACAATCGATTTATTGTGTCGAACGTTTGATAGCCATTTAATTCGCCGAAATGGCGATATCAATTGGCCGCCAAAAACCTGCAATTTGATACCGTTGGACTATTTTCTGTGTGGGGCGCTGTTATAGAAAAGTGTTATGCCGACAAGCCAGAGACAATTGAGCATTTGAAGGCTAACATTAGTAATGCCATTGCCGATATATGACCTCATACACTGGAAAAATAACACAAAATTTGGTTCGATCGAATGAGATACTGTGAGGCCAGCCGCGATAGTCATATGAATGAAATAAGATTCCATTTCTAAGCGGAACAATTGTACTTCATAGCAATAAACTAAATTTTTGCAAAATTTCAAATCGTTTTTGTTTTATTGCATTCTTAAATTTAAAGTTTGTAAAGAGCCACCCTATATTATACGCTAGATTTACCTACGACAACGAGTTGACTGCAGTTACAGATAGTATCATGTTGAGCTTCTATGCTGATGTTAACGTTACTTCTCTGCCCATCTATTAATCTCTACAATCACATATGACAAGCACATATGACTCTATTGCATCGCATCAGAATCAAACCACTTATGAGAAGTGCAGTGTCAGGTGATAAAATGTGAGCCTCTTGCAATAGCGTCAAACAAAATATGCAATAAGCCTGGGTGATTAACATGTGAGCTGATGAACTCTTCAGACATATCCGAATGCACCCTAGCAAACAGTTTTGGTTCGAAGCTAAGTAATGTATGATGGATTCTAAAAATTTTGTAATAATTAGACCGCAGCTCCATTTTAATGTCTGTGAACTAGCCATGCTCAAGTAAGTCAGTTTGGGAGGCGCAATAGTGTCAGTTGAGATACAAATTTGCATCTAAAAATCAATTTCACGTGTATAAACGCATAATTCCATTGAGTCCATAACTTCCGGAGAAGATTATATTCTACCATAGCATTGCCTATGCTTCAGCAATTATTTCTGCATCAGTCTGTCATATCCACATCGGTGAGTATTTATTGCAGCGTTGTACGTTCAATTTACATTCGCTTTCTAAAGTCAACGTAGCCTAGTAGGTAGTGTGTTGCCTTATTACACATGAGGCCTCGGTTTAAACCCCTGGAACCCCCGGTTCCAACTAAACGAAATATGAAAAAATATCTCTTTGGCGAAGAAGTCGAGCAGATTTCTGGCAGATACTCTGAGAGTCAAATAAAACTGCCATGAAAAATTCTCTCAAAAATCTATCGTTCGGAATTGACTTTAAACTGTATGTTCTGACACTCATGTATAAAAATTAACGCACACAACATAAGTGTTATGAGAACCTAGGTGGTAATCCTGACTGAAGGGTTGTAATGACCAATTATGTATGTATGTATGTATGTATGTATTTCCAACTTTTTTAGAGACAATCTTTTCCAATATACATACAACAAGACGTTCTGCCATACTGCATAGCTGAAGAAAATAACCTTACAAAACCAGAAACTTATCATGCCATCCAAGATTTCTTAACAAAAGTATACATGTTTATGAACATACATGCACATCTTAAGCGTACATGAGTGTATGTATGTATTTAATAAGATTTCAAATTATCAAACAGCCGGAGTTTATTGTTTAAGCTGTCAGTGTGGTTTTTTACTATCCAAGTTGTTGTTATCTTTTATTTCTTCTTCTTCAGTTAGCTGTTGTCATAAAACGTTTATTAGTTTTGTTTTAAGAAAACTTTTTTGGCAGTTTTGTTGATTTTTTTTTTTGGTGAGTTTTATTAGTTTCGTTTCAATGCGTTTGCTCTCCCGCTGTCTCTCTTTTGTAGTAGTTTTCTGATACTTTTTCCTCCATTTAGTTAAGCGATGATACGTTTTCTTATCTGGCGTTTGGAAAAACTAAAACAACCAACGTTGGCAGCAATGTTCAAAGCAATGTTTGCAAAGATAGTTGTCAACATATTGACAATCTTGTTGGGTTAACTAATTGCTGTTGCTATCTCGAGTAAGAAGAAGAGAAAGGATAAGAAAGAGAAAAAGCTTAAAGCCCTAATAGGGATAATTAAGACAAGAGCTAATGATTGAGAACAGTAAAGTAAAGCAATGTGTAGGATTATTAAAGCCAAAGGAAAATAAAACGATTAAAAAAAGAAATCTTCAAATGCCATAAAAGAGAAAGTAATATAAGACTTGGGAATGTAAAGAAATATGAAAACATAAGCAATAAACAACATACCTTAAGGTATACTTTAGGAGAAAATGTATAAGAATAGAGAGAAGGAAGGAGATGTAAAGAGGCTATAGATTAAAACTAAGAAACATTTATGAAAAGCAGGCAATTTAAAGTACAAATTTTAATAGTTTTTATAATACAATATGAGATAAAGGTTTGACTTTCATTAGAGAATATTTTGTAATCCATCGGTGTTCGTTGTCTCCTCTATATTATTACCCAACTTAGTCACTAAAACTATTATACTGTTGTTCGCAAGCTAAAAATTGTAGTCTTCTACTGGAATTGTAGGAGCAGTACTCCAATGTTTTTAATATTTCTTATTAGGGCATTACAGGACACCTGCGGACACTACTTATTCTCCCAACTCATTGTCCGTTGAATACATTTTCGTATTCACTATTCTTCGACCTTCATTCTGATCAGTTTGCTTCTATTAAGACTGAACTGGTTCTTGGTTAGACATATTAAGGTCGAAATTGCACGATAATGTCGATTAAAAAAAATATATAACAAGAAAACCCAAACGTGGTTTTACAGAAGCCAATGCACCCATTTCCAGTGACTGTTTGGGCGGCCCATATTTCTTTGAACCATCACGGTCAATGGAGACATCTTTCTTACAATGATAACCGATATTTTTGTATCCGCTCTTCATGCACCTTTCGTACCAAGATAACCGATTTTTTTGTATCCGCTTTTCATGGTATTGATGTGAACGATGTTTGATTTCAACAGGATGGTGCAAATTGTCACACAAACGTCAAACGTTTGTGCCGAAATGATAATGTCAATTGGACGTCAAGAATCTGCGATTTGACACCGTTGGACTATTTTCTGTGGTGCGCCGTTAAAGAAAAATGTTATGCCGCCAAACCAGAGACAATTGAGCATTTGAAGGCAAATGTTGTAATGCCATTGCCGAGGTACGACCCCATACACATAAAAAGGGCACGAAAATTGGTCCGCCGATCAAATGAGGTACTGTGAGGCTAGCCGCGACAGTCATATGAATGAAATAAGATTTCATTTTTAAACGAAACAATTGTATTTCACAACAAAAAATAAATTTAGCCAAATTTCAAACCGTTTTTGTTTGATTGCATTTTTAAATTTAAACTTTTAAATGGCCCACCCTTTAATTGGCATTTGTCTCTCGGAAAAAACATTTGCATTCAATCGAATCAAATTTGCTTTACCCATGAAAGCACTGACCTCCTCATAATATATCTAGGATATCATGCGAATTATCAGATAGTATTGATGTTTCAATAAACTTTCTTCACATTTCAATATGTGCAGCAATGTAGACACTTTTCTTCCGTATTACTAATAAAACCTAGACTCTGAGACGTATACGTGATATTTAATTCGTTGAAGAATATTCCACATACTCACAACCAACTCCTCTGTATTACAAATTAAAACCTTGTGTTTGAGACGTATACGTTATATTTAATTCATGAAAAATATTCCACATACGCAATAACGTTCTTCAGTTTAGGATGCCACTGAAACAATTAAAATGTTAAAACATTAAAATGTTAAAAATATTGATTTTTAAACGGAAATTCAGAAAAATTAGAAATTTTTGCTTAAAAATTTTTTTTTAATTTTTTAAATTCAAGGCTAATTTAATGAGAATTATTGAAATTAATTTTTTTTCTACACTATTTTACACCTTTAATTGCCTTTAAAATTAAAACAAGTCATTGTGAAAATATGTTTTATTACATATGCATATTTTAATTAAATTATAAATATTTTAATTTAATAATAAAAAAGAATTTTAATGTTTTTATAATAAAAATCCAATTTAGTTGTCACTTTTCAGTATTTTTTGTTTGTTTTTTTTTTTTTTTTTTATTCGAAAGCAAGAAAGCCGGTCATGGCAAAAAGTTAACATATTTGCAAAATAGAATTTTTATTTCGTTGTTTTTTTTTTATTAAGTTTAAATATAATTATAATTTTGTTATATTTTTATTAAATTAAAATAAAACCAGCGTGCTTTTTTATTTTTTGTTGTATTTTTACTGGCAGCCATTATCAAATTAAATTTGATTGTGTTCTGTTTTTCTGTCTCTATCTCTCTCTCTCTTTATTCTATACAATATTATAATGCGTCGAAACTATAAATGCTTACTTTTTGTTTAGTGTGGTATTGGGTGAGGGTAAAAGCATATTAGAATGCCACTTTATTCCCCTTATGCTAGCAAATCTTCAATACCAGTTCCCTGAAAGTGATATGTGGAACGTATTCTATGGTACACGTATTAAATTCTTGTTGAAATCACTGACCTAAGAAAAATTGTGAATCAAAGCGCAATGTTGCCGTACCAAGTAGGAGTTGATCAATATAGTCGAGTATTTTACAAACAGAAAAATGTGATCAAAACACCCAAATTTTCTTTATTCCTGTCGAATAAAATGCTGCAATTAACTCCAGGTGATGGTAATTCCCATGTCATTCCACATATTAATGAATGTGGAAGGAAACGTCTTCTTGGTCATTTAAGTATTTGTTATTGGGTACAGCTTAAAAACTGATCATTCTTATTGAAATAAAACGCCTTATTAAAACGGTTTTTTTTAAATGTTGCCCATCGGAAGCTACGAGTTTTTTGGATCTTTTTGCCAATTAGTGGATTCCATCAAAAAAAAAAAAAAAAAAACTGCCTGTTTTTTGAAACCATGAATTCAGCCAATTTTTGATACTCTACTCTGAAGTAAGACGTATTCTAGTGAGCAAGTCCCGCATCGATCAAAATAGTCAGAAGGGTAAAGCCTTAGGCAGCATATGAGGTAAGTCTTCTCATCCATATATTTTCCAAATATATTGTGGCTGGCACTGCAATATGTAGCCCAGTATTTTCATGATTGAAAATTGTGGCCTGTGTGCCTGGTTGCATATCCATTACCTATTTCGTGAGCCAATAATAACTTCAAATGAATTAATTGTCGTCTATACTGGTCTAGCGATTGTCTAGCCTCTGCTTTAGCATCTTATAATAATCGATAGCACTCTTCTGATCGCACCAAATACACTGTATTGCCTTGACACAGTGAATATTCCGCTTGGCCGTAGATTTTGGTCGCTGCCCACAATTTACATATGATTTCTTGCGTTTGGGGTTGCCGTAATGCATCCAATTTTTGTTGCCAGTGATTCTAAGCAAAAATGACTCCATGTTGAAGCGATCAATCCAGTACAGTGTTGCCCTATTTGTCTTGCCCAGTGGATTACTGACTATCAAATTGTGTTGCCATGTCTCTTGCATTCTTGTACTTACTGTCCCAGTGGAATTGAGTACATCTTTGGATAGCGTAGACTTCCAATGAGAGGCGAGTAGAGTGCACTGGCTCTGTCTACAGGACAGTTAAGTAAAGAACTGTCAGCCCCACAAATTAGATCGGAATACCCTCAAATGACTATCTACCGTATATCACTATATTCACATAACTTTGGTCCTTGTTACCACACATAGCATTCCTAAATCCAATAGATCCTCTGCTGTATGCCAGATTCCCATTGCCAAGGGTATACCAAAACATGCCAATCTCTGTATCTAATTAAACTCCGTCTGAACTGATAAATTTTGTTGTATTGATACTTACTTAATACGGCTTTAGAAGCCTCTAGTCAGGTTTACAACCTAGCCTCCCAAGCCACCCATACTGCGTGTATTAATTTTATGCATGAGTGCTAAGACCTACAGTTTAACGCTGACTCAGAACGACAGATTTGAGTTATTTGCCAAGCCTATTTGATTTGCGTTCAGAAATTTTGCCCGAAGACTGTTGATTAGCTACTAGACTAAGACAACTTGCTTTACCGATAGCAAGACAAATTGCAATTGCTTTTGCAAAGGAAAAACACTTTCTCCCTTTACAAATATGATTACCAACCGCATATTTTAATAATCAAATGTAATAAAACGAATTTTTTTTATAAGTTCTAGTAGGCCTTGTAATAATAGCTACTTTGTAATTTATATTATGGAGTTAAAATATATAAAAAAAGGAAAATAAAATAAAAATGCTATGGCAACGTTTAATACATGCACAAATACACTCTCAAATAACGTGCTTTGCTGTAAGTATAAATCCCTAAAGTATGCTGCCAAATATGCTTTAATAGGCAATATAAACATAGAACCAAATGTTAAATACTCGCTAAACTACATAAGCATGTGCATGTGCAATATGCATGTGAATGTATGTAAATGTAAGTATGTATGTATGTGTGTGGATAAATGGTACTGTGTTGCCTTTTTAATGTCATCAAAATAATTGAATTTAATAAATTGCCTCATTATGCTGAATTTAGCAAAATGAACAAAAGTTACCCTCTACTGATCTCTCTCTTCCTCCCTCTCTCACGCTCTCGCTCTGTCTGTCAACCATACACGTTGCACATCAGTTGAAAATATAACAACGTGAACAAATTAAAAAATTTTATGAAAAACAAACAAAAAAAAGACAAAAAATTCAGGCACGGCGTCATACCAACAACACCCAAAGAGGGTTATAAATATAGAGCGAGAGAGAGTGTGTAATGCAAAGTACTACCCGCAGAGAATTTCCGTTATAGGGCCTCTACAAAACATAGAGTGAAAAAAATTTGCTAAATAATGTTTATTTTTATTACGTACACTTGACCACCAAAGACACAAACCTAAAAAAAAGGGGGACCGAGAGAAAAATGAGCAAAAAAAAAACCTATAAAGCAGGGTAATTTACGTTTTTGTAACAACAAAAAGGAAATTGTTTTTGTTTTTTATTTTTTGTTTTTTTAAATTCTATAGAGGGTGCTGTTAATACATGCTTGTTCCATATACTAATACAGACGCTTTTAAATTCTCTTACATGTGCACACGTACAATATACTCCTAGTGATGTCAGGCTTAAATGCAGGCCCAAAAAAAAAGGAGATGATCACATACACCGACGCTCAAACAAATGTTTTAAAGTGCATTTACGTTGTCAGCATTAAAATGTTGCCAGTCATTTATTTGATTCATTTGTTTTTGTTAATATATTAAAGCACAATGGGCTATTGTAGCATAAAATAAGAACAAAATTTTCAGAGGAGGTTTCTGCGCGAAAGGTTGTACCTCAAGATCATTTTAATTTTTTGAAGAAACACGCTGGCAACACACATTCCATTATGGAGCAAGTTTAAGAGGATTACGTTTAGGGAAGTCAATTTCGATTGCCGCTGTTTTTGTGCATTAAAGCCATAGTATAACGACCATACGATCTGTTGTATAATAAAGCTTTCTCAAAGCCCTTTGGCCTAATAAACTTCGGTATGCTGCTCGATGGCAACAAAAATGATTCTCTACCCAGCACCTGATATGCTCCGAAATGTTTTTCTCCCAGAGGGAAAGCATTTTCAATATTTTTTCCCCTTAATAACCATCAATCATGCCAATTTTCCATTGCCGTGCTGCTCATTTTATTTAATTTGTGAGCGGCATTATCGTTTCAGCATCCTTTTAAAGCCCATTGTTAAGCTCTTTGAATAAATGACTGACTGCAGTTGCCGAAAAACTGGCAGAAAAAACAACAACAACAGCTAAAAATTGCGCGAAAAGCCTTTCAATGTGTCGAAATATGAGCAATACTAACGACGGTTGTTTATAAAATTTGTCGAGACTAACAATGAATCCACAATTTTGGATGAAACTCACTGAATAAATGACAATTAATTTGACAGATAATCGCCGTTGTCTAGTAGGTGGTGTGTTGGCTTATTAGACGTGAGGCCACGGTTCAAACCCCAGGTCAATACATTTCCATTAAAACGAAATATGAAAACCAACATTTCTTCAGCGACTTCCTCCCAGCGGATTTCTAGCAAAAACCCTGAAAGTAAAACAAAATTTTCATGTAAAGTTTCTCAAAAAAATCTGGCGTTCGGAATCGACTTTAAACTGTAGGTCCCGCTACTCATGTGTAAAATTAAGACACGCACAACATAAGTGGTATGAGAAACTAGATCGTAATTCTGGCTGAAGGATTGTAATGAGCAACTATGTAAGTACATATATCGTTTGACAGATGCAGCTTCAAGAAGATGCCCTCTATCAATTGTTGAAGTTAGAAACACAACAGAAGATGCTTTGAATTCTGAAGGAATCACCGTACGTCAGTTCTTCTATTTTTGTAACAACCCTCGTATTTTTCTTTTTTGTGTATGATTGTTTAAGTATATGCATGTTGTAGTGATATTTGGATGAGTGTGTATGGCATCTACTGCACACAGCAATTTTTATGTATTAAGTCTGTGTAATAAATTTTCACGCATTTATTTAATATTTTTTGTTATTGTTGTTGCTTTTTTTGGGTATTTTGTTAACGTGGTTTTAATTTTGTCTACATGTTGCAATGATTTTGTGTACATTTTTAATTGTATTGCACAGTTTTTGCGGGGGGCTAGAGGGATATAGGGAGGAGGATAACGTTACAGTAATGAACCAAAAAAGGAAAGCGAAACGGAAAAGAGAGCGAAAGAGATAGAGAGAACAGAGTTGATATATTAAATAAAATCCCTAGAGTTTATGAGTGCATGCATGCCTCTGATGTATAACAGGCATGTAGCAACAAATTAAAATAAAATGTTTCAGTCATTTAGTGCTGTTGCTGGTAGTCCCTTGAATTTCAAAGTGACGGAGGTGGTTTTGGGGTACATAACTCCACCTAAAGTTTTATATTTTTTAGTTTAGTTTTTAATGATTTATTATTTGTTTGTTTTTTTTTTTGAAATTTTTCCACCAAATTTCAACTTATTTTTTATAATCATAACCCCACAGACTAGCAACTTTCAAAAAATGATAATTTTGTGTCACTGAATAAGTTCAAAATTTTTATGTGAATTTATTTTATTGTGGCAGAAAAAAAAAAAAAGAAAAACATGATAGAATAAAACCAAATAAACTTGCAACCACAAATTAGTGTTTGGGGACTTTCCTAAGGGGTATCACAAGCGCTAGTTGGCATATAAAATGTTGATAATTATTGCCAGGATTCATGGTCAGTGTTATGTTTACAAATTTATGGTTTTAATAATTATGATTTAAGCGGTAAATATTGTTCGTCGTAAATAAATTACAAAACCAACAACAATTATTTTAACACGGGATTTAAATGATTTTTAGTTAAAAAAGTATTTAAATGTTACATAACATATTGTATGTCTAACTGTAAACTTATTTTCGTGTAGAGATGCCATGCATACATACTGTTACGAAAATTATAAAAATCTAGATACTTTTATATTGTTTAACATTAAAATTATAAACAAAAGCTACAAAAACAACTTGTTTACAAATTATCGCATTGCTTAATATAACAACAAACACCAGCATAAAAAATGGTAAACAAGTAAACAAAAATGCAACAACAATCACTACAAGAATAAATGTAAACAAAATACACAACAACTTAAAACAAAAACTCTTTAATTTCATTAAAGGATCTTTCTTTTCCTTTTTTCATTAAAGAAATAAATCTATCAATTCGTGTTTTTTTTTCTTTCAATTCCGTTTTGTTTTTTAATCATTTGAATTATTTTCTCGTGTGTTTTTTCCTGTTGTTTTCTGTTGCAGTATCAGGTACCTTTTACATTCCATTGGCTTTGCTTTATAAAATTGCTGAATTGAATTTTTACTTTCTTCTTCCTTTGTTTTTTTCTTTTGTATTTTTTATTTGCGTTCATGTTGTATAACCTTTTGTTAAATAAATCTTGTTTTCAAATCTCTTTATTACACTAGAAAACAATAACAGGAAATAAAAGAGTGTGGCATTTAGAGGAAACCGTTCTAAGCATGTAATCAAACATTATTTTGAGGGAGTGTAACATTATCGACACTGGAAGCAACTAGCAATTGATTGCTAGTCTTGTGTTTTATGAATACCTCTTTCAGATGTCTCATTACAATTTTGTTGGCATTTCACAATGGATGTATAAGACTTGTCTTTCTAAAACGCGGTAATACCTGCTACTCTTAATAATTCGTCTTGTAGGTCACTGTAACCGAGGCTCAGCCTAATGTATAGTCTCTTGTCGCCCTTGTCTGAAAAAAATTCCGTTGATGTTGCAGTAGTGAAGTAGATAGTGTGTTGGCTTAATAGATGTGAGGCCGCGGTACAAACCCCACGTCAGACATCTCCTACAAAACCAAAAAAAAAAACAACAGATTTTTAGCAAAAACTCTGAGAGTGAATAAAAAATTTCCCGTGTAAAGTTTCTCAAAGAAATCTGTTGTTCGGAGTCGACTTTAAATTGCAGTTGCCGGCAATCATGTATGTATCATATAAGTGGTGTGAGAAGCTAGGTCGTAATCCTGACTGAAGGATTGTAATGACCAATTATATACGTATGTATGTATAACTAGTGCAGCAATAGTCCTCGAAGCTCTCAGAGTTCTTGCCACTATACTGCAGAGAAGAAGTCGCCAAAGAAATAATTTTTCAAATTCCATTTCGTTCGAGATGCCTGAGCTGTTATTTGAACCACGGGCTCGCACCTATTAAGGCAACTCACCTACCTACTCCTTCCTAATGATGCGGTTGCATTCTAAGCTAACAAATTGGCTGCGTATGTGTGTCACCTATGTATATAGTGAACCGCTTAATACAGGACCAGAAGCACCAACAAGGAGAACAGACGCTGCAATCGTCTTTTACTACTTGCTGATAGTTAACGGGTTATCCCAGGATTAACCACGTAGAAATTTGGGACTTGATTTGGAATGTTTTGAACAGGGGTTACCTTATATATGCAGCTCGCAGTTACGCCAAAAAAGAGAGCAGAAGCTGCAATCGCCTGTTACTACTTGCCGTTGGTTGATAGGCATCAAGAACGTCGCCCAGGGATAACCACGTAGAAATTTGTGACTCGACTTTGAATGTTTTGAACAGGGATTACCCTGGATAAGCAGCTCGCAGTCACACCAGCAAGGAGAGCAGATGCTACATTCATCTCTTACAAGTCGACGATGGTTAACGGGTATCAAGAACATCGCCCAGGGATAACCACGTAGAAGTTTCTGCGTCCACGTGGAATGTTTTGAACAGAGATTACCCTGGACAAACAGCACGCAGTCACGCCAAGAAGGAGAGCATAAGCTTCAAACGTCTGTTACTCTTGCCGTTGGTTGTTAGGTCTCAAACACATCGCCCAGGGATAACCACGTAGAAGTTTGTGAGCCGATTTGTGTTGAACAGGTATTACCTTGGATACGCAGCTCACAGTCAGAGCAAAAAGGAGAACAGATGCTGCAATTGTCTGTTACTACTGGCCATTGGTTAATAGGTATCAAGATCATTGCCCAGGAATAACCACGTTGAGGTTTCTGCGTCGACTTGGAATGTGTTGAACAGGAAATACCTTGGACGAGCAGCTCTCAGTCACAGCTTGCCGTTGGTTGATAGTCATCAAGAACACCGCCCAGAGATAACTATGTGTCCATTTTGACTATGTTTATTAGTCGACTTGGAATATGATGTGAACGGAGATTACCCTGGATTCGCCAATTTGTACCGATCACAAGCTCTGCCTTACGATTACAAGCTCTGACCACCATGAGACCCTACGCCTCTTGTACGAATGACGGAATCTTATGTAGGAATGACGGAACCTAAGGACAACAATTCAATTGTCTTTGCTGAAGGTTTAGAAGAGCTAGGTTTAGTACATCTAGCTTCCTTCGCTTACGCCTCTTATGCTTGACACAGTAGTAGGAGCCCTAAATTGCAATTCTGGTAACTTTAATGCTACTGTAGTAGAGAGTACTTTATGGTCCTTAGAACAGAGGCGTTAGAAGAACTAAACCAATCCCGATATCAGTGGGTACGTGGGTAGTCCAATCCGTTGTTACATTGCTAACAAATTGGTTTTGTATTTTAAGCCTTGCTTTGTTAACTTTCCCGTCTATTTGTAAATATTTTAACTGCAGTTACACAATCTCTTGCCGCTTTTCTATGGCACTTTATAAGGCTTCACCCTTTACAACAAAGAAACGAATGAAAAAGAAAAAAATCCTTTAAACTCTTGCCTTAATTTTTAGCACATAAACAATATTTATTTGCTTATTGCTGTTGTAGTTGTTATTATTACCAAGAGAGAAAGAGTGATATAGAGAGAGGAAAAACTAAAGAAACAAAAGAACAAAAAATAAGGAAAAATTGTAAAAAAAACAGAGTGAGAAGACCGTGTAATAATTGAGCAGAAACATTTGCCGCCCACTCTGTCTAGCAAAAGAGACTCAGTCAGCAAGACACACACACACTCCAATACATCTATTCTTGGAAGCAAAGACGCCTTTAAGCCGGTATTATTTGCTATGCATGAAGAGCATAAAAAATCATATTTTTTTTGTTTTGTTTTGCATGCCAGTGTAAGTAAAGATTCATTGTCTATGGCGTAGTGTCTTGTGTTGGTGGTGGTTAGTTAGTTGGAGTCAAGTGTAAGCAACTTATAAGAAGAGACAAAACAAAAAGCGCCATCAACCATAAAATAGTGCACTTCCGTTTTTAATGTCATGCTTATAATTTGTCTTTCCTACCCCTCCTCTCACCCTCCTTGCTTTTCTATTTTCTTTTTCAATTGCTTCCTTTTTTTCTGTTTTTGTTGTTTTGTCAAGTAAAAATTATTTTTTATGGTTTTCGGTTTCTGTTGTTGTTTTTTTCCTTTGGAGAGAGTTTCTTTTTTGCAACTGTTTTGGAGTCATTTGTTGTGCTGAAGTAGGGACAGTTTCAATTTCTTTTTCATTTAAATTTTTTTTTCTTCTTCTTTTTTTTAATCTGAAGTATCAGTTCTTGAAAAAAGAGAGAAGCAAAAACAACAGCAACCTAGTTAAAGTAGTTGCTAAGAAAAACAGTTTTTCTTTTGGACAAAAAGAAAAACTCAAATGTGACCTGAGATTGGATAAAAAATTCAAAATTTTAAGCTTGAAATAGGCCCTTATTTAAAAGTAAAGCATGAGTCTCTGTTGCATGATAAACAACCCAAACGGTAGGCGGGAAGTATAAGCTTTCCTCATATTTACTTTTTTGGTCATTACAATCCTTTAGTCAGGTTTACAACATAGCTTCTCAAACCACTCACAGGTGGTTGGTTAGTTTAAAGTCCGATCCGGACAACAGAAATATTCTTTTCATATTTCATTTCGTTCGAGATGTCTACGCTGGGAGTTGGCCACCCATCTAATAAGCCTATTAAATTGGAGTAGCCATCACTCATGAATAAAATCAACACATACAACGTGAATTGGCTGAAAAGATAGGTTGTAATCTTGACTAAAAGGCTTGTAATGGCCAAAAAAGTAAGTTATATAGCGTACTGCTCAATACAAGAACAGATGATCGCTCCCAACCTTACCAACTAAGAGAACAAAGGAAAAAAAGCCTCTCACAACTTGCCGTTGTTTGACGGGTTTTAAGAATATTGCCCTGGGATAACCACAAGAAGGTTTGCGACTTGGAATGTAATGATCCAGGCTCACTAGGACTGCACCAATTTAAACCGATCACAAGCTGTAATTTGTCATTACATCCTCTGGTCCCTATGAGACCCAATGCTTCTTGTAGGAAATACGGGAACTTATATTACAAGATACATGAGTTCTACTGCCTTTTGGTCCGGGTGAGAAGCAATGCTTCTTGTTGGAAAGACTGGAACTTACATTACAAGATACATGAGTTCTACTGCCTTTTGCTCCGCGTGAGATCCAATGTTTCTTGCAGGAAAGACTGGAAGTTACATTACAAGATACATGAGTTTCACTGCTCAGTCCCGTATTAATACAGTGCTGCGCCTACTAATCTTGAATGTCTTAGTCGGTGTGGATGTGTAAGAAAGTGAGAGGAACGGAGGTACAGCCATTTGTCATTCTACGATCTTAAGAGCGGTTCGATCTTAGGGAAGTTAACGCATGTTTTATAGGCAGAGAATAAGCCGGCTTGTTAAGGAATTCAATTTGGCAGTCGATGTATGTGGTTAGCATTGCAGTGATCAGTGATCTCATTAGCAATGTAAAGAGATTGAAGTGTCTCCTGTGCTGCATTTGTTTACTATTACAGCTTAGATGAGATCATGACGAGATGTTATAGGCTCTTAGGGGAGTAGACGGATCGCCCAGTATCTAGTGTGAATCCATGTGTAAACATTGCAGGGAATATTGAGCTGCGGAATCTGTTCTTTGAGAAGAATCTTTTGTAATGGTTGGAAGGCGAAAACAGGGGCAGTACCAGGAATTTACTTTCATGAGCATGATCTTTGGGTTATTAGGGTGGATTTCTAAGGAGCTTAATCTCCAAACTTTGGCAGTCGACGTACATATGTGGATTGCATTGCGACGTTCAGCGCGCTCATTAACAACGTAATGAGATCGAAGCCCAACTTGGTTGACATCATGACGAACTGATATGGGTTCTTAGTCCTTTGGACATCCGAGAGAATGTTATTCGCGACAAGTGTACCACTAAAGAGTCCCCCTTGGGTGTAGCTCTGATGGAAATATTTTTAGTGGCTCTGTTGAACTTGATAGATTAAAGAAAATGGAATTCAAGTACTCTGCTGTCAAGAATTCTAAGGCCTTTTAAGTAAATGGAAAGGACGAGGATCTTTTTGACACTTGAGAGAGATTCAATGGCGCCTTTAACGGGCTTAATTGGTGGACATTGTCTGCTCAGGTGGAATGAATTGGCTACACGTATCAAATTTTCATAAGAATTGTCAGTTCCTTATGGTTGTCCTGCTCTACAGAGTCTTACATTTAGACACCTTGAGGTATGTGAATTCCACTACATGGTCTCCCTCAAGCATGTGTCTCTAAATAAATCTGATCAGTGTTGTCAAGAGTACCGTTTAGTTCCTCCGGAGACTACGTAGTTTACGATTTCCGATCTAAGGAAAGGTGAGACGTATGTGATCTGTTGTCGTGAATGGTAGACTATCCCTGATGTTCTTGTCTGTACTTCCAGCAAGGTTTGAACTAAGCTTCTCATAGGTGTAGTTACTGGATAGTAACAATCAGCTCTATTTGCATTTGTTGCGCAGATTGCAGATTGCAAATTTAAATTTTTATTTTATTTCTCCTCTGCTAGTGCATATGTTTCAAAACGTTGGTTACATTTATGGTCATAATTACGTTAAAAAAAAACAATTTTTTTTTGTGTTGTTTTTCAGCTCTTTTCTACATGTCCAGTACATGTCCGAAACAATCCACTTCACTGACCAGCACAATGTTTTGTTTTTTGGCTTTATTTTTATCGTATTTTATTTTATTGTGTTTTTTTCGGGGGGATTTAAGTTTTGTTTAAACATTTTGTTGTACATTCTCTCTCTGCTTCATTATATCTCTGCGGGGTATCACTGTATCTCGCTCTTTATCTCACCGTCGTCTGTAAAATGCTACATTTTCTTTAAATTTCCTCGGGTTCCTCATGTTCCTGGCGGTTTATTTTCCTGTTACTTATTTTGTTTTTCATTTTTTTTTTGTTTTCTTTCATTCCTGTTACGATTTCAATGCAGAGATTCAATTTCAATTCTACAGTGTCCGCGTTTGTATGTCTTTTACTCGGCTTTTGTTTTTTTCTGTTTTACAACCCTTTGGAGGATAAGTTGCTCGACTGTTTGGGGTCTTTCCTTTCAAACAGGGCCATGGCTTTTTAACATTTGGTTTTTTTGTGTAGCCTTAAGGGCCACAGTTTTAAGGGCCGCTAGGCTTTTTTTCTTCTTTGGCTTGCCTTTCCTACTGCTGTTGGTTTTTTGTTATTTTTTTTTTTTTTTTCTTAATGTCAGTGTCGTGACTTGTACTTGTTTTAAGAGAATGTCAGCGAAAAATAAGAAAAAAGAGCACAAAGACGAGAGAAATTTGCATAGTTTTGTGTGACAAATAATAAAATTTTGTAAAGAATGGCAAACATTTAATGCTGGACACTAAAGAATAGAGACACAGTGGCTATTGCTTGACACGACTTCGTCCGCCAACTCCATTTCGCGGTAAATTTTTTTTTTATTAGCAGAATCTTACAATGATTTGCCATATGCTTCCAGTTCTCTTCATTTGCTATGATCTTCTCAAAAACATTTTCTTGTGTTAGAGCTCCCGTTTTTAGTTCCACGGCTAGTTGATCACTTTGCCATCAATTGCGTTGAGAGGTGATAAGTCCTGAGTCTCTTCAAAATTTTTTTTATCCCAAATGACTCATTAGTACCCTACACCTAACATTCTTAATTTTTTTGATGACGTTACGAATAGTTTTTCAGCTTCCGCCCTCGTTCCACATGTACATACATACATACATAATTGGTTACGACCTAGCTTCTCACACCACTTATGTTGTGTGTGTTAATTTTATACATGAGTGGCGGGACCTACAGTTTAAAGTCGACTCCGAACGACAGATTTTTGAGAAGCTTTTCATGGAAATTTTATTTACTTTCAGAGTTTTTGCCAGAAATTTTCTGAGAGGCATATATTTTCTTAATTTAGTTTTTATGTCTGACCTGGGGTTTAAACCGTGGCCTTACGTCTAATAAGCCGACGCACTACCTACTAGACTACGGCGTTCCACGTGTACACGACTTCTTTTCTTATATTCCTTGTTCTTATATTCAGTATCGATCTGTTACAAATATCTATGGTAGTATTCATGGTACCCTTCATTACGGATCGCTATTTAGTCTTCTTTATTTATACGAAGAAAGTACGAAATGTAGTGATAATTGCCGCTCACACATATATGTGATGAGGAACTTCCAGTTACTATCCTATTGGTAAGTGAGCCTTAAGAGACTAGGTAAGTCTCCTGAAAGTTACGACCTAGCTTCTCGTATCACTTATGTTGTGTATGTAATTGTTATATTGTATATATGTATGTGTTATATCTTCATGTATGAAGAGTGAAGGGACCTACAGTTTAAATAAAAATTATTTGTTCGGCGGCTGCCTCTCAGCAGATTTTTGGCAAAAACTCTGAGATTCTAACAAAATTATCGTGAAAACTTTCTCAAAAAAATCTGTTCTTCGTAGTGGACTTTAAACTGTAGGTCCAGCCACTTAGGGATAATATTAACACACACAACATAAGTGGCGAGGAGCTCGGTTGTAATGCTAACTGAAAGGTTGCAATGACCAATTATGTATGCTATGTAGTATGTATGATCATGGGTGGTGTGAGAAAGTAGGTTGTAATCCTGACTTAAGAACAGTAATCACAAACCAAGTAAGTGAGGAGATCTTGGTTTTATTTACAATTTTCAGTGATTTTGAAAATAATAGCACACAGATCTATTTAAGAGTTTCTTAACTGAGCTTCTTTCACTGGTCATTTGTTTCTTAACACACACATACACAGAGATGGACACATATAAAGCAAGCAATAACAATTTATCAGCTCTATAACGGTTTGTTTATGTAAAATTCGTTTTACGGTCTAACTCTCTGGCTCTCTCTTTCTCTCTCTCATCTATTACTTTCTGTCTGTATGTATGTATGTGTGTGTTAGTATTTGAATGTCTGCCTGTGTGTGTATGTGTTTATTTAGATTTTTTTCTCTCAACTTTACAGAAGATAACGTAAATGGAAAATGACAAAGTAATTAAGGGTCAGAGTTGGAAAAGGTTGCAAGCTTTGCTTTGCTTGTTTATTTTTTTGTTAGTTTTTCTGTGATTCTTTTTGGTTTTTTTCTGCCCCTTTTGTTGCTGTTGTTACAACCAACCACTTTGAATTTTTCACTCTTGATGTTGTTGTTATCATAGTTGTTGGCATTGTTATTATTTACATGCTATTTGGCTTTACTGCTGTTGTTTGTTTGTTATTTTTAGCCAAAAGAGTAGAGAGTTGTTACTGCCATCAAAAACGCAGCAAAAAAAGAGAAAAAAAAAAAAGAAAAAGTCGTCCTGTGTAATAAAAATCTGGAAAATAAAAATTGAAACTCAATTTTATTCTATGCAGATGACAAATATTTATTTTGATTTAAAAAAGAAATTTATGTTGTGGCACCAACAAAACATTTATTTCAACATTTTCATTTTCTCTGTATATTTTCACAATGTTTTTTTTTTTATTTTGGAAAATCTAACCAAAATACAAAGTCAATTTGGATTTGTCAGGAATAACAGTGCAAAAATAAATGCTAAAAATAAACTGACAAATAAAAATAACACAATATTTTCCTGTTGATGACTAGCAGAAGACAAAAAGCAGAAAAAATTGCAACCAATTTTTAGTTACACAAGGAAGAGGCAACCAAATTCCATTTTGAAAAGCTTGGAAGTTCATTAAAATTTTTTAATGGGGTTCTTCGTTCACCTTACGGCTTAAAATCTAATCCTAATTCCTTTGATATTAGCATTGCAGCTATAAATAACAAGGCAATACTTTACAATCCTTTAGTAAGAATTATAACCTAGCTTCTTACATCATCCATATGCGTAAAGGGACATACATACATACATGGCCACTACAACCCTTCCGTCAGGATTACAGCCTATCTTCTCACACCACTCATGTTGTGTGTGTTAATTTTTTATACATGAGTTGCGTAACCTACAGTTTAAAGTCGACTCCGAACGACAGTTTTTTGAGAAACTTTTCATGGCAATTTTATTTACTCTCAGAGACATTTTGCCACAAAATTTGCTGAGAGAAAGTCACCAAAGAAATATTTTTTTAATATTTCGTTTTGTTCTGATGTCTGACCTGGGGTTTGAACCGTGGCCTTATGCCTAATAAGTCAGCACACTACTTACTCGACTACGGCGACTTCAAAAAGGGTTATACAGTGCAAAGTGGATCCTGAACGACTGGATTTTTATTTAAATTTTTTATGACATTTTTATTTCCTCTCAATGCACCGAAACTCTCCAACTACTAGTGATTAATATCATTGGACTCGTAGCTGATATAAATTGCATCACAGCAAGTGGTATAGTGTTGTCGCCAAATTCTAAGTCATCAGGCAATCTTAGCTTGATGTTGAATATTGCAATATTGTCAATAGAAATTGTAGGATTTGCTCTGTCCACTCTTTATGCGGCCCATTTCCCAATTCATTTCCACAATTGAATCGTTCTACCGGTGCAGCGAAAGTTTTCCAAATTATCAAAATTTCTGTCTTAATCTAAACATTTACTTCAGTAACTTTACTCCATTGCGGGAAGAATATAGCGATGCCTGCAGCCTGCCTTACAGCAAAAAGGCCGCTGGGGCCAACGCTATTCATTTAAATGGTGATCGAGAATTGTTTTGCTGAAACTATTCTCGTCACCTAATTACTGAGCTGACCTCCTTGCTGACCAATTTTACACTTGGTTTTGCATAATCACCATACATGGATATACACATGCAACTACATATGCATATAATTAAATTGTTTATCAAAATGGATGTCCCATTCTGACCCTTGTTTTCATAGAAAACTCATCCTCATGAGATCCAAGAGCGTTCAATGTATACCAAAAATGTCATTGTTTGGTGTGGGTTTTTGAGAACGACGTTGGTCAGGCCATTATTGTCAACAGTTAGCACTATAAGTTGATGGTTTCCAACTTCGTTCGGCCTGAATTTAATGTAATGGCCTACAACGATATGTGATTTCAATAAGACGACGTTAAGTGCCACACAACCTATGATACAGTAGGCAACGTTTTCAATTTCTTAGACTTTTTCTCACAGACCACAAAGTTTCTTATAGCCAACACAACCCGAGCCATCACTTAAATTCAGCCTTATTCATAGGCCAGGTTATGGAAAATTGAACAAATTGAACAGGGATGCACTCCAACCAGAGAAGCCTTAGTGAAAGATGTTGTATTCTACACGCACATACATGCGTACATAATTGGTAATTACAACCATTCAGTCAGAATTACGATCTAGCTTCTTATACCACTTATGTTGACCTACAGGCCAAGTGAATCCAGAATTGGATCAGGACTCCTCACTGACCCAGGATAGGTTGACGTCTCGAAAGAATTTCAACACAATGGCCCATTTAATCGAGGTAAATGGCATACCCTAGTCGATTGACGAAGATTCCGGAAGGAGTGCACCAGCTCTGGCGATTACATTAAGGTACGTGAAGCAAATCTTCCAGAACAATACCATCTTCATCAATTCCATAAGTGGTTGACATATTTCGGGGGCATGTTACAAACTAAACTTTAAACTGCGTGTCCTTAATTCTTGGTATAGGGTAAGTGTCCTTTTTGTGGATGTCTTTCAGTTTCCTGTGAACAAAGCGAAATCATATGCAACCCCAATTTTCATTGGATAAGGCTACTGGGGAGCTCAAAGGACCATTTGTAGAGTTCATTGTACACCCAAAAAAATTTATGGGTAAATTTAACCAATTTTGTTGGTTAAAATTGCACCAACCAACAAAAATAGTAAAAATAACCAATATGAAATCGTTAAAAAATTATTTACAAAAAACTTGGTTAGAGTACAATTTTTGTGGTTAGGCTACAAATTATATTGTATAAAATACCACGGATTATAGTATTTTTACAGAAATAATTGTAAAATAACTTTTTAGTGGTAAAATTACCATTAAATTTGTACAGTAACAATTTTTTGTAACAATACAATTTTAATGGCAACATTACCGTAAAACTGTAACAATACTATTTTTACAGTAAAAGTACAATATTTTTTGTAAATTTACTAAAATATAGTTTTTATACTTTTGTGTTTACAGTAAAAAAAATTATTTTGATTTACTTAGTAATTTTTTATTGATTTATATGTATGTATATTAAATATATAACATTTTATTATCTTTTAATTCAACAAAGGAGATTCATACATACAGTGAGCGTCAAAAGAAAGTGTACATAAAAAAATATACATTATTAAATTATCGTTATATGTATTTTAAAATTGTTACATTGCCAGTTTTTAAAATTGAAACATATAAAAAAATTGCAAATTCGAAATATTGTCAAATTTTTTCGGGCACTCTCCTTACAAGTGATAAAAGTTGAGTTTGTTGATTGTTAGAATTTTATCCATATTGTACACTTTCTTTTGACGCTCACAGTACGTTTAACTTAAATCTAGATAAGAAAATTAATAAATACTACTTGTATTTTAATAATACTTAGGTCGAATATATTTGTTTCCATTGGAAGAGTAACTTAAATGTAGTGGCGATTTAAAAAAGCAGTTTGTTTTAACATACATATATATTCTACATCTAAAACAGAAAAAGATTGGTAGTGCTGCAGATAGGAACTAGTTTTATGTTTAAGACAAATGAAGACTACTTCAGTGTCACTAGTAACTAAAATATCTTTTATTTCATATAAAATCATTTCCTTGGAAAATAAGAAATAGCCGACTTTGTACAAAGTTTCCTTAATGACTACTTTATTTGTAAAGTTTTTTAATTCTTCGGTGAGATGTTCATTCAGAATAGTTTGGAAATCCTAAAGTAAAAAAAGTTATGATATTATTAAATATATTTTAAAAATATTACACAATACTTACAAATTCGTCAGAAGCCATAATGCGTTCAGACTCTTTGAAGCTTAAATTTGTAGAATAGGTTGACTGATTTATGCTTAAGGCAACGGTGTCAAAACAGCCCTAGATAAATTGACATGTTTTAAAAAGTTGGATAAATTTTTATTTATGTATATTTTGTATTGTAAATAGTATGTTACCTTTTCCTTCTTCCATTCTAATAAACGAAAACGAAATTCAGCCTTTTCTCCAATCTTTTCGTTTTTAAATAAGTGGTCCAAGTCGGATTCTGTTAAAAACCGTAGTCTAGTCAAAGTTACGGCTTCAGCTAGGAGTAAAAACAGTGAATATCATAGATTAATAGATTTTTTTTTTTGGAAGTCCAATTTAACTGTAGAAATTGTTATTTTACTGTCTATCTATCTATAGTATAGTATCTATAGTATGTTTACTATAAAAATTGTTAAATTACCGATCTCGCTGTAAACAAATTCTAAGTCACATTTTTCACTACAAGAATTACAACAAAAGCATAGCACACAAAAGAAATGCCGTTATGATGCTCATGTACTTCACATGTATGTACATATTAAGGTATTTTCTCATTAATTTGTTAAACATAAACACTTTTTTTTATTAAAAAGTTTTAAAATCTAACAATTAGAAAGAATTTTTATTAAATTGTACTCACATTGTAATTTCTCCAGCATGTACCCAAAATTCCATTCATCCCACAATTTAGACAGCTCCTTTTCCTGGCTAGAAAGAGAACATATTGATGAACACGAACTCTTTTCCATACTACACTGAGTATTTACCACTTTGACACTTTAATTTTATTTATTTATTTTAATTATTTATTATTTTTTTATTAATTTAATATTTTTCACTTCACAATAATGTTAATGTAGAAAAAAGACGCACCACAAACTGAAAAAATTTATACAATATTTTAATAATGAAAACTATATAAAGTGTACTATGATTAAAAATACATTAGAAAAGTCAAGTACTAAAATACAAAGTAATTTTAAATTCTTTTCAGCAGTACATAATGTATGTATGAATAAATAAGTGTGTTATGTATTTTATATTTGCTTTTCTATTAATTTTTAGTACATGTACAATGGAGCTTTTATAAGGAAAACGCTTTTCTTAACAAAAACAATATAAAATCCGTTATTTCAAGTATTTAACAATTTTATTTGTTAGTTTAACCAATATAATAGTTAAATTTTATTTTTATATGTTAACCATGAGTATTGGTTAAAATTTAACAAAAAATTTTAACTATTTAAAATAAAATAACAATTTATAAAAAAATTCCTTTGACTAATTTAATAGTTATTTTAACCAACTAAATCAGTTTAAAATACAACAATAATTTACATGAGGGTCCTGTAACCATTTTGTCATGGTTATTTTAACCACCAAAATTTGTTAAATTGCAACAACAATTTACATTTGCAGTTATGTTACTATTGAAAGTCGGTTATTTTTACCAATCAAAATTGTTTGTTTATAAAAATTTAAACAACAATTACATTAGTAGTTCAGTTACTGTTAAAACTTGGTTATTTTAACCAATAAAAATATTTATTTATTTTAATCATAAATTTATTTATTTTAATCATTATTTATTTTAATCATAAAAATTGCAACAACAATTTCCATTAACAGTAAATTAACAACTAAAATTGGTTAGATTAACCAACAATATTTTTTTGAGTGTAAATGACATGAAAAGGAAAAGGTAAAGTGGCGGATCTCTCTTGAAGGAAAAACTTCTATTTAGGCCAGCATTTGGGCCCATTATGATACTCTTCAAGGCCTACAATGTCACCATTTTCCAACTAAAGAGAGCAATCAACAAGAGTAGCCTGAAATCCATCTAAATGGAATTGAGAAAAAGTGCCACTAAAGATCACTTTGGAAATTCCTTCAGCCTGTCATTGCTTTTCCTAAAAACTTGAAAAACTTGAAAAAAATCTTGAAAAAAAATTTTAATTTCTGCTTTATTACTACGGGCCTATTTATGTGTTTATTTTTATTTCAATTACCTGTTTAGTATTCAATTCAGCATCATAAATAATGTATGTATGTATTGACAATGAATTTAAATACCCTGTAATTAAATTTGTTGAATTTCAATTGTCTCACAGGGATTCGTTGCCTTTTTTTCTTTTTCTTCTTTCGCATCACGTTTGAAACTTCTGAACAAACTGCTGCTGCTTATGGTGAGGCTGCCACACGAATGACACAACATTCTTTAAATAAAAATTCATATTCAAAATTAAAAATAAAATCGATTATTTTTTAATATTTTTTTCATTCTTCTTCTTCTGTCTTGAGGTTTACTCTTGTTCTTGTTCTTTTATTTTCTCATTTTATTCCTTTCGATATGCAAATATTTTTCTAGAACACAAATTTGAATATCATTGAATGCATCGCATCATATGCTGATGCTGCTGCTGCTGCTGGTGCTCCTTTTTTCTCTCTTCTCCTTCAAGTAGTTTTTACTACACAGTGAAAAAAAAAACATAGAAAAAGATATGAAAAGAAAATAAAATGCATTGATTTAAATCTTAAAAACATAATAATACATACATGCATATACATACACATACATACACATTCATACTCACACAAGAACACACCACGTAGTTATAAATATTAGCACACAGGGAAAGAGAAAACTTTTAAACTGTGGTTAGACAGTTTGGAAACGTTTGAAAGAAAGAAAGAAAACAAAACGAATTTTAAACAGCATTTGAGGTTAAATATTGATAAGGGAAGACACAAGCACGATATAATAATTTAAAGAAAAAAAATGATTTATTTCAGGGGATTTATTTTCATTTCTTGGGAAAACTTGAAGTTGTACTTGAAGAACGGAGCCGGTGTAGTGTAGTGAGTAAAGGCTTAGATCAATCCAGGTTCAATCATACTTACTTACTTACTTAATTGGCCATTAACAAACCGATTACCGGATTTTGACCTGTCTTAACACATACTTCCAGGCGCCTCTGCTTCTTGTGCGCCTTAGCCAATTGATCACACCAATCGATGACAGGGCTTCCTCGATTTGATTCGAAGAATTCGAAAAATTCTTCGAAGAATTTCGCAAATTCCCGCATCAAATACCAGTCTCGCTGGAGCATCCTCCTCCATTCGAACGACATGGCCGAGCCAGCGCAGCTGCTAGATGTTAAAACGCTGCATAAAGTCTATATTGTTGAAGAGCTCATACAGCTCATTGCTGGATCGGATGCGTAAATTATCGCCAACTCGCACTGAACCGCAGGCTCCATCATAGTTATCCGAAATTTCAAACTTAGGACAATTTAAGCTCTCAACAATCTGTCCAGCAAGCCATTGATCGCAACAGAGAGATTAATGCCAACAACGAATAGCATAGTAAGATCAGGCAGTGCCACCTCTTTTATAGAAATGGAATAGGAATCAAGGAGATAAGTTTGTCTCAAGGATAAACTTGCAGGCACCTGTCAAATGAAGATATTCTCAATTCAACTCGAAAAGCTTATACAAAGGAAGGGACACAGCAACTCTATATGGCTTTCAGACTGCAACCGAACACTCGTATCTTATGGGGTTAATTCAAGAACAATGGGGAAATGTGTGAGCAAGCATAACCAGCTGGGTGGTATTGAAATTCTCGGAAATTAATAGGCAGATGAGTTTGCAAGGAGGCAAGCTTTCATTATACTACTGGAGCCAGAAACTTTCTGTTGAATGTGAAGACTTGCATGGAAAGGTATAGTTAGTGAAAGAAAATATAAGGCAGATACTAAACGTTGCAATTAAAACTTCTGTTGATTAATTAAAATGGAAGGAGACTATCCAGGAATAACCTGAGGTTAGTGAGTAGCCAGTCATTTGACTGGGCACTGTAGAAGCAAAGAACACAAAGTACAATTTTTCAATCGTGTAGTCAAAACTAGGAAAGATGTGTGCCTGATAGAATTTGGAATGGAATTGTTCATTATGAAGTCGAAGTTGTTGAAATTGAGGTCTCCGTTGTAGAGTGGTGTGCTTACGATGTAGTGGTAGTTGGCTTATTAGACGTGAGACCGCAGTTCAAAGCCACAGCCCAGGTATTTGGAACTTAACGAAATAAGAAAAAAAATATTTCTTTGGCAACTTTCTCTCAGCAGATTTCTGCCAAAAACTGTGTGAGTAAATAAAAAATTGCCATGAAAAGTTTCTCAAAAATCTGTACCAAGCAAGGTTTATGCCTGGTGGAAGTTGGAGGGGAATTGTTCATTATGAACTTCAAAAACAATTGATTTTGATCACTATTCTCACACGGCTTGATTAAAGAATTGATCAACAGATAAGGTGTTGTGCTCCATCATGATAAAGCTGGATCACACATAGATCTTGGCACGAAATTTTGGTGCATGCACTATAGCCCACTTAAATCTTAAGATTAATGCAGAGACTTCCTCATAATATTGTTACGAAAATGGAAATGGTGTTATCGTTTAACATAAAAATATTAACAAAGGCTATAAAAACAAAAAACAATGGACTTGTTTACATGATCAACGAATAAACAAAAATATAGCAACAACATCAGTATAAAATGAAAGAATAAACAAGTAAACAAACAGGCAACAACAATACTGCAAGAACAAACGTAAACAAAATACACAAACAACAATAACGTAAACAATATGTTTACACTTATAGAGATTTCGCGAACGCAAAGATTCTCCTTCAAGAGCACTCATCAGACTGTTTACCCTGCGATATAAAAGGCAAGACAGAGCAGGCAACGGAATCAGAAAGAATTCAGTCAGTCTTGTGTGAAGACACGTAGCGTGTGAAGAGAATAATCGTGGTTTGAAGATCTCCGTTATAAAGATCTATTGAACAATTCTTAAAGTTTACGCAAAAGATTGAAAAGAAGAATAACCAATAAAGCAATTGTTGTTGTTTACATCAAGTTGTGAACAGTGGCACACTGAATTGTGCGAACAATAAAGGATTTATTTAAAACTAAAAACTTCAAACGTTTTTGAAAGGTAAAAACGTATCAATATATTCCATTAAGGCCTACAAAACACAATTGAAGCGTTCTGTCGCTTTAGAAACCAAAAACTTCTACACAACGTAACCGTAAAATATATAAAATCGAATTGCTTTCAAACCAAAATATTTTCTGCTTAATTGCTTAACTTTGTATTTGAAGCTTAATGTAAAGTTCAAATAAATTTTACTACCGCAGCTTATAAAATGTAAACTGGGTATGGAATTTTTCTCATTCTAACGTATTAAAACCCGTTTTTGTTTAAATGCAATTGACAGCGTCGAGAGAGAATCAGGCAATTTGAGACAAAGGGTTTCTCTTTTCTGTTGCCTTTGTTTTCATAATATTTTTGTTGAATTGCTAGAGCAGCAGTATTATTATGGCCATCACTCTCCGTGCGTTATTTCTCATTAAAATATTTGTTTTTGTATGAAAGCCCGACAGCAAAGGCAATAATAAAAATAAAAATACAAAAGAAGTAGAAAAAAATTGCCACCAAATACAAGCAACACATCTGTTGTTTGCTTTGGTATCAGTCACGCTCAATTTGCAATATTCCACCAAATATGTCAGACGTAACCCAGCAAACATTTTCATAATGAACAATTAAATTCAAGGAATTTCGTTTGTTCTGCATATTGGAATAAAAAAAATTCGATGCAAACTCTAAGCCCAACTTGTTTACTTGATATTGGCGTCTTAAAATGTTTGCTGGGTTAACCTAGGAAATAATATTAAGCTCTCATTTATGTAGTATATATTGTGTATATTTAATATCAAAAAAAATTCTTTTTTTCATGTTTTTTTTTTTTTGCTGTTGCTAGAACTGACATAATATCACGTATTATGAGTATTTTTAATATTAAACGTACAATCGTCAAAACGACTATGTGTTCACATACATACATATGTACATACATATATACATGCTAGGCCCTGAGTGCTTGTCTCTGTGTTAGCGTTTGAGTGTAATTTTAACATGTACATGATTGCTTGATGAGATCAATAACACATGGCGCTAAAACCCTCTTATTGTGTACGGAAGCAAAAAAAAGTTATCATCAGTAGCAGAAGAATTATTGGTGTGATGCTATCAAAAGTAAATAAATGTGTACGAAAGTGTTGCAATAAATATTATGATTAAATTTGTATTATTCTTAAGCTCTTTCACCTTAAATTCAATGTTAAATTTTGTATAAATTTGGAACATTAAATTACTCTTTCTTAGTGACCATTCAGCTGGCTGAACTAAGCCAAGAAGTAGGTTATAAAACTTTTCAAAACATTCATTCAGTCAGCTGCATTGTATCAAAATGTGCATTTTTACAAAAATAATATTAACTTCTACTACAAATCCTTATAAAATAACTATTCAGCTAGCTGAATTGCAACTTAAGCAATATTTTAAAAAAAATCATTTTTTATCTCTCCATAAAACTCCCTTTAATACTTATTCAGCAAATTAATATGTAATAAAATATTAATTTTAATCAAAGTTTAACACCGTTTTCATAAAATAGATAGTAAAATAACTATTCAGCTAGCTGAATTCCATTATAAGCTATGATTTTTCTAAAACGTACATTTTCTTTTCCCTTAATTCTTTATAAAACACCTACTCAGCTAGCTGAATTGCATTAAAAATTATATTTTTATAAATATTATATTTTATTTTCCCTTAATTCTTTATAAAACACCTACTCAGCTAGGTGAATTGCATTAAAAGTAATGTTTTTATAAAAATTATTTTTTCTTTTCCATTAATTCATTACAAAACACCTATTCAGCTAGCTGAATTACTGTTAAATGAGATTTTAAGAAAATCTGATTTTTATTTTTAAATAAAACCTTACAAATTTCATATTTAGCCATCTGAATTGGTATAAAGAGAAGATTCAAATTAAAAATAATATGTTATTTGATCATAAAACATTGATTATTAAACACATATTCAGCTAGCTGAATTACAGTAGGACGTAGCTTTTATTAAAAAGTTTCATTTATTTTAACATAATACGATACATAACAAATATTCAGCAAGATAGATTTAGGGCAAAAGAAAATTTTATTGAAGAATATATTTATTATTTCCCGAAAACGAACTTAAATGCTTATTCAGCTAGTTGAATTGCATTAAAAATTATGCCTTAATAAAAATTATATTTTCTTTGATCTTAATTCACTAAAAAGTAACCATTCAGCTAGCTGAATAACTACAGAAGACGATTTTAATTTAATTTTCTATTTTGTATTTACATAATACATCATAAAACTCATATTCAGCTAGATGAATTTAAAGAATAAGCAGATTATAGTTTAGAAAAAGTTTTACTGTTCATAAAACTCTATTAAACTTCTATTCAGCTAGCTGAATTGCAAAAGGCAGCAGATAAAATAAAAATGTTCATTCTTTTTTTAAATAATATGATACAAAACACTTATTCAGCTGATAAAATTTGATCATTAAAGTCGATTTTTTTAGAAAAGAAAATTTTTGGCTTATAAAACTAACTTAAACTCATATTCAGTTAACTGATTTCCTATTTTAGATATATCGAACTACGCGAGATATGAAAAAAATATTACTTTCGACGACATGCTCTCATCATTCTTCTGGTAAAATGTGCGGGAGTGAAAAAAAAATATTCAGGAAAAGTTTCCAAAAATGTGTCCTACGGAGTCGACTTTAAACTGTTAGGAATTTACACTCATGGATTGAATTCACATACACAACATGATTGACGTGAGTAGCTAGGTTGTAATCCTGACTAAATGGTTCTTATAACTGCTTACACAAATAAGTTATTTGTTTTAACCTAATACTTAGCAAAACCTTAAAACCTTTCTTTAATTCTGTGACTCCTTAAGCTAGCATTGTTTCTTTAAATATTTAGACATTTCAAATGTTTTTCATTGACGTTTTTCTCTTTGCATAACTTTAAAACCCACCATCTTGACTTTCTGTATACTTCTAGAGGAACGCGTAGCCCTCTTTGTATGTGAATATGATCAACTATTTCTTTATCTGCAAGCACTGTATCAAGTTATCGCTATGCCAGTAGACTTACTGCAACAAAAATGTTCACCTGTTTTCAAACAATGTGATATCAAACGCTTACTCAGCGATCTCTTCGTACTCACATAAAAAAAAAAAAAAACAAAAAATAATCTCTTGTTTGCTATGATGATGAGTAACAAAAAATTTTGTTTGAACAACTGAATGAATATTTTTGCCCAAACAAACGATATGATATCACATATTTACGTTATAATTTTAGATTTAAAAAGTAACAACAAACAATGAAAAATTCTCAATGAATGAGACAAATTCGTGCAAATATTCAGAATCAAATTCATTATAAAAAGCTCTTTTTTTCTCCATAAAAATGATTCAATCAGCTGAGTAATGACGGAAAGTTCAATTAGTCAGCTGAATTGGAATATCAATACGGATATTAAATTAACTATGCAATCAATATACAGGACAGTGCATTGCACATTTGGCTGTTTCATTTGATAATCGTTTTTGGAATCTTTATTGGTCAGTTAATATTGCCGAGAACGACTAGACCTGGAAACCAGTGACCAATACCTGTATATCCCGTATTTTAAAAATTCTGAAAAGCTTAACCATTGGGCCGAGAATTTCGTGGGCTAACATAGATTTTTTTATTTTTTTTTTTTATATACTACGATTTCTCTGTAACCCTAGAAGAACACATAGTTTCAGTTAGTAGCTCTTCGGCGGTGATAAATCATTTTCATTGAGTATTCTGTATTGGTTTGAGAACAGAAAAAAGTTATTGGGCACACAAATCCGAAAATAATTCGAAATCTTATTCACGACATTTCGCAACCGTTGTCATTGGCATGTGCCCCAAGGCATTGTCTTGATGAAACAGTACTTTCAGTAAAAATTCAGTCAGTCTTGTGTGAAGACGCGTTGCATGTGAAGAGAATAATCGTGGTATGAAGATCTCCGTTATAAAGATCTGCCGAACAATTGTTAATGTTTACGCAAAAGAGTGTAAAGAAGAATAACAAACAAAGCAATTGTTTTTGCGTACATCAGGGTGTGAACAGTGGAACACAGAATTGTGCGAACAATAAAGAATTTTTATTAGAACTAAACACAAATTTATTTCGATTTTATTTGCAATCTACGACCTCATATTTTAAACGTTTTTAAAAGGGTAAAAACGTAACAATGGGGTGGCAGATTCTCTTCAATTTTGTTCTTCAAATTTTCCAACAAATCTGACTTAGAGTTGCTGTCGATATTTTCTTTTTTATAAGATTGTCGACAGCCTATGCCAAAATACTGAAGCCATACTTTGCCAAACAACTATTACTTGTTTCTACGGTTTGGTGTCCTTTCACTACATATAGTCCACACAAATGGCGAAATGATTGAGCCATGTTTCAAAAATATGTGCAAGTCCTTGTATTCCCCTAGAATAAATTCGTTTTTTTCAAACCCTTTATTAAATCGATCTCAGAGGTAGGTAAGAACGACGAACAAGAAGAGACCAACCAAAGGGTTCATGTTCTCATGACTATCGGCATACACCGAAGCCATTAAGCACGCTTGTTGCGCGGGTACTAACCATAATTGCCTGTATCTTGTACAAACTTATTAAGCTTCTTCTAGTTCATTTGTCTGAAATAGCATCTTCCCCAAGAAAAATTTTAATTTTGAGCTTATGAAAGTTGAACAATGACTTAAAAAGTGTTCTACCGTTACGACATCCTCACCACAAGCCTTCTATTCATTATTATCTACCACGTACACCTGATTTAGGTGTTCTTATAAGGCGTTCACAAAATAGTGAACAAAAAAATTGTGATTCCTTTCAATTTGTGCCTACTAATAAGCAATTCAGCTGAATAGGATGAAATAAAATTTTCTTTAAAGCTTTGTTATTAATCTCAACAGCTATGTGATTTAAAGCTAATTCAGCTAGATGAATTTGATCCAAACAGAATTCTTTACAGAGTTAATTTATTCATTTCGCCTTTGTGTTGCATTTTAAGCCAATTCAGCTAGCTGAATAGAACGTAAATAACAACCGATATAAAATTGTGACTTAATTGGTATTTATAATTTATTTAAAGCTAATTCAGCTAGCTGAATATCAAAGTAAAACATATTATTATTAAATTAAATTGATAATTTTAAAGGATTTTGGATTTCAAGCAAATTCAGCTAGCTGAATTGTAAGAAAATAACATTTTAAATAATATTATAACATAATTTTCATGTATAATTTATTTAATGCCAATTCAGCTAGCTGAATATCAAAGTAAGATATATTATTATTAAGTTTACTTGTCAGTTTTAAGGGATTGCGGATTTCAAGCATATTATAACATAACATATTATAACATAATTTTAATGTATTCTTTATTTAATGCCAATTCAGCTAGCTGAATATTAAAGTAAAACATATTAATATTCAATTTACTTGTTAATATTAAAGAATTTTGGATTTCAAGCTAATTCAGCTAGCTGAATTGTAAGAAAATAACATTTGAAATAATATTATAACATAATTTTCATGTATAATTTATTTAATGCTAATTCAGCTAGCTGAATTGTATAAGGTTTTAATATTTTCCCTTATTTTGTTTGTATATTATTACAGTTCCTCCAAATATTGATGATTCCTTGACCTCCAGCGATGTTATTGTTAGAGAAGGTGATAATGTTACTTTAAGATGTAAAGCGAAAGGTAGTCCCGAGCCATCTATACGCTGGAAAAGAGATGATGGTCTTAGAATTGTTGTCAATAAATCCTTAGAGGGTAAGGGTTTGAAAAGAAAATTAAAAAACAAATCAAATTAAGGAAAAAAAATTTTTTTTTCGTATTTTATTTTAGTGCCCGAAGTTGATGGTGATGTTTTGGAATTGGAAAGGATTTCGCGTTTACATATGGGTGCCTATCTATGCATAGCGACAAATGGTGTGCCACCTAGTGTTTCGAAACGCATTAAAGTCAGTGTCGACTGTAAGTACTGCTTGTTTTAAACTGTGGAATTTAAAGCATTCTAAGCATTCATTAACGTAATGATCTGAATTTGCATTCATTTGCAATTAATTACAGCGTCATTAAAGCTATGCTTACAATTTGTTTTTGTTTTTAGTTTCACCGATGGTATCAATACCTCATCAGTTGGTTGGCATACCCATGTATTTCAATGTTACATTGGAATGTTTCATAGAAGCTAATCCCACTTCATTAAACTATTGGACGAGAGAAACCGATCAGATGATTACAGATTCAAACAAATACAAGTAAGTTGGTGGGAGAAAAAGCGCTCGATTTTCATATTTAACTCAACAATTTATGATTTTTTCTTTTTAAATGGCTTTTAAAAATTAACTCAATTGGCTTAAGAGTGTCTTAATTAAAGTCTCATAGACTCATCGATATTCTCACAACTGCATGTTTCTTTAATTGTTTATAAGAATACAGGGGAAAAAAAACTCAAAAGATTTCATTTAAATTACGCTCACGTTCCAAACGTTTAACTCTTTAATGTTGGCGTAAAAAGTACTTTTAGTTGAAATTCATTTTATAAAAGCGAAGCAATAACATTGGTTGCCTTAAAAAGTACTTGTTAAAGTACTTTTCTATTTTTGTATTAAAAAGTATTACAATTTTTGGTATCAAATACGAATTCAAACCATTTTCTTTTGGTTGTCTTAAAAAGTACTTTTCTATTTTCGTATTAAAAAGTACCATAATTTTTGGTATCAAATAGGAATTAAATCGGCTTTTCTAATTTAAATGAAATTTTTATCTTACAAATTATTTAAAAATTTAGTACTAAAAAGGTACTTAAATTTTGGTACCTTGTAAATAAATACAGAAATCAGAAGAAAACACATAAAAACCACTTTTCCAATATTAAATTCCTATTAAAAAAAAGTTCTTTTGAAAGCTATAAAAAGTACTTTTTTCAGTAATCTTTATTTTCTTTAAGTTTATAGAAAGTACCCAACTTTTTGGTACCATTTACATTAGAAACTAAAAAAATTATCATAAATTGATTTCCTACAGTGAATCAAACCTTTAAGCCAACAAAAAACTTTTAAGCTAATAAAAGTACTTTTAATCAATTTTCATACTGAAAGGGTACTAATATTTTTGATAATTTTTAGGTTTTAATATAATTTAAATGAAATTTTTATCTTACAAGTTATTTAAAAATTTAGTACTAAAAAGGTACTTAAATTTTGGTAGCTTGTAAATAAATACAGAAATCAGAAGAAAACACATAAAAACCACTTTTAAAATATTAAATTCCTATTAAAAAAAAGTTCTTTTGAAAGCTATAAAAAGTACTTTCTTCAGTAATCTTTATTTTCTTTAAGTTTATAGAAAGTACCCAACTTTCTGGTACCATTTACATTAGAAACTAAAAAACATTATCATAAATTGATTTCCTACAGTGAATCAACCTTTAAGCCAACAAAAAACTTTTAAGCTAATAAAAGTACTTTTAATCAATTTTCATACTGAAAGGGTACTAATATTTTTGATAAAAAATTAGAAAAATAAAATTAGAAACTTTATACAGAAACTTATTTCATAATAGGAATTAAATGTTTTGGTTAACAAATAGTACTTTTGTACAAAAATTTTAGGTACCTAAAAAGCAACAGAAAAAACAATTGAATTTATATTTAAAAATGCTGCTTTTTCGATGGTACTTTTTTATTTTGAAATAATTTTTTTTAAAAAATTCTAGAATCAAAAATTACCAGATTTCTTGGTTTTAATTTTATTTGGACCAAACAAAAAATTCTTCTTTTTTCTTTTTTACGGCAAGAAAAACTTTCTGGTTCTTTTTTTAAAATTTTTAGTAGTTTTTTGCTTCAAATTTGGTACCTTTTTTAAATTTATTAAAATGATTAAAATTTACAAAATTTTAAGTAAATATTAATATTTTTTCTACATACGTAATATTCAAATTTTTTTATAAATAAGAATTATTTTTTTAGTTTGTACCTTTTTAAAAAAAATTTTAGTACTTTTTTATTTTTTAATGTACATATATGTTCTTTTTAAAGCAGTTCTAAATTTTTTTCTTGCATTTTATAAATAAAAGGAATTTCAAAAAAATATTTTTTACTGGTACTTTTTTTTTTGTAAATTTTTGGTACTTTTTCAAATTTATTAAAATTATTAAAAAGAAATAAATTAAAATTTCTTTTTCATAATATTTTGTTCCAGTTTTAATATCGTAGTTTTTAAAGGGTTAATGAGAAAGTATTGTTTTCTGCTCAAAGTTTAGACATCTGTTAAGCATATTTTTTGTTTTTGAAATTCAACAAAATCTTTTGGTTTACGTTTCATTATCAATCAGTATGTATTCCACTTTTAAGTTATCAAGTAAGACAAATGCAAGTGAAACGGAATTTTAAATAAAAAAAAAAAAATTAAAAAAATTTTTAAACAAAAATTATGATTTCGAAATATTTGTGGTATTTAATGAGTTTATACGGTACTTTCGGCTGTCATATAGTGGGAGAAAGAACATATTATTCGGTTAATGATGAACAGGATACTAATATTGCCATGAATATGAATAACTCAGCGGATCCGTGTGATGATTTTTATTCCTATGCTTGTGGCAATTATGTTGAGAATCATCCCGATGTTAACTACCAGGAAATCACCACCTTTATGGATTACCAATACAATCATCAATTACTGAACTTAATGGATACACTGTACCAGCAAGACCATCAGGTTACCGATCGATGCCAATCATTTGTGGAGAAAACTAGAATTTACTTCAAATCATGTCGCACAACAACCGAACGTAATATTAAAAAATATTTCGATGAAATCAAACCAGCTGAGAAGCTAAATTGGCCCATATTTCAGCCACAACAGTGGCGTCGGAAAGGCGCGGCCACTAAACTATTCGATGTGTGGTCTTTAGTGGGACGTATTCAATCGTATGGCTTGAATGATGTGTTAATAAATCAAGAGATTGTAGTGGAAGAAGATGGCTCGTTTAGTATTATGCTGGAGCCACCTCTTCCAGAAGATGGTACTACTTTGCCGGATACGAGGATAATGATTGCTTTGCTTAAGAAGCTAGGCATTGATAAGACTGAAAATATTATCGCAAATTTAACACAATTAGATGAAAAGCTATTAAGCATTCTTAGACTTGTGGAAGAAGAAAGTGAAGAAAGCAAAACACTTAGCTATGACCAACTGGACTCTGCTTATCCACAGCTTAATTTGAAGCAATATTTTCGCGAATTATTTGGTAAAGAATTACCCGCAAATACTTTCATTTTAATAAGGAAACCCAACTACTTTCAAGAACTCAACGATAAAATGTGGCAGACATTTCAAAGGCGTACCATGTGCAATTACTTGATGCTGAAATTTCTGGAGTATTTAGCCAAGGACAGTGTACCCGAGTTTACCGCCTTGGACTGCATTAAGGAGTTGAGAAACAAAATGGATGTATCGGTTAATTTTCTGTATAAAACACATATTTTATCTAAAGACATAGGCGAGATCACTAAAGATATAGGCCAACTGCAGCAATATATATTGACAGAATATGACATTATTTTCGAAGAAAATCATCTCCAATTAAATCCCCAGCAATTACAGCTTTTAAGGCAAAAGTTACAGGATGTTACCTTAAATATAGGCAATTTGCCTTTGAATTCCACTAACAAGGTGATCGAGGATTACTATGACAATGTGCCAGCATTGGATAGAAAAAATTACTTTAAGAATCATTTACTATTGCTAAGGCATAGATTTGAAAAGTCATTACTTTATACACCCAATCAGACCCACTACATAGTGGCCGATAATAGTGTGGGCAGCGATTCGGGTGCTTTGTATGTGCCCAAACAGAATATGATCATGTTGCCATTGGGTAGTCTGCAACGGCCATTCTATCACCTCAACTATCAGCCTCTATATAAATTCTCTCTGTTGGCTTTCATTTTGGCCCATGAGTATACACATGCTTTCGATACAACCGGCTTAAATTTCAATGGTAATGGTGAACAATCCGATCAGGTGGCAGCCATATTAGAAGAACCGAAATTTCAAAACTCTCTCGAATGTTTACAGACTCAACTCACCACCGATAGTATAGATGAACGCATTGCTGATATTGTAGGTTCACGTGTGGTGTATAATTTGTTTAGGATCCATCCAGAGACGCGAGATATCGCATTGCCATCATATGGAGATTTCTATCAGAAACAATTCTATCTCAATATGGCACAATTCTTTTGTGGCAAATCTCAATTGGAATTCATTGATCATGATTCGGATGCGGCGCGTATTAATCAAATTGCAATAAATTCTGAAGGATTTGCGAATGCATTCCATTGTCCTTTGGGTAGTAAAATGAATCCAGAGCATAAGTGTCGTATTTATTAGGGTTAAGTGTAATAAAAAAAAATAATAGATATTAGAAATGAGATTAAAAAGAACAACATAAAGAAATTGGAAAAATATTTATTAGAGGACCGCATAAATATATGGCAAGTATTCTTGGATGAAAGTTACTCTACCCCTAATCGAAATAGATAAAGTAAGGTAAGTCAAGATAAAGAGCAGTCTCTGATCCATAAAGTAATCACAAATATTTCAGTCTTATTTTAGTAAGCAAACTGGCACGTGCCTCTAATAAGCAGTGCAATCTCAGCCCAAGATGTTCAATTTGTTGTTTAAAGTTGTGTGAAGCCATAGTTTGGTATCATCATTTACAAAAATCCTCATGTTGATCGACAACTTAATGGCTACCCACTGAGCCAAAGAGATTGTCAAGAATATGAATTTTTTAACTAAGCATTGCAGGCTTTCGATCTGAAACTTTACATGACTTCTAATCTATGCTAGCAGATTGTGGCTTATATCACAGACATGTTAGCGAAAGCCAAATTTCCATATTAAATATCAATGCACCCTTTCCAATGCGCTGTTCATGCATACCTAATTGGTCATTACAACCCTTCAGTCAGGATTACGATCTAGGTTCTCACACCACTTATGTTGTGTGTGTTAATTTTATTCTATAAGTGGAGGGACCTACAGTTCAAAGACGACTCCGAACGACAGATTTTTTTGAGAAGCTTTTATTACTATTTTATTTACTCTCAGAGTTTTTACAAGAGGAAGTCACCGAAGATGAAATATTTTTTCATATTTCGTTTCGTTGGAGATGTCTGACCTGGGGTTTTGAAGCGTGGCCTCACGTCTTATAAGCCTACACACTACCAGCTAGACAATGGCGGTGCCTGATGTGCTGTTATCTCCCATTCTGAAATCTTTAAAGAAGAATCTAAACTAACAATATTAATTGGATAAAGCTTCCACGCCAGAGGAATTTTTAGCTGTAATACCCCACAAACTGAATTATCTGCCATTCGTTCAATTATTTGATATTATCAAGCAAACCTTAAATAAGATGGCCAATCGTTATTCAGTTAGCTTTGCCCCGGTGCTTGGTTATACGTCTAAAGAAGGTAAGCTAATGTCCAATAGGTTAGCTAAGGCTGATATTCTAAATGAGGGCATAGTTTCAAGTCGCCTTAGTTTAGTAGGTAGTATGTTGGCTTATTAGATGTGAGACTGTGGTTCAAATTCCAGCCCAGACATCTGGAACATAACGAAATATGAAAAACAATATTCCTTCAACGATTTTCTCTCAGTAGTCTTCTGGAAAAAACTCTGAAAATAAAATAAAATTGCCATGAAAAATTTTTTAAAAATATGTCGTTCAAACTTTCGCTTCTCATGGATAATATGAACACACACAACATGAATGGTGTTAGAATCTAGGTTGTAAACGTGACTACCGGGTTGTAATGAGTTCAGTAAGTATGTAAGTTCATTAGACGATGCCTGTGTAGTGCAATGGTAACTGATGATAAAATGTTGATCAAATATGCCAATATTGAGCGAAAATAATCAAGTTTTGAAACTCGATGATCAAGCACTAATACAAGCACAAATGGGGAGTCAAAACTTGGTGGGACTTTGAGGAAATGATGTACTATGAATCGTTTCCCGTTCAGCTCGATATTCGCCTTCTTAACCTCAACAACACAATCATTTGAGTATAGCAAGCAGCCACACTGTAGTCTAGTAGGTAATATCTTGGTTTATTAGATGTGATCCCAAGTTTCAAACCCCAGCTCAGACATTTCCAACAAAACGAAATATTTCTTTGGCGACTTCCTCTCAGCAAATCGCTGGCCAACACTCTGACAGTAAATAAAAAAAAATCGACTTTAAACTAGAGGTCCCGCCATTCACTTGTATAGAATTAACGCACCCAACATAAAGCGGTATGAGAAGCTTGGCCGAAATCGTGGCTGAAGGGTTATAATGATCAACTGTGTATGCATGTATGCAATCAGCCACAAAACAATATTTTTCCACAATTGAAAAGGTATTGTGTTATCTCAAGCCAATGCCAGGTAGTTGGTATATCGATATTGATGGACTGGAGGCATAGGGAATTTGATTAACGCTGTTGCATGAAGTCGCCGTAGTCTAGTAGGTAGTGTGTTGGCTTATTAGACGTAAGGCCCGAGTTAAAACCACAGGTCAGACATCAAAACGAAAATATTGAAAAATAATTCTTCGGCAACTTCCTCTCAGCAGATTTCTGGCAAAACTTTGAGAGTAAATAAAATTGCCTTGAAAAGTTTCTCAAAAATTTGTAGATCGGAGTCGACTTTAAACTGTAGGTCCCGCCAATCATGTATAAAATTAACGCACACAACATAAGAGGTGTGAGAAGCTAGATCGTAATCCTGACTCAAGGGTTGTAATAACCAATTATGTATGTATGATTCGTACTTATGGGTGAATAATTTTTTTTTTGGTGAAAAGCCTACTTTTAAAGAAATTTTTTGAAAACGATTAACACAGCAATTTGTCTATTTTACCTAAAACAGCACCTTCAATTACAGAAAACATACATACATAACATAATTGGTTGATACAACCCTTCAGTCGGGATTACAACCTAGCTTCTTACACCACTTATGTTGTGTGTATTAAATTTATACATGAGTGGCGGAACCTCTAGTTTAAAGTAGACGCCGAGCGAAAGATTTTTTGAAAAGCTTTTCATGGCAATTTTATTTACTCACGGAACATAATGAATTTCAAATATTTTGAATTTATTTTTCTGTTAGCTCGACAAGAAACTCAACAACGAAAAATAATTTTTTTTGGGGGGAGACTCTCATGGAAACTTATTATGTTAGCGAAAGGAGAGATACTATCCTTTTGTGTTACGATTACTAGAGGGGAAATTAAAGTAATAAAAGACTTTGCAAGAGAGCTTAAAATATCAGCAGATGGCATATGTTTTCTTATCTTTCATATAGAAGATTAGAACCAAAAAAAAATTTTTAGTTGCAATTAAAATTTCGTAGTGATTGCTAGCAATTAAAAAACATTTCATTCTTGTGGCAATAAATTATTTGATATTTTTCAACAAAGAAATCATAGGTCAAACTGATCTTAGTCCGTTAATTGATATAATGTGTGCAATCAATAGTGTAAACTCAATATTATTGTCGCTTAATATGACGGCAGATCCTTGTGAGAATTTCTTTGAATATAGTTGCGGTAATTATAATGGCTATCCCTTTGCCGATAAGGATATACAGGAAATGACGCAGTATTTGGATGTGGAATACAATAAAAAAACTAATGAAGCTGATTAAAGCTAAACTTGCACAAACAAATAATCCATTTGTTCCGCTGAAACAAAACAATTCTAGAAAAAACCTTGTATTACTATGAGGCTTGTCGTGAAGAAAATCCAAAAAATTTTATGAAATATTTTGAGGAGCTACAAATCAACTGGCCGTTACTAGTTAATGACTGTAGTAGGGCTTATACAAATGAATACTTTTGGCAAATATTAGGCAAACTGCAGGGTTATAATTGGAATAACCTGATAATAAAACATGAAATGACTGCCAATAAAGATGGCACTTTGGGTTTTACCCAACTGCCCAGTGACAATGATATTGTAAATCATCTTAAATTTTTAAATGCCTACAATAAGCGTGTAGTACAAGAATTGAAATCAATGGAATGGAATTGGTATGAAGTATATAGAGCCTTAAATGATAACAACAGTGAGAACCATACAACAGAAATATCATATCAGCTTATGGCACTACAATATCCTTTTCTTCGAATTTACCTACAGGAGTTGCTAAATCAAAATGTATATAACATTGACAAGGTCTCGTTAAGAAATGTTTTATTTTTCAAATATTTTCGTGTTAATCAATGGTCATCTGACATGCTTCAACAACAGTTGAACTATTTAATGATGCATTTCTATATCTACCTGATCGAGGACAGTACAAGAGGCTTCAACGATCAGGCTTGCATAGAAGATTTAAGAAATAAACTTGATTTGCCTGTTAATTACATGTATTTTAAGGAAATAGTCTATCAAGATGTCAAGATATACGACGATCTCAACCGTATAATACAAGAATTGGTATCCATTGCTGCAGAAGTCTTTGAAGAAAATAATCTAAAACTCTGCTGAGGACAACTTAAAAATTTGAAAAATAAATTGCAAAACATAAGATTTAATGTGGGAAATCTGCCCTCTACGGTGGCATATGAAACAATGGAAAGCATTTACGCGGATGTTCCAAATCTAGACAAAAGAAATTATTTTAAAAATCATTTATTTCTACTAAAACATCGTTTCGTTAAGTCTTTGGCATATCAAAAGGATCTCGACTATTTCATACAGCCCGATAATAATGCCAGTTCCGGTAATATGTATTATGTGCCCAAACAATATTTGGTGGTTATACCCTTTGCCAACGTACAATATCCCTTATACCACAATGGATTATATTCTTTATTGTTAGTTCCTCTGATGGGCTTTTTAATAGCCCATGAAATGGGTCATGCCTTTGATATCAGCGATCTATCGACAATGGGCGACAGTTCAATCTTACAACAGCCTTCACATTTGGAGTCTTAAAAATGCCTGAAAAATCAAGAACCCACTGAGTTTATAGGTGAACGTATTGCTGATCCATTTGCAGAACGTGTTGTATACCGGACCTATGACAAATACTACAATGGTTGCCTACATAAACCCATAAATTTGCAACAATATTTCTATTTAATTATGGCCCAATTCTTTTGTTACAAGGGTAATCCCCAATTCGTTGAACATGATGCCAGTGATGTACGTTTACATCAGATTGTTAAGAATTCTGATGTTTTTGCCAAGGCTTTCAATTGTCCTTTGGGCAGCCCCATGAATCCCCAAGCAAAATATCGTTTGTATTAATAACTCTCAATGTAAACATAAAAGACAATAAAAATTATTTTTAATTTTATTTAAAAAAAAACTGTTTATGCTTTTTTCATTCTCCATTTTTCTTGGAAATTTCCGGTGCAACTGAAGTCTGGATTTGCATTGAGTTTGTCAATAAGAGTGATAAGAAAATTTTAATACAAAATAAATCAGTTTTGCAAAAAGTTCTTCTCGCTCTTATCAAAGTAATATTTTTTTATAAAAGTTTCTCATTTTCTTTTAAATTGAAATCGACTCCGAATGACAGATTTTTGACAAACTTTTCATGGCAATTTTATTTACGTTTTTGTCAGAAGTCTGCTGACATACTGTAACGAAACTGAAAAAAAATAATCTAGAAATTTGCTTTTACATAAAAATTATAAACAAATGCTACAATAGCAAAACAATGCAGTAAACAAAACCTGTTTACAAATTATCATACTGTTTAATCTAACAACAAACACCAGCATAAAAAAAATTGTAAACAAGTAAACAAAAATACACAAAAAACACTACAACACTACAATAATAAATGTAAAAAGAAAAAATATTTCTTCGGAGACTGCCTCTCAGCAGATTTCTGGCAAAAACTCTGAGAGTAAATGAAATTGCCATGAAGAGTTTCTCAAAAAATCTGTTGTTCGGAGTCGATTTTAAACTGTAATAAAATCATGTATAAAATTAACGCACACAACATAAATGGTGTGAGAAATTAGGTCCATAATCTTGACTAAAGTGTTGTAATAACCAATTATGTATGTATACCCCATGTAAAAGAAGATATAAGTAGAAGATTCAAAGTACTTTTGGATTAACGAAACATTTTATTTATTAAGAAATCCACTACTTTTAATTCTTATGTCGCATAAAGCATCAGAAAAAGAAATTAAAATTTCATGAAAAACTTAAAAAAAATCAAATTGTTTAGGTTGTGGGACTATGTTATGTATCGTTGCTTTTCATTAAAAATCTTATTTTGGGCTGCAAAAGATGAATATCATGTTTAATTTTGTTATGATTGGACACAATTATTTTAAATAAAAGTACTTTTCTTAGTTAATCACTCACGTACTTTTTTTTTAAAGAAAAGTGAAAAACATAAAAACGATAACAGCAAGGATTCGCAGGAATTTTTGTGTAGAAGAAATAAAAAGTACTTCTTTAAGATATTCTTGTTAACCGTAAACATCAAAACAAAGGCTATAATGATTAAAAAATTTTTTTTCATTATTTTTATTACCCTTTTCTTAAGGTACTTTTTTAATATTTTTCAAAAAGTACTTTTTCTTATAAAAAATTAAAATTAATTCGTATTTTGTTTTATGTTCACATTAAGATTTGTTAAAATAGACGACATTTCTTTTGTGGATTCATGGGGCTATCCAATGGACAATCGAAAGCCTGGGCAAACCCATGAGAATGCATAACAATCTGTTGTAAACGTACTTCATCGGCATCATGACCTAGGAATTCTTCATCACCTTCATTACAAAAGTATTGGGCCATGTTTAAAAAGAACTGGCGTTGCCAATTTGTATTGTTAACAGCATTATAAAACGTTTCATAGGTCTGGTATACTACACGTTCTGCAAATAGATCGGCTATACGTACCTCCATATCTTCAGTGCGCTTTTGGTTTTGCGTGCATTCAAAAGATTTGTTATATAAGTCATGTTGTAACATTAGGCCGTAGGTATCAAAGGCATGTCCAATTTCATGGGCAATTAGGAAACCCATTAAAGATAGTTGATATTGAGGTTTAAAGTTGTAGTGATACAAGGGATATTGTAAGCTGGCAAAGGGTACAACCACCAGATTTTGTTTGGGGACATAAAACATAGAACTGGAACTAGCCAAACTGTTATCGGGTGTTATGAAAAAGTTAAGATCTTCTTGATACACCAAAGACTGAAGGAAACGATGTTGTAATAGAAGCAAATGATTTTTAAAATAATTTCCATTGTCTAGAGCTGGCACGTCTTCGTAAAATGTTTCGATTGCATCATTGGACACAGGATTTGGTAGATTTCCCAGATTAAATTTAATGTTTTGCAATTTTGTTTTCAAATCTTCAACTTGTTGGGTGGTAAGGTTAAGTTGATTTTCTTTAAAGATATCTTGAATCGTTATTTGTAGTCGTTGGTTTAAAGGCTTTAATTCTTCCTCACAGTATGTGTAGTCCTTTAGGAAGATTTCATTATAATAGATGTAATTAACAGCCAAATCCAGTTTATTTCTCAAGTCCACTATACATGCATTGGCTGTGAATTCTTGCGAACTGTCCTCAAACAAATAGAACAGAAAGCGAAGTATTAAATAATTTAACTGCTGTTGCCATTCTTCGGTTGGCCATTTTATTTCTTGGAGATATTGGAAATATGAAAAGTTTTTTAACAAGATTTTGTTAATTTTGTTATGCATTCCATTAAGTAACCTTTGTATATATAATTTAAGAAAAGGATATTGTAATGCTAACTGTTCAAATGAGATTTCTGTGTCTAAGTCCTTGCTGCTGGTATTATTTTGAAATATTTCCAACCATTTTTGTTGCGTAGCTTTTAATTGTTGTACTATGCCATTGTCTAATTTTAAAGCCTTTAGAAAACCCTCAACGGAAATATCAGCTGGTAGTTTAGACGGCTGCTCATTATTAAATCCGGGTTCTAAAATAATATTTAAACTGCCATCCTTACTGGAAGTGATTTCATATTTTATTATCAGATTATTCCAATTATAACCTTGCAATTGGCCTAACGTTTGCCAAAAGTCTTCTTTGCTAAATGCCACTCTTGTTTCGCCTTGTATTGGTAGTAACGGCCACCTTATTTGTAATTCCTCAAAATATTTCATAAAATTCTTTCGTTTTTCTCTCACGCATGCCTGGTAGTAATTCCTTGTTTTCTCCCGTATTGTTTGTGTTTTCGTACCAAAACTAATGATATTTTTGGTTTTTGAAAAAAGTCTGCCAAAAACACTTTGAGGTTTAAATAGTTGCTTTAATTTTTTATTGAATTTCTGATCCATGTATTGCGTAATTTCCTGTACATTTTCATCACTGTCCGGATAGCCATTATAATTACCGCAACTGTATGCATAGAAATCCTCGCAAGGATCTGCCGATGTATTGATTGATCTTTTTATGTTGTTTTCCAACACTTGATTGATTAAGGGATTGAATACAAAATATCCGCTGATTTCGGTATTTAAGAAGATCGTAGAAATTATTGCAATGAGTACGAATTGATTTTTAAATGCTTTCATGATCCGCGTTACGTAGTGAATTTTGTTTGTGTGCTTTTACTTCGAAGCTTAAAATGCAACTAACGGCGTGATTTGCAAAGTTAGTCATGAATGATAAGAAGAATTCAATATAAAAAAAAATTTATTTGTAAAACGTTTCTCTCTCTCTCTCTCTCTCTGCATGTCTCTCATAAGTTTCCTTGTGCTAGATAATGGTGTTTGGATCGAATTGACTTCGGCAAGCCATTTAAAACACATTCATTATTGCTAACTCCAAAACGTATTTAGTATTTTCAAAAAATTTTTGTAAACAAGAAACGAACTCATGATGGCACTTTGAAAGCATAAATCAATCAAAAAAAAAATATTTGATACCGGGATAGTTGCGATAACCACAGCTAGAGAGCTGAAGAAATGGTTGTACTCCTTGAACGTTTGAAATGAAAATATATTGGAAATATAAGCCGAACTTAATGCTAAAAATCAACAGAGATAGAGGAAGAGAACTTATGAGAGACATACAGAGAGAGAGAGAGAGAGAGAAACATTTTACAAATGAAATTTATTTTGTATTGAATTCTTCTTATCATTCATGATAAGCCTTGCAAATCACAGCTTTAGTTGCACTTTAAGCTTCGAAGTAAAACCACACAAAAACAAAAAGCACCACGTAACGCGGATCATGAAAGCATTTAAAAATCAATTCGTTCTCATTGCAATAATCTATACGATCTTCTTAAATACCGAAATCAGCGGATATTTTGTATTCAATCCCTCAATCAATCACTTGTTGGAAAACAACATAAAAAGATCAATCAATACAACAGCAGATCCATGCGAGGATTTCTATGCATACAGTTGCGGTAATTATAATGGCTATCCGGACAGTGATGAAAATGTACAGGAAATTACGCAATACATGGATCAGAAATTCAATACAAAATTAAAGGAACTATTTAAACCAGAAAGTGTTTTGAGAAGTCTTTTTTCAAAAGTCAAAAATATTTTTAGGTTTGGTAAGAAAACCCAAACAATACGGGAGAAAACAAGGAATTACTATCAGGCATGCGTGAGAGAAAAACGAAAGAATTTTGTGAAATATTTTGAGGAGCTACAAATCAAATGGGCTTTACTACCCGAAAAATGTGACACATGTTGGGGTATTAGAAGTGAACATTTTTGGCAAATATTAGGCCAATTGCAAGGTTATAATTGGAATAACCTGATAATAAAACATGAAATCACTGCCAGTAAGGATGGCAGTTTAAATATTATTTTAGAACCCGGATTTAATAACCTGCCAGCAGATATTGCCATTGAGGGTATTCTAAAGGCTTTAAAGTTAGACAATGCCTCTGTCATAGTACAACAATTAAAAGATACGCAAGAAAAATGGTTGGAAATATTTCAGAATAATACCAGCACCTTGGACTTAGACCGAGAAATCTCATTTGAGCAGTTATCATTACAATATCCTTTTCTTAGATTCTATCTAGAAATATTACTTAAAGGAATACATAATAAAATTGACAAAATCTTGTTAAAAAACATTTCATATTTCGAATATCTCCAGCACATCCAATGGCCAACCGAAGAATGGCAACAGCAGTTGAATTACTTAATGTTGCACTTTCTGTTCTATTTGTTTGAGGACAGTTCGCAAGAATTCACTGCCAATGCATGTGTTGTGGACTTAAGAAATAAACTGGATTTGTCTGTTAATTACATATATTATAATGAAATATTCCTAAAGGACTATACATGCTATCAGGAAGAACTAGAGACCTTAAATCAACCACTACAAATAACGATTCAAGATATCTTTAAAGAAAATCAACTTAACCTTACCACCCAACAAGTTGAAGATTTGAAAACAAAATTGCAAAACATTAAATTTAATCTGGGAAATCTACCAAATCCTGTGTCCAATGATGCAATCGAAACATTTTACGAAGACGTGCCAGCTCTAGACAATGGAAATTATTTTAAAAATCATTTGCTTCTACTAAAACATCGTTTCCTGAAGTCTTTGGTGTACCAAGAAGATCTTAACTTTTATATAACATCCGATAACAGTTTGGCTAGTTCCAGTTCGTTGTTTTATGTCCCCAAACAAAATCTGGTGGTTGTACCCTTTGCCAGCTTACAATATCCCTTGTATCATTATAACTTTAAACCTCAATACCAACTATCTTTAATGGGTTTCCTAATTGCCCATGAAATTGGACATGCCTTTGATACCTACGGCCTGATGGGAATGAACCATAGTCCTCTGTTACAACATGACTTATATAAGAAGTCTTTAGAATGCATGCAAAACCAAAATCCCACTGAAGATATTGAGGAACGTATAGCTGATCTATTTGCAGAACGTGTGGTATACCAGACCTATAAAACATTTTATAATGCTGTTAACGATGCAAATTGGCAACGCCAGTTCTACTTAAGTATGGCCCAATACTTTTGTAATAAAGGTGATCTAGAATTTCTATATCATGATGCCGATGATGTACGTTTGCAGCAGATTGTTATGAATTCGAAAGCTTTTGCCCAGGCTTTCAACTGTACATTGGATAGCCCCATGAATCCACAGATGAAATGCCATTTGTTTTAAACAAAACTAAATACGAATTGGTTTTAATTTTTTTTTTTTATAAAAAAAAAGTACTTTTCGGAGAATATTAAAAATGGAACTTCAAGAAAAAGTACTTAAAAATGATAATAAAAATAATAAAAAATTTCTTAATGATTGCATCCCTTGTTTCAGTCATGGTTAACAAGAATATCTTAAAGAAGTACTTTTTATGTCTTCTAAACAAAAAGCCCTGCGAACTCCTGCTGTTATCGTTTTTATGTTTTTCACTGTTCAGTAAAAAAAGTACTTTGAAGATTAACTAAGAAAAGTACTTTTATTTAAAACAATTGTTTCCAATCATTATATAATTATAATTATACCTGATTTTTAATGAAAAGCCACGTTTTTGTAGCAACAATATAGTACCCCAACCCAAAAAAATTATTTCTTAATTTTTTTCATGAAATTTTGATTTCTTTGTTTAAATGAGAAAATTCTGATGTCCAAAAAGTTGACATAATTAAAGTAGTGGATTTCTTCAGAAATAAAATGTTTCCTTAATCAAAAAGTACTTAAAAAACTGTCATTTCTATTTAATTTTACATGGAGTATACATACATACATACATAATTGGTCATTACAACCCTTTAGTCAGGATTACAACATAAGCCTCTACTTCGGATTATAAAATTAAATGCCGTATTTAGAAAGTTACAAGCAACTGAATGCCATCTCAGAATTTCAGTGTGTCCATAGTGCAGATTGGACCCGGATATATCTACATTGAGGTTTAGCGCCATCATCTCAATTGTCTGTGGAACAAAGTAGATTAGTGATCAGAAAGGCTGACTGCCTTCCAACTCTGTCTCTCAGCAGATAGTGACATTGATGTTTACACACCAACACCATAAACCAAGTTTGGTTTCACCACGCGCCAATAGAGCCAGTAAGTGATGGTAGTTCTAAGCCCCCTGATGTTGTCTACTGCCTTTTCAGAGGCGTATAGAGTTATGGTCTCTCTATTGTGTTATCTTCTCCTGAGTGGTGCGATCCATAATAACGCATTGTTCAACAAATTGGGATGTCAACAGAAAGAGAGTTAATGTAACTAGATTATCTCCTATATTCTGTGGAATTCTATACAGAATTCCGAAACCCCGAAAAAGAGCTTAGAAGAGCACTGAACATTAACCAGCAGTAGTTGTAAGAGTACTAGAGAGAGAAATGTATTCGAAAATATAGGAAATCTAAGTCAGATTTGCGGTTATGGGGAAGTGGAGGGAGAAAAAGAGAACTTAGAAGAGATTTGCAAATTAATTTCATTTCTTCTTATCACTAATCGATATGATAAGAAAATCAAATCAAATAGTTGCGCTTTAAATTTCAACGTAAATATATCAGAAAAAACGAAAACGGATCATGCAAGCGATTAAAAAACATTCCATCGTCTCGATGGCAATAATTTTTTTCATCTTTGCGAACACTAAAATCGCAGGTCATTATCACTTTAAAGTAAAGTACGACGACTTTAATCAGGATTTGGAAAGGAAAATACAACAATCGCTCAATACAACAGCAAATCCTTGTGAGGATTTCTATGAATATAGTTGCGGTAATTATAATGGTTATGCCAACAGTGATGATAGTGTTCAGGAAATTACACAATATTTGGATCAAAAATACGATACAAAACTAATGGAAATGTTTGAACCCAAACACGGTGGTGATAAAAAAAAACGGAGACTTGTTACGTATGTCTACAATGTAATCTCGAATAGTATACGAAATGTATGGCATGTACAGAATCATAATAATTCCGAAATCAATAAGCAAACGTTTCGCGAGAAAACACAAAATTACTACGAGTCATGTGTTAAAGGAAATCGTACGAATTTAATGAAATATTTTGAGGAGCTGCAAATAAGTTGGCCGTTACTACCAACACAACACGAAACAAGAGTGACATTTAGCAAAGAAGACTTTTGGCAAGCGTTAGGCCAATTGCAAGGTTATAATTGGAATAACCTGATAATAAAACATGAAATCACTTCCAGTAAGGATGGCAGTTTAAATATTATTTTAGAACCCGGATTTAATAACCTGCCAGCAGATATTGCCATTGAGGGTATTCTAAAGGCTTTAAAGGTAGACAATGCCTCTGTCATAGTACAACAATTAAAAGATACGCAACAAAAATGGTTGGAAATATTTCAAAATAATACCACAAACGAGTACACTTATACTGGCATCACCTTAAAGAATGTAACCTTAGAGTATCCTTTCCTTAAATTGTATCTGCAACAGTTACTAGGTGGGGAAATTAATAAAATTGACCGCATTTGGTTAAGAAATGTTTCAGTTTTTAATTATTTTCGTGATATTGAGTGGCCAGCGGTAGAATGGCAACAACAATTGGATTATTTAATGCTGCACTTCATATTCTATTTGTTTGAGGACAGTTCTCAAGAATTCACTAAGAAATCTTGTATAAAAGATTTACGAAATAAACTTGATCTGGCCGTTAATTACATTTATTATGAGAAAATATTCTTAAAAGAGCGACTAAACTATCAGACCATGCTCTGCAATTTAAACAGTCAAATTGAATTTGTTATTCAGGAACTTTTCGAAGAAAACAATCTTAATCTTACCGCACAACAAGTGAAGGATTTAAAGGATAAATTACATAAGATTGACATTAATCTCGGAAATCTACCCTATCCTGTGTCAAGTGATGCAATCGAAATATTTTATAAGGATGTGCCAGATCTAGACAATGGAAATTATTTTAAAAATCATTTGCTTCTGCTTAAACATCGTTTCCGTAAATCTTTGTTATACAAAGAAGACCTCGATTTTTATATATCATCCGACAACAGTTTGGCTAGTTCCAGTTCGTTGTTTTATGCGCCCAAGCAAAATCTGGTGGTTATACCCTTTGCCAGCTTACAATATCCCTTGTATCACTATAACTTCAAACCTCAATACCAATTGTCTTTAATGGGTTTTCTAATGGCCCATGAAATGGGACATGCTTTCGATAGCAACGGTCTAACAATATCAAATCTTTATTCTATCGTAGAACAGTATTCCTATAACAAATCGTTAGAATGCATGCAAAATCAAAAAGCCACTGAAGATATTGAGGAACGTATAGCTGATCTATTTGCAGAACGTGTAGCATACCGCACATATAAAAAATTTTATAATCTTGGCCACAGCAGATACTGTCAACGCCAGTTCTACTTAAGCATGGCCCAGTTCTTTTGTAATAAAGGTGATCTCCAGTTCATCGATCATGATGCTGATGCTGTACGTTTACATCAGATTGTTAGGAATTCTCATGGATTTGCTCAGGCCTTCAATTGTCCGTCGGATAGCCCCATGAATCCACAAGAGAAGTGTCGTTTATATTAATAAATTGCAGTGTAGTACATATTGCATGAAAATAGAAATAAATTTTTAAGATTTTTTGTAAAATACTTTTCATAAGGAATATTACTTCACCAATATTCCTTATGCAAAGTATTTTCCTTGAAAGTGTTATTGTTAATAAATTGAAAAAAAAAGAAAAAATATTTCGTAGCATTTTTCTTCCAAATGGAATACAATTCGCTGATCCTGTGGTTCGTATGATTTAAGGCCCCTAATTGACGTTTTATAACGATAAAGCCAATATTTAAGCCACGATTGAGGGCTTACTGGGAAAAAGTACTACAAAATTGCGTTTTAATTAAAATTCTTTATTATTCACACAATTCTGTGTGCCACTGTTCACAACTTTATGTAAACAACAACAATTGCTTTGTTTGTTATTCCTCTGTTTACACCCTTTGCATAAACAATAACAATTACTAGACAATTGTTCGACTGATCTTTGTAACGGAGATCTTCAAACCATGATTACTCACTTCAAACGCAGCACGTTTACACACAAGACTCCCTAAAGAATTGAATCTAGACGGACATAAAATAACTGTCGGTTATAATAAACAGTCGCCGTAGTCTAGTAGGTAGAATGTTAGCTTATTAGACATAAGGCCACGGTTTAAACTTCGGGTAAGACATCTCAAATAAATCGAAACCAGCCATTTCCCTCAGCAGATTTCTGGCAAAAATCCTGAGAGTAAATAAACTCAAATTGCCATTAAAAGTTTCTCAAAAATCTATTTTTCGGAGTTAACATTAAACTCTAGGTCCCGCAATGCATGTGTAAAATTAACTTACACAGCATAAGCTAGGTGCGAGAAGCTAGGTAGTAATCCTGGCTGAAGGGGTGTAATTCGCAATTCTGTATATATAATTCCTATATTGTATTATCCATTGACAACATAATCAAACTTTCAAAAGAAACACAAAGTGTAAATAAGTATTCTGTTGTAGTTTTCCTAGATTTTCTAATTTTTTTTACGCGGTTAAAATTCATAGGAAATTGCATCTCCTATAATAGTTGGTGGTATGCACTACTATTTTACGTGTTTAGACTAGGCATTTACGTATCTTAGCCTGCCATATCAAGCAACGTACTAAGCTGTCGCTAGATTTTCTTTGAATGCGTTAAATTCCGGGAATCACAGCGTGAGGAGAGAGACAATGTCATCTATAAAAGAAGAAAAAAAACTACAAAACTGATAAAGAATCTGATTTTTTTGGTCGTATTTTTTTTCCTTTTCATTCAGCTTAGTTTAGATTGCTACTCCATACAAAGAAATGAAATGAAATTTGAATAACAAAAAAAAAAAAAAAAAAAAATAAACGTATGAAATCTATTCATAGTGCGAGCGAGTATAAAAACAAATTGTGGAAGTAAAAAACTAATGAAATGAAACTGAAAAAAAAAACTGAAAAAAATAAAAAGAAAAAACACTTTAAAATTCAAAATAGAATCTCAAAAATAAAGCCTTGGGTTGGCTACGAAAGTAAAGTGGGCTACACATGCTTTCTAAAAACATCTTCTAAGGCTTAATGGTAGATGGACACACGTAGGCCATATAGGGCACATTGTAATACGTAAATTTTCCATTATTCCCTATCACTGGAACCCTTTGGAACTTCTAATCAAGCAACTCATATTGCCATTGTCAATGCGTGATAGTTAGTCAATGCAGATTTTTTACATTGTACGCACCAAGATGCCTTCTCTTCATAGGGACATAGTACCGGGCATGTACCCACATATAGACTCATACCAATTGGTACGTTTTTACCTTTTAAAAACGTTTAAAATATAAAATAAAAATAAATCAGTGTTTAGTTTTAATTAAAATTCTTTATTATTCGCACAATTCTGTGTGCCATTGTTCACAACTTGATGTAACCAATAACAATTGCTTTTCTTTGTTATTCCTCTGTTTACACCCTTTGCATAAACAATAACAATTACTAGACAATTGTTCGGCTAATCTTTCTAACGGAGATCTTCCAATCACGATTACTCTCTTCAAACATACCGCATCTTCACACAAGACTGACAGAACTTTTTTCCTTGTTTCTCACTCCACACATGTGTAGGGTAATTTTATATATGAGTGGTGGAACCCTCAGCTTCAAACTTTTCATAGCAATTTTACTGAGTTTTTGCCAGAAATCTGCTGTGAGGAAATCGTCGAAAAAATATTTTTTTTTCACATTTTCGTTATCATGTCTGACCTGGGGTTTGAACCCTGACCTCACGTCTAATAAGCCAACACACTACCTACTAGCCTAACACGGCTTCATGTACCTAGTAGATGAAAAACAGCCTTCTCCTCGACGTCATTTCTACAGCTCCTATAGGAATCGCTCGATTGCGTGCTCATAATACAATACCACTTAATGATCCCGACAAGCATACTGACTGTCCGTCTTTGAAGTTTAAATGGACTTGTCGTGTGCCCTTTATTCAGCTAAGGCGAGATTTTCTGACGCCGTTCTGCCAATATCCTAAGCCACCTATCTAGTGTTGATGTAATCGACGATCGCATTGCTAATTATAAGCTTGTAATGGATCTTTAAAGTCGATTATTCATTGGAAGGTTTGATGGTTGTGCCATACCTGGCTAGTTCATCCGCTTTACAGTTACAAGGAATGTTACTGAGTGCTGGTACACATTTGATATGGATATGATGTCTTTCTGCAATTTCATTGAGATATATGCAACATCTGTACACTGTCTTGGAGTTGATCTTGTTGGCATTTAAAGCCTTAATATCCACACAGCTATTGAAAAGTAATGTAACGTCCCGTTTGGGGATATTTGCATCCCCAAAAATTTTCGCCACAGACCTTATTGTCTACACCACTTTTGGATTAATGAAAATTTTTATTTATTAAGAAATCCACAGCTATAATTATTGGACCTTTTTGGATATCAGAATTTCCCCATTTAAACAAAGAAATTAAAATTTCATGAAAAAAATTAAAAAAAACAAATTGTTTGGGTTGAGGGTACTATTTTGTTTCTTAAAAAACGTGGCTTTTTATTAAAAATCTTAGTCTGGGCTACAAACCTGGAATATCAAGTTTAATTATATAATTATTGGAAACAATTGTTTTAAATAAAAGTACTTTTCTTAGTTACTCACCAAAGTACTTTTTTTTTTAATGAACAGTTAAAAACATAAAAACGATAAAAGCAGGGGTTCGCAGGGATTTTTGTTTAGAAGAAATAAAAAGTACTTATTTTAAGATATTCTTGTTAACCATTAATATTGAAACAAAGGCTTTAATGATTAAAAATATTTTTTATTATGTTTAGGTATTATTTTCAAGTACTTTTTCTTAAGGTACTTTTTTAATATTTTTCAAAAAGTACTTTTTTTCTTATAAAATAAATTTAAATTTAACATTGAAACTAGGGCTGTAATGATTATGAAAAATTTATTATTACTTTTATTACCCTTTTTAAATACTTTTCCTTAAGGTACTTTTTTAATATTTTTAAAAAAGTACTTTTTCTTATAAAAAAAAATTTAATTTAACATTGAATCAAAGGCTATAATAACTAAAAAACTTTTTTATTATTTTTATTAACATTTTTAAATACTTTGCCTTAAGGTACTTTTTTAATATTTTTGAAAAAGTACTTTTTCTTATAAAAAAATAAAATTCATCATTAAACCAAAGGCTATAATGATTAAAATTTGTTTTTACTTTTATTACCATTTTTAAGTACTCTTTCTTGAGGAACTTTTTTAATATTTTTCGAAAAAGTACTTTTTTCTTAAAAAAAACAATTCGTATTTTATTTTATGTTTACATTAAGATTTATTAAAACAAACGACATTTCATCTGGGGATTCATGGGGCTATCCAATGGACAATTGAAAGCCTTAGCAAACCCTTCAGAATTCTTAACAATCTGTTGTAAACGTACATCACTGGGATCATGTTCAATAAATTCGAGATCACCTTTATTACAAAAGAACTGGGCCATGCTTAAGTAAAATTGGCGTTGCCAATTTGTATTGTTAACAGCATTATAAAATGTTTCATAGGTCTGGTATGCTACACGTTCTGCAAATAGATCAGCTATACGTTCATCGATATCATCGGTGGGGTGTTGCTTTTGCATGCATTCTAAAGATTTCTTATATACATTTTGGTCTACAATGGAGCCATGGCCTGTTGCCATTAGTTCGTTTTTATCAAAGGCATGGCCCATTTCATGGGCCATGATGAAGCCCATTAAAGATACTTGGTAGAGAGGTTTAAAGATATAGTGATACAAGGGATATTGTAAGCTGGCAAAGGGTACAACCACCAGATTTTGATTGTGGACATAAAACATAGAACTGGAACTGCCCAAGCTATTGTCGGATGTAACGAAAAAGTTAAGATCTTCTTGGTATAACAAAGACTTACGGAAACGATGTTGTAGCAGAAGCAAATGATTTCTAAAATAATTTCCATTGTCTAGGTTGGGAATTTCTTCATAAAATCTTTCTATTGTTTCACTTAACACAGGATAAGGCAAATTGCCCAAATTGATTTGAATGCTATGGACTTTCACTTTCAAATCTTGTATGTGGTAGAAGGTAAGATTCAAATTATTTTCTTCAAAGATCTGTTGAATTATATTTTCCAATTGCTGATTTATACGGTTAAAACCATCCTCATAGAGCCAGTAATCCCGGGAGTAGATTTCCTCATAATAAATGTAATTAACGGCCATATCAAGTTTATTTCTTAAATCTATAATACAAGCTTGGGGTGTAAATTTTGGACTACTGTCGCTAAACAAATAGAATATGAAGTGCAGCATTAAATAATTGAACTGCAATTGCAATTCATTGGTTTTCCACTGAATTCCATGGAGTTGTCTAAAGAATGAAACATTTTTTAATAAGATTTTATTAATTTTAAGAATTCTATGGCTGAGTAATTTTCTTAGATACAGTCTAAGGAAGGGATATTCTACTGTTATATCCATTAAGGACATTTCTGTTTGAGTATACGCGCTCCTAGTATTATTTTGAAATATTTCCAACCAATTTTGTTGCGTCACTTTTAATTGTTGTACTACTTCAGTGGCATTGTCTACCTTTAAAGCCTTTAGAATACCCTCAACGGCAATATCTGGTGGTAGGTTAGACGTCTGCTCATTATTATCTGCCGGTTGTAAAATAATATTTAAACTACCATCCTTACTGGCAGTGATTTCATGTGTTATTATCAGGTTATTCCAATTATAGCCCTGCAGTTTGCCTAACATTTGCCAGAAATTGTTACCTCTAAGACCCCAATATGTATCACACACTCCGGGCAGTAAAGTCCATTTTATTTGTAACTCCTCGAAATATTTCACAAAATTTGCTGAATTTTCTTTTACACATGCCTGATAGTAATTTTGTGTTTTTTCCTTAAACGTTTGTTTCGATTTTGTTTCTGTAGACAATCGGCTTAAATCAGTTTTCCGTTGCAGGAGCTTCATTAATTTCTTATTGAACTTATGATCCAAATAATGCGTGATTTCACGCACGCTTTCATCAGTACTGTCGCGATACCCATTATAATTACCGCAACTATATGTATAGAAATCCACGCAAGGATCTGCTGTTATATTCATTGATTTTTTTATATCGTTTTCCAACACTTCATTTAAGATGTGTGGCATGAAATTGTCTTCTTCCTCAGTTATTGAATTGCATAAAGCTGTACTGTTGATTTCTTTGTGTAAACAAATGAAACAAATTATTGCCGTAAGAACGGAATATTTTTTAAAGACTGCCATAATCTGTTGTTTATTCTGTGCTTTTGCAATGCAATTTAAAGTGGAACTAAAGTCTTGATTTGTACGGCTAGTCAATGTGATAAGAAGTATTGATAAGGCTGTGAAATTATAATATCTCTCTATAACTCTCTCTCGCTCTTTCGCTCTCTTACAAAAGAAAAAAAACCCCACCATACGTTTATCAACAGTTCCGACATACATTCCCAACATGTTTTCAATGCAACTGGACTGTGTTAAGCCAAAACACTATCTACGACGATCGGATGCTTCAATGAATGCACGAAGTATACCCATGAAGCCGATAAGTGCGTACTACGTACGAATAATTTTTTTTTTTTTTGATATTTTATATACATAGCTTTGGGCTCATAGAAGAGCTTCTGTAGCCCTAGGTTGGTAGGTAGGTAGAGGTAGCTGTTCATCCAATAGATTGGAGTTCATAACGCTGGAGTTTAGAGCCGCCTGGCTATCAGAAAGTATGGTGATGTTCTTCTTGGAGACAGAAGCGTTTCTAATTCTCGCCGCAGCCTGTATTGCCATAACATCCGCCTGAAAGACGTTTTAGTGGCCCGGCAGTCTTATAGACTGGGCTATTCCAACCGATTCCGAAAAAAATTCCACTGCCAAAAGCTCCGTTCGTTCAGTTTCGAACCGTCCAAGTAGAATTGCACGTAGTCCTTTACTAGGTGGGTCACACCACTTTTCCAGACCTCGTTGTCCTGGTTTGATGTATTGAATTTCCTAGTTAAATCGTGCCGCGGTGACATGTAGTCACTGCTCCCGACAGTTCCAACTTCACTTAGGATCTTTGCGCGGTCAGTATCAGAATCATGCCACGGCCCAGTCGCCCAGGGATGGTTACTTATTTTGGCAGACAGTCTCCTACAGAAGACGTCAAGCGGAAAAAGGCCCAAAATTATCTCCAGTGCCGACGTAGTTGTAGTCGCCGTATTATGTTCAAATTAGTTTTCCTATCAAGGGGTTCCCACCAAACTAGGCATCCACAGGTCAAGATAGGTCTGAACACCGCTGTGTAGATCCAGTGAGTCATCATTCTGTTGCCTTATATCGCCTAAAAAATTTTCTACATACAATAAGAATAATGGCTCGATCCTCCACTACCGGGATATCATATGATATGGTTTATATATCTGGTATCTCAGCGTGTAATCCAAGTCCTTTGACCTGAAGATCTAATGATTTTCAGTGTGAATTGCAAAATTTATATCAATGACCTAAAGGTGGCTTTTGTTCCATTGACCTGATAGCCGATGCTTGTTGGATTGCACCAGAAAATCTCCTAATTCCCTAAGGAATGTTCGTTTCGTTTTCCGACCTCGTCCATGAATGCCTGGAATTTAGGAAGATATTTTCAAGTTTTCTTTTATGGAAGTCAGGTATAATGCCGGACACTGCATTGTCATGACCCTTACGATGCCAGCAATTTCCGACATTTTACACGGCATAAGTATGCCGGTAGCCTTTCTTCTGATCTTCTGTGGTAACCGGATGGTACGAGCAATTGTGGGATAAGGCAGGCGGCGAAAGGCTTGTTGAGTGGTGGGAATTTCCCTGATAATCTCTTGATTTACTCGGACAGCCAGGCCACTGCCAGGACCCTAACGATGCCCACAGTCTCCGACATTTTACATGGCATAAATATTCGGATAGTCTCACTTCAACTAGTTATTCTCTGTTCATCTTCTGCGGTAGCCGAAAGGTACGAGCAATATTGCTAGACTCTGCTGAATTTGTATGGGGATAAGGCAAGCGGCGAAAAGCTTGTTGAGTGACGGTTGTTTCCCTGAAAATCTCTTGATTTACTCGGACAGCCAGGCCACTGCCAGGGCCTTAACGATGCCCACAATCTCCGACATTTTACACGCCAGAAGTATGCGGAAAGCTTCACTTCAACTAGTTATTCTCTGCTCATCTTCTGTGGTAGCAGGAAGATACGAGCAATAGTGCTGGACTCAGCTCAATTTGTAAAGATGAGGGAAGCGAAGCAATGCTTGTTGAGTGGTGGGATTTCCAGCGAAATTCTCATCTAGGCTGCTATTAAGTCCTTAGCAAACGTCCGTCTTTGTCCATGAATGCCGAGGATTTCTCAGAGAAATTTTGGTCATTGAAAGGTACCTCTTAAATCGGTTTCAGACCATCGTTGTAAATTGCACTGCTGAACTCGCAATTTTCGACATGTTACCAGGCATACATAGGTATTCCAATTGCTTTTAAGCTAATTTGAATGTTGTCCATTGACTTATGAGGAAGCTTAATCTCGTTTGCAGTAGAAGGGTACGTGCTAGGGATGACAAACGAGATTGATTTTAAAAAATCCCGATCCCGAAATACCAGGATTTTTCGGAAGGATTCGATATCCGAAAATCCCGAAATATCCCGTGATTCGAATAAATCGAATGGCTATCCATTACACAACACCGGTTCTTATAGGCCACTGTTCCTTTGGTAGGCATAACAAAAGACTTGGCATTCCGTCAAGTCAACTTTGCAAAAGGAGAAGGCAGAGCCTGCCTTTCACCTCATTTGTCAGTGCCCTACTTTTGTCTTCAAGTAGCGAACATTTTTCCCTAAGAATTGCTGCAGTAGCCAAATATATTTTTGATTCAAGATGACTTAAGTGGCCGTAGACTCTTAGGTAGTGCATTGGCTTATTAGACGTGAGACCACGGTTCAAACCCCAGATCAGACATCTACAACAAAACAAAATATGACGGCGATTTCCTCTCAGCAGATTTCTGGCAAAAACTCTGTGAATTAAAGAAAATTGTTATGAAAAATGTCGCAAGAAATCTGTCGTTCGGAGTCGACTTGAAAATGTAGGCCTTGCCGCTCATGTATAAAATTAACACACACAACATAAGTGGTGTGAGACACTAGGTTGTAATCCTGACTGCAGGGTTGTAATGAGCAATTATGTGTGTTATGTAATGTTTGATCCTAGGGTATCACGCTGTGGATCAAGTTGAATGATTGTGGTATCACCGTGGGCATAAATGCTGGCCTAAGTGGAAACTCTTCCTCTAAGGGGGTCAGTCACCTAACCTAAGGGAATTATTGATTCACTTCTGTCTTTAAATCGCACCACACCGATTCTTACAGGCCACTGTTCTTTTGGTATGCATGACCACAGACTTGGCATTCTGCCTGCAGGAGCTGTGAATCCGAGGAGAAGGAAGCGCCTACCTTTCACATCATTTGTCAGTGCTCTGCCCTTGTCTTAAAGCGACGGATGTTGTTTTTCCCTTTCATTTTCTGATATCTTTAACGGAGCTTTCTAGTATAAGGATTGCTGCAATGGCAAGATTTACTTTGGGCTCGAGATGGTTTCCTCTAGGAAATGTTTGATCCCCGGGTAGAATTGATTGTGGTATCACAGTGGGCATAAATGCTGGCCTAAGCGGATCCCCTTCCTTTAAGAAAGGTCAGTCGCTTTGTCTGATCTAACCTAAGATAATTATTGATTCCTTTCTGCCCTTAAATCGCATGGCCGATAGACTTGTCATATTTTCTGTGGTCGCCCGTGATTATTTGACAAAACATGTCCAGCCTGTTACCATAGCCTTCTGAACGGTTGTTGGAGACCCATTTGGAAGGACGTTCTAGTTTCGAATTGTTTGACTGTAAACGTAAAAAAACTTTCCGCTTAAAAGACAAACTCTTGTGCTTAACGTAGAGGCTCATTTGCCGTAAGTAGTTAGCTTGGGAAACATAAAAACAAAATTTTTTCAAGCAAGAGCCAAAAAAACAGACGAATAAAAAAGAAGAGGAGAGAGAAATAAGAAGAAAGACAGAATAAATAATAAAAGACATGAGATGAGAGCAATTGAAATAGATTTGATAGACTTAGATTTGGATTTGAGAACGAACGTCAGATTAGTTTTAAGCAACAAGTTGTGGTAGGAAGGAAGATTAAAATTTTATTTTTTTTTGACAAAATCCAAGTGCAATATTTAATTTAAAAAAATAAAAAGAATAAATAAAAAAAGAATTTAAGAAAAGCAAAACAATTTAAAAAATTCCGTGGGCACATGTGATGTTTAAAACTTTTATGTACTGATAAAACATTTCTTGCCTGAAAACCAAAGAGGAAAAGCCAACAGAAAATAAAAAAAATAAAAGAACTTAAGGAAACAGACGAGACAGACAATGTTAAAGTTAAGCATTGTCTTTGGGTTGCTGGCGTCCATTATCTGGCGTACAACACCGACAAATTGTCGCCAAACCCACAACCAAACGCAGAACATCAATCAATTGGCTGCCTTGAATATCGAACGTTATACGGATGCAACGGCAAGGCCTTGTGAGAATTTCTATCAGTACGCCTGTGGCAATTGGTATCAACAGCACATTGATGAAATGGATTACGGTGATGTCTTGGGCTTAATGGATTATGAATTGAATCGTAAATTGGAACATTTGCTACGTAAGCCTTTAAGTTCACAGCAAACAGGCATGGCCAATAGAACGGAGGAGAACTTGACAGCCCAGTATGCAATGATGAGCAGCAGCAGCAGCTCTACAGATTCCGATGATGGCTCATGGCCAACTGGAGAGACCACAGGCCTATACGATAAAGTCAGATGCTATTACAAGTCCTGTAAGAAGGTGAAACCTTATAATTTGAAAAAATATTTACAACTAGTGCAGCCGGGCAGAGGTTTCCATTGGTATGTGTTGGCCAAACAGGGTGGCCGTAAATGGAATGCCGAGAAGTTTGATTGGCTGGAAACCATAGCCCGTTTACGTTTGTATGGCTTAAATGGTGTCTTGCTTAAGGAACAGGTATTGCCACGCTGGGATGAATCCTCTTCTATGAGCATTTATTTGGATAAGCCCGACTTGGCAGAGACTTTGGCCATGGGTGAGGGTGTCATTATAGAACTGTTAATGGATATTGGCCAAACCAAACGTGTGGCCAATGAAATAGCACGAGAAGTCAATCGTTTTGAGTTTCAATTGCACAAACTCCAAGAGCTGGAGGATGAGGAGGGACCCAAGGAAATGCAATTGAGTTATTTGCAAGAATACATGCCACAAATCGATTGGCTGGCCTATCTCAAAGAGCTTAAGGGACCCGATACCGATTTGGCCACCACTGTTATCATACAAAATATACCTTACATGCGGTCTTTAGTCAAACTGCTTAACATGGTAGACTCTTCCACCTTATGCAACTACATAATGCTTAAGTTCTTGCTCTACCTTAAGGCCCAAGGACCGAATGAGATTACACGTCAAGAATGTATAGCCAGCTTGAGAAGAGCCATGCCCTTGGCCATGAGCTATATAGTGGGTGAACACTATTACAAGGATCAGGAGAAAAATGATTTGCAATTACAGCAATTGTTTAAGCATCTGCAAGAGACCTTTCATAATACCATACAAGAAAATCGCTTGCAATTGCCTCAACCCATAGTGCAAACACAATTGCAGAAAATCGACTCCATGAAAATGCGTGTGGGTTTTGCGCCTCGTAATCTCACGGCCACATACTTTGATATGTACTACGAAAGGGTTACCTTAGATGCCAATAATTTCTATGCCAATCAATTAAGCTTGCTCAGGCTTACAGTAGAGCATAGCCATGAAACCTTGGATCCTGTTAACAATCCTGAGCTATTAGCCGATGAGGCCGTTATTTCTGCCGAATGGCTAGGCAGCTCCTCCTCGCCACTGTATCTCAAGTCACGCAATGTGGTCATTATACCCTATGGTTTCCTGCATATGCCCATCTATCATCGCAATTTAAAGGACATTTTCAAATACTCTGTTTTGGGTTTTGCTTTGGCCCATGAAATGTTACACGGTTTCGATTCGTCGGGGATTGATTATGACAGCACGGGCAATATCATGGGTCCCAGTGAGGAAATCTCAGCAAATCAACGTTTTATGCAAGGTTTACGTTGTATGCAAAATGAATTGGCCACTGGGTCTCGCAGTCTGAATGAAAAGTTGTCCGATTATGAAGGCATTCGTCTGGCATATAATGCCTATTTTAGTTTGAACGCCACCAATGATACCACTCAACATACCGTTAAATCGTGGCGCAGCAGATTCTTGGCACAATTTACACCCCAGCAAGTGTTTTTCCTTAATTTTGCACAATTCTTCTGTGGCAAGGTGCATCCGAAATTGACACACTCTGCCTATTTGGATCATGCTTTGGATGAGTTGCGTGTTCTGCAAACTTTGGCTAATTTTGAGGAATTTGGCCGAGTCTTTAATTGTGAGAAGAAGGATAAAATGCAGTCTAGACATCGTTGTAGATTGTGGTAGTGTTAGTAAATAATTAAAAAGAAAATAAATTAAATAAAAATAAAATCAAAAAAAAATTATTATTTTGTTGTAAATATATGGGCATTAGACATAGAAAAACGGAGAATTTTTAAAATGTCGTACGATAACCTTCACTAGTGTAGATTGTCGTATACACAATAGTAATTTTTTTTTTTTTTTTTGTTGGATTAAAATCATTATATAGTCATTACAAGTATAGAACTTCTTATTCCTATACATATGTGAAGAAAATTTGTCGTCCGACAAAAAATTTCTTAAAAAGTTTTTTTCTTTCTTTTAGGTGCCAACAACTAGATTAGAAAAATAAAACACCAGCGCATAGAGTAAAGTATAGTATATTTATAAAGAAGTACAAAACTTTCAAAATGTAATGAAAATTTGTCGGCCGACAAAATATTTTGAAGAGATTTTTGTATAAAAAACAGTTTAATTTCAGCAAAGTGGATGGCTACATCAGCTAGATTAAGAAAATAAAATACCAGCGCATACGTATTTATGAGTAGAATAAAATATAAAAAATGTCGGCCGACAATAACACTTTTTTTTATTTTTTTGTATAAAAACAGTTCATCTACCGCACTGTGGGTGGCAACATTAGCTAGATTAGAAGGTTAAAATTGATCATACCTGTCAGTAAAATATAAAAATATTATTTTTTAAAAATAATTACAAATTATTAAATTAAAAATGTCGGCCGACAAATATGATTTTATAAGCCTATAGCTTATACAACACTTTCCTTTTAGCACCTTAAGATTTCGGCCGACAAAATATTTTGTAATGTGAGTGGCAACATCAGCTGACTTAGAAAACTAAAATATATCATACCGAACAATGAAAAGTGTTGAACGACAAATTTTAATGCCTTCTCTAATCGGCCGACAAATAGGGTTTTAAAAGCATTGAGTATATGTAAATATTGTCTGAGTTACGCTTTTTAAAACAACAATTTTGGTAGAAGCGTTGAACTAAAATTTTTTTGAATATAATTACAAATTTTTAAATTAAAAATGTCGGCCGACAAATATAATTTTACAAGCCTGTAGCTTATACAAACACTTTCCTTTTAGCTCATTAAAATTACGGTTTTATTAGAAACATACATTGAAAACCCTTTTTACATGATTTAACATTTGAATTTAAAAACGTCGGGCGACAAATGTGGCATTGCAAGCCTTTAAACTATTGTTTGCAAAAATATATCTAGGCTTACGCAATTGAAACAATATTTAAAACTTGTTTTTCTTTTCATAACAAAACATTTTAAAAGAAGACTGTCGGCCGACAAAGCCGACAAGCCTTTTGCATACGTACATGTTCCCTTGCTAACCTGAAAATATGGAAACATACATACATACATTGAAAACCCTTTTTACACAACGTTTTAATTCATGTCGGCCGACAAATATTGTTTTACAAGCCTATATACTATTGAAACAACAGTTCTGGTTGAAAGGCAAATTCAAAATATTTTTTGCATGACTAAACATAAAAATGTCGGCCGACAAATTTAGTTCAATTATGTTTATAATTATTTAAATATTTTTCCCACAGTATTATGGAAAATAGTACAGCTTTGTAAGCAAAATATACGATTTTTTAATTCAAAAATGTCGGCCGACAAAATTTTTATAGCTTTGGTAGTAAAATATACGATTTTTAGGGTCAAAAATGTCGGCCGACAAAATTTTTTAATGAAAAAAAAATTCAAAAACTTCTAAAACTTTAAAATTAAGCAAGAATTACAAAAGCTGCGCTAAAGCTTTGCCACAATTTGCTCAGACTTTTGCGTTTCTTTTCAGTGACTTAGGCTTATGCATATTTAAAACAGAATGAATATTTTAATTGCCTCTCCCTCTATTGCATTTTTAGATTTTAGTCTTTGTCATTGATTCCAAGTTTTTCTTTTCATTTCACAATGACTATCAAGGCCAAGGTCATTGAATTGCGTTTATAATCGCATTGTGCTGTCCATTCTGGCGTACATCGTTTAATCAGAGAATTATTCTCTGAATTTTTTCTGATTTTTTCTCTGTTTTTTTATCTTTGATGTCATCGTTTTATTATTGCGCTATGTGTATGGAAACTAAAGAACAAAGATGAAAAAATGAAAAAAAATTGACTGAATAATGAAATCGAAGAGAATAGATGAGGTTTTTTTTGCATAATTTAACCAATTTTTCTAAGTGGGGATATTTTTAAATGAAATGCGGTAAGAAAATGATACGCAACTCAATACCTACACATGACTTATGGGTCGTTTATATGCAATTGGAGTGACAATAATAACTAAGGAGTGCGCACAAAAAAAAAATGGGAAAAGAGAGTGGTGGGGGGAGGTAAGGTATTCATTTAATGAATTGCAAGAATTTTATTAAATTATTGGGAAACAAGACAATGCAATAAAAATTGTAAACAATTTAATAAAAGCAGAAAACTACTGGCTATGGGTATGCACATTAGATTCAAAATGTTTGAAAAAAATTCATACGATTGAAGAATTTTTAAGAAAAAAAAAACCTGTGAATAAGCTCCTGTTAAACAGTCTGAGGTGGACATTCGGTATCATTCCGAGAGCTAAGACAACTTTGTGGAGGTTCTTTGTGATATCCTGCAAAGCTGCAAAGAGTTCTTGATATTATCAGTCAGTGGTGCTTGTGGATGAGATAATATCACAGAAACTAGAGGTAAAATATCAAGTAATATCCATTGGATAGTAATTCGGCTTGGAAGCCACATCAATATCTTGCAGTGAAATTATGGGAATACTTGCAGGAAAATCATGGATAATGTTCATACTTATGGAACCTTATGGAACTTATGGAAACGTTACTGTCTGGCCAGACAGAGCAAATTTAAAAACAGCAAAGATGAAGTTGGACAAAATACGGAGACTTGCGTATGTTGGTATAATCGCCTGGAGGTTCTGTTGAATTCAAGTCCGTTGCAAATGGTAGTGAAGATTAGAGTTTTGAAGACAAATACTTACTTTAGTCATGATTACAATCTAGCTTCTCGCACCACCACCATGCAGTGTGTGTTAATTTTATCCATGAGCGGAGGAACTTACAGTTAACTCTGAACTACAGATTTGAGGAAACTTTTCACTGCCATTATATTTCTTCTCAGAGTTTTTACCACAACACTACTGATAAGATATACTAGCTGAGATCTGAACCACGGGCTCTTAACACATTATCTATTAAGCAAATTTACATAATCTTTGTTGGCAGTATAAGATGGGCGACACTTGTAATACAAAATTTCTGAGGAGACTACGTAATATATCTGGTGGCTAACAGCCATCTTCTTAAGTGTCCTCTGGATGGAATCAGTTGAGTTGAGTATGGTTTTGGTAAATGCTTCGCAAGGAGACTAAGTAACAGACGTGAATGAATGAATGTCGTATACAAATGTAGTAAGAATTCAGTCAGGCTTGTGTGAAGTTGCGTGCGAAGTAAACAGTCGTGGTTTGAAGATCTCCGTTATACAGATCTAGCGAACAAGTGTTGTTGCTTACAAAAAGATTGTGAGCAGACAAGAATAACGAACAAGTAGTTATTGTTGTATAAGTTGGAAACAGTGGCACATAAGATAGTGCGGACAATAAAGGGTTTAATTGAAACTAAACACATATTTGTTTTTACTTTGATTGCAATTAACAAACTCATATTTTAAACGTTTTTAAAAAGGTAAAAACGTAACAGTATGTATGTATTATCGATGAATTTAAATAATACAATCCAAAATATTGACAAACAGTTGAGACGACATCAAGCGAATTCGGATGCTTCAAAAAGCGGAGAGTTTTAAATAGTTTTTCATTTATTTAATTTTTTGTAATTTTTTAATGTTAAATTAAAAATAATTTCTAATTGTATTTTTTGTTTTTGGTTTTGTTTTTAAATTAAAATAATTTTTTTTTTTAAATTTTTGTTTGTTCATTTTGTTTATTTTGGGTGGCTGCCTATTGTAACCACTGTTTTGCATGAGAAATAGATTAGAAAAGGGCCATGAAGGGCGTACGAAAATAAAATGAAATTCTATTGAGAAACTGGGCCATCATTGATAAGACATTGACTCAAAGAAGGGTTATTAAACTAATTTGAATGTGATTATAATCATATATTTTGTATGTATATATGTATGTATGCATGTGCCTTTATTATTATTAAATATTTTGTATAATTAAAACGTTTTCATTAGTTCAAGTATAAACAAACTAAAATTTTTTATTTTCATTTTTATACCCATAATTAAAGTACTTTTTAGCATGTAATTATCACTTAATTTTCGTTTTTTTTTTGTTCTTCGTTTCTTTTTATAACCAAAGATACTGTTTTTTAAGTAATTTAATTAGCAATCATACATACAAAGTGTCGCTTGCAAAGATTAATGGCAACAATTTCATATTATTTTACCCTTTTGGCCTGTAACTCTTTTACTCTCACTCGTCCTCTTTTCATACTCAATTCCTTTATTTAATATTTATGACCCATTTTGTTGAATACCACTCATGTTTGACAACGTCGTTTGGCTGCTCTGATGGTGGGCTGGCTGGCTGGCTGGCTGTGTGACAGACAGACTGGTTGCTTGGCTGCCTGTAACCATTTATTAAAAATTTTAATGCGCATTCATATGGCGATATGTTGATGTTGATGTTGATGACGATGACTTTGTTCATTGTCATACAATTATATTCTTATCTGTACATATTCCATGACCTATACCCTCTCTACCTCTGCCTCCCCCATTCCTTTTTTCCTTTATAAGATTGAAAATGAAAAACTGAATGTGTACTTATGTATGTATGTATGGCTGTGACAAAAAAGTTTAACTTTTTTTGGATTTTTTTCTTCTTTACAGAACCGAAACAATATCCGGTAATCCTTCATACAAGGCAACAATGCGTTTACATATAACGAATGTACAGAAAAGTGATTATGGCAGCTACAAGTGTGTCGCCAAAAATCCTCGTGGTGAAATGGATGGTACCATAAAACTTTACAGTAAGTTTTTTACACACCGCTCCACCCACCCATACACATACCTATCCGTACACATTGATATGTTAATAAAAAAAAAACAAAAGGACTCAATAAAATCATATATAATTTATTAAACACACATACATACACACTCACACACACTCCCTCACTCACTCATACAGTTATACGCATTTAATTTGTCTCCATGTGTATGCCGTTGTCAAAAAGGAAAACTACATAGTGTGTGTGCGTAGCATGCCATTGTAACGAATCAAAGGATTCGTGCAGAAGCTGTGCAGTTTGCCCAGAGAGTCCCCAGAGTGCAATAGTAAAACAAGAAAAAGAAAGACAAAAAATTTATTAAAAATGTTTTACGTGCATAACGTCAAGTAGAGAAAGAGAGGAATTTTAATCATATATTCCGCCGCCAAATTTTTAATGAAAATAAATCTGAATACAACAAATTAAGAGCGTGATAATGCATATGCAAGTCATAAAGTCAGCCAGCGAGTGACAGATAAACACAATTCGAAAGGAAACTAAAGAAAAATGCATACCAATATGGCCCAAAGGGAAATTAAAGAGCAAAAGAGCAGCAGCAAAAGGGGATATTTTAAGGCGAAAATTAATATCTTCAAGTACTTTACATTGATAAATATACGTGTGACAAAAATTTTGAAAGCAAGAAAATTTTGAACAAAATTTTTTGTCATCCGACAAATTTTTTATGCTTCAGAATTTTAAGCCATACAAAAAAATAAATTCATTTTCTAAACTATCTGAAGTCGCCATGGTCTAATAGATAGTGTGTTGGTTTATTAGACCTGAAGTCGGTCAGACATCCTCAACAAAACGAAATATGACTTTCCTCTCAGCAGATTTCTGGCAAAAACTCTGAAAGTAAAAAAAAAAATTTCTATAAAAAGTTTCTCAAAATAAATGTCGTTCGGAGCCGCTTTAAATTGTGGGTCCCGCCACTCATGTGTAAAATTAACGCACACAATATAAGTGGTGTGAGAAGCTAGGTCGTAATCCTGACTGACGTGTTGTAATGACATTAAACACACAGGTTTTGAACGATCGCATGATTTATGTATGTTTGCTGTGGTTTGTGGCTTCTTCGCATGCACATGGAATTTATTATTGTCGTGAAGACGATAGCACTACGACCACATGATCTATTGTACTCCCTTCAAACTTTATAGTATCTTCTAATGATAACTTTCTGCCTAGCAGTATGTACACTCAGGTGTTTCTTTCTCAGATATATTAATACCCAACGGGTGTCGCGATGATTTATTCCCGTCTTCACAGAATCCACACATTGTTTTTGACATAACCCTTGAATAAGTGCATCCTGAGTCTACAGTGCCCTGTCAAAAGATCGTTTACCAACGGATAGTCCGATGCTTGACTCAGTTTCCCAACAAAAGTGACGATTGCTTCAAACTCACTTGTTTTGAAAACAGTGTTTGTCCCTCGTTATCTTCCCTTTCGTTGAATATACTTTGACAAATATTCGCTCTCATTACACAGAAGGCGACTAGTGCCACTAACGGCATGAGGGGTCTCCTTTTCGGAAGCTAGTTTGCTTGCTTGTTGCTAAAAATTCATATGATGGGCACCCAGAAGATGGTAACCTTATTTCCATTACCTAGACAATTCTGCTTTCTCAGACAGTCTTATATTATCTTCCATTTAACATCATAAGAGCCGAGTGCTTCAATGACGACCTAGCATTCAGATAGCATAGCTATGTTATGTCTTTTATACGTCTTAACTACAACTTAAGAAAACTCCACAAGATAATGCCTAACGGAGTGAATTCGCAAGATCTGGGAGGTCTCTTCCTATCACTTCTATGTGGCGTAAGCTGTGTATCATATAGCAACGTCTTGTCGAAATCACATACCACAACCACTCAGGCTAATAGGAGTTGACAATCATCAACCTCTAGTGCTTTCTAAAGATGCATTGGACGCTCTTGGATATCATGTGGATTGGTTTCGTCCCAAAGAAGTTGGTAATCATCAACCTCTATTGCTTTCTCGGAATGCAGTGACCGCTCTTGAATGTCATGTGGACTGGTATCGTCCCATATTCGACAAATTTATTTGTTCACAAACCCATTAATCCAGAAATGGGCCTTGAAGTCGTTGTCTATAGTCATCCATGGTGTTTTCGTAAAACAGACTTAATAAATGACAATTGATTTGACAGATGTTGCTTCAATAAGATGGCAGTTATCACGTGTTAAAGTTCAGAAGTCTTTGTTGTAAGGCCCTATATATTCGTGGGTTTATTGGTATATGGAAGAAGAACTCTTAGAAGTTCATTAGCTATACAGTTGCCCGGGATATCCTTGTGATCAGACTACAAAACTGTCGCACGATATTAACACTGAGCAGAGATGATTGCAGAAACTTTTTAGTGGCCCCTGTGTTCCACTTAAAAACTCGAATCATAATAAATTCATGAAAATGTTAATTTTTCTATTTGAATTTAAATTTAAAAGAACAAATTAATCTGCTTTGAATTGCAAATTAAAAACGCTTTAAATAGTTTCGATTACAATTATTTCCGCGGTAGTAATTATTTTCATAATGAATTTCCTTTAAATTCATAGAAATTTTTAACGAAGTTTTACTGGAAATGTTTAATAAATTGTCGCTTGTGGCATTAAAATGGTTTTAAAAAAATCTTTTTATAATTTTTTTTCACTTCGTTTTTCCCCATTTCCCCATACAACTGCGGTATACGGAAAAGGTATGAGTATGGCAATGGCAATGATTGAACCGCAAAAATATAAAATTTTTCCAGCATATTGAACTCCACTTGAAGCGGCCCTTTAAGGGGTTACAAATGAAATACACTCTTACAGCGAGAGAGTACAGCAGGGTTAAATGAAAAGAGTAAAAAAAAAAAAAAGAAAAAATTTTATAAAATTAAACACTTTGTGGTTAATTTGTGAAAATTTAGCAACAATTTAAAAACCAGTGAACAACACAGTAAATAAAAAACAGGAGGAAGCAACAGCTACTGTTGCCACTGATACTGTTAGCAGTGGTACTGGTACTGGTGATATTAAAAAAACATTAAAAAAAAAAAATGGAAAAAATTTATTAAAAAATTATGAAAAACTAAAAAATGGAATTTAATTAAAAAGTTCTACGGCAACGAAAACGTTGAAACGTTTTAATAAACGTTTAAACAGCAAAGACAAGAGCTGCTGCATACAATATCAGTGTGGAATTTTTTTTGCTGTTTTTTTTTTAAAAAACTTCAGATCTTATTTAAAAAAAAATTGAAAAAATCATGATTAATAGTAAAAGTAAAAGAAATAAAGGGTTAACCATCTAGTGGTTTCAGAACCAACAGTACAAATGCTATTACTTTTCAAGTATTGTGGAACCCACTGTAGAAGATAATGGCAAGTTTTTAAAGAAATTTTAAGAAACTAAAAGCGGTTCAGATGTGTTTGCAACGTATGCTCTGCTGAAAATATCACTTATGTTAGAAAAAGTATCTCGGATAAGCCGAATTTGTTCATTCCACGACATTCTCAGCAATTTACGATTCATTTCGGCTTAGTTTGCATGAGGATTTGCACATCCATCCATATAAAATTCAGCTCAAAGTCGCCGTAGTCTAGTAGGTAGTGTGTTGGTTTGTTAGACGTGAGGCCACGTTTCAAATCCCTGGTCAGACATCTTGATAAAAACGAAATATAAAAAATATCATCAGATTTCTATGAAAAACTCAGAGAAGAAATAAGAAAATTTGGCATGAAAAGTTTGTCAAAAAAATCTGTCGCTCATATATGAAATTAACACACACAACATAAGTGCTTTGCGAAGCTAGGTCATAATCCTATCTGAAGGGATGTAATGACCAATTATGTTATGTATGTAAGTTGATGAAGTTTACATTTCACTTGAATGTCTCGACCTGACCATAATGTAGGACATGCAATATGATTTAAATGATCGCCTATGAATTTTTTGTGATAGCTTTTGAACACATTTTCGTCTGTATCGGATTGCAACTCGGCAATAACTTATTCCCATTTTAATAGATTATTTGCTTGTAAATAGTCATTGACATAGCTCCCCCTAAAAAGTCCAATGAAATCAAATCGCATTAGCTTTTTTGCCGATTGGCTTTACCAAAACGTTTGGCCCAGATCTTGGACATGATCTGGACATAAGACACTATGTGTGTCTTATCTAACTTTACTTTGGAACTGAAAAGTGCATAACCCTTTATAAAGAAAAAAAAAATTAAAAATATTTAAATTCCCAATTTCCCAAAAGTCGCGGTAGTCTAGTAGGTAGTGTGTTGGCTTATTAGACGTAAAGCCAGGGTTCGAGCCCTAGGCCAGACATCAAAACAAAATACAAAAAGTATTTCTACGGCGATTTCCTCTCAGCAGGTTTCTGGCAAAAACTCTGAGAGTAAATAAAATTGCTATGAAAAGTTTCTCAAAAAAATCTGTCGTTCGGAGTCGACTTTAAACTGTAGGTCCCGCCACTTATGTATAAAATTAACACACACAACATAAGTGGTGCGAGAAACTAGGTCAATAATCCTGACTGAAGGGTTGCAATGACCAATTATGTATATGTATGTAAATTCCCAATTTAATAAATTTATTTAAATAAATTTGTTAGTTTTATAATCAAATAAAAAAATGTACGATATATTAATTAAAATTCTATAATCAGACAAATTATTAACAAAAAAAACACCAGAATTATGCCACTTGTGTCACAAAGAAAGTTTTTTTTTTTTTGTTTGTTTAGGAATTCCTAATATTTTTAAATTAAAATTTTATTATTAAAAATATTAATTAAAACAAAAATTATCGATGAACAAAAAAATCAGTATTTTTTTATTTTATTCTATTTTATGGATAGCATGAGATACAAGTCTTGTTTATATAGAATAGCATGAGCTGTAAATGTGATTTATATGGATATAAATCTGATTTGTATGGAATAGTATGAGATATAAATCTGATTTGTATGGAATAGTATGAGATATAAATCTGATTTGTATGGAATAGCATGAGATATAAATCTTATTTATATAGAATAGCATGAGATATAAATCTTATTTATATAGAATAGCATGAGATATAAATCTTATTTATATAGAATAGCATGAGATATAAATCTTATTTATATAGAATAGCATGAGATATAAATTTTATTTATATAGAATAGCATGAGATATAAATTTTATTTATATAAAATAGCATGAGATATAAATTTTATTTATATAAAATAGCATGAGATATAAATCTTATTTATATAGAATAGCATGAGATATAAATCTTATTTATATAGAATAGCATGAGATATAAATCTTATTTATATAGAATAGCATGAGGTAACGAACTACGGTGTTATAAAACTCTCTGCACAGTGTTTGATACGTAGTTGTTTTCCTCTGAAATGTATTAACGTCGCACAGGTTCCTAGTATGTATTCTGGTGTTTACTGCTCCTCATCATAGAATCTGGTTAGAAAGCGTTTACTGTTCTCAGGCTACTTCCCAAGCTCTTCCCTTGATAATTGCATAGCAAAAGTTTAGATTGTCTATTGTTCATATATTTCCACCTATTTATTTTTTTTTTTTTATTTATTTTATTTATTTTACTATCAATATAACTACATATATTATTACATTAAAAACAATTTTTGAGATACTATCATAAGATATTTCAACATATATTAACTAAAGTTAAACGGGTAAAAAGACTGTAGATTAGTAGGAGGAGGAACATATTTGTAGGAAAAAGAAAGTAAAAAACCTACAGTAGAAGATTAAAAATACAAAAGGAGGTGGAAAGAAATCAATTGACAAATACTAATACAATCTATAATTATATAAATTGGTTAGTCATTGTCAGCCAGATTTCTTAAATGAACAAATCTTGACTGTCTGCATTTATTATTAAATGACAGTGTCAAATTCTCTAACAAGACAGGTATGGTTTTCTGTCTTGACATGATGTGAAGTTGGCGTGTTGAGTAATCCCTAGGTAAATTATATATTATTTTCAAATTCTTGTTCTGAATGATTTGTAAACGTCTTTTATGCGTTTCAGCACATTTATACCAAATAGGGCAAGCATATGTTAGAATTGGCCTAATGCACATATTATAAAGCAAGAGTTTGTTTTTAAGATTTAATTTACTCTTACGACCCAATAGCGGATAAAGGGCCCTGCCACACTTAATAGCCTTTATACATACGTTATTCAAATGTTCTCTGAACAATAGTTTGCGATTAAGAGTAACGCCCAGATATTTTACAGAATTGGATAAATTAATCAAGTGACCCTGAAATGTGAATGGACGAGTAGGAGTTCTCCTTGGAGAGTTATTAAACGGAAATATGATAGCCTGTGACTTGTCCTCATTAATCTTGATTTTCCACTTGTGGAAATATCTGTTTACAGACCCTAACACTCTTTGCAATCGCCTAACAATTGCGTTAGCAACTATTTCCACCTATTTTTCTATCCTTGTCTTCCATTAAAGAGAAAGCTTAAGCGATTTTTTGATGTTGTTCTGTTATGCAACAGTTATCCCATGATGAGCACGATGTTCTTTAGAACATTCAATGTTGAATGACGGTGTTTAGAGATTTAAACAACACTTGACATTTAGTTTTTAAATGTCAGCTAAACAAATAAATATTGCTCATAAATCTCTGGCAATCCACTAAAACTTTAAATATTTGTCAGAAAAAATACGTGCTCTACACTCACACGCATTTGAAAACCAGCAACGCTATGGGTTTCACTTTTTTTTTTTTTTGGAATAGAATATTAAATTTTCTCAAACACCCCTCCTTACCTATGAAATACGTACAAAGTTATCATCATGATAGCTAACCTATAAAACATATTTTTCTGTTTTATCTATATGTAGCCATACATACATATGTGTTTGTATATTTTAGTATGTAAGAAGCATAAAGGGTTTTACAACGACACGTTGTGGCCCAGCAAAATCAGGCGACACTTAACTTTTGCACGTAAATAACAAAATTTCGAACAAAAAATAAAAATTCGTTTGAGTGAATGCGTATATGTGCGTATGAAATATGAGTCAAATAGAGAGTGACAGAGAGAGAGAGAGAGAGTGTGTGTGTGTGGGTGAGAGAGTGACTCGATGCAGGTATGTATTATTGATGCAAACGCTAAGCAAAAAAATATATTTTTTGTGAAGCACACTTTTTGGCATATGAACACCGAAAGTAAAAATATCATCGATGGCAATTTTATAGAAAAGAACTGAAAAAAAAACAAGAAATGGAAATAACTGGATATGAATTTCCGCATACAAATTTAAAAAACATTGTTGTTGCTGTTGTTTTATATTTGTGTATGGGACAACCAATTGCAACAATTTGATAATACGCTACAGCAGATGGAAAATATTAAACGAGTAGGCTGTTAATTAAAAGAATAGCATGAGATACAAGCCCCTGGTTTATATAAAATATCATGAGATATAAACCCCTGGTTTATATAGAATAGCATTAGACACAAGCCCCTGGCTTATGCATGAGATATAAACCCTTGGTATATATAGAATAGCATGAGATATAAATGTGATTTGTATAGAATAGCATGAGATATAAATGTGATTTGTATAGAATAGCATGATATATAAATGTGATTTATATAGAATAGCATGAGATATAAATGTGATTTATATAGAATAGCATGAGATATAAATGTGATTTATATATAATAGCATGAGATATAAATGTGATTTATATAGAATAGCATGAGATATAAATGTGATTTATATAGAATAGCATGAGATATAAATGTGATTTATATAGAATAGCAGAGATATAAATCTGATGTATATAGAATAGCAGAGATATAAATCAATTGTATATAGAATAGCATGAAATATAAATCTGATATATAAAGAATAGCATGAGATACAAATTTTCATTATAATAAATAGTCCTCAGCTTTAGAAAATATAGCAGTTTTAAGTTCTAAATATACCGTCTATACCTGTGTAGTCCTCTGTGTAATGAAACTTCCTGTATTTCATTTACCCTTTACGCTTCTACCAATAAATATGAAAAAAAAAAACACTTTTTTGTGAAATAATTTCAAACGTGAAAAACATATTTTTTTTGTTGGTTATACGCCCCGCAAATAATTTCGCACTTTGTGAAAAAATAAATTATTCTGATACCTTCATTTTTACGTTTTCGGTTTTGGTTTTTCAGCGTTCGGTGTTCATATAGCCATGTGTAGACAATCAACTCAATTGATTGGCTGTTATATATTTTTAGTCCAAAACCAGGTTATTTTTTTAATTTTATTTTTCATTTAAAACTCAATTTATAAAATATTGCATAAAATAAAAAACAAAGTGGCCACCTCAGCATTTGCAGGAGATGGACGAAAGGACGAAAGGAAAATAAAATTAAAATTTTATAGATTAAAAATGAATTGTTCATTTGTCGCATGGAATTATTTATGGCCATAATATGGCAAGGAACGCCTCTCTCTTTCACTTTTAATGCGATATTTTATAATGAAAAATAAATAAAAAAAATCGCATATTCAGGCTAATTTTAAAATGAAAATTGAGGCACTTGTTGTAGAATTTATTATCCTTTGGCCATTAAGAGTGCAAAAAATAGAAAACAACTGAAGCCTGATTATTTAAGTGTATATATCACAGCCAAAATTTATGGCGGTTTTTTTTATAATTCCAGTGGAAAAGTTAAAAAAACGAGAAATTTTTTAAAACATTAATAAGGCTTTTATGCTGTTGCTGAGGTGTCTGATTATAGTGATTCATAGTTTAGTTTTCATCTCTCCCAGTCATTGCCAACTGCATCAGGATAATCGTTTTAATGACCTTTCGATATAAAATTTTATTGCATGCGGTAAGAATAAGGCACAACAGATGGATGTGAAAAAGTTTTAAATAAATCGTTTGTAAAACATTATTAAATCAACTGACCTAAACCGAATGACGAATGCATTATGGGACTCAGGGTTGTTCAATCACGATCATGCGCGCATTCGTCCGAACAGGTTATTGCGAGCTATTATTCCAGTCAATCGCCTTAATTTTTAGGTCCTAGTAGCGTGTTTTGTAATTTGGTCGCTAGTTTATCGGCATAATCCAATGGGGATAACATAGCCCTGGAAAAAGTAATCCAAAGTCGTTAAGTCGTACGCATGTGGAGCCAGTGAGTAGGACCAGGCGCCTCTGCTTTGCTCGCATACGTACATACATAATTGATCATTACAATCCTTTAGTCAGGATTACAACATAGGTTCTCCCGCCACCTATATTGTAAGTGTTATTTTTATACATGAGTAACGAAACCTGCATTTTAAAGTAGTTTCCGAACGACTCAGATTTTCTTCATGTCAATTTCATTCACTCTCAGGGTTTTTTGGCAGATATCTGCTGAGAGGAAGTCGCCGAAGATTATTTCGTTTTGTTAGTGATGTCTGATCAGGGGTATGAATCGTGGCTGATTTGCTCGAGGCTTTGTCTGTTCGTTACACCAATCGCTGATAGAATCTCCTTAATTTGGTGGTTTCAATGCAGACAATGTCGTCCTGGAACCAATACCTGTCCTCGATCAGAACAATGTTAATGCGCTGAACAACATTCATATCGTTGAGGAGCTCATACTAAAATGCTGTATGGTTTACATACGAATAATCCGAAGGCAGATTTATCGATGGAAAACATCGTCAGTTACACACCATAGAGAAATGGACAGAGAATGAGCAACTTGTGGAGCAAAATTTTCGTGGCACGCGAGAGGTTGCTGCTCTTTGTTTGAATCGGGTAAAGAGAGCTCATACCAATGTGCTTATTCGCTGTACAACACTCATAACGTTGATGATTTCATAAAAATGTAAATGTGTATAAAGTGTAAATGTAAAAATGATAAAGGCAGCTTTATCAGTGCGAAATATCGATATATTACACACTGAAGAGAAGTGCGAAGAGAATAAGCGACTTGTAGATCAACAGTTTCGTTGCACGAGAGAGATCTCTGATTTTTGCTGTTGATGGTTTTAAAAAGTAAATTTTCTTGCTTTCAAGGCCGCTTAGGTTGATCGTAAAATGGATGAAGTCCTCTAGAATCTGGGGAACAGACTTCTTTTTATAAATTTCGATCATTTAGAAGTAACAGGAACTTCTGCATGACAGGAACTCAGCTGTTAAACCATAATTAGTATTATCGATAATTCCCATGTTAAACCATAATTATCGATAATTCTCATGTTGAACCATAGTTATCGATATCGATAATACTTATGGCGCTCTAAAAACACCCGATAGCCGTAATTAAATTAAATTTAATTACTTTTAAATAATTGTTAAACCAAATTCCTTCAACTTTAAAGAATAATTTTTCAGATATTTTTTAAATTTCAATGTTTTTTGTAATTTTTTGTAGTGTCAAGTCCTCCAACAACAATACCGCCACCCACAACCACAACATTGGCGACCACAACAACTACAACAATGCATGAACTGGATATGGATTTCAATGGCATCGAGCCAACAAGCTCCATAATTGTTATCGATAAATGTAAGTTGCAATGATTCGATTTTTTTTTTCGATATTTTTTTTCTTTTTTCGTTTCTTTTGTTATGTGGCAACACATTTACAAGGCAACACTTGAAAAATAACGAAAAACAGAGGAATAATTCATAAAATTTATTATAATAATGACAACGTTGTTACGTTTTTAAAGGACTGACATTTATTATTTCATTTCATTCATTCATCCATTCATGCTTTTATTCAGTCATTCAATCATTTCCTTATACAGGAGGCAATTATGCATACAGCGAGTTGTTGATTTATAAAAGAAGTTTTCTTTTTATCGTTTACAGTGGGCATTAAATATCAATCGAATTTAAATGAAATCGATAAATCCGAACAAAAGCTTATGGGAGGTGGTGATACACCAAAAGGCTATGACTGGTCAAAAGACAAACAATCGACTGCCTCAACACTACAACGGCAATTGCAACTGCAATTGCTTCTGCAAAAGCATCCAGAATATCATGTTAAATACGTTTACACGGCATTCATTTTACTTCTGAGGTTTATTTGGTTAAAGTTCTGGAATTTAAAAGAGACGTAAAACGTACGGAGACAGATTATAAGCGTAAAGGCGTTATTAAGAAGCTAACGCTGCTTTACTTACTAGTTTAAGTTACAAAAAAGAAATAAAAAAATTAAAAAACCAGAATAACAAACAACCAAGTGAACGAAACTAGTTAAAATTATTATTAGAATTAAATCAACAACAAAAAAAAAAACAAAAACAAATCGAAATAATTAATTAATATATAAGATATGAAAAAGAGCTTTTGTTTTTTTCTATTAAATGTTGTTTAAATGTAAGACACAAATGAATGGAATTTAAATAAAAAAGAATAAAAAAAAATTCCTGAAAAATGTTGGTTTAGAAAAGAAAAAGTGCCAAGAAATAATAAAAACCAAAAAAATATATATCATACTAAACAAGGTAATAATTTATTAAAATAAGATATTATTTTTATTAACATTTTAGTCTTTTGTTTAAGAAAGTATTTCCCTCATTAATTTCAATATTTCGTTTTAATTTTTTTCATCGTTTTAATTTTTTTTTTCATTTTTACACGAAAAACCGTTTTCCAATTCGATTCGATTGCCATCCAAAATTAAATGTTTAGCAGACCAAAAATGCCACATTTTTTTTCCTCAGTTCTCATATATAAAGTACGATGAACCTGAAAATGATAACACCCACTTAAGTGACTCAAATCTATTTCGGCTTTTGCGGAAGGTATTTGTGTTTTTTCTATCGAATTTTAACTTTTCAGTATGATTACATAGCCTTAGGTTAGTAGATGGTGTGTTATCTCTCTTCTTTGCAAATACTGTTGGTTCACAGTTCTCTCCTTTAGAGGGAGAAAGTATTCCCATTTCAAAGTCTAGCAGTTAATTGTTCTTTGGGGTATATTTTTCGTCATTGTATTGGCAAACTGCGCAGCTCTGCAGTCACACAATCTTTACAATTTTATTAACAGTTAAAGGTGATTTCCAGCCAGGAATAATAGGTACAATGGTATCAACTGCCTGCTGAAGACCACTCCCGCAAAACGAAGTAGGAAAAAAAGCATTTCTTTCGCCAACTTCCTCTCAGCAGTCTTAATGCAAAAAACTCTAGTAAAATAGAATTACAATGAAAAGTTTCTCAAAAATCTGTCGTTCGAAGTCGACGTTAAACTGTACATCACTCTATTCATGGATAAAATTAGTACATACAACATGAGTGGTCAGAAGCTGGGTTGTAATCCTGACTAAATGGTTATGATGACCAATTAAGGAAGAAGTATGTTTACATCGCCGTAAGTCGCCGTAGTCTAGTAGGTAGTGTATTGGCTTATTAGACGTAAGGCCTTGGTTTAAGCTCCAGGTCAGACATCTCCAACAAAACGAAAATATGAACAAATATTTCTTTTGCGATTCCTCTCAGCAGATTTTTGACCAAAACTCGAAGAGTAAATAAAATTGCCATGAAAAAAAACCGTCGTTCGGAGTCGACATTAAACTGTAGGTCCCACCACTCATGTATAAATTTAACACGTGAGACGCTAGGACGTAATCCCACAGATCTTCCAGCGCCGCTGTAGGACAGGTTCTCACTTCCCTGTTATGCCAACCCACGCTAGTCTTTGGTTCTTGTACAACTCCATTTGAGCTGCTCTCAGACTTATTTTATCTTTCCAAACAATTGTCCAATGGATCATTTTTGCAAGTCCAGAATTGTCCTGCAAGCCTTCTGCATGGCATTATGCTCTGTTTGGCCTTTCCTGAGATGCTCTCAGTTTGAGCCCTCAAGGTCAATTTACAATCCAGAGTTATTCCTGGATATTGAAACTTGCAAAGCAAAGTGGAATACACACGACTCTAATACGCGAAAAGAATTGTGACTAAAACAGGATGAAACTTTGCAGATTTCAAAACCATGATTGACACCAAATTGTGAAATGTGGGAATAGGTGTTGTGGCGAAGAGCTTGGCATCTATCATATAGGCCGGAACTTGTATCTTCGGATTATCATTTGTTGAGGTCTCTGAAGAACTTTCTTACAGGTGTAAGTTTAAATCCCACAGATGTCTGCAATACACAAAAGAACTCCTTGTAAATATTGCTAGTAAAACATTGTAGGGATGAAGTTCATCCTTAGGTTCCGTAGAATAGAAGGTAGTGTGTTGGCTTATTAGAAGTGAGGCTACGGTTCAAACCCCAGGTCAGACATATCGATCAAATTGAAATATGAACAAATATTTCTTCAGCGACTTTCTCTCAACAGATTTCGTCCTTTAAACAAAGAACACAAAAATTAGCCACTTTTTTTCAAAGGCAATCACTACCCAACACTGACAAATTGAAAACGATTTAAAATCCCTTTGGAAGTTTGTGGAATTTATATTGTTTTTTTTTCCTTTATTGTTGTTATTATTGTAAATAATTTTTATGGCATTATTTAAAACAATTTTATTAACAATAACAAATAAATATAACAACAAAAGCAAAAAACAAAAAGCAAACAATGTAAATATTATTAAAAATCCATAAATATTGAGACTCATACTTACATGCTAGAAATCATAATAATAACAGCAACACAACATAAAAAACTAAACAATTGAAATATTTTCATTAAAAATATTTTAAAATACACTGACATACATAAGTATATACACATGTATGCATACATACATAGAGAAAACGATAATTATTTGCTGAATTTGTAAAATAAACAAAAAGAAACAAAAAGAATTAAAAAATTTCATTTGATTGTTATTATTAAACGCGGGCAAATAATAATAATAATTGTCATCATCGTGTAGTTATAATAATAATTAAAATAATATTAAAACAACAAAAGGAAAATGAATGGAAAAACAATAAAAAAAAAAAAAACAATTTAAATATCATGATAAAATTGCGATAAAACAACACTCTCCCGCACACAGGCATTTAATAAAGCGTTTAGAACACGATTTATTTTTCAGGCTAGAAAAGCAAACAAAATCGAAAAAAATTTTGAATTTATAAGCAGGCAAAGAAATTATTAATGGCCAGCAATGATATTCAGATACCCTACACTACAATGCAAGAAAGATTTTTCAATAGAATTCTTAGCTGCCGGTTTTTTTTTTCAATGTCCTTGGGCCTTCAACAGATTCGTCCACAGATATTGGGCCCTAAATGAAATATTCGGGTATTCAGCAATATGAGTTTAGAGATCTAACTGAAATATACTGAGGACATCTATGGTAGGCTGCAATAGGACTTTGGGGATGCAACTGAAATATACTGAGGACATCTCTGCTAGAATGCAATAGGAGTTTGCCGTTCGAATCCAAACAGCATCGCCGTCATGTCACGAGAAAACACAACCAACAGAAGAAAATATTTCTATATTTCTCACAGAAGACTTTAGTTATCTTAGAAGCTGTCGATTTGGCATTGAGGTGCCTAAGTTAGGATTTTACAGATTATATGACCAGGATATGAAATTTCAATAAATAAGTAATCCGTGGTGATATTTTTAAACAGAAAATAATTGTATGGTTTTCGGTCTGCTGCAATCTTAATATTTACATTAGAAATGGATGTTCACACGGGTGCAGGAGTCTTTTTAAAAGGTTATCTGGTCTGGGGTTTGAATGGCAGCTTCACGTCTAGTAGACAACATATTTACTACCTGCTAGACTACGGCGACTGCAAATGACTTAATTGATCATCAGATCAGACAGATTTTCGAGCGCCTTTTCACGGCAATTTTATTATACACTCAGAGTATTTTTCAAAAGACTGCTTAAATAAAGTCATCTTTCGTTTTGGTCGGGATGTCTGACCTGGGCTTTGAATTCCGACCTCCCATCTAATACGCCAACATACCTAACTAGCCTATGGCGACTACGTCTTCATTATATACGAACTTTTTTGGCTGACCTTCTGCGTTAGAATCACCAGTTCTAAACCATTGAAACAAGTGGAACATTTTCAGAATAATTTCCTAGAGTAAGTGGTGCGCATCAGCTGGAAATTATTTTTGCGAATTCTTCATCAAACTTAAGAACTGTAGTCATTGTGATTCGTATGTTTATGATATTAAGCCACTAAACACTTTAAAATTGAAGTGCTCTGGGAGTTAGTAGTTAAAACGTTGTTAGTTCTTGACAATACAGCTCAGGGTGGACCAGAGCTTCTTCTATGTTTTGCTTTGAAGCAGGAAAATCCGTTACTAGTGTCTCTTAAATTGGATTTGTGCATTTTAAAACAGTGCAAGCACTGCGCCAGTCTCGTTTTCTTTTACGATGCAGCCCTGAAGTAACAAGCTTTCTCTTAAGGGCCTATTTGAAGTAGCTGTAGTCTAGTAGGTAGTGTGTTCGCTTATTAGACAAGAGACAGTGTTTCAACTACTGACATAGACATCTCGAACAAAATGAAGCATGAAGAAATATTTCTTCGGCAACTTCATTTCAAAAGTCTTCCGCCAAAACTCTGGGCGTAAATAAAATGGACATGAATAGTTTCTCATAAAACTGTAATTCTGCCCACCACGTAAGTGTGTAAAAAGCCCCTACGTAAAGCTATAAATAGCTATTGGCCTCTAAAGATGGCACCATTTCATCGTTTTTTTTTTTTTTGCAAACTTTTAACTGGGAAAACTTCCCTCTTGCTTTTTATTAAGAGAAGGAATAGTTCTCAGATTGATTGCAATATAGAAGGCTAGTTTTTAAAGGCATGAATGTGTCCACGAATTTTAGGTTCCCACAGAAATCTTTGTAAATATTGCAGAAATGAAAGAATTTGCTTTTTGAGAGTCTCTAGTAACAGCTACGCATACGGCATTCCTTTTTTGTTTGCATGTTAGATTAGGTTAGATGATGTCGAACCAAAGCTCACTTGAGCACGCATAGCGGCCCATTGTGACGCCACAGGTAAGGTTGGTTAATTATAGTCTTAATTCAAAAAGGTCTTGAGCTTATAAGTCGTTGGTTTATATCAATTAATATGGGGTTAACAATTCCATTTATAAGTGGAAGTTAACTTCCCAACGAAATATGAAAAAAACTACATTATAATATTCGACCACTTGCTCTCATTAGTCTTCTGGCAAAAATTCTGAGAGTAAAACAAATGGACCTGGAAATGTTTCTCAAAAAAAATTTGTCGTTCAGCGTTGTTTTTAAATTGTAGGTCCCGCTATTCATGGCTAAAAATAAAACACACACAACATAATTAGTGTGGCAAAAATTAGGGCCATTATTACAACTTCCCGTTAAAGTTGGGTTTAGTTAAAGGTAACTTTAGCTAAAGTGAACTTTAAAGTCACCTTTAACTTCTTATAGTTATTTCAACCTAATGATAAAATAAAGTTAACTTTTTCAAAAATATGTCAGTGCCGGAACAATATCGATAACACTATTAAACAAGTTTTATTTTATAAAGGCAACGACGGGCTTCGTTTTTTTTTTTTTTTTGTTGTATATGCTCATTTTGTTTATATTTTAAGTTGCCATATTGAAAATAATATATAATATGGCAAGTTCAAACATAAACTTAATTTTAAAAGTAAAAGGTAGGATAATTCACCCTTTAGCTTTACGCTCACTTCTATCATATTGTCCATAAACAAGGCCTAAGGGCCATTATTACAACTTCCCGTTAACTAAAGGGAGGATTTTAACGGGTATATAAAATTATTATGAGTACCCAATAAGATAGAAGTGATCGTTAAGCTAAAGGAAAGATTATCCTACCTTTAACATTTAAAGGTCACTTTATGTTTGAACTTGCCATATTATATACTATTTTCGATATGGCAGCTTCAAATTTAAACAAAATGAGCATATACAACAAAAAAACAAAGTCCGCTCTTGCCACTGCGTTAACGAAAAAACTTGCAGTTTTATCGACTTTTCTCCGGCACTGCCATATTTTAATTTTATTTTATCTATAAGTTGTAATAAAGAAAATCAGTTAAAGGTAACTTAACAGTTCCCTTTAGCTAAAGGTACCTTTAACTAAACCCAAGTTTAACGGCAAGTTGTAATAATGGCCCTTACTGTGATAATCCGGACTAAATGGAAATCAAATCTTTGGAGCCATGATGGACAAAGATTTTAAATGTTCGCTTGAAAGACTCTTGTCTTGTAACGAAAATGTTGTTTGTGTAACATGCTACATATTTACAGGATCTCGCTCAATACCCTAACACCCTAACACTTTGAGTGTTACAAAAATCTCCTCTAGCAATATGGCCATGTACTGTACTGTAGGGTATTGAAAAAATAATAAAATTTTTAATGAAAAAATAAAAACATATTTTTAAAACTAAATAATGGCAAGCCACTAAAAATAATTGTTAAGCGTAAAAAGCAAATATTGACAAAATGTTTTAAAACAACAACAACAACAAAACAACAGCAAATGAATAGATTTAAGCCAAAAACAATAAATATTTTATTTGGAGTGTATTAAAAATGTGAAACAGAAAGATGAAAAAAATAGAAATTCTTTGTTTATAAATTAAAAATAAATTAAAACAACAAAAAAACGTATTATTTTTAATATAATTGTTCAACAAATTGCAGTCACGTACCAGAGAATATTTTTATGTTTAGAAAAGAGCACAGATTTATGCTTCTTTAAGTTAATTTAAGTCACAGAAAAAATTACAAAAAAAAAAAAAAAAAAAAAATAAAAATAAAGAAAAATATTTATAATGAAGACAAAAACAAAAAAAAAATATAAAAACCCAGGTGCTTAGTATAAATGTTTAAGAGTACATACATGTATTAACTTTAGTCTCTATAAAAAATAAATAAAATAATAATAAATTAAAAATAAGACATCAACTAAGAAGACCGAGAAAATAATTTTTTAAGTAAACTACTCATCCTCGACAAAACAACGCTTTATACAGTGTTGCAAGCATTAATAGCATCGAAGTAAAGAACAATAATTTCTGGTAACTTCCGGTAGCATCTATTAAATGTACAGCATATTTAATTAGAATTTAATTTATTTTAATTAATAACACGGTACGACAGTCAAAATACATCCAGCTAATGACATATATTTTTTGAACCGTTCAAATTTGTTTTTTTTTGACAAAAACGGTATTTTTGATCTTTTAACACAATATTATTTATTACACAAATGGTTTTTAACCTATTTTCAAAATTCAAAGTTTTTTGAAAAGGGAACAGATGAGCCTTTAAAATGGTATACATAGCTATATGGTTCAAACTTACGTATTATGAGTTTTGATCGGTCGAACTCGGAAAAAATATATTTTTTTTATTTTTTCAGGTTTAGCCGTTCTTAATTGCCAAATTGAATTAATAAATATAAAATAAGTGATAACATTCCGAAAGTGTATTATCTTGTGAAGAGATTGACAATTCGTTTCATAAAATCGGACAAAAATTACTGTAGTTATTATTTAAAAAGTAAGGGGTGATTTTTTAAGAGCTATAGGAAAATTTTTCAAAAAAAAAACACAAAATTCAGAAAAATGCATGAAATCCTTATTTGAATTGATAGTACGGTCCATATAATTTAATGTTTGGAGATTATTTCAAATGGTCCATCCGCTTAGTCCAATTTTGGTATACTCTTTCCAACATTTCGGCCGGTATCTCACGAATAAATGCTTCAATTTTGTCTTCCAATGCGTCAATTGAAGCGGGCTTGTCTGTAAATAGTCTAAAGGCGTTAAATCGCACGATCTAGGCGGCCAATTGATCCCGAACGTGAAATAAAATGTTCACCGAACTCGCCTCTCAATAAGTCCATTGTTATGCGTGCTGTGTGGCATATGGCACCGTCTTGTTGAAACCACATGTCATGCAAGTCAAGCTCTTGCATTTTGGGCAAAAAAAGTTGGATATAATTTCACGGTAGCGCTCACCATTCATAGTTACGTTACGATTCGCAGCATTTTTGAAGAATGATTTGATTCAATGATTTGCAAGCGTTGTTCGTTTGTAAGACGATTCATGGTTAAATTATAGACCAAACTGAAGATGTTTGACAGTGAAACAAAAGACGAAACGTGCGTGAGCTGTTTAAACCAGTGTTGCCAAAAAGATAATAGCTAAAAAATCACCCTTTATAACAGTAGTATTATATTTTTTATATATGTCACCTTATCAAATGAACTTTCAGTTCAAAAATTTTAATGGATTTTGATTGTTTGTTGGAATATATGTATGTCATTTTCACGTTGGGGTGACTACCAGAGGTCTGCTAATATTTGCGTTATTTTGCAAATATTATTATATCGTTGTGCGCAAACATTGGCCAACTTCTGATGGTCGCTCAAACGTGAAATTGTCTTATTTTCCGATAAACAATCAAGATCTATCAAAAATTCTGTATCTTTTTTGACTGAAAGTTCATTTGAAAAAAATCTATATGAAAAATATAACACGACTGTTATAGTCTTTAAATAATAACTACGGTAATTTTTGTTCGATTTGATCAAACAAAGTGTCAAACTCTTCACAAGAGAATGCACTTTAAGAACTTTAGCACTTATTTTATATTTCTTAATTAAAATTTGCTACTATGAATGGACAAACTTATATAGATACGAAAAAAATTCGCATTTGCTCCAAGTTTACCTCATCAAACCTCATAGAATATTAAGTCAAATAATATATATATGTATACCATTTTAAAGAGCCATCTCTTCTCTTTCTAAGAAAGTTTAAATTTGTGACATTGGTTCAGAAGTGTTTGTGTAGTCAATAAATTTTTGCTTAAAATCCAAAATAATAGTTTTTTGTCAAATAAAACAAGTTTGGAGGGTTTAAGAAATATAAAGAAAAATATTTTTGAGTTCTACTCAACAAAACTCATAATCTACAATGTCATTAGCTGGGTGTATTCCATTTATTTTTATTTTGTCGCGTAGTGTAATTTCTACTGAGTATAATCAATAATTTTGAACGTATGACATGGATATGGGTTTTAGCTTAGTGCAACAAAGCAACTATCATACCCTCAGACAGTATAACTTCTTCCCATATTCATAATCCTCTAGCAGGTTGAAACAATGTACAAATACCATCTGATCTCCTTATAAATTACACTTGAATGTAATTTTGTCGTCGCTTATCTGCGGCATCAAAATGGGCTGCTATGCGTGCTCAACCTAACCGATATATACTAACCCAACTTTCTTGTCGCCATACTACATCTAGTAGGTAGTATATGGGCTCAAACAATGTCAAACAACCCTTTAGTTAGGACAACCACCTAGTTTCTCACACCACTTATGTTGTAGAAAAGGGAAAACTATAGAAAATCTTCAACATCATTGTCAGGCGATTGGAAACCTAAGGCGAAGAGGTTACGGTTTGTTGTTAGCTAAGTATGGCTAAGAGAAGCCACCCATGAGTTAAAATTTTTTGACGAAAAAGATACTATGGGTGTTACAATGAGAACCTATAGGTTTCTAAGTAAGCTATGCCTTTTTAGGATTGCTATTGAGGATTACATTTTCTTTAAGCTCTTTAGGCAATACTTTCTTAGGTGGGTAGGTAGGTGGAGGTGACTGTCCACATCTAACAGAGTTGAATGGACTCACTCAGGTCAAATAGGGTTCATTGTGTTAGCACAGTTTTTTTAGATGGCCTTCGTTGTCTAATTGTGATCTTGACTTATGAAAGAAAGCGTTTAGTTTTTCAAATATAATCTCAAACACGTATTTCGAATGCTTTTCTCATACAAATCATCTCTAAGTAGGTACTCGTATGGGCATACAAGCAACTAATTTGTTTCGATTTTAATTTGAATGACAAAACATAAAATTCTTCCGCAATGCCAGCCAACAACTAAGTATAAATAGTAACGAATCTCCAAAGTTAGGCAGACAGTTTTTCTAAACATCTTTCCGGAGTAACGGGTACGACAAGCAAAACAAGCAAAGACAAAAATGGCAAAAATGATCAATTTTGGAGTGCTTATGGGAATTGTTTGTATTTTTCTAATACACAACCTTGATGGCGTCTATGGCGATGGGGAATGCCCCGACGATGTAATTGATAATTTAAATACAAAAATTGAAGATGCACTTTCAAAATACCCTGAAAGGGAGGTTGGTATCTTCACCTTATCGAACATGTACTATGACACATATGAGAATTTGAAGAGGATCAAAGTACCGGGATCTGCGAAACAATCTGATTGTGACAATGCCGAAAAAATCTTAGAAAAGTTCCTCGAAATTGCACCTGATTTTGAGAATATTGTTGGCAGAATGGAAAAGGCCGTGGAGGCTCTAACCAATTTCGAACTAGATGATAACACTTCTATTGAACTTAAATACGCTGCCCTTTCGATAAAAACGGAAATCAAATATAGTACCAGCATTCAAGAGGCTGAAGCCGCTTTGGAAAAATATGAGACTTTCAAACAAGAACACTACATCTGAAAAAAATATGAAACGATTAATCGTTTCCATTTATTCGAATCTAAAAGAATACAATTCTTAACATTTATTTTAACCACATATAATAATTAAATTAAACATGACGAGCATTTTAAAACCTTTTTTCCTGCCTTACATAGTGAATAAGACATTACAACAACCAATTAGTCAGGATATCAACCTAGCTTCTCACATCAATCATGTTGTGTGTGTTAATTTAATTTTTTTAATCCGTTGACTCTGACCAATAGGTTGGAGCACCTTTTCGTGGCAATTTTCATTTACTTTCAGAGTTTGTTTTCCTTTTTTCAATTTGTTCGTGATGTATAAGCTGGGTTTTGTACCACGGACTCTCATCTATTATACCAACAAACTACATACTATACAATGTCAACTTTTTATAGTTTCCTTGTGTACTAACTTCTCCTTTCGTTTTACGAAATTTGTGCAAACGTCCAGGTCAGGTGGTTGGACTAAGGTACGAAGGTGGCCAAAATGCCGAATTAAATTTGCATTGAACCGAAACAGAGTCTCTATTAGGAAGCTCATAGCATCTATAAAGGGCCATTGATTTTGGAGGTTCACGCCTGAATCTTTAGAAAACCACACAGTATCTTACGCAAAAGTAGTTGTAATAACGAGGATGAAAGACGAACTATAGAAAATCTTCAACATGATTGTCAGACAATTGGGAATCTGAGGCGAAGAAGTAACAGTTTGTTGATAGCTAAGTATGGTTAAGAGAAGCCACCCATGAGTTAAAATTGTTTAACGAAAAAGTTAGTATGGCTGTTACAATAGGAACCTATAAGTTCCCAAGTAATCTATGCACTTTTTAGTTTGCTGTTAAGCTTAAGCTCTTTAGCCAATACTTTCTTAGATAGGTGGATAGGTAGGAGGAGATGTCTGTCCAAATCTAAAAGAGTTGGATAAACACACTTAGGCCAACTAGGTTTCATTGTGTTGGCACAGTTTTTCCTTATACATTAGTCTCGGAACCATACGGAGCTCCTAATGAAGCGGGTTAGACAATGGCAATGTCAATCCATGACAGTTCCTTCAGAAACAGGCTTAGAACAAGGTAAATAATATTTTTTATTTTATTTTTTCAAATTTTAATTTTACAAGTTTGCATTGTTAAATGATTTATTAATGTAAAGCGGGAAAATATTTACATACACAGGGCCACAAAAGTATACATACGGTTAGGTAGGTAGAAGTGGCTATCCACCCGATGAGCGGACACACTTAGGCCGCATACAGGGCCCATTGTGATACCACAGTTTCATCTTTCCCCTATCCTAGGAACCACTCGGAGCTTCCGATGAAGCGACTTAGACTGCCAATATCCACGCATGACAGTTCATCTACGTCCTCCATGTAGTAGGCACCCAGGTGTTTCTTATTCCTCCGACCAAGTGCCGGACATGTGCAAAGTATACATACGGTTAACAAATGTCAGAAATTTTTTAACCAATCCATTTTCTTTGAAAGTCTTTATAATTGTCTGACAACTTTCCTCGATTTTAAGACGGTCTTTTGCATTGTTTCAGAAATTTGTGAAATTTGTTAATCATATGTATACTTTTGTGGGCATGTGTATGTATATATGTATGTATGTATAAATTTAAGAATATCATATTACAGCTAACGAGTATTAAGGCTTGGCAAATAAAAATTTTTATTGTTCAAAAACATTGTGATTCATTTTCAGTTGAATTGTATTGAAAATTTAAGTAATTTAACGAGCAAACATCAGCCATAAAAATACAAATAATTATGAATTTAAATAATAAATAAACAATTAAAATGAAAAAACAACATATAAATAATTTTAAAATTGTATTATAGTGTGAAAAAAATTAAAAATAAGTAAAAGAGATTAAGAAAAAAAAACTTAAAAAATTAAAATTTCAATAAAAATGAAATAAAATAAAAAATCAAAAATCAACAACAATTAATTTCATATATATTTTAAGTATATTTAAAAGCAAAAACAAAAGCTATATTTATATTTAATAAATACATATGTATGTATTTGAAATAAAAATAAATTAAAAAAAACAAAATAATAAATGGCATAGGAAGAAAAAACATAATTAAAAAAAATATCAATTTATATAATATATTTATGATAACTATTAAACCGGCTAACTGTAATTAATATTTATACAAAAACCAGACACACACACACACAGAAACACCTACAAACATTTACACACACACACTAATGCAAACATTGCTCAATAAACCTTAACAGTTACTGACACAGACATTTAAAACTCAAATTAATTCAGAATTTAAAACACAATTTAATATGAAAAATTAAAATATAAATGACATGCGATAAAATAAAAAAAAAAAACAAAAATTATATTCTTTTTATTATTTAAAAAAATATTATTATTAAACAAAATAAAATATAAAATGAAACACAGGAATAAAATTTATAAGAAAATTTGTTAAATGATGATGCCAAATTAAAAACAAACAAAAAAAAAATAAAATTAAAAAAAAAAAAAAGTAATCTAGAAATTAATAAAAATCCAAGCAAAAATAAAAAATAAAATAAAATTATTAAAAAAAATAAAAAAAACATAAATCAGGAGCACAATTTTCATTGATATTGATTGATTGAGGTTAGGTAAGTAAACAAACAAACAATACAAATACTTACATAAGTGTTTAAGAAACAAAATAGCACCAAGAAATGATGGCATATCAAATCTTTGTTTGAAGAAAGTTCCATCTAAAGGTTTAAAAGTTCTATGTTTATAACGCATGCTTAAATCTTTGTTACTTCTCACTTAGAAAAAATCTAGAACCATAGCAATACACATAAGTGGTGTGAGAAACTGCGGGCTTCTTGGGGACGATTGCCTGTAGACTGTCTAATGGTGAAGGTATAGCACTGGCCATTTTATAGTCACCTAGCAGCAACTCGTTTCCTTGCAGTTCGCATCTTCCCCCTTTCCACCTTTCCTAAAAACCTGCACAATGCACTGCATGAGTAAGGGCTATCCCCTGAGTGCTGGTTTCATAAAAAAAAAAAAATACACAATACTGGAAATGACAGCAACGAACCAAATTGCTATCGTCCAATAAGTTTACTAATCACGATGTCTAAAATACTTTAAAAAATTATTAAAGAAAAACTAGTTAGTTTCTTGGAAGAAACTAACATTTTACCGCCACAACAATTTGGATTCCGGTCGGAACATAACACAATTCAGCCTCTTGTTAGAATAAGAAATATTGTCAAGACCTCCTTTAATGAAGGTAAATCTACAGGAATGATTCTAATTGACATAAAAGCGGCCTTTGATTCTGTGTGGCATAATGGCCTAATTTACAAATTATATACAATTGGTCGGGACCCTGCACTTGTCAAAATAATTAGAAGTTTTTTTTATCAAACAGAACATTCAAAGTGTATATTGGAAATATTTGTTCACAGAATTATGATATTCCCGCTGGATGTCCTCAAGGATCATGTCTATCTCCAATTTTATATAATCTATTTACGCATGACTTTCCTGCCTTACACGGATGTAATTCATCTATTTTTGCCGATGACACAGCAATACTAAGTTCAGAAATATTACCGGAAGAGGAACTTGGAGGAATCAACTAAAAGAGTTACTGGCTATTTTAAAAAATGGAGAATAATGATCAACCCATCAAAAACTCAGGCTATTTTTTTTACCAGAAGAAGAAAAATTTATTACTACCACACACAAACCAATGTTACTATTGGTACCGAATCTGTACCCTGGGTTGACAAGGTTAAATATCTTGGTGTAATGCTGGATAAAAAATTATTATTTAATGAGCATATAAAATACAGAGTTCACAAACTTAATACAACAATTAAAATATTGTATCCGTTAATTAACAGAAAGTCTGAACGAAATATCCACAACAAATTTCTTATATTAAAAACAATTTTCCACTCAATAATGTTCTATAAGGCGCCTGTGTGGTATGTCACCTCCGATTGTCATGTTAAAAAACTACAAATTTGTCAGAAAAAATTACTTAGGGCCATTATTACAACTTGCCGTTAAACTTGGGTTTAGTTAAAGCAAAGAATATGGATATAAAGAATGCGCATTATGTAGAAGTAAAATTTCTTATGGCGGGTTGTAACAATACGACCCGCTCTCAGCAAAATCTTTTTAACATTACGACCCGGTCGGACCCGCTCTCAGCATAATATTTTTTAAAAAGCACAATTGTGCAGAGAGAACTCATTCTTTTGTTCTTTGATTTAGTTGTCGATCAGACTGCGACAAGAACACATGTGTGGCGAATGCGTTATCATTTTATTTCAGAATAACACTCAAAAAATATTTTATGTTAAAAATCTTCTATGTCATTAGCTGGCCGTATTTAATTTTTTTTTTATTTTGTCGGATAGTACAATTTTTTAAAATAATTTGGAACGCTCACTTTTTGCTTCTAATAAAAAATGGGTTTTTTTATATTTTTTATTTTTGTTTATCTAAAAAAACTAGTTATAATTTTTAAGCCAAAGATGGATAGCTTTATGTTCTTTTAATAAAAAAAAATGGATTTTTTATTTTATCTTTATTTATCTAAAATTATTAAGCCAAAGATAGATAGCTTTATATATGTATGTTGATGAAATGAGTTTTATCGACTTTGCTCCGGCACTGCCATATTTTATTTTTATTTTATCTGTAATAAATTTTATATTGTAATAACGAAAATCAGTTAAAGTTAAAGTTACCTTTAGTTAAAGTTACCTTTAGTTAAAGTTACCTCTATCTCTCTTTTCTAACGGGCAGCATGGTAGTGAATGATCTCCAGACCAAACTATCTGATGCAGTCATTAACTGCCAAGAATATGCCTATGATATAGTCTCGATGGCTAAACGTAAACCTGAAGAGACTCTCTGCAGCATCATTCAAAAAAGTCTTGTGATTATAAGTCGTTAGTGGATGATAGGCCTCTAGATTAACAAGCTTTGCTCAATTCAACTTGGATAGAAGATATCATAACCAGGGCATAGCAATACTATCTGACAGTCAGGCCGCCATTCGAGCATTCGGCTCTTATGACGTTAAAGAGAAGATAGTATGGTACTGTGTGGAGAAGCTGAGTCGGTTGGCTAGGGAACCGCCTGGCTTCCAATTCATCTGGGAATTCTTGACAAGAAAAAGGAGACGAGCTTGTGAGGAGAAGAGCCTTTAGGCCGCTGATAGTTTCAAAATTTTTCTTTGGAGTGGAAGCGGATATTTGGAAAGGTATGCTCAGCGAAAGGGAATATAGAGAGAAGCATTAACTCTTCAAAACTTTTGTTGGGAAACTACAATAAGAGGAGATCTAAGTCATGCATCAGTCTATGAGGAATAATCTGAGGTTGGTAAACAGTCTTTTGAGAGCGCCCTGTTGATTTAGGTACATAAATCAGGCTAAAATAGACCAACGCTCTGTGTAATGTTGACTTTGAGCACCGCTATGGTTTGTGGCTTATTCGCTTTCAAACGCGGCTTAAGCAGACATCACTCGATAAAGTCAAATAGGGTCAAAACGTTAAAACGTGTTGGCCAATTCACATTGTCATCTTGTGAGATAAGCATGTGCTTAAATCGCTTAAGCAGAATATTCAATGTGGCATGTAATGCCATTCAAATGAAAACACAAATGAGGCCAAAAAAGTAATTGCCATTGGACAAGTTGTAGTCATGAGAGATACTTTTTAAGGCCAATCGCATATAGAGTAAGCAGAGAGTAAATATGTCATGAGAAAAATGGAGGAGATTGTAGAATATACAGACTACTTTCGCCCAGTTCTGTTACTAAACGGCATGGATGCTTAATTTGGATAGCAAGCCCCCAAGCATTTTTTTCTGATAATGAGTACCAATATGTGAGGCACATAACTATGCCGCGCTTTACTGACTTCACAAGAGCTGATACTCTAGGTATTTTACTAAGGTTTCTATCACGATATTAGTAAAATTATGACTACGTGGAGAGATTCGTTTCGATTATTGTCCCGCTGTAGATATGACCCCCTTTTTTGGTTTTTTTAATTCGTCTCTTTGTTTCCCTGAACGAATTTTTTTTCTAGTCTTCAATTGGCGTTCATTGCATAATTGTGGTTTTGACTTATGAAAGGCAATGTTTAGGTTTTCAAATATAATCTCAAACACGTATTTCGAATTCTTTTCTCATACAAATCATCTCTAAGTAGGTACCCGTATGGGCATACAAGCTTCGATTTTAATTTCACATTTTAATAACAAAAACAAAAAAAAATTCTTCCGCAATGCCAGCCAGCAACTATAAATAGTAACGAAACTCCAAAGTTAGGCAGACAGTTTTTCTAAACATCTTTCGAGAGTAACGGTTACGACAAGCAAAACAAGCAAAGATAAAAATGTCAAAAATGATCAATTTTGGAGTGCTTATGGGAATTGTTTGTATTTTTCTAATACACAACCTTGATGGCGTCTATGGGGATGGGGAATGCCCCTCCGATGTAATTGATAATTTAAATACAAAAATTGAAGATACACTTTCAAAATACCCTGAACTGGAGGCTAGTAGCTTGACATTGTCGGGCATTTACTATGACACATATGAGAATCTGAAAAGGGCCAAGCTACCGGGATCTGCGCAACAATCTGCTTGTGACAATGCCGAAAAAATCTTAGAAAAGTTCCTTGAAATTGCGCCTGATTTTGAGAATATAATTGACAAAATGGAAAAGGCCATGGATGCTCTAAGCTATTTCCAACTAGATAACAATACTTCTATGGAACTTAAATACGCTGCCCTTTCGATAAAAACAGAAATCAAATATAGTACCAGCATTCAAGAGGCTGAAGCCGCTTTGGAAAAATATGAGACTTTCAAACAAGAACACAACATCTGAAAAAGAATATGAAACGATTAATCGTTTCCATTTATTCGAATCTAAAAGAATACGATTCTTAACATTTATTTTAACCACACATAATAATTAAAATAAACATGACGTAGAAACTACCTACTATGCAAAAGCGACTTTTTTTTATAGTTTCCTTGTGTAATATCTTCTCCTTTTGTTTTACGAAATTTGTGCAAACATCCAGGGTGTCTTCTAACTAATTGGAAGCTTGTAAGCTTCCCAATGTAGAAAATTCACCGGAAAGTTCCATCGCAGTGCCTTGCTAGATGACAAAGAAGGGATGGCAAACAAATCTCAGCTGGTTGGACTAAGGTACGTAGGTGGGACGGCCAAGGAATTTGGTAGGACAAAATGCAGAATTAAATTTGCATTGAACCGGAACAGAGTCTTTCTTAGGAACCTCATAGCATCTATAAAGGTCCATTGGAGGTTTTTGGAGTTTCACGCCTGAATCCTTAGGAAACCACACGGTGTCTTAAGCAAAAGTTGTAATAACGAGGAAGAAGGTGAGACTATAGAAAATCTTCAACATCTTTGTCAGACAATTGGGAATCAGACTCGAAGACGTCACAGTTTGTTGACAGATCAGTATGCCACCCATGAGTTAAAATTGTTTGACGAAAATGATAGTATGGGTGTTACAATGAGAAACTATAAGTTCCCAAGTAAGCTATGCCCTTTTAAGGTTGCTGTTAAGCTTAAGCTCTTTCTTATGTAGGTAGGTAGGAGGAGGTGACTGACCACATCTAACAGAGTTGGATGGACTCACTTACACACACAGTTTTTTTTTCAGATAGCCTTCGTTGCCTAATTGTGGTCTTGATTTAAGAAAGAAAACGTTTAGGTTTTCAAATATAATCTCAAGCCCGTCTTTCGAAGGCTTTTCTCATACTAATCATCTCTAAGTAGGTACCCGTATGGGCATACAAGCAGCTAATTTGTTTCGATTTTAATTTGAATGACAAAAACAAAATAAATTCTTCCACATTGCCAGCCAACAACTATAAATAATAACGAATCTTCAAAGTTAGGCAAATAGTTTTTCTAAAAATCTTTCCAAAGGCAAAGGCAAAAACTAAAACATCAAATATGAACAAGTTTGGAGTGCTTATGGGAATTGCTTGTAGTTTTCTAATACACAACCTTGATGGTGTCTATGGAGATGAGGAATGCCCCATCGATGTAATTAATGCCTTAAATACAAGATTTGAAAGTACACTTTCAATATACCCTTTAAGGAAGGCTAGTAGATTGGCGTTATATGGCATTTACGATGACAGATATCAGAATCTGAAAAGAGCCAGAATATCGCCACCTGCGAAACAATCTGATTGTGACAATGCCGTAAAAATCTTAGAAAGGTTCCTCGAAATTGCGTCTGGTTTTGAGAATATAATTGGCAGAATGGAAAAGGCCGCGGATACTCTAGATTATTTCCACGTAGCTAAAAAGGCTTCTATGGAACTTAAAAACGCTGCCCTTTCGTTAAAATCGGAAATCAAATATAGTAAAAGCATTCAAGAGGCGGAAACCGCTTTGAAAAAATATGAGACTTTCAAACGAGAAAACGACATCGGCGATGTACCAGATAAGTTAATCCGAAAAAGAATATGAAACGATTAATCGTTTCCATTTATTCGAATCTAAAAGAATACGATTATTAACATTTATTTTAACCACATACAATAAGTAAAATAAACATGACGAGCATTTTAGAAACGTTTATTTTTGTTGTTTTAATTTATTACAGTTTTCCTGATTTACATAGTGAATAAGAAATTACAACAACCAATTAGTCAGGATATCAACCTAGATTCTCACATCAACCATGTTGTGTGTGTTAATTTCTTTTTTTTTTTAATCCGTTGACGCCAACCAACAGGTTTGAACAACTTTTCATGGCAATTTTCATTTACTTTCAGAGTTTGTTTTCCTTTTTTCGTTTTATTCGAGATGTATAAGCTGGGTTTTAAATGACGGACTTTCATCTATTGTTGGTATAATAGATAATACCTACTATAGTAGTTATAGTTTCCTTGTGTAATATCTTCTACTTTTGTTTTACAAAATTTGTGCAAACGTCCAAACAATTGTAAGCTTGTAAGCTTCCCAATGTAGAAAATTTACTGGAATTCATCTGGCTTCGTTGTGCCATGGCGGATGAGTTTAAACGCGCTATGGATACCTAGAATAATCCATGCATCCATGTATCAATGGGTAACCCATATGATAGGAATGTCATACAGTTACGTTATGGCATTACGTGGTGAGGCAACTAAAAGCTGTACTGGATTTCGTTACCTTAGAACCCAGTGCTTTGGCTAGTTTGTCTAGTCGCACAGTGACGCCTACCAAGCACTTACAATAAAGGTCCAGTGGAAAGAATCATAAAATTACATGCAGCTTCAACGTAAGTGTAGTATGCAGATTCAAGTTAGTTGTTCTGTCGAGGAACACTCATCGTACTTGGCATCGGCAGTTTAAAAGAGAGCTGAGCGCTGCTGTATAGATCCAGAGAGTCATACTAGGTCTCAGTTTACATTTCATTCCACAACATTTTGTTACAAACAGAATATTTTACCGTTTTCAGTGCCTTATTCTAGAGTTCAAGATACGCCACACTCTAATTAGGCGAAGAGGCGACCACTGATGCCCACTTACTTAATTTCTTTAAATCAAGTTGCATGCTATCCTTCTTCAATGTGAGCAGGGCATTTCGCTCTGAATTAACATTTTATGCAACCCAATAATACCACAAGAATATAAAACGTATCAAACAGTATCAGTTTTACCAGATGTAATTAATTAATTAATGTAAACATGCTACAATTTCGCTTGTCGGCGTATGTTTTGAGCACAAAGTGAACTTCCTCGTTGTGAAAATCTAGTTCGAAAGATCAGCATTTAGTGTAGTTTGCTCTAGCTACCAATTAAAATAACTATGATGTTGTGGTTGCCAGATGGATTTAATTTATGTCAAATGAGCTGTAAGATAGGCTTGATGGCTGCTAACAATGGGCCTAATATATGTCTAAATAGATTTTCTGGATTCAGGGGTTACTGATTGATTTATATACAGAAATTTTGAAAATTTAATTTTTTTTTTGCCATTCGTTTGTTAACGTAATTTTATTGGTAGAATATTTGATTTCGAAACGGTTTATGTACACTTTTTTGTTATCGAAATTATTATATTTAAATTTTTTTAATTATTTTTGATGGAAAATTTTTAAGCCAATTATTTTCAATTGGATTTATGATGGTAGTATTTTTGATATCGAAATTAATTATTACTAATTTCGTTGCCATCGAAATTTCTAAATTGATTTAAGCCCTTTTTTCCCTGACTAAATTTTAACATTAGAATTTTGTTTTGTATTTTGTTATCGGAATTTATATACAGAACTTTTTATTAATCGAAATTGTTAGGTATGTAGGTAGAGGTGGCTGCCCATCCAAGAAAAATTTGCATGGACTCCCTTAGGCCGCATTGGGCTCAATGTGCTACCACAGTTATCCGCTATCAACTTGTCTCGAAACCACTCGGAGCTCCTGATGAAGCGATTTAGGCTGCCAATGTCAATCCTTGACAGTTCCTCCAGATCATTCATGTAGTAAGTACCCAAGTACTTCCTTCTCCTTTGGCAGAGATCCGGGCATGTACCCAGCAGTTGAGGCACAGTCTCCTTTTCTTCCTCATATCTGCAGCTTCTGCAGAAGGCGTTAGCAAGGTGTCCAAGACCAATGCCCCTCGCATGCGTACCCATAATGCAATGCAATGACTTATTGTGCGCGTCTCATCCAGCCTTACCCAGATTTTACGAGCCGTTCTACCAGTGTCCGAGGCCGCCCACCTGTCGTTGACGGAATCGACGATCGTATTATCAATTATGAGCTTGCAGGTCCTCATAGGGATGCCCAGATTCGAGAATTCATCGGAGAGTTCGATGGTTGTGCCCCGCCTGGCAAGTCAGCTCTGCAGTTACCCGGAATACCACTGTGCCCCGGTACCCATACGATATGGATATCATATCGTTCCGCTATCTCGTCGAGAATCTGCGACAGCCGTACACCGTCTTGGAGTTCATCACGTTAGAACTTAGAGCCTTGATAGCCGCCTGGCTATCAGAAAGTATGGTGACATTCTGCTTGGAGACCCTTCCGTCCCCAATAATTCTCGCCGCAGCCTCTATTGCCACCACCTCCGCCTGAAAGACACTGCAGTGGTCTGGCAGTCTTATGACTATTTCAGCCGATTCCGAAAAAATTCCACTGCCAACAGCTCTGTACAGCTTCGAACCTTCGGTGTAGATTTGTACGGAGTCCCTTACCCTTATCGAAATTGTTAAATATATAATTTTTTTTTATCGATATTTTTTATAAGCAAATTTTTGTTATCGAAATTTTTATAGAATAATATGGTGGTGATCCAAATTTCTATGAACAGAATAATATTCAATTTAGTAACTGATTTTTTTTATACAGAAGAGAGGAAAAATAACCGACAAGTGCTATGTGGCGTAAAAGGGATGAAATTACGAGAACCAGAAGCCCTATGTTATTGGATGCTAATGATATTTTTATATTGGTATCCATTAACAGCTTTTTAGCCTTACAAGTTTGAAAGCAGTTGATGCTACTGCCCTGATCTTATAAATTTAAAAGCATTCTGCATTTAAAATCCTTTTATTCAAAAAAAAAAAAAAATCTTTACTGAAACTATTTCTTAAATATTGTGAATGTATGTCACCAGGTTAATCTAGCATTTCAATTTAACATGACCGAATTCCCTTAAGTGAAGATTTCTGATTTCTTTTTGTTTTTTTTTCATACTTAATCCCATGGCTTTTTAATATTTTATTTATTTATCATGCTTATCGCTCTCTTCCCCATGTTTTTTTTTTTTTTTTTTTTGAGAATATTTTAAGATCCGTACAAGTGATATAAGAATTAAACATACATACATACGTACTCTCGCATTGAGTTCTTTATGGCAAACGAAAAGTAGATATTCGTAATCATTTATACATTCATATGCTTCATATGTTGCCTTTACGTACATATGTATGTACATATATTTTGATACTTGATATGATTCCATTGCCATTGCAGTGAATAGTGCAATGCCGATGACGAGCATATCATTGCAATGGTATCAGTAACGGCTTACGATATACTCGTTGCATACGACATACGTCAATATGTCAAAAATATATTTATTTGCCCATTTAACACATGCAAAAATACTTAAAGCCTAGACTAAGGCACGTAATCGAGCGAATATTTGGCAGTACTTTCAATATTTTATATGTAAAGTGTAACGAAATTTAAGCTGAATTCAAATTTTAAGTAAATGGCGAGAAAAGACGTACTAAACGTGGAGAGGAAATAAAAAATTTCCTTTTAAAATGGAATTTATTTCTATTGAAGTAAACAAAAATGTTTAAATTATCAAAATTAATCCTAAGAAATTTTTACGGTTGTCGAAATTTTAAAACAAAATTTTTTTTGTTATCGATAATATTATATATACAGAAATTTTATAAATTAAATTTTTTTTTACAGAAATTCTTTTGTTAACGTAATTTTATTGGTTTCTAAATGATTTCAGAATCGTTTATAGATAACTTTTTGTTATCGAAATTTGTATGTTTAAATTTGTTATTGATTTTTTATAGAAAATTTTCAGGCCAATTATTTTTATTCGGATTTATGCTGGTAATATTTTTAATATCGAATTTTTTTATATATATTTTTTGTTATCGAAATTAATTATTACTAATTTTGTTGTAATCGAAATTTCTAAACTGTTTAATATCGAATTTTTTAGAAGTTTTTCTTGTCGAAATTTTAACATCAGAATTATTTTGTTATCGGAATTTATATACAGAAATTTTTATTAATCGAAATTGTTAAATACTAAATTTTTTCTTATCGATATTTTTTATTGAAACATTTTTGTTATCGAAATTTTTATAGACTAATTTAGAGGTATGTATTCGAAATTTCTAAACATTGTATAGAAAACTCGATATACTCAAGTTTTGGTGCTCAGATTATTTGTTTAATTCTAAGCACCCATGGTGGGGTTCAAGAGTAATGAATCCGAAAGAACGGGAACTATATACATAAACGTATTTTTCAAAATCGGCTCTCCACATTATCTTCATTTCTCTTATCGAAATTTTAACATAAAAATTTTTTGTTATTGAAATTTATATACAGAAATTTTTCTGATCGAAATCGGTATTTTTTATACGCAAATCTTTGTTATCGAAATTTTTATATTATATAGTATATACATACATATTTTATATATTTTTCTAAGCAAAATTTTAACATAAGAATTCTTTGTTATTAAATTTCAATTACACAGAAATTTTTCTGAACGAAATTGTGTATATATTTTGTTTTTTACTATTGAAACATTTTATACACAAATTTTTGTTATCGAAATTTTTTTATTATAATTTTGTTGACAAAAAGATTTCTAAATACGAAATATAGATTTGTGTAAAGAAATTTTTTTGGTTTTGAAATTATAAAAAAATATTTGGTTATCAGAATTTGTAAATAGAACTTATTTTTTATCGAAATTGTTAAGCATATAATTGTTTGTTTTTGAACTATTTTTTAAATTGTAATCTTTTTCTAAGGAGAATTTTTTGTCATTGATTTTTATGTAATTTCTGATTTTTTTATCAGAAAATTCTTTGGTATTAACTTTTTAAAATTTATTTTTTGTTATCGAAATTTCTAAGTAGAAATTTCAAAGCAAAAATATTTTGTTTTTGTTTTTAAAGGTTTTAGTTTAAAAATTTTTGTTATCGTATTGTTTGTATGCCATTGTTTTTTTTTTGAAGTTATTAATATTTCAATTTCAGTTATCGATACCTAAAAGGTAGTAAAAATTTTTATCAGATTTTTTTAAAGTTTTTAGTTTAAAATTTTTTGTTATCGTGTTGTTTATAAGCCATTGTTTTTTCTTTTTTTTTTTTGAAGTTGTTAACATTTCAATTTAAGTTATCGAAACCTAAATTTTTATCGAATTTTTTTCTGATAATATTTACTAATTTTCTGATAATTGTTTTCACGCCATGTTTAGTTATGTTATAATTTCTCGCCGTAGTCTAGTAGGTAGTGTGTTGGCATATTAGACGTTAAGCCCGGGTTCGTATCCCAGGTCAGGCATCGAAAACGAAATATGAAAAAAAAAATATTTCTTCGGCGATTTTCTCTCAGCAGACTTCTGGCAAAAACTCTGAGATTAAATAAACCTGCCATGAAAAAGTTTCTTAAAAAATCTGTCGTTCGGAGTCGACTTTAAACTGTAAGTCCCACCACTCATGTATAAAATTAACGCACACAACATGAGTAGTGTGAGAAGCTAGGCCGTAATCCTGACTGAAGGGTTGTAATGGCCCATTATGTATGTATGTATGTATGTATGTATAATTTCTCTTGTGTTATCGGAACTTATTTTTTGTTATCGGTATATATGAAAATGTTACTTTTATATACCAAAATATATCGAAACATTTTCTCTCAACGGAATTTGTTCTTTTTTTTATTATCTGATTTTTTATTGAAATATTTATTTTTGGTTATCGATATATTCTTTATTGCTATCGAAATCTCTGTTTGTATTATTGTACCATTTTTAGGAAAATTCTTTACAGGATCTTAAAAAACTTGGTTTAATTTCCTAATTTATTCTGCCTCTCATTCTCTCTCCTTCTCTTTTTGAAAAATAAACTCCAGAAGAAAGGGAGAGAGAGATGGTGAGGGAGGGAGGGAGAGTTTTAAATTAAATAAAATTTTTGTATCCATTTCTTTTCATTTTTATTTTAGTTCTTAATGAAACGTGTTTCGCTTTTTCTTGCCATTCGTAACAACAGCAACAAAAAAAGGGAATATGCTGTAAGTAAAAGAAAAACATGTGGAAAATTCTCTTTTTTCCTTTTCAACTGTTATTGTATTATTATTTTTGTTGTTATTGTTGCTATTGTTGCTGTTGTTAGTGTTGTAATATTCGTTATAACTATTACGTGATGTGTAAAATGCATCTGATGTTGTCAATGCACATGATGTTGATTTTGATGGATATGCAGATAATGTGGTGATATGTATGTACATACATACATGCATACAGAGTCTATAGCTGACTATGATGTGGGTGATAAATGAGATGGATGGTGTAGATGGTGTCGCACACATACATAGATTTTTATGTATGCAACGTGGCCGATATGAATGTGAGCAAAAAATGTCTGTAACAAATGCGAGACCAAAAGTGAAATAAAAAAAAAATAAAATTTTAAATTTTATACATACACACTGTCACACACACACACACATGCCTATGTATTGCCCTCAGAGAGTAGGAAATAGAGAAAAAGTAACAGTTTTTATGAGCAAAAAAATTTTTTATTTTTTATACGTATTCGTATGTATGTACATACATACATATGTATATTAATGTATGTGTGTATGTATGTACATTGATATAAATTCAAAAAATTTATAAAAAATAGCATATACGTGCTTATTAAATAACATCCATACAGCATATGAACAAATATTGGGTAAGGGTATAAGTAATTTCTAGTTTTCATAGAAAGATAGTTTTTAAAATATTCTAATAGTTACTTCGTTTGCCTTGGCAAAGATCCCTTTACTGAAGTATTGTTAAAATTTTAATGCAACAGGTGCCGTTGTACAATGACAACTTTCTGTCTGCTTCAAACCAATTTGGTACGAAAAAATTTCTTGCCTCTCTCTATCTTTTCTTTCACCGGGTATAACCTGCCAAACAGTCCCATGTTATGTTTATAAAAACCGAGTGGCGAGAATGGTGGCTTAATTGCCAGCTAGTACGGCTATGTCCCTTTCTTTGTACCTTCTATACAAGACTAGTAGAGAAAGGAGCCTCAACTTCGTTAGAAATAGCAGCCTGCGTGAAATTTTGCTAGGGTTTGGTAGACTTGTATGTAGAAGAAGAGGACTGCACGTGTTTTGACCTTGAATCGCATGGCAATCCATAGCACGACTGTGATTTTCAGTGGCCACTTTCTTATTAGAAGGTATCGTGATATTATTGTCATACCATTGAATAACTTTTCCAACAATTATGAGTATATGAAGAGGCTAGAAATTACCTTTCACTTCATATGTCATGTAAATAAACCTGCCATGAAAAAGTTTCTCAAAAATGTGTCGTTCGGAGTCAACGTTAAATTGTAGGTCCCGCCACTCACGTGTAAAATTAACGCACACAACATGAGTGGTGTGAGAAGCTAGACCGTAATCCTGACTGAAGGGTTGTAATGGCCAATTATGTACATATGTCATATGTCATGTTCTCAGCCAGAGGTTCCTGTCATCCGTGACTGAATTCTTCTATGTACGGGCTGTGGCAACAGCAAAAGATATGCTCAACAAAAGAGAAGGTAAAGAAAGGCAAAAACTCTTCTCAAATCTGGATTTGAGAAGATGGATTGGCGGAAATTGAAACTTTTGTTGGAAAATTAGAATAGAAGGCGATTAGAATCTATCCAGAAATAACCTGAAGTTGGTAGCAGGCCTTGTGACAGGGGCGTTGTAGCCTCACAGTACATTTAGTCAGAATGAGGAGTTGTCTCGGCAATGAAAATGATTGAAATAGTTTTGGAACCTAGAGAGTATTACTATATCCCAGGAAGATACACTAGAGAAGTAAGTCGCCGTGGTCTAGTAGGTAGTGTGTTGACTTATTAGACGTGAGGCCTCAGTTCAAACTCCAGGAAAAGGAAAATATGAAAAAATATTTCTTTCGGCAACTTCCTCTCAGCAGATTTCTGGCAAAAACTCTTAAAGTAAATAAAATTGACATGAAAAGTTTCTTAAAAAATCTGTTGTTCGTAGACGGCTTTAAACTGTAGGTCCCGCCACTCATGTATAAAAATTAACGCACACATCATAAGTGGTCGTAATCCTGACTAAAGGATCGTAATGACAAATTACGTATGTATGTAGATACACCAGCGTAAATATTAAGTGGTAAGCAAGGAATTGCCACTGTTGGCACTGAGCAGCAAATGGTAATTTGTCAAGGCATTAGGCTTGGAGGAGACACTATAAGGATGTCCTATAGAGTTGGAGAAATTACAACAAATCGAATGGACGCAGTAATAAGACACTTCATCACGATAAATAATAATAAGAAGTGTTAACAGGTGAGTGAACAACAGATATTCTTGTTAGTCAGCGTTTAGTGTCAAACAACGTTGTGAGTTGGGTAGGACTACCCAATAACTGACACTATTTACTGTTGAAAAATCATATGTTACTTGCAATGTTGCTGTTTTTTCTTTGTGTGTTTGTGTATGAAATTCTTTCCGCAACAACATATTGTATCTGCCATGTGCATGTATGTATGTATGTGTGAATATGTCTGTATTTATTTATAATACACATACATATGCATTAAAATATTTCTATATTTTATTTAATATAAAACGACTTTTCACAAATACCCACACAAAAGGAATTTAAAGCAAACACTTGCATGAAATGCACACATGGATTGTAAATGGAAAAAAAAACAGTGGCGCGTACATAAAGCAAATGCCTGGCATATGTAAGCTAACGACTGGTTTTGGCATATTCTTTATAACTGGAGTTTACTGTAATTTGTATAAAACGGTATGTATTGTTGCAGAGTGCTTGTTCATGTCTTTATTTGTATGATTTTTCATTCATTATTACCAGCATTTTCTGATGAGGTTCATCATCAGTATCATCATTTATATCGTCTTCAGTTTGATAGCAACAGGAGCCATTAACATATACATACACGTACATAGATGTATATGCTACACACATATATGTATATGCTACACACATATATGTATATGCTACACACATATATGTATATGCTACACACATATATGTATTCACATTTACATATACAAAAGGAATCCAAGTTTATTTCTTCTTTTTCTTGTGTTGTATTGACCAAAACAAATATTGACTTTCGAACAGCAACAATAGCAACAACATTGATTGTGTTTTTATAGCAAAACAAGCTTTTCTTGTTAACTAAGCTGATCAGTTATATGTATGTGCCTGTGTGTATATATATGTTAGTGTGTGTATGATTTTATTGTATGGTTTCTCTTTAACATACCATTTGTATCCTTCTTATCCTGTTAACTGAGTTAACAGCTTCCATACACGTAAGTAGATTGTGCATTAGTTTGTTCCTAAGTACCTAAGAGTCTTTATAACCAATATTTTCATATTTTAGTAACTTAATATTGGTTAGAAACACACACACACACAACAATACAAATTATCTTACAAATTCCTATCATGATACTAACCTTCAGTTTTTGTTGTTGTTTTCTTTAAATATCCTTTCAAAAAAGGGCAACTCAATTTAGCAGAAAATTACATTAAAAAACCGTAAATTTCATATCCTTTTACTGGCAATAATTTTATTTGTTTAAAAGCAGGCCCAAATTTAAAAGGAATTTTCATTATCACATTGACGAAAACCTTCCCAGGAGGCCAAACATTTTTCTTGTTTGTTTTGTCGTACGGAAACGTACCACGTGGCAGCCAATGTGTTAAGCTGAAGCTATACTGTGACAGGAAGTGATCCTATAGCTTAGCAAACCAAACGATCTATTGTATGTGCTTCCAGGCTATTGCTATGTCAAGCTCCAGAGTGCTCTGCTCATGCCAATAAAGATAATTCCTGGTTGATATGCAACCATGTGTTTCCTCCTGTGGCATGCATTTATAACTTACAGGTCCTAAGTATGGGTTCCGATGATTCATTCATTCATGGATTCGTATCTTAATACCTCAAGATATTTATTATTAACCAATACTCCACAGAAAAGCATAGCAGAATGCACAGTTGAGAAGAATACACAGTCAGGCCAGTTTCCCCTTAAACAGTGATTTACTTAATTGGTCATTACATCTCCTCAGCCAGAATTAGGATCTAGTTTCCCACACTAGCCACGACATACATATTAACTGTACCCATGAATGCCGGGACCTTCAGTTTAAAGTCGTTTCAAAACGACAAATTGTTGGAGAAATTTTTCATGAGATTTTGTGGCAAAAATCGCTGAAAGAAGTATTTTTTTTTAATTCAGTTTGTTCGAGCTACCTTGCCTGAGATTTAAACCATGGCCTCAGCAGCTTGCTGGCAAAAACTCTGAGAGTAAAATAAAATTGCCATGAAAAGTTTCTCAAAAATCTATTGTTCGGCGACAACTTTAAACTTGAGGTCCCAGCACTCATGGACAAATTAACACACAATTAACATGGGTGGTGGTGTGAGAAGCTACAACATAGCTCATCCAGCATATCCTAAGTATGAACTTGCCAAAACATCATTTCATTCCAAGAAAATTATCGTTTGGTTTCGCTTTATAGGCTGGCGGGGTCATTGGTCCCTAGATTTACAAAAAAGTAAAAGTTTATGATCAAAATGCTTCTGTCAGAGTTGAACATTTTTTCGTAACTTAATTAACCTCAACCATTTGGTCCAATTAATTGGCCAACCAATATCGGGTGATTCAATTCATTGGATTATTTTCTTTGAGGTTATGTGAACTCACTATGGTCTATGTCGTTAAACCAGAGATAATTGGACGCCTGAAAACCAATATTTGAAAAGTTATTAACGAATTACGGATGCATATGGCGTAAAATTATTTTAAAAAAAGTACTTTTCAAAAAAGTACTTTTCAAAAAGTACTTCTTACTGTGGTACTTTTTATATGATTTTCATACAAAAGAAAATATTTCGAAAGAAAACGTAAAGCTTTTATTTTGTTTGTAATCTTATTTCTTTGTTCTTAATTTACGATATTTACACTTAACCCTAGTATACACGGCACTTCGTATGTGGATTCATTTTACTACCCAAAGGACAATCAAAAGCTTCTGCAAATCCTTCAGCATTTATGGCAATTTGATGTAATCGCTGCGAATCCGAATCATGATCAACGAATTCCAATTGCGATTTGCCACAAAAGAATTGCGCCATATTGCGATAGAATTGTTTCTCGTGGAAATATCGTTGCGAGGTATCACAGATATATTGTGGAGGGCAGATAAATTCACTCATTTTGGGATGAAATTTCAATAAATTATACGCTACACGCGAAGCCACAATATCAGCTAGACGTTCATCTATACTATCGGTGAGGAGTTGTGTTTGTAAACATTGTAGAGAGTTTTGAAAATTTGATTCTCGCAACAAGGCAGCAATATCATCTGATTGTTTACCATCGCCATTGAAATTTAAGCTAAAAGTGTCAAAAGCATGTGCGTACTCATGAGACAAAATGAAACCCAACAAAGAGAATTTAAATAAAGGATGATAGTCGAAACTATACAAAGGCTTTTGAAGGCTGCCAAAAGGCAAAATGATCATATTCTGTTTGGTTACATAACGAGCACCCGAGTTACTGCCCTCATTATTAAAGGCCACTATGTAGTGGGTCTGATTGGCTGTATAAAGTAATGACTTTTCAAATCTATGCCTTAGCAATAGCAAATGATTTTTAAAGTAATTGTTTCTATCCAATAATGGCAGAGTGACATAGTAATCTTCTATTACCATATCAGTAGAGTTTAATGGCAAATTGCCTACATTTAAGGTAACATCGTGTAATTTTTGCCTTAGAAGCTGTAATTGCTGCGGATTTAGATGGAGATGATTTTCATTGAACATCTTGTCATATTGTTGCAATATATCTCGTTGTAGTTTGCCTATATCTTTCTTGATATCGCCTATATTTTTAGATAAAACATGTATCTCGTACAGATAGTTAACCGCTACATCCATTTTGTTTCTCAACTCCTTGATACAGCTCAAGTCAGTTAACTCGCTTACACTATCCTTGGCTAAGTACACTAGAAATTTCAACATCAAGTAATTGCACATGGCACGCCTACGAAACGTCTGCCACATGTTATCATTGAGATGTTGAAAGTATTTGGGTTTTCTTATTAAAATTAAGGTATTTGCGGGTAATTCTTTACGAAATAATTCCTGGAAATATTGTTTCAAATTAAGCTGTGGATAAGCAGAGTCCAGTTGGTCATAGCTAAGTGTTACACTTTCTTTACTGTCTTCAGAAAGTGTTCGAATTCTTAGCAGATCTTCATTTAGTTGTAATAAATTTTCCAAAATCTTTTCAGTATTTCTTCCAATGCCTAAATTTCTAAGTAAAATTCTCATCATCATCATATCGGGCAAAGTTGTACCATCTTCAGGAAAAGCTGGCTCCAGCATTATACTAAACGTACCATTTTCTTCCATTAAAATTTGTTGATTTATTAGCACATTATTCATGCCATACGAATGAATACGGCCCACTAATGACCACACATCGAATAGTTTATCGGCCTCGGCATTCGCTTGCCATTGCTGTGGCTGCCATATGGGCCAATCTAGATGCTCAGCTGGTTTAATGTCTTCGAAATATTTTTTAATGTCACGTTTTTTTGTTGTACGACATGATTTTAAATAAATTCTGCTTTTCTCTACAAATGTCTGGTGTGTATCGGGGACCTGATAATCTTGCTGATACAGGTTATCCATTAAGTTCAATAACTGCTGATTATATTTGTAATCCATAAAGCTGGTGATTTCTTGGTAGTTGACATCAGGATGATTCTCAGCATAATTGCCACAAGCATAGGCATAAAAATCATCACACGGATCCACTGAGCTATTCATATTCCTCATTATATTATGATACTGTTCATCATTAAGCGAAAATTGTGGATTTTCTCTTACTATACGATGACCGAAAGCACTGTATAAACTCATTAAAAACCAAAAATATTTTGAAATCATGCTTTCCCTAGAAAAAAATAAAAAATTTTAAAATATTTTTTAATTCTATCACTTGATTTAATTAGTCTTACTTGATAACTCAAAAGTTGAACATAGACTGAAATGAAATTCTTTAAAATAGATTTTTTCTTAATCTGTATTAATAATGCGCTCACAAGACATAAAAAAGAAAGAAAAATGCTTCATAGCTGATTAACCCTTAAAAGGTCAGCTATACCACACAACTAACATTATTTATTGTAATGAGTGAAAAATGATTCATTAATTCATTAATATTAATTAATAATTATTAAATGGACATTTTAAATTTAATGAAATTAAGAAAAAAAAGTACCAAAATTTTTTTTAAAAAAAGTACCAAACCAAAAAGTGCGAATAAAAAAAAAATTATAAATTTTCTTAATATCAATGTTCAGAACCCTTTAGTCAAGATTACAATCTAGCTTCCGAGATCACCCATGTTGTGTGAGTTAATTTTATAGCTGAGTGGCACTTTAAAGTCCACTCCGAAGGACCAATTTTTGATAAACTTTGAATAGCAATTTTATTTACTTTCAGGAGTTATTTCCCTACAACTTAAGCATATCATGAAGTCATGAAGTTATCATCATCTAGTAGGTAGAGCGTTAGCTTACCTAAATACCATGGTTCAAATCCCAGCTGAGATATCTCCAACTAAACGAAATATGAAAAAATATCTCCTTTGGCGACTTCCCCTCAACAGTTATTTGGCAAAAAGTTCTGAAAGGATATAAAATTGCTAACTTTAAACTGTACGTTACGCCATTCATGTATGAAATTAGCAAACACAACATGGCTGGTGTGATAAGTTAGGTTGTAATCCTGGCTACATGGTTGTTATCAAGAATTAAGTAAGTTAATAGATGTCTGACGTATATTGATACCAGATCTTGATCAATTGTGAAGACGCCTGTAGATACTTGTTGCTACACGAATGGTTCTAAATTCAAATATAGAACGGGCTGGACCTCTATATACTCGTAGAACCGTACCAAATCATGATTTTTCAAATTTAGTACAATTTTAAGAACTGGACATACAGGGATTTAAATGTCTTTACTCACATAATAGGTTAGGTTAGAGGGCGTGTACTTGTCAACTGTGACAAGTACAGTACCCGGAGGTCGATTTACCCATTGTACAACGTCCTAGCTTCTCACACCACTCTTGTTGTGTGCGTTAATTTTATACATGAGTGGCGAGACCTACAGTTTGAAGTCGACTCCGAACGACAAATATTTTTTGAGAAGCTTTTCATGGCAATTTTCCTCTGCTGAGAGGAAGTCGCAGAAGAAATATTTTCATATTTTCGTTTTGATGTCTGACCTGGGATACGAACTCGGGCCTTTCGTCTAATAAGCCAACACACTACCTACTAGATCACGGCGACTTCACATAATACTCAAATGACAATTAGGGCAAGAACACTCGGAGATAGCGGATCAAGGACAATCGTGGAATGGAAAGAGACGATAAAAAATTACTCAGTGTAGGGAATAGTACGCATTATATGTGTTGCCCTAGTCCTCAAGGCGTAATCAGTAATGAGGAAGTGAATATTCTGAGAAATAGCTTAGACAAGCACCATGCTAAGATAGTGGGCGGATTCCGGAAACGACCAATCAAAATATTTTATAAAACAACTAGCTGACCCGGCGAACTTCGTCCCGCCCAAAATTGATTATTTTATTGCCCAAAACAGGTCACATTATATATTTATTGTAATACGCTGCAAACAACATTTATATAAAAATAACTAACTTATTATAAGTGTGGCATACAAAGAATAACAATAAGAGGTCTGAGTTGTAGTTGTTGTACTCGCTCCAAAAGAAAAACTAACAGGCATACATGTTATATATGTACATATTTAGTTATAAACTATCGAATTAGCCGACTTATAGATATCTTTTAAAGGGGGAAGGTTGCCACGCCCACTTTTGGTGAGTTTGTCGATATCGACTCTACGAACTTACCCACCAAATTGCATTCGTTTACGATCATTATGTCCCTAAATATTCAATTTTAAAGGTTTGCCACGCCTACTTTTTGCTATATCGAATTTTCTTTAAAACCATCTAAACCTGATAAGCTTTCGAATAAAAAAAGAATGTTTAAAATCGGTTCAGTAGTTTAAGAGTTATAGGTATCACTTGAAGGGGGAGGGTTGTCACGCCCATTTTTTGTGGGAACTTACCCACCAAATTTTATTCGTCTACGATCAATATGTACATAGATGTTGTCCGATTCTCAGACTTACCCGATATGCACACAAAATTTCATGAAAATCAGTCGATCCATTTCGGAGGAGTTTAACCACTAACACCGTGACACGAGAATTTTATATATTAGAGATATGTTCGAAAACAATTAGTTTGAGAATAGTACTCTTTGTAATGATAACTTTTACAATGGTACTTTGTATAATGGTACTTTTTGTAATGGTACTTTGTGTAATGGTACCTTTTGTAATGGTACCTTTTTTAATGGTACTTTGTGTAATGGTACCTTTTGTAATGGTACCTTTTGTAATGGTACTTTGTGTAATGGCACTTTATGTAATGGTACTTCTTGTAATAGTACCTTTTGTAATGGTACCTTTTGTAATGGTACATTTTCTTCTCGTACTTTTTATAATACTACGTTTTGTAATGAAATTTTTATAATCGTACTTTGTGTAATGGTACTTTATGCAGTTGTTTTTTTTTTGTAATGGTACTTTCTGCAATGGTACTTTTTGAAATGGTACTTTTTTAATCACTCACTAAAGATCTATTTTAACTATTTTTTATTTTATTTTTATTTTATATTTACATTGAAATCTATTAATACAAATGACATTTCTTTTGTGGATTCATGGGGCTATCCAATGTACAATTGAAAGCCTGGGCAAAAGCTTTCGAATTCATAACAATCTGATGTAAACGTACAGCATCGGCATCATGATCTAAAAACTCGAGATCACCTTTATTACAAAAGAACTGGGCCATGTATAAATAGAACTCACGTTGCCAATTTGTATTGTTAACAAAATTATAAAATGTTTCATAGGTCTGGTATGCCACACGTTCCGCTAATAGATCAGCTATACGTTCATCAATATCTTCAGTGGGTTTTTGATTTTGCATGCATTGCAGAGACTCGATATATAAATCCTGTTGTAAAATGGAACTATGATTCGTTGTCATAAGACCGGTGCTATCAAAGGCATGAGCCATTTCATGGGCCATTATGAAGCCCATTAAAGACATTTGGTTGAGAGGTTTAAACACATAATGGTACATGGGATATTGTAAGCTGGCAAAGGGTATAACCACTAGATTTTGTTTAGCAACATAAAACAAAGAACTGGAACTAGGCAAGTTGTTATCGGATGTTATATAAAAATTAAGATCTTCTTGGTATAACAAAGACTTCAGGAAACGATGTTTTAGTAGAAGCAAATGATTTTTAAAATAATTTCTATTGTCTAGATTTGGCACATCCTTGTAAAACATTTCGATTGCATTATTTGACACTGGATTTGGTAGATTTCCCAGATTAAATTGAATGTATTGCGATTTTATTTTCAAATCTTCAACTTGTTGGGTGGTAAGATTAAGTTGATTTTCTTCGAAGATATCTTGAATCGTTATTTGTAGTCGTTGGTTTAAAGGCTTTAATTCTTCCTGATAGTATATATAGTCCTTTAGGAATATTTCATTATAATACATGTAATTAACAGCCAAATCCAGTTTATTTCTTAAGTCCACAACGCATGCATTGGCAGTGAATTCTTGAGTACTGTCCCTAAACAAATAGAACAGGAAGTGCAGCATTAAATAATTCATTTGCTGTTGCCAAACTTCAGCTGGCCATTGGATTTCATGGAAATATTTAAAAAATCCAACATTTTTTAATACAATTTTATCGATTTTCTGCACTGTATGGTTTAACAAATGGTCTAGATATGAACTAAGATAAGGATATTGCCGGGCCACATCCTCAAGTCGTAATTCTGTAGAAGTGTCTTCACTGTTGCTGTTGCTGGTATTATTTTGAAATATTTCCAACCATTTTTCTTCGCTGTCTCTCAATTGTAGTACTACTTCGGTGGCATTGTTTACCAATAAAGCCTTTAGAACACCCTCAATTGCATTAACATTTGGAAACTCATTAGGAGTTGCTGGTTCCAACATTATATTGAGAGTACCATTTTTACCGGCAATGATTTCATATCTTATTATCACGTTATTCCAGTTATAACCTTGCAATTGGCCCAAGGCTAGCCAAAAGTCTTTATGGCCAAACAAACATGTTTCATTTGGCTTTAGCAGTAAAGGCCACTTTATTTGTAGTTCCACAAAGTATTTTATAAAATTTGTTGAATTTTCCTTGACACATGCTTCATAGTAAGTTTGGGTTTTCTCGCGAAATGTTTGCTTTACCGTATCGCCACAATCACAGTTTTCTGCAGAAAAAAAATGATCTTCATAAATCGGTTCTGTAGCTGTCACTAGTTTAATTAGTTTTTTATTGTATTTGTAATCCAAATACTGGGTAATTTCCTGAATACTATCTTCACTGTTAACGGGGTAGCCATTAAAATTACCGCAACTGTAGGCATAGAAATCCTCACAAGGATCTGCCGTTGTGTTGATTGACTGTGTCAAATTATATTCCAATGCTTGATCAACAGCGGGATTAAAAAAATCACGGAGCTGTTCATTACTGTTTACAAACACAAAGTGAATTATTGCCATAAGAACGTAACGTATTTTAAATGCTCTCATCATGATCCGTGTTTCTTTAAATACCTTTACTGCGACACTGAAACTGCAACTGATAGGTGATAAGAAAAATTGAATACCAAAATAAATTAAGTTTTGTAAGCAGTTCTACTCTCTTTCTCTCTCGCTGTCTCTCTCTTTAGTCTAAAATAAATCACCCAAAAATTTTTTAATACAATTCCCTCAACTGCTCTCGAAATCACTGTTAGTTATCAGTTCTCTGTCTGTTATCAGTTCTCTTTCTGTTATCAGTTCTCTGTCTGTTATCAGTTTAGGCTTGCTTTAGCAACCTTTTGCAGTTGCTTTTCTGTCTCTTTGGAATTCCAAATGCATAAGGAGAGCAAACACTTCCGCACTCAGCTCTCTTTCGGTGGACATAACAAGAAGACGCGGACGTTTTAAAAATATGATATGCACTCTCTTATAGCTCTACGTTCATACCGGTCGCCGTAGTCTAGTAGGCTTATTAGACGTGAGGCATCGTTTAAAACCCGAGGTCAGGCATCTCCAACCAAACGCAATATGAAAAAATATTTCTTCGGCGACTTCCTCTCAGCTAAAGGGGAAAAAGTGAAAAGTTTCTCAAAAAAATGTGTTGTTCGGTGTCGACATAAAACTGTAGGTCCCGCCACTCATGTATAAAAATTAACGCACACAACATAAGTGGTACGAGAGACTAGGTACTTTTCAAAAAAGTACTTTTCAAAAAGTACTTCTTACTGTGGTACTTTTTATATGTTTTTCATACAAAAAAAATATTTCGAAAGAAAACGTAAAGCCTTTAATTTATTTACAATTTCATTTCTTTATTCTTATATTACGATATTTACACTTAATCCTAGTATACACGGCATTTCGTATGTGGATTCATTTTACTACCCAAAGGACACTGAAAAGCTTCTGCAAATCCTTCAGAATTTATGGCAATTTGATGTAAACGCTGCGAATACAAGTCATGATCAACGAATTCCAATTGAGATTTACCACAATAGGATTGTGCCATACCGCGATAAAATTGTGTCCTTAAAAACGAAGTATTATAGTTTTCTTCAAATTTAAGAAAATTATAGACCACTCGCGAAGCCACAATATCAGCCACACGTTCATCTATACTTTCAGTGGGGAGTTGAGTCTGTAAACATTTTAGAGAGTTTTGAAAATTTGATTCTCGCAACAAGGCAGCAATATCATCTGATTGTTTACCATCGCCATTGAAATTTAAGCTGAAAGTGTCAAAAGCATGTGCATATTTATGAGCCAATATGAAACCGAACATAGAGAATTTGTATACAGGATGAATATCGAAATTGTACAAAGGCTTTTGAAAGCTACCAAAAGGCAAAATGATCATATTCTGTTTGGTTACATAACGAGCACCCGAGTTACTGCCCTCATTATTATGGGACACTATGTAGTGGGTCTGATTGGCTGTATAAAGTAATGACTTTTCAAATCTATGCCTTAGCAATAGTAAATGATTTTTAAAGTAATTGCTTCTATCCAATGGTTGCACATTGTCATAGTAATCTTCTATCATCATATCAGTAGAGTTAACTGGCAAGTTCCCTACATTTAGGGTAACATCGTGTAATTTTTGCTTTAAAAGCTGTAATTGCTGTGGTTTTAGTTGAAGATGATTTTCATTGAAAATCTTGTCATATTCATTCACTATATTTTGCTGCAGTTCGCCTATATCTTTAGTGATATTGCCTATGCCTTCAGGCCAAATGTGTGTTTTGTACAGATAGTTAACCGCTACATCCATTTTGTTTCTCAACTCCTTGATACAACCCAAATCAGTTAACTCGCTTACACTATCATTGTCTAAATACACTAGAAATTTCAGCATCAAGTAATTGCACATGGTACGCCTTCGAAACGTCTGCCACATGTTATCATTGAGATGTTGAAAGTATTTGGGTTTTCTTATTAAAATTAAAGTATTTGCGGGTAATTCTTTACGAAATAATTCTTGGAAATATTGTTTCAAATTAAGCTGTAGATAAGCCGAGTCCAATTGGCCACAAGTCAGTATTAAACTTTCTTTACTGTCTTCAGAAAGTGTTCGAATTTTTAACAGATCTTTATTTAATTCTAATAAATCTTCTAGAATCTTTTCAGTATTTCTAATTCCTACATTTCTAAGCAACAGTCTCATCACCATCATATCCGGCAAAGTAGTACCATCCTCGGGAAAAGGTGGCTCCAGCGTTATTCTAAACGTACCATTTTCTGCCACCAAAATCTGTTGATTTATTAGCACATTATTCATGCCATACGAATGAATACGGCCCACTAATGACCACACATCGAATAGTCTATCGGCCTCTGCATTCGCTTGCCATTTCTGTGGCTGCCATATGGGCCAATTTAAGTGTTCAGCTGGTGTGATTTCCTCCAAGTATTTCTTAACATCACGTTTGGTTGTTGTACGACATGATTTTAAATAAATTCTGGTTTTCTCTACAAATGTCTGGTGACCATCGGTGACCTGGTAATCTTGCTGATACAGGTTATCCATTAAGTTCAATAATTGCTGATTATATTTGTAATCCATAAAGCTGGTGATATCTTGGTAGTTGACATCGGGGTGATTGTCAGTATAATTGCCACAAACATAGGCATAAAAATCATCACACGGATCCACTGAGCTATTCATATTCCTCATTATATTTTGATGCTGTTCATCATTAGCTGCAAATTGTGGATGTAATTTTGCTATATGACTTCGACTTCCGAATGCACTGTGAAAACACATTAAAAACCACAAATATTTCAAAATCATGGTTTCCCTAAAAAAAATATTTTTTTTATATATTTTTTATTTTTAATTAAAAATTCCGTTTCACTTCTATTTGTATTACTTGATAGCTCAAAGCCTGAATATAGACTGATATGAAAAGCTTTACAATAGACCTTTCTTAATCTGTAGTAATAATGCGCTTACAAGCCATACAAAAAATGCTTTATAGCTGCTTAACCCTTTTAAAGGTCAGGCATAATATTTTCAAATGGGCATACCACACAACTAACATTATTTATTGTAGTGAATATAAAAAATTATTCCTTACTTCATTAATATTAATTAATAATTATTAAATGGAAATTTTAAATAATTTAATGAAATTAAGAAAAAGTACTAACATTCGAAAAAAAAAAAGTACCAACCAAAAAGTACGAATAAAAGTGTGTGTTTTTTGTTTTCATAAAATCTGTATAAATTTTCTTAATATTGTTACGAATAGAAAAAATCGAGATACTGGCGTTTTGCTTTTACATCACTTAACATTAAAATTATAAACAAAAGCTACAAAAACATAACTATGCAGTAAACAAACCTGTTTACAAATTATCGTACTGCTTAATATAACAACAAACACCAGCATAAAAAATGGTAAACAAGTAAACAAAAATACAACTACCAACGCTACAAGAATAAACGTAAACAATGATGTTTACATTTATAGAGACTTCGAGAAGGTGAAGTCATGAACATTCGCCTTCAAGAACATTAATCAGACTGTTTACCCTGCCATATAAAAGGCAAGGCAAAGCAGGCAACGTAGTGAGTAAATGTTCAGTCAGTCTTGTGTGAACACTCGGTTGAAGATCTCTGTTACAAAGATCTGTCGAATAATTGTGTAGAATTGTTATTGTTTATGCAAAGGGTAGAAACAGAGCAATTACAAAGAAAACCATTTGTAAAGAATTTTAATTAAAACTAAACACCAAATTTATTTTAATTTTATTTGCAATCTGCGAGCTCATATTTTAAACGTTTTTAAAAGCCAAAAACGTAACAATATTGTTACTTACGTCCTTAATTGTTCTTTGACACCGTTTAACCAGGGTTACAACGTAGCTCTCACAGCTCTTTTGTTGTGAGTGTTCATTTTATCTATGAGTGGACAAATTTGAGCAAATTTCCATGGAAATTTGATTTACTTTAAGAGTTTTTGCCCGAAGCAAATATTTTTTTTTTATATTTTATTTTATTTGAGATATCTTAGCTAGGACTTGAACCACTGGTTTCCATTTAATAAGCCAACAAACTACCAACTGCAAACAATATGTTTATCATTAAGGCGGTCTACAATAACCGAAAATTTTCATAGATTTCCTCAAAATAAATAATTTTTATAAGAAAACTGATGATTAGAATTGAAATATATTTATGTTTTATATCACTTACATAAATATTTACTTTCTTATTTATTTATTTATTTGTTTTTATTTCATACGTGCGATTAATTTGCATTGATTTTAAATTTGATTTTAATTCTTGCAACTCTTAACCCTTCAGGTAAATTTTGCTGTCTATTATATGACATGAAATAAATTTTATAAAATCAAATAATGTCTGGATTTATTATTATTTTTTTGTAGTTTATGTTGTTCCCTTTTGTATTTTTTATATTCATTTTATTAAATTTAAATTTTAAATGTAATTTTCATTAAATCATAACAAATGAGAAGAAATTATACGAGAGTATTGAAGTTAAGTACGTATATTTTCAATATATTACGCAAGTTAAACGAGGGTTAACTGTGAAGGTATAGGAAGGTTGCTAAACTATAATAATTGCCTTTTTTATTGTATAACATGCATACACTGAGTATTACAACACAAGGTCTTGAGTACATTGGCCCCTTAACTAATAAAATATTAACGATCAACAATTTTTTTTTTTGAGGAGTAAAGTTTGTCTTGAACTTGGTACGTACGTTGGAGTGGCAGCTTTTATAGCAAATGCTCACTTCATCACGCATAGAGGCCCGTTGTGACAACACAGCAATTGCGTTGCAACTAGGGAAGAAATTGATCAGCGCAAGGGCTGCACATTAAAATCACGACTACCCCACGCTGGAAAACCAGCCCGAAAGAGTGATAAATGAAGCTATAGCCCTAACATCAATGGATGATAGCTCCATCAAGCTGACAAGGATAACTGCACCTCGCAAGAGATGGGCATTGATAAAGAAAGTGGATAACAGTCTCCTCTCCCTTAGCGGATCTGCAACCCCGGGCAGAAGTCATTAGATGAGAGCTGCATTCATTCCGCGTATCTTCCCATAGCACAATGATCTGTAAGCATGGCCGCTGTGATTGAAATGACATTACCACCAAGACCAAGTAATTGATTGGGACGCCTTCTATCCATCGAAGGCCAAGTGAATCTAGCAGTGTAGCAAGACTACTGTTCTAAGACAAACGAAAAAAGCAAATAAAGTGTGTGGGCCATTTATCGTTTTAAATTTGAACCATCGGTTATTTCGTCATCGGTTATTATGTCATTCTAGTTTGCCATACAATTCAGTATAATATCACCACTGAACGTAAAGAATCGATTTACGCTTGAGCAACATTGGGATTTATTGGGCCAACGAGAAACTGTTTGCCGATGAAGTTCAATTTTATCTTGGTGGTCCAAACGTCTATGATCAATGAAAAGGTTGGTCTTCACATCCCTTAATTGTGTGTCGTAATTTGTCAAATCGATTGTCTCCGTAATCTGAAGAAATATTAAATCTTGGTGGGTACGTTAATAAGCAAAATTGCAGTATTTGCTGCTCAGAAAACCCACATGATAAACTCAGGATAGGTTGGCGTCCCGAAAGAATTTCCGTACAATGATCAATTTAATCGAGGTCAGTGGCATACCCAAGTCGATTAGCGAGGAATCCGGAAGCAGTGCTCCAGCTCTGGCGAGCTTGTCGGCTCTGCAGTTTCCCGTAATATAACTGTGCCCAGGCACCTAGACAGATGAGACACAGAAGTGCTTAGAAAGAAGGTCGAGACAGCGGCGACACTCCCTAACGATTTTGGCGTTATTCAGAAAGCTCGACAGAGATCTTATGGCAGCCGGACTATCAGAGAAGATCGAAATGCGGATGAAAAGAGCACCGCTGATAAGGATGCATTGAGCAGCCCGGTAGATGGCCATTACTTCCGCCTGAAACACGCTACAGAAATCCAGCAATTAGAGAGAAATGTTTAGGTCCAGTTGTTGTATTAGACTTAGTTTTAATTGACTTTGAAAATCCATTTGAAAAACTCAAGCCATCCTTCAAGTGTCTCACAGTTCTTTAGTCATGTTCAATGCAAACGTATAAAGCTAATGAATCATCAGGGTACAGCGTAGGTTAGAAGAGGTGTTTTTTGCGATTCCTACCAGGCATCGATCGAAATTGAATTGAAAGTAGAGTGACAAGCAACTGTTTTCTGTAAAATCGAAATAAGTGGCACAAAATATAACGAGCTACAAGGCCAATAACTACTGGACCTTATATAATGCCTGACAGCGTCAAAACGCAGGATCTTGGTGCTTATCGCTTATGTAGAATATCTAATATGGCATGAGCTGTGCAGCGCGTAGTACATACCTACTTACTTAATCATTACAACCCACCCTTATGGCATCATCTTTAATTCAGTCAACGGCCCCCGAGGCATAGCTGCCAGATTTGACGATTTATCGTCATTTTGACGATTTTGTGCTCCAAAAATATCATTTTGACGATGTGACGATTTATGCTCTTATTTTGACGATTTTTAGCAATTGCAAATTTACATCATTTCCTTTACTTTAGTACATTATAAGCCACTTTAAACTTTGTATTTGCTTTGCAATTGTTACTATTGGAAAATTATGCTAGTAATAATAAGGAGTAAAGTATTATATTTTGAAGTTATTTTCGAATACCTGTGATGATTTTTCTGTATTCGACGCCTTTTAATCGCTTAAAAGTCAAAAAATAAAAACGTCGTAGTTGAGCATAAATTATCATTTGCCGTTGCAGACAATTTTAAAAATTCGATTAGATATACCTTCTAATATTACCAATCGGAAGAACAAAGGCAAGCGCCATTATTTTTTTTTTTTTTTTTCATACGACCAACACTCAGGGGATGGCATTGTGCTTGAAACTAGGAAAATATATTATAGGAAGGAGGAAAGAGGGAGCAGTGTTTATGGACACTAGGTTTGAATATTTTTATAACATTTTTATATCATAAGTAACAAGAAAGATCTCTGCAGGAATTGAGTTTCACATACGAATACGAATTCCACATGCGATACACTGGCCAATCGACCGCATACGGATGTGCTGGCCGAGAAAGACGAGCATTACGTAGGAATACATGATTTTCATAAACAAGTCCCCTTATTTCGCTCGAGTTGTAGTAGCGAGAGAACAGTGAAATACAAGCCACATTCTAACAATGCTCCAATGAATTAATGGATTTGGACACACTATCTTGATTAACGAGCTGCTACGGCCCCTCCTGTAAACGGTCGAGAAGTAGCAAAATAGACTTTAAGTGCCAATCCATACATGAGAGTTGTATTCCATTCTCGGTGGGTTATAAATTGTGTAAATGGTAAGTAGATCAGATGAAGTCAAATATTTATTGCACCGTCTTAAGAAAACAAGGCACTGAAAAATGTGTCAGTTCTAGCGAACATCGCACTGAATTTTCATAACGTCAAGATCTTCTGACTCACTAACACCACACATGGGTATAGATGATGCAATATTACTGCTGCTTAACATTGACTTTTTATGTTTTTGTTTTTAAAGTACCCTTCAATGTATTTATTTATTTTTTCTGATGATTTTTTTTACGATTTCAATGAACGTCTTTGACGTTCTTTTTACTTACTTTTCTTTTATGTTCCATTTTTGAAGCCAATCTTGAATAAGATTTAATTGATTTTGCAGCATGTTAGAAGCTGCGACTGGCGATTCATCTGAAGCTAGTATTGCAGTATCGTCTGCATAGGTAGCAATGGTGATATTTTCAATTGTTGACATATCAGCTGTAAAAATGGTGTACAGTACTGGTCCCAGAACACTACCTTGTGGAATACCCGCGTTGATGCTACCAAAGTTTGAGTAGTCTTCATTAACGCTTACAAAAAAATATCGATCTTGAATATATGTCTTTAACATCAAGTAAAATGGGGCTGGGATAAGGTTTTTCAATTTATATAAAAGTCCAATATGCCAAACCTTGTCAAAAGCTTGTTGAACATCTAAAAATACGGCAGAACAATATTGTTTTCTCTCTAAGGCATTCGAAATTTTATTCAAAATCCTATGACACTATTCTGGTGTACCATGTTTGTGCCTAAATCCGAACTGATATTCTGGTATAATATTTTGTCTTTCTAAAATAGGCATTAATCTCTCTAGAAAGAGCTTTTCAAATATCTTTGAGAAACTGCACAACAGACTAATTGGCCTATAAGATGCAACGTTATTTTCAGGTTTGTTGGGTTTTAATACCATTATTATTTTCGCATATTTCCATTGCGATGGGAAATGGTTCAACCTTAGTATTGAATTATATATTGTTGTTAGAAAAACAATTCCCTTTCTAGGTAAAGATTTTAAAACCTTGCCATCAATTGTCATAGCCCGGAGTTTTGGTATTGTTTAATTTATTAATCGCTTTTAGCACTTCTGATGAGGATATCGATTTTATAGAGCGATCCATTTGACAGGGAACAGCTAAAAAGTTTACAATAACAGTCCCAATAGTGGGGTTGTTTAAATTAAATGTTGATGATAAATGTTCCTTAAAAGCATTAGCTTTGCTGATGTCCGATCTGCACCATTCACCATTTGTATTCTTGATTGGAATATTCCTTTTAGTAGGTCGTTTTAAATATTTGGTTGCGTTCCATAGTTTATGTTCGCTGTCGTTAGATACAGTATCCAAATTTTTTAAATAATTATTTAATAAATAGTTTTTATAATCTTTAATACGTTTTTTTAGTTGTTGCGATGCTCTGTTAAAATTAGTTTTGTCTAATACGCTTCTAGTGGTTTGGTATATTCTTCTTAGTCTTCTCCTATTTGCAATTAGTGCCCTAATTTCAGCCGATAATCGAACATTATTGCCATTATTCCTATTTATTTGTTGCTGCTGTGGAATTGCTATAAATGCTGCTTCATGTATTAAGTTTGTAAATGTTTTAATAGTATCCTCTAAGTGGCAGGAATCTTCGATATGTAAATTTAAGTTTACATGTTCTTCTATCCAGGATTCAAACTGTTGCAGTTATTACTTTAAAAGTTAAAGTTATTACTTTAAAAAGTTTTGTTATGGTTTGGATAACTGTGTTAAAAGTTAAAATTAATGGGCTGTGATCAGAGCCTAAGTCAGCACTGTCTATTATGTCAAAAGATGATCCTGGAATATTTTTATACACGAAGAAATCCAGTAAATCAGGTATTTTATTTGGATCGGTGGGCCAATATGTGGGACTACCTGTATACAAAGCGGAATAATTATTCTTAGAAATGCATTTATATAATTCTCTTCCCTTGGGATTCATTAAACGAGATCCCCACCAAGGATGTTTTGCATTGTAATCGCCTCCAACAATAAATTTCGAGCTTAGTTGATAAAAAAAAGTTTTCATATTGAGTACATGTAACATTATGTCTTGGGGGGAAATAAATAGAATAAATGCTAATGTCAATATTATCACATGTTATCTAACACCTGCAGCTTGAAAAAAAGTTTCTTCAACTGGGGTAAGTATTTCATGTTTAAGGTTTGATTTTATCAAAATTGCAGTACCAGCGTGGGCTCTATTATCAGGGTGGTTAGCAGAAATTAAATCATAATTTTTAATTTTGAAAAAGGTTCTATTCGTAAAATGAGTTTCTGAGATTAAAAAGATATCAATATATGTAATTAGTTTTAATGAAGATTTCTATTTCATTTGTGTGATTATGCATTCCATTTGCATTCCATGTTGCTATTCTTAAGCTTATTTGCATATTTTGGCCATTAACATAGACATCAAATTCATCAGATTTTCCATAATTTTTTCAAGTCTGTCCAAGCGATTGTTTCCATTTACATTAGATGCTTTTACAGCTTCTGTAAATGACATTTTAAATCTATTATTGTAGGGCTCATTGGTAGTAACATTACTTAACTGTGGATATTCGATGTGATTCATGTTCACACAATTTTGTTGCCTGTTTGAATATGGCTTTTGTCTATTAGCTCGATTGGAGACTAAGTTTTGATAAACCCTGAAACCTTTATAATTAGCAGTGTGATTTGACATACAATGAACACAACGAGGTGGAGTATCAGCAGGTTTTTTGCACTCTACGGTAGGGTGATCCATACCGCACTTAACACATTTATATGGTTTTTTACAGAACGCTTTTGTATGTCCAAATTGTTGACATCGATAACACTGTACCAGTTCATTAGTTCTCTGAGGAGGTTCAATTTTGACTACAGCATGATTAATATATTTAATTTCAAATATAGTTTTATTGTTGGGTTCTGGATCCAAGTCGACAAAAAACATTGATAAAGGCTCCTTTGTTACGCGACTTCTAACATTTGTTACAGATCTAACTGAGTGGCCTAAACCTATAAGTTCAGCTTTTATATCTTCAGTGGGTGTTGAAGGATGAAGTCCTTTTATAGTTACTCTATAAGATCTTTCTTGTTTTAATTGATAAGTGTGATAATAAATGTTAGAATTCTCTGAATATTTAATCACTTTCCTATATGAATCAACAGATTTGATCATCAATCTAATTTGACCATCCCTCAAAGATTTATAACTAAACTATCCTTAGTAGAAATAATTTGACTCAATTTGGTTACCATAATATTTATATTTTGCACATTAGGAATATAAATTGGTGGTGGTTTGGGTATTATAGCTGGAACATCATTTTCTTCATCACCTTGAGTATCAAGCATAGCAAATTTGTTGCTATTAGATGATGTAGTTGGAGCATCATGCACATTTATTTTTTTTGTTTTTTTTGGTGATTCAATTCGTCTACGTTTATTTACTGTTACACATTGCCAAGCTTCTTCAACATTGTTGTTGTTTTTTATAATTTTGTTACTCACTTCTGTATTATCGTCGCTATCATCGCTTAAACTATTCATTGTTATTTTTTTGTAAAAGTTGCTGTTTTACTAAAGAAAGCAGTTTCCATTTGCAGTCTTGCACTTAATTGTTTTTGTATATTTTAATTGTTTTTCCTTTAATTCTTTTTTCCTTTAATTCAATTTTTTTGTCATAGAATTTTTTAGTTTATATTTTAATGAATACATACATACGTATGTTTATTGAATACACAGAAAAGATGTTTAATCTCTAACACGGTCAAAGACGCAAATAAATAAATAATTGTTTTTTTTTTTTATTTTTTTATTATTGAAAATTAATAAAAATTAAATTTTTCGAATAAAAATTTTCAAAAATGTAGTAAAATTTAAAATTTTTTTTTATCTTTGTTTAATATGGGGTTTTATTGTTATTTTTTCGAAATGTTTTCTTAAGTCCTTATTTATTATGTTTACAGCAACCAAATAAAATATTAATTGAAACATTAATTGTAAGATTTACGAAACGAAATATGAAAAAATATTTCTTCGGCTCGACTTCCTCCCAGCAGATAGCTGGCTAAAACTCTGAGAGTAAATAAAATTGCCATGAAGAGCTTCTCAAAAAATCTGTCGTTCGTTGTCGACATAAAACTGGGACCTACAGCCGCCACTCATGTATAAAAATTAACGCATACAATATAAGTACTTTTCAAAAGTACTTTTCAAAAAGTACTTCTTACTGTGGGGTACTTTTTATATGTTTATCATGCAAAAGAAAATATTTCGAAAGAAAACGTAAAGCCTTTATTTTGTTTACAATTTCATTTCTTTATTCTTAATTTACGATAATATTTACACTTAACCCTAGTATACACGGCATTTCGTATGTGGATTCATTTTACTACTCCAAATACAATGAAAAGATTCTGCAAATCCTGCAGAATTTATGGGAATTTGATGTAAACGCTGCGAATACAAGTCATGTTCAACGAATTCCAATTTAGATTTACCACAATAGGATTGTGCCATACCGAGATAAAATTGTGTCCTTAAAAACGAAGTATTATAGGTTTCTTCAAATTGAAGTAAATTATAGACCACTCGCGAAGCCACAATATCAGCCAGACGTTCATCTATACTTTCGGTGGGGAGTTGAGTCTGTAAACATTTTAGAGAGTTTTGAAAATTTGATTCTCGCAACAAGGCAGCAATATCATCTGATTGTTTACCATCGCCATTGAAATTTAAGCTGAAAGTGTCAAAAGCATGTGCATACTTATGAGCCAATATGAAACTGAACATAGAGAATTTCTATACAGGATGATTTGGCTGTATAAAGTAATGACTTTTCCAATCTATGCCTTAGCAATAGTAAATGATTTTTAAAGTAATTGCTTCTATCCAATGGTTGCACATTGTCATAGTAATCTTCTACCATCATATCAGTAGAGTTAACTGGCAACTTCCCTACATTTAGGGTAACATCGAGTAATTTTTGCTTTAAATGCTGTAATTGCTGTGGTTTTAGCTGAAGATGATTTTCATTGAAAATCTTGTCACATTCATTCAATATATTTTGCTGCAGTTCGCCTATACCTTTAGTGATATTTAATTTATGTTTATGTATGTATTTAATGTGTGTTTTGTACAGATAGCTAACCGCTAAATCCATTTTGTTTCTCAAGTCCTTGATACAACCCAAATCAGTTAACTCGCTTACACTATCATTGTCTAAATACACTAGAAATTTCAACATCAAGTAATTGCACATGGTACGCCTTCGAAACGTCTGCCACATGTTATCATTGAGATGTTGAAAGTATTTGGGTTTTCTTATTAAAATTAAAGTATTTGCGGGTAATTCTTTACGAAATAATTCTTGGAAATATTGTTTCAAATCACAAGTCAGTATTAAACTTTCTTTACTGTCTTCAGAAAGTGTTCGAATTTTTAACAGATCTTTATTTAATTCTAATAAATCTTCTAGAATCTTTTCAGTATTTCTAATTCCTACATTTCTAAGCAACAGTCTCATCACCATCATATCCGGCAAAGTAGTACCATCCTCGGGAAAAGGTGGCTCCAGCGTTATACTAAACGTACCATTTTCTGCCACCAAAATCTTTTGATTTATTAGCACATTATTCATGCCATAGGAATGAATACGGCCCACTAATGACCATACATCGAATAGTCTATCGGCCTCTGCATTCGCTTGCCATTTCTGTGGCTGCCATATGGGCCAATTTAAGTGTTCAGCTGGTGTGATTTCCTCCAAGTATTTCTTAACATCACGTTTGGTTGTTGTACGACATGATTTTAAATAAATTCTGGTTTTCTCTACAAATGTCTGGTGACCATCGGTGACCTGATAATCTTGCTGATACAGGTTATCCACTAAGTTCAATAATTGCTGATTATATTTGTAATCCATAAAGTTGGTGATTTCTTGGTAGTTGACATCGGGATGATTCTCAGTATAATTGCCACAAACAAAGAAATAAAAATCATCACACGGATCCACTGAGCTATTCATATTCCTCATCATATTTTGATGCTGTTCATCATTAGCTGGAAATTGTGGATGTAATTTTTCTATATGACGGCCGAATGTACTGTGAAAACACATTAAAAACCACAAATATATCAAAATCATGGTTTTACTAGAAAAAAAAGTATTTTTTTATATATTTTTTATTTTTAATTAAAAATTCCGTTCCACTTCTATTTGTATTACTTGATAGCTCAAAGCCTGAATATAGACTGATATGAAAGCTTTACAATAGTCTTTTCTTAATCTGTAGTAATAATGCGCTTACAAGCCATACAAAAAATGCTTTATAGCTGCTTAACCCTTTTAAAGGTCAGGCATAATATTTTCAAATGGGCATACCACACAACTAATATTATTTATTGTAATGAATATAAAAAATTGTTCCTTACTTCATTAATATTAATTAATAATTATTAAATGGAAATTTTAAATAATTTAATGAAATTGAGAAAAAAAGTACCAACAATTACAAAGAAAGTACCAAACAAAAAGTACGAATAAAAGTGTGTGTTTTTTGTTTTCATAAAATCTGTATAAATTTTCTTAATATTGTTACGAATAGAAAAAATCGAGATACTGGCGTTTTGCTTTTACATCACTTAACATTAAAATTATGAACAAAAGCTACAAAAACATAACAATGCAGTAAACAAACCTGTTTACAAATTATCGTACTGCTTAATATAACAACAAACAGCAGCATAAAAAAATGGTAAACAAGTAAACAAAAATACAACAACCAACGCTACAAGAATAAACATAAACAACGATGTTTACATTTATACAGACTTTGAGAAGGTGAAGTCATAAACATTCGCCTTCAAGAACATTAATCAGACTGTTTACCCTGCCATATAAAAGGCAAGGCAAGATCTGTCCAATAATTGTGTAGAATTGTTATTGTTTATGCAAAGGGTATAAACAGAGGAATAACAAAGAAAATAAATTGAGGGGAGAGTGTGTTGGCATTTCAAGGCAATGAGAACTTATCAACTTTTTGATTTTCATCCATTGTACGTGGTAAAAAATTGCCATGAAAAATTTCTCAAAAATCTGTCATTCGGAATCGACTTTAAAATGTTGGGCCCGGCGCTCATGTATAAAAAATAACGCATTCAACATAAGTAATGTGAGAAGCTAGTTCGTAATCCTGACTAAAACATTGTAATGATCAATTATGTATGTATGTATATATGTACGTAGTATTATAGACCAAAGCTTTGAAGACTATGGTTGGATTGATTAAAGACAAGTCTAACCTAAGGAATCGATTGCCTGATAGCTCGCTCTTGGACAGCTTCCCCCTATATGGAACCAGTAGACTCTATGATTTTGGAAAATGTTTTACAATGAGACTTAGGTACAATAGAGTAAAAAGAGTAAGCTGGAGCTATTTTGTATTACACAGAAGGGTCAAGAACGGAACTTGGAATGATAACAGGCGTTTTTGGTTCCGAACTGATATATTCCAAGCCCATTGGAAAACTTGCAGGTATTTTTCAAGCGGAAATCTTTGTCATCGAAAGATGTGCTCATCCCAACTTGGATCAGCGATCAGAAGACAACTATACTATCTGACAATCAGACAACCATTCGGGCACTACGCTCTTAATGGATCAAATCTCTAGATCTTCAGATTTAGAAATAAAACATATGCCGATCAAAATTCAATCCACTGATCCATGTGAGATGCCTATTATCTCTAGCACCTTCAATCTCCAATCAGCAGACATTATAATGTGAATTTTTTTCAATTATTTAGTTCGAAGAATATAAACTATGGCCACAATAAGTTCAGTACATTTCAATTCAAAATTTATGGCGCAGAGCTTCCATGATACTCGTCTAAGTCATGCGTAGCTTTGGTTTCAGTGAAGGGTGTTTGTATGAAAAAAATATTTCTAAATGGGCCAAGAAACGTTTTTCCTCAAACCATGTTGTAAACTGTAATTATTGTCTTTCAAACCCAATTGACAGATGTCAGATGCTACTTCTTTAAAATTTTGACAGAAACCAACTGACAGATATCAGATGCAATGTCTTTAAAATTTTAGCAGAAGCAAACTGACAGATGTCAGATGCAGCCTCTTCAAAATTTTGAGAGAAGCCAACTGCCAGATGCAACGTCTTTAGACAGAAGCCAACTGACAGATGTCAGATGCAGCATCTTTAAAATTCTGATAGAAGCCAGCTGACAGATGTCAGATGCAACGTCTTTAAAATTTTAGCAGAAGCAAACTGACAGATGTTAGATGCAGCTTCTTTAAAATTTTGAGAGAAGCCAACTGACAGATGCAGCTTCTTTAAAATTTTGACAGAAGCCAATTGACAGATGTCAAATACAACGTCTTTAGACAGAAGCCAACTGACAGATGTCAGATGCAGCTTCTTTAAAATTCTGACAGAAGCCAACTGACAGATGTCAGATGTCCTGTTGATAGTAGCAGTGTTGTATTTTCAGACTTAATGACATAACCTTTCATAAATAAAAGCAGATTTTTTAAAATATTTTTTTGGTTTTAATTTGTTTTTTTTTTAATAAATTAGGAGCCTTAAATACATTTTTTTTTTTTTGTTTAAATTTAATTTTTTTTTTTGTTAACTTTTACCAAAGACGAATGTTGCACTTCGTCACATGCCGTTTGGTTAGATTTTTCTGACACTTAAAAATCCCTTCAAATTCTGGATGACTTGCGACCACTTTATGTACCCTAAAGGAGGCACCATCATGTGTGCCATCATAGCTAGGCTGAGCTGTGCAAAAGAACTGAGCAAATTTGATGAAAAACAAATGTTTCGTGGGTTCTTTTACTGGATGGCGATGCTGGAAGTACGTATCATAGGCCAAACGAAAGCCACTGATATCGGCTATCATTTCGTCTACACTGACGGGATGCAATTGATGAAGACATGTTAAGGAGTTCATAAATAAACGCTTGTCCGGCAAAGTTAACATTAACAATGAAGACGGATTACCTTTGCTATCAAACTGCAAACCATTAATGTCGAAGGCATGCAGCATTTCATGGGCCAAACTATTGCCCAGTTCGGCGTAGAGGAATAGTTTGTCAAAGTCCTTGTGGTAAATGGGATACTGGAGATAGGCAAAGGGTATTACAATTAAATTAGTGGTGGGCTGATAGACCGGTGTGGCATAAGGCCAGTTTAAGTACGTGCGTGTTGGTTCGAACCAGGGACGTTTGACAATGTTATAGAGTTCGGTGTAGCAGTGATGCAAAGCATTTACATGATTCCAATAAAACAAATCACCTTTATATACCTGCCATGATGTAAAATACTCCTTATAATAGCTGTCATTCGAGATCAAAGGCAAATTGCCTATGTTTAGTTGCATTAAGGCGAGCTTTTCATTCAGAAAATTCCTTTCTCTTAAAGAAAGCTCATTGGAGTGGCTTTTTATTGTTTGAAAGAAATTCTTTTTTAGTTTTTTAAACATTTCTTGTATGATTTTATCACTAGAATGTCTTTCCTTGCTATAAAGCTGTTGGTCATAAATATAATCCAAGGCTAAGGGCACCAATTCTCTCATGTGCTGTAGGCAATTAACGCCTTCGGCGGATAAAGGCATTCGTTTCACCATATAGCCAAGGAATTTTAATTTTAAAGTGTGTATTAAGGTCAAAGTATCAGTGTTTTGCAGTAATTCAGCCAGCTCTTGGAAATAAGGCAAATTAGCCACTTTTAAACTTAAGTTGGGCAAAAACTCCAGGCCCCATACTGCTGAGAAATATGTTTGGAAATCAATATTCTTTACTTTCCATTGCAATTCTTGGATGGTGAATTGCTGATAAAAGTTTTCCTGATGCTTTTCATTCAACGAAGACAAGCTTCTAACGAATTTGGTTATTTTCAACACCATCAAACGGGTTTCGCTGTCAAAACTATCTTCCATTTTATCCACTAGATACTGTTCATAGGAGCTCAAGCCCAATTGCGGCATTTTATTGACATACAGCAGGAAGTGTGAGGCATTATACTTTTGCATATCCATATTCAAAAGAAAACCATTAAAGCCTATATTTAGCAGCCGGCCCAAAGAATGCCATATATTCCATGCTCCTTCCTTAGGCAACCAATTCTCTCCATCCTTAGGCCATTCTTCGTTCTCCGTGGGCTTAATAATCTTCAAATATTCTTTCGCCTGAAATATTTTTTGTTCTTTACATGTCTCATAGTATGTCACTAACTTGTTAAAGATTTCATTATTTTTAGCCCACTGGTGTAGATTTCTTTGCTCCAAAACATTTTTTAATTTTAAATTCATTTTATATTCTGACCGGCCTATGGTATCGATAAAGTCCCGGTGTTCGGGTATTTTGTGTTGCCAATTACCACAGGCATAGTCATAGAAATTCATACAGGGATCAGCCTTTTCATTCATAACAGATTTTATGTTCTGCATGACACCATTATAAACACTTCTTTTTTTGTGGTGATAAGCCCTTGTGGCAGTTGTAAGAATTAGAAAAATAATACATTTTAATATACACAGTCTCTGCATAGTTTCTATTCTTTCATGAATTTTTTTAAAGTTTTTTTTCAATTTCTTTTCAAATTTAAAATAAAAATTTTATTTTTTTATTTCCGCGTATTTCTTGTTTTTTATTGAATCGTTTTAATCTTCAACCATTCAGGTACCTTTTAAATTCGCTACTAATTTAAGCAGAAATCAGTTTTTCAAAGAATCATATCTCACAACCAATACTCTTTAGTTTGATGTCTTATCAGCCTGCAAGAATCTTCACTCCTTACTGAACTCTTATCATATGGCCGGCAAAAAATGTCTTTGAACTGATAATAATATGGGGGAAGTAACCAAAAACACTTTTTAAAATAAATCAAATCTGGCATGTGAATTAAATAAAACAATGAATTTCTAATTTTGAAATACAAAAACCTTCAAAAAGATTGATTTATTATTAAAATTATCGTCGTGCAGAAGTGTCACAGTACAGTGGCAATATGATCTGTTGTACTGCTCTCAATCTAAAATGTCTCTTTCAATCCTATTTGCCTTGTAAGCTTCAGCATAATGCCGCTCTGCACTTGATACACACTCAGTTGTTCCCTTATGAATGCCTCTCTAGTTTCCGTTATGCCTTCTCTTTATGGGTTCGAAGCGACGCCCATTGCTGCTCTTTCAAACCGCAGTAACCTGTCAAAAGATCGGCTTATTACATAACATACATACATAATTAATCATTACAACCTTTAACTCAGGATTACGACGTAGCTTCTCAGTCCACTTATGTTGTGTGTGTTAATATTATTCTATGAGTGGCGGAACCTACAGTTTAAAGTCAATTCCGAACGATAGATTTTTGACAAAATTTTCGTGGCTATTTTATTTTATTCACAGAGTTTTTGTCAGAAGACTGCGGAGAGCAAGTTCACAAAGAAATATCTTTTCTTTTTCGTTTCGTTGGAGATGTCTGAACTAGAGTTTGAATTGTGGCCGCACGTCTAATAAGCCAACACAGTACCTACTAAACTACGGCGACTTCGATCTGATTACTAACTACAGATTATTTCTGTAATTGCCGTAGGCTAGTAGGTACAGTGTTTTTGCTTATTAGACCTAATGCCACGGTTCAAACCCCGAGGACAGACATCTCCAACCAAAGTAAATATGAAAAAAAAAAAATATTTCTTCGGCAACTATGTAGCTCTCAGCAGTTTGATGTCAAAAATTCTGAAGAGTAAATAAAAATTGCCAAGAAAAGTTTCTCAAGAAATCCGTCATTCAGAATCGACTTTAAACTGTTGAGCCCGCCACTCATGTATAAAATTAACACACACAACATAAGTGCTGTGACAAGGTAGGTCCTAATCCTGACTGAAGTGTGGTAATGACTAATTATGTATGTATGTACGTATGTATTCTCATAATTCAGTCTCATTATCACTCAATCTGCCTATTTGAGTTCGAAGCCATTCCCATTCTGTATAAATGCACTTTCAGTCTGCAGTGTTCTGTCAAAAGGTCGAATTACTAATTACAGATGATTCCTGTATAGTCTGATGCATGACTCAAACCTCTTCTTATTTTAATTTCTTAACATAAGTTTAGTTTGCTTAAAGTTCATTCGGTTTAATAGAAGTCCTTGCCTCTCTTTATCTTCTCTATCGCTGAGTGTATGCCTCCAAATATCTCTTCTCATTCCGTAGAAGGGTACTGATCCATCTGTGTTGCCCAAGGCCCTTCTTCGCATGCTCATGTGCCTGCTAATTGACGAAAATTACCACAAGACAACAGAGTGCAATCTACCATACCTTGCTGATTCAGTTTTCCATACCATCTTCGAGTTGATCTCATAAAAGCCGAGTGCTCGGATAACAATCTGATTGTGAGATAGTATTGCAATAAATTGGGCATATCTTTCGGTAGACTTGCTGTAATCTAATAGGATGTTTTGACTTTTTAAACGAGGTTCAAATCCCAACTAAGGCATCTCGAACAAAAGTTTTCTGGTAAAAAAAACCCTGAGAATGAATAAAATTACCATGAAAAGTCTCTTAAATCTGTCAAACTATAGGTACTCATGAATAAAATTAACGCACACAACATACATAAGTGCTGTGACAAGCTACGACATAATCCTGACTGAAGGCTTGTAGTGAGCAATTAAGTAAGCAAGCAAGTAAGCATAGCTATCGATCGCAAAGACTTCTACTTGGAATACATTCGCGAGTGTCTGATATATCACAAGAAATAATGACTTTCTGCCCTCGAATTGTGCGTAATCAAAGCCCCACTAAACAGCAGATTAAATATTAAATTTTTAATTTATTTCCACTTAATTTTGTTGTTTTTTTTTAGAAATCATTCTCGCTTTTATTGATTAATTTTTGATAAGGCATTTAAAACATTCAAACTTTTTTATGTTTATCATCAGCGAGCATTCCCTCAATTATAATATTCATGTTGCTCATGGTTTTATTCAGAAAAAATGATTCAAAATTGTGGCAAGTTTTATAGCTGTTGCAGCGCACACACACTCAGACATACATACATACATGCAGTCTACAGTCTACGAATACAAACGTTTTTTCTCTCTTTTAATTTGTATGCCACTCATACCCAGCTCATTACAACATTGTAATTCCGCGTAATAATGTATTCGACTCACATAACGTTTGCCGTTGGCATTTAACAGAATCCTTAAAAATGTTTTACTTTTCCGCAACCCATCGCTCTCTCCTTGTACTGTCTTGTTGTTTCTTCTGACCGTTTGTGTTTATACGTTAGGTTTTAATACATGAAAGCAAAAAAATAGCACAAAAAGTACAAAAAAATCATTCATTCGTTTTGTGAGCAAAACTGTTACACACTTGCTTAAATGGTCATTACAATCATTTAACCAAGATTACAACCTAGTCCCTCACAGCACCCAGGTTGTTCGTGTTCAATTTATCCAAGAGTAGCGCTATCTACAGTTTAAGGCTACACCGAACGACAGATTTGATAAACTTTTCATGGCAATTTTATTTAATCTCAGAGTTTTTAGCAGAAAACTTTTGAGAGAAAGTTGACGAGTTGTTCGAGATGCGTTAGTTGAGATTTGAATCTCGTTTAAAAAGCGAACACACATCTTACTAGGCTATGGCAACTTTACCGAAAGATGTGCTCAATTTATTGCATTACTATCTCACAATCAGATTGACATCCGAGCACTCGGCTTTTGTGAGATCAACTCGAAGATGGTAAGGAAAACTGAATCAGCAAGGTATGGTAAGTTGCATTCTCTTATTATATTATTATATGGTAATTTTCGATAATGAGCAGGTGCATGAGCATGCGAAAAAGGCCTTGGGCAACAGAGATGAACCAATGCTCTTATGCGGAATGAGAAGAGATGTTTGGATGCATATACTCAGCGATAGAGAAGATAAAGAAGAGGCAATGACTTCTATTAAACCGAATGGACTTGACGCAAACTAAACTTCTGTTAAGCAATTAAAATAAGACTCGGTTTGAGTCCTGCATTAGACCAGGAATAATCTGTAGTTAGTAGTCCCAACTTCGAACCCAACTATGTAGATTGAGTGTTGGTGCGACTGAATTATGAGAATACATACTTATGTACATACATAATTGGTCCTTACAACCCTTTAGTCATGATTACGACCTAGCTTCTTTCACCCCTTATGTTATAAGCGTTAATTTTATCCATGAGTAGCGGGACCCCAACAGTTTAAAGTCGACTCCGATCGACAGATTTTTGAGAAACTTTTTATAGCAATTTTATTTTACTTTTACAGTTTTTGCCAGGAGACTGCTGAGAGGAAGTCGTCGAAGAAATATTTCTTTCATATTTTCGTTTTGATGTTTGACCTGGGGTGTGAATCGGGGCCTCATGTTTAATAAGCCAGGTGATGGCCCCTGCTCATGCAGTGCATTGTTTTGAAATTAGTAAAGTAGGATATTCGATTTGAATCTGTTTATATTATAAGTGGAGGAAAAAACCTCTGCAAGTAAGGAGTTCCACATACGGATAGTCCAGCTAAAGAACGAAATCTGTCAGTAATGCAATGTGCTATTTACTGGCCAATCGACAACAAACGAATGTGCCTTGCAAGAAAGACGGGTGCTCCAAAAGAATACACGGATTTTCTATGAGTTTTCGCCGGAAGCGTATTGAGAGAAAGTTGTCAAAATAAATGTTTTCTTTATATCAGCGCTGAGATCTCGATACCAACTAGACTCTAGTAGGTATAACTTGTATTGTGCTATTTTGATAAACACTACTGTATGTAGTTTTAAAATTTTTTTTCTTGTATTTTTCGTAGCTTTTTCCTTCTTGTGTTTACTGTTGACCACAGTGCATGTCTTTAGTTGTTGTTATTGCCGTTGTTGTTTATTTTATATTTTATAACATTGTTGTTTAACGGTGTTTAAGTACATGCATTAAATAATTAATTTGTTAATGTTAATTAAAAGGAGACCCTTTTCGTTTAAAGCCAATGGCTAAAACAGATTATTTTTTAAAGAAAAACACACGAAAATTTTTTATGGGATTTATGGCAGCACATCAAGCCATGGTTACCAAATAATAGAAAAAAAAACTTTATTTTAAATAAAAACTTTAATTTAAATAGCTTACGAGCTTATTATGCGACGGCAGTTGCAAAATTACTGTACCCAACCATTAACGGAATTATTTTGTTTTTTACTTCTTTCTGCTCAATAAACTTATGTAAGCCATGTTTAATAGCTTGGATACCCTGTTTATACTAAAAGTACTGGAGTCTAGGTGTAGTGCTCTAACCAGCGATTGTAGATCTGTTGTAACGAGTTTGTATCATCTCTCTTTCCCAAATTAAAACCCAATTAATTACCAAAGTATGGATCATAATCCGAATTTTAGTTCCAGTAAAAGAATGTGTAGCTTCTTAAAATGTCCTATAATCGTTGTCTTTATCTCAGTAAACTTTTTAAAAATTAATTTTTTTTTTAAATTTTAACACACTAAAATAAGCCTTCGAATGTAAATACTATTACTATTATTAAAAATAAAAATAAATTTGTGTTTAGTTTTAATTAAAATTCTTTATGATTCGCACAATTCTGTGTGCCACTGTTCACAACTTTATGTAAACAACAACAATTGCTTTGTTTGTAAACAGAGGGATAGTTTACATCCTTTGCATAAACAATAACAATTACTAGTCAATTGTTCGACTGATCTTTGTAACGAAGATCTTCAAACCACGCTTACTCTCTTAAAACGCACCGAGTCTTCACACAAGACTGACTATACTTTTACTAATTCAGCTGCCTGCTTTACCTTGACTTTTAATGGAAAAATGTAAACATCGTTGTTTCATTATTATTGTTTGTGTATTTTGTTTACATTTATTCTTGTAGTGTTTGTTGTTGTATTTTTGTTTACTTGTTTATCATTTTTTTATGCTGGTGTTTGTTGTTATATTACGCAGCGCAATATTGTTTTTGTTTATTGTTTTGGTTTTTGTAGCTTTTGTTTATAATTTATTGTTAAACGATGTAAAAGCAAAACACCATACGGCGACTACCATTTGACAAGGTACGAGCTTATAATTGATAGTGCAGTTATGGATTCTATCAACGCCACGTGGACAAGTTCGGTTACGGCCAAAATTGGATAGAGAGTGCTTAGAAGGTTTGCTCAAATTACAAGGGTGAACGTTAATTATGGTTGTTAGAGTCATTACTGGACATTGCTATATGGACACTCACAGAAGACTTATTGGTGTTGTAAACATGGCAATCGACTTTCGCAGTAGTTGTTGTCAAAGCTGGGATTTCAACCTCGGGCTCTCGTGTTATAAGCCTAAACACTACCAACTAGCCAAAGGCGACTTTAGTAGTGCTGATATACACTGCAGTAGTTGTTGTCTGAGAGGGATTAAAACCTCAAGCTCTCGTCTTATAAGCCTAAACACTACCAACTAGCCTATGGTGACTTTAGCAGTGCTGATATGCCAGCAGTAATGATAATCCGAACCTAAAAATTGTTTAAATAAATTCTGAATTGAACCAAAGGGACGTATGGTAACGATTTTTTGTAGAATAAGAAGTGTGACTCAGAACAATTTTTTGCACAAGTATAGACCGGAGTGTGGCCCATTTTTTAAAGTTAAAGTTTTATGAAATGACCAACCAAATATGTACCAATGTACGTATGTCTACCACTTGTTATTATTTTTTCCTTTTTCAAATCAATTTTAATCCCAAAAGAGAAATTTTTTTGTGGGCTTCTGCTGCATATGTTTATAACAGAACACTTGTGGCCTCTTAACCGATCACTTTAACGACATTTTTATGGAATATAAAATACAATAAAAAGCAATTTTCCATTTCCTATGCTTTATAAGGAAAATATGGAAGAAACAAAACGAACAAAAGTCAAGTGCAACTTGCTTTTCTAAGCAAAAAAAAAATTTATTTGCCTACCAATGCCGTTTGGAATAGACACGAAGCCTATTGGCCCCCAAACTAGTAACTTCAACTTTAAAACTTATTTTTAATAAAAATTTTATTTTCCAAACAAAACTTTATGCAAATATTGCATACACACACACATATGCATACATAAACTAACACACTTACATTGAAAATATTTTGCATTTTACAATACACATGTGCGGTGTGTGATAAGAGCAGGCATCAACTCCTTCAGAAGTTTCAAGGGGTGGAATAAAGGACAAGCTTTGTAACGGCTGGCAAAAGGTGTGAAAAGGCTGCTGAAGAAGAGAGAAAAAAGAGTACCTGGTATAAGCAGTTTTAACCTTTTGCCAGAAGAACTTTTTCAATTTTTTTTCTCTTATTTGGCGACATTTGGTTTGGTTTTCTTGCAAAAAAAAAGAAAAAGAGATTTTTGCAAAAAAGATTGATGATGGCATTGATGAAGACAAAGTAGGTACGGTTTACAATGCTCTGCTGTGCCACAAAAGCAAAAGTTTGGTTTTTGTTGCTTTTTTGTGGCATGTTGTTAAAATATTTCAAAAAAAATTATTTTTTTTTTCTTTTTTATTACTGATGTCCTCTGTGCGCCTTTAGTTCTTAACACATTTTATGTTAATCATGACAGTAACACGTCAATTATTTTCGAATTTATTTAGGAAGAAAAAAAATTTTTTAAAAAAGATATGGTTGAGGCAAAAGCATAGGCCATGTGGTTGGAATTAATTTCCAAAACTCCCATTCGAAGCTTTAATTTTGTAGTCATAACTTAGAGTCATCAAACAGCCATATTTTATGCCTCCAAACGTAGAAATAACAACAACAACTTGTTCTCTAGATGGCCATTTGGACTGGGAGGATATAGGCGCCGTTGTCTGGGAGTTAGTGTGCTGGTTTATTAGACCTGAGGTCAAGGTTCAAATTTCAGGTTAGACATTAAAACGGAAATATGAAAAAATATTTCTGGGCAAAAACCTATGAGAGTGAAATAAAAATGGAAAGAAATGATTCTCAAATAAAATAAATACAGACAACATGGATGCGAACACATGGGTGGTGTGAGAAGCTGTTTTCATATTTCGATTTGTTTGAGATGTCTGAGCTGGATTTGAACCACGGTTTCCTACACGTAACCTTGTAGACTACGCTGACTTCCCTTTGACAAGGTACGAGCTTATAGTTGATAATGCAGTTTAGGGGTTCTATCAACGCCAAGTGGGCAAGTTAGGTTACAGCCAAGATAGTGTAGCAAATCTGCCAAAGCTGGATAGAAAGTGCTTAGACGGTTTGTTCAAACTCAAAGGTGAACGTTCAGTATGGTTGCTGGAGTCATTACTGGCCATTGCTATGTATATTGGCACTAATACACGACTGATTGGTCTTGGAGGTTACGTGGCAAACGACTTCTGCAGTAGTTGTTGAGGACAGGCTTCTTTACTTATTGGACAAGGCCAAGGTAACATTGTTTCATAAGGAAATGCTTAAAGCCTTGTAAAGTAGCAAAGTAATAGGGTGTGGCATCGAAATTGTCTAGGAAGTTGGGCATGTGAAGATTGAAATTAAACTAAAAGTCATCAACTTTTGATGGTGAGGCCAGGTAACGTTATTTCAAAAAGAAATGCCTCAAGGCTTGTAAATGATTCACATAGAAATTCTCGGTTAGATTAAGATCCCGAATAAAATCGTGATAAAATTGTTGTGAAGCATTCTTAGGAAAATTGCATATATTTAGTTCTACATGCTTCAACTTTTTCTTCAAATACAAAATGCTCTCCAAAGGCAATTGCATTTCATTGGAGTTCAAAATAAAAGCAAATTTCTCTTTGAGCTCTTGATAAGATAAGCTCTACGACCATATCACTTTGCTGGCGTTTAGGGCCATAATACAACCGCTCGTAGAGATAGTTCATGACCAAAGGAAAGTGCTTACGCATGTGCCTTAAACAGTTTTGACTCACCGTACCCTTTTCCACTATATTATGGCTATGCGTCTGCATGTAATTGATGAAACGCGTTACAGCATACAAGAATAAAGTCTTCTGTGAGCTGTGATCCAAGTAATGTTTGATTTTCTTAATAATTTGCAAGTCATTTACATAAATTTGATCGCAAGAAAGTAAAGGAAAATCCTGTAATAAATATTGCCAATCTACACTAGAGTTAGAGGCCAATAGCTGTCCATAGGTCAGTCATTGCGTCAAATCGCACTAATTATTCTCATCCGCAATGGCATTAAGGCAGGAGGTATTTAAAATATTTTCCAAATCCAATTCTAGATTCTTAAAATCATTTTCAATTTCGCTAAACGAGTCATTGGTGTAGATTTTCAAAATCTCATAAATTTCTTGTGTCAACCTAACCCTTTTCATGAGGCAATGGGTACCAATGCTTAGCATAAAGCGTGAGCTATTGAAACGTTCGATTTGCAGAGAAATAAAGAAGCGACTGTTCGAAAACGGATTTAATTGCATTTCATTACAACAAGAGGGAGAGGAAGCAACTTGATGGAGGCTATGCGGACTATGTAAATAGTTTGCCGGCAATAGACATTTGGGGTGTCAGCGAATGATTCTAGGACTGGGGAAATGTGCAACTAAGGTATCACAATGGCCCATATATGGACGAAGTATGTCTATTCCATCGTCATGATTCGACAGCCACCTATACCTTTACATACAGCTATGGTGATAGCTTTACCAATGCCTTGTTATTGATAGCATGTTCGGACAACTTTTGCAAGGACTGTGGTTATATTGTTGTGTAGGGTGTCTATGAATGTCTGTGTAGAGTATGGTTTATCATGGTTTCTTACTTGATTTCTTATGTGTTTCTTCAAGCAAAAAATTTATTTAAATTTCTTTTACTCTTTCTCTCTCTCTCTCTCTCTGTCTATGTGTTGTGTATCTGTGTGTTATTGCTCAACAAGCAAACAAATGTATGACAAAAGAAAACAATTTGAAAAATGTTTTTGTTGGACTGTGTTGGAAAAAATATCCCCAAAATAATGTGTCATGACCAAAATCAATTGGCAAAAATAGAAGAATAATTTTCAAATATTTTCCTACTCTCTTAACAATAGAAAGAATGAAAATTCTTTCAATAAAAGCAAACAAGCAAGCAACTATGCAAAGAATTTTACTTGAGAAACCAACTCAGCATATATAAAAAATTCTTTTTATTTTAAATAATTTTTTAATCCAATAAAAAGAAAAAAATGTAAAGAAAACTGAAAGAAAATGAAAGAAAATAATTCGTTAATAAATATTTAAGAAATTTCCATTTTTTTCCATAAAACTTTGGCTTGCAGAAGAATACCTCAAACCTCAATAAAATTTGCTGGTGTTTGTTTTAATTCATGAATATTTAACAAAGCCTAAAAGTAGGCTATTGAATTAGGCAAGCTAAACCTGAATGTTATAAAAAAAAATGCTTAAAGATTTGTTGTACTTTACGTTCTATTCTTTATTATATTTTTTCATATTCAATTCAGTTTTTCTTTTTGTTTAACTGCAATTTTATTTTTTTTAATAAAAAAAAGAGTTCAACAAAAAATGTGTACATAATTTCTGTAGCATATTTTTAGGGGCTGCTTCAAGTGGTGAGTGAAAAACCAGCACTTTTGACCTAAATTAAGTTTGTGTTGGTGTGTTAACCACTTAGAAATTTAAAAAAAAATGGAAGGAAATTTAATTAGAAGTTCTCTCCCATTTTTCTATTCTTCGTTAGGCAGACAAAGGAAAAGGCTTATGACTGGCGAGACATTCAAAAACTTTGGGTCCTTACTTACCGCTTTTGCCATAAGAATATTTAAAGCATTTAAAGAACATTTCATTTTAAAAAATAATGTTGCTTTCTAAGTACCTACTTTGACTTTGAGTTCTGTTTGTAAGAAAAAGAAACCTCCCGTCAAACAATTTAATGCTTCATGTAGATTAGTTGGGGTACCCTCACAATTTAACACTTCATGTAGATTAGTTGAGGTACCTTCACAATACTGTTTTGTTATTCATTTTTCATTTTATTACAAATTCTTTAATTATTTTTCAATTTCAAATAGTCACGCGATAAACAAACTGCTGTTCACATGCTTTCTTGATGGGCGTGTTTTCCTAATAATTGCGCTGATCATGGCTTTGTTGCCAGGCTACCTTTGTTTGTTTTTTTCTAGTTCCTTAATCTCGAGACTTCTGTAACAAGGCATTTCACGTGTTATCATCGAATACGTGTGAATAATTTTTAAAAATAAATCAACAAAGAAAAAAGCTAGAAATTGTCTTCAGAACAGGGGAACAAAGAGTTCAACACTCCTCTGGCTTAATAACCCTTACGTACGTATCTAGGTAGAGGTGGCTATCAACCTGAGAAGTAAGCATAGACTAGCTTAGACCATATACCTTCACAGTTTTCTGTTTCACCTAGTCCTGGAAACACTCAGAGTCTAGAGATCGTTCACGTTGTCTAGATAGTACACACCCAACTATTTTCTCTAATAGGTGAAGAACCTCGTCCAACACTCATACGCATCCCACGAATGCCCATATAATGCATTGTCTGACATTGTATCTATTTGAATTCCTTAATCCACCTCACTGTAGTTCCTCCAGTTTCTACAATAAAGCAATAATTATACCATACGATGTACATGAGTATGAAGATTTTTTTTCGGCACATTCGATCTGGGATTACTTCCCATTCTTAAGTTATTGCTCAACATTTATACTGAGGCCTTTGAAGAACACACGAAAATTGTCCCATAGGTGCCGTGCATTTTATTACTCAGTCTTACTGCAAAGCACTCTTCAAATTCTTAGAGGCAGTTGAGTAACTCTCCTTTTGATTCGCTCTATATTATCCATAGTTTCTTCACTTCATAGAGAATAAATAACTGTATAGCTAATAAATCCAACAGAGGCTTTAGCTCTGCTATAGGAAAATTTTTTTATTAACCTGGTTACCACATTAATCTCTGTATCTTATCTAACTAATCCCGAGTTGATTCAAGTCCGCCCTGTTAATATCCAAACGATGGGAATGCATCCACTTTATTGCATTATTTATATGCGTTGTTATATGAGATCCTCATAACAATTTACTGCCCAACACTATTACATACATACATACATACAGTATGTATTATGTGTACAGTCAGAATTACAACGTAATTTCTATGTTAATTTTATATATGAGTGGAGGGTAACCTACAGTTTAAAAGTCGACTCTGAACGACAGATTTTTGAGAAACTTTTCATAAAAATTTCCATTTACTCCTGAATTTTTGCCAGAAATCTGCTAAGAGGAAAGTTGCCAAAGATATATTTTCTCATAGTTCGATTTTTTGAAGATGTCTGACCTGTGGTTTGATCCTTAGCCTCACGTCTAATACTCCAACACACAACCTAGTAGACTACGGCGACTACCAAACACTATGACTCGGTTTTAGCGTCATCGTTATCAGGTTTAGCTTCGTTTTTTTCTCACTCAATTCAATTAATAACGAAAAACCATCCAGAGTATGTCTTACGCATGATCTTGTTGGGCAGTTTGCATCACTTCAACGTGAGATGACCCTGTCCCAAAATGATAGCCTGAAAAACGTCGTACGCTAAGAAACATGAACCGATGGCACCGCTAGCCTGAAATCCATACCAAATAGAGAATTTTTCAGGATGCATTGCATGCTCTTGGATCCCATGTGGATTGATACCGTGCCTAGTTATTCACAAATGGGCTTCATTGGTGAAATTAAATTTGTGTTGAAACTTAGGGTCAATTGCCAACTGCTCCAGGGCCCATTTAAAGAACTGTAGTCGTTGTTGCTAGTCGTCCATTGTGAATTGGCAAAGCAGATTGAAAAATTGCATGTAATTTGGGAGATTTAGGTTCTCAATTGTCAAATTTTGGAAGTCTCTACTGGAAGAACCTGTAGATAATCTTCACAGAGGCCACACAACAAATGGTATTTAGTACTCAAGCACTGTAAAACGAGCGATTTTAGACCATCTGAAATGTACATGGAAAGCACAAACATTAAAACCCTTCAGTCACGATTACAACCTAGCCTCTCACACCACCTATGTGTGTGTTAATTTTCTACATGAACGATAGGACCTACAGTTTACAGTCGACTCCGAACGAGAGATTTTTTGAGAAGCTATTCATGGCAATTATATTTTAACTCAGGGATATTTTGCCAAAAATCTGTAGACATGAAGTCGCCGAAGAAATATTTCCTCATATTTTGTTTCGTTTTGATATCTGACCTGGTGAAAGTACCGTGGCCTTACGTCTAATAACCCAACACACTTCCTACTAGACTACGGCGTTTTGGAAATTGCTTCGTAACGTGAATGAATGCTATAACTTGTGGGCTACGTACTAGAAAAAGTATCATTCTGTGGTATGAAAAATATTCTGTGCGATTCTGTTTTAATAGATAGTTAGAAAGGGTTTGTCCAATAGGAGACTAATTTGGTGATAACTTGGCAACGCCAGGGTACATCATAAATCTACAGATATTCACTTAAACTTCAGGTAGCTGGAAAGCAAGGACTGTGATATTATTCTTGCATATCTCGAGTGATTACATACATACAGACATAATTGATCGGGATTACAACCTAGCTTCTCACACCACTACAGTTTAAAGTCGAATCCAAACGACAGATTTTTGAGAAAATGTTCATGGCATTTTTTGTATTTACTTTCAGAGTTTTTACTAACCATTAAGCCTGGTTTACACCCATTGATGCCTCCTTTTAGTAAAAATTCTTTATTAAAAATTTTTTTTTTTTATATTTAAAAATTCAATTTTTTTTATTGTGTTGATTTCCACTTAAATAAATTAAATATAAATTAATTAAATAATTAATAATAAAATACCATTTATGTGCTTAAGCTTAAGAAATAACAATTCTAAAAAACTATGAAAATAATGACCATTTCTAAGTACTTTGTTAGAAGCTTAAAGATAAAAAAAAAGTACCACAATAAGTACGCATGTTAACATAGAGAATACATGTTAAAAATTAAGGACTACAGCTTAAGCTAATTAAAATTAATTAAAATTAAATAATAATTAACTTAACTGAACTACTATATAAGTAAGCTTTACCACAATCGACACTTTTCCACAGGATTCATGGGTGAGCCCGGCGGACATTGAAATGCCTCTGCAAATTCCGGTATATGGGCCAAGGTGTAGTTCAGCCTTAAACTATCCAAATCGTGTGAGGAATCCTCCAAAGCAAATTGTTCGGCAGGCGATGAGCCACAAAAGAATTGTGCAAATTGTAGGAAAAATAATTTGCCATTATGCTTCAGAAATGTGGGATCCTTTATAAAGGTCCTCAAAGCCAAATGAGTGCCGCTTATGTCCGCAATGCGTTCGGTTAAATATTTGGTGGGTGTTTTGCTAAGACAATTTATATTCCGTTGGAAGTTCTTATTATTTGTAATACTTAAAGACTCCTGATCATTATAGTTGCCAGCAAAATCATTCTCCAAAAACTTGGAATCAAAAGCATGTATCAGCTCATGCCCTAAGGTATTGGCCAAGTCACCATACAGCAAGGAAGGCCAAAAACGATGATCATAAAATGGCAACTGTAGATAGGCAAACGGTAAAATAATGAAGTTGGCCGTGGCAAAGTAATAGGGTGTGGCATCTAAATTATCCAAGAAGTTGGGCATGTGTAGATTGAAATTAAACCAGAAGTCATCAAATTTTGATGGTGAGGCCAGCTGACGTTGTTTCAAAAAGAAATGCTTCAAGGCTTGTAAATGATTCACATAGAAATTCTCGGTTAGATTAAGATCCCGGATAAAATTGTGATAAAATTGTTGCGAAGCATTCTTAGGTAAATTGCCTATGTTTAGTTCTACATGTTGCAATTTTTTCTTCAAATACGAAATGCTCTCCGAAGTTAATTGCATTTCATTAGAATCCAAAATAAAAGCAAATTTATCCTTGAGCTCTTGGAAGATAAGCTCTACAACCATATCACTTTGTTGCCGTTTAGGGCCATAATACACCCGCTCGTAAAGATAGTTCATGGCCAAAGGGAAATGCTTACGCATGTGCCTTAAACAGTTTTGACTCCCGGAACCCTTCTCCACTATATTATGGCTATGCGTCTGCATGTAATTAATGAAACGCGTTACAGCATACAAGAATAAAGTCTTCTGTGAGCTGTGATCCAAGTAATGTTTGATTTTCTTAATATTTTGCAAGTCATTTACATATATTTGATCGTGGGGCAGTAAAGGAAAGTCCTGTAATAAATACTGCCAATCTACACTAGAGTTAGAGGCCAATAGCTGTCCATAAGTCAGCCATTGTGTCAAATCGCACTCATTATTCTCATCGACAATGGCATTAAGGCAGGAGGTATTTAAAATATTTTCCAAATCCAATTCGAGATTTTTAAAATCATTTTCAATTTCGCTAAACGAGTCATTGGTGTAGATTTTTAAAATCTCATAAATTTCTTGTGTAAACTTTACCCTTTCCATGAGGCAATGGGTATCAATGCTTAGCATAAAGCGTGAGCTATTAAAACGTTCGATTTGCAAAGAAATAAAGAAGCGACTGTTCGAAAACAGATTTAATTCTCTAAGCGTTTGTAGCCAGTTTGTAGTATTGCTCCAGTGTAGATAACCCTGCGAGCGTAAAGTCTTTATGTACTGCAGCCAAGAGGCCTTCTCATTAAGCTCACTTTGTAGACACACCCCGTAGTATTTGTTTAATTTCTGCATTATCAAATCATTGTCGTCTATTAACGAGCTGTGTTCGTTAAGAAATATGGCCTCGTATTTATCGTTTAGTTGTTGTTCGCCTTCGGCCATAACGGTTTGTTGTTGCGGATGCTGTTGCTGCCAATAGCTGCAGGCATATGCATGAAAATTCTCGCAGGGGTTAATGGCACGATTCATGTGGGTGGCTATGTGTTGTAAATGTTGCAAATTCACGTGCTCATCGCAGTCATGTGACAAACAGGTCTTGTTCACTTGCTCCCAGTAGGCAACATCGCTAGCTGTTAAAGGCTCTGCTGAAAATTTATAAACTTCAGCATTCACTGCCTTTGCCTCTAAGGTGGTCACTGTGAAATGCAGCAGAATGATTAGAAACGCCAGTGTATCTAGCAGCCACATGTTGAATTTATTTTTTTTATTATTTTTAACACTTTTTTATTACTTTTTGAATATTTTTATTAAAATTTCTTGTTTCTTTTGTTTTAACTTTTAAGTTCTCTGTGTATTTTTCGTCAATTTCCAAATTTTTTGTTTTTCCAAAAGCATGTCCATAAAAATTTTAATATTTTTTTAATTTTTATTTGAATTTCTTTTCTGTTGTTTTATTTATATTTAAATAAAAATTAAATATTTTTTTTCAACCGCCACGAATGTCTTATGCTTGGCGTTACTCAAATACGACTGTTTTAAATTTCATTCACAAATTGCTTCATGCTATTAAGCTGAGCTTTTAAATTCTGTTTCTTATCACCAGTTTGGCTTGATTTTTTTTTGCTAACACTGACAATTAATATAATTTTTTTTTGTTGTAATCCTTATCATTTAAGTTAAAACACTCGTATAATTAATAAAAGTTTGTTAAATTGTAAAACACTGTAAAAATTTTGCGTAAATTTATTAAAAAAAAACTTAATTTTTTCAAACAAAAAAATTCGAAATTTAATTTCATAAGGCCTTGCGATTATAAATTGCTTCGACGATTGCTTTTTCGTTCTCATATTTCCGTAGAATAAAGTACTCTAATACCTCAATCATAATTGGCCATTACAACCCTTTAGTCAGGATTACAACCTAGCTTCTCACACCACTTATGTTGTGTGTGTTAATTTTATACGAATGACAGATTTTTGAGAAACTTTTTCATGGTAATTTTATTTACTTTCAGAGCCGATTAAATATTTCTTCATATTTCATTTTGTTAGAGATGTCTGACCTGGAGTTTGAACCGTGGCCTTACGTCTAATAAGCCAACACACTACCTACTAGACTACGGCGACTTCGCTATTAAACTAGAAATCCCAACAAGAAAATCATTTCAGAAAAGCTTAAAATCTTGTATTACACTCTAGTATATGATTAGGGTACTTTGGCATGGCACTCACGAAGTGTTCAACAAGAAACCACCATGCTATGACAGCATCCAATATTTTCTTGTGACAAACAATTAAAAATATGCGTTAATTTCATTATAATTCGTTACATTACATATGGCTAGTCTAAGAAGCATCTACTCTATCCTACTGTCTTTTGTCGTAATGAGAAGAGAATACTAAGCACTTGATCGTAAACGTTCTTTTGACAAATTCTCATTACTTTGGTTTGTAGGTTTGAAGTCACCGTAGCCTAGTAGGTAGTGTGTTGGCTTATTAGACGTGAGGCCAGGTCGGACATTTCCAACAAAACGAAATTTGAATATTTTTTCGACGACTTCTTCTCAGCAAATTTCTGGCAATAACTCTGAGAGTAAATAAAATTGCGATGTAAAGTTTCTCAGAAAAAATCTGTCTTTTAAATTGTAGGTCCCGCCACTCATGCATAAAATTAGCACACACAACATATGTGGTGTGATAAGCTACGCTGTAATCCTTACTGAAGGGTTGTAATGACCAATTATGTATGCATGTAAATGTATATGTATGGTGTGAATGACTGTCTTTAATCTGCTCTTTTTATCTAAATTTTCGTCACCCTCTACTTGGGTCATTGGATAAATATTCGAAAAGTTTTTCTTCTGAAGACCGAAAGCACAGCTTTATCTGCTAACGCCTTATAACAACATCGAACGCATGATTGAATTTTGTATGCGTTTAGAAGGAAACTTAAATAGTGTCTTCGAAACGGGTTTTCCAAAGTTTTAATAACGGCCATCTTTTTAAAGGTCGATCCATCTGTCAAATAAGTTGTCATTTATGCAGTATCTTATACCGAAACACAATTAACGTATAGATATGAAACATAGACAAAGACGTGTGTTCGCTAAATGAGCGCTAGAGTAGTTGAGAATCCAAATTTCATCGAAAAGTCGATGATTCAGCCTACGATGAGGCCCATTTCTAAATAATCAAACAAAATTGAATTGAGTTTTGGACGATAACAATCACTGTTTGCTGTGAATTTTGGGCAGGCGAGCTCAGCGGTTTATATTTATTTCAAACCAACATTGGCCACACCATCGCTGTCGCCGAACTCGCTATCGCTGAGCGCTGTAGGACGATTGTTTCCAATTTCTCTCAGCTCAAGTTAGTTTATCTGGGAAAACAACGTCACTTGATTTCAAGAACGCGATGCTACGTGGCAGATAGCTCATGCCACAATGAATATTCTCACGATAGACTTTTTCTTATAAAGTTTTCTTTATTTGCAGGTGTATGCGAATACATAAACTGCAAACCATAGCGTTATGCCCGACTTTAAAATCATCACATAGATTTACAATTTTAATGATATTCTATGTTTTATTACGGTTTCTTTTTATCACTTAAATTTTATGAGAACTAATCAAATACGAAGACTAAACTAAAAGTAGCTGAAAATTTTTTTGTCTTCTTTTATTTGAATTTCAAACACATAAAATTGAATTTTCTCTACATCTATCACTTTTATTGTTATTTTACAATTCATATGGTACTCTTGCTCCACTGTGTGACGTAAAAAAGGTATCGTTTATCAGTCACGTGATGTTTTTTTTTTTCTTTTTTCTTACTAAGAAATATTGTTGCATACTTTCGTTATTAGTGATTATGACTTGCATTTCTATTAAGGGAACTATAAATTCCAGCAGATTTAAACGCTAAAAATTCGACGCAAAATGATATTCAAGATCTTTAAAAGCTTTCAATTCAAATATCATTGCAAGAATATATATTCTAGTGATTTTCAATTGTCAAAAAATAAATGCAAGTCACTAATAAACAAATATTTCATTGCTATTTAAAGAGTTTATAAAATTGCTATTTAAAGAGTTTTAATCTCTATAATGGTGAAAAAATTAAATGGGTAGGTAGGGAAGGAAACCTGTATAAAGTTCCATAATTTCTTCTAGTCCACCCTTGTGAGGTGAGCTATGTCTGGAACAATAGTCTCCTTAAAATATATGGATCTAGAGGTTACGAAAGCTTTACACTGACAGTGGAAATTAAATCTGTGGCAGTCTAAAATGATCTTCGTAGTCACCAGCTAAGAACCAAGTACTCTTGCAGGTAGTTATAGACTATCTTATGGAGTTATTTCCTTTTTCAATAATCATAACAGTGTGACCAAAGCTTTCAAATGGAAGAATCTATAAAGGTCTGACCGCCTTGTAAGTGAACTATACACACCAATTGTATAAGTATAAAAATATATATCTTCTAGAACTGTCTATCAGAAGTCTTCTGTCAGAAACTCTGAGAGCAAATAAAATTGTTATGAAAAGTTTCTCAGAAATCTGTCGTCCCCTAGACTCATTGGTAAAATTAACACATAAAACATGGGTGGCGTGAGAAACTAGGTTGAAAGTCTCACTTTTAGTCAGGTTGTAATGACTAATTAAGTAAGTATATTTCCCACAGCCGTCAAAGAGTTCTGAGGCAATCCAAAGCCTTCTTCGACATCATCATGCAAGAATTTTGTGCTCTTGCAGATACCCGAATATCTTTTTTAATTATTGTCCTTTCAACATAGCAATTCGTAAAACTAATATTACCGCCTAGAAGACGCTGCAATGATAGTGTGATTATCGAATAGGCTATGTATATCCACCGACTAAGAAAAAATTATTCCACAAACAGCCCCATTACAACTCGATTCATATGCAAATATTTTTCAAGAGCCGATGACGAGGTGCACATTCCCCATACACTGAGTGATCGTTTTGAACGTTCTGGAGAAGTAGGAGTGCGGTGACTTACAGTTTATGTTCTTCAAGGTTCCTACAATACAAACGGAATATTCTAATGCTACTGTCTAGTTGGTGACTAGTATTAGCAGCTGATGGCGATATTAGCAGGTGATGACTAGTAGTATTAGCTGCTGAATCTTCACAGTAATGGTCTAACGAAAGAATATGTAGAATCGACTCCATTGATGGTAAGAATGAGGGACTCGGTAACAGTGATGGAAGTAGATTTTTGTATCTCCAGTGTTAAGTTGAGGTTTTTCAACTTAATCGTAGAGTTGGAACATGCATACGTACATAATTGGTCATTATAACCCATCAGTCAAGATTACAACCTATATTCTCACATCACTTGTGTTACGTGTGTTAATTTTATACATGAGTGGCGGGACCTACAGTTTAAAGCCGACTCCGAACGACAGATTTTTGAGAGACTTTTCATGACAATTTTATTTAATCTCCGAGTTTTTGCCAGGAAACTGGGGAGACGAAGTAGCCGAAGAAATATATTTTTATGTCTGACCTACGACGTCTAATAAAACAAAGCACTACCTAATAGACGTAGAGTTGGAAGGTTAAAAAATTATTATCACTGTGTCTGTGAATACGTAAAGATATGTATAAGAGGCCTATTTATGAAATTCTTTGTTATTTTTCTACATTTAAAGAAATGTAAAAATTCTTTAAGTGTTTAACAAGATTCTTTTTTTTTTTTTTTTGTTTGTATGCCCCCAAATTAATAACAATAAAGCAGGCCTATGGAAAATATAAAATTTCATAAAATTAAAACAAAAATATGAAACGTTAATAACCCCTCTAGCAAATTAAATTGTAATAAATTTTTTTTTTTTTTTTTGAAATTTAATACACGCCATACAATACAGAAAAAATTCTTTTTTTTCAACATTTTTTTTAAGCGATAATTATTATAAACGAAACAGAATGCCAAGCAAGGAAACCTATAAGAGAGAAGAACATACAAAAAATTTATTGATAAGAATTATAATTTTTTTTGTTGTTGTGTTTAAAGCATATAATATTTCATATGATTGCTGCAAACAAAAAAAAAAAAGAAAAAAAAAATTAAATAAATATGCTCCATAAGAGAAAAAGCAAAAAAAAAACCAAACTTAAATCCGAGTTGAATACTGAAATTGTATGACGCAATAATGGCTTGTAATTTACAGTGAAAGTTCTTGTCAGTCACAGAGAGCTTTAATGCAAAACGACAAACAGATATTCTCAATCACTTACCATATACATACGTACATATTGAAATAGGATTGAAATATGATTTTTAAATATATATAAAGCACGCGTGTATGTGTATGTATGTATGTGTAACAGTAAATGTCTACAGGAAGTCTGGTAGCATGTGAAATGATTGATTGAAGTGTTGTTAGTATTTGATTTTCGAAATATTTTTAGATTCTCTAGATGAGATGTGCTTGAGATGTGCTACTTGCTTTTGATTTCAACTGAATATTGATTTTATTTTATTAAATAAAAAATCAGAAGAGATAAGAAAAGAGAAATTCAATTCAAGGAAATGCGTTTAGAAAATCACAAAAAAAAAAAGAAAAAAAATTTACTTTTAATTTTAAAATCTAATTTAACCCTGAGTACATATATCTTCTAATTCCATAATCAAGGCCACACCCTTCCAAAAAAAAAAAAAAAAAAAAAAAACTCTTGCCTTATCTGTATTTGTCAATACGTGAGGTTTTGTTTTAAAAGTTTTTGCTTCAAAAAATGAATTTTTTTTTCGGAAATGGCTTCGCTTGTGATTTGTTTTTCGACTGATACAATTATGATGGGGTTGTCTCGTTTCCTATACATACAATTCTAAAGGTCAGCAATTTATGTATAAAGTCTTATGGCTACACTTTTAATAGCGACAGTCAGCGTATACAACTCGTGCCACATAAAAATTATCGCCTGTGTGTAAAGTTCAACCATAATTTCATCATAAATTTTTTTTTTTGGGGTTTATAGAACATGATTTTTATCATGCGTTTTTCAAAATGTTGTGGTTGAAACAAAAACTATTAAAAAAAATAATTAAAAATGTTTTCTCTTAGACCAAGTCGACTGGAGTGCATGCTATAAATATAAAACTGATAAAAATAGTTCTCTAAGACCTTTAAATATGATACATTAAGTATAATATTGATTGGCATTAATGGTGTTATTGTCCAAATATCATGCAACATTAGTTTGATAGTACAAAAGAAAATATGCATGGATACCTTATCCATGTAAAGAGTTATATTCATCTGAAAGTGAGTGAGATATTTAAAGAAACATTCCATATTGGCAATTTTTATTTACTCTCGGAGAAAAAATATTTTTTCGTATTTCATTTTGTTGGAGATGTCTGATGGGGATTGAACCTTGGCCTCACGTCCACACTTCCTACTAGACTACGACGACTAGGGGAATAATGTAATACTATTCAGACTCAAATAATGGCTATAAAGACTGCCGCAGTGCGAATTCGGTATCAGAATACATCGAATTTTGATGACGCATATTTACCGATATTAAAACGGCCATTACAATCTTGTAGAGATAGTGACACATTCAACGATTATACTCATATGGGCGGAGGTACACTGTAGGAACAACGTTGTTTAAAAAGACTGCTATAACAGAAAATTTAATTGGATTCATACGTGGCATTGTGAATGTGTCCGTAGAGAGGCTTTACACAAAATGATTACACAACAAATTCACAAATTTTCATAGGCAATAAGGATTGATGAAAACGCTTGTGTAGTGGACAGACAAATGTCACTCGCTATAAGTATATGCACAAGAAAATATTCGTTATACTTAAGCACTATCTGTCTTATAAACCTCATAGTAGGTCTAATGGGATACTTTCCCTTGAGTAAAAAACGCCTAGAGGCAACAAAAACGTATCAACTACTTCTGTAGAAACTGTAAAGACGAGAGAGCTGAAGAAATCATAAAACATTTCCTTTATTATTGTCCGAGACTTGAGTATTTGAAAAGAATGATGCTTGCACACCCAGTATTTATTGCCAGAACTTGTCTAACCAAGGATAATTTGACACATGGCAGCCAGGAATAAGAGTTGAATGACAAAACATTTGCTATCGATAGGTAGTAGCTAGGTTGTAACCCTGACTACATTGTGTATGTGCGTATGAAATTTTCTAGCTCTATTAACTAATCCTGATAGCTAAAAGCATAGTTTCTTTTTTGATTCTACTATATAAAGTCCCAATCCTGTTCTTCTCTTCATGAAGTCCCCATAGGGGTTTGCGTCATGGTTTCGTCGTTTTACCAAGAAAGTCGCTCCACTTTCGGATTTATGCAATTTGTCGCTATCGATATGTTAAAAATTCTATCGGATAATGCTTTATATGAGTATACCCAATTATATTTTGAACCTATGATCTGTGAATCCGGCTTATCCATTTTCCTATAGTCTGGAGATGATACGCCGTAAGTGATGCATCAGACAGTGTTCTTTCCAATACCCTCGTAGCCCTAAGCGACACATTGAAATTTTTGAAATTAAGATTGTATAGATCACAGGTTTTTTTCTCACACTTTGAAACAAATTTAATTAATAAATTTTTGTTTTTTGATTTCTTAACACTTTCAGCACATACTTATGTTGTTCGGTTTCATAAAACTTTTCAAATTTTATTTCGAACATTATTGTTCGTAAACCCCAAAACATCAGAACTTTAGGAGACGTTGTCAAATATTTCCACTGTTTGCGCTGATAATAATTGTTTGAAATGAAATTCCCCTTCAACTATTCAAAATAATTAACATTTGGTCGTGTCTGACTTATAATTTTTAATAAATTGCGTCATACTTTTATTATTTTTTTTATTTTTATTTTTTTTTTGCCCTATAAAGCTATTTACTCAGGCAGTATGGGGGTATGATGAACTAAATGAAGGTCGGTGAAGGTCGTTCATTGATATGCTATTTAAAATTCTACAGACTTTGAAACAAAAATACAATATTTTGCAACACGAGGCCTATTTAGAAAGCTAAAGAAATGGAAATTAAAAATTTATTAATCATTGATAGATGGAAGGAAGAAAATAAAAACGACTGTAGAGCACTGTTTTGCAGTATGATAAGCGACTTATTTTGTTCTATGACTGACAATAATTAACTGGATTGTATTTGATTTCAACAGGATTCACACACTCCGATCGATTTTGAAGTTATTTCAGGAGAAGTTTTCGAATAAGTTTTCGAATTTTTTGTCCATGACAAAATCAGTTGATTTTCCATTCATAAGCTTTTTTGGTGAAATTATATCAAAGACTGGGTCTAAGCGTATAATCCACAAAGGTTGGAGTACTCCATTTTTACGTAGTTATCACCGTTACAAGTTACAGCCCGAAATGAAAAAAAAAAATTGCCGTTAACTATCTCAAAATAAGCGACTGTTGCAACAACTTTAGAGGTGATCTTTTTAATGACATTCCAAAACATGCCTAATGACAAGTTTAAACATTGTAAAGGTAACAGAAGTTTTACCGTAATCAGGGCTTAATGTGTGTTTAAATTAACATTACTTTTGAAACACAAAAAAGGGAGAAGCTTTCATAAGTTTCAAAGACAAACAGTACATTACCAATCTGGCATCAGTTGCGCTAGTCTCTCATTGCCAATATTTTTGTCAAACAGAGGTAAGAGTAGAGTGATTCACTATTTCATTTTTGTCTAAAGTATTAATAGATGCCTGGCTATCCTCAATATTTCAGTAAAGTGACGTATGTATTGCTATACACATACATAATTGGTCATTACAACCCTTCAGTCAGGATTACGACCTCGCTTCTCACACCACTCATGTTGTGTGTGTTAATTTTATACATGTGTGGCGGGACCTACAGTTTAAAGTCGACTCCGAACGACAGATTTTTTGAGAAGCTTTTCATGGCAATTTTATTTACTCTCAGAGTTTTTGCCAGAAATCTGCTGAGATGAAGTCGCTGAAGAAATATTTTTCATATTTCGTTTTGATGTCTGACCTGAGGTTTGAACTCGGGCCTTCAGTCTAATAAGCCAGCACACTACATACTAGACTACGGCGACTACATTGCTATATTGTCCATTTCTCCGCCATAACTATACATGCATACATAACATAATTGGTCATTACATTACATTTAGTCAGGATTATGACCAAGCTTCTTACACCACTTAAGTTTTGTGTGTTAATTTTATACATGAGTGGCAGGCCGAATAGTTTACAGTCGTTTCCGAACGACAGATTTTTTGAGAAACTTTTCATGGCAATTTTTTGTTTTACTCCCCGAGTTTTCTGTTGCGAAGAAGTGATCAACGTAATATATCTTTTTTTTTCCAATATTTCGTTTTGTTGGGGGTTGTTGGGGACTGGGTGTTAGAACCGTGGCCTCACGTCTAAAAGGCGGTTTCAGATCGCTGTAACTGTATGATAAGCGACTTATTTGGTCCTGCAATTCTATGAGAGATTCTAGCCTGCCAGTTAGCCTCAAAACCAAAATTTTGGCTACTCTTTGCCATTAAATTTAATTTAGTACAGAACTCGAGACAAGAAAACCAGATTATCTCTGAATTTTTTCTAAGATATTGCGTACAATGACTTCCTGAAGAAAAAGACACCATACAGCAGCCACATACAAAAGTTTAAAGCCTCCACATTGTTGGAAAACCACGACTTCAGAGTTCATATTACTGAGGTACTGGTAATCGATAAGCAACGTGATATGTAGTATCCATGCATCAACAATTCTACCACAGATATATAGGAGTTGAGAAATTACAGGACCTATAGCTTTTGGAAAATATTACGAGTTTAATTTTAGAATTGAATTTATACTAAGGACGGTTAAAGCTAAACAATCTTTACCATTGCACCATTCAACCTGTTGATTACATCCAGCAGCAGCCTATTTTTTTTATTTTAATTTTGTACCTTGGAACTGCTGTTCAAATTACGTGTTTTAAATCACAGCAAAAATTGATTGAAATGTAACTCAAGCACAGACATTGAAATCATCAAAAAGAAAACTAAAAGTCATCTTGCAATCCAATTTTTCCATTTTCAGGTTTAAAGTTGAAATTGTGAAATTCAAAATGAATTTTCAATTCTTAAAACGCATTCGAAATTCCGCATTTTCAAATACTCAACTCGTGGCAAGTAATTGACACATATTTTGATAAACATTTTCAAATGCAAAGACCCCCTGTTACTTGCATTCATTCATTCATCACAACGTACAGAGAGACCAGACAAATCCAAACAACAACAACAACATTTTCAATAAGAAAAATCTCAATTTAAAATCTGTGATTTTAAAGAGTAATTTCGCAATTTAATTGAAATTATTTGCCTTTCAAACGCAACTCAGCTCAGCTCAACTTGTCTTTTAACCCGGTGCGAATTTATTTACATTGCTCGACAAAAACAAAATCGCATCAAAAATGAGATTCAGCGCGATAATAATCACAATTTATAGACGACGATGACGGCGTCTGACAGAATCGTGTAATCAAATTAACCTCACGTGTCAGCCAGCACTAGTCGGTTTCTCAAAATAATAATCAAACCTGATGACTGCGAACATGATTACGATGAACGTTTTCCAAAAGGAATTTAGACTCAGGCATACAAAATAAATTCAATTTAATGTTAAACAATATGATTTAAATGAGAGTGACACATTTACACGTATATACACATACATACAAATATATAAACCCATATGCACACACACATACACATGAATTTATAAATCATAAGTAGAATTTTTGAGAAGAGATTTTTCTTATAAACACACACACACATACATCCTAGCTTATGTAAACACAGATTTATTGACATAAAATTCTTGCCATGCGTTGGTGGTTGAGGGCTAGAAATTAAAATGTGAAACCAACGAGTTTTGTGATGCAATTCAATGCCAAGAAAGTAGACAAGCTTTCCTTGAAGAATAAGATCTCTCGTAGACCAACGTTTAGGCCCATTGTGCTATCACAATTAATATCCTACCCGTGGTCAAATAATCCCAAAATGAAATCAGCCTGACAACAGCATTAGTCTTGCTATTGCAATAATCTTTATAATGAAGGCCACAGTCAAAGATTATCAAAAAATGAGGAGTGGGTTAAGGTAGCAGAAATCATTCAATGGAATGCCAACTCAATCTGCATGTCTTTCAATAAGACGGTGGCTACTGGAAATCGCTTCTTCTTATCCATAAAAGTCCATCAGGGTTTTAAAACATTTCATGATGGTTTTTGCTGTCATAGAAGTTGAGCCTCCCTGTATAACGAGAAGAGAATACCTAGTTTAACTGGGGCTATCGCAAGTCGGAGATTGTAATTGCACGGAGATTGAAATGCTGTCTATAATTGCGTTGCTAATACAGTGAAAGCTGAAGCTCTATTGAAACTTAATTTAAATGAGGAAGTATATGTGTATGATGGCGTATTTAAATGCCTGCCAGTGTGTGTGTGTGTCTGAGCATGTCTTAAATACCATTTAAAAAATGTTTGTTGATATAAAGGGTGATTTTTTAGCTATTATCTTTTTGGCAACACTGGTTTAAACAGCTCACGCACGTTTCGTGTTTTGTTTCACTGTCAAACATCTTCAGTTTGGTCTATAATTTAACCATGAATCCTCTTACAAACGAACAACGCTTGCAAATCATTGAATTTTATTATCAAAATGCGTGCTCTGTTAAGAAAGTTCATCGCGCGCTTCTTTCATTTTTACCGTAAGATGATATCCAACTTTTTTTTGCCCAAAATGCAAGAGCTTGACTTGCATGACATGTGGTTTCAACAAGACGGTGCCACATGACATACAGCACGCGTACCAATGGATTTATTGAGAGGAATTCTTATTGAGAGAAATTTTCCTATAGCTCTTAAAAAATCATCCCTTACTTGTGAAACAAGTTCTCATTTTCCATTTCCATTTTTTTTTTTATTTCCATAAATTCTTTCCAAATTCCCATACGCTTTAAGAGTGTCGAAGTTCATTTAAGGAGGCCTTACATCATTGGCTGCCTAAGGGCACATAAAGTACGACTAAACTCTGTTGAACTGACTACGATAAGCGGGTGACTATCTCGTCTTTTTTCTTTGGAGCGCATGGATGTAACCACTGCACTTCTTACCGCCTATTGTTTAATTGGAAATCTTACAGAGAGAGTTATCATTTCCTCAAAGGACTTGTGTGAATCAGAAGAGACTCTTGATCACCTAATGCGTCAGAGACTAGGTGTTGTCATGCAAAAAAGATTCCTTCATTTTCTATCATCTTTAGCTGCTGGTTATTTGATCCTGGACTCCTATACACACATAATTTGTCATTACAACCCTTTAGTCAGGATTACGAGCCAGTTTCTCACACAAGAGTGGCGGAACCTACAGGTTAAAAGTCGAATCCGAACGACAGATTTCTTGAGAAACTTTTCATAGCAATTTTTTATTTATTCTCAGAATTTTTGCCAGAAATCTACTGAGAAGAAGTCCCCCCATTTTTCGTATTTCGTTTTGTTGGAGATATCTAACCTGGGTTTGAACCATGGCCTCATGTCTAATAAGAAAACACACTATTTACTACATTACGGCAACTTCTGGACTCTGGACTCCTATAGAGACAATTGAATTGTCGACTTGGATATTGGGTCGGTTCTAACCTCTAGTCTAGGGCTTTACCTAACCTAACCCGATAACTTTTTCTCCTCTTTGTCCACTCTAAACACAAATTGTTCCCATCAGAGTCACAAAATTATATGTTCACTTAAAAACCAATCTTCTTGTATGGCAAGATGGGTTGGTACAGACTACGAGCTTATGCTTGCGGACAGCTTTTCGGCTTCCGTTGATTTTCGAGGATTCTTCTGCTCTTACTAGTGCAGCTACAAGATGACATGAGAACGAAACAAATATAACAACATTACTGCCCTTAGAGGTAAATTTTTACTGCCCAAGTTTAAATTTTTTTGAACCAATGTCGGTCGTAATCAATACAACGCTAATCGTTTTAATTTTCTAACATGTCTAGCTCTGGGCAAAGTTGTTTTTAAACGAAAATTTAATGCTAACAGTACTCATGTGACTTTCCAGAAATCGATAAGAAGCACTTATCGAGTTGCCCGGATGACACCTCTTGCTTGGTTCTGTTGTTATTTTATTTGATTTGATTTTATTGTATTTTATTTTTGTTACATTTTTTGTTTTATTTCTTGTTTTTGTTTTTATTTCTTATGTTTTGAAATGAAATGATTTAATTTGAAATTCTTATTTTAACATGTCTCAGATACTCACATGCTCAGATTCTTAGATTTTTTTTTGATTTCAAATAATTTTTATTGCTTTAGTTGTTGTCTTCTCTTTAGTTGTTGTTGTTTTTATGGAAGAATGTTGAAACTGTCAACGAAAGGAATGTTTTTTATTGGTTTTCTATGTCTGTAAACATATGTATACACGTACATATGTAAGCGTATGTGTATCGGTTAAATAAATCCTGTAGTAATGCCAGTGCAAATGTCTATACTTACACACTCTCACAATTTGTTATTTCTTTTGTGTTGTATGCACACACACGCACACACACATTTTCTTTTGCAGTAACACTTGTTTGTAAACGTATTAACCAATTCTCTTTAAACAATTACTCACATATACACTCAATCATGTGTGCTTTACATATACAGTGATAGAGGGGAATATTGTTCACTTGTTTCTGTTGCTGTATAGGAATCCACCGAAGATTTTTTTATCACTATTTTTTTTGTAAATTTTTCATTGGTAATGGTAGGGTTTCAAACGTACTTCAATGCTTAATCGGTGTGTAGTGGAGAATATCAAAAATAAAACCCAAAAACCATACTGACAGGAAATTTTCCATAAAAAGGGACATTCCTTATTGGTTTTGGCAGCTATTTTTTAAAATTTTGAAGACAGGTTTCCCCTTGGGCTTACATTCCTATCACGGCTACCAAAAATACTTCAGTCCACAGTGTCTGGTTATATTCACTCATATTCGTAACCATCTGTCATTAATCGTCTGAATCTATCATTTATCGTCTCTTTTTCATAGGAAAGGTTATCCTGGTTGTTCGAATATAACACTGCGTTCTCAAGAATATAGGCATTTAAGCATCATGAGAACAACCATGACTTTTTCCAGGAATATAGTTTCTATGAGTTTCTGATATCTAAGTCCTCGAGATACCCACAGCACACTCTGTTTTCTCAACCAACTTGGAGCCATCAGTGCATATTTCTAAAAAAAAAAAAATTTAAAAAAAAGGTGGTTTCGTATTCCAATAGACTTTATTTGGAAGTCACCGTCTAGTCTAGTAGGTAGTCAAAGCCCTGACCAGACATTTAGATCATATCGAAATGTGAAAAAATATTCCTTCGGCGACTTTCTCTCAGCAGATTTCTGTCAAAAATTCTGAGAGCAAAATATAATTGCCATGAAAAAGTTTCTCAAACATAATCGGTCGTTCGGAATCGACTATAAACTGTATGTTCCGCCACTCATATATAAAATTAACACGCACACAACATATGTGGTGTAAGAATCCAGGTTGTAATCCCAACAAAAAGGTTGTAATGACTAGTTAAACATAAATGGTGTGAGAAGCTAGGTTGTAATCCCAACCAAAAGGTTGTAATGACCAGTTATGTATGTATGTATGTATAACCGTGTATTTTCCCAGGAAGATAGTCTCTGTGAGTTTCTGATATCCAAGTTCTCGAGATCTTTACAGCACACTCTGTTTTTTCATTTAACTTGGAGCCATCAGTACATGTTTCTAGATAATTTTAAGGGAAATTGATTTCTTCTAACAAACATTTCTTCATTCGCGGCCGTGAATGTAGAGGGTTTTCGGTTCACAGAGATATCACCATCAATCTTCGACTTGTTACAGGACATAAGTATTGCTGCTTCTGTAGAAGCTCATTATGCAGTATGCTATAAAGTGATCTTAGGGCCCTAAAATTTAGAATGGCCAACAATACTAACCAAATACCGTAGTGGGTGTATAAATTCCAGACCGACACCACGTTTAAATACTGGTGTTACTGTGACATGTTAACGAGTGCGGCAAAAAAATAAAACATTGAATAGCAAACGCAGAAAAACAACACAACAGTAGCAAATCAGGAATCTTAATATTGAAGGTATTTACACATGAATACATACATATATACATACATATACATTACAATACCATACAATAACACATTCAAAACCAAAAAAAAAAACACAAGAAAATTACGAGAGAAAAAGAAACAAGCATATTAAGCAACATCAAGCCACATCAAGCAACATCTAGCACATCAAGCAACATCAAGCATATGTGAAAAATAAAATCAAAATATCTACACATACTTGCAAACAAGCATACGTCACTTACCTTTTAAAAGTAAACAAAAACGCTGTAGAACTTCAAAAACCAGTGCCGAGAGAGAGAGAGAGACAAGAAGAAAAAAAAGGAGAAAAAATGTGTTCGTGTTTCTGTTTGTATAAGTATATGTGTGTTATAAGGGCATTAATGCCAAGCAATGTTTGATTACTTACGATCATGAGCGTGTTGTCGTATGTCTGCCTGTCTGTCTTTGTATACATACACACATATTTATTGTATTTATGGTGTATGAATGATGATAAACATCACGTTTTGTGGAGAATTTTTTTTTAAACAAGTGTAAGTAAGCATATATATGTATTTGTGTGTACGTGTTTTTCAAATGAAATACTTGTGTTAAGCAATACAAAGTCTTGACAATGATTTCAAAATACCAGCAACCATAACACCAATAATACCAACAACAACATTAACAGCAACATTGAAATGTTAAAGGTTTTAAAAGTTTAAAGTGTTTAAAGAAGATTTTTCACACTTTCTCTTTACACACACATACATACATGCATACTTACATATCTACATATGTATATACACATATTCTCTTATTGCGTAAAGGAATTTCTTAAGGGCTTTTGCTCTTTTTTTCTTTTTCTAAACTTTATTAAAAACTCTCTGAGAAGGTTTTGTTTTCATTTACACATACGAGTACACATATAAAGGTTAGCGTGTGCTTATGAGCACCAAGCAAACATTTTAGATGGAAATTAGTCCTTAAGTGCTATGGCAGACGGCAGAAAATAGGCCCAACTATGGCCCAATTATAAGTTCCCCTTTATAAACTGATTCCATCTTTAAATTAGAGAAAATGGCCACAGGGATTATTGTAGTAGACTACAGGATTACTGCAGTAGACTACAGGATTACTGCAGTAGACTACAGGATTACTGTAGTAGAATACAGCATTATTATAGTAGACTACAGTATTATTGTAGTAGACTACAGTATTATTGTAGTAGACTACAGGATTATTGTAGTAGACTACAGGATTACTGTAGTATACTACAGGATTATTGTAGTAGACCGCAGGATTACTGTAGTAGACTACAGGATTACTGTAGTAGAATACAGCATTATTGTAGTAGACTACAAGATTACTGCACTAGACTACAGGATTACTGTAGTAGACTACAGAATTATTGTAGTAGACCACAGGATTACTGTAGTAGACCACAGGATTACTGTAGTAGACTACAGGATTACTGTAGTAGACTGCAGGATTACTGTAGTAGACTGCAGGATTACTGTAGTAGACTGCAGGATTACTGTAGTAGACTGCAGGATTACTGTAGTAGACTATATGATTATTGTAGTAGACTGCAGCATTATTGTAGTAGACTACAAGATTACTGCACTAGACTACAGGATTACAGTAGTAGACTACAGGATTACTGTAGTAGGCTACAGGAATACTGCACTAGACTATAGAATTATTGTAGTAGACTACAGGACTACTGCAATAGACTACAGGTTGATTGTAGTAGACTACAGGATTACTATAGTAGACTACAGAATTATTGTAGTAGACTACAGGATTACTGCACTAGATTACAGGTTTATTGTAGTAGACAACAGTATTATTGTAGTAGACTACAGGATTACTGTAGTAGACTACAAGATTATTGTAGTAGACTACAAGATTATTGTAGTAGACTACAAGATTATTGTAGTAGACTACAAGATTATTGTAGTAGACCACAGCATTACTGTAGTCTAACGCTGAAAATTCAGGATGAAATAACGGCCATAAAGACTGCCTTTGTACGAAGCCAGTATCAGAATACATCGAATGGTAATGTACGCATATTTAACGAAATTAAAACGGCCATTAGAGAGACAAAAGAGTCGAGTATTTCCACGATTATCCTCATATGGACGCAGTTACACTCTAGGAGCAACGATGCTTGAAAAGACTGCTACAACAGAAAATTTAATTGGAGTCATTGGCCAGTCTCCGCAGAGAGGTCTCGCACAAAATGATTACACAACTAAATTTACAAATTTTCATAAGAAATAAGGATTGATGAACACGCTTGTGTAGTGGACAGACAAGTCTCAACCCCTATAAATATATGCACAAGAAGATATTCTTTATACTTAAGCACTGTCCGTCTGATAAACCTCATATTAGGTCTAATGGGATACTTTCCCTTGAGTAAAAAACGCCTAGAGGCTACAAAAACGTATCAACTACTTCTTTTGAAACTGTAACGATGAGAGAGCTAAAAAAACCGTAAAACATTTCCTTTATTATTGTCCGAGACTTGGGTCTTTGAAAAAAATGATGCTTGCACACCCAGTATTTATTGCCAGAACTTGTCTAACCAGGGATAATTTGAATAATAATCTTCAAGGCAGCCAGGAGTAGGAGTTGTAATAACAAGTTCTAGAAATTCAATACAAATACTCACTGTGCTCACACATATGAAGTGTGAGACCGTGTATGTATTTGCATGTGTTAATGTAAATAGAATGAAAGAAACCCGCAAATAATATCTTCCTACGGTGTTGTTTTTATTTTTCTTTTTATTTGTTCGTATTTATTTGCTCAAATATTAAAAATTTTTCTTTTATTGTTGCATCTGTTTACTGTTGTTGCCATTGAAAAACCTTCAAAATGTTTTTTATCTTCTTAAGTCTGTCAAAATATTTGAAAATTATTCACTTTAATATGCTGGCATGACATTCTTGTTGATTTTTGCCTTAAAGCATGCAATGATTTTTTTTTTTGCATCCTACATCTCCCTGCAGGTGGGTAGTGGGTTTATTATTGCGTTTGTGTTGGTATTAGGAGTACCGTTTCTAAGCTGGAGACTGGCTTCCTACTTTGCTTCTCGCTAAACAGGTAGCTAAGTTCACTGCGACTAGACTCGATCTCCTGTGTTGTTGACGCATCGTTCCTTCTGATCACTCCTCTATTTTGGAGATTGATCCTGTGGCCCAACTGAACATCGATTGTGTCCCTGTGGAATCTTGTTTTAACAGGGGTTTTCACTTTCTGATTCCGAGCAGGGACGACTGGGACGCTGACATGATCGTCCCCCTGGAGCTCCTGGATGTGTACACCGATGTCCCTAAACTCGATATCAAGGATTGGTAGTGGAGTCTACTCTATGAAACTGGACCTGAACATTTCCCTCCGACTGCCGAATTACTGTAGCGTGTTTCAAGCGGAAGTAATGGCCATCTACTGGCCTTCTCAAAGGATCCTTCTCAACGGTGTTTCTTTCACCCGTATCTCAATCGACTTTGATAGTCAGGCTGCCATAAGATCTCTGTCGAACGTTGTGAATAACTCCAGGATCGACAGGGAATGTCGCCGCTGTCTAGACCTTCTTTCTGGGCTATTCAGTGTTGCGTTTGTCTGGGTCCCCGGGCACAGTAATATTTCGGGAAACTGCAGAGCCCACTAGCTCGCCAGGGCTGGTGCACTCCTTCCAGAATCCTCTTCAATCGACTTGGGTATGCCACTTATTTCGGTCAATTTGGCCATAGCGCGGAAATTCTTTCGGAACACCAACCTATCCTGGGTCAATGAGGAATCCTGCTGCACCGCTAAACTCGCTTGGCCCTCGATGTATAGAAGGCGCACCAACCAGTTACTTGGACTTGGTCGTAACGTGACCATGCTTACAGGTCACTGTGTTATGGGATGACACGCGGAAAGAATGCAGCTCCCATCTAACGAGGAAAAGGAGACTGTTATTGTTGTTTCTTTGTCAATGCCCCTCTTTTGCGAGGTGCAGATAAAGGTTATTTGGCTCTCCAATCTTTGTCAGCTTAACGGAGCTATCATTCATTGATATCAAGGATATAGTTCAGTTTATCAAACTTTGAGGCTGGTTTTCCAGCGTAGGGTAGCCGTGCTTTAAATACCCTTGCGCTGACCAACTCTTCTTCTTCCGAGGTTTGGTGGAACTTGGCCAGTACAGAGACTGCGTTCACCTGTGGTGTCATAACAGGTGATCACAAGCTCAAGTGAGCTTTTGGTATCAAAACTACCACTACAACCTACCTAACAGACATACATCAGTGTGCTGCTCGTAAGCACTGCACTTCTCTTGTCGCTAAAAGCGTTGCCCTATTAAGTTCCCCTTTAGAGTTGATTGCATAATCACTTGAGAATTTCACCACACTAGCATAGGGTATCGTGTAGCCGACCTCCATGACTGCCAGCTAGTTTGAAGGCTTTTTTCTGTCTTTCATTCGTTTTAATAAAATTTATAATTCAATATGTGTTAAGAACAAGCAGCATATGTTGTCTTGTAAACGTATCTACATATGTATGTAGTATGCATATGTGTTTGTTGAGTGTTCGTGCGTGTAGGAGTGCATATGTCAAATATACTTGTATAACAACAATAAAAATAACAACAACAATAAAAGAAAATAAAATAAGAAAATAATATTAATTTACTCTGGCTTCTTCAATTTGTAACTGCAGGTTATGAATTTTTTATTTCTTGATTTCAATTTTATTTTTCTCTTTTCCAGTCTCCTCATATTTTTTTTTTTTTTTTTTTTTATTTTCTTCTAGTATTTTAGATTTAATTTTCTTGTATTTGTTAAGGATTTAAGAAAATAAAATCTTTGGTTTTATTTTATTAAGTTTTAAAGTAAATATGGTTTAAATTTTAAATCCATGGACTTGTTTTCATTAAAATTTAATCGAAATTAAAAGAGACACACTTTTCTTCCTATGAAAAAAAAATATTATTAAGCCTTGACATACTAATCGTAGACGGCATTTAAAAAAGAGTTTAAACTAAATGGCGAGGTGACCAGTATAGTTTCACTTTTGCTAATTAATACGCATACAAGGCCACATGCCTTTAAGGCGGACAGACGTACTGAAACAACTCTTGCAGGTTAAGCGGATACCATACAGAAGTCCTCAAACGTCAAAATCAGTTAACTATCTGCACACTTCGACAAAGTCGCCATGGTCTAGTAAGTAGCGTGTTGGCTTCTTAGACGTGAGGCCTCGGTTCAGACCCCAGGTCAGGCATCTCCAACTAAACGCAATATGACAAAATATTTCTTCGGCGACTTCCTCTCAGCAAATTTTTGGCAAAAATTCTGAGAGTAAATAAAATTGCCATGAAAAGTTTCTCAAAAATCAGTCGTTCGGAGTCGATTTTAAACTGTAGGTCCCACCACTCATGTACAAAAATTAACGTACACAACATAAGTGGTGTGAGAAACTAGGTCGTAATCCTGACTAAAGCGTAGTAATGACCAATTATGTATGTATGGTACGTATGTATCTGCATACTTCTTGATATAGACGCTCATTTAATAACACTTCCTACGTGACCCTAGATAGGGCATTGAATAGAAGTGTCATAGACTCTATGATATCCAAACAGAGGTCCTTCGTACACTATCTGCAGAAACAAACATAGCGAATGAAGTCTCAGCACAATCAGAAGTTGTCCACAAGGTGGAATTCTGGTTGCAGATGAAGACTTAAAGTCGCCTTAATTTAGTAGGTAGTGTGTTGGCTTCTTAGACTTGAGACCGCGGTTCAAACCCCAAGTCAAAAATCTCCAATAAAACGAAATATGAAAGAATATTTCTCCAGCGACTTGCTCTCAGACGACTTTGGGGCAAAAACACTGTGAGTAAATAAGACTGCCGTGAAAAGTTTCTCAAAAAATCTGTAGTTCGGAATCGACTTTAAACTGTAAGTACCGCCACTCGTGTATAAAATTAACGCACACAACATAAGTGGTGTGAGATGCTAGGTCGTAATCCTGACTTAAGGGTTGTAATGACCAATTAAGTAAGTTGATGAAGTCTTGATAAAACTGCTTGAGGTGAACATTTATTGCCTAGGGTATGCAGATGATATAGGCGTTGTGGTATCCTCCATGGCCGCCAGTTAGGGTATGCACATTTTCGTGCCTAGAAGCAAATTTGTAGAGACTCTTTCTAGCATCATTCAAAGGCATCTTTAGACTGTAAATCGGTGATGCATTTCACTAGAGTTGAGACCACAATAGATAACAATAGTATCATTTATGGGGAGGGGAAAACTTCCTAAAATAGAGGAATACTGTAACTACGGTTGAAGGAATACCATGGAAACTTCAGGGAATATTATTGTAAATATTACTGAATAGTAAAGTGATGTGAAAGACTCATAAAAACAGTATCTCAGGAAAGGCCAAACATGCCGTAGTGATATGCTGAAGGCTTGCAAAGAAATCCTGCATATGTAATCCAGATATTATGCACTGGAGGTCAGACGAATAGTGATCTTTGAGACCATTGTTTAGGTAGACAGTACAAATTGGTTTAGACAGGATAGGATACAGAGACTGGTATGTATGTGTTGGTATAACCTGACCTGTTCCACAGCAGTGCTGTAGTCTTTATTGGACTTGAACCCGTTGCCTACCAAAACTTGGTAGGCAAGACTAGTACAAGATTCATTAGGAAACATCGCGAACCGATAAATCGAGCATCTTACAATTTCCTTCCTTAATAGTAACCTGGACTCTATAATATTGAGAAATGTTGTTCAACGAGGCTTAGCGAAAAAAAGTGAATAGAGGAGGCTACTTATATTTTCTTAAAAGAGAAACAATTCTGTGCCATACGGAGGTGTCAAAAACAGGTATTGGTACAGCAGAGCGGGTGTTGGTTGCCAGAGTGAAATATTTCCAACAGATGGGAAAGCTTGAGGATATCTTGCAAGCGGAAATCACCGCCATCGAAAGATGTGTTCAATTCAACTTGGATAGGAGGTACATAAAGTACCTCATACCAATACTATCTCACAGGTCTGTAAGGTCTACACTCGATTACTCGACTCCTATGAGTTTTAACGTAAGATAGTATGACACAGATTGTCAAAACTGAATCAGCTGAGCAAAGGAAAAAGCATTATCCTCTGATGAGCCACAGGCTATGTGATAATTCATGGCAATTTGTTGGCAGATGAGCTTGCGAGGAGTGATGCCTCCACTTCTCCCAGCTAATTGGGCCCGTTTAGTGTGAAGAGACATTCGAAAGAGTATACACTAGAAAAGGTAAGATAAAGGAAGGCAAAAACTCTTCTTAAACCATATGGATTTGAGGTAATCTTAACTTTTGTTGGCTAATTACGACAGAAGCAAATTTTGGATCATGTAACAGTGTACCCAGAAGTAACCAGAGAAGAGTAACCTGCCTTTTGAGAGGATATTGTACACTCAAGTAGCACTTGTTTAGAATGGTGATTACCATGTTTATATTGAACCTGTACTTCGTTTAGCAACCTTGGTACACACATACATACATAACTAATCATTACAACCCTGTAGTCAGGATTACGACCTAGCTTCTCACAGCACTTACGTTGTATGTGTTAATTTTATACATGAGTAGCGGGACCTAAAGTTTAAAGTTGGCTCCGAACGCCAGGGTTTTTAACAAATTTTTCATGATAAAGCTTTTGCAAGAAATCTGCTGAGAGAAAGTCGCTGAAGAAATATTTGTTCATATTTTCGTTTTGCTGGAGATGTCTGACTTGGGGTATGAACTATGGTATCATTTGAATGATGGCAAGCTGCGTAATCCCAATGGACTCGAGGACATATTTATCTACTCTTAGAGTAACAAGGGCGTTGAGGCGTCTCTAATGGGGGAAAATGTTTACATTGTTTACAAATTTAACACGTCCACTCCGGCGCATACCACCGGTGGCTGGCACTGGACTGGCTTATCGCACGGCGCGTACCACCGGTGGCCCGCACTAGAGGGTCACGTCACGATAGAGCGAAAAGTATTAAGCGCAGCCACCCGTAGGCGACAAGCGCAGGTGTAAAAGTGTTAAACGAGTTTAATAACCATTAATTAACCTGGTCCCCTTTGTTTTTAGCAATTTTTATTACACAATGTCTGTTCGTTTTTCTAATTTTTTTTTTTGAGATGCTTCATACATATGAGCACTTTGCTACACATACTTTTGCTTGCTCATATACGTAGTAAAAGTTGTTGCTACAACAGAGGTTACTGTTGCAGCCAGTAGTTGTGAAACTAAATCTTTTTTATGTTTTGCCATTGCTAACGTTGCTGTTTTATGTGTTGTTGCCATTATTTATAAAACATTTCTTGTTTTTGTTTTTTGCCTCCGCGCATTTATTTATTTGTTTGTTTGCAGCAACTTTGTTGAAAGTGCAGTCATAGCATAGCATAGCATACTATATGCCACATGCCATTTACAACAACTTCTACTAAGTATTTATTAGCTTTGGGTACTACTCCAGCGACCTCAAAAAAACTGAAAAAAACTTTTTACACGAAAACAACAAAAAATTTGTTGAAAAATAAAAATTTTATTTCGGATTTTTGTTTTTCGAATATTTTTTTGGAAAACAAAACGCATCAAAATAAAACTTTACTGCCACATAATTTATTACATGCTGTAGAGAGAAAAAAACAACAAAAAAAACTTTTCAAATTTCATGTAAATGGGTATGTAATGTTTAGGGAAAATACAATGAAATTGAATTTGTTTTCCATTTTCTTTGTTTAGTAAAGTAAAATCGATTTTTCTGCAATGGTTTAATGGTTTGTAACAGTCAGCTTTGCTACTTTTAATCGCAACTTTAAAATTCTCTTGGTTCCGTACTTAATTGTCTTAAGCTATTGCTCTCCTTCCCCTTATGTTTATCAAACAATTCAATTTCAAAATTTACCTTTGAACACCTCATCGATTTTTTTTTTTTTTTTGATTTTAAAAATTCCAAGAAAATTTCTTTAAATTCGTTTTAAAATTTTCTCTCTGGGGTTAATGGAATCAAATTTAAGCGATTAGTTCATGCCACAATATTTGAAAACTTCCACTCAACCTGTTATCATAATCGTTTTTTATTTGCTCTACGTAATGAATGTATGAGTGACTGTTTAAATACGCGTAAAGCATTCTTTTAAGAGATCTTTTAATTCTTCTTTAATTTAAAAATTTTAAATGTACTACACTGGTCAAGTGGGTGTTATAAGCCTAGCTAGGCATTTCGTAGGTGGAATAATAAATTAATAACTTGCATTCAAGTTTCTAAATGAAGTCAAATTAATTACTTAATGCAATAGAGAACTCAATTGAATTGATGCTTTTCACTAGACTATCCTAGACATCAACCTTTAATGTTTTAAACCAGAAAGGAATTCAACTTTCCTTATCCAAAAGTGTAAACTGTCTGGTGTTCGTTTTGGAACTCAAGCTTTCATGAAGAGATAACATAATTGATCAGGTATAGATCCCTCATTACTTACTTAGTTGCTCATTACAATCCTTTAGTCAGGATTACAACCTATCTGCTCACAGCATCCATGTTGTATACGTTAATTTTATTCATAGTACTAGAACCTTTTTTTAAAAGACCAACACTCTGGGGATGGCTCCGACTGATGCAGTGCATTGTATTGGAATTCGGAAAGTAGGTTATCGAAAGGAGATCAGAGGTAGTAGTGTTTGTGAACATTAGGTTTGAAACTTTTTGTATTCTAAGTGGCACAAAAGACCTCTGCAGTTAGGGAGTTCCACATACGAATAGTAAGGCTAAAGAACGAATTCTGTTTGTAATGAAGTATGCAATCCACTAGCCAATCTCCTACAAACGGATGTGACTTCCGAGAAAGACGGGTGCTACGTAAGAATACACGATTTTCGGGAATAAGACCCCTTAATTTCGCTAGAGCAGAATCCGTAGTAGTAGGGATAGAACAGTGAAACACAAGCCACATTGGACAATGCTCCAATGAAGCAATAGAGTTGGATATCCTAACGTCATTAATGACACTATGCGACAAAATTTAAAAAAATTTAATACACCCGGCTAATGACGTAGTGTAGGTTGTGGGTTTTGTTGAGTAAATCTCAAAAATATTTTTTTTATATTTCTCGAACGCTCCAAACTTTTTTCATTTGACAAAAACTGTTTTTTTTGACTTGACGCACAAATTTTTGGATTACTCAAACATTTCTGACCAGATTTCAAAAAATTTAACTCTTGTTGGAAAGGGGAGAGATGGACCTTTAAAACAGTATCTATTATTCGACTTAATATGCTATGAGATTTGATGAGGTAAACTTGGAAATTTCGAATTTTTTTCATATTTTTTCAAGATTATCCATTCATAGGAGCAAACTTTAATAAAAAAAAATATAAGATAAGTGATAATATTCTTAAAGTCTGTTCTCTTGTGAAGAGATTGAGTCATCATTTGATCAAATCGAACAGAAATTACCGTAGTTATTATTTAAAGAGTCTAACAGTCGAGTGATATTTTTTATATATGTCATCTCATCAAATGAACTTTTAGTTCAAACATTTTCAGAATTTTTGATGGATCTTGATTGTTTATCACAAAATGTGTCAATTTCACGTTTGCACGACTTCCAGAAGTCGGCTAATATTTGTGTTTTTTGCAAATATCATTATTTCTCATTGCGCAAACATTGGCATTGACCGTAATGTTTGTGCCGTCCTTTTTTTTACAGAAATTTGGTTTAATGATGCCTCCGCTTCACAAGCCGCACCCAACAGTCACTCATAATCAGTCACTTCTGTAAGATGAAGTGTGGGTTTTCTAAGCCCTAAAAACGACAATTTTGCTTATTAACGTACCCACCAAGATGAAAATGAGCTTCATTCGAAAAGATGATATTTTTCTTTTGGGCATAATCCTCATTATCGTGGAGTTTCTCGTTGGCCCAATAAATCCCTACATTGCTCAAGCGTAAATCGATTCATTGCGTTCAGTGAAGTTAATATACCAAATTTTGTGACAGAATAGAATGACATAAGTCAAGGAGTCATCCCATCCCATCCATAGGGTACTTTAAGTCTCAAGAGACTTTTAAAAAAATTATTTTTTTTTTTCTTTTTCGTTTCGTTTCTCATTAATTATTTTAAACTGATTTCAATTTCGAATCATTTTAAATAAATATGATTGCATTTACTGAAGAATATATAATTCAACCATAAACCCATAAAAATGGCAATTAAAAGTAATGCGTCATATGAATTATTAAAACAGATTTTTTTATTTTTTATTTTTATTTAAAAAAAAATGAAAAAGAAATCAAATAAAAAATATAATATTAATACATAGCGTTTATATTATATTAAATAAATGTAAACAAATCATAAATTTAAAAGCCAAACAATTGATAAGAATAAATTAAAAAAAATTTAAACAAAAAATTTAAGGCTCGTCTTTAAGCTTTCTTCTCGCCTGCTTTGAAACATAAAAAAATCATATTAAACTGGAACACCCTTAACAGATTAAGTGTCATTTTAATTGTCATATTATTTAAAATTTAATTAATTTTTTGTAATAATTTTTGTAACAAATTTTACAAAAATGATTAAATTTTTATGATTAGAAAGCCTTTAACAATTTTATCGCATGCAATAAAAAAAAAGAAATTTAATTTTAAATCATAATTTTCCACTCATTCAGGGTCAATTGTTTTAAGGGTTTTAAGTGTCGTTGTTAATATGAAATTAACAATAACTTTTGCTCTTTTTCTGTTACAAAAAAACAAAAAAATAATGACCACAACCATAAATTTCCGTTTAAAAAAAAAAAACCCCAATAAAAATTATTTCAACACTTAAACACTTATAAAATCATTATTATTATTGTTATAATAACTGTACAATATATATGGTATACAGTAATAAAAGCATACTTATGTATGTGTGTGTTTATAAGTACATTTACATGTGTATGGGTTAAACCATCACTTTAGTGTTGTAATATGAAAATACTTCAAATGCAATCCATAAATTTTGCAACAATACTTCAACACAACAAATACTTACTCACGCACATTGACAAAGACACACACTTTTATACATATGTATGTAGATACACACTAACACTTTAATATGAAAAACCAAAATGCCATATGTAAACATAATGGTTATACATACAGTAGTGCCCTGTAAGTATGCTGCTGTGGATTTTAAAACACACGCATATTCTTATCACCCAGTAAATACAGTGGAGAACAAAATTAACCAAAAAAAAAAAATTGTAGAATTGTTTTAGTTACTACAGCTTAGCACAGAAAAATATCTGTACCTTCTCTGTGCTAAACTACTCTTCAAGGTATCGATGTGAACGTTGTTTGGTTTTAAGAGGATGATGCAACTTGCCACAGATCTCATGCCACAATCGATTTATTGCTTTAAACGTTTTATGGCCTTTTAATTAGGAGAAATGGTGATGTCATTTGGTCGCCAAGAAGCTGCGATTTGACATAGTTGGACTATTTTCTGTGGGAAGCGGTTAAAGAAAAGTGTTATGTCGACAAACAAGAGACACTTAAGAATTTGAACAGCAACATTCGTAATGCCATTGCCGAGATATGACTCCATACACTTGAAAAAGTGCACGAAAATTGGTCCGATCGAATGAGGTGCTGTGAGGCCAGCCGTGGCAATCATATGAGTGAAATAATATTCCTTTTCTAACCGAAACAATTGTACTTCACAATAATAAAAAATAAATTTGTGCAAAATTTCAAACCGTGTTTGCTTTATTGCAATTTTAAATTTAAACTTTTAAATGACTCAACCTATCTAACCCCGTCTTCCTGAGTTCGACGCCTATGTTTTCAACACCAACAGAATATCGAATAAACAAAAGCCAAATACTTCCGTTCAAGTTAATTAAGTATAGCCACTAAAGCCTTAGTAGCAGTGGAACAGAGCGCACTGGTGATCAGGACGGCTGACTGCATGCGTACCCTGCCTGTGAGTCTATAGCGACATTTTTTAAGCACACCGTCCATCAAACGTGAACAACGTGCAACAGGGTTGTTTACAACACGGCTCAATAGAGCCAGTATGAAATGAAATCGTCCTTGTCTAGTAGCTGGCGTATTGGCTTGGTTTAAACCCCAGTTCAGACGTCTGGAACAAAATGAAACCAGATGATGATAGGCGAGTTCTTGTCATCTATTTTCTGGCAAAAACTCTGAAAGTAATATAAAATTGCCATGAAATGTTTCTAAAAGCTTACTTTCCAAGTCAACCTTAAACTGCAGCTGTGATGTACGCTGGAACCATCACATTTTTCAAGTGTCGAAAGAAGCATTCAAGTGCGGCGGTTTCTTCACTTCACTTCATCTGATCTTCTTACAATTTACAACACTTATAACCGACCGAGAATGGACTGCAACCCTCATGTATTGGCCAGTGCCTCAAAGTATAATTTGAGACTTCTGGACTGCTTGCCGGAGAAGGCGAAAGTGATCATTATTGACGGTAGCGTGTCCACTCTATTCCTGCATTGGAGCATTGTAGCAATGTGGTTTGTGTTTCACTGTTCTATCCCTACTACGACGGCTTCTGCTCTAGCGAGATAAAGACACCTTGTTCCCGAAAATTATGTACTTCTACGTAGCTGCCATCTTCCTTGCAGGGCACATCTGTTTGTGGTGCGGATTCTGCTCTAGCGAGATAAAGGCACTTTGTTCCCGAAAATCATGTATTCCTACGTAGCACACGTCTTTCTCGCAGGGCACATTTCTTTGTGGTCGATTGGCCAATGGATCGCAGACTACATTATAGACAGAATTCGTTCTTTAGCCGGACTATCCGTATGTGGAACTCCCTTTTTCTATCACTTAGAATATAAAAAGATTCGAAGCTTATGTCCACAAACACTACTTTCTCTTTTCTGCCGCCCATAACCTGCTTTCCTAATTCCAATACAATGCACTACATGAGTAGGGGTCACCTGAATGTCGGTCTTATAAAAAAAAACAGGTTCTACCACTCATTCATAAAATTAACCTACACAACATGGGTGTTGTGAGAAGCTAGGTTGTAATCCTGACTAAAGGTTTTGTGAAGACCAATTTAGTAAGTTAAGAATCTCAAAACAATGTAATACGTATTGAACTCATTGACCTGCCACTGTTTGTAATTGAAATGTTCAACTTTAGTTGTCATATTTTATAACAAATAATTTCCCTTTTTCCCATGACTATCTCCTCTGCTTTAAATGTAAAATTATGCTTCAATAATAAGTCAAAAATCACTTAAAAAAGCAAAGAATGTAAACGAAAACTTTTTTGTCTGGTTTATGAACAGCGACTGGCCATAAAGTGAAATGATTTACAGGAAGTTATACTTTCACGCTCCTTCTTTTTTTTTTTTGCTTTTTCGTATTGCAGAAAGCAGCTGCTATTTGCAAATGCTACTGCTGCTGACTGCCTGCCTGCCACTTGTGTGAATTCGTCTGTAAGTACTGTTAGCATTGGTGGGTATGTGTTGAAAGTGTTGTGTGCACACACACAGTAACCAAACGGAAATGCCTATATAAAACGATTGTGGTTTTACAAAATGTCCGTCAACAGGATGTTTTAATGCGTTAAAATATTGTAATTGTATTTTCCGCCACAAATAACTGTACAACAACAACAACACAAAAGCAAATAAAAAAAAATTAAAATGGAAATGAAAAACCAAATAAGTATTGTTGAAATGAAATGAAGAAAAAAAGAGAAAAGAAATTGAAGCAAAACAAATCGTGTGTTTTTAATCCCTAAAGGCCAATAAAATTAAAAATGAGCCGTGAAATTAAAATAAAAAAACAAAAATACCAGCAAATTAATGAGCTTTTAATGAACATTAATTTCTAATATTTTCTGTCTAAAATAAAAAACAAAATAAATATTTACAAGCTCAAAATGTTTTCCAAGAAAAAAGATAAAATTTAATGACTAGCATTGAAGGTTGATTTAGGCAGACGTATGAGTGTTTTAATTAAAAATATTACAAGAACGTGTAGCTAATAAAGATCACGTGTGCCATGCTTGCAGGAAAGTAATGAAAATTGGTGAATGGAGGAAACCCTTAGCAGAACAAAAAACTATTATGTTTGGGGGGTGAACTGCTTCACCAGCAAGAGAAACATGTTATTCATTTTTAGGGACGTATAGTAGAACTCAAACCATAGCTTTGGAACACTCAGTACCAGAATTGTATCAGATATTATGGTGTACCATTAAACAGGATTGCCAATGGAAATGATTGAGTTGTTCCTCCTTCTCAAGAGTGAAAACCGTGACAACCTTAAGTGATCAACGTTTCGAAGGACCTATTGAAAGACCTACACCAATGTGGAGCTGTATGGGTTTTAACTATAACACGCTTTTTCCGAGATACAACCAGGTATTAAGGCTTAAACAGAACGATGAATCAAAATTAATGCCTTTAACCAAACAATACACGAGACCTATCTTTAACTTGCTGATACTTTATGGGATTCCAATATGCCTTGCCAAGAATGATAAGAATCTAGGGGTCATTCAGGACTCGTAACTTTCAAGTATGTATAACATAACATCTCTAAAAGCATTGTATAAAAGATTTGGAAGCTTAGACATTCCATCAAATATTAATTCTATCGGGCCTGGGTAAAACCAATTTTGCTTTACAATATTATTACGTTTTTACCTATTAAAAACGTTTAAAATATGAGCTCGTAGGTTGCAAATAAAATAAAAATAAGTTTGTGTTTAGTTTTAATTAAAATTCTTTATTATTCGCACAATTCTATGTGCCATTTCACAACTTGATGTAAACAACAACAATTGCTTTGTTTGTTATACCTCTGTTTACACCCTTCGCATAAACAATAACAATTACTAGGCAATTGTTCGACAGATCTCTATAACGGAGATCTTCAAACCACGATTACTCTCTTCAAACGCACCGCGTGTTCACACAAGACTGCCTGAACTTTTACTAACTCATTTATTTGCTTTGCCTTGCCTTTTATATGGCAACGTAAACACTCTGGTGGATATCCTTGAAGGCGAATGTTCGTGATTTCGCCCTCTGGAGATCTCTATATATGTAAACATCGTTGTTTCATTATTGTTTTTTGTGTATTTTGTTTACATTTATTTTTATTTATTTATTTATTTTTAAGTCTATGGAAAATCCTTACGGACTATTACATTTTATATCTTTATTATTATAACAAATACAAAAAATAGTTAAAAAAAAACAAAAAAATTGTAAAAAAAAATTGTAAAATTATAGCTTATTTAATGGATTCAAAATTTTTGTTAAAATCTATATGAAGGTAAAGATTATTAAAATCATTACAGATTCTATGAAATGGATCGAAGTTCGCATAGTTAGTTGTGTAATATTTTATATTTATGAAATTGTAGTATCTTGTTGGACGAACAGGTACACTTATGTAAAGTTTTTCCAAAAGAAATTGAGAGTTGATGACACCATTAATCAGCTTCAGGAGAAAGACAGCATTTAGTATTTTACGACGGCTTTTCAAAGATGGTAATTTAATGAGCGCTAGACGTTTTTCATAAAAAGGTAACCTTTTATTAGGATGCCATCCATTCCCTAAACGACAAAGAACAAATAATAAGAACTGTTTTTGAACTCATTTGATTTTGTCAGGGTGTACAGCATATTGAGGGTCCCATATTACAGATCCATATTCAAGAATTGGGCGAACCAGTGTGGTAAACAATTTTTTGGTAACATAAGGGGCAGAAAACTCTTTAGCCCATCTTTTAATAAATCCCAGGATACATGTAGCTTTGCAAACAGTTGATGTAATATGATTTCTGAAGACCAATTTACAATCGAAAATTATTCCTAAATCGTTAAAGGAATTAACTAGTTCAAGAACAGCACTATTCATTGTATAAAATCCATTGGTTGGAGATGATCTAGTGAAGCACATATATTTACATTTTTTAACATTCAGCTCCATTAAATTAGTACTACACCAGGAGGTTAAGTAGTTCATATCATCTTGTATAAGTACTTGGTCTTCAATGTTATTAAATGATAAAAATATTTTAACATCGTCTGCATACATTAAAGTGTTTGAATTTCTGATAATAGCTGGGAGATCATTTATAAAAAGAGTAAATAGGAGCGGCCCAAGATGACTACTCTGTGGTACGCCTGACAGTATTCTTGTAGTGTTTGTTGTTGTATTTTTGTTTACTTGTTTACCATTTTTTTATGCTGGTGTTTGTTCCGCTCTTCATGGTATTGATGTGAACGATGTTTGATCTCTTGCCACAATCGATTTATTGTGTCAAACGTTTGATGGCCATTTAATTAACCGAAATGGTGATTTCAATTGACCGCCAAGAAGCGGCGATTTGACTTCGTTGGACTTCTGTGTGGACCCCCATTATAGAAAAGTGTTACGCCGACCAACCAGGCACAATTTAGCATTTAAAGGCCAACATTCGTAATGACATTGCCGAGATACGATCCCATACCATACACATTGATAAACCGTAGTGGAGATTAGAAGAGGAAATCTACATGACGAAACCGCAATGTTATCCTCTACAACAGGATCTCGGAGTATGATATTGGCGATGAAAATGCAGCATGACTGCCTCCAAACTCTGTCTAACTTAACCCCTTAAAATAATTAAAAATTTTACAACAATTTAAGCAACATGAAAATTTATTTTTAAAATTAAACACGCTTTGCATGTGATTAATCTGACATTTCAGCGTTGTCTCACGCAGTCTGTATATTTGTCTGCTTAAAAGTTTCAAACAGACAAACTTTATATGCCTTTTAAACAGCAATGATAATGGCAACAATGATAATTAAAAACATCATCATTATCATCATTACCACCATCATTCATCATTATCATAATGAACAAGATGAACAGAGTCATTGTTAGACATTTGCTAAGACTGTCGCCGTTGCTCATTTACAGTTGTTGGCTTTTCAATCACTCGCTCGCCTGCTTGTCGTTCCCTTAGAAAGAAAAATAACGGGAAACTCTTATACTTACGTACGTACGTACGTATGTTCTGCTGGTATAAGAGTTTTTCTTTTCGAAGTTTGTTTTCTTAACTTTGTTTTCGTTTCAGCGTGTTTTGTTTTCCTCGGTTTTTTGTTTTTCCTTCTAGTTTTTCTTTAATAAGACATTGGATGACTTAACGAAAAACTTATTTGCGTGTGCTATTTGTGGTTCTTATGCTTCAACTTGCTATTTTTCTTTCTGATTTTTCCTCATTCAATTTTTTTTCTTGCTTTCTTCCTTTCTTTTTCATTTCTTGTTTGTTGAATTGTTTGTTTGATTACGTGTCGTGGGAAATTCTTTTCTCGAATTTTTTTTTATTTCTCAAAGAAAAAGGGGGAAAAACTTGAATAATTTCTTTTTTTTCGAGTGTTATTTGGTTGTCTTTTTTCAGTCGTCGTCGTTAATGTTTTCATCTATTTAAAGTGGCATGAATGCAGAAACTTTAAACAAATAGGGATTGTTTCGTAGGCAAATATTTTGTATAAGTTTTCTCTGGGGGAGCATGGTTTACTAATGTGGATCAAGTAAATAAACTGAAAAGTATCCGAGTGGATGTTAAGTGAATAAATTGAATATTTTTGATTGAAATGGAAAACCTATGGTCCTATAAGGCAGTGAAATCAAATATCAACTCGAACACCAGCAAACTATCGGAACATACAAATCAAAAAACTGATTGGACATGCTTAACAAAAGGCAAATAATGACATACAGTCAAAGGAAAAAGTTTACATACACCGTTTTTCCCAATAATGTCTATGTTATATTCGTAATTGCCTTAAACAACGCTATAACATCTTTTTTAACTTGATAAAAATCAGCACTGGTATATGTAGACTTTTTTCTTTGACTGTAACAAAGAACGCCTTTAAAAGCAAATCCATAGGTTAGTGAGAGAAGTGGGCGAACAGTTCATATAGACAGATTGATTGGAAAAAATTAGAGCAAGTTGAAGGTATCGTTTTTATTGCCTAAAACCAGGACAGCTCTTGAGGTAAATAAAGTAGTTGGCGCCTTGATAGATATGTAGGTGGTATTGGGTATCAATCCAAGAATTTGGAATACACACACTTAGGCCATATATGGGTCACTGGAGTACCACAGTCATTCATTCTAAGTGCCCTTAATTCTGGCACTATTCAGAGTTTTTTATGAAGAGACTTAGAGTTCTAATATTCATTACCAACAGCTCATTTAGATCGTATACATAGTAACCACCAAGACGCCTTCTCCTTATTCGACATAGGCGAAGTACAGTTTTCTTCCCTTCTTCGTCTTCACAGTGCTTGCAGAAGTCATTTGCCATGTGTCCACGAGCTTCTAATATGTAAAGTAATGGCTCCAATAATAATACTAAACGAGCTCCTTTGAAGTCTGAGCAGCCTCTTCGTGCTCCCTCTGTAGAGGCTCAGTCAAATTTACAGCGCTTTTTGCCCGAATTTAAAACCGCTACATACCGATCTCCGAAGTGGTGCCCAATGTAAAGAGAGTTGGATGGTCGTGCTACACCTTGCCAGCTCTTTGAGAAACTTGCGACACTTATTGGTAACAGTAAGGACCGTGGTAACAGGAAGGATCGTGTAATATTGGTACACTCTGCTGGACTTGTATGGATAAAATGCGGATTGATTGTCTTCTCGCCTTAAGTCGCATCGCCATCTATCACATAATTTTCAGGAGCCACTGTCTTTTTGGTGCGGTGTGCCTAAGGTGAAGGAAGAGACTGTCTTAGATTAAGTTGTCAATGCTTTGCTTTTGCCATGAAGAGGCAGAGGATCATGACCTCTTTTTATTGAGTGAACTCTCCAATATAAATATTGTGCAGTGGCGAGACTTGTTCTGGAATCGGATTGGTTTCTTTTTGGGGTAAATTTGTTCCCCGGTTTAGATATTAATTTTGATATTTGATATCGTATCACTCCCATAAGGAGTGTCCTCCATTTATACTAATCTAACCTGGCAACGAAAACAGTCACACAAAAACCACAGGAACTGAACAAGAAGTATCTTCAAATAATATGAAGTAATAATCCATACTAAAAGCAAATTAAAATCGAAGAGTGAATCTATCTTACTATCGACATGCAGAGGTTATGGTGAGAAGCACTTGAAAATACACGATACTTCAAGAACGAAGATAGTACGAACTTACTTGGAACAGTCAAAGTAGTCTAGTATGTGAGTCAAGTAGCCTAGTAGGGAGTGTGTTGGCTTATTAGACGTAAGGCCTCGACTCAAATCCCAGTTCAAATAACAAAACGAAATTTGAAAAATTATATTTTCGGCGACTGCCTCTCAGTAGGTTTCTGACAAAAACTCTGAGAGCAAAAGAAAAGTTTTTGAAAAAACTTTTTTTTCTTCGCTCATGTATAAAATTAACATACACAACATCAGTAGTGTCGGAAGCTAGGTTGTAATCCTGGCTAAAGTTTTGTATATAGCTTTAGGCATATCTCCAAAAGGTGAAGAACAATATTGTACTCTTCCTCGCCTTTGGAGCTTTGGCAGTAGTCATTTGCCATGTATTAATGCATGACCAACCAACTGCTCGTAGTGATCGGTCGTGTTTTTTCTAAATTCTCCTAATTATTCCTCAGTTTGTTAAAAAATTTCTATATAAATCTCAAAGTAATATCAGTTTGTTAATCTTACTGCTACTTTTTTTTAGTGTGTCAATAAAATAAACAGAAATTAATTAAATACATATTAAAAATATAAATAATCTCACAAATTAAAATACTAAATAAAAATAATCAAAACAAAACAATAACAATACATGTCCAAAATGCAATGTCTAATAATGACTTCTACAGCCATCATTTGAAGTTTCAGCATACTTTTCATATATCTAGCTAGGCCTAGATTTACTAAGCTGTTCTAGCACAATTTGAAGCCGTCCTTATGGCTTTGACAGAATCCAGAACTGCATTATTAGTAATAAGCGCGCAGGTCTTGAAAGTGGTTATCAATGTAGAGGACTCACCGGAAAGTTGGATGATTCTGCTACACCTGACAAGTTAGTCTACTCTCTCTTGTTACTTAGAACAGTATAGATTCAGATTCAGTTAGGATTACGAACTAGTTTCTCACACCATTTATGTTATGTGTGTTAATTTTATTTACTCTTAGTGTTTTAGCCAGAAATCTGCTGAGAGGAAATCGCCTTAGAAATATTTTTTCGAATTTCGATTTATTGGAGATGTTTGGCCCGTAGTTTGAACCATGGCCTCATGTCTAATAAGCTAACACTATACTGTTTCGCTCTGTTATTGAAAGACTTGCGATTGCTATAAACCGTCTTGATGTTCTTTAAGTTAGAAACTGCGATAGCTTCCAGTCTAATATCCTCTTTAGGCAAACTTTTCGCCTTAATTATGCTTAACGAGGACTGTATTGACAATACGTTCGCTTGGAAAACGTTGTAGGGATTCGGTAGTTTTACGAAGTGATGCTCAAAGTTCGATACAACTTTGAACATTCCCCGAAAAACTGAACGGAGTTGTTAATGAGGTGCGAGGTTATACCATTTTCCAAAGCTCTATTTCCTGAATGGATGTTCTGAAGTTCCTTGAGATGTTGTAGTGCAGATAATTCGGGTTTAATATTCATGATGCTTCAGTTACAATAAAAGATTGAAAATTTGTTTTCAAATAAATTTCTTAAAAAAATTAATTTTTCCTTCAAACATTTCTAAGCTTTTGTTATAAATTTCATATAAAAAATGCTTCCTAACGGTTCCTTTCAAAAATTATGCCAATTGTTAATCGTAATAAACTAAACATTTCCATTTCTTTAGTATTTTTTGTGGTGGGGTGCAGGGGGTCTATGATAATATTTTTTTTTTTTTTTTTGTTTGTTGGAAAAACAAATTTTCTTATCTATTTAAGTACACTCTTAACAAATTACCTTAAATGTCAAAGATAATTATTCATCATCATCATAATAATAATCTAAAACACTAAAAGACAAGGAGAAGCACAAGAGCAATAAGAAAGAAAGAGAGAAAAAAATTTTTATTATCATGACTTTCATTATCCCTAAAGCCTGAAGACCAGTGAGTTACAAGCCAAAGTCAAGAAATGGAAACTCTGCTTAAAGAAAAGATAAACATCTCAGGGACATCATACTCAAACACAATAGAAATTTGTGTCCTGCCAGCAAAAATGACAAAATGGTCAGCGTTTTTTCTCTTTCTTTCTCTCTCTTGGTAAGTAATAAGTAAAAAGATGTTGTCCAGAGTTTTTGTTGAATGTCTTAAGGCTGTTCTAAGAAAGATACACAATAAAAACTGTTGACCATTATTGTGTGTTTTTTTAAGTTTCTTTATAACATTTTAAATAAAGTCAACTTAAGGTGGCTCCATAAAAAATTTTGTATTGGACACCTTTTGTATTTAACTTGGATTTAGTTGAAGTATGTAGTGTATACGAGGTATACTTGGTAAAAACAAACAAATTCTTCATAGAACAGAATTTAAAAAAATTAGGAAGTTATTCCTTAAGATACCCTCTAACCCCGGTTTATTTAAAAATTTATTTCGTTTTATTCTTTTTATCGGGCTCACCATTTAGTGATGGTAAATATTTTTCAACTGAAGAACTTGCAAAAATAACTTTAGTCAGGATTACAGCCTAGCTTCTCACACCACTTATGTTGTGTGTGTTAATTTTATCTATAAGTGGCGGGACCTACAGTTTAAAGTCGATTGCGATTGACAGATTCTATGAGAAATTTTCATGGCAATTTTATTTATTTCTCAAAACTTTTACCAGAGGACTGTATAGGGGAAGTCGCCGAAAGAAATTTTGTTTTTATGTTTTCGCGGGACCTACAGTTTAAAGTCGATTCCGAACAACAAATCTTTTGAGAAGCTTTTCATGGCAATTTTATTAACTCTCACAGTTTTTGCCAGAAGTCTGTTGAGAGGCAGTCACCAAAGAAGTATTTTCTGTTACGTTTTATTGGAGATATTTGGCATGGGATTTGAACCAAGGCCTCAAGTCCAATAAGCCGACACACCACCTACTAGATTACGGCGACAACCAAACATAATTAAAACGCAGTACAAAAATGGCGATACAAATATGGCCTCCTTCCGTTCATTATGATAATCAACCTTTTGCGCAAGGAATTGCCAAAATTAGAGGGAAATTAAAAGAAACTGGAATCTTTACAGTCTAGTGGGTAGTGTATTGACTTATAAGTTTTGAGTTGGTGGTTCTAGTCTTGGCTCAGCCATCTCAAAAAGACGACTTAAGTCTTCTTCTACGCAATTTTTTGGCAACAACCCTCGGAGTAAATAAAAATCGGAGTTCGGCTTAAAACTGTAGGTTCCACCAATTATGAACACAATTAACACACACAACCTAGGTGGTGTGAGAAGCTAATTGTTATAATCTTAGGTTGTAATCCTGTCTAAGTAAGGAAGCGCTACAGATGTATCCAGTCCTGTACAACATCACAATGTCAGCGCTGCAAAAAAAAAATCTCATCTGGTGGAATAAAGGGTGGCGAATAAACTGAATTTGTCGATTTCACGAAATTCCCTGCAATTTGGCCAAGCTTACAACTAATGATCGTGTATTTTGAAACTCACATAATAATTAAAGCCGGCTGATAATTCACATCTCCGCAGATATGTTAATAAAGTGCTAGAGCAACAGTTTTTCACACAATTTACTTCAGCGATGAACAAAATTATCCCATGTGGAACCCGGAAAAAGTGATTGTGGAATCTTCTATCTTGTTTTCAGAAAAAGCTACTGTTTGATGCGCATAATAGTGTCGTGTTATAATAGGACTGTACTGTACTTCTCTCAATCAATATACGAGAGTATCCTTATTATGACTCATCCAAGCATATTGGCCTGACAAGCTCCAGAATGTTGCTCGGTATTCACAAGGACAATTGCTTGCCCTGATATGCATCCAGGCTAGTAGGTGCATGCGCTGTTTCCTCTTGATGTGCATAAATACATCACAAGATCTTAGTATGTGTTTTAAGGACCCCTTTAGATCATGATTAAGATCTGGCTTCCCATATCATTTATTTTTTGCGTTAACTTTAACAATGAACTTTATCGGGAAGTACGTTGAGTCTGAATGAAAGACTTGGGAAGATTTTTCATGTCATTAATTTATTGCCAGAGCTTTAGTCGGAAGATTGTTGAAAGGTGCTCAAAATATCTGAGCTGAAGCTTAACTAACTACTCAAGAGACAGCCCACCTCGCTGGAGGTACAGCTATGACCCCCGACTCTGTATTTAAAGATTTTGAACGGAATGATATTTTTTAACAAAGTAGTACCTTGAGCCATACGATAGAAACGATTTGGCTTCCACAGAGAGTAAATTCACCTTTTTAAGACATCAATACGCACCAAGAACTCGACGCCGCTAGACTTTTCTTCATGGTTCCAATTCGTCGATGTGAGATAAAATGGCCGAGAACTACCTCCAACAGATCAACTGCTACAATCAATCCCGAAGCAATGATTCAAATGACGTCATATCTCCTACATAATAGTCAAAGTCCAAGCATTAAAATGAAATCAAAATTTCATCGTAACCATGATCTTCTGAAGGTTTTATTTAACTTGACTTTCGAAACCATAAAGTCGGCAACCCATAACGCAAGTAGGATTTTTTTTTTACTAAAATTCTAAACCTTCATACTTGACTGCTGCTATTGGCTGCTAATACTTGTTTATTCAGGAAGCCATAGTGACTGCGGTATAATATTGTTCTTTAAGACAAAAAAAAAACAAAAATAAAAAAAAACGAATAAAAAATACAAAAAAACCAAGGAGAGGAACACCACAATTGTTTTCTCAAGTACATGTGACCAGCTAGGAAAGACAAAAAAAAACAAGAAAGTGAAGAGGAAAGTAAAAGAAATTGAGAAAAAAATGAAAAGAAATACAACATCACTAACCTGACATTTAAATATTAATAAAATCCAGTCTATTTGGCGCCGTCGGTTATAAAAATATTAACAAAACACCATCGCAACAACAACAATAACAATAAACTGAAAAATATATATAAGCATGGCATTAAAAAAAGTCGGTTTTTTAATATTTTTTTTAAAGGAACCTGCAAGTGTTTAAACAAAGTAAGGAAGGAAAATCTTGAGGCAAAAAATTCAAAAAGTAGAGCACGGTTAGGAGAATTTTAAGTTTGATTTTCTTAGTGACTTACATACATAAAATAATTTAAAGACGGTGGCGTATGTGTAATAAATATGGAAATAAATTCAATCATCGCTTCATACATAAACTTTTATGTCATTAGTCTGCGTTTTGATCTTTCTCTCATCAATGCCTTCCCTTTGGCACATTTTCAAAGTGCATTTTAATGTTTCTTTGGACACTTGATAGAGAGGACTAAAGCTCTGTATTGTAGACTATGGGATGCAGACTAATGGAATTCAAGTCTGACAGGACAGTCACCAGTGGGCATCATAAACTGACAAATAGAATGGATAACAATTCTCTGCTGTGACAGAAGCAGTAAACTCTATGGTTATGAGAAGTAACGAGAACAAATAGACCAATTTGGAAGCAACGTATTCTTTTAATAGAATAACCAATATGTGGTATACAGTGGAGAACTTTAAATTGTCTTGTGGTTAACGCCTCGTGTATCTGGCTCCACAAGCTGCAAATTTCTCTTTCATAGTTTCTGAACCATCAGCGGGAGCATATCCTCGAAAACAAAATTTTCAGAAAGAAATCGAAATCAAAAACAAGTAAAAATGAATCTAATATTATGCAGAGAGGATATATAAATATTGTTTAAGTGTCTGCCATAAAATTGTAATTTTTTTTAATGGCTGATTAAAAATTAAACGGAATAACACTTAAAAAGAAACAAGAGTGTACACGCGTGTGAGTGTGAGTAAGTGTAAGAATAACAGAGTATAAGTTGAAAGTATAAGTGTAAGTGCATGTTAATGGTAATAACAGCACTAGTAAGTGTTAAAGCATAAGTGTATTGGTGAGTATTGAGTAAGTAAGTGCAAGTGTGCATGTGTGTATTTAATATTTTAAGTACTATCAAACACACGCACACATACATATAAAAATTAATCATTCACTCATATCGACAACAAGAGCCAGAGCGACAACAGCGGCAACGTCGTCATTTTCTGAAGCCTTAGCGTCAATATTATTAGAATAGTTCAATGGGCATAGAGAAAAAGGTCGAAAGAATCAAATTAAAATTTTTTTAAATTGTATTTCCATTGCATTCGAAGTCTTAACATACATACATGCATAATTGGTCAGTACAGCCCGTTTAATCAGGATTACAACCTAATTGTGTGTGTTAGTTTTATACACGAGTAGCGGGCCCTTCAGTTTAAAGTCGCCTCCTAATGACAGATTTTTGACAAACTTTTCATGGCAATTTTATTTACTCTCAAAGTTTTTGCCAGAAATCTGCTAAGAGGAATTCGCCGAAGAAATATTTTTTTATATTGTTACGTTTTTACCTTTTAAAAACATTTAAAATATGAGCTCGCAGATTGCAAATAAAATTAAAATAAATTTGGTGTTTAGTTTTAATTAAAATTCTTTATTAATCGCACAATTCTGTGTGCCACCGTTCACAACTTGATGTAAACAACAACAATTATCTTTCCTTTGTTATTCCTCTGTTTATAGCCTTTGCATAAACAATGACAATTACTGGACAATTATTCGACAGATCTTTGTAACGGAGATCTTCAAATCACGGTTGCTCTCTTCAAAGGCACCTCGTTTTCACACAAGACTGACTGAACTTCACTCACCCACTCGCCTGCTGTGCCTTGCCTTTTATATGGCAGGATAAACAATCTGATGAATATTCATGAAGACTAATGTTCGTGAATTTGCCTTTTCGTAATCTCTATAAATGTAAACATCGTTGTTTACATTCATTGTTGTTGTTTGTGTATTTTGTTTACATTTATTCTTGTAGTGTTGTTTGTGAATTTTTGTTTACTTGTTTATCATTTTTTTTATGCTGGTGTTTGTTGTTATATCAAGCAGTAGATAATGTAAACAGGTTTGTTTACTGCACTGTTTTGTTTTTGTAGCTTTTGTTTATAATTTTAATGTTAAGCGATGTAAAAGCAAAACACCAGTATCTAAATTCTTCATTTTCGTAACAATATTTCGTTTTGTTGGAGATGTCTGGGCTAGAGTTTGAACCGATTTGAAGATAGGAAGTGTTTAATATAAGACCCTATAATTTAGTAAAGTTTTCTATTTGGAAAACATACATATAACATATAGATTTCATTTTAAAAAACCTTACATTTTTTCTTATTTCTCGATGTTTATATGTTAAGGCCTTTTTAACTTTACCCTGTATAAGTAGAAATATGTGGCCTTAAGTCCCATTCATAATTCTTTTCAATAATTTCATTCCTACACCCACACTCCATGTTTTTTTTTCGCCAACTTTTTGTTTCTGTTGTTTTATTGTTATTGTTGCGTTTTATTAGTATTCCTCCAATTAATGTGTTGTTTTTGTTATTCTTTGTTTTATTTTCTTTTTAGTAACGGAATGTTTGTTGGTATTGTTGTTGCTGTTGTTTTGAAGTTTATTGATTAAATGATTGTTATTGCCGCCATTGAATATTTATGCGTTTATATGTATGCGTGTGTGTGTAAACATTTACAAAGTGGCTGTTAAGATAATTTGCTTATTTAATACATATTGTATGTAAGCACACACAAACACATAGACACTCATACAACACATAAACATACATTTAAACTCATACATCACTTATATACGAACTCATAAACAAAAAACACTTATGCTAGGGCTCTTCACATTAAAACACCCAGAAGAGCAAGTAAATATATTAGTAAAGACACATACATACATACATATACATACACATGTACTGTCTTTAAGTATGCTCTCGCACTTGAAGCATTCAGTGTGAGTATTTGGGTTTGGTTTAACAACATACTCTTGCTCTCTCACACCCACTTTGTTGGTGAGTATAAAAGAAAAAAAACGTGGAGAAATTTTTAAAATTCCCAAATGCTTTAACTTGTTTCACACTTGAGAGTCTCTAACAAGAGCTCATTAAGTGATGCGATAGAAGGCGAGAGTGTGAGAGGGAGAGTGAAAGAGCAGTGATTTTGCAAAGAATAGAAAAATAGCAACAGCTTAAGCAAGCAAGCAGTAACGGGGAAAAAATCTAATTAATAATGCAAATTACTTTTGTTTCCTGCTCTCTCTCACTCTCTCACTCTCTCTCTCTTTCTCTATGCCTTGGAGGTTATATAGCATGTCTAGGAGAGTTTCAGAAAGCGAATGGGGAAAAGAGACAGAGCGTAGTAGAATGCGTTTAATTTGAGGACTTTATCATCTTGATTTCAAATCAATGTAATTAAATTCAAAGTGTATGTATGTGTGTGCATATGAGAGTATGAATAAATTTTGCGTGTTAAAAAAAAAAACGAAAAAGAGAAGGAGTGAGAGGAAGATAGAGAGCCAGAAACCTTATAATTTTAATTCATATCAAGAATTTAAATATTTTGTTTTAAATTTATAGCGTTTAAGAGACTTCTTGTTTTGAAGTATCTTTTCATAGGTTATTGTGTGTGGGCGTATGAGTAACATTTGCTCGTATAAAATATTATCCATCATACGTCATGTGGTAAATTGCTTTTATTTTTGGTATTGATTTTCATTTCATTAAATAAAAAAAAAGAAAATGAAACTGGAAAAACTTTTTTATGAAACTTATAAAAATAGTTTGAAAGAGGCACTGGTGCTGGAAAAACTTTTTTAAACGTTTTTAAATCATAAACGTTGCTTCAACTAATAATATGTGACTCATTATTCATCAAATTTGAAGCTCAATAGGATAGCAATATACATAGCTTGCCAATGTGATATGTTGCGCCGTCTTTTTGCAACCTTATACCAACCAAGTTCAATTTTTTCGTTTCGGTAGGAAAGTGTTACGATATTAATAATTCTTAAAGAGGTACACAGTACAATTACGCTGCTGGCTCGCAAATTGCACCAGATAGAGAATCTGTCAAAATACATTTGTAGTTCTTTAACTGGCTCTAGCTGCCCTTCAAACCAAATTCAATAATCAAGTTTGTTGGTGTACCTACTGATTCAAACAAAAATCCAATTTTTCTAAAAAAATTTATAGTTACTCTCAGAGTTTTTGGCAAAAAGCTGCTGAGAAGAAGTCACCGAAAAAAATATTTTATTTACACTTCACGGTTTATTCAAAATGTCTGAGCCAAGAGACTAACAACGATCTCACATCTAATACGCCAACACACTATCAACTACACTACGGCGATTTCAGCGATTAGATTACCTAAAGAAAATTCAATGACAGAATACTCATGACAATTCCCATTGGCGTGTTAGTACGAAAATCATTGAATCAATATTGTGTATAGCCGGTGTAATCTTACTTACTTGATTGTCCAATACAACTACTTAGTCAGTATTACACCCATGTGTTCACACCCATGTTGTCTGTGTTCATTTTATCCATGAGAGGTGTGACCTGTAGTTTAACAACGTCTCTGATGGACAGATTTGAGATTTTTGAGTAGGAGACTGCTGAGAGGATGTCGCTGAAGGAAATATTTCTCTTCATATTTCGATTTGTTCGATATGTCTGAGCTGGACTTGAACCATGGTTTCTTACACGCAACCTGCTAGACTACGCTGACTTCCCTTTGACAAGGTACGAACATATAATGATACAAGCTTGATAATGCAGTTTAGTTGTTCTATCAACGCCAAATGGGCAAGTTCGGACACAGCCAAGATAGTGTAGCAAATCTGTCAAAAATGGATAGAAAGTGCTTAAACGGTTTGTTTAAACTCCAAAGGTGAACGTTCAGTATGGTTGCTAAAGACATTACTGGACATTCCTATATTGGCACTCATACCCAACGGATTGGTTTTGGAGGATATATAGCAAACGACTTCTGCAGTAGTTGTTCAGATGAGTAAGAATAGAAAACTATTCTTTACGTATTGAGTACATTCCAAGGTAACATTGTTTCAAAAGGAAATGCTTCAAGGCTTGTAAAGTAGCAAAACAGTACAGTGTAGCATTTAAATTGTCCAGAAAGTTGGGCATGTGAAGATTGAAATTAAACCAGAAGTCATCAAATTTTGATGGTGATTCTAGGTAACGTTGTTTCAAAAAGAAATGCTTCAGGGCTTGTAAATGATTCACATAAAAATTCTCGGTTATATTAATGTCCGCAATAAAATTGTGATAAAATTGTTGCGAAACATCTTTAGAAAAGCAGCTTTTTCTGCAAAACACTCTCCAAAGACCTTTGCATTTCATTATAACAAGAGGGATGAAGCAACTTGATGTCGACTTTGCAGACGATGTAAGTAGTTTGCCGGCAATGCACATTAGGAATGTCCGCATATGATTCTAGGACTAGGTGGAATGGACAACTGTGGTGTCACAAAATGAAGTGTGTCTATTCCATATTCATGGTTCGACAGCGAGCTATGCCTATACACGCATACATACATAATTGGTCTTTATAACCCTTTGGTTAGGATTACGACCTAGTTCCTCATACAACTTATGTTGTGTGTGGTAATTTTATACATAGCAGGATTTAATTTTTGAAAAACCTTTCATAGCAATTTCTATTTGAGTTTTGTCAGAAATCTGCTGAGAGGAAATCACCGAAGAAATATTTTTTCAATTTTCGTTTTGCTGGAGATGTCTGATTTGGGGTTTGAATCGAGGCCGTCACGTCTTATAAGCCAAAATATTAGACTACGGCAACTACTATGTATTGATGAATAAAAATTTTGTAAGAATAATTAACTTTTTCACAAAACTTGCATCGTTTTCTTCTTTCTATCCATCTTTTCTTATAGCATTTCTAACAGCAGCGACTATCCTTTGCATTTTTGTTTGACTTCTAATGATTTCCTCATTTAATCATAATTAAAAATATTTAATAACTAACGTGGCCTTCTTCAAAAACCAATATCAACTTTCTTAAAGTCAAATGCTATAAGAAATGATATTTAATTAGTTACGACTTTATCATGAAAAAATTAAAGAAAGAAAGAAACTTTTAAACTTTTACCTGGGACCTGTAGTTAATTTGAAAATTGTCCATATTGAGCATCAGTTTTTTCTTGCTGCTCTTCCGCTCATCAAAGATGAAAAATTATTCATTAATTTAGTTCTCAATTTACTTCATTAATCTTGTATTATCAATAATCTTTATCACAGTGTGTTTCTATTTCATTTTGCTTCTCTTTGCAACTAATTTTGTGTTTCAAGCATTAAACTTTTTAAGGCCATGTAACCGTGCTCCCTTGCTTGGCATTTCTTTTTAGTTTTTTCATCCTTATTTGTTCAGTTTCGCTGTTTTATTAGATTTTAACCTGCAGCATTGAATGACAACTTGTGAGCTTCAGGTGTTTTTTCTTTTTCTTTTTTTTTATTGTTTTTCCTAAGCTGCTGTGTCTTCATGTTTAAAGGGTCAACAATAGTCAAATTGATCTCCTGTATCTTCTTTAAGTTTCTTATTGTTTTTCTCTTCGTCTTTTTCTCTCTCCTTTTGTTGTAATTTTAATATCCTGTTTAACTCTTCAACATAAACACGGGCAATTGGTTGCTATAATACCCAAGAGGCCAAATAGTTGCAATTTAAAACTGTGAAATTGGCAAACTACTGGCGAAAGAACCACGTACCATACCATCACTGCTCCTCAACTAATCTCCACAATATGCTAACAAAATTATTTTTAAACCCTAAGAATACATATTCAAAACAATCTCGTTCGATTAAATAGCAAAGTCGAGTGCTGCTCTAACGATTCGCCTCTCAATTCAATTTGAATTTTTATTCCAAACTACCTCAGGTAACCTGAGTTCTAGAATTCACGGTTTATTGGGTATACTCAGCTGTATTAAGTAGTAACCCTGACAACGCTTGCTCTGAGTTCCTAATCATATCTTTTTCATACTCCTTCGCACTTGAACTCATTTAAAGCCTTGATGAGATGCTGAGGATTAAAAGGGAAAATCAAATGACAAAGACCATAAGGCCAGAGGTAAAGCTTTGATGGAACCAACTAAATATTATTGTTGAGATTTAAAAATGTAATTCTACACTTCCTTTGAATTCGTAATCAAGTTCATTCTATCATTAATGCTAACAGGCTCCTAAATTTTGAGAGTCCTCACCTTCATCCTTTCAAACAATTTTAGAGAGAATGGAGGCGCAAAGAAAATGAAGACAACTTGGTTTAAATTGCACGTCAAGTTAGCCTTTAGAGTACCGCACATTTTACAGGATTATCTATAAAGAAAGCTGCTTTGAGAGTATTCGAGAGAAAAGTCTTACGTAAGATCTTCAGTGTAGTGCATATTGGCGATGATTTCCGCATCCGTACAGCAAATGAGTGTTAAGGTAGGACGAAATCCGTTAATCCGGCTGTTAATGGCCAATTAAGTATTTAAGTAAGATGTCTAGTCATAGTAACCTCAGTAGTAGAACTTTTTGAGCATGTGTTGCAAGTGGACTTTTCTAGAAATCATGATCAGTTTCTTGCCTTGCAACCTACAATTCTTCTGAGTTCCTTAATATTTTCCTCTGGTTTCTTTTACCTTTCTATCCATAAGAAGATAAAGAGACAGACATTGAAAAGACAAACACAACTCTATACAACACACTTATTACAACCGCTTTCCTAGGTTAGATTAAGGGGCAGGGCCTACTTGAATTATAAGACTTATTCTGATACCACAGCCAAGATATCCAGACCAAGGATGACAAAAATCCTGTCTTCCAATAAGGCAGTCTGCCTTGAGAATCGCAACTCTGAGATGGGTGGTTATGCGATTTATGATCACGAGTGAATCAGCCCTCTTCGTATTCATACAGGTAATATTGCACGTAACTTTCTGTTGCCAATGACATTAAGCCTCCATATGTAATAAAGCGATTGAAAAATACCTAGTCTTACTGAGGCAATCCGAATACCTATTACCTATTGATGTGTAGCATGTTGAAGATCGTGAGCTCCTTGACGGCACTGGCAAATTCATCTGCAATGCAACTTCCATTGACTATCCATCAATTCTGGACATCAGTTAAGAGTTACCTTTAGTTGATCCGACTTGAGGGACTTAATCGCAGTTGGAGTGAATCAAGAGATTTTTAAAGGCAATACCACCATCCAATCAGCATTACGTTGCTTTCAAAATGGACATGACCCCCGCCTGTAAAACAGTGCACTGTTCAGGCAGCCTTTACGCAAATGTGTGCATTTGGAGCCTTCTAGAGACGTCAAGACGCTATGGTCACTTCTTTTATTCCCTCAATTAGGTAATCCCTTCATAAGGAATTTTTAAGTTCGACAAACCTCTACAAAACTTAGCAGCAATTGCCTCTCTACATATCTTATAGTTCTTCGAAAAACTCTGGTAAAACTTTAGTTGGTTCCATTAAACTCAAATACACACATATTCTCCCATTCATTCCTCAACTTTCTTCATGCTTTTACTTTTATTAGCGCGCATTAAGCTTAAGAATATTGTTCTCCTCGTATAGTTTGCTCCTTATCTTCACATCAGCTCCTCTTAAAAGCCCCTTCACTACATGCTACACTTTTCATTTACAACGTTTACTAATCTGTGGCATATTTTCTTCATTATGCTGCTCCTACTACTGCTGCTGCGTCTGTCTATCTGCCTGCCTGCCTGCCTGCATATCTTTACAAAATCTGGTTTTGATATTTATGCACCTGAAGGCAATATGGAAGCGTTTTTTATGTTTGCTTTTAAATAATTTTACTTTACTTTACGTTTTTAAGCGTTAATTTTTCTCTTGATTTTCTTTTCCTTCCTAGCTTCCTACGCTTCTCTTAAAGGCAATGCTGTGTACCTTGAGTAGTGATTTCTTGAACGTTTTGCAAACAAATTAGAAAAGCGTACAACAAAAGGAAATCGTTTCTTAAGTTGTCTTCGGTTTATCATGCGGGGGGGTAAAATAAAAATAAAAAAAAGAAAGAAAAATTATAAGCAGCAACCACAACTATTATGCGGGTACCAAAGCGGATTTAAGCGGAAAAGCAGCAAAAACAGTTGAAAGTTTACCCACCATGGAACCAAAGAGAAAACAAAAAGAGAAAAACGTAATCTGAACCAAAGATTTGAGTGTGAATTTAACGGTTTTATTGGTTGCCCGCAAGCATCAGCGTTTTAAATGCACTATAAAAGACAAGATACGCAGATATTGTCTCTCTCCTCTCTTCCTCTATTTCTATTACTTTTACTAACACATTCACTGTGTGTGTGTGTATGTGTGTCTTTAACACTTGAATGACAGGAAAAAGGAAACACTTTTGAAATTTGTCAGAGAGGGGGTTTTGTTATCATCACACAATATTTGATTGTCTTTGGTTTTTTGTGACAGTATGAGTGAGGAAGCGTTTGGTGTTCACTTTGAAATTTAATATGATTTAAATTATTTTGGATTTACACTCTTATCACAAGCAAGGGGGGAATAATTTTCTTAAATAAATTTGATTAAAAGGCAACCCCATTTGGATTCATGATTTCATTTTAATTTCATTTGAATTTTCCATCAGTTAAACCGTTGTTGTGACTTACGATTTCGGCTTCTGAATATATTTACTGCCATGCAAGCTTGTGATTCAAGTACAGTCGGGCCTCGATTATCCGTGATCCAGTTAACCAGTAACCCCGATTAACCGTGATGGCTAAAGATCAGTCTATTGTTTTTTGTTTGCAATGTTTTAAAATTGTTTGCTTCAATTAATCGTGATTAACTCTATTATCCGTGATGGCACAATTTCTTTTTATTAACTTCAAATTCGTACATACAATATTACAAACATGAAAACGGGAAATTCCCTTGTTTGCATACGATGAGTCAAAAGCATTTACAAGTGATTAGATTAATTTTGAAATTTGAAAAGTGGAGGTGGTTAGATCTAAATATATTTAGTATGGCATCGTTACAAAGAAACGTTTAAGTTAGATTAACCGTGAAAATCGATTATCCGTAATGTTTCTGGTTCCGACCAGCACGGATAATCGAGGCCCGACTGTATTTTGAACAGATTAGGGATTCCTAGTAAAAATGTTATACTAAAGGGAATCTAAAAGGCAGAAGGAATTTTATAAAAATTAACTGGAGTCCAAAAGAAATGTGATCTTAAAAAATGTAATCAAGTGAAAGGCAATATTCGTATAGAAATGGGCTTAAGAATCCTATTATAGATATCAAGGTATACTTAGGTCTAGTAGTATACGATCGTATAAATTTCAAAGCCACACGGACTATACTGTACTTACAAAAAGGCAACAAAGTTTAGAAATATCTTGTACAATATTGTAAAAGATTACTACCATCTAAAGATATCCCAGAGTTACTAAGCCATGTAGTACATAAAATAATGCTGCAGAGCCCACGAATATATGACAAAACAAACTGAATAAATGACAATGAATTTGACAGAGGAGACTCCAACACGATTGCCCTTAACAACTGTTATAGTGAAGAACTCCCTGTCGTAAAACCTATGGGTGGACAAATCGAAACCCAATTTCCATTAAATCAGTTAACATCATCTAACTATTTGAGGATAGCCTATGGAAACTAAGAGGCATTTAAAAATTGTAGCAACTGCCCAACCCAGCAGCATGCATCTGATTTACCATTCTTCATTCCATTAATTAAGTGGCAATGAATTAAAACTGGATGATATTTTAGCAGGATTATTATGTAGAACGTGGTCATATATTTGAGACCAGTTCACTAAGCCCTTATAAAACTCAGGTTCTACTCTGTTATCTGACATAAAGAAAGCGTAGAAATAAAACTTAATGTCCCATCGGAACACAAGCTAAACTCTGCATCACGGTCATCCATCCGTCAACTGTAAGAATTGTGTTCTTCCCAGGTAAGCCTAAATTCATATAATTCAAGCGCTACATAGAGAAGTCAGAGGTGCACAGTTGTATACATTGCATGCAGAGTTGTGTAATCAAGACGCATTTAAAATTATTTCGTATTCGAATGTATCCTGGCTGATCGGTGAATATTGTAATCTTCTTACGCAGCTCGGCGCTATTGTAACTAGCTGGCTTTAGTGAAAGTAAACTCGAGAGGAATCATTGGCAACATACCCTCAGAGTCTCATTTTCGTTTGCTCGAATTCTAGCGCCTTTTTCTGTAGAGAAAATCCTTTTAAATTATGAAGCACGAACACTGAGATGTCATTTTCTACCTGTGCGATATCATCTTTTAGAGGATGCGGAATCGAGACTCTATCTCTATGAAACTAGCATTGTTTTCCGCTGCCTAGGACTATATCTACAACCGAAGCCAATTGGATTTGGTTTCTTTTAAGCAACGTACATAGGTTGTAAGTACGGTGTTCTGTATAAGTTAGTAGTAGGGAGTGCTTCAACTTAAGCTATATTATGATCGGTTTCCCACTCCTACAGAGACCATTCAGAGAATACACGTTTTGTCTATGGGCGCTCATGACTATTTGGACAAAAAGACTGAAAAATTTACAACTAATGTCGAACAAATGGCCTCTATCAACTGTCAAAGTTCAGAAGTCAATGTTGCTAATCTTTGACTTGAATTCAAACTTTATTTACGGAGCTGTCGTCACAGTATTTAATCGAAAGTAGTCTCGTAAAAGTGCTCCAGTTTGTTGAAAATATGGTAACGAATATTAGGAAGTATTATTTGTGATTACGTTGGGATCATACTAAAGTCGCCGTAGTCGAGTAGGTAGTGTGTTGGCTTATTATGTGTTAGGACAAGGTTCAAACCCCAGGTCAGACATCTGGAACATAACTTCGTTGGGCGTCGTTCGTTCGGAGTCGACTTTAAACTGTAGGTCCCCCCACTCATGTATAAAATTTACAAACACACAGCATAAGTGGTATAAGAAGCTAGGTCGTACTCCTGACTGAAGGATTGTAATGACCGGTGTATGTAGATGACGCATGTACGTATATACATAGATGACCAAAAATTTCCAAAGTCCGATTTTCACTCACAAATTCACTTCTGGTATCACAAGTCAAATAAATTTTTTAAATCAATTTTGATTCTTATCTCTTAGAAACCAACGAAGATTTATTTTCCGTTTAAAATGAGCACTTATGCCAATAACCGTACACAAAATTTTGCTACTCACTGTATTTGTACTGTAACATTCAAACACCGCCGCAAACAAACAAACAAACAAACCAACCAACAGAGGCAAACACGAGTATGAGAAAAAGAATATGCCGGGCATAAACGTGACTTGACATAATAATCTTGACTTGGATTTCTCTCCACTGCAAGTACGTACACAAGCATTTGTAACGGATGTGATGGGTGTAACGGTATATTTCTACCCACTCGCTCTCTCTCTCTCTCTTTGTAATGCTATAGCGGCTATGTTTGTTGTAGTGTTGGTAAATGTTTATTTTTTTAACGTTTCTGTTCCTTGTTTTGAGAGGCACAAAGAAAAACCAAAAAAAACTGTTTCATTACTACAGTTGTCGGCGTTTCTCTTTTTTTTATGACACTGAGCGACGTACGATGTTAATTTTGTGGACTATATGGGGGGTGTAGATTTAATTTTTTTTTTATTAATTTATCGTCTTGTTTTATGTTTTGTTGATTTTGTTAACATTATAAAACCGACAAAAACCAAATGAATTTGCTAAAAAAAAAGAAAGAAAACAACAACAGCCAACACTGGAAATGTTCGAGGTTTACCAACCTACTGCAATGAAAAAAAAAAAGAAACAAACAAGTAGTAGTGGGGGAAGGGGGCATGAGAAATGAAATGTTTTGTTATTCAAGTCGTTTAAATGTAGGTCGGAGTTATAAATGTTGTAAAATGATTGGGTATCTTTTGGTATATTTCACTATACACAGAGGAGGTTATTTACACTGTAATGCACGTTTGATTTAATCGCTGTAAAATGAATTGTTTTCCCCTCTAATGAGGTTTTACATTTGGCAGCGGCATGCCTCTTCACAATAAGTGAATAAATGATTGTCTGCCTCTAATTTATTGATTAACTTAATTGAATATAAAAATTTATTGAAATTAAATTAAATTTCCAAACACTTATAGCTTATGAAATAGGCCTTCCCCCAACTCTAAAAATAAGCACAGTTTTGTTATATTAAAACGTGTTAGAAAACAAGATTCCGTTATCGTATAAATTACGTTCTTAAGGTTGACAAGTTTAAATTAAAATACAAACGAATGAAAATATTTTTCAAATCCTAAGTCATGGTTACGTTTGAAAAGAGAAAAATTTTTTTTGGCTGACTTGTTAAATCTTCCAAATTCAACGAAATTATTACCAATTCAGCTGGTAAGTTAAACAAAGCTACGTTCGATAAGCTAGGTAGAGAAGCTAAATAGATCGTAAACCTGACGGAAGGTTTGTAATGATTAATTATGTATGTATGTACGTTCAATAATCATGATTCTGGCATTAATAGTTAAATTCAGATGCCATTAAATCCATTGTGATTACTTCAAAAAACCATACTTCTTCCAATGTCAGTAATTCCCTACCAGTGCGGTTCCACATAATATTTCTTAGATTGCTGGAGAGACTATCGAACAATTGTATCAAATATTTATACCCACGTTTCTTATAGAACAACAGCCTCATTTTTTTCGATATGCTCAGCTAAACGTCTAATCCTACCGTAACAAGTGCTAAGGAGCAGAAATTAGCACATGTCCCTCCACCTAATAAACCTCTAAGTGAACCGTCGTCGTACCATCCCATCTGCCTACTTGACACGATAAGTAAAATTTTTGGGAAGATAACATTAATCAACGCACGGCAAAATCGCTTGTAATAGGGAACCGGAAAGAGGCGATCTACGTGGCAGTTAAGTTGGCATAGTCTAGTCGCCGTCGTCGTATCACTTGGCAGTATAATTTTTGAGAAGAGAATATTAATCAAGGCAAGAGGAACACTCTCGAACTTGTAATAGAGAATCTGAAAGAAACGCTCTACGTGGCAGTGAAGTCGTCAAAGCCTAGTAGGAGCCTCCAGCTTAACGTCGACTCCTAACGACAGATTTAAGAAACTTTTCATGGCATTTTTTTATTCACTCTCAGAGTTTTTGCCAGAAGACTGTTGAGAGGCAGTTGCCGAAAGAAATATTTTTTTTTTTTTTTGTTTCTTTTTGGTCGGGATGTCTGAACTTGGGTTTGAGCCTAATAATCGAACGCAGTACCTACTAGGCTAAAGCGACGGCTTACAATTTTGTCCACAACTATCATACATACATGCATACACACACACATTATTAGTCATTACAACGCTTCAGTTAGGATTTCACACCACTTACGTTGTGTGTTAACTTTAAACATGAGTGGAGGGACCGTCCGAACGACAGATTTTTGAGAAACTTTTTAATGGCAATTTCATTTACTTTCTAGAGTTTTTGCCAGAAGACTGCTAAGAGGATTGTATAGGTTGGAGTGGTAGCTTTGATACCAAAGCTCACTTAAGCATGCAAAGCGGCCCGTTGTGACGCCACGGATAAGCGCAGTCCCTGTACTGACTAAATTCCAACGAACTCATTGAAGAAATTGGTCAATGCAGGGGCTGCTTGCCGAAAGGCAGTCGCCGACTAAATTCATATTTCGTTTTGTTGGAGACGCCTGACCTGGGGTTTAAACCGTGGCCTCACGTCTAATGAGGCAACACACTACCTATTAGACTACGACCACAACTATCAGCTGACATATATAGCTTTCATGAGCTACTTAGCTATCCTGTTTTTCTGGGATTAACTGCTATCAAATAATTATCACACGTTGCGCAATACATAGGTCAAATCAATAAGATTCGTAGATATTACGACATCAAATCTACAAGGCAACTTATATTTCAGTCATGACTATCTCATGATTCCAGTGCTGATGATGGGGTTACAATGTGCTATTGTTGTGGCTTTGCAAACTACTGGTGAGAGGTTTCTATTGGTTTTATAATGGACGTTTGTGTTAAAAGGGCAATGAGACAGATACTGGGATATTAAAAAAAACTTCATTGGAATAACGTTAATTAGAACTACGATCTGATACCACAGAAAACAAAATTTACACAAAATTACTGCCATTATCTCTAAAAATTCTATGAAATCTCGGACTCACAGGCAACTGAATAATTCACAAAACCTTCCATAGGAAAATATTCCAATAACTTTTCAATACCTACTCAATTGCGTAAATATTGAACAGTCATTCAACATACATTGGTATTGCCAAGTAAAAGACATCATAATTGCAATTCAGTTGGCCTGGCCTGACAAAAATAATTTTTCAAAATTGTTTCCATAACCTTATAAGCCATAATAGGAGGTGCCAGCCTTTCCTCTCCCTTACAGTAACACACAATTCATATTAGAAATGGTTTTCTTCTTCTTTTTTTTCCTAACTGTCATAGACCTTTCAAAGCGTCTGGTCTATGGCCTATAATATGAATATGACCCGTTTTTTGTATTCATTTTGTACTCATTTTACCTTAATGAGGTTATTATTGCCACTTCAATAAAAATTGTTTGCGATCATAATTTTCCTCATTCGATACACAGTATTAATGACAGCCACTCCAAGGCAATTAAACAGCATAATATGGTTACAGAACATTTGATCAGAAAAAGTTTTTTTCTTTCGGGTTTTATTATTTTTTTTGTTGTTGTTGTTCAAATAAACGCATTGGTAGCATAAGTCAAATATTAAATGACCCACAAATATGAATATGAGTTTAACGTGTGTGTATGTATAAATGAAACAGTATGAGAAAGGGGGACGTATGACGTCATAGGCCCTAAATGTGTTCTATGTGCTGTGTGCATAGAACTAAGCAGTCAATAGAAACTGTTTAATTTCCCATACAAACAATTGCCCAAAAACAAAACCAATATTTAGACTGTGGTTAACAGAGTACTTGCACTCACACACACACATAAATTATTTACTAGTAGAAGACTATGTATTTACAAAACATTGTCCCTCCTTACCCCCTTCCTAAATGAAAAAAAAAAAAAGAAATCTATTGCCGTAGTTTATATTCCCAAAAAATTTTATTTGCCTCTCATGGAAAATATCGTTGGATTGTTGTGAAACATTTTCGTAATATTACGGCACAAAACAGTGGCAAACGTTTTAAGGCAAAACATTGTTATTTGAATAGAAAAAAACCTGCCAGAGCATGAAGTGCATAATTTTAAAAAAATGGGGGATTTTGATGAAAAATTTTGGGAATTTGTTTTAAACAAAATATTTGTAGTCAAACAATTTTAAAAGATTACATACATACATAATTGATCTTTACAACCCTTCAGTTAGGATTACAACTTAGCTTCTCACACCACTTATGTGGTGTGTATTAATTTCATTCATGTTCAGTCATTTCAGCCACCGGTAATATCGCTACGGCTGCACATAAGTTTTACTTCACAAAACTATGGATTGTGAGCGAATTCCTTAAGGATCTTAGTTTGAGAAGCTAATATGGTTCCCTCAATAGATCACTCTGAAATTCATCTTATCTTCCAACTTGTTTATGTGGACTTAGGTGGCCTTTGTCTTCTGTTTCATAATCATCACTTCACTCTCATATTGAATGGAACATAATCGGGATAATCAGGATAATCTTCGAAAAGTCACTGATGTGTTTCAGCTGCACATTTTTTTTTTTTAATGGAAGACCAATTGTAAAGTATATCTCGCCAAAATATCTTTCCTAATACTTACTTACTTATTTAATTGGCCATTAACAACTGCTTGACGGATTTCGGCCTGCCTTAACACATCCTTCCTTCCGCCTTCGCCAGTTGGTCACACGAATCGATGGCAGGGCTTCCTCGATTTGGTACTTCAAACGCAAACAGGGTCATCCTCTTCGCCTATTTTTGCAAAAAATTTGTCCCATCTCGCCGGAGCATCCTCCACCATTCGAATAACATGGCCGAGCCAGCGAAGTTGCTGGTTGTTGATACCCTGCACAATGTCCATGTCGTTGAGGACTTTACAATGCTCTCAGTTGGGTCGGATGCGGAAATTATTGTCATCGTCGCACTGGACCTTTGATCTTACGTAGGACTTTTCTCTCAAATACTCTCAAAGCTGCTGCATCAGTGCTTAATGGTGTCCACGCCATTGTCGCTTGCCATGTCCATTGTTTTCTATTTTTTTCAATAACTAGAGCCATGTATCCCACCAAACTACACATAAATCATGTAAAACCTTCATTTCTAAGTACTGCACTCAACACATTTCCTAAAACCGTTCTTATTATACCCTTCACTGTATGTTACAAAATGCCTGGCATTAACTACATACATACTATGCTCGTTGTTATTTGTTACATTTTCATGCTGCATGATGATGTTGATTCTACCACTGCATCAATTTTTATGTACTCTTCTATGTGTACCATCGATGTTTTTATCCCCCTAATCCAGATGTGAAATGAACGGAGTCGAGTTTATAATGAGAAAATTATGTTTGTTTGCCATCATCAAGTCAGCCATCGAATCAGCTAAGCCATCATTCAGCCAACAATCGTAACGAAAGCAATTTCATTCGATAAACCAGTCCCGGGTTGTGTCCCCAGTTACGTTTTGTTTTAGCCAGTATTTGTTGCAAACAATTGAAAATGTTTTCATTTTAATGCAATTTATCAAACGACAAACTAACTAGACTGAGTTCAACTGCAAAAAAAAAAAAAAAATAAAAGTTGTGAATGCAAAAAAAAGAAAAGAGAAATAAAAACTTGATATTATTTTAATTGCATGTGATATTTAGTAGATTTTAATCTTGTTTATAAATTTATCACATGGTTAGTTATTGTTATTGTTGTTGTCTATTTTGTTGATCTCTTTTTTCTTCTGTTCCATTGTAACTTGCCATTGTAATTTATTTAATTTGAGTCCTAGACAAGTACAGCATGTAGTACGTAAGAGAAGTTTACATACATAATTGGTCCTTACAACCCTTTAGCCAGCATTACAACCTAGCTATCCACACCACTTATGCTGTGTACAGTTATGCTTATGCTACTTATGCTGTCTACAGTTTAAAGTCGACTTTGAACGCCTGATTTTTGGGAGACTTTTCATGGTAATTTTTTATTTACTTTCAGAGCTTTTGCCACAAATTTGTTGAGAGGAAGTCACCGAAGAAATATTTTTTCATATTTCGTTTTGTTGGAGTTGTCTGACCTGCGGCTTGAACCTTGACCCCACGCCCAATAAGCCAACACACTACCTACTACAATACGGCGGCCACAATGTACCAAAAGCCACACTTAAATACAGGACTGTTAAGCAAAAAATTTTAAAATTTTGTAATCACAAATAATTTACTAAATAGGCCATCTCTTCATAAGCAGTCTAACATTTTTCGTTTATCAAAAGCATCCAAAATTTAGTTTTCTACAAAAGTTTTCTGACTGTTATCCCCTGAAGAGTAAGTGTCTTTTTTTATGACAATAACAACAGTTTTTTACAACCGATCCTAGACTAGATATTTCGCAGGCAGTGTCTCTTCAAATTGGCCCTGAAAGCTAACAAAACTGTAAAGTACACAGCCATGTAGGTTGAACTGAAATATGAGAGCATTGGGGGGTGAAATTTCGTATCCCTGCTACTTAATAGATCAGGAGCTATTCCATGAAATACTGTATGCCGAGTAGCATTACATACCACGTTTAGTGAAGATCACAGCTCTACCCCTTGATTCTGTTCTTTGGATTTATGACAAGATTTTTGATATGAAAACGTCTGGAATTGCCAGAGAACACACACATATGTACCTAGTGAAATGTGAAAATGATATCAGGTCATCATTTCAGTATGCGATAAGAATAACGAGCTACGAGATCGATATGAGAAGGCACTTGCTGCGTCTAATCTCCAGTTTATCGTGTAATAAAAGTCGCCGTAATCTAGTAGATAATGTGTTGGTTTATTAGACGAGCCCATGGTTCAAACCCTAGCTCAGGCACTTCGAACAAAACACAATATTAAAAAAAAAAATATGGCTATTGGAAGTAGCCAATTCCTGTCTGTATTTTTCTTGCAAAAACTCTCGGAATTGCCTTAAGAAATATGCTCAAAAATTTGTCGGTTGCCATCGCAGAGACCATGGTTCAAAACCCAGCTCAAACATTTTAAACAAAACGAAATATGAATCAAAAATATTGCTTCCACTCAGCATTTTTCTTGCAAAAACTGTAAGAATGACAGGGACAAAAATCTGTCGTAGTCAGTTGACGTTAAACAGTAGGCCCCGCTGCTCATGTAAAAAAATTAACGCACACAACATGAATGGTGTAATCCTGACTAAAGGGCTATAATAACCAATTCAGTAAGTAAGATAAGGATAATGCCACAAGAAATCGTCATCAAGTCATGATAAGAACAAAACTAAGATTATTCTGATGACAAAAGCTCATGAAAAACTTGAACTTGGCATACTTACTTGGTCATTATGACTCTTTAGTAAAGTTTACGATTTAGCTTCTCACAACACCCATATTGTGTGTGTTAATTTTATACATGAGTAGCGGAACCTACAGTTTAATGTCGACTCCGAACAGATTTTTGATAAACTTTTCATCTTAATTTGACTTTTACTTTTAGAGTTTTTTGCCAGAAGAAATATTTGTTCCACAATTCGTTTTGTTCGATATATCTGAACTGGGATTTGAGACACGGTCTCGCTTCTAATAAGCCAACTCGCTACCTACTAGAATATGGCATGGATAGAGAGAATGATTCATTTACGGAAAGAAGAATAAAGAGGGGTTATCTTGATAGAAACATCACTTAGTATAGTTGATGATGGTTTCAGTGTTTCCTAAGGATTGTAAATTCGTGTATATTTTATATTGAAATTTCTCATACCACCCATGTACAATTTAAATCTAAATTAAATGCTGTCCAAATTACTAGAGTATAATTTATTCATTTTATTTGTTATTCTAATACATATTCTATACACTTTTAATACACAGACACACACACACACACTTTGATAGAGAGTGTACACTATTTAAAACATACTCTCTCTCTCTCTCTCTTTCACACTCTTTCATTAAACAATAACACTCAACCGATTCAAATAAAAACGAAATGCATTTGAAATTATAACAATTTCTTGTATTTATTTGCCTACTCTTGCAATACTTCACATACACATACACTTTGAAATTTCTACACTCACTGTGGTATATATAGGATGCAAATCATTTCTCTTTTTTTTTCTTTTTTTTTCTCTACAACATAACAATAAAAACCTATAAACTTATTGAAAGGCACAGGATGTTTATTTTTACATATGGTTTGTATGAAATGAAAGTAAAATAAATTAAATTTAAGAGGGAGGGCGAGAGAGAGAGAGAGAGTAACTTGCCTGCATTCGATTTATAGAGAAGTCTAATTGAGTATTCATATCTATATGTGGGGGGAGTTTACATGTGTGTTTGTAGTTATGTTACTGATTAATCTAGTTCAGGGATTACCATTTCATAGCACAACTGTGCAGAGAGAACTCACACGCATTCATGTGCTTTTTCATTTAGTTGTCGATCAGACTGCGACAAAGACACATGTGCGGCGGATACTTTATCATTTTATTTCAGAATGACACTCAAAAAATATTTTATGTTAAAGATGCTTTTGAAAATATTCAAGGCCTTATATTTTGTAAAACATTTAAAGAATGTAGGGAATATGTTCTTAAAAGACATTTAGTATGTTATCATATTCACATTAATAACACGGTGTGACAGTGAAAATACACCCGAGTAACTACATAGTCCACGTTGTTCAGTTAGTTGAGTAGAACTCAAAAATACCTTTTTTATATTTCTCGAACCCTCCAAACTTTTTTTATTTGACAAAAACTGTTTTTTAGACTTTACGCACAAATTTCTGGATTATTCAAACATTTCTGACCCGATTTCCATAATTTAAATTGTTGTTGGAAAGGGGAGAGATGGACCTTTAAAACGATATACATATATTTATTATTCGACTTAATATGCTATGAGATTTGAAGAGGTAAACTTGGAAAATTCGAATTTTTTTCATATTTTTTCAAGTTTGTCCATTCATAGTATCAAACTTTAATAAAAAAATATAGGATAAGTTATAATATTCTTTAAGTGTGTTCTATTGTGAAGAGATTGAGTCATCATTTGATAAAATTGTATAAAAATTACCGTAGTTATTACTTAAATAGTATAACAGTCGTGTTATATTTTTTATATATGTCATCTCATCAAATGAACTTTTAGTTCATAAATTTTCCGAACTTTTGATGGATCTTGATTGTTTACCACAAAATGTGTCAATTTAACGTTTGCACGACTTCCAGAAGTCGGCTAATATTTGTGTTTTTTGCTAATATTATTATTTCTCTTTGCGCAAACATTGGCCAACTTCTGGTTGTTCTTTTAATAAAAAATGGATTTTTTCTTTTATTTATCTAAAATTATTAAGCCAAAGATAGATAGCTTTATGTATGTTGATAAAATGAAAATCAATGGCTGTATATAAAAAAAATTCTCTCACTTATTTTCTCTCTCTTACTCACTAATACACAACCAAAAAAATTTTGGTAACCCCTGATCTAGTTTACCTTGCTTATGTTTACACTTTTTTGTTTACTTCTGTTGTTCTCTTCAAATAATTTTACTCTTTCTCTGTCTCTCTATGCTTTGTGTGTTTTTTGTTTTCATTTGAAACTGGTTTTTTAAATTTATGTGTGTGTGTTTGTGTGCGATTGTTATTATTTCATAAAATTTAATTTGTTTTTATTTTTCTCTCTATTATTATTTCCTTCGTTTTTATTATTATTTTTTTTTTTCTTCTCTGTTTGTTACGCCAAATAATTAGAGATTTGTTTTTCAATCTATATTTATACATACACTCACACATTCATAGCACATACATACATGCACTGTAAAAGTATTTTTTTAAATTTTTACTGCAGTTCCTCAACATACAGGCTAAATTGCTAACACAATATGGAGTAAAATTATGTGGCCATATGCCTATACTCACACTCATACAAAAACACTTTCTCTTTTGAAAAAAAAAAGCAATTCACAATTGATTATTTTGTCGTGTGCATGAACAAAAAAAAACTCTTCTGTTTTTTTGTATGTATTTTCATATGCTGAGATTTAAAATTGAAAAAAAATTCAAATTCAAATGTAATTTCAAATTTCAAATTGAAATTCAAATAAACATTTTAAAATTCTATTATTTTTTCCTAATTGCTAAACAATGGCTTTTAAATTGACTTAAAACATCCACCACACGACTATTATTGCGTTGTGTGTTAAGCGTTTGATTGTTCAACTTTAATAGACCAGAAAATTTTTATCACAGCATACGTACATACTTACATATACTATAGAGATAGATTTTATTCACTTCTTTTTTTTTTGTAGTGGCTTAAAACGTTAGTGGTTTCAATGATTTTTAAATACAAATATTTAATGTTTTATTCCATTATCTGACCAAAAAAAAAAACAGTTAAAAATTATAATAAATTGTGCAAATATTTGGAGGATATTCTCCATAGACTGTTCAACTGCTCCACTGGAACGAAATGAATGAAAGTTTTGTAAGACAACAAAGATACATCTCAAATATGCAATAACTTACGTACATAATTGGTCCTTCTAACCCTTTAGTTAGGATTACAACCTAGCTTCTCACACCACTTATGCTGTGTGCGTTAATTTTGTACATGTGAATGGGCGGGACTGCGAACGACAGATTTTTGAGAATCTTTTCATGGCAAATTTATTCACTCTCAGAGTTTTTGCTAGAAATCTGCTGAGAGGAAGTCGCGGAAGAAATTTTTTTTCATCTTATAAGCGAACACACTACGTGGAGAAATTTCTGTAGAGATTTTAAGTCCTCTACTGAAACAAGGTATCATTATTATATCCAGTCACTCCTCTATTCAATTTGAAGATTACCAACCCCTAGTAAATTATTTTTTTTTTAATTGGTCATTACAACCATTCAGTCAGGATTACGAACCATCTTCTCACACCACTCAAAGTTTAAAGTTGGCTTCGAACGACAGATTTTTTTGCGAAACTTTTTCATGGCAATTTTTTATTTACTCTCAGAGTTTTTGACAGAAATCTACCGAGAGGAAGCCGCCTACTAGTTTACGGCGACCTCGCCAGAAATCTGCTGAGAGCAAGTCGCGGGAGATATATTTTCCATGAGTCGTGCAACCTACAATTTATTTTCGATTCCGAACGACAAATTTGGAAAACTTTTCATTGCAATTTGATTTACTCTCAGAGTTTTTGCCAAGAGACTGCTAAGAGAAAGTCCCTAAAAGATACATTTTTATTCACACTTCATTATGTTCAAGATATCTCCGCATGTACTTTTAACCACGAGCCAACATACTATCTGCTAGACTATGCAGTAATATGAACGAAATGATCTTCAAGGAGAAATTTCTATTTTTTTAAGTCCTCTACAGAAGCAAGGTATCATTGAAACACTTGCGATGCTCGTCGTAATTCTCCGTCACTCTGGCACATTTTTCATTCAATTTGAAGATTATCAATCCCTAGTTAAGCCGCCGTAATCTAGCGGGCAGTGTATAAGCCACTACACGATACCGTCTGGTTCCAACCCCAATCCAAATATCTCGAACAGAAAGAGATATGAAAAAATTTCTTCGGCGATTGCTTCTCACTAGTCTTCTGACAGAAACTCTGGGAGTAAATAAAAGTGCAATGAAAAGTCTTTCAAACCTGAAGTTAAACTACGAGTCCAGTCCGTCATACATAAAATTAACACCCACAACTTGAGTGGTGTAAGAAGCTATATTGTAATCCTGGCTAACGAGTTATAATGCTCAATTCAGTATGCAAATAAAGACCCTGAATTTAAACTTTTATCCCGTCTAAACGTAGCTCTGATAGGCGATTACACAATAAAAATTCCAAGCAGGAAAAACGCTGTTCTGACAGTGACTGCTCCAATAATTCTCTAGAACTCTAAATGAATGATTCTAAACGTATGATTCTGATAGAGTGTGGAATTTTCTGCAGAAGGCTTAAACTTAACATATGGCTCCGACACCCTAACTAGTTTAGTAAGACTCAGGCCAAGATTATGACCATAAATTACCTTCAGAACTGGTCCTGAATAAGAGTTCTTCAACTTCTAACATATCTCTGGCGTCCAAGTGGCAATTACATCTCATTTGGGTGTATCTAGCAAAACTAAACTAATAACAACCTGTTTTTGATGCAGTTTTGTAATAATTTTACATGAGTACCTGACCACAAGAATATCCCGGACTGTAGCCTAACTGTGTGGAGCTGATGAACATAATAAGGTAGACACATTCCTACCGAATGACAATCCATATACGATTTTAGGTTTAATTCTTGACTCCGCTAGAAGAACATATTTAATGCTCGCCAACAATTCTTAGGCTAAGGAAGAGTTTTGCTTTGTCGCCGGGCACATTTGTCCAAAATCAGGATGTCTCTTCTCATGGGCCATTGCAATAAAAGTAGGCACGCGCTCTAAATTCATTTACATGCAAATGATTGTGTGAGTTTACATTAATACAAGAAGTGGGTGTCAAAGTCCGAGGTATAATAAAACTTTTCACTTTCTGTCATTCCATCAAAGATACATATGTCAGGGCTAACGTTGTTATAATAGAACGAAACGCATGTTTTCTTGATCAATTCTGGATCAGCTAGGCCTTATTCTCCATTATGGCATATTAAACGATTAGATTAGGCGCCTACAACTCTACAAGACGCTCATCCTCCCCGTGCTTCTTTATGGCACAGAGGCATGGACACTATTAAGCACTGATGCAGCAGCCTTGAGAGTATTCGAGAGAAAAGTCCTACGTAAGTCTCATTAATTTTCGCATCCGATCCAACAGTGAGCTGTATGTGCTCCTCAATGACATGGACGTTGTGCAGCGTATTAACATTCAGCGGCTGCTATGGCTCGGCCATGTCGTACGAATGGAGGAGGATGCTCCGGCGAGACTGGTATTTGATGCGGAGATTTGCGGAAGTCGGCGAAGAGGATGACCTTGCTTGCGTTGAAAGGACCAGATCGAGGAAGCTCTGTCACCGATTGCTGTGACCAACTGGCGTAGGCTCGCAAGGAGCAGATGCGCCTGGAAGGGCGTGTTAAGACAGCTCGAAATCCGTTAATCAGTTAAGTAAGTAAGCAAGATTAGGTGCCTTAGCCCATATAAAGTCCAATTCATGGGTGACCATTCACAACGTCGTTCATTCATAACAGGCTTTCAATGACGACTTTCAAACAAAATTTTCTTCAGCGATGACACCCATTTCTCCATGGGCAGTTATGTAGTGTGAACTCAAAGAACCAAAAAGACATTGCAGAAAAGAGATCGTTTCTGCGCGTAGTGGTCGTGAAAGACTTCTTGTTAAAAATGATTTTTTTTTCGCGTTAAAACTCTATTTTTAACGCTTTATACGCCTTTATACCAATAAAAACATGAAAGATAACGTTGTTTTGGAGGCTTTAATTATTTTATTTCCTGTTATTATTTCTGCTCCAAAAGATTCATGTCTTGGCTAAGCCTTTGAATATGTGGATTTAAAGTAGAATCCACTTTAGGATCCAACTGTTCTCACATCTACAATCCAGTTTTTATATTACAATACACTTGATACACAATTAACATGTTCCACTCCATACATAAATAATTGGAGTCCACGTCTACCAAAATTGGATACTGGAACTATTTACTATCCAATTTAGTGGAATTTAAGTGTGGATTTTGAGTTAAAAAATATTTGCGATAAGACCGTTCCAACTATGTAACAGGGTGCATACATAACAGATAATTTCTTACCGTCTAACCATTTTGTGAATTTTATTTCTTTGTGCTGATAATAGAGGGAGGGCACAGTCAAAGGCAGTTAAATGAGCAGTTAAGCAGTTCATTGGTTTAACAGAGTCGTTATTGCCGCGCAATTGGATTTTATTACATAGATAGTGATGTTATTTTACATGTTAAGCCTTTCATGTTATTAAAATAGTCGGTAAAGTAAGAATCCATTTTGTTTTGATTTGCTCAGGTAATAACTCCGGTAATAACTGTGTCACAGAAAGCAAAATAGTTTCCGTATGACAATTCGACGCCAGTGAATAAGAATTTTATCTTATCTCAGTGTTGCAAAATTAAAATTTTTACATAATGGTAACTAAACATATCGGTGAATGTCTCCGCTAACAGATGTGAAACTTACTTATTCTAGGGATTCACCGTCCAATTCATAGTATACAATACATCGATCTATAGTAATACAGTACCATTTCGAATAACGGCACTTTGGTGAGTTTCGATTTTATTCCCCACACCGTATAAATTCACCATATTTTGTAAAACTCACCACACTGGAAACTCATCACAACAAAATTCACCACGCTTCAAAAAAAAAAAATTAAAGGTATTTATTTTTATTTAATTAATTTAATTTAATTTAATTTTATTTAATCTCCATCCGTCGTATATGGGACCCAAACACCAACAACAACGAAGAGCAGGTGCAGCAGCAACACAACCACAATTACAACAACAAATTACAACACACTTTTGCTCATTTCTTCTTCCCCTCTCACTACACTACCAAATATTATTTTTAAATTCAGCTGCTTTATGTACTTTAAACTACTTTTTTTATTCGTTTTATTTCTTAACAAGACAACTTTAAGCCACTTTATGCTACTCGAAGAGAACTAACGAACTCCTTTAAGTTCAAAAATAAAAATATTTCTGGTATGGACTTCTGTGGTTTGTTTTGTAGAGATAATAAAACCAAACTGTTAATGACAAGTTAAAGCTACAAAAAGTGTGTCTCCCGGCTCTTTCTCCAACTGAAACACTTCAAAATCAAAACGCCATCATACCAGCTTATAACTCTACTGAAGGGAAAACAAACTAAAGCACTTTAGAAATTGTAATTGAGAACAATCAGAAGGAGAATACGAAACAATAGTTGGAGCTCATAATGTTAGAGCACTTTTTAAATCTTGACTTTATAACTATCAAAATACGTAAAAAGCAAATACAAATTATGTTACGTTTTTATCTGTGTTTAGTTTTAATTAAAATTTATTCCTCATTATGCGCAAAATTCTGTGTGCCATTGTTCACAACTTTATGTAAACAATAACAATAACAATAAACAATAACAATTGCAATAGACAATTGTTCGACTGATCTTTGTAACGGAGATCTTCAAACAACGATTAATTTTACTCTCTTCACACAAGATTTAATAACTCAATCACCTGTTATTCCTTGCCTTTTATATGGCAAAGTAAACAGTCTGATGAATGTTCTTTAAGGCGAATGTTCGTGGCTTCGCCTTTTCGAGATCTCTATAAATGTAAACATCGTTGTTTCATTATTGTTGTTTGTGTATTTTGTTTACATTTATTTATTCTTTTAGTTTTGTTGTTGTTGTATTTTTGTTTACTTGTTTAACATTTTTTATGCCGGTGTTTGTTGTTGTATTACGCAGTGCAATAATTTGTTAACAAGTTCATTGTTTTGTTTTTGTAGCTTTTGTTTATAATTTTAATGTAAAAGCAAAACACCAGTATCTAGATTTTTTGGATTTTCGTAACAATACAAAAAAAAAAACAAAACAAAAATTATTTAATAAACATTTTATTTATCAATAATTACAACACACTTACACAAGTTACATGAAATTTTATTATTTATGAATGAAAAATTGGTTCCGATAAAACCCCTATATAATTATTATCATTCATTCATATTAATTAATTCCTTAATATGCTATCGATAACATCCATTCTGATGCTAAAACGTTTTCTTTGCATTTTCATCTTTTTCCGTTTCATCACATAAATTACGCTCTTGTGGGGTATATCGATCAGGAAAAAATATAAAATTTCCACCAGACTTATAAGGGAACAGCCAATGCATAAACCAGCTAAACCACCAAAACCGGCTGTAATGAAAACAATTTAAATTTTTTCTGCTCTTAGTCTCCCTAATACTACTTACCCATCAAATCCATCCACGTATACAAGACGGTTGTCTTGAAAACCATTAACGAATCCTGTTTATAGAACAACACCAAATCCACAAAACTATTGTTGCTGTCCAATTCCAAATGCGAAAAATAAGCCGTATTGACATCACTTTCATAATTTAGAGATTTACAGTTAAAATAGCATTCACATTTCATGACATCGGGCAAGATTTCCGAAACATATTCGGTTTCACCGATTTGCTCAAAATAACGAAGTTTCTCTGTGTAACATAGTGAGTGAAGCTTAAAACATGATTTTTGCTGGCGTTATTCTCTACCGTTTCTTACCATTATGCTGAAACAGACAAGGATAGTCGGACAATTGACAGGGTCGATAACGGCCAGGTGGATAGAATTTATCAAAAGTACAATTACAAAATTCCACTAGGTATTCTTGTTGGCATTCCGCTTGACAATTTTCGAACATGTACGGATGGTTTTGTAGGGTTTTGAAATAAACGCTGTTGACTTCATCCTGTGAAGAAATAAAAACAAAAAAATATTTATTGGAAGCATGGCCTTCCAATGAATAGAAGCAGAAGACTTTTCGAAGAAATTGTTAACGTCACCTCAAAAGCAACTACCGAAGATTATGAAATAGGCGCATATTACTACGCAACCACTCCTATGAAAAAGAGATTCAAGAAGTCATCGGAAAACAAAGAAGTAGAAAGACTTTATTCATGGCGTTGCCCTTCTTAAGTCCGTCTAAGCTTCGTTACCATATCTTCAACAAACTGAAGCCCTTTTTTTGAAATTTCTTTCGATTAAATACTGTCAGACTAGTTCGCAATTTTTCAGTCTGTTTATCCAAGTCAATATATACGACCATAGACTACTAAATACATACATACATATGCTCAATTGGCCATTACAACCCTTCAGTCAGGATTACGGCCTAGCTTCTCACACCACTCATGTTGTGTGCGTTAATTTTATACGTTAGAGGCGGGACCTACAGTTTAACGTCGACTACGAACGACAGATTTTTGAGAAAGTTTTCATGGCAGGTTTATTTACTCTCAGAGTTTTTGCCAGAAATCTGCTGAGAGGAAATCGCCGAAGAAATATTTTTTTCATATTTCGTTTTGATGCCTGACCTGGGATACGAATCCGGGCTTTACGTCTAATAAGTCAACACACTACCTACTAGGCTACGGCGACTTCAGACTACCAAGTATCTTAATGAGCTCTGGAATCGAATAATCATCTTCAGCGATGAAATCATTTGTGGATGAATGGTTACGTGAATAAATCCAAGCTCCAAGAGCATTCAATGCATTCTGAAAAATTCACTGTTTGGTGTAGATTTTTGAGCTGACAGCGTCATTGGTTCATATTTCTTTGAGAACGACATCTCTGCCAACAGCGAGCACTACAGAAAGATGACTTTTTTCCATTAGCCCTTTTGGAAGCCATATGGGTTCCACAAAGCATTTCCATCTTATCCGGTTAACTGCAGGACGATGATTACCAACTTCTTTTGACCTGAATTAGATGATTTGGATACCAAAGACTTAAGGTTTTAATAGGACAACGCTACGTGGTTATAATGTGATGTTGTTGATGTGGATTTTGGGCTAGCGGCGTCAACGATCTAAATTCCTTTGATACGTTAGTCAGGCCATCATCACTATCAACTGTAAGGACTATGGATCGAAGATTACCAACTTCTTGAAGTGATCTGAACATGAACATTTGGTTTTAACTAGTCGTCGCTATGTGCCACACTCATACTTGAGGGCATGATCAACTCACGTGGAAGTGATGTGAACGGGCCACAAAGATCGTGCGATTTGACCACGTTACACTTTTTCTTGTGGGGTTTTCTCAAGTCGCTGGTGTATGCCGCAAACCACATTGTTCTTCAAAAGCAGCATAATCCTTGCCATCGATCAAATTCCATGTGATTTATATGCCTGAATCATGGGAAATTTGATATTTCGGACAAACTCCACCCAAACAAAAGCGGTGGCGGTCTTTGAATGATTTTTCGAACGAATAAAAATATCTTTGGATAATACCCAGACACTTTGTTTTAAAGATAGGAAGCGCTTAATGACAGACCTGAGATATGTAAGAGCTTTTCCTTCATTATTGTTTACTCACCGCAAAAACACACTGCCTTACACTCGGCGAAAAAAGTCGCGTATGATTATCGAAAAAATGCAAAACAGCCGATATTGCAATAGAAGTTCTCGTATGAGAGTTCACTTCAATGGGATAGTTAAACCAAACCTCCGGTTCAGTGAGCATGAGCTGAAATTAAAGAAAATCCCGTTTTGAAAGAAAAATCGTTTTGTAAATCCAAACAAATAACACGCAATAGATAACGCACCAGTATACCCTTCTTATTGCTACGCATGGGAGAGTGTTGATATTCCCTTACATGGACTTTTACTTTCAAAGCAAATTTACTGCCCATATCTTTGGCACGCCAAGGCCAATAGGGATCCAATTTTTGTTTTTCCCTACCATCAGGTGGTTCAACAGTATTAAATGCCAAGCACAAGCCCATTTGGGAGTAACGCTTGAGGAATATATCACAACAGTTGTAGGCCTGATTACGCCAAAAGCAATTTGTTAGCATTTCATGGCATTTCCATGACATGAATTCGACCACCAGCGAAAGGTTAACGTAATTCAGTTCCCTGAGCAGGGACGGGGGAACTTTGGTTAGATTTTCAAATTTATAAAATTTACCAAAAATCAAGGTATCATAGGCATTAACCACTTCCCTAAAGATGGCCTCGTATTCACGTTTGTTCAGATGTTGTGGCTTTAAAAACTTCTGTTTGGCTTGCTCATAACGTTGCCAATTTAAGTGATTTTTATTACAGATGGTTACCTCTGGAAAGGGTATTTGATACACGGGCAAATGGGTAGTGGAGACGACTGTTACCAAAGGTTTGTTATGGTATTTGGTGGTTATTTGATTGCTGACATACACCAAAACCATGAGGCATAAAGAAAACACCACAAGCCAGGTAATGCTGTGTAGGGGACAAAAAATTAAAATTTTTGGTTACAGGCCTTGAATAAGTTTACTTACCCTTTTATGCTGTTCAAACTTGTTTTAATAACCCGATCAAAACCATGTACCGTAAATATATCCATGAAATCAAATAGAATTGCTTTCAGATACTTGAAATAACTTTGCTTGTAGCGTGCATTGGCCGAATTAGTCTCAAAGCTTTTTAAAGGTTTGTTTACAGAGCGAGGAAACCTTTGTAAACGGCTTAAAGGTCTGGCCTTAAAATGCCTGTAATCCTCTTGTATAAACATGGTTAAGAGTAGTAAACCTTACAATTTTCTTCAAAATCCAATCAGCAACTGTTGGAATATCTTAATTGACTGCTTGCTTTATACGCTTAAAACTTGTTTTTTCTTTTTTTGTAACAAAAACCTTTTCAAACATCACTCAACAAGTTCGATTGGAGTGCATAATTAGAACGCTGTGGTTTTTCCTTTCTTTCTTTCCTTCTTATTTGACTTGACAAATGTCAGGTGCTTTGGTTTAATTGAGGGTCAATAAGCAAATAATATAATGCCCTACAGCATGTGTAACCACAAAGATTTAAGGTTTGAAACATCCACTGTGTCTAATTGTGATAACAAATCTGTCCATCTTATTGCTTAAAATTCAAGAATTCTATGCATTTCTATAAGAAATTTAAAAACTAAATACATTCTCAATAAAAGTACTTTTTGAATTTGAAATTGTACTTTACGGCCTATTCAAACCATATAAATATCTCAAAAAGTAATATTTTTAAGAAATGAAATACTTTCTCAAAAAAAGTACCTACTTAAACCTTATTTAAATCTCAAAAAGTACTTCTTTTAAAACGACATACACTCACAAAGAAGTACCAAAAAACCATACGATAAATCTCAAAAAGTACTTTTTGAATATTAAGTAGTACTTTATGGCCCTAATTGAGGGACAAAATTTTCAGATATTTACTTATAATACATATTAAATTCTACTCTAATACTTCATTCATTTCAAGAGACTTTTTCTTACGTTAAAATCCTCAAAAGAAAACGATTTTATGATACTTTTTCCTATTTGCACCAATAGCCTGTCATGAAGTGCAAGACCTTAAATTTTTAGTACCCCAAGATGCTCTCAGATGCATAGAATCGAATCGTGAAAGCAAATAGACCAGAGGCATAAAGTTCGAAGCAGTGAAGTCAAAAGCTTACAGTATTTTCTAACCTTGTAGAGAAGGAATAGAAGCTAGTGGGCCAGCCTTGTAAATTATGTGGTAGTTATTCAGGAGCCCTTGAACGTCAAGGTGGTGACTATAATACGAATCGCTTTGTCGTAGATAGGGCATTGAACAGAGAGAGAGAGAGAGTGTATACTCCATGATATTCGACTGGATGACAGAGGTTCTATAGATCTGTGAAAACATACTCAGGGGACGAAACCAAAGGTTAACCGCAATTTTTACACCAACTATGTAGAGCTTGACACTGAACAATATTTTGAAATTTATCAGAGCAACACAACTAAAACTCTACAAGATGCTTCTTTATGGCGCAGAAGCATGGCAAAGATGCAACAGCCTTGAAAGTATTCGAGAGGAAAGTCCTACGTAAGATTTTCGTTTCAGTGCGAATTGCTGATGATATGTCCATTCGATCCAACAATGAGCTGTATGATCTCCTCAACGATGTGGACGTTGTGGACCGGCTGCACTGGCTTGGTGATGTCGTCGGAATGGATAAGGATGCTTCGGCGAAATGGGTACTTGATGCGGGGATTTGCGGTAGCCGGCGAAGAAGACGGCGTTGGAAAACCCAAGTTTGGGGCAGTACTCTAGCATCTATAAACTGAGCTATCAACCTTAACAACCAGCTATCTATGGGATATTATGCTGGCCAGGTATTGGCTACAAATTTATTTTACTTGGGGTATTGCCTGGAAAATCTCTGGCCTAATATACACACTTTGAACTGTGTGCTAAGGCTTAAAAACTGGTAGTTTTCCAAATTCCCTACAATTTTATTATTAATTCCCCGAGAACTGTCCTCTACAGTCTACCTGTTGTGACTAAAAAAAATTCAAACAATTTTCTTTGTATTGCAAAGAATATTTTTTCGATTTTTTATTTCTTTAAAGTGTGACACATTTTTCCAGCATAAAATGAATAGAAACCATGACCCCCTTTTGCCTTATGAACTCAACTACCCAAGAGAATTGCTTGTTTACATTTTCTCCTAACCGGCCATATAAAACTGTCAAGGCTTTTATGCCGCCTCCCCCCCCCCCCCCCCACAAAGTCAACTACAGTTAAGATTAATTGTTATTACAATCGATCAGAAATAATTATTTGCCAAGCATTATTGGGTGATATGAGAGACAAAAAAACGCAGCTAATAAGCAGCGTTTAATTTATGGCCACGATTAGTTTTCTTTCAAGTTCCTTTGGTTACAAGTGGTAAAAAGAAATCCTCTTTTAAAAAATCCCACCAGTTATGGCCTTTCCCGTATACAAACCTGCCCAGCCTGTGGCTATAAGGCAACTTAATCGCCAATATGAGCTGGAGCACCGAAACAATTCAAAGAGAAGACGTTTTCGTGTGCAATTTAATCAGAAATTTAAAGAAGCTGCTGAAAATTTGGCCATTGATTTTGGACGCAAATCGACTATACACGGCATGAATCGTTTATTTCAAGAGAAATCAAATAAATATGAGAGGTGAGTTGGAATCACAAGTGGGTCTGTATTTATGATACGCATGCGTCATGAGTTTGTCTAAACGTTTAAGAAAACTTTTACCTGCGTTCCCTAGATACACTTGGATAACCTGTATTGTATACATGATGTCTTTCCGTCTGAAAAACTGCGATAGTTTTCTTCTTGTAGACTGTTATCCGGTAAATTTTTTCCCAGAAAAAAGTTTCAAATCATCTCACCATTCACCATGAAATCCTCCATACCTGAAATGCTAATCAGAATTCTTAATCAGAAACTAACAGTCCTTAAGGAAATGACGTGCAAGTATCGTTGGTCTACGCTACGGAATGCCAGTTCAGAAACACAAGATATGCTTAAGAGTTTTCTGCTCCCTCACATATCCACAAACCCTTCTGATAGCTGCTTATACCCACCAAACTAGTATTTGCCAGATTAGTATCACGATCCCAATAGAATCGCCACCCAGATTTAGTACCCATTCTGTTCCAGTACGGCCTATACTGGGCCATAATAATTTGGAAAATCTACAATCTCCCCTATTTTGCAATGAAGTGTTCACTGTTAGTCAGATCACGTAATCGATTACTTCGAAGAATTGTCCCAAAGAAGGTATAACTAACCGCTCCACGAGATCAACATGCATTCACTGCGTCAAATCTCGCCAGTTCATCCGTAATCTCAGTATCTTCAATATCAAAATACCCGAAACCCAGCAAACAGTATTTGTCAACAGGCATCGTGAGAGCTTCCCTATAGAATGGAAGCACCCTTGAGCTGATATAATAACTCTTCAGTGCTTTACCGTAGCCTGATTATCTTCCGGCAAAAATCAGTGACAGACAACTTTTGCTGTCTTGGCAATAGCAAACATCTTTAGGAAGAAACTGCATTCATTGGAGAACCTAAAGGATAGCTTTGAACCAACCCCAGCCTCCTTCTTCCAACATCATTATTTCATATCTAGAAGCACCATCGAGGGCAGTTTCTATTTTAATTTGTTCTACTTTTCATTTTCCGGGCCTATTTAATAAAGGAAACACTTCTACACTTATTTTCCTTTTCCTTTCCAGATGTTTTTGGCTATTCACCTTGATTTGTGCTCTCTTGGGTTCCATTTATGTTTGCTTGATTCTCTCGCAGCGCTTTAATGCCGGTAGCCTTCAAACTGTTGTGGACAGCACCAATAAGCCTGTGTTTCGCATACCATTTCCTGAAGTTGCCATTTGTAATGCGAATCATTTGAATTGGGAGCGTTTAGAGGCGGCCAAACATCATTTCATGCCCTACGAAAATGATACCGAAAGGCTGCGCATGTTTGAATTGATCATTGGTTTGTATGACAACATTGCTTTTGGTGATTTTAAAGGTTTCGAGGCATTAGAGGGAGAACCAATCGAGCTGGTCAGTAATATTAATTTTAGTCTGGTCTATGATTACATGACCTGGCATTGTGAAGAGCTGTTGAAAAACTGCTTTTGGCGTCATTATAAAATGAATTGTTGTGAAATATTTTCCAAGACTAAAGGTCAAAGTGGCATTTGTTGGCATTTTAATACTTTATCCAATGAGGCGGGTAGAAACAAACAAATGCTGGACGACAAATATCCCTGGCGAGTGGGTAGTGCTGGACCAACAAGTGCTTTAAATGTACGTATCATGATAAACGAAAAGAAACATTTTCGCCATGATAATGAGAAAGGCATATGGGTGAGTATAACGGAAAAATTAAACGTTTTTGGTTTCAATTTAATTCTTTTTATACTAAAGGTTGCAATAATGGAGCCGACCGTATGGAATAAGGATCCGTATTGGGTGCCTGCTAATACCGAGACTATGGTGGAAATCGAACCCGTCATATATACGTATGACAATGAAACAAGAAGTTTACCTTCACAGCAAAGACACTGTCTATTTAATGTGGGTATTTAAAGATTTAAAATTAAAATTTCTAATGAGGCTACATTCAGGATGACTTTTTTTAAATATTCTTTTATATTTTTTATATAAATAAGCACTTTATTTATTTAAATTTAACAATAGATTATAGTTCACATCATCATACTATCAGTTTTATTTGTGTTTGCCAACTTCCAGAATCTGACTGTTGATTTGTTATTGTAATTTCTTTGAATCTTGAACCTTTTTACCGAGCATTTTCTTTCCAAAACATCTAGTCCATGTTTTTCTTTTTTTTGTCTGTCCTTGTTTCAGAACGAACGTAACAGTTATGATTTCAAGTCATTGAACGGTTTCGATTACATGATTGAAAATTGCTTGTCTCAATGCCATCAGGAGTACTTGCTGCGCCATTGTAACTGTACTGTGGATATCTTGTTTCCACCAGGTAATTACAAAAAAAGAAAAAAATTGTGCCTTACATCTTTATTGAATGCCGCAATTATTTTTGTTTTTAGCGGGTTATAAAGCTTGTCAAATTAAAGATTTCTTATGTTTGGCCCGTTATAACGGTGAGTTGTTATAAATCATGGTGATGGGCTTCTAATTATTATGCTTGTGTGTGTGTAGATAATTTCCGTTTTACTCATCAACCTGGCGCTGAGGACTACTTGCGTAATAACTTCAAAGGTATGGTTTGTAACTGTTTTCGCAATTGTTACTCCCTCAATTATGTAACGGATGTGCGGCCATCATTTTTGCCAAGGTATATACGTGAGAATCAAACGTACGTGGATTTAGATGTACATTTCCGTTTCGAAACAATGATGGTCTACCGTACCAGTCTCGTATTCGGTTGGGTTGATTTGATGGGTAAATAAACGTAAAGAATTTTTTTGGAATTATTATGGAATAATAAATTTCTGTTTGTTTTTCTATCTTTCTGTCTTTAATTAGTGGCCTTTGGCGGCATAGCGGGTCTATTTTTAGGTTGTTCCTTAATAAGTGCCATGGAGCTGTTGTATTTTGCTTTCGTTGAATTGCCTGTGTTTGTGTTTAAAGAATTTAAAAACAAAGACAATTTGGAGAATGCCAATAAACCGAGTACAGAACAGCCAAACAATCAACGTCCTATACGAAGACGCCATTGGGGCCTAAATAATCGCATTATGGCTTCCCAACAATTTCAAAATCATGATTTTCCGGCGTATAAGAATCAATTCAATCACAGTAATGCCAAGAACGAAGCGTTGCAGTTATGGTCCCAGCAATATTTTCTAACAAATAAAAATAATTTTTAAAAGAAATGAATAGAAATTGATTGAAGGCCATTAAATAAATTCTGTTCAATTCCATAAACTACCTAGACTACCTACTTAACTAATTGACTCTATAACAAGCAGTCCAAATGATTGTTTTGGATATCCAAAATCCAACATTTGAAGCGAACGTAAACCCGTGTTTACGCCGAATCTTAAATTAACCGCTATGTAGGTGAAGTGACGTAGTGATTCAAATGCATGACTACAATTCAAGGCAGCTTAGAGATTCATGTACATACGAAAACATTAATTTTTTTAATTTTATTTTATAAATTCTACACAGAGACCGACAAATATTTTAGATTGCCTTCATAGTAGACGTACATACATACATAATTGGTCATTACAACCCTTCAGTCAGGATTACAACCTAGCTTCTCATACTACCAATGTTGTGTACGTTAATTTCATCCATGAGTGGTAGAACCTTTTTTCTTTTTACTTTTTTTTTAATAAGACCAACACTCAGCGGATGGCCCCTACTCATGTATTAATTTTATCTATAAGTGACGGGACCTACAGTTTAAAGGCGACTCCGAACGACAGATTTTTGAGAAACTTTTCATTGCAATTTTCATTTACTCTCAGAGTTTTTGCCAGAAATCTGCTGAGAGGAAGTTGCCAGAAAAATACTTTTTCATGTTTCATTTAGATGGAGATGTCTGACCTGAGGTTCGAACCGCGACCTCAAGTCTAATAAGCTAACAATCTACCAACTACCGTGTCCATAGTAGTCAGTGAGATGCATTCTCCATTCTCGATATAGAGCTGGGCATATATCCAATAGGTGAAGAACAGTTTCCTCCTCTTCTTCCTCCTCGTCTTTATGGTTCCTGCAAAATTCATTTCCCATGTGTCCAAGAACAATACGTTTTGCTCGAGTGCCCATATGCAATGTCCAGTAATAACTCGAACAATTATGCTAAGCGTGCACATTTGAAGTTTGAGCGATCTTTCTTTGTGCTTTCTATTCTGCCTCGATTGTGCTGTAATGCCTGTACCTGAAACTGCCCACTGCTTCAATATAATGTGAAGCTTTATTGTCAATTATAACCTCGCAGGTCTAAAAATTGGTTCCCAATTCAGGCTATTCACCGGACAGTTTAACGTCTATACCATGCCTAACCAATTCATTCGCACTGCAGTTACGTACAGTATTTCTATTTCACGGTACCCATATGATATGCTTCTTACTTACTTAATTGCTGATTACAACGCTTTAGCTACGACAACAACCCAGCTTCTCACACGACCATATTGTTAGAGATGTTAATAGCAACGGCTTAAAAAAGATGCCCGTATTAAATCTATGTGGATCTCATTTCTGGATCTATATTAAGACTAAATAATGAAGATCCTCAGGAGTACCTATTACTCCAATAGAACAAACCCCAGATAACATTGCTAAAAACACAGAAATACTACAACCAAAACCCTACGACATAAACCTGGCCCAGAAATCATAACAATTATTAGAAGAAATGTTTTCTTCATGGCTAATTCCAATAGAGTGTTACAAACTTTATTGAATATTTTAAAGGATAAACAAACAAAACCTATTTCAATAGGTGTCTGAACTTGAATGAGTTTCTCTAACGTTTGAAAGAAGGTTTAATCCAGTAGGTGCCGGACTAATGACCATAATTAAGACCATAATTGCCATAATTAAGTTCTTGCTTTCATTAATACCTTAATACCCTTGTTGATAACATTCAATCGAATATTAAAAATCTTCCTTTGTAGTAACAACCTCTTCCTTTTCATCAAATAAATTACGCTCTTATAGGGTATATCGATTAGAAAGAAATAAATCACTTCCACTAGGCTTATAAGGGAACAGCCAATGCACAAACCAGCCAAACCACCAAAGACAGCTAAAATTAAAACAAAAACGATTCATGACTTTTAAAATGTTATTTTCTTGAATCGGTACTCACCCATTAGATCGGTTAATGTATACCGAACAGTGGTCCTGTAAACCACTATCGAATCCTGTTTATAGAAAACAGCCAAATTTACAAAACTATTGTTATCGTCCAAGGTTGAATCAGCAAAATTGGCCGAATGTACATTGGGCATATAGTCTAGGGATTTACAGTTACGATAACAGTTACATTTCATGACATCATTTAAGTTTTCCGAAACATAATCGGTTTCACCAATTTGTTCAAAATAACGAAATTTCTCTGTGAAAACAGCTGCTCAAAAAAAATGGATAGTTTTGGGGGAGATTCTTTAGCTTACCATTGTATTGCACTAAGCAGGAATAGTCGGACAATTGACAGTGCGGATAACGACTGGGTGGATAGAATATATAGAAAGTACAGTTACAATATTTCATCATATATTCTTGCTGACATTCCGACTGACAATTCTCAAGCATATAAGGATGATTCGGTAGGGTCTTGTAATAGACGCTGTTGTATTCATCCTGTAATTAAATAAAAAATCTATATTCATTAACTAGCTGTTGTGGCACAATAGCAATACAGAGCTAAGGATTGTTAGTCTAAAGAAAGGTAGGAATTGTGGCACATTGCGAATGTATGATTTTAAAAAACTTGCATAAAGATAACCTGGATCTGGCCTTTATAGGTTTTACTTGGTTCACATCTCTGAACTATTGAGCTTGAATAATTGGGAAAAGGTTCAGGCTCAGAATGCATAGTTCTTAGTTCTTCTTTTTCAGAACAAATCTGTTTCCAGATGAAAGACCTTGCACAGTAGTTTCCCTCCTACTCACCTCAAATACACACTGTCTCACTGGTGGTGAAAATAATCGCGTATAATTATCGAAAAAATGTAAAACCGGAGAAAGTGATATAGAAGTCATGGAATGTGTATCCACATAGATTGGTGCATAATACCAGACCTCAGGCTCTGCCAGCATAACCTAGAATAAAATACAAAATCTTTCTAATTGTCAAACAAATCGTTGGTTAAATATACCCACCAAAATACGTCCCTTACGTAATGATGACTGTTGATATTCTCTTAGATGCACTTGCACTTTAAGACCATTTTGACTATCCAAATCCATTGAACGCCAAGGCCAATAAGGATCCAATTTTTGTTTTTCTCTACCCTCCGGTGATTCGATGGTATTAAAAGCCAAACACAAACCCATTTGTGAGTAACGCTTTAGGAATATATCACAACAATTGTAGGGCTCATTAAGCCAAAAGCAATTCGTTAACATTTCATGGCATTTCCATGACATGAACTCCAATACCAATGAGAAGTTAAGATAATTCAGTTCCTTGAGCAGGGGTGGGGGAACTTTGATTAGCTTTTGAAATTTATAGAATTTAGCAAACGTCAGAGTATCATAGGCTGTGAGTACATTCATGAAGATAGTCTCGTATTTACGTTTGTTTAAATGTTGAGGCTTTAGAAACATTTCTCTGGCCTGCTCATAACGTTGCCAATTTAGATGATTTTGATTACAGATGGTTACCTCTGGAAAGGGTATTTTAAACACGGGCAATTGGGTGTCAGCGATAACCGTTACTAAAGGTTTGTCATGATATTTGGTGGCCAGTTGGTGACTAACATACACCAATATGGCAACACATAAAGAGAAGCCCAAAAGCCAGATAAAACTGGTGGGAGAATATTAAAAAGTTACTGAGAAGTTACTAAGAGACACTTACGTTATAACTCACTCACCCTTTGATGCTGCATAAACTACTTTTGATAATTCGATCAAAGCCGTGCATTGTAAATATACCAACAAAATCGAAGAGAACGCCTTTTAAATACTTAAAATAGCCTTCTTTATGGCATTCTTTGGCCGAACAATCTTTGTTAAGCTGTAAAGGTTTCTTAACAGATCCGGAAAATCTTTGGAGTCTACTTAAAGATTTTGGCTTAAAACGTCGATAATCTGAGCGTATTAACATGATTAAGACAGATAAGCCTTATAATTTCGTTTAAAATTCAAATGCGAACTGTTAGGGTGTCTCGCATAACTGTTTGTTTTATAAGGTTTGACCAAATTTTTTTTTGCTTATTTTGTTTTTTGAGCTCTAAAATATGCGCAACAAATATTTTTGTTCTTGTTCTTCAAAAATTAACAAGTGCCAGGTGTTTTGTATGTAAACCAGCATGTAATTTATTGGGATACCCTACAATAGGTATATCCAGTATACATCGGCTAGATTGAAGACATCTACTCGATTGCTTGGGGTTTTCTTGGTGGAAGAAAGCTTAGACAACAACGTGTCAGGTCACCACCGTGACCCCAATTTTTTATTGAAAAATCATCTTCAGCGATGAGAACCATTTCTGAATGAGTGCATACGTCTATAAGATAAATGATCACGTCTAATGTGCCCCCTAAAAGTCACTGTTTGGTGAGGTTTTGGTCTAGTGGCGTTATCGGTCCATATTCCTTTGTGAAATACATTTGCCAGATGAACTCCAACCGGTTTGTAATTTACAGTTTATTGCCACTTTGCATATACTGAAGGTGCTGAGGACTTACCACCCAAATTGTGCCAACGTTAGACTTTTGCTTGTGAGTTTTCCTTCAAAGGTCAAAGGTGTGTTCAAATAAGCCACCCACAAATCTCAAAGCCAACATAACAGATAAGCTGTATCAGAGATTTTTAAGGTCTTTCAAACATATTGTTACGTTTTTACCCTTTTAAAAAGGTTTTAAATATGAGTACGCCGATTGCAAATAAAATAAAAATAAATTTGTGTTTAGTTTTAGATAAATTCTTTATTGTTCGTACAATTCTGTGTGTCACAGTTGGCAACTTGATTTAAACAACAACAATTTGCTTTATTTGTTATTCTTCTTTTCACTCTTCCGCATACACACTAACAATTGTTCGTTAGATCTTTACAACGGAGATCTTCAAACCACGATTATTCTCTTCACACGCAACGCGTCTTCACACTGAATTGCCTTTTATATCGCAGGGTAAACAGTCTGATTAGTGCTCTTGAAAGAGAATGACTTTGCCTTCGCGAAATCTCTGTATATGTAAACATGTTGTTTACGTTATAACGGGTAATTTTTTAGCTATTATCTTTTTGGCAACACTGGTTTAAACAGCTCACGCACGTTTCGTGTTTTGTTTCACTGTCAAACATCTTCAGTTTGGTCTATAATTTAACCATGAATCGTCTTACAAACGAACAACGCTTGCAAATCATTGAATTTGGCATCATTGGACCGTACTTCTTCAAAGATGCTGCGAATCGTAACGTAACTATGAATGGTGAGCGCTACCGTTAAATGATATCCAACTTTTTTTTTACCCAAAATGCAAGAGCATGACTTGCATGACATGTGGTTTCAACAAGACGGTGCCACATGCCACATGCCACACAGCACGCGTAACAATGGACTTATTGAGAGGCGAGTTCGGTGAACATTTTATTTCACGTTCGGGACCGGTCAATTGGCCGCCTAGATCGTGCGATTTAACGCCTTTAGACTATTTTTTGTGGGGCTATGTTAAAGCTCATGTCTATACAGACAAGCCCGCTTCAATTGACGCATTGGAAGACAACATTGAAGCATTTATTCGTGAAATTTGAAAATTTTTCCTATAGCTCTTAAAAAATCACCCCTTAGTTGTTTGATTATCAAGGACACATGGCAACCTTGTATTTCTAGAATCTGATACAGTAGATGAAATTCTCTGCTCCTTAGATTTCGGAGATAGATAGTAAAATGCGTACAAACCAAATGTGAGAGATGATTGGTTAGAGGCTAAACTCTATAAGTTCGTGGATAAAAGGACAGTTTCTGGAATCCTAAGGTTATCAATTCGTCAAGTGATCACAAGCTGGCAGACCAAGATAAAAAACAACGATTTCCACCGTTTATTCGTGTTATTTTTATTGTGTGATAAGTGCTCCATAGTGTGCATGACCGTTATGACTGAAAATTTGTAAATTTTGTCCACACATGAATGTATGTATGTAAAACATTTTAATTTTTTCAGATGACTTTTAAACACGCACAACACAATGAAAATATAGAAGATGACCTGGCCAGCATATGGAACTGTCTTTTCCCTTTTAAAATGCATTGACTGTCCATTTAACTCAATTTAATTATGCTGCCGCCATTGGAACATGTTGCCGTCTTTCTACCAATGTAAGCAAACACCACATCCATGTGTCTCACTCTGTACACGATATGGGAGAAAAAGCTTCGTAACTACATCAGGAACGAACATCATTATAAAGTTAGTTATTCTTTAGGATACATTAGACATTATTTTCCGCAAAAGGTAGTTGGCAACCCTATTATACCAGAACCTATACAATATCAACAGCCAAGAAAACAACCATTGACAACTACAGTGAACCATAGAAAGAACTTATTTGTCAATAATTTCAATACACTTACAAATTACATCAAATTTTATTAATAAATGATTTGACAAACAAAACTGGTTGCTGAAATCTTTGATTTTTATTAATTCTCTAACTCGATAACATTCATTCGAATATTAAAAATCTTCCTTTGTAGTAACAACCTCTTCCTTTTTATAAAATAAATTACGCTCTTATAGGGTATATCGATTAGAAATAAATAAACCACTTCCACGAGACTTATAAGGGAACAGCCAATGCACAAACCAGCCAAACCACCAAAGCCAGCTGAAGTTAGAACAAAAAACAACTTATGGTTTATGATTTTTAAAATGTTATTTTCTTGAATCGGTACTCACCCATTAGATCGGTTAATGTATACCGAACAGTGGTCCTGTAAACCACTATCGAATCCTGTTTATAGAAAACAGCAAAATTCACAAAACTATTGTTATCGTCCAAGGTTGAATCAGCGTAATTGGCCGAATGTACATCGTTCATATAGTTTAGGGATTTACAGTTACGATAACAGTTACATTTCATGACATCATTTAAGTTTTCCGAAACATAATCGGTTTCACCAATTTGTTCAAAATAACGAAATTTCTCTGTGAAAACAGCTGCTCAAAAAAAATGGATAGTTTTGGGGGAGATTCTTTAGCTTACCATTGTATTGCACTAAACAGGGATAGTCGGACAATTGACAGTGCGGATAACGGTTAGGTGGATAGAATATATGGAAAGTACAGTTACAATATTTCATCATATATTCTTGCTGACATTCCGACTGACAATTCTCAAGCATATAAGGATGATTCGGTAGGGTCTTGTAATAGACGCTGTTGTATTCATCCTGTAATTAAATAAAAAATCTATATTCATTAACTAGCTGTTGTGGCAGGATGGCAATACGGAATTAATGATTGATATTCTAAAGAAAAGTAGGAGTTGTGGCACATTGCGAATGTATGATTTTAAAAAAAATTGCATGAAGATTGCTTGAATCTAACCTCTTGGTTCACTTCTCTGAACAATTGAGCTTGAATAATTGGGAAAAGGTTCAGGCTCAGAATGCATAGTTCTTAGTTTTTCTTTTTCAGAACGTAACTCTGTCTAGGTGAAAGACCTTGCACAGTAGTTTCTCTCTTTTACTTACCTCAAATACGCACTGTCTCAATTGTGGCGAAAACCATCTGGTATGACTATCGAAATAATGCAAAACCGGGGAAAGTGAAAAATAAGTCATGGAGTGTGTTTCCACAATTTCAGGCGACTTATGCCAGACTTCGGGTTCTGTTAGCATAATCTTGAATAATTCAAAAATCTTTTTAAATACTTATTACGAATCAAACAATTGACACAAATAAACCTACAATTAGCGCTGATCTATTACTGCTCCAAGGTGATTGTTGATATTCTCTTAGATGCACTTGCGCTTTAAGACCATGTTTGGCACCCAAACCCATCGAACGCCAAGGCCAATAGGGATCCAATTTTTTTCTTGCCCTACCCTCTGGTGATTCGATTGTATTAAAAGCCAAACACAAACCCATTTGTGAGTAACGCTTTAGGAATATATCACAACAATTGTAGGGCTCATTAAGCCAAAAGCAATTCGTTAACATTTCATGGCATTTCCATGACATGAACTCCAATACCAATGAGAAGTTAAGATAATTCAGTTCCTTAAGCAGTGATGTAGGAACTTTGGTTAGATTTTCAAATTTATAAAATTTACCGTTAATTAAAGTATCATAGGCATTAACCACTTGCATAAAAATGGCCTCAAATTCAGGTTTGTTAAGATGTTGAGGCTTTAGAAACATTTCTCTGGCCTGCTTATAACGTTGCCAATTTAAATGATTTTTATTACAGATGGTTACCTCTGGAAATGGTATTTTAAATACGGGCAATTGATTGTTAGCGATTACCGTTAGAAAAGGTTGCTTATGATATATGGTGGTCACTTTATGGCTGACATACACCAGTACGGCAACACATAATGAGAAGACCAAAAGCCAGATAAGGCTGTACGAAAAAAAAAAAAAATTTTAAATTTTCATCAGTGTTTAGCAAAAAAAAACTTACCTTTTTACGCTATGCAAACTAGTTTTGATAATACGATCTAAACCGTGCACCGCAAATATATCCACGAAATCGAAGAGAACTCCTTTCAAATACTTGAAATAGCCTTCAGTATAGCATTCGTTGGCTGAACAATCTCTGTTACGCTGTAAAGGTTTCTTAACAGATCCGGAAAATCTTTGCAGTCGACTTAAATGCCTAGATTTAAGATGCACATAATCTGATTGCATTAACATGCCGAAAAGTAGAATCCTTTGCGATTTCTTTTGAAGTCGAAATGGCAACTGTAAGGGTAGCTTGAAAGACTGCTGGTTTTATATGGTTTGACCATTTGCATCAAACTTAACCAGGTTCTTTTATAGTGCATAATTAGTACGCCAGGTATTTTTTTTATCAGACGTGCTTGTAATTAGCAGAATTTATTATGTTATTTGGATACCCTACACATGGCATTCCACTCAATTAGAAACAATAAATGCGTCTCCGTATTTCTCTTTCACGTTAGAAACAAAAGGTCAGTGAATACCTCAAACCAAGTTATCATGTTTAGTAATCCGGCTACAGCAATATTCCGGGAAACTGCAAAGCCGGCGAGCTCGCCAACGCTGGTGCACTACTTCCGGAATCCTCTTAAGTTGACTTGGGGTTGCCACTTACCTCGGTCAAACTGGTCATCGCGCGGAAATTCTTTCGAGACGCCAACCTATCCTGGGTCAATGAGGAGTCCTGCTCCACCGCTAGACTCACTTGGTCCTCGATGGATAGAAGCCGCACAGCTACCATTTAACGACTTCCGCGTTGAGTGCTGATCCGCTGACGAAGAGGAGACTGTTGTCCACTTTCGTTGTAAATGCCCATCTCTTGCGAGGTGTAGATATAGGTTATTTGGCTCTTCATGTCTTGTCAGCTTGGAGGAGCTATCGTCCAATGATGTCAAGGATATAACTTCGTTTATCAAATCTTCGGGCTGGTTTCCAGCGTAGGATAGTCGTGCTTTAGAATGTGCAGGCCTTGCGCTGACAAATGTTTTCTCCCCTGATGTGGAGAACTTGGTCAGTACAGAGACAGCGTTCATCTGTGGCATCACAACGGGCCGCTACGCGTGCTGGCATCAAGGCTGCCACTCTAACCCAACCTAACCTAGTAATCCTTCATCGTATTGACGCTCCATAATAATAACCCCGGCTGTATATTTGTATCTTCCCAGGCAATCTATCGTTTGATGTAATTTACGGATTTTCGTAGGGTGACAAGTCCTCTTCCACTGTGTAGTGGACATGACTTTGCAAAATTTGCAAAAAATCCATACTAGCCATAATTTTTTCTCTCTTTTTGCAGATTTTTAAAACGATGGCTTTTAAGCACGCAATAGAGATAGAAAATCTAAAAGATAAGAACACTTTACGCTCTTGTCAGCACTTCGCATGATAATTGCTAGTCATTGCTAGTGTTTACTGTATTTATTTAATTTATTAATTATTTTAATTGTCTACATTTAAATACTGTATAAGGTGTAGTAAAATTGAGTCCTTTTTAAATTTAAAGCTATGCTTAGCATAGAGACTATAGCGTTGCCTGATATAACTACGAATATACAACAGCAACCTAAACTCCTCCCCTTTGTTCAATGCTCTTTACTTAACGATGTCCAACATCTAAGATATTCTGTTCATACTAAGAACTTATCCATGGTCCTAGTAGTCTAGTAGATAGTGTCTTGGCTTATTAGATGAGAGCCCTTGATTCAAAACTCCGCTTAGACATCTCAACCAAAAATATTTCTTTCGTCAACTTCCCCTCGCAGTTTCCGGACGAAAACTCTGGTAGTAAATGAAATTGTCATGAAAAGTTTCTCAATAATTTGTCGCTTACAGTCAATTTTAAACTGTAGGTTCCGCCATTCATGCCAAAAAGTAATACACACAACGTGGGTGGTGTAAGAAACTAGGTGGAAATCCAGACTAAAGGGTTGTAAACGAATCGAGAGAAAAACCGCTTTACTGTAGTAAATCATCGGTTTATTGAGACGTCTTGATGCTATTTCTATTGTACTCTGCCCAAACGCAGCACATATCTTGCGCTCACTATATTCCTACACCAAATTTTGTTTTCCGAATTTCGGCGTACGTATGACTAGCTGACAGTTTTTCACTGCCATTTTGACGATTTTATTGGACGTTAGTAGTCTCCTGAATCTGTCGATTACTGATTTGTCCAGGCAGCATGTAAGGTTCTTGATTATATCCTACCCTAGATTCTTTCTAGAGTAGAAACTAGCTCGGCTTTTATGTGCCTTAGTTAGGCATATTTTTAATAGAGGTATTGAGTTGTATAACGGAGATTCCATGACTAGGTAGGTAGAGGTGGCTACCCATCCAAGAAAAATTTTAGACGGACACACTTAGGCCGCAATGGGCCCATTGTGCTACCACAGTTATTCACTATCCCCTAGTCTCGAAACCACTCGGAGCTCCTGATGAAGCGATTCAGGCTACCAATGTCAATCCTTGACAGTTCCTCCAGATCATCCATGTAGTAAGTACCCAAGTACTTTCTTCTCCTTTTGGCAAAGAGTCGGGCATGTACCCAGCAGGTGAGTGACAGTCTCCTCTTCTTCCTCATCTCTGCAGCTTCTGCAGAAGTCGTTAGCAAGGTGTCCAAGACCAAGGCGCCTCGCATGCGTTCCCATAATGCAATGCCCCGTAATGACACCGACAACTACACTGAGCGCGCCTCTTTGGAGTTTAAGTAGACTCAATGTGCGCTCCTCGTCCAGCCTTGGCCAGATTTTACAAGCCATTCTACCCGTGTCCGAGGCCGCCCACCTGTCGTTGACGGAATCGACGATCGCATTATCAATTATGAGCTTGCAAGTCCTCATAGGGATGCCCAGATTCGAGAACTCATCGGAGAGTTCGATGGTCGTGCCCCGCCTGGCAAGTTCATCAGCTTTGCAGTTACCCGGAATACCACTGTGCCCCGGTACCCATACGATATGGATATCATATTGTTCCGCTATCTTGTCGAGATATCTGCGACAGCCGTACACCGTCTTGGAGTTCATTACGTTAGAACTTAGAGCCTTGATAGCCGCCTGGCTATGCGAAAGTATTGTCACGTTCCGCTTGGAGACCCATCCGTCCCCAATAATTCTCGCCGCAGCCTGTATTGCCACCACCTCCGCCTGAAAGACACTGCAGTGGTCTGGCAATCTTATAGACTGGGCTATTCCAAGCGATTCCGAAAAAATTCCACTGCCAACAGCTCCATTCAGCTTCGAAGCATCGGTGTAGATTTGAACGGAGTCCCAATCAAACCATTACGTGCTAAGAATGAACACAGCCTATCTATGTCCTGAAGGTACTTATGAACAGTAGATCGGTCTACAGTATGGGAATGAAACCTTGGAGCCTACAAATATAAACTTACTTCAAGGAAGGGGAGCAGTTCTCTGTTAACGGTATACACGAGAAATAAGACCCAAGTTCTTAGTGGACCATTCTGACAGTTCAAGCAGTTCTCTGTTTGAGATGTGACATGAGAAATTCACTGGTTTGTACCCCCAGGCCAAAATTACAAGCAGTCTTGGAGAATTACTCTCACTTTTAACACAGAGTGCACTACAAATTACTAAAGCTGAAATGAAATGATATTGAAATAAGACTTCTTTTCACTACACCTTATATTTGCCAAGCACACAACTGGCACATTGCTTCCAATAGGAAAACCCTTTTATTTCTGCCAAACGATGATTAGTTTAAATTCGATCAGCATTGGCGCAAGCGGTATCCCGTAAACGGAAAAAAATTATCATTTTGGATTTTAATTTAATTCGTGGTCAGACATTATGGCTTATCCCGCACACAAGCCAGCTCAATTGTTATCTCTAAGAGAACTTAATCGTGAATATGATTTACGGCACAGAAATGTTTGACAGAGAAGATTTTTTCGATTGCAAATCAATCAACAGGTTAAAGATGCTGCTAAAAATTTTGTAATAAATTTCGCACGCAACGCTAGTATAGATGGCATGAAACGTTTATTTCAAGAGAACTCCAATAAATACGAGAGGTGAGTTTAATATTATTATAAGTTCTAAAAGATATGCGGCTTCCATTTAACGACTTCTGCCGTGGGTGCAGATCCGCTGAGGAAGAGGAGGCTGTTATCCGCTTTGTTTGTCAATGCCCATCTCTTGCGAAGTGTAGATATAGGTTATTTGGTTCTCCAACCCTTGTCAGCTTAACGGAGCTATCGTCCATTGATGTCAAGGATATAACTTCGTTCGTAAAACTTTCAGACTGGTTTCAAGCTAAGGGTAGTTGTGCTTTTTATGTGCAGCCCTTGCGCTGACCAACTTCTCCCTCTCTGGTTCGGAGGAACTTGGTCAGTACAGATACTGTGGCGTCACAACGGGCCGCTATGCGTGCTCAAGTGAGCTTTTGGTATCAAAGCTACCACAACAAAATAAATCAGACTTGGAATCTGTTGAGATCAGGGTCAGATCTACAGAAGTCTTTCAAAAAGGGAAGTTAGCCTAGCTACTCAGTGTAAATAATATTGGCAAGGAATAGAAGAAAGCATCTGGTACGCGTTCCTCAAATTTTAGCCGTTTTTTATAAAACATTGATGACAGTATGCTTAACGTCGTCTAGCACTGGCATCTTGAAGAAAAGTAGTCAAAAAAATATTCTTTCAATGGCGCCTTCTTAGATCATAGAACCCACAAATCATGACTAGAATAAAAAATTATTGAAAGGTTTGGTCATCTTTTGGAAGATATCTACACCAACGAGAGATTGAAAGATCGAGCTATTGCGACAGACATAGGCCATCATAAAGCTTTTGTTCCCAAGTTACAAGTCATTTGACTACTTTCAAGGAGTGTTTGAAGTTGTTCAACTACAATACATACATACATAGGTTAGGCAAGGTTAGAGGACGTATACATGTCGACTGAGACAAGTACAGTACCCGGAGGTCGAATTGACCCATTGTGCAGCGTCCTTAAAAGGAGGGATAGGAAAGATAACAGAGGGGATAGGAGAAAGGAGTGGAAGTAGGAAGGGAGAATGGGAAACGGAGGAATTACACAAAACAAAAAATGGGAGAACGCGATTACACTGATGAAGCCCTAGCACTTCTCAAGCATCTCAAGCCACTAATGAATCTGTGGAGAGACTTGATGTTGGCTCTCGACACAGAATTCAAACCCTGTAAGAAGCCCCTATCAGGGGTCCTCAACCTCCATTTGCTAAGGGCTGGGCAGTTACAGAGGAGATGCTCGACAGTCTCCAACTCCTCCTCATCCCAACATATCCTGCAATAGTCCGGCTGGGATCATAATTTGTCATTACAACACTTTAGTCAGGGTTAGGACCTAGCTTCTCACACCGCTTATGTTGTGTGTGTTAATTTTATACATGAGTGGCGGGCCCAACTGATTAAAGACTCCGAACGACAGATGTTTGAGAAACTTTTCATGGCAATTTTAAGAACTCTCAGAGTTTCTTCCAGCAATCTATAGAGAGAAAGTCGCCGAAGAAATATTTTGTCATATTTCCTTTTTGTTTTATATGTCGGAGCTGGGATTTGAACCGTGGCCTCACGTCACTAGACTTCAGGTAAAATATGCACCAGTTATTGAACCGTTTTGTAACCATAAGCAAAGAAGACTTAGTCAACCAATGAAGTCTTAATCTTTCTTTGAGATATCCGCGGTAAATTTATCTTCACTTTTAAGAAGGCGTATATCATTTCAACTTGATGTATCAGTTAAATGGGGATTTAAAAAAATTGAACGCCTTTGACCAACAAAAGGTCATAATGGAATAAATATTGCTGGCATCTTCAAACAGTTTTCCCGTCAACACTCTCTTCAAACGAATCAATTATGTTTGACACAAATTTTCTATGATCATACCAATTTCAACATAGTGGTTTCGAATATTCCCCGGTCTGGCAAGATTTTTCAATACATCTTCTCTCTTTTTCAGATGCTTTTGGCTGATCACTTTGATTTGTGCTCTTTTGGGTTCCATTTATGTCAGTTTGATTCTATCCCAGCGTTTTAATGCCGGCAGCCTCCAAACTGTTGTCGACAGCACCAATAAACCTGTATTTCATATACCATTTCCCAAAGTTACCATTTGTAATGGCAATCATTTGAATTGGCATCGTTTAAAGGCGGCCCAGCAACATTTCATGCCCAATGAAACTAACATAGAAAGACTGCGTATATTCGAATTGGTCATTGGTTTATACGATGGCATAGCCTTTGGTGAATTTAAAGATTTCGAAGCCTTAAAGGGACAACCAATCGAGTTGGTCAGCAATATTAACTTTAGTTTGGTCTATGATTTCATGACTTGGCGTTGCGAGGAACTGTTGACCAATTGTTGGTGGCGTCATTATAATATGAATTGCTGTGAGATATTTTCGAAAGATAAGTCGGAAGGTGGCATATGTTGGCATTTTAATACTCTGACCAGTGAAGAGGGCAAACGCAAACATATGTTGGATGACAAATATCCGTGGAGAGTTTCTGATGCTGGGCCAACAAGTGCATTGGCTGTGCGTGTCCTCACGAATGAAGAGAAACATTTTCGGCGTGATAATGAGAAAATCATCAGGGTAAGTCGTGGGAGAAAATTAATAAAAATTTCAATTTAATTTTTTGTTTTTGTTTTGTTTCTAATAGGTTTCCGTAATAGAACCGAATGTGTGGCATAAAAAAATGCGTTGGGTGCCTATTAATTCTAAGGTTATAGTGGATATAGACCCAGTGATATATTCTTATGGCAATGATACGCGTAGTTTGTCTCCTCAACAGAGAGACTGCGTGTTTAATGTGAGTATTGGAAGGAATTTTTGCTGTATTTTCGAAGGAATACCTCAAGAAGGCGAAGTAATACGCATCCAGAAAGCTATTTGGTTGTGACTGTTGAAGTAGTTTAGTAACTTGGACTCCAGTGAAATTATCGGGGCTCCAGTCAAATTATCGAGGCTCTAATGCAACTACATGGACACCAGTCTGATTACATGGATTTCAGTCCCATTATAAGCACTCCAGGCCAATTATCCGGACTACAGTCCAAATACATGGACTCTAAAAACTTTTAGAAAGCCCAGGTGCCCTACCTGTGTCTTAACTGCGTCTAGTCTATGTCTTGACTGTGCCATGCCTGTGTCCTGACTATGTCTTAGCTGTAACTAGTCTGTGTCTTGGCTGCTCTCTGTCTATTACCTGTTTGTGTCTGGGCTGCGTCTTAGCTGCGACCAGTCTATGTCTTGACACGGCCCTGTTGGCGTCTAAGCTGTGTTTTGCCTGTGCATTGGCTATGGCTTGTCTGTGTCTTGGGTATGTCTTAGCTCTAACCACTATGTGTCTTGACTGCACCCAGTCTGTGTCGTTCCTGTGCCTTAGCTGTATCTTGTCTCTGTCTTGTCTGTGACTTGTTTGTGTCTGGGCTGTGTCTTAGCTGTGGCCATTCTGTGTCTTGACAGAGCCATGTTTTAGTATTGACTGTGTCTTAGCTGCGACCAGTCTGTGTCTTGACACAGCCCTGTTGGCGTTCTAGGCTATGTCCTGCCTGTGCCTTGGCGAAGTCTTGTTTATGCCTTGGCTGTGTCCTGTCAGTGTCTGGGCTGTATCTTAGCTGTGATCAGTCTGTGTCTTAACAGAGCCCTGTTTGTGTCTTGACTGTGTCTTAACTGCGACCAGTCTGTGTATTGACACAGCCCTGTTGGTGTCTAGACTGTGTCCTGTCTGTCCCTTGGCTATGTCTTGTTTATGCCTTAACAGTCTGTGTCTTGTCAGAGCCATATTTTAGTCCTGACTGTGTCTTAGCTGCGACCAGTCTGTGTCTTGACACAGTCCTGTTGGCGTTTAGGCTGTGTCCTGTCTGTGCCTTGGATATGTCTTGTTTATGCCTTGTCTGTGTCTTAGCTGTGACCAGTCCGTGTCTTGGCTGTGTCTTGGCTATGTCCTGCCTGTGTCTTGGCCCTGTCTAATCTGTTTCTTACCTTACCTTCTTATCTTGTCTTCTCTTCTGTATTCTAGGACGAGTCCAAGTATTATCATTTCAAGCACTTGCATGGTCTCGATTATACTTTCGATAACTGTCAATCCCAATGTTATCAAGAGTATTTGTTGCGATATTGTAACTGCACTGTAGATGTCTTGTTTCCGGCAGGTAAAGGCAAAAATCCTCCACAACAGTTCATTATTAATTGCCTGGAATTATTTCTTTATAGCGGGTTATAAAGCTTGCCAAGTTAAAGATTTCTTATGTCTGTCCCGTTATAATGGTAAGTTGATTGATAACGCTTATAAAGCCACCTAATAATGGCAATCGTTTTATGCTTCATTTTAGATGAGTTTCGTTTCGCTCATAGGCCTGGTGTAGAGAAATACGTGCGTAGCTTGTATCAGGGCATGGAATGCAATTGTTTACCCAACTGTTACTCACTGAATTATATAACGGATGTAAGGCCCACATTTATACCACCACATATGCGTAAGTTTAAGGGAAGCGTAGAGTTAATGGTGCATTTTCGTTCTGAAACTATGGTAGTTTACCATACTAGTCTAGTATTTGGTTGGGTAGATTTGATGGGTAAGTAGGAAATGGAAAACAAACAAAAATTTAAAAACTATAACGGTATTTCATTTTAAAATAGTGGCATTTGGCGGCATAGCAGGTCTATTTTTGGGTTGTTCCTTAATAAGTGCCATGGAAGTGTTGTATTTTGTTTTGGTTGAAGTGCCTGTGTTTGTTTTTAAGCAGCTGAAAACCAAAGACAACTTCGAGACTAGAAATCGGCATGTAAAGCGGGACAAAAGGAAACGTTTTGTAAGAGCAGGCAATTGGAGTTTGAGGAATCGTATTATGGTTGTGGAACCGTATCAAGATAGTGAGATTTCTGTACAGAAAAATCAATTTAATTTCAGCAATGACAAGGATATAGCTTTGCGGTTGTGGTCAAAGCCGTATTCGGTATCAAATAAAAATTATTTTTAAAATACTTAAAGGATAATTAAGCCATGCCTCTACCCATGTCATGCCTTACCTTTCTGTTTTGTGAATATCTTTATCCCGTTATATTAAAATATTTCTCGTATTTAAACAAATCACTTTTAATTTTTATTCTTTTAACACACGACCCAAATGAAACATCTTCACACAAATGCTTTGACATATGCCAACTACCACAGTCCTCTGTATAACTACTTACAGTAGGTATCCATTGCATTGCGGTAACTAGAGAGGGAGTTTTAAGAAAATCAAATAAATTGTTGACAATTTGTCACTTGACTCTACATTTTGTTGGTTGTAGTTACTCCCACTCCACTGTTGCCTATCAGTCTTCCTGCCTGAAAACAGTTCATAGCTTTAAGTTCGGTATTTGTTTGTGTCTGTATGTCTGCATGTTTGTTGATGGATTGACTAAAGATTGAGTTGCTAAATGATGTCTGCTGGAAAACTTTATCAAAATTAAAATTAACTTGTGATCCCTTATGGCCTTTGGGAGGCAAAAAATGCAGCTACTAGGGCAAGTATATTTAAAATAATTTTGTTTAAAAAACTTTTAAATATAGGGGCTATTTAGGAGAGCAAAAACAACTATAGTACACAATACGTTTTTCATTTTATTGTCAAATTCCTCAAAAAAAAAATTCCTTAACAGAAGAACCAAATGTTAAATAATGTTAGGCCTGTTGGCCTCTATAAAAATAGAACATATATAAATAGATAATTTTCTATAGAAAGTTTTTCAATAACAAATAATTTCTACAAAAAATTTTCGATAACAAATATTTTCTATAGCAAATTTGTCGATAACAAATATTTTCTATAGAAAAACTGTCGATAACAAATATTTTCTATAGAAAAACTGTCGATAACAAATATTTTCTATAGAAAAATTGTCGATAACAAATATTTTCTATAGAAAAATTGTCGATAACAAATATTTTCTATAGAAAAATTGTCGATAACAAATATTTTGTATAAAAAATTAGCAATAACAAATATTTTCTTCAGAAAAATGGGCGATAACAAATATTATCTTCGAAACCAATATTTTTCTATAGAAAATTTTTCGATAACAAATATTTTTCTATAGAAAATTTTTCGATAACAAATATTTTTCTATAGAAAATTTTTCGATAACAAATATTTTTCTATAGAACATTTTTCGATAACAAATATTTTTCTATAGAACATTTTTCGATAACAAATATTTTCTATAGAACATTTTTTGATAACAATATCTTTATATAGAAAATTATTCGATAATAAATATTTACTATAGAAAAATTGTCGATAACAAATATTTTCTATAGAAAATTTTTCTGTAACAATTTTTTTCTATAGAAAATTTTTCGATAACAAATTTTTTCTATAGAAAAATTGGCGACAACAAATATTTTCTGCAGAAAAATTGGCGACAACTATTATTTTCTATAGAAAAATTGGCGACAACAATTATTTTCTATAGAAAATTTTTCAATAACAATATTTTTCTATAAAAGATTGTTCGATAATAAATATTTTCAATAGAAAATTTTTTTGTTACAATTTTTTCTATAGAAAATTTGTTGATAACAAATTTTTTCTAGAGAAAATTATTCGATAACTACTATTATCTACAGATTATAATAAAAAAAATTTAATCCAACAATGTTTCGGTCTTGTAGAAATATTTTGAGTTCTAAAACTCTGAAAAAAAAACACCCGTTACAATATATTCCCTTTCATTTCGATTAAATTAACTTCAGAAAAAACTTTCAATATCATATTCATATCGTATCGTATGCAAATCATAAATCTTTTTACTCAGAGCACTAACTGCTCTTAATACAAAGGAACACAAATACAAAAACAAAAAGAAAGTGCAAAAAAATTGAAATCGAAATGAAAAATTCCATTTTCATAAATATTTCTTTGTTTCAATAACTTATCTTTTTCCCCTTCAAATACCTCGATTGTCTTTGACTTCTGTCATTTGTCAAATTTTTGCCAGCATTACTGTCTGTGAATTTCTAGTTCAGGCAAAAGGAAAGTTTTTTTTTTCTATTCTCTACTATTTTCACTTGAAAATGGAATTTTTTTTCCTACTTTTCTTCGAGTTTATAGTGCAAATTGCAATTGAAAAATTTTGCACACATGAAGTATATTTCAACAGAGATTTTAACATTTGCTGGCAGCATGAGGTTATAAGTGTTCGGCAGTGACGGAGCTCATTGATTTTTTTTTTGACTCACAGTTAACTTAATATGAGAATACATCAATTTTCCAGAGTACACAGCAAACATTTAAAAATAAAACATATAGGTTAGAGGACGTGTACCTGTCGACAGAGACAAGTACAGTATCCGGAGGTCGAATTGGCCCATTGTACTAAACTCATGTAACTCATTTATGAAAACATTTCTGAATTGATAAGGCAATAAATATGCCTACGCATTAAACTCAACTTTGTTAAATATAAGCATTTTGAGTGACAATTGAGTAGAATGTTAGTCTGTCTATGTAGAATTTTTAATTGAATCTTAAAGAATTCAGCCTCTAACATTGCAGCTGAATATTGTCTTATCCAACAGTTCGGAATAATTTAAAATAACTTTTGGAACACATATTTTTCGAAAGACTAGCTAACAATGTTCGCTGGGTTATTTAACACTTTATAGTGTTTGTGTTTGACTGTAGTGACAGTTACTTATGCTGACATAAGTAAGCTTTAATGTTTTGACATTTATACACACATTAAATGTGAAAAGTTTTCATCAACTTATGCTTGTCAGCACGTGAGTTTCTCTTTTTTTGTCCCCAATTTTTTTTTCCTCCTTTTTTCTCTTCTTTTTTTTGAAAAGTTTCCAAAACTGTTTGTAAGAAAGATGATCGGTTTTTAATAAAACAAAATTGTTTAAGACATTATGCTCCTTTTGTTTTGATTGGCTTAAAAAAGAAAAATAAAACAGAAACATTTTACACGGTGGCTCAAAAAATGTCATCAGACAATAAAGTTTATCAAACTTATGTGGAGAACTTAACTGCACACCAATGTTCCACCTTAAACTAACTTATTTTGAGACACAAAATTATTGACCTGTTTTTTATGAGGAAATCGATCTGGCTTAACCGTAACTGGATAGAATTGTTGGTAAAGGTTAATTCAAAAAGTCAATTCCAACTATAGGAACTTTGTACTGAACTTGAACGTATCTTTTCCAACAGCGTAACGTCAGGTTTCCATTTTCTATAGAAAATCTGTGTAATCGAGGAATATTCTATAGAAAATAGTAGTTATCGAAAAATTTGCTATACAAAATATTTGTTAGCGAAAGATTTTCTATAGATAATATTTATTATCGAAAGATTTTCTATAAAAAATATTTGTTATCGAAAGATTTTCTATAGAAAATATTTGTTATCGAAAAATTCTCTATAGAAAGTATTTGTTATTACAATTTTTCTATAGAAAATATTTTTTATCGACAAATATTCTATAGAAAATATTTGTTATCGAACAATTTTCTATAGAAAATATGAGTTATCGACAAATTTTCTTTAGAATATATTTGTTTTCGAAAAATATTTGCTATAGAAAATTTTCTATAGAAAGTATTTGTTATCGAACAATTTTCTATAGAAAATATTTGTTATCGAACAATTTTCTATAGAAAATATTTTTATCGAACAATTTTTATAAAAAATAATTCTTATCGAATAATTTTCTATAAAAAATAATTGTTATCGAACAATTTTCTAAAGAAAATATTTGTTATCGATCAATTTCCTATAGAAAATATTTGTTATTGAACAATTTTCTATAGAAAATATTTGTTTTTGAACAATTTTTTATAGAAAATAATTGTTATCGAACAATTTTTTATAGAAAATAATTGTTATCGAACAATTTTTTATAGAAAATAATTGTTATCGAACAATTTTCTATAGAAAATATTCCTTATAGAACAATTTTCTATAGAAAATATTTGTTATCGAAAAATGTTCTATAGAAATTATTTGTTATCGATAAATGTTCTATAGAAAATATTTGTTATCGAACAATTTTCTATAGAATATAGAATGTTAATTTCTTATTTAGTTTTAAAATTATAAATCAATTGCCGATATTGAAAAATAATCACTGCTTTGCTACTTTAGTTAAGATTATCAAAATCAATTTAGAAAAACAAAAAGTTATCAAAATATAAAGCAGCATAATAATGTTCCCATACCAGAGTTTTTTTAAATTTTTTTGTGGTTTCTCTTGCCACATTGATTTCTTTAAACAAAAACTCAATCGTGCATTACTAACAATTTCGTTGTAATATTAACGTGTTTATATAGGTAAGGTAAAGTGGCATGGTTAAACGAAACGGATTTTATTTTGGCTACAAACGGATTTCCTTATGAATGTAAGTAACCTCCTAAAAAGTATTCGCTTCTTTTATATAGAGAGAATGCGTTGTGGTTTTCCCATCACCCAAAAAAGAAAAAAACCCTGACATTATCTGCCAGCATATGTTGTGAATTTTAATAAACCCATCATCATCATCGTCATCATCAGTTTATAAAATAAATAAGACGGCAGGCAGGTTGCATGCCACCACAAACGAATATTGTAAGCCACGCTCGCACGTTAAAGGCACCCAACAAGCAATTGCTATCCCTGTTTTGTAGAGGGATTTTCCAAAAGAAAAAATGCTTATAAACGCTATAATTTACCACGTTCAAGGGGAGTCAAAAAAAAAAGGAAAATGGGAGTGAAAAAAAGAGGGAATAAAAACAAGTTGTACCGCAAAATTATATTAAAAATTCATGGCTGTTTATATATATTTTTTTTCTTTGGTGTACCTTGGCATTTTAGCTGTCTTTGTAAGGAAAACGAAAAATAAATAAAATATTCCATATGATGTTGAAAAACCAAATCAAATCATAGCCCCCTTACCCTTCGCGTTAACATCTCCAATGGCTTACTTATTCCGCCGTTAGCATTAAACGTGCCGACAGGTATAGCTATAGTTGTTCCCTTTGGATGTGTTTTAGAAGGCAATTTGGTTTTAAAAAATATTTTTCTGTACAAAACGGAAACCTGCATATCGTTGAACTATAATTTTTAGATTTCATTTCCTTTTATTTATCTAAGCTTGTGCTGAAGGTTTCCGCTCATTAAAATCTGAAATTGTTAACGAAATGTTTTGATAGGGTTTAGATTGGAAATATTTTTGAATTCCTAAGTAATTATGGGTTTTCTTTACGTTCGTTTAATCATGGAAGCCAATTAGCATTCGAAAGAAATTGTAGTCAGACAGTGCATTTTGCGCGCTGAACCCGAATCTGGGGTCGCTGATGACAGATTTTTAGTCAGATTTTAAAAATTCAAAATGGCGGACCCATCAGCAACCCCAAAAACCCCTGAGTAACAATTTTCAAGTAAATCTGATTAATTTTTAAGGACCTTCGTAATGTGTTCCTTTTTCCCTTGCACCCCTTGACATAAACCCACCCCCTACTTTAAGGGTGCATGCAATCAATTTGGCATTGGGCTCATTTTAAAGAGCAAAGATCAGTTGTCAATTTCTGACAATAGCGATGGTTCTAGCACGTCAGTGTTTAGCTCTATTACTTTTCAAAAATGGCCAAAAACGCTATTGTTAGGGTTTTCAACACCCTTTTTCTCGAAAACCTGACGTGATGGATTCTTATTCAGCGCGCAAAATGCCTTCGGAAACACCTGGAGCCATTTTATTTGCAAAACCCGTGCAGGTCTGTCGGAGCTACTGCCAATTTAACCAAATCTAACCAGACACTGTAGGCTTGCGAATTAACGCATACAAAATGGATGTGGTGCGAAGCTAGGTTGCAATCCTGAATAAAAGTTTGCAATAACCACTTAAATAAGTAAGTAACGATACAACTCAAGAGGTGGATAGGAAAATCAATTTTCACTGTCAAATCATTTAACACACACTCTATCAATTGACTTACAAGTTGTAACAAACCACTGTGTACTCTTTTGTGTGACCCACTGTATGTAATTTGCATTTTTCTGTAAAAATACTCGCTTTACGGTATTTATGATGCGCTCAACTGTCAAATATGAACTCTTAAACTCACCATTTATTATTTCAAAAATAGTTTGTATTTGTATTTGTGTTTTGACAGCCAAAGGGGAAAAATATTTTGTGAAAATTCCTTAAATAACAGTTAAACGTAAATCCATCATAAAAATGTAGAAAAAAAGTGAATGTTGCCTCAAGTCTAGACGGCAAAAGCGAGGTGGAAACTGTCAAGAAGAAAAAACTGTTGACAGTTAAGACTTAAACACACCTGTTCGAAGACAGAGACAGTGAAATGCCATCAAATTCCTTACGAATTAAAGAAGAAACAATAGGAAAATAGTTTTCGTTTCAAACGAAATAAGCTGCAAATGTCAAGTTTAATGCAAAATTAATGATTTGATGGTGACTAAGCAAGTAAGACTCTAGGGCGCGTGCGGATAATCGTAGAATGAATCATTACTGTTATGAGGAATATATAGATTAGAGTCAGGTCGAACTTCGCTAGCGATCCTAAGTCGTTTTACGACTTTGTTCGAGCTAAACGTAAATCATCTTTGTTTCCCACTGAGATGTTTTATGGGGGCGTATCATCCTCTAGTTACCTCGATATTTCGAATATGTTTGCTGACTTTTTTCAGTCTACTTATAGGCAGTTGGACTCGGGCCCTGATCTGAGTAGCGGCTTTTCGTATCCTTATTCAGTGGGAAGTGTCTCTATTTCTAATATATATTCATTTGATGAGGAGTCTGTTCTTGAGTCTTTGTCTGGACTGAAACTTACATACTTGCCGGGCCCTGACGGGGTGCCGGCCTGTATTTTAAGAAAGTGCGCTGTTGTCTTGAGTGGTCCTTTGACCTTTATATTCAATGGGTTTCTGAGGGCTGGTCATTTTCCATCTATTTGGAAGAGTTCGTTTATAATTCCTTTGCATAAGTCGGGTAATAGATCCAATATTTCCAATTATAGGGGTATTGCCAAACTCAGTGCTATTCCCAAGTTAATGGAGAAACTGGTGACGGATTATCTCTTTTTTAATACGAGATCTTTAATATCCCCTTTCCAGCATGGTTTTTTGAAAGGTAGGTCGACTGTCATCAATCTTCTTGAATTTACTACACATGTTTTCAGGGGTTTTCTTGCCAGGGCTCTACATCAGTCCGATGATTTCAGTAAAGCTTTTGATAATCGGTATTCCTGATATTATTCATCGTTGGCTGGGCTCCTACCTCTCCCTTAGGACTCAGAGGGTATTGTTAAGGAATGTATTGTCTAAGACTGTTTTGTGAAAAGATGGGCTAGGGAATTCATTGATCCTTATATAACAAGACTGCTATACATTTCACTTGTTAGACCTATTTTGGAGTATGGTTCTATTATTTGGAATCCATACTATCGTTGTCATAGTGATTCAATAGAGTCTGTTCAGAGGCAGTTTTTATTATTCTGTTTACGTGGCTTAGGATGGGATTGTGCCAATGGGTTTCCGTCATATAAGGCTAGATTAGGTTTGATAAAACTTCCAACTTTAGAATGTAGAAGGGCTGTTTTAGGGGTTTGTTTTGTTTTTAATCTGGTTAAAGGTGATATCGATTCTGAGTTTTTGCTCTGTAACCTGAATTTCAGTATTCCAGCAAGATTATCACGGCACTATCGTCCTCTTTCTTTTGATTTTTATGGAACGAACTATGGATGTAATTTTCCTTTTCATAGATTATGTAATGATTTTAATTTATTTTGATTTTATTGATTTTAATTGTAGTGTTTGTAATATAAAACGTAGCTTATATGCTGGCATTAATTTGTAAATTAATATATAAAAATGTATTCTCGTTCTTGTCTTAGGTAGTTCCGGTTTATTGTTACTTTATTCAGCTTGTGATTAAGTTCTGTAGCTGATTTATGTTCTCGTTGCCATTACTTTTCCCTTACCCGCTACAGTCCGGACTGTAGTGTGTACGTGTCCCTACGTAATGGGGACGAGCCTTCCGCGGTCGGTTGAGGGTGGGTTAGTGTGAGGCCGGAGACTTTCGAATAAAAAAAGACAAGTTAAATGGAAGGTGAAAGGGGAAAGAAAACAATTTATTAAACAAGAAAGACAAAGAACAAAAAACAATAAGAAAAAATATTTAAATAAATTAATAAACAATACAATACAGAAATAGAAATAGAAATAGAAAAGAACGCAAGAAAAACCTCAATAATTATTTATAAAAGCTAAAAACGCCGATCAAAGTGGATAGGCTGAAGACCAAAATGAAACCAAATATAAGAGGACCAATGCTAGCCAAGATCTAGAATGATACAAAATGTATATGTAATACGAGTACAGTCCTAAATCCATAAGTTTTTTTTTTCATTTTAATTACCATATCCTTGGCTCTTAAATTACCCCAACCGCTGGCATAACTATTGGCCACCGAGCTGACTGGCAAAAAGAAAGTCAAACAACTGCTCCATATTATGGGATAAAATAGGGAAGCCGGTGAATTCTCGCCGATTTTTATCTGGGCAGCTAGTCTTATCATTATTTCGGTTACATAGTTAATCGAACCGATTTGTGTCAATAACATGGTCATGCAAATTACACACAGGCGTTGCAGCATAAAATCCTTCATATCGATTATATTGTCACCGACAAACATATGCAAAGCCGAGTCTTTCATGGTTAAGCCAATGGCAGATGTACTACCAAATGCCCAAATGTAACGCCATGGTGTCATCTTGTTTGCCAAACTCCAGGTTAAAAGACTGGGTGCCATTAGATATTCATTAGGTTCTATAAACGAAAAGAGAACGAGAGATTAATGGCCAACGCTTAAAGTTTAAAATTATGAAATTTCATTACTTGAGCATTTGAAATAGTTACAGAAATCAAAATTCCTCGGCACAACAAAGTATAGCAAAGCCAAAAACATTGCACAAGCTGAGATACCTACACGTCTGTTATGAAATTAAAAGAAAATAAAAAAAATCTTTTCATTAGATTCTAAAAGAAAAATTTTGAATATTGTACTCACCTGCCATCAATCTCAAGTGCCAATATGGTCACTACCATTACCCCTATCAATGATAGACAATAGAAGACCTCGGTCAGTATCATATGGGCATTATAACTTGGCAAATCACCAGCCACAGCATCCATGGCAGTGCGTGAGGCCCCTCGGTCATAGGCAATCTGTTGAGCAGCTGGACTCTCTTTGCGAAATAGGCCCATAAATATCAAAAGCAAATAAAATATGGTAAAACATAAAAGCAAAACTGACACCTTAAACGATATTAAACTATATTTCAAAGGAAAATAATCCTTCATAGCTTCCAATGCCACTGAACAAGTGTCACTAAAAATACAAAAAAAAATTAAATTTTGTTACAAGAAAATGGGTACCCTTAAAAGCTTACTTTGCCATAAGGTTTCTTAAAACTATGCCAGAATCTTGAGAAATAACGGTGCTCATGCTGCCTATATCAATGGCATAGGCAACGCCAATATACATGGCAGTAACGGCCTTCGAAGGATAGGGTAATTCATCGTCTTTAAGTTCATTGGTTTCATCGACGAGCTGGCAAATGCTAATGTCATTTAACGTTGTCAATATTTGCCGGGTAACAGGAAACATTAAAGCACTAACAAAAGCCGCCGGCATAAAGCTGGACATCGCATAGGCTATGATCATTAGCATTATTAAGACCCTGCGAAAAAAAATAAAAAACAAACCAATTGGAACACAATTTCTACTTTCCTTGTCTCTCTACATACTTTTTAGGATCCAGTGTCACATGATGCAATAGAATGTAAGCATAGCGTTTAGCCAGATTCGAACTCTCTATGGTGGCTCCCATAAAAATTGCCAACAGCAATGTTAGTTGCGGATCATCGGTATAAGACATGCAAGTCTGACCTGAACTCTAAATGCAAAAAGAAGAAAAAAAATAAGAGGGAGATTTACTTTTATTGCATACTGTCTTATTGTATCAAGATTGTTTTTTCCAGTGCCTTACCAATACACCCAATATGGGCAAAAAAATAATGGGCACGAAGGCCACAATGCCACAAGGCATAATCTCTGCTGCATACCACAAAAAGGTCCATGAAATTAAAAATATTGCACGATATTCCTGTTGGAAAAAATGGAAAATTGAGTACACACCACAGAAAGGTAATAGGACCGCCTCATAATACCTACCTTTACCGGTTCAATAAAAACCATTGGCAGCAGGACCAGCGGCGAGAAGATGTAAAAGTATCCATTCCAATGGATTCTAAAACAAGTCACCATACGTTCACCAAACCTTTAAATAAAAACAAACAAAAAAAAAGTTTTTGAGTTTGTTTTTTTTTATTAAAAATTAACGAAATTTAGGAAATTTACCCCATTTTTAATTAAAAAAAATGTTTAAATTTTTTATAAAAAAATTCAATTTTTTGTGATGTTTTCCGTACGAATGAAGATATTGGAATATTTTTGAATATCTATTTGAAAATGTATTTCATGTCATAGTTTTCATGCCAAAAAGAAATTGAAAAAAAGCTTTTCGGTCAGGGTTAGGGGTTAGTTATCTATTCTGTTCGAAATAATAACATTTTTAAAGAAAAAGAAATTTTGAGAATTCTGAAAAATTTGGTAACCGTAAGGTCCTTAATAAGGCACTTCCAATTTTTAATTTAAATAGGTAGGTTGTATAGAACATATTTGTTATCGAAAAATTTTTTATAGAAAATATTTGTTATCGAAATATTTTTTATAGAAAATATTTGTTATCGAAATATTTTTTATAGAAAATATTTGTTATCGAAAATTTTTTATAGAAAATATTTGTTATCGAAAATTTTTTTATAGAAAATATTTGTTATCGAAAAATGTTCTATAGAAAATATTTGTTATCGAAAATTTTTTTATAGAAAATATTTGTTATCGAAAAATGTTCTATAGAAAATGTTTGTTATGGGAAAATGTTCTATAGAAAATATTTGTTATCGAATTATCGTCTATAGAAAATATTTGTTATGGGAAAATGTTCTATAGAAAATATTTGTTATCGACTTATCGTCTATAGAAAATATTTGTTATCGAAAAATGTTCTGTAGAAAATATTTGTTATCGAAAAATTTTTTATAGAAAATATTTGTTATCGAAAATTCTTCTATAGATAATATTTGTTATCTAAAATTTTCTATAGAAAATATTTGTTATCGAAAAATTTTCTTTATCTTAATAATTTTTAAGATAAGTTAACTTAAATAAATTATAAGTTAACAAATTGAAGTTGGGCAAGTAAAATTATTTATTGAACGCGCGAAAACGACCAAAGATATAGCGTAATAAGTAGACCGATTCGATAGGATTCTATTATACAACTCACTTTATTATTTTACTTTCTACTTAATCCTAACATACTCTATATACTTAATTATAACTGTTTACTTCTATTCAGCAACTCCGTTGCCTGTTTAACCTTGAACTCTATAGGTTATTCAACTTAAAATTAACTACATATTAAGGTATAAACACATAGACGACAGGCAACAGTTTGGCAGTTCGACAGAAAATTCTGACAACGGTTTTTTCTGTCGTATGCCGACTGCTTAAATTTTTTGAAAGTAGAGCAGAAAAAAACGATTGTAAATAATTTTCAAATTTGAATGTAAATATATTTTTCAGTGTTGACACTATAAGGTTTTTTGTACGCAAAAATAAACGCACTTATGAAAAAACCGCACACACAAAAGATTTATCAAATGAATTCAGATACAAAATTGAATCTATAATTCTATTTTATTTATTATGAATACATGGATTCCTTTTTATTTCTTAATTTTAGAATTGTTCTTTCTCTTCATAGTAAATATTTGTAGCTGTTTTTTTATTATGATTTTATGTTGTATTGTCATCACTAATTTGCTTTTAGCTGCTCACAAAAATAGAAAATAGTTTAATTTGGGCAGCACCTGCTTAGGTTGTTGTCTTGGCTTTTTCTGTTCTGCCTTCAATATAATCGTTTTCATATAAACGTGTGTATTCTAAACTTGGCAGCTTTCTGTTATCTGTCGTCTATGTGTTTATACCTTTAGGGTAGTTCATTATTTCTTATTATTCTATTTCTTATTATTTAAAATTCATTATTAGTTTATTAAATAGAAATTCATTATGGATGTACAAAATTCATTATTATTAAAGGAAAGAATATAAAATATAGAAAATAAATACTGAAATGATCCAACATTCCGGCCCCATTGAAGGACTAGAAGTCTCCTATCGAATCGGTCTACTTATTACGCTATATCTTTGGTCTTTTTCGCGCGTTCAATAAATATTTTTACTTGCCCAACTTCAATTTGTTAACTTATAATTTATTTAAGTTAACTTATCTTAAAAATTATTAAGATAAAACATTTGTTATCGAAAAATTTTCAATAGAAAATGTTTGTTATCGACAATTTTTCTATAGGAAATATTTATTATCGAAAAATTTTCTGTAGGAAATATTTATTATCGAAAATTTTTCTATAGGAAATATTTATTATCGAAAAATTTTCTGTAGAAAATATTTATTATCGAAAAATTTTCTGTAGAAAATATGAGTTATCGAAAAATTTTCTATTGAAAATATGAGTTATCGAAAAATTTTCTTTTGAAAATATGAGTTATCGACAAATTTTCTATAGAAAATATTTGTTATCGAAAATTTTTTATAGAAAATATTTGTTATCGAAAATTCTTCTATAGAAAATATTTGTTATCGAAAAATTTTCTATAGAAAATATTTGTTATCAAATAAGGGTTATCGACAAATTTTCTATAGAAAAAATGAGCTATCGAAAAATTGCAATATAAAATATTTGTTATCGAAAAATTTTCTATAGAATATATTTGTTATCGAAGAATTTTCTATAGGAAACATTTGTAATCAAAAAATTTTGTAATAAAATTGTTTAATACTCGTTTAAAAATATTTGGTGTCGAATATTTTTCTAAAAAAGATAATTGTTATCGAAAGCACTGTTTCTGATTTAATGAACAGAATAAAAATGGCAGATGCGTTATACGTTCGACGAAGGTAGGTAGTTAGGTTGGAGTGGTAGCTTTGATATCAAAGCTTACTTGAGCACGCATAGTGGTATGCAACAGACCGAATTCCATCAAACTCATCACAGAAGTTGGTCTGGGCAGAGGCTGCACATTTAATTTAAATAAATATCATCGATTTTTTTTCCGTTTGAAACACATATTGATGCCAATACAACCCCTTTCGCCATGTTTACAACCTAGCTTCTAACATCACCCACATTGTGTGTGTTAATTTTATTTTTGAGCGTCGGGCCCAACACTTTAAAGTCAACTATTAAATTTGTAAAAAATTTTGAGAAACTTTTCATGGCAATTTTATTTTACTCTCAGACTTTTTGCCAGAAGATTGATGAGGGGAAGTCAGCGAAAAAATATTTTTTAATGTTTTCGTTTTGGAGTCTGACTTGGGTTTTGAACCGTGGCCTCGCATCTAACAAGCCAACACACTATCTACTAGAATACGGTATTACAAATCTTACTCGGCACAACTCCAGTATGGAATTGTGTTGACAATCGAATCCACTGCCCGATAAGCATGCATGAAAGTCAAATCCAACTTCTAGCAGAATAGTGTTCAATTTCAGCGGCCTAAAATTCCGTTTTAAGTTTTCGGTGAAGTTAAAGATTTGAAACTTGTATGTGATTTAGTCCAAACCATTTCAGACTTTACCTATCTCAAAAGAAATGGATTTTTCATAAATTTGATTGCCTTTATTGCAATATTTTCTTAAAAAGCATTTTAAATTTGTATAAAATTTAATACAAATTTATTTCATTCATTTCCCTCATTTAGTTACGCATTAAATGAGCAACATTTGCTCTAAACAAGTGACAAATTATGCAACAAAAAATTAAAACGAATACAAAACAATACTTGACTATAAAATAAGCCAGCATGAAAAGGCATATTTTTATATGCACTCTTAACAATAGCGAGAGGAATAGCAAGAAAATAAAACACCAGCACCATTTTGTATTTAAATTTGCATTTCGAATGCATTTTAGAAAACATCAAATGCCGTCAAATGTGTAACAATATGTTGAAACATTCGAAAAGACTACACGGCAGCTTCTACAAGAAGCTTAAAACAAGGGATCCTGAACAAATAACAAGTGATTCTTTATAATTTCTTTTTACAACAACAACAGAAAAAGGAGAAAAGGAAATAAAAGTTGCATACATTTAGGCAAATGCCTTGCTATTCAATATGCGACAAATGATGCTCTTTGGTACAAAAAATGTAAACAAATTTGTCATACAAGCACTTAGGGGAATAATACAATGTGTGAGGGAGTGTAAGAGCACAAGAGAGGCAGAGAGAGAGAGAGAGCGAGAGTAAAGAGAGGGAGTATAAGTTCATGTGCATGTATGTAAGTTTAACAAATAATGCATATTCAATTGTAAATAAATACAAAACTTTTAACTATGCTCATGAGTTTACTTGCACGCTTACACTCGTACTTTCGTGTTCCCAAATCCCTCTCTTCTCTTCTTGCAATTGCTGTGTAAAAATAACAACAACAGCAACAGCAAAGCTCAATTGTATTAATGTACTTGTGGTGGTAATTAGTGGCAAATTGTGTGTATAAAATATACAACAACAACAACAAAACAACAACAATAATATGCTATCTAAACATATACACAAACATACATTGAATATGTTAAACTGTAAGAAAGAGAGAGGAAGTAGGAGTATATTTTACAATGGGTTCCAATAGTGGAGTTGTGGAATAAAGCAATGGAATCAAAAGTTATCGTTTGTTCTAGAGTACCCTGCGTATGAGTAATATTTTCCAGAGAAATTTTTAATACTCATGCTCCTCATATGCATAAGCAGTCCGTGCACATGTCACACGGCTTTTGGCTTAGAATTTCAATGGGATTTCATGGCAAAACATTTTTCATTTGATTACAAATCGTTTTCAGAAATAATTCTTCAATTGCCTGAAGACTATTCAGTGGAGGAAGTATAATTTCCCAGCCGTTGTTTTCTAAAAAGTTTTTGACGAGCGTTGCCGTGATAGGAAATTATAGACAAGTGTGTGGTTGCCTATGCAGAGCGTTTTTCCCAGAAAGTTCGCTTCAAACTTGTCTTATCTATACAGATCTTTCGTAATGATCTTGATCCGCTTTGAGTAATTCATTATGATTCACATGGCTTTTTGATTCCATTAAATACAGCAAATTTCTGGCAAAAACTCGGAGAATGAAAAAAAATTTCCATGAAAAGTTTCTAAAAAATCTGTCATCCGGAGTCGATTTAACATACACAACATGGGTGATGTAAGAAGCTAAGTTGTAATACTAACTGAAGGTTTATAATAACTACTGAAGTAAGTAAATTTAGGCACTCTTAATAGATTTGCAAGTTTTTCTTATGTTTGACACTAATCTGGAGCAATTTATGGCCTTCAAACTTTGTTGGCTATTTCGGATGCTCTTTGTCTTTGATGTGGAAATAAACAGCTTGGAATGGCGCAAACTATTACGATACAGTGTGTTTTTGATAGAGTGTGATTACCGTATAATTGTACAAGTAAACATAGGCTCACACGTGCAGTTTTGTTAGCAAAAAAGTGACATAAAAAAGCTTCTGGCAAATGTTGCTTTTTCCAGCAGTTTGACAGATTTTCCATCGTGAAAAAAAGTTATAATGTCCACAAGCAAACCAAACAATGTTGAATGATTTTGACAACTCAAAAATTGAAATTTCTAATAACGTATGCCATGGACGTCAAACGACGAATACATTATTAATTACAAAACAACGCATAAGCAAGTGGCGCCATCAAACGTAAATGACCGGGTTTTTAAGTACCTTCACTTTATTGCTATATTTTGCAACTCATCTGTGTTTATCCCGTTTTTATGCCTTTCTGTATCTGTTTATATTTACTTACAGTTGTAGCTTGTAGCTGCTGTTTATGTAAATGAATGAGAGAAAAACCCTTCTGTTTCGGAATTTGTTTTTAATTAGAGAATCCGTAAGAATCTATAAGGAAAAGGACGACCTTTACGTGTAGCTTAGGGGGGTAGATAAAACAACAAAAGTGTTGAATTTAAACTAAACGGTAAACTAAATAGACACTTGCTGCACACACACACACAGGCGCATGAACTTATATACACATACGCACATATGTATGTATTGATATAAACACTCACTGAACAACTAGAAAAACATACAAGCAACAGCCAGTTTAATATGATTACATGATGGTTAGCAAAAGGGCATAATGCCACATTGCATCAACGGCACTAAATGTTGCAACATGTACTGTAAAGGGAATACATACTCACACAATCTCTGTGTATGCATGTGCATGTAATGCATTTGTATTTTATTTAAACAAAATTTGTTGCTGTTTATTTGATTTGTGACAAGAAAAAAAAAACAGAAAACTCCAAATAAAAAACAATAACAAAACAAAACAAAATCTAATATTAAATCGAATGCAAATTAAAACGAATTAAGTTTAAATGCAAATAGAAATTTACATAAATTCCTAATCACATTATACTCGTATGGTAAATGGCAAAAACAAAACGTATTTAAATTTAAATCACACTATACGACCACAAACACACGCACAGACACACACTATTTAATGACAACGTATTAGAGAATTATACCAAAATAGAATTAATTTAAAGACAATAAGCTTTAGGACTGTAATCTAACCAACTCAACAAATAATAAAATTATATTATTGGGTGTATTCATTAGGAACCATTGTTTTATACGCAGTTGTAATGTAATAATGTTTTCAAAGTTTTGTGTTATTTTTGTTTTTACGTGAGTGTAGTTTCTTGTCCAGCCATTTTCAACGTATTCAAAACAAAACTGCTTAGTTTTTAGTCTAATAGGTAATGTGTTGGTTTATTAGACGTAAGGCCTCGGTTCAAACCCCAGGTCAGACATCAAAACGAAATATGAAAAAATATTCCTTCGGCTACTGCCTCTCAGCAGATTTCTGAGAACAGCTCTGAGAGTAAAATAAAATCGCAATGAAAAGTTTCTCAACAATCTATCGTTCAGAGCTGACTTTAAACTGTAGGTCCCGCAACTCATGTATAAAAGTAACACGCACACAACATAAGTGATGTGAGAAGCTAGGCCGTAATCCTGACTGAAGGTTTATATTACGGCCAGTTATGTTATGTATGTACATAGTTTTTGCCTCTAAATACATACAGTTTTTTTACCAAAAAAAAGAGGCAATTGACGTCATATTTTAATTAAAATTTTTAAGGACAACAGCAAACACCACCATTAAAACGCTGTTGCGTTATAACAGTTCAATGGCCACGAGAGAAGAGAAGCAAATGAAGGTATCGAGAAACTATTATAAAAACCTCCTTGTCTCCTCAAGTCAATCCGCAACAAAAATGTTCATATATCTACAGTATGACGAGGAAGCGATGTATGAAATCACATGCCCGAGTATTCCCAAAATAGCGATCGAATCCTACTAAATTCTTGACATGACAACATATCTCTTGAGTTGCTTAAAGGGAATCGTATTGTTACGAAAATTAAAAAATCTAGATACTGAAGTTTTGCTGTTACATCGGTTAACATTAAAATTATAAACAAAAACTACAAAAACAAAACAATGCAGTAAACAACACTGTTTACAAATTATCGCACTGCTTAATACAACAACAAACATCAGCATAAAAAATGGTAAACAAGTAAACAAAAATACAACAACAAACACAAGCATAAAAAAATGGTAAAAAAGTAAACAAAAATATACCAACAACACTCCAATATTATATCTAAACAACGATGTTTACATTTATAAAGATTTCGAGAAGGCGAAGTCATTCGCCTTCAAGAGCATTCATCAGACTGTTTACCCTGCCATATAAAAGGCAAGGCAAAGCAGGCGAATGAGTTAGTGAAGTTCAGCCTTGTGTGAAGACGCGGTGTGTTCGAAGAGAGTTATCGTGGTTTGAAGATCTCCGTTATAAAAATCAGTCGAACAATTGTCTAGTAATTGTTATTGTTTATGCAAAGGGTATAAACAGAGGAATAACAAAAAAGTCAATTGTTGTTGTTTATATCAAGTTGTGGACAGTGGCACACAGAAATGTTCGAATAATAAAGAATTTTAATTAAAACTAAACACAGATTTATTTCTATTTTTATTTGCAATCTATGAGCTCATATTTTAAACGTTTTTAAAAGGTAATAACGTAACAATATATGTATATGGTGTGTAGGCGTCGTGCTCAACGCCATTAAAATCCATGCGAGTCCAAAACGATAATAGAGTAATAAAACGTCTACGTCGATGATATCTTTAATTTAATCGCGTCAATGCATTTGTGCTTAAATACATCGCGGTCTGAAACATTTAAGCCTCCACACTTGCTGAACTTTTACGCATTTAATTAGATTTACGTCGACCTAGAGCTTATATAAGTAGCTCATGATTCATTCTAATACGAAAACCTTCATTGACAGTAATGGGATCTGATGAAGAGTTTTTCCACGGGTATATTGCCATGAGGACGGTGTTTCAATGTCCTGCAGTAGGACGCATTAGATGGGTAATTTGCAGAATCTTACTTTCATTCGTCAGCAATATTCTTTATCCTTTCGAGAGCTGAAGGTAACATCCATTATTCACCATTTGAATTGTTGATCTCTTGAAACGGTCCGTTATTCACCACCAGTTTAACCTCATGTTTTAAAACCCGAGAGTTTAAGCAAATATTTGTTTTCAACTTTAAAATTGTCATTACAAGCCAAAGGATGAAGGTCCTTCAAATCTATTTGGTTTTTTTTTTGCAATACAAAGAGAATATATTTTCAAAATGTGACCATAATTTAACAAATGCCTGCTGTATGGTTAGATTTGCATTTAAAAGATTTATTTTGCTAAGCAACCATAAATCCTTTTGGGACAATCTTTTAAGGAAGCATTCGAAACGAACAAATAAAGGCAGCTTACTAAGGTTACTTAAAGAAAAACTATTTTCTTAATGTTGTTTGTTTGTCTTGTGTCCTTGTAAAACTGAATATAATGCTTGACTTTTGCAATAATAACAGAATAAATAAGCATAAAAGCATTACAACGCAGGGAAGTATCGCAAGGGCCACATGAGACTTAAACAAAAGCGGGATTTTAAAACATTATGTGGAATGCTTCCCTGTGTTAATGGTTTCGAAAAGGAGGGGAAAATGCTTGATACTGTGCATAATGTTGCATAAAATTGCAATTTAAGTAAAAGGAAGGAATGTATTTGAAATATTCAGAAACAAAAATAAAAGAAAAATCAAAAATAAAATGTTGCTGTTGCTCATCGCCAACCCTCTGAAAGATCATCATGACACAGAGAAAATAGTTGTTTTCCTTTTTCATACGCATACCCACACACATACATACATATACAGTGAGCGTCAAAAGAAACTGTACATTAAAAAATATATACACTGTTAGGTTTTTACCTTTTAAAAACGTTTGAAATATGAGCTCGTAGATTGCAAATAAAAATAGAAATAAATCTGTGTTTAGTTTTAATTAAATTCTTTATTGTTCGCACAATTCTGTGTGCCACTGTTCACAACTTGATGTAAACAACAATAATTTGCTTTGTTTGCTATTTTTCTTTACACTCTTCTGCGTAAACACTAACAATTGTTCGACAGATCTTTATAACGGAGATCTTCAAACCACTATTATTCTCTTTACACGCAACGTGTCTTCACACAAGACGTAGTGAATTTTTACTGACTCCGTTGCCTGCTTTGTCTTGTCTTTTATATCGCAGGGTAAACAGTCTGATGAATGCTCTTCGTCTTCGCGAAAACTCTATAAATGTAAACATGTTGTTTACGTCATTGTTGTTTGTGTATTTTGTTTACATTTGTCTTTGCAGTGTTGTTGTTGCCTGTTTGTTTACTTGTTTATCCCCTTTTTTATACTGATGTTGTTGCTATATTTTGTATATTTGTTGATCATGTAAACAAGTCTATTGTTTTTGTTTTTGTAGCTTTTGTTTATCATTTTAATGTTAAACGATGTAACACCATTTCCATTTTCGCAACAATACTTTAATAAATTACCGTTATTTTTATTTTAAAATTGTTTCATTGCCAGTTTTTAAAATTGAAACAAAAAATGTCGAAATATTGGTTTCTTTTGACGCTCAGTGTATGTGTGTACATACGAGTACTCGTATAAATATTTTCCAGATTTTATGTTTCATTTTATTTTAATGCACTTTTCACTTACCCATGTGGAGACAGACACCCTCCTGAATTTTCTTTTTTTGTCATTTGTTAAGAGAGTGGACTTTCAGGCAAAGGTTATAAAAGATACAGAAAGAGAGAGAAAAAAAATTAAATAAAGAAACATAAAGAATATATGTACGCAGCTTAAATCTGTAATAAAAGAAGAAAATATCTAAGAAAACATTTTCTTTCATTTTTCCTCTCTTTTTCCTCTTTTTTTTTGGGGGGGGGGAGGATATTATGTTGTTCATATTTACTCATACGGAGTTTAAAAAGCATATTTTGTGTTGTTGTCCAAGGAAATGGACAGTAAATAATCGAAAAAGTCAAGCTGTTCTCTTATGTACGCATGTATTCGTTGTATGATAAATGTGGGTGAATATTTCTTGAATAGCATGTGAAATATAAATAAATTTATTCAAAAAATATGCTGGAAATAAAGAAGAAACCATACTGTAGAGATGTATTAAATTTTTAAATATTTTAGGAAAAGCAATTGGTTTTCTTTGCTTCACTAAAAAATCACCATTTCGGCTACTTAAATGGCCATCAAACGTTTGACGTTTTGACATCAATAGCATGAAGAGTGGGTACAAAAAAATCGGTTAACATGGAGCAATAGGCGTCTCCATTAATTGTAATGGTTTCGTCGTCCTCATTTTCAAAGAAATATGGGACAATGATGCCTACGAGATTGTTTTTTGGGACGGAATCCATGCGGTCCATATAGCGGAGCAGTCATAAAGAAAGTATTGTACAGATTCCTTCTTTTCCGTATTCTTACAATTCCAACAATAAATATATACACACATACATACATACGGAAACTACAGTTTAAAGTTGACTTCGAACGACAGATTTTTGATAGACTTTTCATGGCAATTTTATTTACTCTCAGAGTTTTTGCCACAAATCTGCTGAAAGGCAGCCGCTGAAGAAATATTTTTTTGAGTTAGAGATGTCTGACCTGGGGCTTGAACCGAGGCCTTATGTCTAATAAACCAACACACTACCTACTAGACTACGGCGACTTTGAACAAGAAATATGTTCCTAAAATACGCTCAACTATACCCAGTAGTTGTGGCCACTAAAACCTTAATCGATTCTCTCAAACATTAGTACATGAGACCATCAACAACAACTTAACTTAAAGAGAATGTATCTTCTCTAAGGAAAGAACTAAACCGAATGACTTGGAACCCATATCAGTTTGCTAAAATGGGCCGCAAGGACCAACACTCCTTAATCCTACTACGTTGATGTTGAGAGCATTGATGGATGCAGTGCTGCCCCCGTAGATAGCAATTCATACGTACGACACTTTAGTCTTTCTAGGATTTACATATTTTCTGATGCAAATTCCTTTGGGGTAGTGATGACATTAGCTTCAACCTTCCTCCATATCATAGCTCTGTAGGAGACATTTAATTAATTAATTAAAATGTATCTGAGTGATTAAAAATAATACCTCTTATAGGCATATTCTCATTCACTGATATTATTAAGATATCTTTAAACATTAAAAACTTATCCTTCTTTAAATTTAAATCCTTACTAAAGAGCTTAAATATAATTCAATTACAATAACCAAAATAATAACGAATCCAAACAAAAACAAAAACAGACTCTTATTAAATCAATTTACCAACAACACCCCCAGAGGTCCAAAAAAAGGCTAAACTTTAATATTTATGAAGGCAAATAATCCCATATTAAAACCTCATATGAAAACATAAAAAGCCTAAAAATATGTTTCATATTTTTTTTGACATGAACATAAAAAAATGTGCAAATGTGTTGAAACTCTATTTGCCAATTATTGTGGTTCACTGATCTAAAGCAATATAGAAAAAAGCAGAGAACAAAAGAAATAGAAACAAACAAACCCTGTCCCTATAAATATTTCATTAAATTTGTGAGGGAGAAAACAAAAAAATTCTCAAGATGATTTTATTAATACGCCAAAAATTATGCAACAAAAAAGAGCAAAAGTCATGCTTATACGAGTATAAATTGCATTAAATATGATAAATAAAGCAGTGCCCTTAAGGCATTTCTTTACAAGCGACTTTTTCTTTTTCTTTTTGTTTTCTTTTTTTTTTTTTCTTCTCTTTTTCGAAAAGGAAAAATCATCAAAAAGAAAATTTAATAAAATTCATATTTTCACGACTGAAGCTTCATTAAGAAACATGACAAAAAAAATTTCACTAAAAAACTAACAAAAATCAAGAGACACAATAATAAAGTGTATCACATTGTAGACAGGAATTTTACGTAAGAAAAATAAATAGAAATTATGTTTGTACGAAATTGGCAACACTGTAGCCTAGTGAATCAATTGTAACGCCTTGGGTTATGCTATAAGTTTTAAAAATTGTCTCTAACTAACATTAACAATTTTAGTAATATTTAATCTATGCTATAAAATTTTAAAAATTATTTCTAATTTTAAAGCTATTCAACGCCTTAGGTTATGCTATAAGTTTCAAAAATTCTCACCGTTTCATATATGTATCTCTGAAAGCGATGAAATTGTGAAATTTGTTTTCCTGTCCCTTACATCTCATCTCCAAATATATTTCAAACTGAGAGAAAAAACTACAAATTAAAGCGAAAATTTACGAAAACCAAGATTATCCGCTGCTTCAGTATTCTAAAAATCAATTCCATCCAATCTTTAATACTTTTCCCCCTCATTCAAAACATTTATTCATTCTTCTCTAGCACTGCTTACCCTGCCATTGCATTGCTTTTGTTCCACAAAACCATGTTTAACAATAAACTACAATCTTCCCCCCTTGTAATGTGAGTATATTTGTTCTGTTACTGATTGCTTGACGATTATTTGCTTGTTTGGCCTCCTGAGATTATTGCAAACTGTTGTTTAAAGAGTAAATACTGTGATATATGATGTAATTGTTAACGAATTTTAAATTATTTGTTTGAAGTTCTGTAGACGCTTTGAAGCTGTTTTTGAATTGAAATAATTTTTTGGAAAAGGAAGTGGTTTTTAATGTCGTGTTTAAAAAAATATTTTTAAAATTTATATTAAAAAAGTTACATAAAAATATGCAATACAATAAAAGAAAATAAGTTTCTAAAAGTATGCAACATATTTTACAATATTGAACGGTATCTTATATTTTACAGCAAGGAAACCTAGAATTTATTATAAAATACGGAAATTATTTTACGTATGCGAGGAAAATAAGAAAGCAGAGGAAGGCGCCTTCAACAGTGTTCATTTAGAAGCTTTTTTTAGAGCCACGCAATATTAGTGAACCTGTGTTGAAGTTCGTTATGGAAATTATAATCAAATGATCCTTACTGCCTCCATTGTTAAGGCTAATATGCCAAGGAAAGTGAATCGGGATGAATTATTATGGCAGAGGGACTATTTGGAGAGCTGTAGGCAAATGTCTTGATACCAGTGCACTATACTCTACTTCAATCAAGGCATTATTCGTTATACTCAATTAGCTCCTCTCTGTCCTTCTATTGAAGCAGAGGGCTCACATGAATTCTGAGATAAAATTCTGGCCTAACCTGAAATATGGAAAAAGAAAACATTTTAAAATACGTTAAAAAAAATTACATAAAAATATGCAATACAATGGTAGAAAGTTCCTAAAAGTATGCAACTTATTTAAATATATTGGACGGTAACTAATGCTATTCAGGGAAGTCATGGACAAATACGGGTCGATTATATGGTTCCCTAAAACTTCCTGAATAGAACATTTGATTTAAGAACTTCGATTAGAAACTTGTGACTTAAAGATCTGGTGGTTTCCTATAAGACCCATAAGTTTCTTAAAGAGGCACGGCAGGATCTGCTGTGGTATATTTATTAAGTGTTATGATATCAGAATTTCTTATAGTTTGCCTGCCCACTGCTGTTCTTTCCAGGCGGAGATTATGACCATTTTGAAAACGTGGAAATGCTTGTTGGGTGGTGGCGTCGAACAGTCAGACTGTGGTTAAGTTCCCAGCGAGCGTATTTTCAACGTCCGTCTTTGTTCATGAACGCCGTCGGTTTCGCAGGGAAGTTTTGTATAATTTAAAGGGAACTCTTCTATGGTTTTCAGGATATAGGGTTATCGTTGGAAATCGCATTGCTTAGTAGCTGACCAGGGATGGAATGGAGCTTGCAACCTTCAACATGTTATGGGTCATAGGTATTTCGATTGCACCAAAAAAACTTGATTGTTATCCCTTCGCTTTACAGGGAGGCTCCATAATGTTGGCAGCGAGAAGGTACATTCAATATTACTAGACTCTGCTGGAAGCGTATGGATAAGAAGGGGACCAACTTATTTCTATCCTTAAATCTAAAGATCAAATACGTCACAACAGCGATTTTTACGAGCCACTGTTCGTATGACAAGTCTAATAGGTAGTGTGTTGGCTTATTAGACGTAAAGCCAGGGTTCGAGCCCCAGGCCAGACATCAAAACAAAATACAAAAAGTATTTCTTCGACGATTTCCTCTCAGCAGATTTCTGGCAAAAACTCTGAGAGTAAATAAAATTGCCATGAAAAGTTTCTCAAAAAATCTGTCGTTCGGAGTCGACTTTAAACTGTAGGTCCCGCCACTTGTGTATAAAAATTAACACACACAACATAAGTGATGTGAGAAACTAGGTCAATAATCCTGACTGAAGGGTTGTAATGACCTATTATGTATGTATGTTCGTATGACAAACATTCTTTTAGACTTGGCATTCCAATAAATGACTTCTGCATGTGCTGTGGATCTGAAAAGCAGAAAGAGACTGTCTTTTGCCTCATATGCCTCTGCTCTGCTCTTGTCATAAATGACGAGATTTTTTAGAGTTTCTCACTCTCTAGCACCTTTGGACATACATACATAATTGGTCATTACAACCCTTCAGTCAGGATTACGACCTAGCTTCTCACACCACTTATGTTGTGTGCGTTAATTTTATACATGAGTGGCGGGACCTACAGTTTAAAGTCGACTCCGAACGACAGTTTTTTGAGAAGCTTTTCATGGCAATTTTATTTACTCTCAGAGTTTTTGCCAGAAATCTGCTGAGAGGAAGTCGCCGCAGAAATATTTTCATAATTTCGTTTTGATGTCTGACCTGGGATTCGAACTCGGGTCTTCAGTCTAATAAGCCAACACACTACCTACTAGACCACGGCGACTTTGGACAAGCTCTCTAATATAAAGCATGCAGCAATAGCGGGATTTATTTTAGCCACGAATCCGTTTCTTCTAGAGGATGTTTGATCACCGGATTAAATGTTGATTGTGGTATCCCCATGGATCTCAATAACTAAGAGGGACCTCTTCCTTTAATAAGGACGCCAAAGATGCGCTCTTACTGTTAATTTTTTTCTTGTTTCTTAATCACTGGTATTCGTTTTTCTTTCTTCATAGAAAATTATGAAAAAAAAAACTCTTTCCTTAAAAGCAAAGTTCATGCCATAATTCATTACATTATTATGACGTCACGTGTCATCAACGATTAACACAAAACTGTCGTTATTATGCCAACTAATTAACGACCAAGTTAAAAACGGAAACACGAAAAACATACGCATATGTGTAAGTATCTCAAAAGTAAGCAAAAATTTTAATGTAAACCAGCCAACCAAACAGTTCCTTATTGCAGGGAAAATGACAGGAAAAAGGAAACACGAATACTCCTACACGTATACACGTGTTTTCGCAAAATTTTGTACGCCGAACAAAGTTTTATTTCCGTAATTAAATTTAATAGAAAATTAGGCAAAGAGATAGGCCAAGAGAGAGAGAGAGAGTCATTTCAATTAATTAAGGATACAAAGGACACATGAAAAGTTATGAGATTGAAGCACATAATAAAAAAGGCAATAATTTGATGTGATTTATTATGTAAAGTTAGTGGAAAAGGAAAAATGATGCCCCTTTTGCCAAAAAAGATTTTAAAAATCAACAATCCCTTCTTAGAATCTCCATTTAGGCCCCATTATTTTCCACGTTATTTAGTAAATTTTGTTATTCTATTTGCAAAAACCACAATAATTTATTGAACATCCAATCTAATGAACCCATTTGTTTCAAATAAAGTTGTTGTTGTTGTTGTTTTTTCCCCCATTTTAAGGCTCCCTCAATTTATGTGTAACTGGCTTAAAATTTATGCAAAATACTAAATGACACATGAATTAGTGCTGGAGGAGGAGGCGGAGAGAGTGGTGACGAGCATCTAAAACCGTTTTGGGAAAATTCAATTCATTTACCTTCGGTACACATGCTGACAATATGTTTCACATAAAATTTACATTTTTAATTACAATGCGGACCAAAGTTATCGAAATTTCTATACACATACATGCACACACAAATACACTTAGGACACACATCACCAAGACCATGACCACGCAGAACCTGGGGTCACAAATTAGTTCGACATGATTGTGGGGCAAATGTGTACAAATGACTGGCAATGAATTGTAAAATAGTGGCCTCAATAATGTTATTCTATTAGAGGTTTTGGTAATAATTACGAGGACCAAATCAATTGCAATTAAAACGAAATTATTAAGAGGGAAAGGAAAATCTCCAAAAAAAATATTCGTAAATGTCCGTGAGTATCAAATAATTTTTTTAGGTTATGTCCGACCATATTTTGCATATTTTGAGCGCTTGGTCGTCGATAATTTAACAATTTTTGCATATTCACCAATGTAAGGCTTTGATCAGCTTCCTCTCAGCAGATTTCTGGCAAAAACTCTGAGAGTAAATAAAAACTCCCATGAAATGATTCACAAAAATCTGTTGTTGGGAGTCAACTTTAAACTGTAGGTCCCTCTGCTTTTGTATAGAAGAGAAGCTGGGTCGTAAACCTGACTAAAGGGTTGTAATGACAATTTATATTGTGTTTATAACATCCTATAGAAAAGGAATTACAGAGGGTTTTCAAGGAAGACAGAATGACTTTAACTAGGTTGATGATAAGCAAGCTAAATTGTCCCAATTCGTATTGGCTTGACAGTAAAGCCGCATACACGTGCGACTTTATCATTTATGTAAAGTTAAATGAGGCTGAAAATATTCAATGCAAACGTGAAATCCACTTTATGTTATGCGTATGAGATTTGGATAATGAAATTATGCCTGAAATTTGAAAAAGGGGTTGTAGTTGACTAGACGTGAGACCTTGGTTGGAACATCTGCAATTAAAACGAAATACAAAAAAATATTTCTTCGGCAACCTCCTCTCAGCAGATTTCTCACAAAAACTCTCAGACTAAAACTCTGAGAGTTACTGAAATTATTGAAGTTTTAAAAAGTAAGTTTAAAGCTTATAAAACTTACTCTTCGTTTAAAAATTTTTCAAATTTTCCATCTTCAGTTAGTTTTTTCCTTTTCTATTTTAATTACCACACCATCGCATATCACAGGAAATATAATTTTTTTCCAACACTCCTTTTAGAATATTTTAGTATCCTTGGAGCAAAAAAAAAAAAAAAATTCCGCGGCTACAACAACAACGACAACAGAAAAGAAAATTAAGGCATATGAAGTCCTGTGAACTTTATCAGGCCTTAACCACAAAAATGGTCGCTTGTAGAGCAATTTTTTCTTACCACATTTCCATACTGCAACATAATAGACCCAAATATACACAAAAATGTTCGACAGTGTTTGTGTTGCTGGCATAATTATTAACGTTTACATAATAGTTAAGTGTGCCATTGTTGTCGTAGTGTTGTTGTCACCACTGAAACTGCTTCCATTTTTTTTTATGGAAAATATTTCAAAAATTTTTTTCTTCGCCCTTTTTTAACCATTTTTAGTGTGATTTTTTTTAAATTGCTCTTGAGGCCAGCATTGTTTTGTTGTCAGCCTTTGTCCATTTAAAAACATATTGAAAAAGAGTTAAAAAACGTTGGAAAAAAGTAGTGTTTGTCGCCTATTTATATGCAACACTTCCGTATGTTGATGTTAATAAACCCGTTTTTTTGTTTTTAACACTTTCAAGTGGGGCATAATTTTTTGTGCGTTTATTTTGATATTTTACTGGCAGTTCATGGGAAAACTAAATGAAGGCAATGGGAAAATTAAATGGTTTTTTATAAAGCATTTTCTAGGAGTCATTTAAATTCAAATATAACGTGAATGAACTTGATTTTGAAAACAATATTGAACAGTAGCGCAAAAATTATTCATACATACATATATATTTGGTGATTACAACCCTTCTGTCAAGATTTCGACCTAGCTTCTCACACCACTTATGTTGTGTGTTAATTTTATACTTGAGTGGCAGAACATACAATTTCAAGTCGACTTCGAACGACAGGTTTTTTTTAAATTTTGCATGGCAGTGTTATTTTATTTCCAGAGTTTTTGTCAGAAATCAGCTAAGAGGAATTCGCCGAAGAAATATTCAAATTACGTTTTGTTGGAAATGTCTGACCTGGGGTTTAAACCGTGGCTTCACGTCTAATAAGCCAACATACTACCTACTAGACTATGGCGGCTTCATTACGTCATGGACCATATTCTATAGTTTGGATATCTGAAAAGGCAAGGAGATTTCATCAACCTAGTAAAAGCTATTCCGTCTATCTTGAAAACCCCACCTAATTCCTTTTCTATAGGATGTTGCTTCTGTTATATTATAACAGCGAGCACGCAATCAAAAAATATGTAGGCTAGTCCTGCACTGGAGCTATTAATCATAAAGAATTCGCTAGTACCATTCTCATATAGGACTCTGATCGTAATTGTTTTACATTTTGTATAAAAATTGTTTGTAAATTAATTTCACATCACATCAGCCTTAGTTTGTTTCTTGTTCAAAATTTTCTTATCAATACATTTCATCCTAAGTATGCTTTATACCTACTTCTTACAAAGTACTCCCTTAAGTATGCTAAAAATTAATTACAAACATTTTTTGGAGTTATTTTCTCATATAAGCCCCTGATCGAAATTGGATTAAATTTTGTATAAAAATTATTTTTTGCAAATTAACACCACATCTAATGCTTTAGTTTGTCTGTTATTGAAAATTATCCTCATTATACTTCTCCCAAAAGAAGGCAACAATTTTTTATCAATACATTACATCCTAAGTATACTTCATTCCAATTTCTCACAAACTACTCCCTTAAGTATGCTACAAATTTATTACAAAAAGTTTCTTAGAGAAATTTTAAAATAAATTTTCGAAAATTATCATTTGTATTGTATTTTCCATTATTTCTTATAAGATATTTCTCAAGAAATAACATTCATCGGCCATTTATAAACATTTGAAGTCTTTATCATGTGCTTATAAATGACCCTGCCATTCAAAAAACCAAATTGAAAAACATCACCAATTAATTTCGTTCTTAAGTGAAATTATCTGAAGTATTAGCCATGGTTTCATGGAGTTTCTTTCTGTTGTTTCTTATTGTCTAAATCGTATTCTCTTAATTTAATGTTCTTTAATGGGGTGTTAATGGTGTTCTGCTTGTATTTACTTTCCATTTAAATCGTTGTCATCAAAATTCAAAGCAATTATCGTATTGAAAGAAATTAATGAATAATAAAATGTTGAAAAATAATTCAAAATAAAATTGTGTTAGGAAATTAGCATTTAAATTGCCTAAAAGTTATTTTTCTTTCTTTGTTTTTCAATACAAATATGACAGAGTAGAGATAAACAAGAAGAGCCTAAATGCCTTTGTAATGAATATTAGACAGTTAATGCTGCTAAGTGATTTCGAGGAAAAGTAAAAGTGTTTATTGGGTCTATCATTAAGATAAACTTGATCTATAGTATGAAATTGGTTGACTTTGAAGAACGCAGTATTTTGTAGCTTATTCGCATACACTTGCTACTTAAAAAAACCACACAAGAACAACTCTAACGTACTCAAATCGCACGATCTCGGTGATGAGTTCACATCTCATCTTACACGTGAAATGACCAAGTCCTTAAATAGCACGTGCTGAATATCAAATGTGGCATAATCTGCATGGCACCGATGACGCCGCCAAAACAAAATCCACGCCAAACAGTGACCTTTTTCGGAAAGCTTTCGCTTTTTTTTGTTTGTTCATGAACTCATTCAATCAGAAGTGGGCTTCATTGCTAGAGATGATTTCATGACGAATATTAAGTTCAGTTGCCATCTGTAGAAGGGCCCTGTCAGTAAACCCACGTCGTTGTCTAAGGTTGTTCCTGTTTCAGTTCAATTTCAAGTGGGAGCATAACCAAATTACCAAATTCGACGCAAAAAGTTGTGGGATAGGCCGAGTTCTTGTGAGCAATGTGAAATCGACTGCCTTGGATTCTCCTGAACATTTTCATGTTACATTTTCACCTATCTGTGGCATCACAAAGGGCCGCTATGCGTGCTCAAGTGTGCTTTGGTAATCAAAGCTACCACTTTGAACTAACTTTACATTTTTACGTACAGCAGCGATATTTTCGACAAATGTTGTATTTCATCGCTGTAAAGATGTTGACCTATCGTTTACTGTACCAGCGGACTTGAATTTATCCATCACAATGCGAATAGAAGGTTGGTCGTACTCATTTTGATAAAACAATTTCATTGCATTTATGATACCTAGCTTAACTGATGCAATAACTATGTTTTGTTACATGTTGAATATTTTTAGCTTCATAGTAGTCCTAACCAGTTCATTATTAAGAGATTTGGAGAAAAAAATCCTACCATCCAACAAGCATTGCTCACATACATGCATAAATACTTAATTGGTCATTACAATCCTTCAGTCAGGATTACGACCAAGCTTCTCACAACACTTATGTTGCCTGTGTTAATTTCGTACACGATTAGCGGGGCCTACAGTTTAAAATCGACTCCGAACGATAAATTTTTGAGACACTTTTCATGGCAATTTTATTCCAGAGTTACTCTCAGAGTTTTTGCCAGAAATCTGCTGAAAGGCAGTCACCGAAGAAATATTTTTTTGGAATCATAGTGAATTCGCAAGTAGCTATCTCATATAGGTCCCTGATCGGAATTGTGTTAAATTTTGTATAAAAATTTTTTGCTAATCAATTCCACATCCCATCACCCTTAGTTAAATTTTTGTTAACAATTATCGTCATTAAAACGTTCCCAAAAGTAGGCAACAAATTTCTCTTTAATACATTACCGCCTATGTATGCTTTATTCCAATTTCTTACAATTACTCCCTTAAGTATGTTACAAATTTATTACAAAAACTCTCTTAGAGGAATTTTAAAATAAATTTTCGAAAATTATCACTTGTATTGTATATTCCATCACTTTTTCTAAGATATTCCTTAAGAAACAACATTCATCGTCACATTACAAACATTCGAAGTCTTTATCATGTGCCTACGAATGACCCTGCTGCTTGTTGGGGTATGAACCTTGGCCCTATATCTAATAAGCCAACATACTACCTACTAGACTATGGCGATTTATATTAATATATATTCTGTATATATAATCATATTTTTCCCATATTTTTAATTGAATTAAATTTCTACCCCAATATCCTAACTGCTTTCCCTTTCTATTTAATAAATACTTTACAACTTGTTTTTTTATGTCTAATTGTTATCATTATTAATCCGCTTACAAATTAATTTCTATTGTCATTTAAGCTGAATTGTATGGCAACACATTAACACTTTTCAAACCCTTTCGACCAATTAACACTTTTGTTGTTAAATCGCCAACAGAAAAAAAACGTATATTTTTAATATAAAAAAAAAACAAAAAAACTAAAAATCATGTTCCACTATATTTGAACTTAAATGCACTGTGACTTTACCTGACATTAAAACGCCATTTTGCTGACTCGTCAACAAAACGTGGGTTTTTGTGTGTCACACACACACAAACACACACAATAATGAGAGAAACTATGGGAAATGAGGGGGTAAAAACCCCATTCTAAATGTGCTCATTATTGTGTTAACGACACACGCAATAACCGTTATAGTAAAATTCTATTGAAGCCGTTCAGAGATACACACGCCAATGTGGGAACACAAATACATGCAAAATTACAACCAAAAAGAGAGAAGAAAAAATTCAATTCAACTAAAACTCCGTATTAGAGGGATGGTGGTAGTGGTAGTGCTTTTAATAACAATAATAATAGTAATAAAATTAACAACAACACTAGCAACGACGACATTATGACCAACATTAAAATTGAGGTTATGTTGTTATCACACAGGTAAACCCTAGCAAAAGAGCAACGTAGTGTTGTAATACATAAGCAGGCAATACATGTTTCAACACAATCATTTACTCTGGCTTTTATTTCCATCTTTTGGGGGAACAGCAGGAGTATGAACATAGGCTGTCTCTCTCTCTCTCTCTCAGACACACTTAATATTTTTTTTTTTATGATAATGTGACTTTTGACAGCCAATGCGTGTCGTTTTCTAACGTACGAACGAAAAAAAAAAGAAATCAGGAAAAAAATGCTAGAAACTATGCTCTTTTTTAATTTACTAACGAAAAATAATTTCGAAAAGAATTAAATTCACATGCTGTTTGAGTCCCCTATGTTGACGTGTTTACGAGTTATTCTATTCGTATAGGAACATGTAAGGCTCGATGTGTAAGTGCTTGTATGTGTGTGTTCAAATGATAAAAGTTTATGTTTTCCGTTTTGGCTTAACTTTTGTGCCATAAAGGAAGTTGGCACAGATAGGGCACATGAAAAAAAGTCTCACAAACGCTTCAAAAATAAACATTTCAACTGAATATGCCGTGATTTCTATAACGTGCTTGTGATTTCAGTTACATTTTGTTGCCTATTTTAAGGATGGCAATTGAGTTCACGCAATTTTAAATATTTTCTAAACACGACAGTATTCGTATTTAAAGTGTGAGCATCTTAATAAAAGACTTTAAAAATAAATGCATGCCTTTAAAATTCAATAAAGCTTAATAAATAGGCTCATATTTGATAAGAAGTTTGATGTTTAATTTAATTTAAATAAAAAAAAATTAATCCTTCGCTTGGCCGGTTACTTTAAAACTTCGAGGCCTGAAAGCAAATTATTTTCTCTGTTGAGTCTACAAATTTGTTCTCTTCTTATGCATCGCTGGATAGTAGCGTAGTAACAGTTGTTACTTATGCCCACATAATTTAGGATTTTACCAAGAGTCCAGTGTGTCCAGTTGCTTGACGAACCATAAGGCCTTCAGTCTTGTTCTTGTCGAGCTACAGCTAAGTTTGTCTAACATTTACTATCTACATTACTTGATAGTCTAATTTAAGAACTGATCAATTACTTTAGATGGCACGGCTTGTCTATGCGTTGTTTTCTATCAATGTATACGTCATTTGAAAGAGTAGTTTTTGAACTGTCAAAATTAACATTTGGTTGTGCACATCATACGTTTTTTTACAATGGAAAATCACTCAAATCAGCTAAAAATAAAAACAGCATTTGCGAGAAATTATTGCTGAACCACGTTTTTGGGAACAAAACTTCATGGCGAGTCATTGATTGCTAGGACGTTGTATAATGGGTCAATTCGACCTCCGGGTACTGTACACACACAGTTGACAAGTACACGTCCTCTAACCTAACCAACATAATTGGTCATTACAAACCTTCAGTCAGGATTACGACCTAGATTCCCACACCACTTGTGTTCCATGTGCTGATTTTATACATGAGTGGTGGGACCTACAATTTAAAGTCGACTCCGAACGCCAGATTTTTGTGAAATTTTTCATGGCACTTTTTATTTACTCCCAGAGTTTTTCCCAACACTCTGCTGAGAGGAAGTTGCCGAAGAAATATTATTCATAATTCGATTTGATGGAGATGTCTGAATGGGGCCTCACGTATAATAAGCCAACACACTACCTATTCGGCTACGGCGACTTCAAGATACAGAGAAGGAAGGAGGATACATATTTAAAGTTTTTTTGTCTGAGAGGTTTCCTCGCAGTAAAAATTATGTGCTTGGTCTCGTGTATGTAGATTTTCTCCACTCCTTTTAGAGAGAGTTTCTAAGGAATGTTGAATCGCAGCCATTATTTTGGGTTACAGGCCAGAGATAGCTCTAGAATCTGAACACTAGATAAACCAAATTGAAGTCGTTTTTCATGACCATCATGAGTAGTTTGTTAATGACCAGGTACAATTATAACGGAATTTATACCCTTCTCTTGCCGTTGCCGAAGGATGATGACAATTTAGTTTAAAATCTTTATAAAATTGCACCTCAGTCTTAGAAACTTTGATTATTTTTGTTCTTTGGATGGAAAGGCATAAAGGATCCTCTTTTCACTAGAACTTCATTCTAGTGAGTGTAAAAGCTTTCGCTTATGTATACTTGATGTACAATTTATTTCCGCGAAAACCAAATATCGACAATCATTTTCGGATTTTGATAAAAAAAAATCTTTCAAGTATGAAAATATTTTAATTCATTTTTAATAACAAACAGTGACGTTTGCGTTATTTACAGATTGAAAAATACATTTTTTTGTATGTATTTGCATGTATTTTTATTTCATTTTAATATGAAATATTTGCAAACTTTCATCATCTGCAGCGTATGTGGAATATTTAATTCATATTTTTATAAGATTACTCATACGCACCATATGTACCCATAGTAAGTACAGAGGATTACATACAGACCATTTTTTGTTTGTATTTTGTTAACCCATTGAGCATAATTTAATTTTAATTTTCTTTTATTTTTGTTTGTTGGTTTGTTCTGTTTTTGTAATATTTTTATTTTACAACAACTGCGTTTTGCAACAAAATTGAATTTTTTTTTCTTTGCTTCTCTTCTTTTAGAAAATCTCTGTGATTGCAATGGCAAACGGGCTTCGTTTTTATAATTCATTTGGGTCACTTAACACATGGTTTGCCATTTCGTACAGCATTTATGCTGCTGCATACAGACGTGATCATGGTCGCTGCGAATACAGAAAACCGTGTACATAAAATCATCAAACATACAAAGGCAAATATTATTTTAAATTACATTTGGGGTCTAGGGACCAGTTTAACAAAAAATTGCACGTACACTATTACTGTGTATGGTCAGGCAATGAAATATGCTGCATATGAGCATATCAAATAGAGAAGGCGTTTAAAGGAAAAACACAATTTAATTAGGCAAAGGACCATGTGTGGAAAGGATCGGCAGGGAAAACTGCAATTGTAATAATTTGATTGAAAAAAAAGAAGAAAATATTGAAAACAAAATTTATTCTGTCACACTCTTTTTCCACCTTCTATTCAATGTAACATGACCCACATGGAGACCAAAAATATTCTTATTTTCAGTTTAAAATCTTTTCTAGATTTTGTTTCTAACACCATAAAACTGTTGATGGACATGCATGCCGTTGTTGATTTAAGTATGATGATGATGTTGTCGTTGTCCACAAAGTATTATAAAAAATTATTTTCATATAAAAACTTTGCCTCAAAAACAACTTGAGCACCATTATACATAAATAATCGTCATAAAACCTAAAAATATATGTGCATTGTGCGTAGTTTCTAGAATCTAAAAATAATTACTAGAAAATGGACTCTGGCAAAACAAAAATCTAAATGAGAAAAGCACAAAAAAATTTAATTATGTTTAGCATATGCAATTGTAATGGCATTATTTAAAGGGACGTCCGTCTTTGTTGGCATTAAAAGAAATGGATTTTGTAAAACCAAACCCAAACCATAAGAATTAGCAACTTTAGCTCTGATAACGCAACGCAAAAGTCTGACAAGTCGTGTAGGTATGACTCACAGACTTCACTATTATTAAAGGAAAGAGAAGGAACTGAACGTACCAGATAAATCAGCGTCTTATGGATATATGTATGCTGATACATCGTCATTACAACACTTCAGTCAGTATGCCAACCTAGCTTCTCACACAACTTATGCTATGTGTGTTAATTTTATATATAAGTCGCGGGAGACCTACAGTTTAAAGTCGACTCCGAACGTCAGCTTTTTGAGAAACTTTTCATAGGAATTTTATTAACTCTCAGAAGTTTCTGCCAGAAAACTGCTGCTGAGAGGAAGACGCCGAAAGAACTTTTGTTTTTCATATTTCATTTTGTTTCAGATGTCTGGGCTGGGGTTACACTACCTGTAATGAGCTACGGCGAAATCTAAGGTAAATTTTTTTTCAGTACCCCTCGGGAAGCATATTGCATTTCCGCCTTTTTGCAGGTGCCAAGCCCTAGGAGAATGTTGATGCCATCTATCATTGCCTAAAAACAACGCATTCCGATTGCATGGGTGCAGTGGTAAGGAATCTTACTGATTGATGATTCCTACAATTTTTTCCCACTAGGTGACGGTACTGCCTGGCTTCCCTCTGATTTTAGCGGGTTTTTTTCATTTGCAGGTGGGGGCTTCTTAGATGGATTGTATTAAAGGAAGGCATTAGCCATTTAACTCTGTAATTCGAAAAATATGATGAATTTTTTCTTCATTCTTTAGACAAACCACTACACCATGCCTCCACCTATACAGTACAAAACATTGATAGTTCGGAGCTTAAATTGTCTTCAGGTCGCAATGAAATTTAAACAAAAAAGAACAGCCACGTCTGGTGCCCTTTTAATTACTTTTTTTGTGGGGATTGTGAAGTCCAGTGTTGTTGTCACAGGTATATTGGTGTAAGTACATCCAGTAACGCTGCTGGAACATACATATTTTAACAATTCAAGTGGTATGCCTTCGCTAGACTTCCTATTTTTCAGGATTTCAGATTTAATATCGTAAATCGTCAAAGGATCTGTTTGTATGATGTTAAGGGCACCAAAATCATATAAATGAGATTTTGAAAAGACGTTCAGTGGTAGAAACCACTCATAATTCACTCCAGCATCTTAGTTATCCATCAAGCATAATAAGTTCAGCTTCGTTCTTATCTTTAAATGTTTTAATACTCCTGCTGTTAATTATTTTAAAGTTTCAAATATTTTAAACACAATTTCGGTGATTATAATATTTAAAGTGGCAACATTTTTCAATTAAATATTTAGAATTTAAATGAAATTTATTTCCAAATAAAATAATTTTTAATACGAAGTAAAGAATTTTTGTTGTAAATTAAATACGACACTTGTTGTAATTTAATATTAATTAATATTTTGTAAAAGACATACACCCACACATCTACACTGCATGTACACATACACCTACACATTACTAATACCCAACACATGCAACATATCGACATAATTTCTGTGGCAATTTGTACGTTTTAGACGAGCAAGAAAATAAAGAATAAGAAAATTACAAACTGCAATACTCTGGCCAATCTAATGAAAACGTGTTAAAGTACCTACAATTTTCTCTCGCTCTCTCTCTACACATACACACAGATACACAAAGAGACATACATATGTGCAGGTTCCCATATACATTTAAATTAACTTCCCTTCCCCCTTACCTATCATGCCATGTCTATACAAATAAATACAATTACTGTGAACCTGTTATAAATTGTCAAATGCTTGAAATGCTTGAGTCTGTAACGTTTCAGTCTAAGCTGAGGGAGGCAGGCATATGACGCCTACCCTAACTGTTGTAAATCTCCATGGCATTTGGCAAAATCAAATACAAGGCCCAGTTTAATAGTTTGTCATTGAGAAAATGTTGAAAATTATAATGCCATAATTAAGCACCTTGTTTGTCAATCACATACAAGTAGTAGATGGAATTGCTACAGAGACAGACAAATAGACAGACAGACATACATACATACACTCACATACATATTTATGGTATAAAACTGCAAACATGCTTGCGTGCTTGCCTGCTTGCATGCCTAATCCCAGAGCTGGTTAGAGACAAGAGTCTCATATTTGTATAGGTATAGCAACAGTATTTGGCAAATTCATCAATTCATTGAGACATTTTGAGTGGGTACAAAATGCTTGTGGCTTCATGTTCTCTATTTTAGTTTTTGTTGTTGTCCTTGTCATCATCATCATCATCATCAATATGATCAGTTTTCATTGTCTGCCCGGCTTAGCCTCAGCATCCATTCGTGTTGAAAGGATGACTTAATTTTCAATAGTTTTTCATTATGAAGAGTACTTTAACGACAAGCTATTGGCAAGTTTTCAAGCACTCAAATAATAGAAGTATTTTGACACACACACATACATACATACATGCTCAGTCTGTTTTTTTTTTTTTTTTGTAAGAATTTTATTCTTTTTTTCTATGTCTCTGTGTGTTTGTATTGCCATACTGGAGTATGTTGTTCATACAATTAAGTTTTTCAAGATTTTCAAAAATTTTCTTTTCTTTTGTCATCAATTATTAAATGAAGTATCATTCAAGGCAGAGCTGGACACTTTAAACTTCAAAATCAAATTGAAAATCAAAATTTTGTATTTGAATTACAAGAAAAATATTCTTTAAACATTTGCTACCATTGCATAACTACCATCTCTGACTTGTCATGCACTTTCCCATGCTTAAAAGAAATTCAATTTTCTTAAAACGTTAAAAACTCTTTTATCAAGTTTTATCTACAATACTATGCATTTTATTGATGATGTGATTCGTTTCGTTTAGATTTGATTTGATTCGATTCATTGCTTTAAATTGTCGTGTGTAAAATTCTTCAATTAATTGTTCGTAAATGAACTTCAAATGATTGTGTTTTATTTTGCAAAACTATAACGAGTAAATGGAAAAATTTATTTTAATTCTGCAAGAAAAAATGAATAAAAAAAAATGTTGAAGTAAATGTAATTAATTAAAGCCCAATTAAACAAAAAAAAATACATTCGAGCATAACATGTATAGAACATAGAAGTATGTAGGTAAACAGTTGAAAACTTCATTGCAAACTGATGAACTTATAACGAGAAGTGAAATTTGAGCAGAAATACAAGAGTTCTAGAAACAAGATTTATATTGAGTGAAGCGCTTCATCATTAAAAGGTGCCAGCTATTGGATGAGATATGTATGTCTTATGCAGTGTCTTCCATCTTCCATTGTTTCATCGTTTCGATGTCCTTACTACATGCAATGCATTCTTTATTATTTGCCACGCCTACATGATTCCTAAGCTACTTAAGTCGCCTTTAATATATTCAAAATTTTCCTGCCAATAAGATCTCCCCAGACCATGTTTGCAATTTTCTCTTCTGTGTCATTACTCTACTCACTTTCGTAGCCGGTTTTTTAATGTACTAAAAGGCAGCAGGTTATCCAAGTAAATGTATGAAATACTCTAGCTCAGTATGACGTCGTTGAATTTTACAAAGTTGGTCCAAGAGGTCCTCAGTGATATTTGGTCCATCTTTGGAAGAAAGTGTGCTATGAGAACTGATTTGAGCATGCATTTCGATTCAGGACTAGCACCACATCAACATTCTGGATCATATAGTCATGTGTTTGATTACAGACCACATGAGTCTGAAATTGGTATGGTAAAGTGGTTCTCACTCTAAGATCCAGTCAATTTCAGTGTGCTCTAGGGCAAAGCTATAGAAGGGCAGAAGTGCGAATATTTTCGGCTATCTAAGCAATATTAAGTGCACTCCTGATCAGGACCCCTATTGTGATATTAATTTGGCAGAACTCAGATCGAGGGTATATCATACATACATACATAATTGGTCATTACAACCCTTCAGTCAGGATTATTGACCTAGTTTCTCACACCACTTATGTTGTATGTGTTAATTTTATACATAAGTGGCGGGACCTACAGTTTAAAGTCGACTCCGAACGACTTATTTTTTGAGAAACTTTTCATGGCAATTTTATTTACTCTCAGAGTTTTTGCCAGAAATCTGCTAAGAGGAAATCGCCGAAGAAATACTTTTTGTATTTTTGTTTTGATGTCTGGCCTGGGGCTCGAACCCTGGCTTTACGTCTAATAAGCCAACACACTACCTACTAGACTACGGCGACTTCATTGATATGAATATCATTAATAACATTCTTTCAGAGTCACAACTTCGGAGAACGCTAAAGGACTACGAAAGGTCAAATGATTAGTAAAGTCTTTTTCCAATGGAAGAGGTGGCAGTATAAATTATTGAAAGTGAATATATGTAGGTAGGATAATAAGTCTTCTGTCATACCGCTATTACCTGAGACATCATTTCAATAGGTTATATCTCCTAAATCAGACTGAGTGCAGGACGAAACCACAGCAGCCATTTTATGGAAATACATGGCGCCTATTAGAACCAAATTGGATTCTGTGAAATCAGTTCTATTCTTGCAATTCCTACATTCAACATGTCCTGTCAATAAACCCATTTTCAAACGAAATTAATTTGTAGATCCACTCTTATTGTAGACGATTTTTTAAAGGGGCTACCTCGTTGTCATATTCCATTAAGCTTACTTACTTGATTGCTTAGTACTACCCTTAAGTCAGAATTACAAGCTAGCTTGTTACACTACCCATGTTGCGTGAGTTCGTTTTATAAATGAGCGACAGATTTGAAAATTCTTTCATGGCATTTTTATTCTATTTACACAGTTTTTGCCAGAAGATAGCTGAAAGGAAGTCGCCTAAAGAGTATGTTTTCTTATTTTGTTTTTATTTGAGACGTTAGATCGTGGGCTCTCATCTAATAAGCCAACACGCCACACACTAGACTACGTGGATCTCTGTCAAATAATATACACCGTTTAGTAACAATAAGGGCATCTTTGATTTACCTTTTTCGTGTTCAACTACTGCAGTGTACTCGAGGAAACCAATAATGGCTGCCATTTCCGGTACTGACTAACTAAAAACACCATAATTTCGTAAAATTTTTCAAAAGGTAACTTAATTCTCTTGGCTTTCTCAACAGTTGTCTGTAGTTCTTTAACAAGACTATGGAAAGAATTGAGCTCGTACGTCCTGGCTTACCGCTTCACATTGCTTTACCCTACCTATCCGTGTTTAAATTTCTCCTAAGATTTACCGCCAAACAACTAATAATTCTCATTGCAATCGCTTAATTTTCCATTTGGCTAATTTATATTCAAAACTCTGAAATAAAATCTGACAATAATTCACAATTTTCTTCGTAGATATGGCTATGAAAAGATATTTTTCCTTAACAGATAATACCCATCAATTATTTCCGCTGTTTGTTTCCTTTTCCTCTTTTTTTTTTTTTTGTTTTGGCTTCTGAAGATTTTTTATTATCTGCTATAAAAACGTACCTATCACGCAACAAAATAAATCCTGCTCAAGAGGGAAAAAAGGAGATGAGAGTATGCTCACCTTTTAGGAAATAAATCACTTTTATTGCTTCATCACATACCCAAAAGCAGGCGGCGAATGTAAACAGCAATCGACGTAATTTGAGAAACGTTAGATGATTTGAAATCCTTGTCCTTAAACTGTTAAAAAATAAGAGTCCGGAAGACTTACAAAGTCAGGCTGGTCTTAGGTTCTGTATTTGGAGAGGGAGAGAGAGATACTGTTAAGAGCAGTGCTTTAATAATTTTAGCTGAAGCAGCCTGAGACAGGAAGTGGAAAAGAAACAAGTTTCAGTTTCTCGCTCTCTTGCTTACATTTACTTCCGCTGTTGACAAGCTTTTAAATAAATTGAATTTACACAAGTAGCAAGATGTTGTTCTCATTGCTTCTACTGCTTCTACTCCTGCTCCTGCTGTTGACTGTAGGTGTTCAAAAACAGGCGTTCGTTTACTTGTCAATAACGGTACAATAGCAGGTATAGGTAGGGTATAGTAAAAGAAATCTTTAATTTTATTTATAACTTCACTTCATTTTTTTTTCTCTCTTCTTCCCTATTACAGACGTTTTGTTCGCTTGTACACTTTTTTTCTTGATTGTGTTGCCATCACAACAAAAAAAAATCTCTTTCAAAAAAAAGGAAGATCTTGAGCAATTGCTGGTGAAGGTAAAAAAATTTAGAGATACTCCAAAATCTTATATGTTTCACACAACCGCAACACACACATTTAAGCAAATATTGACACACATATATGTATACAGTGAGCATCAAATGAAACTGTACACTAAAGAAAAAAGTGCAACAATCACAAAAACTCAATTAAATACAACACTTGTTGTAATTTAATATTAATTAATATTTTGTAAAGGACATATCCACACATCTACATCTACATAGACCTACACACTCCTAAAACCTAACACATGCAACATATCGACATAATTTCCCTGGCAATTTTACGTTTTAGACGAGCAAGAAAATAAAGTATAAGAAAATTACGAACTGCAATGCTCTGGCCAATCTAATGCAAACGTGTTAAAGTACCTACAATTTTCTCTCTCTAGACATACACATAGAGACACATACAGACATACCAAACTCAACATTTACCACTTAAGGAGAGTGCCCGAAAAAATTTGACAATATTTCGAAGTTTTTTGCAATTTTTTTTCTTTTTGTTTCAATTTTAAAAACTGGCACTGAAACAATTTTAAAATAAAAATAACGGTTATTTATTAATGTATATTTTTTTTTTAAATGTACAGTTTCTTTTGCCGCTCACTGTATACATGCATAAATAAAGTGTAAAATAAGTACGGGTACAAAAATACGTAAACATTTCAATTTTCCTGAAAATTTCACAGTGAAATTGGCGGATTAAAAATGCTTCTCACAAATCTCAAACACTTTTATTTAATTTTTCACTTAAAGGCCTATTTACAGTGCTAGAAACATTGGGTAAGGTCATGCAATTTGACACTCGATGACATGGAAGAGCCAGTGCAGTCGCCGGATGTTAAAACGCATGAAGCTCATGTTGGATCAAAAGCGGATATCATCGTCAACTCTCACTGGACCGAAAATCTAACGTTGGATCTTTCGCTCGAATACTCTCAAGACTGCTGCATCAGTGCTTAATAGTATCCATGCTTCTACGCCATAAAGAAGCACGGGTACGATGAGCGTCTTGTAGTATCAGTTTTGTCGTACGAGAGATGCTTCTACTACTAAATTGCCCCTTGCGACCATAGTGGCACGTTCTGGCAAGAGTGATCCTAAAATTCAGAGTATGACTCAGAGTAAAAGACTGTCGCTTGGCATTCTATTGCGAAACCTGCTATCAGAAGAGAAGGTCAGTATAGTCTCTCTACCTGATGGTTACATTATTCGATCTTTCATTTGGAAATGTGTGAAGTTTGCATGAGACCATCTGCTTGCCGCTCTACAGCGGAATACTAATCACACGTATGAATTCATTCGAATTATCTGCTAAACCAGCCTTCATCATTATTGTTGCTGTAGTCGCCGTAGTCTAGTAGGTAGTGTGTTGGCTTATTAGACATGAGGCCATGCTTTAAACCCCCAGATCAGACATCTCCAACAAAACGAAATTTGAATATTTTTTCGGCGTCTAACTCTCAGCGGATTTCTGGCAAAAACTCTGAGAGCAAATAAAATTCCTGTGAAAAGTTTCTCTGAAATCTGTCATTCGTAGTCGACTTCAAACTGTAGTTTCCGCCACTTATGTATAAAAAATTAACACACACAATGTGGTGGTGGTGTAAGGAACTAGGTTGAAATCCTGACTGAAGGATTGTAATGACCACTTATGTATGTAGGTTAGGTTAGAGTGATAGCCTTGGAGCCAAAAGAGCACTTGAGCATGCGTAGCGGTTCGTTGTGACGCCACAGGTGAACGCAGTCACCTTCCCTGCAAATCAGGGAAGAATAAATTGGTCAGCGCAAGGGACTTATATATGTATGTAAACATTTTCTTATGCTTAAATTCAACATAGCCCATCCCACAGATCAAATTCAGCCTCACCTGATTTGTTTTTTTTTTTTTTTTGTCTCAAAAGTTCAATAAACTACAGCTGTTTTCCAGCTCAAAAATATATTTAAAATTTTATTAACTCAAGTAATTATTTGTAACCACTGTGTCGGTATTTTAAAACAAAAATCCATTCAATTTACTCCTCCATTTGCCAGGTAAAAATTTCTACTGATTTTGGTGTCTTTTTTTCTTTGTTTGTTGTTTTGTTTGTTTCAACTATTTTGTTAGAGCTTCATGTACTTTCTTGTGCACCTATTTGTTACTGGCATTAAAAACAATTGTTATTGTGTTTGTTGTTGTTGTTCTTATTCTTATAGTAGCTATTGTTGTTGTTGTTGGCATTTGAATATAATAACATTTAGAAACAAAAGTGCAAATTGCTATGAAATCACTTAACTGGAAACTTTTATTTGATTGTGTGTTCTTTTCTTTCCTTTCCTTTATTGTTGCAGATTTTTGTTTTTATTGCCTTCAAAATATAGGGTATTCAAGTGATTAACTGTTATGCGGTTAATCGAATATTTTCGTTTAAAATTTTTATGACAATTTCATGATCATTTATTTAAAGCGATGGATCGTACACTCGTTTACACGCCTTTTCTTTAGTCCATCATTCAACATAGTAACTGAACTTCTTCACAGTACTGTTGGGCATTAATCCTGTCTCCTGATAGATTATAGTTTAAGTTTTAACCTTAGGATTGGATAGGAGGTAGTGGAAGGTTTGTTAAATAAAAGGTCACTTGGGCACATATAGCTGTCCGTTGCAATACCACGTGATTATCCGGTCTTATCAATCAAAGCTGCAAAACTGCCTGAAACTTTAATGAATATAGTTGTCTATTCGATGTCTCTAGTAACTATTAACTTTTGCGTTCACTCACAATGACTTGATTTTAATGATGTTGACCTTAAGCCCAGCTTTCAGTTTCAGTTTAATCAAACGACTGAGCCGGCAGACAATGTTCGCATATTTTATATCACCAACCTGCCGTTTTTTTTAGCAAAATTAAACAATAGTAACGACATTGCGCACCCATTCTACATATCAACTAACACATTTATTTGGTCGTTCAATTCCTCTCTGTACTGAAATGATTTCTGGCGATGCTCTTTCGAATACTACAGCATTCCAGATGGCTTCGTAATAAAAAGGGTCTTAAACATTTAAAAAATCTATAAATAAGTGGCTCAGGTGAGACCGGCTTTCTACAGACTGCTTCAATATGATGTTTAAACAGTTAAAGTGAACAACGCTTTACTTTTGTAAACGAACGCCCGATTCGGGCTTAAAGTCAGGTTCTAATACCGTTCTGCAAAAATAATATCTCTACACTCTAACCTTCCTCGAAATTCAAATGATGACGGCCTCTTTGAGTTCCTTGTGCAAAAATTTCCTTTCCCAGAAATTCAATACAAATGGAAAAAATTTTTCAGTTGAGTACTGGTCTTGGCTTGACATAATTGCAGAATGTTTTCTTTGTTTCTTAGAGATCGAGTAAGTTACCTTTTTACTCAATTTGAACCCTTTTTTCATTTAATTGCTCATTATCACCCTTTAGTTAGGACTACAATCTAGCTTCTCACACCACCAATATTATATGTTTTAATTTTATACATGACTGGAGGAACCAACGGTTAAACGTCGTCTTCAAACGACATATTTGACTAACTTTTCATGGCAACCTTATTTATTCTCAGAGTTTTTGCCAGAAGATTGCTGAGAGGAAGTCATATTTCGTTTTCAGATGCCTGTGCCAAAGGTCGTCCTTGTCTAATAATCTCGCACACTATCTACTAGACTACGGCGACTTCTTCCGTTACTAATTCTTAGAGATCTTAACAGTCATCTCCTTATAAAACTGAAATCCTCCTTTTTCATTTTTTAACAGCTCATGATTCATGGTCTCTAACTGACTGAAACCATAAATGAGTTCTAAAGAACACTATCACAGACGGTGTCCAATAACATTTAATTATGTTAGGGGGGCTAATTTCCCCATAAAAAAAAGAAATGAGCTGATTAAACCATTTTAAGCTCAATAAAGCCATCCTCACCGGATCGTTCAATTCAATGAGACAGTTCCCGCAAGCAAACTTTTCATTACTACTAGACAGAGCAGAGTAATGCTAGAAAGTGTGTGATGGTTTTATTCTTATTCGCTTCATTACAACTTCAGCAAGTCATTGCTGGAAGTAAATGATCAGCATTCAGCATCATGCCAATTCTCGTCAGTGCAGATAATCCCTCTCTTGAGTGAGGTATGCCATGTTCTAGCTCAAGGAGACCCAAGCTAGACACTCTAATCATACACCAGTTATCTGTTACAGGCTGTGGGATACATGAGTTTGGTAGCCATTCAGGCACTACATTGACCTCGCTGCCTGTATAACCAATCTATGCAATCAGCTGACGACACTAATATCTTACCCTCTCATTTAGCGTTTCTCTAGATTGATATCGTGTGAACTGTAGTGAAGTCGCCGTTGTCTAGTAGGTAGTATGATGGCTTATTAGACATGAAACCTCGGTTCAAACCTTAGGTCAGACATCTCCAACAAAACGAAATATGAAAAATATTTCTTCGGCGGCTTCCTCTCAGCAGAGCAGACGAGCTAGCCAGGGCTGCCGCACTTCTTCCGGCATCTTCTTCGATCAACTTGGGAATGCTACTTACCTCGTTCAAACTGGCCATCGCGCGGAAATTCTCCCGGGACGCCAACCTATCCTGGATCAATGAGGAGACCTGCTCCACCGCTAGGCTCACTTGGCCCTCAATGGATAGAAGGCGCACCAACCAGTTACTTGGACTTAGTCGTAACATCATCTAGATCACAGTGGCCATGCTTACAGGTCACTGTGTTATGGGTAGACACGCAGAAAGAATGCGACTCCCATATAACGATTTCTGCCGTGGATGTAGATCCGCTGAGGAAGAGGAGACTGTTATCGACTTTCTATGTCAATGCCCATCTTTTGAGAGATGCAGATATAGGTTATTTGGCTCTCCAACCCTTGTTAGCTTGACGGAGCTATCGTCCATTGCCGTCAAGGACATAGCCTCGATTATAAAACTTTCTGGCTGGTTTTCCAGCGTGGGGTAGTCGTGCTTTAAATGTGCAGCCCTTGCGCTGACCGATTTCCCCCTCATTGGCTCGGAGGAACTTGGTCAGTACAGGGACTGCGTTCGCCTGTGGTGCCACAACGGGCAGCTATGCGTGCTCAAGTGAGCTTTTGGCATAAAGCTACCACATTAACCTAACCTAACCTAGCCTCTCAGCAAATTTGTGGCAAAAACACTGAGAATTAATAAAATTTGCCATGTAATAATCCCTAAAAATCTGTTGTTGGGAGTCGACATTAAACTGCAGGTTGGGCCTGTTACGTATGAAATGAACACACACAACATATGTGGTGTAAGAAGCTAGGTCGTAATCCTGACTGAAGGATTGTAATAACCAATCATGTATGTATGTATGTAGCGAAATCCTTAAATATATCTAAGCAATTTTATGGATCCGCATATGACCATTCACCCCCTTAAAATTGCCGATATTTCAGTTTTAAGGACACCTAACCCTTCGTTTCCATTTAGGATTAATTCGAAACACCATATCCCTGATTCATATCAAAAGTCATTTAACTGCATCCCCTATCTTTTGCTCCTACAATGGTTTTTCTGTTGCTACTATGTGCCATAGTTAAACATCCTTTATAACGGTAAGGTTATAAAGCTCACATGTGTGTTAAGGTATGTGCATATATGGACTGACTATACATAGGTACAGTCTATGAATAAATAGTGAATGCTATCCCTCCTATTCTCTACTTGTTAATGTGTGTGTTGAAATGTTTTGAAATATAAAAACAGCATTTACACATTCAACCGCCTTCCATTCAAGGCAAATCTCGTATTTTATAAAAATGGCTTTTATTTTTACTCCTCTCTCCCTCTCTCCCTCTCTCCCTCTCTCTCTCTGCTCGTGGTATGTTGGTGTCTTTCCTGCTTTTCTATGCTTTTGAAAAAAAAGAAAGGAATAAAAGAAACGTAGCATTACCACCAGTGTGGTAATTGTTGGCATTTCAATTGCGGCTAAGAGAGTCATTGAGTTTGGTTTTTATTTTTTCTCCTGTATTTTTATGGCAGTTTGTTAAGTTTTTATGATCATTGTTAATGTCAATTTTGCTTCTTAATATGCTGTCGTATATCTTGTGTTGTTCTTCTCTTTTTTGCTCTGGTCCATCCATTAATGTCGAATTATTATTTTTTAAGTACAAATTGAAAAGAATGAGTTTCTAAAGGGAATTATTTTCCTTTTCCTTTTTTTGCAATCATGAAACGGTTTATCATTAGTAGACGTTTTGTTGGTAAGAGGCTCTTATGTTTTGAAGTTTATTCTTTTAAAGATTAAAGAGTATTGCAAGCATTTCATTGTTTTAAAGAAACTGCAATATTGGGTCAAAAGTTGTTCCACATTTTTGTGTTATTGGGACTCAGCAAAGTACAGCACTTATCGTTACTTTACACTTTAGTATACCAAAAAGACGCGAATGCTGTTGCTATTCCTTTAGAGAAATCGTGGAATATTTCCTCATGAGAATGGGTACAACATTACTATTTCACCATGATCATCTCAGCTCTAAAGACCCCTAGCAGAACGAATATTTCCCATGTAACTTGCTTTATGCCTTGAACGCACTGACCATTACCCTTTGACAGGGAAAAAAATTCTACATCTGATCGAAAATGAATATCACAGCAGCACGAACACAAGCAAAGAGGAACTGTTGAAACCAAAACAGTAAAACTTTGCTTGAAGTCACAGCATATGCTCAAAAGTTGGATTGTGGAGTAGTATTCACACTCCAGTATTCACTCTCCAGCCAACTATTCAGGTTAAGCATAGGCGTACTAGTTAAATCACCGAGTGCAGTAGGTAATGTGTTGGCTTATTACGGCGCCTTTTTCGGCTACTGTTTCTTAGAGATCTTAAAGGTCATTTCCTTATCCAACTAAAAACCCCTTTTTTAATTTTTTTACCAGTTCTGTGCATCAAGACTGTTCAGTTAAAACCTGTGATTCATGGTTTCTAACAGACTGGTGCCATAAATGAGTTCTAAAAACTCTACCATAGATTTTGTCCAAATTCAATTATGTTAGAGGGACTAATTAACATAGGCGTACTAGTCAAGTCGCCGTAGTCCAGTAGGTAGTTTGTTGGGTTATTAGACGAGAACCCCTGGTACAAACCTGAGATCAGACATCTTGAACTAAGCGAAATACGAACAAAATATTTCTTTCGAAAAGTTCCACTCAGCAGTCTTCTGGCAAAAACTGGGAAAATAAAATAAAATTGCCATGAGAAACTTCTTAAAAATCCGTCGTTCGGAGTCGATATTAAATTGTGGGTCCCGCTACTCACGTATAAAATTAATACACACAACATGGGTGATGTAAGAAGGTAGGTTGTAATTCTGACTACAGAGTTGTAATGACCAATTAAGTGTGTATTGGTAAATTTTTTGTCTGAGGTAGCAAACCATCTTCTTTAATAGATCTTTATGTTCGCCAGAATAGCAAATGTGTTACTTAAAGACCTTGTGTCGGTGCAGACATTGGACTGCATAGTGCTCAGCTTACTGTGCTTTCTCTCCGGCCATCTATTCAAGGTAATAATAGATAGTTTGGTCCGTCTTCTCTATGTTGCAGTAGGCCTTCAAGATTTTGTAGTTTAACATTGAAATTGTGCTTTCATTATGCCGTCATGTACCATAAGCATTTTCTATTTGGCGATGGCAGCTTCTTTAGCTTATTGTGCTCATTAGAACCCTCCAGACAGGATTAAGACCTGGCTTCTCACATCACTCATGTTGTGTGTGTTAATTTTATACATGAGTGGCGGGACTTACAGTTTAATGTCGACTTCGAACTACAGATCTTTGAGAAACTTTTTCATGGCAATTTTATTCCACTTTCAGAATTTTTGCCAGAAATCTGCTGAGAGGAAATCGCTGAAGAAATATTTTTTTTTTTTTTTTTTTTGTTCATATTTTCGTTTTGGTGTCTGACCTAAGGTTTGAACCATGGCCTTACGTCTTATAAACCAACACACTACCTACTAGACTACGGGGACTTCAGTACTTAAGTAGGCATAATAGTTTAATAAGCAGTACTTGAGCCTAGAATGTGCAGTATTGCCTTTCATGTTCATGTTCTGCGGTTCCGGAGTTCTCCCCGACATTTTAGACGTATAAAACCATCTGTTAACTGAAGAAGCTGCAAGTATTATTGAAAATATCCGTGATTGGGATCTGTGTGAGGTAATTATCCAGTTCTTCATAAGGTCTTGTAATCCATGTTTTCAAAAAAGTTTTACGATTTTAAGTTCACCTACAGTTGCGATGCTTCTCCCATTCTTTAATATATTGTGACGAATTCTTAGATTTCTGTTCATGCGACAATGCTGCACTCTGTCTATTATAGAGCTGTCAAAGCTCTCTCGCGTGTATACCTATGGGCATTTTCCCTGAGATTACTGAAATTGCTTCTTCGGAAATTGCTTCTTCTTCGTTATGTATGCCTAGGAGACTCTAAAAACAGAACGTCTATGCATCAGAACATACAGCATATTTCTGCTGCATAAAGTGCGTCCGAGTCTACAATCTACAGAAGTCGACTGCTTTCAACCCGAACGAGAACATTTATGTTCTCAGTTTTTACATCAACTGTTGGCAAGTGCTTTCAACCAGAGAGCCATCATTAATCGGCATAAAACTCATGCGCGCACGATTTATGTTTTCGCCCGTTACACCAACTATTGCCATGTGCTGTTTAAAGCTTAAACTCGTATCACAGCCATCTGTCCTATCTACTTACACAAGGACAACACTAATCGACTCTAATCTGATGTAACCTACCAGTGCTGCAAAATTCAAAATTTTGAAATGGTACTGAACGCTAACTGAAAGAGTACTTTTTTTTCAACAAGAAGTGGTACTTTTGCAAAAAAAAATATTTGTTTGTAGTTAATACACGTACGGAATGGAATAAAAAACTAACGACTAGTACATGTTTCTCATATATAAACCAAGACCAGCTGATTCGGAACGTAATAAAAATGTCGAAGGAACGTAACGGAATGTACGCGTTATTTTAGCATATGTATGTATGTACGTTATTTTATCATATGAAGAGTAAATTAAATACTTACCGAAATTACATTACGGTTGTTGTACGGATGTTGCGTGTTCGTTGGGCTAATCGGGGCTAAAGACTAATTCTACCTTTAGCATTACGTTGAACATGTTGCTAACCCATTAATAGTTGAAAAGCGCAAACCATAAAATATTAATAAAAAAAAAAAGTACTAAAAGTGTAGTGGTATTTTAGAAATTGAAAAGTACTGAAAAAAGTACAAAAGTGCTGAATTTTTCAACACTGTAACCTATTACCGTATTCCACTCTCATCCAATCCATTACATTTTTCATCTTTCTCTTCGTGAGCAAAAGTTTATTTTCTTTTATTCAAAAAGTTTATTTTAAAAACTCTTTTTAAAGCAAATAATCCTGTTGATTCTCACTTCCTTAATTCTGTTAAAGGGAATCTTTCAATAGTTATTCAAATATTTACTCATTTTTATGAAATATTTTCCTTACAAATATTGTCTTTTTAATTGCTTTAAAATTGTTTCATAAAATTCATGTCATAAGCACAAAAGGGATAAAATTAAATTGTTTAAATTGAATTAAAAAACTAAACAAACTTTTCAGAAAACAACAACAACTGGATAAAGATAAATAAAAACTATTGTCTGGTATATTACAACAACAAAAAATAAAAAGAAAAAACAAAATTTCTAAGAAAATACAACAAAATAAGCAGAAGTCTATAAGACTCCTAGAAAAAATTCTCCATGGAGAAGAAAATTTTAAAGAAATGTAAGACCAGATGCACACACAAACAAAAAAAGATTTTTGGTTTATAAAACTTAAAAACTTAAAACCAAAAAAAACTCCTACAGTTTTGCGAGAAGCATTTAAATTTGTTGATGGTTACCAAAAAAAAATATTTTCTTTTGTTATTTAAGGTACCGATCAGAGATCAGCAATGAGTATTCAAAACGATGAGTAGAATCGGTTCATACTCATAATTTCTGATACTTATACGCATTCATACTTATTTTAATATCATACTCATACTACTCATATTCAAAGTTAGAAATACTCATCGTACTCATACTTAACAATACGCATGATGTTGATAATTTCGACTCTCCATGACTCAACATTTACACGAAACACAAAATAAGTATGATTCGCGTACGAACACTACAATGCTCACTTGAAGGTTGTGTGTTTCCTTTGCTTGCTGTCCTTGTCTTTTCTTTCTTCTTTTTTTCGAAATGCAACAAAAACTAAGACTTTAAATTTTGATGAATGATTCGAATCACTCGAATCAGTTATGAGTATTAAATGTACATACATAATACATAATTGGCCATTAGAACCCTTCAGTCAGGATTACGGCCTAGCTTCTCACATCACTCATGTTGTGTGCGTTAATTGTATACATGAGTGGCGGGACCTACAGTTTAAAGTTGACTCCAAACGACAGCTTTTTGAGAAACTTTTCATGGCAATTTTATTTACTCTCAGAGTTTTTGCCAGAAATCTGCTGAGAGGAAGTCGCCGAATAAATATGTTTTCATATTTCGTTTTGATGTCTAACCTGGGGTTCGAACCGAGGCCTTACGTCTAATAAGCCAACACACTACCTACTAGACTACAGCGACTAAAGTATTTTTCTAAATTTATGAATCTGAATGAGTAGGCGTATGAATCAAACAAATGCTATGAGTTTGATGTCAACGTTGTACTCATACTCATTGCAACCTGTACTTGTAGTGCGTACGAATGAATCAGAGTAGTTGAATTTCAATACTGTTGACTCACTCATACTCAAAATTTCATGAGTACTTATGAGTAGCGAAAAAACGATTCATTGCTGATCTCTGGTATCGATTAGACCTAGAGATGGCTTTAATTAAATATTCTTTAGGTTATTTTTTTTTTTTTTATTAAATTTGTTGCTAAAAAATAATTTTAAATTTCGAAATTATGAATTATTTTTCTTCATTTTTCTAATTTTTATTTTCATTTTTTAAAATTTCTCGTTTCTCCCCTGAGCTTCTGCCTTGCTTCTGCAAATAATGGAAATTGTATTAAAAAAATCTATTTTTTTTAATTTCGCTTTTGTATAAAGAAAGTTTGTTTTAATAAATGTTTTATAACATCAACATGCGATTACAAACAGGACAGGAAAGAGCAAAAAAGTAGCATAATATAAAGAATGGTTAATAGAAAAATGCAAAAAACAAATTAACAACTCCTCTAAATTAAATGCAGCCAACAATTCTGAATCTTCTTTCTCTTAATTGGCCATTAAAAACCCGTTTAAAGATTTTCGGTCTGCCTTAACATATCCTTTCAGGCGCCTCTCCAACTTGCGCATCTTGGCCAGATGGTCACATCAATCGATGACACGAATTTATCCTTCCAACGCAATAAATGTCGTCCACTTCGGCGACTTTCGTAAATCCCCTTATCAAATACATGTCTCGCCGAAGCATCCTCATCCATTCGAAGGATATGGGAGAGCCAGCTTAGCCGGTGGCTGGTAATTTGCTGCACAACGTCCACATCGTTGAGGTGCTCATTCAGCTCATTGTTGAATCGAATATGGAAATCATTGCCCACTCTCACTGAACCAAAGATTTTATGTAGGACTTTTCTCTCGAATATTCACGAATTTTAGCGCTGCTATATTAGTGCTTAATAGTATTCAGGCTTCTGCGCTACAAAAAAAAGCATGGAGAAGATGAGTATCTTGTAGAATATTAGTTTTTTCATACCAGAGAGGTCTCTGCTGCTTAATTGCCTATTGAGACTATAGTAGCACCTGTTGGCAAGAGTGATCCTAAAACTGTCGTTTTCGTCGCTTGACATTCTATTGTGAAACCAGAAGAGGTATTAATGACATGGTTTATGTTAGATTTGGGGAACGCTAAGGTTTATGGCTTATTCCCATACACCTGCAAGAAATAGCTGAATTGAACAATCTTCTAAAATGGACTCTGGTCAGATTTGACACAAATTTTATTGTGCATATATCCAAATCGTGTCCGACCAGTCTAGTTTCTCTTCCAGTGGTCGCATTATGCGATCTTTCCTTTGGAATTAAGTAAAGTTTGTTTGAGACCATCTTCTTGCCTCTGTACAGAGAAATGCCAATCTTGCGTATGAATTCATTCATTGTACCAGCCTTTACAAGTGTGTCACGGTTGTTGTTACCTGCAATTACCTCTACGAAATCATATGGAGGTAACCGTCGAATGTCTTCAGGGACCCTCGATATTCTTGAACAATCTTAAATGTCGCGTACACACTCAGTGAACACTTGAATGACGTTCTCAACAGGCTGTAAACTAGTATCATAATAGGATCTACCATGTATCTTCTTTGTGAGACCGGAATAGAAATTTTCAGATAGAATATATTCAAGATTTTGACATGAGCATAGAATCTATACTTCCATGCTCTTGTGGCGCTCAGTCTCGTAGCCCACGTTCGCAGCTTTTGTGGATGAATGTGTAACACACGCGTAATAAATATCACTGCAGATCAGTCAGGATTACAACCTCGTTTCTCACATCAGTTATGTTGTGTGTGTTAATTTTATCTATGAGTGATGAGACCTACAGTTTAAAGTCAACTCTAAAGGACAGATTTTTGAGAAACCTTTCATGGAAATTTTATTTTTATTTACTCTCAGAGTTTTTGCCAGAAATCTGCTGAGAGGCAGTCGTCGAAGAGATATTTTTCAGATTTCGTTGTGTTGGAGATATCTGGCTTGGGGTTTGAACCGTGTCCTGACGTGTGATAAGCCAGCACACTACCTATTAGACTACGGCGACTACATCACTACAGATTTCCTTACTTTACAAAGAATCATTAAATTGAAAAGTTTACTGAGTTTAGTCGATGAGTACACAACTTCATAATGAAGATTAAATTTGACAACCATCGAATAAATTCAGTGCACGACATTAACATCATGTACTAGTTATCCCACTGCAGCAGAGGATGGTGCAAACTGCTTTACGATCCTTGCAAGCTAGATTGTTTTCCAGCTTAGTCTACGATCTAAGTCAACGGAATACGGATACTTCAAAACATAGAAGAAGAAACATCGATATTGCGGCCTTGACTTTACTTTCTTTCATTTAAAAGAATCCTCTCTCACTCTGCTACATATTTCTTCATTATTGCACTGAAAAGTTATAATAAATCCAACGGTAATATTTAAAAAGCTTTTTAAAAATGAAAAAACAAACAAACAAAGTCCTTCGGGAGAGTGTTTGTTTGTATAAGCGTAGGTACCTAAGCTGGCTGCGTCTTATTATTTCTAAAGACAACTGCTCTCGTTGAAACTGTTGGTAGCAAAAAATATCAATTGCTAACGGTAATAACGCAACAACTATAGCAATAAAAACGATTTTCATAATAATGAAGGAAAAAATTAAGACTTTTCTTAGAGATTACATGAGGTAGAGAAGCAATATCATAATCAATAAATTCTCTAAAGTATTACAGAGAGAGAGAGAGAGAGAGTTTGTACCCAGCAAGTTTGCAAACAATTTTTATAGAGATTTTTAAAATTTTTAATATGATTTGCCTGAAATTGCAAATTCAAACGTTCCTCAAATTTCATAAAGAATTGCAATTAAAATTGTCTAGTGTAAACACTCTTGAAATATATAAAAAAAATAACAAGAAATTACAAACAAATAAAGAGAAGAAGAACAAAAAACAAGAATTTATTGCAAAAAAAAAATGATTATTTTTAATACAAAAAATATTTAATAATGTTTACTAAAGTAAAGCAAATATAAATACTCTGCTCATGAAACACACAAATACATACACATGCATTATGAGTATATTTACTTACCTTATATTCGTTCTATTTCTCTCATTTCAAGTGCTTCTACGAGCGTGTGTGAGTGCCTCTGTGTATGTGTTTTGGAAAGTTAAATACCCAGTAGGGCTACTTTGAAAAGTAGCAGTAGTTGCTGATTGTTGTTGCATGTGCTTTAATAAAATTGTATTGCAAGTGCAAATACATATGCCTGCATATGCATGTATGCATGTTCCTCATGTTGCTTTTAATATTGTAATAAAATTTTGAAAATGTTCAGCCACTCACACACACATACATATGTATACACATGAGATACTCTTTAAATGGCTTAAAGGGCAGTCATCTCCTCTACATGTTCTGTTTGTGCAAAGATATGCGAGTGAAAAGAAAACAAAAGTATACACAGTAGAACTGTAATATTGAAGCATGAACCAGGGATTTAAACGTATAAATACATATGTACATACCTACATACATACATAATTGGTCATTACAACTCTTCAACCAGGATTACAACCTAGCCTCTTACGTAATATGAGTGGAAATTAATTTGCAAGAAAAAATTTTTTTTTAAAAAAATCGGTTAGGAATACATGTCCTATTTATTTCTCTTGAATAAGTGCTTCCTGGTTACTGTCGCTGTGTTAATTTTTAAAGGGAGGGCTTAATGAAATTGAGAGCAGATCTCGTAATGAACTCCTAACGATCTGATGATGATCTGCTAGGGCTTACGCATTGCTATGAAAGTGTGCTGAACTTCTGCTCCTGTTTTTAAAGGAAGTGGTAGATGAAATTCACTGTAGATCTGCTATTAATCTGGTAATGATCGGCAAAGGCTCTGTTAATAATCTGCCAACGATTTCGTAATGAACTCGTAACGATCTGTTAATGATCTGCTAGAGTTTACGCATTGATATGGAAGTGTGTTGAACTTCTGCTCCTCTTTTCTAAGGAAGTGCTTGATGAAATTGAGTACAGATCCGTTATTGATGTGGCAATGATCATCAAACGCTCTGTTAATAATCTGCTTATGATCTCGTAATGAACTCCTAACGATCTGATAATGATCTGCTAAGGTTTACGCACTGATATGAAAATCTGCTACTGACCACCTAGTAATGACCACCTACTAACGATCTCGTAATGAATAATGATCTGATAATGATCTGCCAAGGTTTACGCATTGATATGAAAATCTGCTGAAGATCTACTGACCACCTAGTAATAATCTGCCAACCATCTGATCATGATATATTAACGTTCTCTTACTGAACTGCCAAGAAACTAATGATCAGGTATGGATCTGTATCTTATAATGAGTTACCAACAATCTCTTAATCATCTGCAAAAAATCTAAATGTAGGAAACATCGATTAAGAAAAACTCTGGGAATGATTTGCTGATGAACTGCATTCTTTCATAAAATTTTTTTCTTACTTTTACCTTTTTATCAGCCATTTGATTATTAGAAAGACCAATACCTCCGAGAGAGCGCTCTATCAAGGCACTAAGATTTTAGGCTGACGCATTTAAGTGCCTCAATGAGATGGCTCAAGAGTACAACAATACATCGTATGAGTAGCAAGCCACAGTGGTAGTCCGGAAAGCTGCCGAGCGGATAAATTGACAAGACGTTGCCCAACTACCTAATTATCGAACGAATTTTAGAAACTCCATTGAGAGACCACGTGATTGACAATTTATTATGAGATTTCCTTAACGTTACGTAATGTGCAAAAGCGTGGACGAAGCATGGTGACGTTTCGCATACTGATTTAGAGCCAAGACTGACGCCAAGAAAGATAAAGACTGGGTATCTGTAGTTCACTAAAAGATTTTAAAAACCTGTCAAACAATTGATTCTGATTCACGCTATTAACAGTGAATGCGATTGAAGCAAATAATTCAATAAAAACGCCCAGAGTTGATAAACAGAAAACACATACATAATTGGTCATTGCAACCTTTCAGTCAGGATTACGACCTAGCTTTTCACATATTTTGTTTGTGTTAATTTTATACATGCGTAGCGGGACCTACAGTTTAAAAACGACTCCAAACGACAGATTTTTGAGGAACTTTTCATAGCAATTTTACTTATACTCAGAGTTTTTACCAGAAATCTGCTGAGAGGAAGAGAGATTTCTGACCTGGGGTTTGAACCGTGCCCTCACGTCTAATAAGTCATAACACTGCCTACTAGACTACGGCGACTGATGATACACATTTTAAATGAACCAGCAGAAACTGAGAAAACTTGACTTGGATGGACTTTGATGCATTGCTCATATACCTCGGAACTTGTGCCTTCAGTTTATTACTTATTTCGATATCTGTTGAACTCTCTTAAGTTGTTCCATAGTCGCTTGCAAATCTCAATTGGATCCGTCTTACACGCACCAAATATAAAACCAAATAAATATTTTTTTTTTTTTTTAAACCATTCTTTTAAAGCATTGTTCCTGATCTATCTGTTCTAAGTATAGATAAACAAGTTAAAGTTAAGATTTATGAAGTGTTTAAATACACAAAGAGGTCGACACTATACCACTCTATATAACCATACACTGTAGATAATTTTTTTCCTGTGGAAAAACCAGTGTGTAAATATTGATGTTTTTTCCTGCCATAAAATATAGAAGATTTAGATAAACATTTAGAGTGACTGTGTGTACAAAAGTAGCAAAGATTTAAGTGGTCATAAATAAAATGAACTCAATGTAGTAGAAAACAATGAATGAATAATGAAATAAATTAAAAAACAAAAATATAGGGAATCAATACTATTTAAGAAAAAATAATATTTTAAAGCATACTTTCAGTAAACTATGTTAAAAATTGAAAATTAAAGCATACTTTCAAGCTGAAAAAATTTTGATTTTATAAATAATTCATGGCATGGAATTTATTAACAATTTTAAACGAAAATCATAATTCATTGAGCAGCAGTACCCGTCTATTTTTTCACTTTCTTTCAGAAGCTTAAGGTTTTTCTTACACGAAAAACTATTTATTTATGCAAAGCACATTGATATCACAGACTTACTGCATGTTTTTCTCTTATTTTTTATTACCATTTCCTGAAAATTATTTTCTACTTTTATTCTGGCTTTTCTTCGTTCCGAAAATAGAAAAACAGAAAAAATGCGAAGCCAAACTCATTTTATTAACACTTAAACAACAATGATTAAAGAGAAGGAAGAAAAAATGGCAGTCTCGCTTGCTTTAACTATAACAACATCCTAAAAGCAGGCAACAATAAAAGAAAAAAATAATTCAGGTGACATTTTGCATAAAATTTAACAACCCCCACCCCCATCAAAACTGGTTTCTTTCGAAAAATCTCCGTTTTTATTAATATCGAGTGAAAAAAATGCAAAAAAATCATAAATTTTATTATAAATGTCTGGCAGGAGCAGAAAGTGTGACTGTGATTTTTCTCTTTTTTTTTTACACTAAACGTGCTACTTGTGTGGGTTCTAAGGCAAGGCTGCTTGACGTTTTATTTTTAATTTTTTTTATGTTTGAATTATTTAACGTAACGTCTGACAAAGAGAAAAATAAATAGAAAATAAAAATGTTTATAAATCTAAAAGGTAATGTATATTTTTAGGAGTAAAATAAACATAATCCTTAACTTTCAAAATTTCACTTTGTGGTTTTTGCCAACAAACACTGACATTCTGAAAAAAAAAAAAAACAAAAAGACGAGAACGAAGCGCAAAACGTAAAAGTCAACAACTCAGAAAAGTTGAGGTGAGAATTGTTTGCCTTTGAAGAATTTTTTTTTATTTTCCATTTGAAATGTTTAAGGCTTTAAAAGTAGACATAGATAACAGAAATATACAGATTATGAATATTTAATAAAAAAAAAATATAAAAAATTAAAAAAGTTAGCATTCTTTGAGGATGCGTAAAAAAGTAATAAATCAAGCCTATATTTTGGGATTTCAAAAATTTAAGAATTACAAAACTTTAAGTGAAAAACAAAGAGAAAATAAAATTAAATTAACGAAAATATACAATAATTGCTTACAAATTATATTCCGCAATTTAAAAAAGAAATCTTCTATAAAAAGAAATTAAAATTGTAAGTGAGCTCATAAGTTCGGTGGAGCGTTGATTACTTACTTAATGGGTCATTACAATCCTTTAGTCAGGATCACAGCCTACCTTCTCGCATCACCCATGTTGTGTGCATTAATTTTATATACGAGAGGCGTGACCTACAGTTTAACCTCGTCTCCGAACACCAGATTTGAGAAACTTATCCTGACTATATAATTTTACTCTCGGAGGCTTCTTCAGAAGACTGTTGAGAGAAAAAGTCACCGAAGAATTTTTTTTATATATTTTGTTTCGTTCAAGATTTCTGAGTCAGGTTTTAAACCAAGGACTTTACGTAGTAAGCTACGGCAACTTAAGTACTATAAGATCATTTGTTAGATCGATGCTACCCATGCCATCATACAATCATATTTCCTGGTTAGCGTCTCTCAGCCATCCGAATAGTTTTAAGAACGTGAGTTGTAAACAAATGATTGCTTCGTCCTTGACTACCAAATACCGGACAATGTCAGTGAAAATGCTCAGTGTCAGCGTGTCCAGGAATCCCCATGAGGGTTATCGTCCAATGTCTAGATATTTTCGCGGGAAATTCCTGGCATTCTTAGACAATCTTAAATGTGGTCTGTCCACTCTTTAGCAAACTAACGATCGCTCTTTAGGAATCTAATGACCATTTAATGTACTCTGATACCTGATTTGCTAAGCGAAATTTCTCAGCGTCTGAAATCCTAATAGAGGTTTAATCGCAAGGACATTGAAGAAAAACTGACCATATTACTGCAAACCCTACTGAAAGAGGATGAGTTTTCCAGCTCTCTCAAAGCCCTATTTGCCATATACAAATACTTATTTTTCCAATAGATTCCCATTCCAGGTTCTATACACATTTTATACCTAAAGATTCCAAAATATTTTCTATGCCTCTAAAAGGATGAAACAGCTCAAACAATCCTAACCGATTACTCCATCAAATACACGAACTTCGCCACTCCATCTCTTGTTAGCTGTATGCCCAAATATGCTATAGTTTCTGGTCTTCATTGCTTCTCAGCCCTTCTGTCAATCTACAAAGGTATGGATTTCATTTAAATCGCTTTAAGCTAGACAAGTTTTGTCAATAATTTCTAGAATCTTATGGTTTAGGTCTTCAAATGTCCTAAAATAAGAGAAAGACTCTCAGTGTTCTTCTTCCCTTCCTCATTGCCGTTTGCAGAAGAAGTTCTAAATATTTAGAGAAATATGCCCAGGAATCATGTGATTTGTCTATTTTTTCGTTTCATTACATATGTATCGTTTTAAATAATAAGAGACAGCAATGTCACGTCTGAATTCATTCAAATGAATAATTGCACCACATTCCTCTGGCGCATCAGCTATGATATTAGCTCCACAGTAAGGTGTTTCAGACTCCATATAAGGATATCTTTTCTAGAAAAAGCTACCATTTTTGGTAAATTTTTGACGAGATGTACAAACACTTTAGGGATCCTTTTTCTATATACCTTCATGCTGAATTTTTTCCGAAGCAATCAATCTCTTTTCTCACACCTTCTTGCATCCAAAACGTTTACCTTATTTTTCAATATGAATCATCTTCTTTTATCTTTTATTAATATTTCATAAATACATGCCCCTATACATGATATTCTCTCTAACTCTCTCTATTTCTACCCATCACTGTTCTCTGCTCCTATATTTAATTGCTGCAACAACAACAAAAAGAAGAAGAGTTTCTTTGTTTAAACAAAATGACAGATTAAGTTTTCCTTTCAGTTCACTTTCAATCTCCGAAATATAAATTCGTAATTTACACATACACATGCAAAAACAAAGGAAAACAAAAATCTACGCAAAATATAAGGATACAAACGCCTAAAGGTATGCCATGATATTTGTATTTACGGAAATTTCAAACCGAAAAACAACAATCTATAGCTACTAGTGTCTCTAGTGTCTCAGAAGCTTTGACATAAAGAGGAAAAAGGTTGACAAATTAAATGAGAGAAGTTATGGCAAAAGGAATAAACTAAATGAGACATTTACAAGCGGTCGTAACAGCATATGTAAGAGCCCTACATGTTTACATTAAGCGTGATTCAAAAAGATTGTGATATTGAAACGTTTATTATAGACACAAACCATATACTTTTTGTAGCCTACAAACTATGTGAAAAAATTAAAGTGACTAGGCCTTACAACTAATAAAGTTGGATTCAACTCAACTTAAAAGCTCCTTAAATCGTTTACAATAATATAATAGAGTCTACTGCATACATACATTATTACCGATTATAACTCAGGTTGATGTCTCAGCTTCTTACACCACCCTTGTTGTATGTGTAAAATTTATACATCATTGGCGGAATCTGTAGTTTAAAGTTGACTGAACGACAGATTTTTCAGAACTTTTTCATGGTAATTTTATTTGACTTTCAGAGTTGTTGCCAGAAGCAGTAGCCGAATAACTAATTTCTTCATTTGTTCGACTGACTGTGTGTACAAAAGTAGCAAAGAGTTAAGTGGTCATAAATAAAATGAACTCAATATAGTAGAAAACAATGAATGAATAATGAAATAAATTAAAAACAATATATAAAGAAATCAATACTATTTAGAAAAAATAATATTTTAAAGTATACTTTTAGTAAACCATATTAAAAATGGAAAATTAAAGCATACTTTCGATTTTGTAAATAGTTCATCGCATGGAATTTTTAACAATTTTAAACGAAAATCATAATACATTGAGCAGTAGTACGCGTCTATTTTGTCCCTTTTTCACTTTCTTTCAGAAGTTGATGTCTGAGCTGGGGTTTGAACCACGGCTTCTTCATATGATAGTTCCTTGAAGTAGAATTTTTTGTAGTTTCTCCTTTAGAGGCCTATTTCTTTACATTACTGATTATTTCGTGTCTATATTAACCAATTTCTCTAACAAAAATGCGTATTTACTGTGATATACCCTACAGGGATGTCTATTAAAAAAACAACAACAAAAACAAAAAGAGAAATGAGAAAGGAAAAAAAGGAGACAGATTTTGGGGAATAAAACTTTGCAGACAAAACACTTTATTTTATAAATGAGTCAAAAAATCCCTAAAGGCAACAACAATAACAAACAAACAAACAAACATATAAAAATCATACACAAATGACGACCTTTTCCCATTTAGTTGTGAAGTTTTTCCGTTTCCTTTTCCTTTGTGTTCGAATAACTGAGTGAGTATGTGTGTGTGTGTGAGAGAGAGAGAGTATTTATAAATATGTTTTTACAGGGATTGTCTGTGTTTTAAATGCAATAATACGAGTGTAACATTTTGTAAAATTGCGTACAATGTGAGACAGACAGACAGTCAAACAGGCAATGTTTACCTGTCCCTTAAAAAACAGACAAAAAAAGGGAAGAAAAAAGTCTAGGGAATGGTGTTATAAAGCTTCTGGCCGGTATTATTTGAAGATGAACTAAATTAAGAACAGACAAAGACACAGAACTAATAAAATCCTATACCCCTCAGAAACTTACATATACATATGGATGCCTACTGTCCTTTGACAATAAATGGAAATTTAAATTGTTTGTGTGTGTGTGTGTTTGACAAAAAAAGGTGTCCTTTGGAAATATTATTGTTACTGAGTGTTGCAGGAGATTTGGTTTTTTGAGTAGACAAATTGTTTATTAAAGTTTTGTTGGCGGAAATGAAAAGGACATGTCCCTTAACAAGCCAATGGTAAGAGTAGTATGTAAGGACGAACAGAAGTTAAACGGTTTGACTGAAGTTTTCTGGTTATTTAGGGTTGCAGAGGTATGCCTTAAAACTATTCCATTAAAAGTAGGAACCCTTTCTTAATTTGATTGAAAGTTCGAGTTGATTAAAAGGATATTTCGTTCGAAAGGTTAACAATAATTGCTGGGAAATCACGCATATGCAGTTGGCATAATAACTTATTTACTACCATTATTTAGTAACAACAACAACAATAAAATAAGGCTTCTTAAAACGGATTTAAACTGCTCCTAATAGTTGTACAATTAAAGCTTTCAAAAATCCAAAGCCAATCAATACTCCTTCTTTATTGCTTTGCTTCTTAATTTACAGTAAAAAAAATTCTCTTAAATTATCCTTAAGTCTTTGACTATAATAGCATACATAAACATACTTAAATATGTCGCTACAAATATCAACAATTTAGTGTGTCTGTAACTTCCAAAGCAGCACTACTCCTGCAAAAGAAAAATAACAAAGGCTTTGGAAGAAAAACTTTGTCTTTTTTTTTTTCTTGTATAACTAAAGGGCTCGAGTTAAATTACAAATACAAATACAATCATTATAATGTCAGTAACTATTGCAACAAATTTTAGTCAAATACTTCAAATACAATAACAGCAACAACAACTGCAGCAACTAAACACAATATGAACAAGTGCTCACTTCAATGCATTGCATTGAGTGCCTTATACTTGAGCCATTATTCGCGTTATTTGTAGCGAAAATGTTCACTTTGAGAGTCTAGTTAAAGTTGCATGAGATGTGATTGGAAAGGGTGTTGCAACAGTAAGTGTTTTTCACCATTTAGAAATTTTCTTTCCTTTCTTATAATTTCATTCTCAACGTATATCAAATCTTTCTGAGAACATTTCAATGTTCAGCAAGATAGAGGGGACACTACCACCGAAGAGGTATACCTTTTACGAGAGGGAGCCTTCAAAATCATTGAAGTGGCCAGGAAAGAGAGCCCACTGGGGAAATTGCATGTACAGTGTGCTACACTGATGAAGACAAAAAAGGTTGATACTAAAAAAGGTCTACATTGGCGGCATTTGTACACACAGAAGGACACCATACATGCATACATACATAATTGGTCATTACAACCCTTCTGCCAGGATTACAACCTAGTTTCTCACACCACTTATGTTGTGTGTAATAATTTTTATACATGGGTGGCTGAACCTACAGTTTAAAGTCGGCTGCAAACGACAGATTTTTTTCATGGCAATTTTATTTTATTTACTTCCAGAATGTTTGCTAGAAATCCGCTGAAAGGATATTTTTTCATATTCCGTTTTGTTGGAGATGTCTGACCCGGGCTTTGAACCGAGGCCTAGCGTCTAATAAGCCAACACACTACCTACTAGACCGCGGCGACTTCAGTATGCTGGACTGATGAAGACAAAAAAGGTTGGTACTAAAAAACAGTATACCTTGGCGGCTTTCGTAGACACAGAAGAACCTTCAAAAATATTTTACTGGGCTCCATAGGGGCGCATTAAGTGGGCAAACATTAACAGGATATTGATAATAATTCACAGAAGAACAAATTACCTTGCAGTGGGGACTCATTACTAAGAAGATTGAAAAGAGAATCAAACAAGATGGTGTGCTGTTACCCTTTCTAACGTATCTTGTGACGAACGAGGTGCTAGTGACGTTAGAACAAATCATCTGTAGGATAATTTCCTAAGAGGGTGATGTAGCTCTCAGGTAAATTTATGGATCCTTTTAGGTACAGGCTGCTACTTGTTTAAAAAAGGTCGTGACTTGAGTGTAAATCACAAGGAAACGGAGATGGTACTTTTAGGGACAAGCTGTTAGGGACAGGCTTCTATTTACTATAAGGAAGTCGTGGCTTTAGTTTATTCCGGGGAAATGTCACCCCAACCTCTTTAGTGAGCATTTTCGATCTCAAAACAGGCTCCAGGCAACGGTCCAAACATATGGTTTGTATTCCATTCTCGACGCGGCATATTTTCTTTATTTCCCCGCAGCCTGATATTTGCTTTAAGGAAGGTCATGGCTTCAGTGTAAATTCCGGGGAAACGGAGATGGTACGTTTAGGGATAGGATGCTAGATACAGGCTGCTACCTACTATAAGGAAGGTAGTGGCTTAAGTGTATTCCGGGAAAATATTGATGGTACTTCTAAAGACAGGCTACTAGGGAAGATACCCCAACCAATTTATCGATCATTTTCGTGCTCAAAACAGACTTCAAAGCACCGGTCCATACAATAGGTTAGTATCCCATTCTCGACGCGGCATATTTTCTTTATTTCCCCGCAGCCTGCTATTTACTTTAATGAAGGTCGTGGCGTTAGTGTAAATTCCGGGGAAACGGAGATGACACTTTTAGAGACAGAATGCTAGGTACAGGCTGCTACTTACTATAAGAAAGATCGTGGCTTAAATGTATCCTGTGGAAATGTTAATGGTACTTTTAGGGACAGGCTGCTAGGTGAGATACTCCAACCAATTTAATGAGTATTTTCGTTCTTAAAACAGACTTCAAAGCACCGGCTCATAAGGTTTGTAACTCACTCTCGTCTGGCATATTTTCTTTATTTTCAATACAATACAATAAAAAAAATCTCCTTGGAAAAGGCAGTCGAATCTCAAATGTGCCCCAATATGGTTTAGATATAGCAGAGAATGACAGACAGAGCAACATCAATCGAATTGCCAAGCAGCACTCAGTAAATCACCAGCTGACACCGATACCAGACAAGCAAGCGGTTTTGATGCCGCCGAATGAATAACTCGAAAGAAAGGAACAAAAACCTAAAAAGTATCAAATTTTATTGATTTGATTTAATGGAACATATAAAAGTACCAAATGCAAAAAGTACCTTTTTATGAGGCCAGTCCTTTACTACTATACTCCAGGGACTATTTTCGTAAACCCTTGGGAAATGAAAATACGAAAGTACCTTAAAACAAAAATGTCATCTCTATGGCATTTAATTTCAAATTAGTACCATAATTTACCCCTTTTATGGGAGAAAACTGAACTAAACTTCGCATAAATCTTAAAAATAATATTATATCGGATACTTTTTAATAATTGAGAAAAGGTACTTTTTAAAAAAGGAATTTTTTAAAAAAGTATAAAACTTACCGACCAATCGCAATATTGTCATACTTATCGAAAATTTTCGAGAAATTAATTTATAAGCAGATGACCCGATACTTATATGACAATGGCGTGCTTTCTGAGAGGGAGTCTGGTTTCAGACCTAATCACAGCTGCATTTCTACGCTCATTGATGTTTCGGAAGAGTTGCGATTAAGTGCGGATGACAATATGACATCATTTTTGGTTTTACTTGATCATTCTAAGGCTTTTGACACCGTTAATCATACTATTCTCTGCCAAAAGTTGGAACACATGTGCCATTTTTCGAATACTGCTGTCAAGCTAATCTCGTCGTATCTACGTGATAGAAGTCAATTTGTGTATCATGATGGTACTAAATCGGACAATTTTTTAATATCTAGAGGTGTACCACAGGGCTCGATTCTTGGTCCACTTTTATATTCGATATATTCTAATGATCTGCCAACTAAGTTGAAGTTTTGCAAGGTACAAATGTACGCAGATGATGTTCAGCTGTACATTAGCTGCTTGCCATCTGATATTACAAATTGTATAGGGAAAATAAATTGTGATCTGCATAATGTGTTTCAATGGGCGTCGATTAATGGTCTTTGCCTCAATCCGAGGAAATCAAAAGCTTTAATAATAGGCAAGGTAAACTATACGGCACAGCTTACACCATTACAGATTAATAATACTTCTATTGAGACTGTACATAGTGTTAACAACCTAGGAGTTATCTTTAATAACAGCCTTAACTGGTCCAACCATGTGAATTCTATCTGCGGTAAAACGGTTGCCATGTTGCGAAGTCTTTGGCTAACGCAATATTTTACTCCGTTTGATATTCGTATGCTGCTCGCGAAAACATATCTCATCCCCACTCTGCTGTACGGATGTGAACTGTTTTCTAGTTGCGACTCAGTAAGTAGGAACAGGCTCAAGGTCACTTATAACAGTATTGCTCGATATGTTTTTGGTCGTACAAGGTACAGTAGGATATCTGAGTTCTCATATCGAATCTATAACACATCTTTTGGAAATTTGTTGAAATGCCGTACTCTGGTGTACCTACATAAAATCATCTATATTAGGAAACCCCATTATTTGTTTGATAGATTAGTTTTTTCAAGATCTAATAGAGGCTTGAGAATTAATAGCGTTAGATACCGCAGGCAGATATCTGAGAGACACTTTTACATCAATGCAATTCGTCTCTGGAATGAACTCCCAAACAACATACAATTACTAAGCAATGCTAAGCATTTCAAGACTGCAATAATTAAATTTTTGAATAAGCATAATGCGCATACGTAATTAATCAATCATATTTTTTTTAATATAATTATAAATTTTGTTTTTAATAACATTTGTTATGTTAATTTATTTTTAACGTTATTATTTTGTATTTTCTTATATTTTGTTATGCCTATATCCTTAGCAGTACTTTTAAATAAGATAATATCTTGTTGTACTGTATTTACGCCTGAATGAATAAATAAATAAATAAATAATCAAAGCCTGGTACTAAAACAAAAAAAAAAAAAAAAAAAAAAAAGTACCAATTTAATACAAATCTGTGTTAAATAACAACCCTTGCCTTTAGACCCTACTTTAACGTTTATTTATAAAGGAAGAAAAACTGATTGTTTTTATATATCGAATGCACTTGTACTGCTAAAAAGTCCTTGAAGCAGAGTTGTTGTTATATTCTAAAGTTGCACTCGATTTGTTATTGTTTTTTGTTAGTTTTGGTTGCTCCTATTATTTCAAGAGAAGTTTATCTGTTGGGTGGTTGGTTGAGCGTTGTTATTTCAGTAGCAGTTGTACGACTACACAACTATAATTGCCAAAGGCAGGGCAGCCGTAGTAATTGCTACGGCAGCAGTATAGCCATGGCTTTTTAACAACAGTGGCAGTGATAACCATGGCAGTTTGTTAAACTTTAAGTTAAACGGTTTTGTTTAAATGAGGCCAATAAATAAGCGCTTAAATTGAAAATGTCACGAAGGAAGACCTGCCAAAATGAAATTTAAAAAGAAATTGTCTCTTGATTTTATTTCCTTTGAATTTTTGCCGGAAAGACGAGAAAGAGATTTTTTGCTTTTTAATTAATTTTTTTTTTTTTTTTTTGTAGTTCATTTTGATTAAAAAAAAGGAGAAGAATGCGAACTTTGGAAAACTTTTCCGTCAAAATCTAATTTTTTGTCTTGATTTTTAACATTTTATTGCTTGATTGTAATCATCTTTTGATTTTCTTTCGATTACTGATAGAGACAGTGGTACAGCATGAGTATCAATTAAAATGTTTTTAAATGATTGTCGCCCAAAAGTTATTCTCTGTTGAAATAAGTTGCATGTCTGTTGTGTTCTTTGATATTTAGAGGAGGAAGATAAAGTTGAATGATAATGTCCCTTGACTTTGGTAGTGTATTTGTAATTACAATAAATGATTTTTAATTCTCGGCTTTCGTTGTAATTGGAATTGGATTTATTTTTTAAAGTGGTCATGAAATCTTTTTCTGAGCATAGAGGCCTCTAAACTGTTCAAGCTCTGAAAACTAGACAAACTTTCTTTACCGCAGTAGGTTAAATCATGATTAATGCGTTTAAAACGACTCAATAGAAGCGATGAGGCCATATAATGTACCACAGAATAATGATTAGTTTACCGTCGTATTATGACCACTTTTCTGTCTTCGTACCAAAACTGAAGAACCTACAGTTAGTAATGAATCAAACAATTCGGTTTCTCTCAGTGGAGCGCATCCAAAATGTACAATTGAATTTAACTGATGAATTTGACTGATGGCACGTGTTATGTCGACTGAGAAGCTCTATGGTTTGTGTTTTATTCATAGTTCCCTGCGACCTTAGATAACCCCACATGGAAAAGTCTAAGTGATTTAAATCGCATGATATCGATAACCAGCTGACATCACCTACACTTTAGATGACCACGTACACAAATCGCTCGTGCCTAAAATCCAATGTGGCATGAGCTGCATGGAACGTAGCGCCGTTCTATTGAAATCACATGTTGTTAGTGTCCAGACTAACCAACTCAGACCAAAAGAAGTTGGTAATCGGTATCAACTGATCATTCTTGGATGTGGATTTGTCCGGAGAGTTGTCGTAGTTTAGTAGGTTGACTTATTAGACTTGAGTTCACGGTTCAATCCCCATGTCAGACATCTCAAACAAAACGAAATATGAAAAAATATTTCTTCGGCGACTTTCTCTCAGTAGATTTCTGACAGAAACTCCGAGAATAAACAAATATTGCCATGAAAAATCTGTCGATGGATGTCGACTTTAAACTGTTGTTCCCGATACTCATGTATAAGATTAACACACACAGCATAAGTGATGTGAGAAGCTAGGTCGTAATCCAGACTAAAGGGTTGTAATGACTAATTAAGTAAGTAAGTAAGTTTGGTCGCTTGACATTCATTCTCGCACAAATTTGCCAAATTGTAGGCTTCTTGTTAGCGATGCGATATCGACTGCCTTGAATTCTTTTACACACTGGCACAGACAACGGTGATATTTGCAGCAGATTTTAAGTTTCGCCGACGTTGGTTGCCCGAATTTATTCATCACACTACAAATAGCTTTCTGCTACAGGTGCTTCTGTGTGCTCTGTTGTCATGGAATGCATATTATCACATTAGGTTAGCATAGGTTAGGTTGTAATGGTAGCTTTGACGCCAAAGTTCACTTGAGCACGCAGAGCGGCCCGTTATGACGCCACTGATAAGCGCAGTCCCTGTACTGACCGAACTCATCGAAGAAGTTGGTCAGCGCAAGGGCTGCACATATCATCATATTAAACGTGGCCCGCAAGTGCTTCTTTAGCCGAATCGAATTAGCCGCTTTGAAAGACGATTATATACGTCATAGAATGCGCGATATGTTTGCAAGATTTGCTCTAATGTAAAACCATCAATAATGAATTTTCAAACCAGACCGAACAAAATGCAACTATCAACTGTCAAAACGGTTGTCAAATAAAACAGATTTGCCAACCTAAAGTTATAAGCCTCTGTAAAACCTTCAATACTTTCTGTCATTTTAATTTGCGTTCATATTCAGAGATTTTAAAAGGCTTTTTATATCCTGTATATTAAATCCATAAGGAAAGGAATGAATTTGTGAAAAGCTGGGAAAATTAATAGAAATTTTCTAACAATATTTTGCTAAACTTTACTTTTCTTCTACTTAATCTTTGACTGCCTTATAATTTGGATATTCTGCATTTCTATTGTATAATTTTCTAAAATAAATTTGCATTTGTCAGTTGTTAAAAGTATTTCTATTCTTCATTTAATTTTTTCCTTCTTTATATAAGAATTTTTCTTTACCATGAAATTATTTTATCATAAAAGTGTCCAAACTTGCAATAACTACTTATCATTTGCACAGATTTCTGGGAAATGAAAAAGAATATGAAAAAAAAAATTACTGTTAAGGCAGGCAGGCAGGCAAGCGTTGAAGCAGTTTTCTTTCTTTTCTATTGCAACTCTTGACTTCATTATCATCACAGTGATGTCTTCAGCAAGACCATCTTTATGAACAATTCCTGCTGGAAGTAGCAGAAAAAAGAGAAAATGGAAAAAAAAGAGTTGCATTATTGAGGTGGAACAAAAGGCTGACTTTAACGCCTCTTTTTGCTTGAGTATTCATAAAAACAAAAACTGAGTACCGGTAGTTTTAAGCTGATGACAGAGTTTCTTTCTCTTTTTTTCTTTTCTTTCTTTCCTTAGTGTTAAGCTTCAAACAAAAGGAGTTTTTTATCGAAAGGTTTTTAATAAAATCTTAAGAAATTAGTTTCATTTTTTCTTTCTTCCAACAGGCCTTTTCTTATGGCAAAAACTATTCTATTTTGCTTTTTAGCCTGTTAATAAAGAGCTGCTTAAGTGCAGAAAATGTTAATTAATTACTTTTGCATAAAGGCTGGCATTTTCTAAGGCAAAAACTATATTAAAAAATTTTTTATAGAACAAGAGAATCTTGTGCAAAGGAATACATACAGTGAGCGTCAAAAGAAACTGTACATTAAGAAAAATAATTGTTTCATTGTTAGTTTTTAAAATTGAAACATAAAAAAATTTACAAAAAAATTTTGAAATATTATGAAATTTTTTCAGGTACTCTCCTTAAATGGTAAAAGTTGGGTTTGGTGATTGTTAGAATTTTATCTTTAGTGTACAGTTCATTTTGACGTTCACTGTATACATTTTAAGCTGTTAAATAAATTAAAAATTTTACTTAAAGAGCGTAAATTTTTTTATTAAGTCCATATTATTCAAAAAAAAAAAACAAAGCAGCTGCTGAAAAATTTTTTTAACTTTTCTTTAATCATTTAATTATTTGTGCTTAGCACACCTTAAAAGGAAATGTTTTAATACCACTTCCTCGTATTTATTTACTCTCTTACTCTCTCTCTTCCTCTCTCTCACTTCCTTTATAACTGTTTTTTTCTATTCTCTCTTTTGTCTTTGGAGATAATTTTACAATTAGCTTTAGCAATGCATTAGTGTTACATTTTTACGTGACTTGTATGAGTAATTTCTTCTTGTATTCTTTTATAACTGTTTTCTGTTTTATTTTGTTTTGGTTTCTCTAAACATTCTTTGTTTATACGAGTAAGTGCTAGTACACCGTAGGCGTCAAAAGAAACTGTACACCATTACATAAAATTCTAACAATCACCAAACTCAACTTTTAAGGAGCGCACCCAAAAAATTTGACAATATTTCGAAAATTTTTGTAATTTTTTTCCCTTCAAAAAAATAACGGTAATTTATTAATGTATATTTTTTGGAATGTACAGTTTCTTTTGACGCTCACTGTATGTATGCATGTGTGCATGTAGAAAACATTAAAAACATTCCTTATGACATTGATGTTGCATTAAAAACTTTTAGTGCATTCTCTTCCTCTCTCTCTCTCTCGCCTTCTTTTTATGTATGTGTGCCTCATACACGCATGCAGTCATCAACATCAACACTCAATTGTAGCCATTTATTGTGCACCTATACACTTGCCGTACGTGTTTAGAAAATCAAATTTTATTTCTTTTCTCACCTTATTATGGATATTCAAAGAAGTTGTGTGTTTCAGAAGAAAAATATTTTAAAGCATTGTGTACATGGCACTGCTCTGCGTTAAGCGCATCGAAAATTTCTCATGCTTCTGGTGCATAAATCAAGCTTTATTTGACTCAAGGCAAGGGTTATATTGGCTTCCAGGATCACTGTAGTTTGTGGGTTATTCGCATACATCTGTGACTTAAGAAATCTCCACAACCAAAAGTTTAAAGAGGTCAAATCCCTTAATTTCGATGTTCAATTCCCATCACCTTTCCGTAAGATGACCAAGAGCGATTTGAGCTCTTGCAGGATATTAAACATGGCAAGATATGTGCGGCACATAACGCCGTCTTATTGAATCCCCATGTCTTTGGTATCCAGATCATCCAATTTAGGCCAAAAGAAGTTGGTATAGGCCAATAACGACTAACGGACTCAAATCGCACGATATCGGTTGGCATTATCTCCACTTGAGATGACCTTGCCCTCAAAACGCTTAGTCGTGTTAAGAACACATGTCGTTGGTTTCCAAATCATACAATTCCGGTCAAAAGACCTACAGTACTCTCGGATGACAGTAAAGGTTTCGCTACCGCCATTCTCTAAGAAATATGGACTAATGACGCCAACAATCCAAATTTCACAACAAACAGCGAATTTTTCGATCTCATGTCGATTGGCATCGTCCCAAATCCGACAATTTTTTTTGTTCACCTACCCATTTATACAGAAATGGACCTCAATATCGCAGATGATTTTTTGACGAAAAGATTGTCTGAACAGAATATCCATTTTGTTAAAACAATTTTTATATTTCCACGTGTTAATGTATGTTTTAACCTTTCATGGTGATTTGACAAAACAGTCTGAACAAATGATAACTAATTTGACCGATGTAGCTTCCACAAAATGGCCGTTGACATAGTCGACAAATGACCTACGTGGCCGAGAGCCGGCATGTTGTTATCTAAATTTAGTCTGTAATTCACTCGGAAGGTGTTTGATCAATATTCGTGCTTTATACAGTCGAAGTCGTCGTAGTGTAGTATGTGGTACTTTGACCTTTTATACGTAAGTTGGTGGTTCAAACCCCAGCTTAGAAATCTCAAACAAAACGAAACATGAAGAAAATAAATTTCTTCCACGACTTCACCTTCGCAGATTTCAGGCAAAAACTGTGAGAGTAAATAAATTTGCCACGAAAAGTTTCCGTCGTTTTTAATCACCTTTAAACTGTAGGTCCTGCAACTTATGAATAAAATTAACACACACAACATAAGAGGTGCGAGAAACTAAGTTGTAATCCTGACTGGAAGGTTATAATGACCAATTATATATGCATTTATGAAGGGAAAAACCTGCCTGTTATTTATCAGTTGAAGTCGTCGTAGTATAGTATTTAGTGTGTTGGTTTATAAGAAGCGAGTCCGTGGTTCACCCCCCAGCTTAGAAATCTCAAACGAAACGAAATATAAAAAATATTCCTTCGGCGACTTTCTCTTAGCAGTCTCCCGGGACGCCAACCTATCCTGGATCAATGAGGAGACCTGCTCCACCGCTAGGCTCACTTGGCCCTCAATGGATAGAAGGCGCACCAACCAGTTACTTGGACTTAGTCGTACCATCATCTCGATCACAGTTGCCATGCTTACAGGTCACTGTGTTATGGGTAGACACGCAGAAAGAATGCGACTCCCATTTAACGATTTCTGCCGTGGATGTAGATCCGCTGAGGAAGAGGAGACTGTTATCCACTTTCTATGTAATGCCCATCTCTTGAGAGATGCAGATATAGGTTGTTTGGCTCTCCAACCCTTGTTAGCTTGACGGAGCTATCGTCCATTGACGTCAAGGACATAGCCTCGTTTATAAAACTTTCTGGCTGGTTTTCCAGCGTGGGGTAGTCGTGCTTTAAATGTGCAGCCCTTGCGCTGACCGATTTCCCTCTCATTGGCTCGAAGGAACTTGGTCAGTACAGGGACTGCGTTCGCCTGTGGTGCCACAACGGGCCGCTATGCGTGCTCAAGTGAGCTTTTGGCATAAAGCTACCACATTAACCTAACCTAACCTAACCTAACCTTCTGGGTAAAACACTGAGAGTAAAATAAAATTGCCATGAAGAATTTCTCAAAAAAATCTGTTTTTCGGAGATGACTTTAAACTGTTCATCCCGCTTATCATGTATAAAATTAACGCACACAAGATGGGTGATGTGAAAAACTACGTCGTAATCCTGACTAGATGATTATAATGATGAATTAAGTACGCTTAGAATAGTTATTCCTGTTCAGTAGCCAGACTTCCTTCAATTCCTAGTCCAAACAGTTCATATGTCAAAACTTTTCTATGAGAGAAAGAATTCTTTGAACTTGTTGATCAATCTTTAACATTGCCTATGAGATTATTTTTCTACAGCGTTTTGGTTGACTCCTCAACTTCAAAATCTGGAGGACTTTGTGTTGAGTCATTGCCTGGCTCCGCAACTTCAAGACCTAAAGGACTTTGTGTCGAGTCATTGCTTGGCTCCTTAACTTCAAGATCTAAAGGACTCTACGTTGTGATATCAGTTCTGACGCGATAAGATCAATTTGCTAATCAAACAATATTTTGAAATTTAATTAGAGAATCATAAAAATAAATAGAATTCTTTTTCTAATTGAATTCTAAATTTCTAATCAATTTTAAAGATATTTTTTTGTTAATTTCATTATTTATTGTCCTGTTAGTTGCTTTAATTTAATCATGCGAAATGATTTTATGGCATTAACAATGCCAATTCTCTGATACTTTTATGTTTTTGATTTGTTTTATGGATTTCAACAAATTTATAACGAATTACTTAAGTTAACATTTCCATGTAGAAATCTATTTCAAATTCTTATACAAACGAATACTTTTGTTTTAATTTTACGCAACATTAAATCGTAATCGTAAAACATTCATTCAACATTCGAAAGGAACACAAGAATTTTGCTAAGAAATGAAGAAAAAAAAAACATTTTGCTTTTCATGTTTCTCGGGCTATTATTTAAATAAAAACATTACAAGGTTATGCTGGTAGAAAAAAGGCAGAGAATATCAAGTGCCAAATTCACTAACATTATAGCCCATTGAGTAACAGCAATTGATATTGGCCCTGAACTTTAAAAACTGCTTTTAAATGTGCTACAAAGTGTAGTTTTTTGGCAAATTTTCTGAAACTTACGTAACCTTATTTAACCCAGAATATATAAAAGTCAAGTCCATAAAGTAATTTATGTCCACTCAATATGTTGCAAGTACACTCTCCATGAAATTGTTAAAAAGTTGTGGAGCACACATGAGAACAAAATGGCTAAAAGGCATGGCATGGCATGCATATGCTTGTAAAATAATGAATTTAATTCAAACTGAACTCTACTCAAAGAACAAAGAAAAAAAAACGAATCCTTAGAGACATGTTATGTTACCTCTGAAGAGAGCATTTGAATTTTAGTTTAACATTCTAGCCAATCGAAAATGCATGTCATGACCCAGGTAATATGATGTCAATTTTAATGTCCTGCTGAGTGCATGAGTATATGTGTGGGTCATGTGAATGTGAACACAAGCATACCAAAAATCAGGTTCAATTTTATTGTCACTCCCCCCTCTCTTCTCTCTTTTACCTTTCTCCTGGCAGTTGCAACTTTACGTTCTCTCTCTCCCTAAGTCGCATTTATGCACTCAAATATTCATTTTATGTGTGTGTCATTTGGTACGTGTCTCTGTGTTAAGTTGGTGTTTAGTGTTGCCAATATAAGAAGAGATTTAATCGATTTATCTTATAGTTTTCAAGATAATGACTAATAAATCGAATTATTCCACACTCTCTCTCTCTCTCTCCCTCTCTATCTGTTTAACTCTCTAACTAATCAGTGTCATTTAAATGCATTGATTTTCTTATCGAATTTTAAATGATAAAGGACATGCATGACAAGAGAAAAATATTTGAAACTCCAAAGTGCAAGCATAATAGTTAAAGTGCTTGACTAGGTATAAGTATACAAGACTTTTGCAATTGATGTATGTCAATATACATAATAGGACATTACAACCCTTTAGTCAGGATTACAACCTAGTTTCTCACACCACTGATGTTTTGTGTGTTAATTTTATACATGAGTAGCGGAACCTACAGTTTAAAGTCGACTCCAAGCAACAGATTTTTGAAAAACTTTGCATAACAATTTTATTTACTCTTAAAGTTTTTGCCAGAAATCTGCTGAGAGGAAGTCGCCGAAGAAATATTTTTTCATATTCTCGTTTTGATATCTAACCTGGGGTCTGAACTGAGGCCTCACGTCTAATAAGCCAACATACTACCTACTAGACACGGCAACTTCACTCTGTGAAAATTAGAAGGGGATCTCTCTGTCTGATAGCACCATCTCCTATGAAAACTTCCTACTTCAGTCAATACAACAACGCAAAAGAGAGCAGAATAGTCAAATACGAATAGCAGCCCTATCACCCAGCGACCAGTTCCAGATACTAACATCTCTATTGCCTCTTTGCATGTTTTGTGTTCGAATCATTCTGGTGTATTTGAATCTGGTACGAAATAATAGAGTCATGCTTGACCAATTTCCACATATTGAAGCATATTTTCGTATTTTTTTTATGGTGAATCACTTAAACAGAGTTTTCGCATGCATCCTGCGCGATATGATTAAGACATCCTTTTATAGAGCGAATTGCCATTCCGTTAGTATAGCCAGCTGAATCCTTGCGGTATCAGCCTTCACCTACGACAAGGAAATTATTTCTTCGTAAAGCTAAGGTTACTGGAAGAAAAATCTAACATGAAATTTTTTACGGTATTTCGGGACCTAAGGAATCGTTTGGCTAGCAATTCTCTCCTATACTTCTCCTGGCCAGCACCAGTAGCCTCTATGATTTTGGAAAACACTTTGCAACGAGACTCATTAACAAAAATAACTGGAAAAATCTGGGGCTGCATACTCTTTTAAAAAATGTTCAAAAACGGCTTATGAAACATGAGCAGGTTCCACTTTGGTTCCAGAATGAAATATTTCGGGCCCATGAAGAAATACGCGGTTATCTTCCAAGCGGAAATCTATGCCATCGAAGGATGAGCTCAATACAATTTGGATAGGAGCTACAAAAAATCAGACATTCCAATACCCTCTGACAGTCATACCACCAATCGAGTACTCGACTCTTACGAGATTAAGCAGAATCAACTTGGTAGACAAAATAAGGTTACCATCTGCTGGGTCCCAGTTCATATGAAAATTCCCTGTAATAAGCAAGCAACGAGCTTGGGAAGAAGCGAGCTTCCACGCTGTTGAAGGGGCCAGAAAACTTCTGTGGAATAGGGCTGGATAATTAAAAAAGTGTGTTCAACGAAAGGAATGATAAAGAGAGGCCAAGCCTCTTCTCCAACCAAGTGACTTTGAAGAAACCCAAACTTTTGTTGGGAAATAACAATCAGAAGAGGACTGAATCATGCATCAAACTACTCAGAAATAATATGAGGTTAATAACCGGTCTTTTGACAGGTTACTGTAGACTCAGAGTAAGTAAGGTTAACCTCTGAGGGTTCCAGCTCATGGTGAAATTATCGAGCTTCCATGCCGTTGATGGGGCTAGAATTCTTCTGTGGAATGGAGGTGGATGTTTGCAAAAGTGTACTGAACGAAAGGTAAAGAAAGAGAGGCAAAGACTCTTCTCTAACCAAGTGAGTTTAAAGAAATCCAAGCTTTTGTTGCGAAATTGCCATCGGAAGAGATCTGAGTTATGCATCAGATTATAGCGGTCATGTGACAGGGCACTATAGACTCAGAGTACAGAGAATGAGGGTTGTGTCGAACCCAACATGTAGATTCTATGGCGATAAGAATGAATTCTTAGAATCTTTGTGGCTTAAACGCATGTCAGGAAGAAACACTTGGTTACATATAAAAAGCTAGGCAAAGAATTCTCAGTGTTGGCACAGAGGTCAAATATTTCAGGGTAAGCCCATTAGGAGAAAAAGGAAATACAATAAATCGAGTAGTCGCAGTACAAAGGTAAATCTTCACTACATTTGGGTGCGTACCAAGTGCTAGGCATAGGCACAGGGGGATATACTAAAGGAAAATCCTATAAAGTTTAAAGCATCAGAATAGATTATATGGGCGCAGTACTCTTTTTAGAGGCCAATTAATCAGTTTATCTTGAATATATTAAACCGTTTAAAATAAATAAATACTTCAACTATTTTGCTTTTAAATTTAACTACAACAACAACCTTAAATCATCTTAAAATTTTGTTCAAACTCTGTCAATCATTGTTATGCCTTCATATCCTTCATAAATTCTGTTTAAACTCTTGTCTTAATTGCTCTTTTATATAAATTATATATGACTGGTATATCGCATGTAATATTTATTTTAATACACACATACAAACACACTAACACACACACACCCAAAGACAGACATGTATAAATATTTAATCCTCTTTTACATTTCATTAATACTTAAAGCATAAAGAGACCATAACAAATGACAATAAGATTATGATTTTAGCAGTGAAACACACTGTAACACAGTGTAACTTTCAAAAAGACACAAACCTCTCTCTCTCTCACTCTCTCTCTCTTTCTCTACGGTAATATTTTGTGATAAATGACTGCAATCATTAGAAATTTCTAACAAGTTAGACGAGAGATAAAAACCACACACATGCAAACCAGAAAACCAGAAATACACTGGGATCAACACAAACTCATATGAGTATGAGTCTGGTTATGTGTGTGTAATTAAAAGACAAGTTTTCCTAGCGGAAAAGGAAGACAAAACAACAAAAAAAATATGAAAAGAAAAGATCAGTTATAAACAAAACCAAAATAACCTCAAGGAAAATTTTGTTGGTTCTAAAAAAAACCTACTCTATGCTTAGCATAGCATAGTATAGCATAGCAAAGCACACATAAAAGACAAATCGAAACAATATTTTTCCTTTTCTTAACCGCTTTTTTTTATTCGTAAAAATATTAAAACAAAACCCGGCAAAAACTCAGTGTTAATAAATATGTACATATGTGTGTGTGTATGTATGTCTAAAAACCGTAAAAGAAAATCTACACAAACACACACATGTATTGTATATTAGCTGTATTTAGTCTATGTTTTATGCGGTGAAAAAAAAGAATAATTTTTCATGGAAAATATTTTAAGTAGCTTTCTAAAGCCACTTATGAATGAGCAGTAAACTACTACAGACATACACGTCATAAATAAATATGGAGAGAGAGAGAGGCTGTGCATTCACACAAACACAGATTTATTTTGTTGGCATACGCATATGGCATATAAACACTCATAATTTATCAAATTCATGTGAAATGCGATTATACACACACTAACACAAACTCACATACACACTCATACTCACTAACTCATACGTATGTTGAAACATTGCTTGCTACATAGTATTAAAATATTAAATAAAGCATAAGCACAGGCTGTTAAGAGGGGTAATTTTTCAAGTACCTTTTTCAAGCTCTTAACTGAAGTGATAAATGAGTAAATTGGCTTAAAATTATAGGAATGCAGGTGCAGGAGAAAGATAAACAAAAAAATATAATTCTTTTAAAGCTTTTAATTTACTAAATAGGCCTATTTAACGAGGCCTATTTAGTCATACGGCCATGTCGTACGAATGGAGGAGGATGCTCCGGCAAGACGAGTATTTTATTGGAGAATTTGCGGAAGTCGACGAAGAGTACGACCTGGTTTGCATTGGAAGGACCAAATCAAGGAAGCCCTGTCATCGATTGGTATGACCAACTGGTGAAGGCGTGCAAGAAGCAGAGACGCCTGGTATTATGTGTTAAGGCAGGCCGAAATCCGTTAATCGGGTTGTTAATGGCCAATTAAGCAGGTAAGTAAGCGTAGACAAGGGTTTTTGCCTTTGAACCACACATGAAAATTTTAATAAAGTAACTGGAAACTCTTCAGGCAATAAGATGATTCGAATAGAATCCACGCCTCCATAAAACTATCAGCTTGTCCGAGAGATGAAAGCCAACATGACGATATAGGGAGACAAAAATTACAACAAGAGAATTTCAGCGTCATGCATGAGACTATCCAAGAATAATCTGAAGTTGATAATCAGCCCTTTTACGGGGGCACTGTAGATTTAGGGTATACATATTCTTCGACGATTCTTCGACGATGAGAATGAATCATCGAAACACATGTGAGGCGTTCATGAATCCCGGAAGAAACCCACACGTGGTCTTACAGAAGCCAATGCTCTCGTTACGAGTAAATTCTTGATGCAGCTTGTCGAGCGGAGGCATCATTGGCCCACATTTCTTTGAAAATGAGGAAGGCACAACCATTATGGGCAATGGAGACGCCTATTGCACCATGATAACCGATATTTTTGTACCCATACACATACATACATACATAATTGGTCATTACAACCCTTCAGTCAGGATTACGACTTGGCTTCTCACACCACTTATGTTGTGTGTGTTAATTTTTATACATGAGTGGCGGGACCTACAGTTTAAAGTCGACTCCGAACGACAGTTTTTTTGAGAAGCTTTTCATGGCAATTTTATTTACTCTTAGAGTTTTTGCCAGCAATCTGCTGAGAGGAAGTCGCCGAAGAAATATTTTCATATTTTCGTTTTGATGTCTGGCCTGGGATTCAAGCTCGGGCCTTCAGTATAATAAGCCAACACACTACCTACTATACTACGGTACCCACTCTTCATAATATTGATGAACGATGTTTGCTTTCAATAGGATTGTGCAACTTACCACACATCGCATGTCACAATCTATCTGTTGTGTCAAACGTTTGATGGACGTTTAATTAGCCGAAATGGTGATGTCAATTGACCGCCAAGAAACTGTGATTTGACACCGTTGGACTATTTTCCGTGGGCCACCGTTAAAGAAGAGTGTTATGCCGACAAACCAGAAACAATTGAGCATTTGAACAACAACATTCGTAATGACATTACCAAGATACGACCCCATACATTCGAAAAAGTGCACGAAAATTGGTTCGATCGAATGAGGTACTGTGGGACCAGTTGCGACAGCCATATGAATGAAATAATATTCCAATTCTAATCGGAATAATTGTACTTCATGACAAAAACATAAATTTGTTTAAATCTCAGAGTTTATCTGTTTTTCCGAATTTTATACAGTCCTCAAAGCTAAAGCTTTGATTCAGATAAAGCCTAGGGTAAGTCTAGTTGTATGAACATTAAAATATAAAAAGACGATTGACCGAAGTGACCAAACTTAATAAAACTTTCAATTTCATAAGCGTGAGAGAATGCTGATAATCAGTCTTTATGCCTTTGCAGTAAGCTGGTGAAAGTAATTACTGCCTGCATTGGCACTTCCCCAGAGTTAAGACATTTACCCCCTACCACGCTACTGTTTCCACGATAAATTCTCCTTTTATAATAGAAAGATTATTTGCTACTGAATTTGATAAAAATCATATTCACAGAAATTATGCTTAAGCAGTCGTCAAATAACTACAACGCCTGCACGTATGCTTTCGTATATTAAATATGAAATTGAAAATCTTTTCACACACAAACATACAGTCTGTCTGTGTGTGTTTCATAATTTAACAATTTTATAATCCGGTTAAATTGTCTTCTCCTTCGTACATTACATTTTTATTTCATTTCTATTCCTCACTTTTCTGCTTTTTAACAAATTTTCCATAATTTTACGCTTCAACGCCTAAAATCACACTCTATGTTATATATGATTATTAGTATGATGCCAGTAGAAAGTGTGAAAAAAAATCTCTATTCCAAGAAAAATTGAAAAAATATGGAACGAATAAAGAAAGTCGTTGTATGAAACTTAGATTAGTTTTCAGACGGAAGCCAAAACCACCTTAACCCCCAATCCCCATTCGCACAGGTAGGGAAAGAATTATGAAACTGTTTGAATAGGTAAACGGAAATACTAACATACTTTTAGGTGCCATGAAAACAAATTTTCAAAGTTTTAACGTTCAGCTAGGAAACCTGCTGTTTCGGGTTAAATAACAAATTTATGAAATATTCTATTTTATTATTAACAATTTCACATTGTTGTTGTTATTGTTGTTGTTTTTATTAGCATTGTAGTTGCAGCTTTTGTTTAGGAGTTATTCGCCTAAAACTTGATTATCTTTTGACATGGTTTCTTCCCAAAAAAACCAACCAAAAACTAACAACAACAACAAAAAGAAGAAGAAATATTTTAAATAATTTATGCTACTTAAGGTGGTGAAAAGGAAGAAGAAATTTGTTGTTGTTGTTGTAAACTTAACCACAGGTGTAAAATATGCCATAAACACACATGTTCCATGTGAGGTTTTCTGTCAGTATAAGAGAGCGTGCAAATGAATGTGTGTTGAAATTGCTGTGGCATGTATTTCGGTAAACTCAAGATAAAGGATGTTGAAGTGAAGACAAATTAAATATTTAAAATTAAGACAAATACGGATATAGTGTATTCCCTTCATAATAGTTAAAGAGTACAAAAACTGTAGAATATGCTTTTAAAAAATTAAATTGTAGAATCCTTAAGGTATGCAATAAATTTTAAATTTTGTTGAAATTATGAATTTAAAAACTATCAGACTTTTATGGTGTAGTAATTAAAATATAATCTTAACCTAGAGGGATATAGGACGTACAGTAAGAAAAATAACCACCTAAAAAGAATACTTAATAAATAAATTTTTTTCTAACATCCTAAAAGTATACAATTGTATACTATACTAATCCTGCTATAAGGCTTGAGACTATTGGATATTTCATGTTTACCTCACACAACGAAATTTGTTACTTTTTGATGCCATTATGTGTGGAATATGACATCTTTCATAAGAATAAATCTGCCACGGCTTCTCTGGAGGCTTCTTCTCTCTGGCTTCTTCATCTGAAATATCCAATTTTCCATCTGGCGCATATATCAGGCTGAATTTGATTGACCGCAAGGGTTATGTTAGCTTTGAGAACCATTGTGATGAGTGGCTTATTTGCACACACTTGCGGCTTTAGATCGCACAATCTCAGTGAATAGTTCAGATTACTTCCACGTGCTCTTAAATCGCTCCTTCAGAAATTAGAATGTAGCATTACTGTTGAAACCTCTTGTGCTTGTGCATAATCATCGACCTGTAGTGATAGTCTTCAAAGAAATATGAACCGCTGCCCATAATACACATCAAACAATGAATTTTGCGGGATGCATTGGATGCTCTTTGATTTCATGTCGATTGGTATTGTCAGAAGTTAGACAACTTTTATTTGTTCAAGTAATTATTTATCCAAAAATGAGCCTCAACTCTGAAGATGATTTTTCTATGGAGTCAATTGCCAAGTGATCACTAGCGAACCTTCAGCGAACATACGTCGTTGTGTATCGTCGTTTATCTTCAGTTCCTGGATTAGTAGAATTTTTACGAACACAGATCCAAGTCACAATGCATAATTCACTAAGTTGTGGCCTGCGAAAGACAGGGCGACATAAAAACGTCTCGGATTCTTATGTACACTCTCATGGACTACGGTGATGTTTTCGAGTGTAGGTCGATCGTATACTGAACTAATGGACTCGAATTTATCCACCACAAGTGATCCTTTCAGTAGGACGATTATGGCGATTGTAAAATAAACGGAGTGCGGTACATTGCTCGAACAGAACACCCATTTTGGTAAACCAATTTCTATTATTTGCAAGTGTTGCTGTATGCTAAATCCATTCACAGTGCTTTGGCAAAACCGACTGAAGAAATGACAACCAATTTGACAGAATCAGCTTCAAGAAGATGGCCGTTATTGACTGTACAATTTCAAAATCAACTGTTGAAAGACCCAACTTATGTGTCTAAGGCTTTAACTGATTGATTCTATTCCATGGCAAATTTAATGAATATAAGTTTAACTGCTCTTCAAAACTGTGTTTTCTTCTACAACCTAGTGTATCTAATCATTTTGTCTCTTAAGTATTCTGCATAAGCTTATTGACACTTCTGCCAATTTAATCTAATCATGCTCTTTAGATTACCAATTACTTTAAGCAAGCCTTTGCATTTCATAGTTTAAGCCATTGTAATGATGCAAGTAATTTTCGATAAAAATTTAATTTAAGTTTGGAAAATTATTTCCTCTGAGCATTTCACTGAAAGTCATTAATTTCACTTTTTAATCCTGATGTTTATTTACGAGCATTTACTTTCTTTCCTTTTTCTTTTTTTGCTTTCCAAATGCTTTTGTCTTTGATCTTTTCTTCTTTTTTCTCATAGATTTCTTAGTCATTTTCATTTCATTTTTTTATTTTTCTTAGATTAACTGACATTTGTCGCAATGATTGTGACTTTTGTTTTTTTTTTTTTGCTTATCGCTTAAGCAAAAGTACTAAAATACGCAGACTAACCCACCCTCGTTTAATTGAATTTCTTTTTTTGAGCCAAAGCAGGACTTGGGTATAGTTTCTGGGTGTAAAGAAATGAAGAAAAATAAGATGAAAAAGAAAAGAAATTTGCCGGCGATATAAATGATTTTCATTTTAACGTGTTTTTTTTCGTTTGCTTATCCTGTATCCTGTAGCCGAAGTTTATTTATTTTGATTGCCGTTGACAATTTGTTGTTCCCTTTCTTTTTGGATGGTGCTCTTCCTTTTAAGACATCATCCTTCATCAGTTTCATTATGTTGGTGTTGGGAAGTCCTTTTTAAATTTTTTTTATTTTATTTTATTTCTTTTCCATTTTTTAATAAATGATTTCTGTTTATTTCAATGTTTTTTTTTTTTTTCTTTTTATTTTTCTCTCTTATTTTTGATGATGAATAGTGTGTCGTAGGGTGTTGGTGTCTTGAAATATTTTTTATTTTTATTTGCTTAACATACGCTACAATAAATATTTCATTGCCATCAGCACATTTCTCATACGAATTGATGAGTATTTGCACAGGATTTTTATCAATTCGATTTTATCTCTTCTGTTTTTCACTTTTTTCTCGTTCTGTTAAAATTTTATTTCAATTGAAACATTTTCTTTTTCTGATTGTCTGGGTATTTATTTAATCCGGCATCAGTTTTTCCATTCCAGGCATTTTTATTTAATTCCAAGGATTAATGAAATTTTTCTATTTTTGAATGGCATTGAAACATTGCCTTATAAATAGGCCTGCTATCGTTCAAACTTTTTAAATTTTTTTTAAAATTCCTTAAATTCCTGTTATTGCACAGATCTTCAGCATACGCAATTGTCAACTGCAAATTTTTTTGTCAAATAAACTATGTTGCCAGGATGCTATTGGTATCTACTGTTCCACAGCTTTGAAGCGGCTTTTACTTTTGAGAACACTTTCGGTAGCATTTACAAGTCACTATGCTTGCAATGAGCTCCTATACAGGATGCCTATATCCCACGAAAATTTTGCAGTAAAGAAGAAAACTCAAAGGAATCCTTTATCACTCACTATGTAGAGTCGTTTTAGACTAGCTTAGGTTTGATTTAATTAGCAGAAGTCTCAATAAGCATATGCAGAAAGCCTTTGATTGGAATACTTGAGAGACAAAATGATTAGATAGACTAGGTTGTAGAAGAAAACACAGTTTTAAAGAGCAGTTAAATTTATATTCAGGAAATTTGCCATGGCATAGCAAAAGTCACTTAAAGCCTTAAGCTTATATATTTGGTCTTGCAACAGTTACTTCACAACTTTGATAGTTAATAACGGCCACCTTTTTGCAGCTAAATACATCTGTCATCTGTTAGTTGTCATTAATTCAGTAAATTTTGCCAAATCACTATGGATGACAAACGAAAAATAATTCTAAGTGATGACACCCATTTTTTAATTGGATTGTTGAACTTGGAATGGTACCCAACCCAATTCAAGAGCTTCATATGCATTCCAAAACAGTCACTGTTTGGTATAGATTTTAGACTGGCAGCGTCATTGGTACATATTCTTTGGAGATCGACATTAGCTAGTTCATCACTGTCAACGCTGAGCACTATAGGTAGAGGATTGTCAACTTCTTTTGACCAGAATGGGAAGATCTAGATGTCAACGACATGTGGTTTCAGCTATGTGCTGATTGCCGTACTGGATACACTGCACGATCGTTACGAAGGCGTGGTCATCTCACATGGAGGTAGCTAAGTCGCCTTTTTTATTCTTAATAAACTCATGGTTTTCTTATCATCAGCATCGCTCCAGAATAGGTAGGTAGGTAGGTAACAGCAAATCTACCCGATATTGTAAGAATCACGTCATCTGAGTAGGCAATAGCCCTACGACCAACATACTCTAACATCACTAACAGTTCTTGCGTCACAAGATTCCAAAGAAAAGAGAAAAGCACCCCACCCAGTACAATTCCCCTTCCTATCCTTCTAGCGATGAGCGAGCCCCCCAGCGTCTGGCAGATCGTTCTTTCAGTAAGTAGTTTCGATATCCAGTACGCCATTGTGACCTGTATACCCAATCTTGTCAGGGCGCAGAAGAAATAGCGCTTATCGCCACATTATTGAAGGCCCATTCGATGTCCAGGATGGCAGCCAGAGTGTATTCCTTTCGTGCAAGAGACTTCTCTATTGTGCACGTTAAGTTATGTAGGTTAGTATCAACAGACTTCCCCTTACTGTACGCATGTTGCCCATTGGATAAAAGGCTTTCATTCAGGATCTGTCGTAGATTTATGTCTATAAGCATCTTCCAGGTCTTCAATAAGAACGAGTCGAGACTTATGGGTCTATAATCCTTAGGTGTGGTGTCTGAGTTTCTTCATGCCTTCCGTATGAAGACAATTTCACCCACCATTGCAGAAAAACTAATCTCACAGCTGACTTTGCTAACTTTCCCTATCAAGGAACCACTGTTCACCGTTTGCCTATGCCAACAATGATGTTGGTGTTCAAAGTTATTTCCTCCATCTACAGTTCTTCATTAAAATATTTTTCAAAATCTTTATGAGTTTATAAATAAGCCCCAACCCCAAAAATAGAAAATTTGTTTCCCCTGCCAAACACTCACATTTCAATGGCGCTTCACCCACTAAATTCCTCAAATCCCAGTAGTGCCATATAATTGTAATTAACATTGCAATTCTTATGTTTTAAACCCACGGCATGGCTTTTTTTGGTGGCCATAAATCAGCTACAAATTATATGCTCTTACACTCGTACTAACACTCTGTATATTTTTGATACTGAAATATAAGCTTAACACCCACCTTACCTATGACAACTTGGAAATTCGTTACCCTTTTCCTAAATACCATAGAAAGACGTCCATAAATAAATGGGGAAATTGGTAACATGGTTATGATGTAACGAAGAACAGAAATGAAACCACCACCCTCGAGGCGAAAAGTGAATTTCAAATAAAGTGCGAAACATGAAATTAAAAGATTAAAATCTCAACACACACACACTCACAAAATGCCATTAGAGCGCGAGTTATCGGAAGCGAAATGAAAGGAAAATTATTATTTATTTTAAAAATATTTGCATGGGCAGCTTAAACTATTGCAGCAACATAATTTTAGAAAACAGGGTGTTACAATGAAAGAAGCCTAAAAGTAGACTTCAAAATTTGTAAATTTTACAAAAGAATTTATGGAAAACCCTTTACATTTTCCCTCATCATTAGTATTCCTGCAAGCTTTTGCAATCGCATAATCTCTATGCCTGGCTTCGTTTATTATTTTTCTTCTCCCCTCCCCCTGTATGGTATATGGTCCCTGTGTATGGCCATTCCTTTAACCAAAACTCACTGTATATTTCCTAAACGCATTTATTTTGCATTTCAAGTAGCAGCCAAGTTTGAAGCAACACTTTCTAGCACAACACTTTCAGCAAGAGCAAGAAAAGGAAAATAATTGTAAAGGACCTTACAGCCGTGGGGTTAGTTGATGGTTCTGATAAGCTTTTGAAACCGGAGATTTATTTTTTCTTTGCTTTTTTTATTCTGCTTTTCTTGTTATTCTATGCAAATATTTGCAATGACACGTACCATTTACACTATTGCATTAAGATCAGCCATAATAGATAGCGAAAACGATAAAAAGGGTCTCCGAGGAAGGAAGGGGGTGACGGTATAAAATAATGTGCAAGGGATACTAATCTAATTAAAGTGTTTAGAGTGAAAACAGTATAGGGGATATGCAAAGAAAGTCAAGAAATTTTTAAATAAATAAAAATTAAGTTTAAAAAAGTAGGGCATACTTAAAGGGATTAAGTTTTGATTTTTTTTATGTTGAAATTTGAAAAGAGATAACTAATGGAAATATATGTATGGAAAAGAAGATTCGTAAAGTTTAACAAGTATATCAAGACTTTGGCTGCTAATGATAATAATCTCAAGAGAAATTAAGATAATTTAAATTTAATTTAATAAAAATAGGGCATACATTTAGAGGTTAACATTTGATTTTTAAATGAGAGGCATACCTTTAGGGGTTAACATTTTATTTTTAAATGTAGAAAATATTTAAGCTTCACTTCCTATGTTAAGGTTTTGTGGAGTATACTTATAGGGATTATAATTATCAGACTCATGATAACACAGTATTTTTCAGAGCAAATTAATTTAGAATAGCATATCCGAAACTAATTTAAATCGCTCTTGACCTCTTTTAGCACTGAATCGATGTGTTGCCACAAATATAAGGAAAGCTAGTTGAGTAAAGATACACACATACAAACATACTATAATTGGTTATTACAACCCTTCAGTCAGGATTAGGTTGTAATCCTTCTCTCATCAATTATGATGTGTGTGTTAATTTTTTTACATGAGCATGGCAGGACCTACAGTTTAAAATCGACTCCGAACGACAGATTTTTTGAGGAGCTTTTCATGGCAATTTTTATTTACTCTCAGAGTTTTTGCCAGAAATCTGCTGAGAGGAAGTCGCCGACGAAATATTTTTTCGTATTTCGTAAAATGGCTAGAGCGTCGACTTATTAGGCAAGAGCATGCGTTTCAAACCTCATCTCAGATATATCAAACAAGAGCAATGAATAAAAATATTTCTTTTGGAGACGTCCTCTCATCAGACTCTGAGAGTTTCTCAAAAATCTACGCTTCGGAGAAAACATTACGCAGTAGGTAACCCAAGTCGTAAATAAAATTAACACACACAACATGGATGGTGTGAGAAACTAGTTAGTAATGCTGACTAGAGGGTTATAATTACCAATTAGATAACTAAGTAAAGCAGCCATTAAAGCCCTAGAGAATGTGAATAAAACATTTACAATTTACTTCTACAATGCCGAGGATTCCTGGAGGAGATAGCGAGATTTTAGACGATTAACCTCATACGGGTTCCTAGATATGGGGACATTGAAGGTAGCAATAAAGCAAAGGCGAGTAAAATGGAAAATGGAAATTGAATTCAAACTTGTGATTGACATTCCTTTGCAGAGGGGCAAACTATTAGTCCCACACAAATTTCACAAACTGCATAATGAATCCAGATGCAGTGAGACCCCACAGATTTAGTACGATATGGATATGTACAGAATAATGCGTTAAACCTCTAGAGATTATAACAGAACACGAGTGCATATACCCGAGCCTTGGGAATACCTTACAACGACCTCTGCAGAAACTCTAATGACGAAGAAGAAGGAAAAAGAACGTCCTCTCAGGCATTCTCCGGCGGTTAAGAACCGAAAATACGATTATGACTACAGTTATGCCTTAAAATTTTAAAGAGTATTTCGAATCTTTAAATTACTAACAATACTAAATACCCTCCTAAACTTTTCCCTCCTCAAAGCGAAAAAATTATTGTTTTTATTATATTAAGAGCTTATTTTGAAGCATTTGTTTAATGAGACGGAAGAAATTCTGTCTCCCAGAAAATAGGCCTGCCCATCAGAAGGAAGAGTAAAGCAATAAATATTTGTGTTTCTTTAATTTAATTGAAAATAAATATTTATTTTAAATTGATTAATAATTAATTATAAATAAATACAAACTAATTAAGCAGTGCCCCTACCATAAAACATTTTAAAAAGAAAACATAGATTAAAACAATACCACCTATTGTTTATGTAATATTTTAAAACAATAGCATACTTTTAGGGTGGTGTGATGGTTGCTATAGCAAGATAAACAGGCGCCTTTAATAGTAATAATTATTGTGCATATTTATGGTTGTAATACAAAATTTTCCTGTTGCAAATTAACAGGTTTTTTTTTCGTGGGGAATTTAATTTGAGGTTTTCTAATTTGAATTTATAATTACGGAATTTTCAATGGCTTGGAGAATTATAATTAATTTACTATAATAGTGCTAATTTAAGACAATCAAATAAACAAATTAAATACAATAATTAGTTCAAATATTGGGGCGGTGAAGGGCAATCTTCCTCCTTTCCTTCCACCCGCAAATGTATTTGAAGTTTACATCAAGCACAAAAAACTGGCTGGAAACTTTGTTTCTTTAAAAACAAAATTCAAATAACAACAGGGTGCAGAAAAAAATGTTTCTTTTGCTTGTTAGCATTACTAAAAGAACGCAAAGGAGTCTATTAAATTAGTTTCTTGTTGTATGGTTAACTATACCCTACAAGCTTTAATTGGTTATTGTAACATCAAGTGCTCATTATAACCCAACTTATACCCACTCTGTCCTTGACACTCTTCATATTTTCCTGTTAATTTATTGTTTAATTTTAAAAAAAACCCCTTCCACCAGCATATATGCTAGAAAAACTAAAATTCTTGACTTTAAAACTCTCTTGTATGGTGTTCTCGGTACCTTATTTGATTGGATTTATTTAGTTTCCAACGATTTTTTTTCTAACTTTGCAACCATGGTTTCCTTTTTCTTCGTTTTTTTTAAATACTGTGTCAAAAACCATAGAAAAAAATTATTCTCTGTGTGTGATTGTTTGTATGAAAGGAAATTAAAACAAAACAAACAAAATAAACGAAAGAATGTTGAAACGCACCTAAAAGTATACTTTACTTTTTTTTCTACCTTAGACACACCGAACGCACAAATGTATGCACTTGTTTTAAGAGCACACACCTTTAAGCTACAAAATACCATGTCAAAACCAAACAAATTTCTATACAAGCGTTTCAGAAATATAGACAGGCCAAGTTGTGAAAGCTTAGAGACAATATAAAGGGTACGTTGGAAGTAGGATTCTTTTTTTTAATTTATTCTAAATTTTATTAAAGTTTCTTCAAAGCTTTAAGCTATGATTTGAATACGAGTACAATGTGAAAGTATTTCATACAACAAACCAAGTTTCCATTATATTAAAATCCTTAAGGACCTAAATGCTACGTTGTATTCGATTAAAAACCCTTAGAAGAGTTACTCTATTACGTTAAAAGAAATGAAAGCCAGTTTAAAATAAAACCAAAACCAATATGCATTTAGCAAACAAATAACTAAAAACAGGGCACATATACACACACATACACATTCTCTCAACATACACACACACACACATACATATGTATATATAAGCGAGCATAGCACACAAATATTCAACAGAGAAACAAACCACTAAAGCAACAGAGTCCCATAGAGAACAAGAGAGCTAAAGTTACCATAAGCAACTGGTGTTTTCCACACAAACACACACATACACTCTCATACGTTCACCAACCAGTCAACCACTACAGTGTTAATGTGATAGTGACTAACTAGTATTGTAATGTTAGCCTTAACGTAACCATTCATCCTTTACTTGCTTCCTCTTTCGCCTGCCATTCTAAATATAATTTGCATATGAACAGAGAGGTTTATTGTTTAACCATTAAAGCACCTAAGAGAGACAGAGAGAGAGACAGAGAGAGACAGAATAAGAGTGAGTAGTTGTTGTCCTAACCACCATTATAAACATGGTGAATGGTTTTCTGTATTACAGTGGTTTTCATACAGACTAAACCAAACGACAAACTCATTCAAGGTAAAACTACAAAGACTCACAATAAAAATAATAACAACAACAATTACCAAAACAACAACTAAACTATAGTGAGAGGGTAATAATTACATTCGCAATAATATTTTCAGAAAAAAGCCGGCTAGTTTCGTTTAATTTTACTGTTTTACTTGCATTATTAATAATAGAAAAAATTTCCCATAATAGAGGACATTTTCTCTCACTTAGAGAGCGAGAGAGAGAGTTTTTAAAGAGAGAGCACACATCCTTTTCCAAAAGAGCAAGAGAGTATATATTATAAAGGGGTTGGAATTAAGGAAATATCCTTTGGAAATATTTCTCCTTAAAGTGTGACGTCACTCACGAAAAGAGTATTTTTAGTAGAGGGAAATTTTAAAGGAGAAATCGGCAGCAGAAAAAGTTGTTCGTATTTAAAGAAAATAAAATATTCTCACATAAAAAATTAAAATGGAAAGTGCTTGTTTTATTGCACGAGATGTAAATGTATTGGAGAAGGTAATGAACACTAACAGTCTTATGCAAAAAAACTTACAACAGGCTTACAAACCGTTGTTAAGCAAAATTCGATAAAAGTATATGCAAAAACGATTATTAGCTTAACACACGTGTAGTAAACCATTGTTAAATCTATGAAATTTAACAATGGTTCAACCGTACTTTAAACCTACAGTAAAGTCATATGTCATAATTTTATTAGAATTTTTAACATTTTTTGAAAAATATTCTAATTTTTTAAAAATAAATTAACAAAAAATTTAAAAACACAAAAAACAATTTTCAAATATTTTCCTTTTATTTTCATGTTTTTGCTCCATATTTTTTCTAATTATTCTTTTCAAACTATTCTTTTTCACCAAAATAAAAATTTTGTTTACAAATTAGTTTAGTGATGTCTAAATTATCAAAACAAATTTTAAGAAACCGGTACTCGAATACTTTCTTTAATCAAAATATAATATTTTAATTACATTGGTTGTTTTATTTTATTTGCACATTGTTGTTATTAAAAAAAACAAATAATAAATAAAAAAAACAATTAATTATTAACAATTAACAATTAATAAAAACAATTAAATGTATAAAATCATAAAAAAACAATATTAGACACGAATACCAAATGAACTAATAATCGTTCATACACAACATTAAGGAAAAATTGACAGAATAAAATAATGGTATTGCCAGCATCAAATAAAAAAAAGCCTTAAAATGGATATTAGTTAAAACACTGTTTTTGCATATACTTTTTTAATAATGGATTATTAAGCTAAAAATCGTTGTTAACTAATGTTCACATCAAAGTCATAATAAGGTTTTTTTTTTGCATAAGACTGTAAGGCTTTTCCTATTTATAGAAAAAGTGAAGCCGGTTTTTAGGCGCACTTTAGAATTTCTTCGAAATTTTACTGATTTTCTGTAGAAGCTTGATAGACACTATATACACACATACATACATAATTAGGCATTACAACCCTTTAGTCAGGATTACGACCTATTTGCTCACACCATTTATGTTGCGTGTGTTAATTTTATACATAAGTGGTGGGACCTACAGTTTAAAGTCGACTCGGAACGTCAGATTTTTGAGAAACTTTTCATGGCAATTTTATTTCACACCCCGAGTTTTTGCCAGAAATCTCCTAAGAGGAAGTCGCCGTGAAAATACTTTTTCATATTTCGTTTCATTGGATATGTTTGGCCTAGAGTTTGAACCGACGCCTCACGTCTAATAAGCCAACACACTACCAACAAGACTAGACTAGGCATGTCCTCTAAATAAATTTATGATGTGTTATTAACGAGAGGAGAATTCCTTAGTATATGGCTAAGCTATGAAGCCGGAGATTGTGTAGGCGAATCAATAACAACATAGCTTTCTTTCTTTCCATGCAAGACCATATGGAGATAACACTGGAATTAAGTACCAATCACAATTAGGCGAAAGGCAAGGACGTAGTCTAGTAGGTAGTGTGTTGTAATTAGACGAGAACCTGTGGCTCAAACAACATTTCTTTGTGCGCCTTTTTCTCAACAGTCCGGAATAAATTAGATTGCCATGAAAAGTTTCAGAAATCTGTCGACATTAAACTGTAGGTCTCGCCATTCTTGAATAAAATTAACATACACAACATTCCTGGTACAACAAGCTTGTTTGAAAAACTGACCTGAGTTTTGTAATGACCATTTACTTACGTACGTTTAACAAGGCTGTGTGCTTTTACTCCTACTATTCAGCGTAGGTTTAGACATCGTTTTAGATATATTCTACCGTGGAGAATAACATGGAAATTTCAACAAATGGTTTGAAAACCTCCGCTATACTAAAGGCGCATTAACGTCTAGTATCTCACAACTACACAGATATAGAGGCCAGAACCTAGAAGAGACTTTTGTAGTAGGGTTCTACACAAATCGGAATGAAGTTGATTATTATTAGCTTCTGTATCAACTTTTATCTAGGATAGTAGATCCATACAAAGCAGCCTTTAATACTATAAAGGTAAATGACTTTAAAGAACACACAAAAGTATAGCAGGGACCCTTCTGTAGTATACGAATGGGTCAAGCAAAAATATTGGACCAGCAGCAGGAGTCAAATAGTTTCCGAGTACCTTCTTATCGGAAGTCTATGACATCGAAAGATGTACTTAGTTTAACTTGAAAAGAAAATAAAAAGGATGAGACATGGCAATACTATGTGGCAGTCAAGCTGTCATCCTATCGATCAGCCGGTTCATATGAGATTAGATCGAATATAGTAGGGGACTGTCTGAAGAGGTCGAATCATTTAAGTAGAGGACATAGTGTTACACTCTTTTGGGGTTCAGATCTAGTTTCGCAAAATTTAACTAGCAAATCACCTGGCGAGGAGGTAAACTTAGACGCCACTATAAGACTAGAATCTTCCTGTGAAATAGGAACAAGTGTTTCGTATGATATACTCAGCGAAAAAGAAAAGAACGCGAGGTAGAGACTGTGTTTAAGCCATTAAAAAATTTGAGTCTTGCATCTAACTATTCGGGAATAATCTGAGGCTAGAAATCGGCCTTTTAACGGAGAATAATAGGCTACCAAAACACTGGTTCAGTAAAGATATTGTCTCGAAACCAATATACTGATTATGTGATGATAAAAATTAATCATCAAAATACATACTTGAAAACTGTGGGCTATTAATGCATCCCAGAACAAAACTCTTGACTGCATAGCTGTGCTTTTGCAGAGTATTGACCTTGTCGACGCCCTGCAGCGTCCTGTAGTTTATCAGTGCAATAGATTTGAAGCAATATTTATACAGATTATTTTCGTTTCTGAGGGCGATTTAGTGGTTGTTCCTGACCCCCCAATCTGCCACCTCTACGGCCTCATCAATGGATGGGTCAGAGGGGAAGAGCAGAGGCGTTGGAGGAATGGATCGGGTTGTTATGTTTCTAGATGTCTATGGCCTGCTATAGACAGTGTGAGAACAGGTTGGCTGCTGGGCTTGGATAAGGCCAGTTTAAGGTTAGTTATCGGTTTTATCACGGGGCACTGCGAGATTAGGTCGCTGACGGAGATCTGGAACAGATCCCAGCCGGACTATTGCAGGGTATGTTGCGATGAGGAGGAGACTGTCGAGCACCTCCTCTGTAACTGCCCAGCTCTTAGTAAGTTGAGGTTAAGGACCCTTGGCAGGGGCTTCTTTGAGCGTTTGAATTCTGTGTCGAGAGCCGACCTCAAGGCTCTCCACAGATTCATTAGTAGCTTGAGCTGGTTGAGAGGTGCTAGGACTTTATCAGTGTAGTCGCGCTCTCCCTTTTTGTTTTGTTTGGTCTGTGTATTCCCTCCGCTTCTCATTTTCCCTTTCCTACTTCCTCTTCTATTTCCTATCCCCTCTATTATCCTTCCTTTTTAAGGACATTCCATACAATGGGTCAATTCGACCTACGGGTACTGTACTTGTCTCAATTGACAAGTACACGTCTTCTAACCTAAACCTAAGCCTATACAGAGATACCCTGTATAATTGAAATTGAAGTGAGAAGTCTAGGAAAAGTTTGTAACGAATTAAGATCATTGCCATCCAACAACATTCTCTTAGAATGAGTCTTTTTATAACCCTGTAATGCTTACAGAAACGAACTCTGTTTTCCATGAATTGTTTATAATTTAAAAAAAAATTTGTTGACAATAACAATAATAAAGAATATGTTTTTGTTGTTGTTGTTGTTATTGTTGTATGTTTATTTAAAATAACTGAAATGAAATTGTCATTCTGTCCATTTGACCCATCAAATGGCCAATCGAAACTGTCATTTACATTATATGCAACGTAAGTAATGAAAATGTTAACAACAGACGGACAGTTATGTGAAAAAATGGAAGAAAAAAAAATGAAAGAAAAATAAGAAATGATATCGAAATTTATTTACAATATTTTCTTTCTTTTTTTTTTGTTGTCTGTCGCTATTGCCTGTGTTTTCATCAATTTATAGTGACAACCTCATTGAAGCACATTGTTGAGAGAGAACTCGTGCCAATCTAGCCAGGCCATAAGAATTAAGAAATGGGTGCTGATGCTCTTGATGTTGTTGTTGTTACCAGTTGTTCTTCAACAATCTTTTGTTTAACAAATATTTTCCACTTTATCATGTTTTATAGAGACAAGATTGATTTTTAATGCCAATTGCCAATGGTTTGGTCTGATGATATTCCGCTGCTTTTGTTATAGTTTTTGTTCTGTTGTTAATATTCATCGAGTCACTTTGTTCAGTGCATTGTCAAGGGGTCAATTTACATTCCTTTGCATGAATACATGAACTAAATTAACTCAGTTTCAATATAGTTTCTTGCAATTCGTCCACTCACTAGCTTTCCTTCTCTCTCTCTCATTCTCTCTCTATCTCTTATCTTCTGTCTTACTTTGTTTTTATTACAGCAACACAGAAACAAAGTTTACAAATGCAACAATAAAGTATTAGTGAAATCCTTTTTTTTTTTTTTTTTGCTATCATGGCACAAAAGAGAATCCATAAAAAGTTGTTGCATATTTATTGACGTTCAACAAAATTATTTGCAAATTGTTGCATACTTTAAGGATGTACTTTAGTGATCAATTTATTTGATGTAAATATTTAAAGGAGCCTGAAAATCCTTTAAAGTATCAATTAAAGTGTAATGGATTCGAAATTTGCATGTGGCATTAAAAGAATTCTCCTCAGGAGGGATTATAACCTCCAAATAGGAAAATTTCAAAAGGAAGACGCTCTGAAATAGGTGATTCCTTGTCTTAAAAACTCGTATTGTTACACCAGATTTCCTACCTACCCTGCTATGTCGCTTGTGTAGATGATGTGAAACAATACCAGCAGTTCAATAGCAAAGTAGATCACCTTACTTGATGTGGGTGCTGGCAGCTTTAAATATATTAACTCCCACGCAGTATCGAAAATATTTCTTAATAAGACAGGAAAAATGGTTCCACTTCTCTGCTGTGATTATGGCAATTGGGACGGGGGCTTCAAGATTAGTTTCTGAGACCGAATTCCCGAGTATGTATTTGAGCACAAATATGTTAAGTTAGATGGCCGACCCTCCTTGAAGAGCAAAGTCCCACTTAGGCCAGCGTTTAGGGTCATTATGATAACATAATAAATAACTCAAATAATCTTGCAGTAGCAATATCTGTATTGAAGAGTCTTTTCAAGGTAGACCGAAAATGAGGGCCACTTCTTCATGGCAAGGGAAGGCCACTGTCACACGAGGTAAAACATAGTATCTTACTTCTCCTGGGACCCATAGCTCGTGGCGAGGTCATTTGAGAGAATAATACGTCTATTGGCATGCCTCCTAATAGAACAGAGGCCCGAAGAAATCGCAATTGTGTATAGTCTGATGCTTGACTCTGGTATCCTCTTAATGCAGTTTTCCAACAAAAGTTTTTATTGCCCCAAACCCAATCGGTTTGAGAAGAGTCTTCTAAGTATTGCACTTTTTATTTTTCTTCCGCTGAGTATAATTTTTTCTTTCCACAGATAGTTTCTGACCCTAATAATTGCATGGAAGCTTCCCTCTTCGCAAGCTCATCCTCGCATGCTCATTGTCATGAATTCCTCGATGACTTGGGGTGCAACACAGATAAAATTCTCTGATGAGTCTCATTATATTCTCGAGTTCACCTTATAAGAGCTGAGTGTTCGCCTGGCGGGCTGTCTATCACATAATATAACTTTATCCAGTCCTTTACACATTCTACTCGAGTTAAATTGAGACAATCTTTCAATGCCATATACCCAAGCGTATATTGCAGGATGGTCCCTCTTTTTTTAAGAGTATGTAGCCTCTTGAACACACTCATTTCCTTTTGTCACTAAGTCTCGTTGCGAATCAATTTCCAAAACCATAAAGTTTGCTTCTGCCCTGGAGGTAGCTATCAGCCACTTGATTTGTCTCCCGTTATACTAGCAATATTTTCAGATACATAGGAGAACTGAAAACCAGGTGCATCTAAAGACGCCCGTGTCTAGTCTGACTACATATCAGCCCTACATCTCCAGCTAAGCTCAGCTCATTACCCAGCTGAATTAAATTTTTTTTTTCTTCTTTTGTTGTTGTATCTTTCACCAGGACATTTGTTTGCCTCTGTAATGTTCAATTAAATGCTGTTTTTCCGTTACCAATTCGGTTTGTATTTAACAACAATTCGCTTGACATGTTTTTTAAAACGCCTAAAGCTATGCAATACAATCTGAAACATTTATTGAAATAATAACAAGCGATTAATTTGATTTTTTCTCTCTTTTTTTCTGTAAAAAACAATAAAAAAAAATTGTTTTTCAATATTTTTTTCTTTTTGTTCTGCGGCCATAGAAACATTAAAAAATAAAATTAAAAAATTATAGACAAAGAAGGTAGTAGTAGTCAGAGGAATTTAACAAATAAATCCCAACAACAACAACAACAAAAAGAAGAAAAAAAAGAGAAATAATTTTGTCATGGCAACAAATGAGCAGCATCAAAACAAATAAACTCTTCATATACAATAACAAAAAATAGCAGAGGACAACGATGAGATGAAGAGGATAATGATGATGATGGTGATGTTGATGACAAATAAACTCCAGGCGTTGTACACTAGAGAGACAACATAGTATGATGGACACAATACAGGCGTGTATACATACATAAACATTTAATGAATGAATGTATATATGTATGAACAAATGATTGAATGACTAAATGAATGAGTGAAGGCATGAATGAATGTAGAAATGTAGGATGATATGAATGCCATGTATAATGATTGTAGGAGCAGTGTGCAAATATATTTATGCTTCGCTTGATGCCCGGATAGACAATAACCGTAATAACAACAACAACAACATGAAAAAACGCATGGTAAACGACTGATAAACCATGACAACTGCTCTACTCCAACTCCAAACTCCAGCTTTAGCCGTTCTTGATTTCTTACTACACGCTGTGTGCTTTGTATACCCGAGGATACAACATATGTATAATACAATAGCATAACGAATCACTAAGAGGAACATCATACAGTTGTCAAGGATTAAAAACGGACAAAGGAATTTTTTCAAAATCAAAAAAAAAAAAACAACAACAACAGCATTAAGACCAAGAACAACCAGCCAGTCAAATACTCAACTATGCTGAGACCAAAAGGTAGCCAAGTCAGTCCATCAAAGGCGAAACGGTATAATTGTGTATTTAAACACACAAACAAAAAGCCATTTTCGAAAATACTACTCATATTTGCTACTGAATATTGGCAAATAAACTGCAATCGAGTGTATGAAACCTCATAAAAGAAAACAACAACAAAACAAAACGAAAAAAATACTTAAGGCCTTGTTTTCTGTAGCATATGTTAAGGTAAACCTATCAGAGAGAAAGAGAGAGACAGTGCGCTTAATAATGCCTCCGTATACGCCTAGCAGCGTTTGTTGCTTATTTAAATTTAAATGAAATGTTTGGTTGGCTATTTCAGCCAGCGGCATGGGTTGGGTATACATATCAACTCCTTTTGATGTATGAATGCCAGACACAAAATGTCACATTGTCACCGTCGTGCCGTTACTACTTCATGTTGAATGTTGTTGTTGAAATGAAATCAATTATTCATGCACTTAACCCCTAACCATGCTCTCTTTCTCTCTGTTTTTTCCCTTTTTTTACTAAAACACTGGCTAACGTTTGTTAAACGCATCTAAAAGTATGCAAAGAATTTTGTGTTTTTCACCAACAGCTTTAAAGGTATGCAACAGTTTTTTTTTAGCACTCTTTTCATGCTCTCTTCATGGGTATGTATAGTAGTGTAGTAAGCAGATTTGTTTATGAAAAAACAACAAACTTGGGTTTTAACTGTCAGTCAAGAGAGAGAGAGAGAGAGAGAGAGAGAGAAAGGGAAAGAGAGATGGTCAATTATTGTTGTCTTTGTTGTTGTTGGAGGTCTGCATTTAAATTTGTATATTCTTTAATGGCTCTGCTGATTTAAGGGCAATTTAATTTATTTGAATTAATTTTTAAATAAAAGTTAAGCACATTAAAGGCGTTTCAATTAAAAGACCTTGGAAACGGTTGTACTATGGGTCAAGAGTTTAATAGTGAAATAGGCCAGTGTGAGACCTATTTGAAGTGTTCCATTTACTTTAGTACTGTATGGTATCACTGAGTTCACTTCCCCAGTCTTCCTACAATTGGAACTAATAATTCTAAGGAGTTGTAAAGGAATTAAAATCAATTCAGTTCAATTTACATAGACTTCCAGCTGCTAAAATTACTTCGCGTGAGATTCTTGCAGAACATTAGGCGCATAGTTTTGTTTTTCTTCGTCTTCCACATTTCTTACTTATTATTTGTAGTAAATGCTCAGCTACACAAACCATCCATCGATAAATTCATAGCACTTATGTGATTACCGTACAGAATTTTATTCTCGCGTGAATACCGCTCCACGCTTCCACCATCCTCCACCATCATCCTCACCACTCTGACTCTGAAATCTCTCCCTGCAGAACTCAAATTGTATTTCGGTGAGACCATTCCAGTTTTTGAGGTGTTCCTGAAGACGATTACATATTATCCTTTCAAACACCTACTGAGTAAAGCATACACAAATAGGACTAGTCAGGCAGCCTACTAGGCTTAAGAAAAGCACTAATCGCAGCAGCTTCTATCATGCACACCTACATACATAATTGGTCATTATAACCCTTCAGTCAGTTTTCACACCACTCATGTTGTGTGTGTTAATTTTATACATGAGTGGCAGAACCTGCAGTTTAAAGTCGACTCCGAACGACAAATTTCTGAGGAACTTTTCATGGCAATTTTATCTACCCTCAGAGCTTTTGCCAGAAATCTGCTGAGAGACAGACGTCGAAGAAATATTTCTTCATATTTCGTTTCAGTTGGAGAAGTCTGCCCTGGGGTTTGAACCGTGGCCGCACGTCTAAAAAGCCAGCACACTACCTACTAGACTAGGGCGACGCTGCAGCTTCCATCTCCCTTAAAAATCTCCATGTTGCAGGTAGCTCTTGTATATTTGCGTAAACATATCCAACTCAGTCCATACACCAGCTTCAAAAACAACTTTTGGTATCCTGCACAGCCCAGGGGAACTTGACATATTGAACGGAGTAATGTTATACAGGTGAGGTACAATGTTTAACCATCTCTCAGCAGACTTTATAGTCACACTCGAGTTTTCCATACATTTTTTAAAATTTTTCCTTTGTAAGTTCCAGAGCCAATCAACTTCTACCGCATTTGTAGAACATTTACTTACTAAATATGGACAGAATAAAGAGAACTTTCGTCTACTTTTTGGAAGGCTATGTGACTCTTAAAACTTAGACAATCAGCAATCAACAATACAGTGTTGCAACCTCATACAGATGATATACCCTTAAGGTGTCCCTTTGGCAACCACTGTCAAGTGTGATAGTGACAGTCCCTGTTTGAAAAAGTTTTCCACCACAAAAATCTTTTTTTTTTATTAAAAATAGTTTCCTAAAAGTATACTTAAGTTTAAATAAGAAAAACAACCCGCCTAAATATAGAACTGTACAAATTCTTTATTTCTCTCAATGCCTTAAAATATACTTCCCCCTTCTCTATGTATACTTCTTTATTTTTATATCACTTCCTTGGGAGTATTTATTTTGCAGACCGAAATCTATAATTTTATTTAATAAGCGGTATTAACCTTTACAATCTAATCTATCAACTTTAAGTTACTTAATATGTTATTAAATCGTATCGTCCATCCCTCTAACCCCCCACTGCCCCTTAAGTGCCACGGTGTGTCTCTATGTTACGGTCTTTACACTTAAATAACATTATGCTTGTGTAGTTTATTTGAAAAACTTTTCACTGATTTCAAGAGGGGTGAGTTTTTTATTCCTAGCATTGGTGAGGGGTTGTTACCAGACATTCACTGCTCGTCTATGCTTATATGACCACTATGACTGTGATAATAATGATGTTGGTGATTATTATGGACATGATATTTTATTATGATATGAAGATTATCAGGGAAAGTATATATTCTATCATATTATATGTGATTAATGTCATGGATGTTATTTATGAAAAGTGATTGATTTGGGTTAAAATGTTCAAAGGGGAAGTAGTTTATATATTGTAGCCTAAAAGTAGTCTATAAAAAATGGTATAATGTTTAGCGTAAAGGTAGACTACGAAAAATATGCTATTTTTAGTCTATTTTTATAAACCTAAGATGACACTGAACTCATGCATGAACGAAGCTTTTGGCCAGCTTTACTGTTATCAAAGAGCACTACTAAACAAAAAGTAGATCTGATATGTTCAACGTTTGTAATTACTTTTAATCGTACGCAATATGAGCCCATGTTTGGGTAGCCTAATGGGGCAGATTTACATCGAACGGATTGCCAAATGCCATGGATAGATTAGATTTAATTGGTAGTCGCCTTAAAAAAACATGGTTTACTTGGGCTCTATAAGGTCGTCATTAACAATAACTCCTGGATGTCATTTCTCAATTATCCAGATGGTCAAAAGAAGCTGTGGATTTTATCCAAAACAACTTTGGCTAGACATGTTCTGCTCAGAATCCCTCATCTCAAGTTCTCAAGTGCTGAAAAATAACGGCAAAAGATCCGTGGTCTCTTTTTATTTGATTTCCTTGAGGAGCCACTAAGCAACAATTTCATCTACAAGTGAATTTAAATTGAATAAAAATCTTAGAAAAGTAAACTTAAATTTTCATTTTATTTTTCATTTTAAATCTTAAAACTTAAATAACTTTCTTCACCTTTTTGCCGTAAGTTACGCTTTAAACTTTGCCGTTTTTTATTTTCCTTTAAGCCTTAAAGTATACATACTATTATTTCCATTGTTAAACACAATTGAAACCTTGTTAATGTACAGACAGCAAAACAAATAAATTTCCCTTTCGTACTCGAAACTGGTTGACCTAAGCTGGCATCAAGGTTAGCTGGCACAAGGATGATGTAGAATAACGACAATAATAATGATGATGATGATGACGATGATGATGATTCATGTCAAATGTTGAATGGATGGTGAGCATATATTGACAGGCAACTAAACATGATGTCTAGCCGGAAAAACAATGGCATAAGTGCCCAGTTTACACAAAAAAAAAATATATAGAAGAGAACCTCTGTCTACATTATTTGAATAGGTTTCGCAAACAAAAAAGTGAGTAAAAACCAACAATCAAATGCTCAACTAGACAAACGCAATCAACCACACATACTCATTCTTGATATTTTTAAGTATTATTGTATTATTGGTTAGTTAAGGGATAGAACATAAGGTACAGTATACTTTTAGGCATACTTGAAATAGCTAACGAACAAAATTCAAAAGGGTTTTAAAGATAAACGTAAAGGAACAAACAATAGACTTATTGGTCTTATCTTTAGAACTGTTTTCTTTTTGTTTTTCTTATTTAACTCAGTGTCTATTCAATCAAGACAATCAAGCGTAAAGTGTTAGATTTGGTTGGTCATTTATTAACTCACAATTGATTTTCAAAGTGATTTAAAAATTTAAATCCAAAACAAACAAACTAAACAATTCATTTTAATTATTCTTTTTTGATTTTCTGTTGATATAACGCCTAAAAGTATGCTACCATTTTACTGTATAATTTATTAAAGCTAATTTCATTTATTATGGCATTCAACACCCACTCATTTACTGGCTGCTAACATTTCATTTCTCTTGATTTTATGGTAATTAATTGGTATTATTTAAAGCTTTCCTTTTTCGATTATATAGCTGGCCTTCTCTACCTCCCCATCTCCACTTCATAGTGCTGTAGTATCTAATGCGTTTGTGGTTCAAGGGCCAAACATTCATTGCATATTTTAGGGGGATTGTATTATTGTGTAATTAAACGAAATTTCAAGGCAAATACCATTAGAGAGCATTCTGGCGAATACAAATCACTGCTTTTCTTTGATGTTCGTTACTATATTGCCAGAGTGCTGGTGTTTAAATGTGAAATGATTTAACAAATGATTGAATAGCAACCATACATTCACGGGCCATACAATTAGGTATGGAATTAAAATGTGAAAGCAAGGCAATTCAAAATTAAATAAAGGACAGTTTTTGAAAATAAGAAAATGTTAAAATTAAAGAAAATTTAGATGAAAATAAAATAAAAATGATTACCATAGATGGCTGGAATGTTTTCATGTAAACATAATACAAATATAGCATACTTTTAGGATGTTTGTATATGTGTGTGAAAGAATCGTAAAGCATAAAATAGGGAATAGCTTAAGTAACAAAGAAAGTTAATCAAAACAAATCGGAAATCAATGGCATCAATACAAAAAATACATTTATCTCCAATATAATAAAATTAAAGCATACTTTTAGGATTTAAAAATGTATATCGCCACTATAGATTGTTTTCTGTTAATACGTCTGGTTGAATTGCCATATTTATTGTTATACATTTCAAAAAAATATGTATGTATAAATACCCTTAGTATTTTGTAAAGTATACTTTTAAGGATAGTATGAATATTTTTATTTAAATAAAAGAAAATATCGTTTCTCTAGATTTTAAATATAAAATTATTCACATCAAACTTCCAAGCAAATATTTGTATATGCAATAGTTTGTATATTTCCTTATTTGTCGAAAAGTATGCTTCATTTAATTTTAAAAAAAAATTACTTAAAAATCTCTAAGCATTTCTTAGCTCGTTTACTGTATACTTACTGCTTATTTGCTTATGAAAATTTATGCTTATCAATTATTTTAAGCCTAAAAGTATACCATAAGTATGATTTACTCCTATGGTAAATGACAGGTATTATAAAGGATATAAAACTTGATCTTATAAGAGCTTTAAAAACATTTTCGTGTATTAATTTTAAATAACTTGCATAAAAGCACTTTAGTTTAAATGCTGCTTAGGTTTTCTTTCAAGTTCTAATGCCATAACGTTTGATATTCAAAGGCATTAGAATGTATTAGACGGACTAAAGTATGCAAGGATACATGCACACTTATAGTAGATGAGCAAGATAACAGTATTTTTTCTCTCTAAACTTTTTTACTAATTACCGGTTTGATATTTATTATCCGCATTTACAATCTACTTGCTAATACCTCCTAAATATATGCTACAATTTTCGTATGCAATTTTTAAGCACAAATCTCTCTCTCTAAAATTTTATCACTCTATAAAAGAAAATAAACAGCAGCAGCAGTAACAACAACAAGAATAACTAAAAACTAGAAATTTAGACAAGCATGCAACAATAATTTAGAGTGGCAGCAAAGGATTGCGAGTGTATAGCCATCATACAACGCAGCTAGCAAGCAAGCGAACAAACAAGATAGTCCCTGTAATATATAGACATGAATAGACAATTTGCCTTGGCATGGCTGGGTTTTTTTTTTTCTTTTTTTTTTTTTTTTGGTAGTAAGTGTATGACTTTATAAGCCATAGTCTACTGTCAACGTGTTACCATATTTGAGTTTGTCACCGTTAAAGTCCACTAGCTAAAAATAGCGGTATTTAGCTATTATTTTTAACAAACCCTAACATACATACATGCTTTTACACGCGCACTCAATCTAATGCAGGTTTTAACTACAACATAAGCCATAAAGTATGCAACGTATGTGTTGGTTTGTATGGAAGCAAAAAAATCCGGAGAAATATAAACACAGTACAACTGCTTTTTGGCCAAGGCTATACACCATTTCTCTTCTGTCTTTACATGACATATTTAAAATTCGTCCGGTTCTTATCTATCCAGAGAGATACCAGGCAAAAACAATAACAACAACCCTTCCACTATACTACTGCTGCTGCTGCTTGTATACACATTATAACCGAAAATAGCTTCAAAAAATTGTCCTCCTGTATGTATGCTTACATTTACGTGCAGGCTTTAAATATTTTGACGTTCCCTTCTCGCTCTTTCTGCCGCCTGACTAGACTATATGGAAAATGAAGTGACACATTATGTACGAAAGTCTATTCCAAATGGACTGTTTATATTATAACCATGACTCTAATTTTGCAAAATGTTTCAAGTCATACGGTATTTCTGGTATTAAATTTAAGTATCATTGCTTTTTCGTGTACATACGAGTATGTGTGGTATAGTTTTAGGAGAGAAAGTTTTTGTAATTAACGTTCTTTTATGGCTTAAAACAAAACTATTAACAAACAAATTTAATGTTTTAAAGAAGACAATAAAAGAAATTTTAATCAACTAAAAATGAAAATCATAAAATTTTACTATTATAAACGCAATCATAATGAACATTTTGAACCCTGAAAAGTATAATTAAAAATTTTATTATCTCTTAAAGTATGCAATGGTAAATGAAACATTTTATAAGTTAATATTACTAAGGGCCATTATTACAACTTGCCGTTAACTAAAGGGAGGATTTTAACAGGCAGATAAATTGTTTTTCATTATTATGAGTACCCAATAAGATAGAAGTGATCGTTAAGCTAAAGGGAAGATCATCCTACCTTTAACATTTAAAGGTCACTTTATGTTTGAACTTGCCATATCATATACTATTTTCGATATGGCAGCTTCAAATTTAAAAAAAATGAGCATATACAACAAAAAAAACGAAGTCCGCTGTTGCCACTGCGTTAAAAAAAAAACTTGTTTAATTGAGCAGTTTTATCGACTTTGCTCCGGCACTGCCATATTTTAATTTTATTTTATCTGTAAGTTGTAAAAACGAAAATCAGTTAAAGGTAACTTTACAGTTCCCTTTAGCTAAAGGTACCTTTAACTAAACCCATGTTTAACGGCAAGTTGTAATAATGGCCCTAAGGCTCATAAAGTGTTATCAGACAGTATATCCAAAGAAATTGACGTCAGATTTATCGAACAAGATATGTGATTAGGAGATAACAGCTGCTTCACAAAACGTTCGGTAAAACACTGAGTACTTGCGCTTAAGGTGTTTTCAGCGACCTTTTCAACACTTGTTAAACGGATGTAGAATTTTATGCGAATGGAAGAAGCAAAATATCATATTGATTCCAAAGCTGCTTACAACATTAAAAAGCCTCAGTAATATAAGTCTATATCCCTTGAAGATAATATACGTAACTGCCTAGAGAGAGCAATGTATGCCAGACAGCCCTCGTGAAGGTCTAGGGAATATCGTGCAACCAGTGTTCTTTCCAATAGATAAGATCGACTGTTCATACAAAAAAGTCCGTCACAAATATGATCATTAGAGTGATCGAGTGTAAATATATTGCCAGGCATTATGCCGAATGAACACAAATGTACCTCAACAAAGTAAGAGATTATGATTGCCTTGGGAAGACTGTAAAGGTAGAAGGAGATTATAAACCTTGCTAATGAACAAGTTTAGAAAGGAGACACTCAGATGCTTCAATGTAGCAAAAAAAATAAGGAAAATTGCACTCAAGGCTTACAAAATTATACTGAGATGTCTTAACAGATGCTAGTGGAGAAATTTCTGTGGCAATATGGAAACTGTCAACTAAGCCTCTAGGCTAAAAAAGATTTTAGGTAATGGACCAGCTCGGAGTGAGAATTACCCGCATTTCTTGTGTACACCCACTTTCCGTTGGCACAGGACTCACGATATGTGATACCATGAGCACAATAAAAGGCAAGTTTGAGGCACAATTAATGGCATGTCTTGGAACAGTCCTTCCTTTCATTCCTTCTTGAATAATTCCCGAATTTTATGTGGACACACAATAACAGGACCCGCAGCACGCGGAATCAGGAGTACATTAGCAGGCTACAATTAATCGTGCGTTTTGGAACAGTTCATAGGCTGCATTTGACACTACTAGTCTATTTTCCTGTGGAAATACGTGAAGTTTTTAATGTCTCGGAACAAGCCAACCATAATATCAGCCTTGGAAGCCAACTTTACAACTGTCATTATTGAAATATTGGTCGAAATGCTAAAAAAAAGAATGTTAATATTAGGGCTGTAGTCTAGCAGGTAGTGTGTTAATTTATGAGACGCAAGCGAGTGGTTCAAACCCTAGGTCGGACATCTTCAACAAAACGAAATATGAAAGCAATATTTCTGTCGGAGACTTCCTCTCAGCAGTCTTCTGGCAAAAAACTGAGAGAATAAAAAAATCTGGCATTTGGTTTTGACATTCAATTGTATGTCCCGCCCCTGGTAAATAATATTAACTCACACAATATGGGTGGTGTGAGAAGCTAGGTTGTAATCCTGACTAAAGGGTTGCAATAACCAATTAAGTAATTTCATCATAATCATTTTTAAAACAAATTAAAAACTATATGGCAAGTAAAGTAAATTTTTCAATCACTTTTAAAAAATTTTCTGTTTTTTTAACATTCATTTAATAAATTAAACCCGCTTCCCTGGTGAATTTTCAATTTATTACACGTAATATTTCACTGTCTGCTTTACTACTATTAAATTACTGTGTGTATTAAATTACACTCATCAGAATATTTGCCAAATTAGAATTTAGAATTCAAAATTTTATATAAAAATTTATGAGGCCCAAACTAGACATTTAAATTGCGAAAAACATAAAAATGTCATACTCGTACTCATGCATTTATTCACTATAATTTTCAGGAATAAAAAACATATTTTCCACCAATATTAGTTGCGCGATAACAACCACTAAATAAACCGCATAACTTTCACCGAAAATTTACAAACACAGATAGAGATACGGATACGGATATGAATACTTTCGTCAGCCTGTTTCACACACACACACAGACACACACTTAGTCATTGTTATAACCTTCATCATTTGACAATAATCATAAAAATAAATATTTTAACTGTTGCAGACACATTATGTTTCATTCGTTTGGTACTTTTTTTATTCCTTCCAAAAATATTTCTGTTACAGAATTTGCATACAAAACTACACATACATACAAATATTGTACGGCAGCAGACTTCTTGTATTTGTAGTCGCACCAATTCATTTTATTTTACATTCATTTTTATACTCAATTTACGAAAAATTCTACCATAAAACATTTTAAAGTGTCTGTGCCCTTGATATGTCGTAGTCTGGGATGGAGTGTCGTACGTACGTATAAATTTAAAAACGTTTACAACGATTTTAGTCCCTCTCTCTCCCCATATAGAAGTTATTGGCAGTTTTAACTGTAACCAATACAAACAATGACAAGTTTATACACTATTGTGTATGTATGTGTTTATGTGACAGAAGTTTGTTTTTTTTTTTTCGAAAAATATATTCGACTAAAAGTATTTGCCCCAAAGGCCCACTTTATCTTGAGTCATAAATATTCTGTTGCATATGTGATAATGAAAACTGAAATGAAAACATGTAAAGAAGTTACAAAAAAGAAATCAAGACAGTTCATATAGAGCTCTACACTATTCTAGTTGAAACCCTATAACGGCCCCTTAAGCCTTCTCCTAAACGATGAATCCTTAAATCAACCCCAGATATTGAAAAATGGCAAAACAATTTTCGTTTCGAGCATAACTTATCACCAAGATGGCTTCAATTGTCTCCATGGGCTCTATGCTCGATATTAAATGCTTGAATGGAAATGGTTTGAGCGTTCGGCCCTTAGGGTAGAATGAAACAGATTCATAAGACATGCTTAAATGCTCAAGATTTGGAGAACATCGAATGGAAATAGTTTGCGTGATAGTTTAGATCCTAATGATAGACAATGCAATAAAGGAGATACCTAGAAAGATATTCGCTGTACCATTACAGTCGAAGGTCAATTAACAGAAGAGCATCTAGAAACTGTCCACATCGTAAAGTAATAAAAGACGTTCCGCCTATTGCCAATTTTTCAGTAGTAAACTAACCTAAGTCGCCGTAGTCTAGTAGGTAGTGTGTTGGCTTAATAGACGTAAAGCCCGGGTGCGTATCCCAGGTCAGGCATCAAAACGAAATATGAAAAAAAAATATTTCTTCGGCGATTTCCTCTCAGCAGATTTCTGACAAAAGCTCTGAGAGTAAATAAAATTTGCCATGAAAAAGTTTCTCAAACATCTGTCGTTCGGAGTCGACTTTAAATTGTAGGTCCCGCCACTCACGTATAAAATTAACGCACACAACATGAGTGGTGTGAGGAGCTAGGACGTTGTACAATGGGTCAATTCGACCTCTGGGTACTGTACTTGTCACAGTTAACAAGTACACGTCCTCTAACCTAACATAACCTAAACTAAGCTACAGATGTTGAAAGCATCCTGTGCCAGAGAATCTCTTACCTTTTTACTTTAGCGGGCATTACAATCCTTTTAATCACACCAACCATGTTATGTACATACATACATACATACATAATTGGTCATTACAACCCTTCAGTCAGGATTACGACCTAGCTTCGCACTGCACTTATGTTGTGTGTGTGTTAATTTTATACATGATTGGCGGCACCTACAGTTTAAAGTCGATTACGAACGACCGATTTTTGAGTAAGTTTTTCATGTCAATTTTTATTTACTCTCAGAATTTTTGCCAGAAACCTGCTGAGAGGAAGTTGCCGAAAGAAATATTTTTTTTCATATTTCATTTTATTCGAAATGTACATATGTGTTGGAGTTTGAAGCACGGGCTCACGTCTCATAAATCAACAACACTACCTATGTACGTGACTACAGCTCCAATATTAATATAGCTTTTTTAGTATTTCAACCGATATTTCATTAACGTCAGTTGTAATGTTCGATTCCAGGCCTGGACGTGAAAGACTTCACGTATCCCCACAAAAAACTAGACTGTTAGTGTCAAATGCGGCCGGTGGACTGCATCAAAATGCACCATTACGTGTGCCTCAAACTCACCAGCTAATGTGCTCATGATATCGCATGCCACGAGTCGAGTACCAACGGAAATTGGTGTCCAAAAGAAATTCGGGAATTTTAGTCCATTACCTAGAATCTTTATTCATGAGTAGCAGCACTTGCAGTTTAACTTCGATTCCTAATGACAGATTGGAGATGATTTTTCTTGACAATTATTTACATTCAAAGGTTTTTGCCAGAATAAATGCTACATATTCGCGGTTCCCTATAGATAGTCAGACAGCTAAAAAGCAATTAAGGGAGTTTATGTGACAAAGAAATGCTTCGCTTCTCGATAAGGTAATAACAGTCCATTGATTTGAGTTTTTCTTAAGTACTGAAGGTTAGCTAAATTAGAACCGAAATTTTCTGTTTCGGACATGGATCAAGTGATTTATTTCTTATTGCTTTGCTGATATTAGACATTGAACTCTAGTTGGAATGAAGGTGCTGGCCAGAAAAGATATGTAACAGGAATTTGCTTATGCAGCAGATTTCTTCTTTGGTATGCTGAAGACCAGCCAGTAAATAAACCAGCTACCAGCTTACTTTGAAACCATTTTATATTGTATAGCACAAGGGAGTGCTTCTACGTTCACCCTTTTCTTGGCATTGAAGGCCATCTGTTTGCTAATGACTCAGCCTAGAAGTAAAAAAAATTGTTTGTTTCGGGCATTGATTAAATGTTTCTCTACTTGAAATTAAAATTTGATTAATCGTATAGAGTGAAAGCTAGGGCCATGAAAGCGAGAGTTGAAACTGTAAAAATATGTACAGAAGCCATTGACATTGGTGAAGAGGATAGAGAGACTTCAACTTTCTTTCCTTTAATGCTGTGACATATTGTAAAGGGCTGGATAAAGAATACTGCTGAGGAAAAGTGTTGACCTTGATTACCGAAGCTCAGTCCCTGTACTGGTCGAATTCCACCAAACTCATCGAAAAAATCAGTCAACTTGAGAGGAAGTAGCCGAATCAAATTCTTTTAATTTAGTTTTGATAGAGATGTCTGAGCTGGGCTCTAGTCTAATAAGACAACACACAACATACTAGATTACGACGACTTCAAGTGGAACTTGCAACTTATTTTGCAAGCTGTTACAAACGTCTACACAAACGCAAATAGCATATATAAGTTGGTGTAGGGTATAAAAACTCAAATAAAAAATAAACAAAAGTGTGATTTGAAGTACATGAAAGAGGGAGAAGAAAATGTTTGTTTTTTGTTTTGAAAGGGGAGAAGAAATTGTTTGTCTCTATTATCGGCATAAAAACTTTTTTAAAGTTTCTTTAACTTTGTACGATTTTTTTAAGAGAAATATGAGGATTTGAAATATAATTTCAAAATCTTTTTAAGAGGTACATTCCTTATTAACATTTTATGAGTAACATTTTAAAAATTGTCTTTCAGATTATCATATGTTTTTTTCATATGTTTAGTGGGAAAGAAATATAAAAGAAATATTTGTAATTGTTTAATTCGATGTTATAAGGAAATCTAAAATAAATTAATTTGTCTGGTAAAATCCCTTATAAAGGGTGGGCAATTTAAAAGATTAAATTAAAGGATGCAATAAAGCAAAAACGGTTTCAAATTTTGCCAAATTTATTCTTTTGTTGTGAAGTACAATTGTCGCGGTTAGAAAAGTAACAATATTTCAATCATATGACTACTGCGGCTGGTCTCACACTACCTCATTCGATCGGACTAATTTTTGTGCACTTTTTCTGGTGTATGGGGTCGTATTTCGGCAATGGCATTACGAATATTGTTGTTCAAATGCGCAATTGTCTCTGGTTTGTCGGCACAATACTTTTCTTTAACGGCATCCCACAGAAAATAGTTCAAATCGCAAGTTGTTGGCAGCCAATTGACATCATCATTTCGGTTAATTAAATGGCCATCAGGAGTTTGATGCAATAAATCGTTTGTGGCATAAGATGTGTGACAAGTTGCACCATCCTGTTGAAACTAAAAATCGTTCACATCAATAGCATGAAGAGCGGGTACAAAAAAATCGTTTATCATGGTGGGATATGTGTCTCCATTTATCGTAATTTCAAGAAAAGTGGGGTCAATAATGCCTCCGCTCCACAAGCCGCACCAAACAATCGTTCGTAATGGGTGCATTGGCATCTGTAAGACCACGTGTGGGTTTTCTTAGCCCCAAATTCGGCAATTTTGCTTATTAACGTACCCGCCAGTATGAAAATGAGCTTCATTCGAAAAGATAATTTTTTTCTTTTTTCGACAAAATTGACATCATCGTAGAATTTCTCGTTGACGCATCTAGTGAAGCGAAAACGAAGCCGATGGTCATGCGGCTTTAACTCTTGAAGCAATTGAACTTGTAAGACGTCATACCGAGATATTTTCGTCAAATTTCACGTAAACTGCTGCGTGAAATGTTCAATTCTTGAGAACGATTACGGGTTGATGCTGATGGATATCTCACGCTTATTCTCAGACCTAGCTTCGATATTTTCGAATGTACACACTATACGAGCACGCTCACATCTTGGCGCATTAACAATGAAACCAATTTCACGAACTGTAGGAAAAAACTTGCGTATACCGGGTACTGTTGGTCCTTCTATGCGATCAAATTTTTGTGCGACATTTTCGCGCAATTTCCGATTGCATTTATCTTTGTTTTGAAAACAAAATTTCCAATAAATTTCCCTACATTGCTCAAGCCTAAATCGATGTATTACGTTCAGTGGAGATAAAATACTGAATTTTGTGACAGAATAGAATGACATAAGTATTGCCAGATGCGAAATAACCGTTACTTCAAATTTAAACCGATAGATGGCCCACCAGATACATGTTTATGTCGCATACATAGTTGTAAGAGACGTTATCAGTTCTGTGCAGCCAAGTAGAGAATAATTGCTTGAAAATTATAATTTAAATTCAATAAAGTGTTCATAAATAATCTCTCTTACTCTCTCTTATAAGTGCGTATAAAATGTTATTAATTTAGTCAAGCATGTTTTAATTAACACCCTAACTAATGTAAATAGACTTCTCAAATATCTTCTTTAATTTATTAACCTTAACCTTAAAGGAAATCATACGCCAAAGGAAACTTTCTTCAATTTAAGCGGATTAGTTTGATTATGAGTGCCATGCCTTATAAAACATATAAAAGATTATATGCTAGGATGTATGTACATATGTATGTAAACTAATTATATTTGCTATTTGAGGCTTTTTTCTCCTTCTTAATAATAAAAGCTTAAGGAAATCAATAATCATGAAATCATATTTCAAATAACAACTCAAATGAACAGCATCCATCCATCATTACCTTGTACGAGACACAAAGTAATGCTTTAAAAATAGCACAATCGTTACCTTGCGATTCAGAGAAGCTTATTTAAGTAGTTTTTACTTCTTCTTCTACTTCTACAAGGCAGGTGGAAAATTTTCGCTTTAATTTCTCTCGTGAATTGTTGCAAAGAAAACACTGTGTCTGTGTCGGTGTCTGTCTAGCATCTCTCGTTAATAAGATTTTCATAATCATTGAAAAAGACAAGTCTATCCTATGAACGTGTATCTACAACAGTATCTACAGGTTTTCATGTGTTATTAATAAATTTGAAAGTTACTCCTGCGTATTTATTCATGTATGTATGTATATCTTCATATCCATGATAGTTAGTTGAGCTTTTGATTTTTCTTTCTTTCTTTTTCTCTAGAAATTCCTATTTTAAGCAAGAAACCTTGTGTTGTTCACTTTCATGCCATTTTTCTTTTGATTTTCTTTTGATTTTTTTTTTTTATTTTTTCACAGACTTATTAAAGGAAAATCCAATTTAATGTTCATGTGAATTTCTTACACGCTTACATTTGTGTTGGTTGCAGTATTTGGGTAACTATGGCAGCAGACTTTTTGTATTCAGTTAATGCTAATGGATCATATTTTTGCTTGTATTTATAATATACGAGGGTTGCTTTCATAATTCACCTGCTTACTTTAATACAAAAAATTTGTATTCATTACTTATGTATTTTTAGAATTCTTTTCTAAAATTACACGGTGCAACAGTCAAAATACACCCGAGTAACTACATAGTCCACGTTGTTCAGTTAGTTGAGTAGAACTCAAAAATACCTTTTTTTATATTTCTCGAACCCTGCAAACTTATTTATTTGACAAAAACTGTTTTTTTTTTGACTTTACGCACAAATTTCTGTATTACTCAAACATTTCTGACCCGATTTCCAAAATATAAATCTTGTTGGAAAGGGAAGGGATGTACCTTTAAGACGGTATACATATGTATATCAATTAGTCGACTTAATATGCTATGAGTTTTGATGAGGTAAACTTGGAAAATTCGAATTTTTTTATATATTTTCAAGTTTGTCCATTCATAGTAGCAAACTTTAATAAAAAAAATATAGGATAAGTGATAATTTTCTTAAAGTCAGTTCTCTAGTGAAGAGATTGAGTCATCATTTGACAAAATTATATAAAAATTACTGTAGTTATGAGTTAAATAGTATAACAGTTGTGTTATATTTTTTATATATGTCATCTCATCAAATGAACTTTTAGTTCAAAAATTTTCAGAATTTTTGATGGACCTTGATTGTTTATTACAAAATGTGTCAATTTCACGTTTGTACGACTTCTAGAAGTCGGCTAATATTTGTGTTTTTTGCAAATATTATTATTTCTCTTTGCGCAAACATTGGCCAACTTCTGGTGGTCGCTCTCGAAAAAAATATTATTTTTCACATTTCTATGTCGGAGCCTGGGATTGGTCCAGGAGGTCTCGTCTAATAAATCAACACACCACTACTATAACTACACTACGGCTTCCAATAGACATGTTTTTGTTTGAAATGTGGAGAATATACTTCCACCATCTTGAGCGCCTACACCAAGCTGCAGCTATGGAAAGGGAAGAACAACGGATTTCCATATGCAAATGGCAGTCATAACGGGAGGACAGTTTAAAAGGAAGATGAACATTTTATGAAGTCGCCGTAGTCTAATAGGTAGTGTATTGATTTATTAGACGTGAGATCACGGTTCAAACTCCAGATCAGACATCTGCGACAAAATGAAATCTGAAAATAATATTTCTTCGGCGACTTCTCCTCTCAGCAGATTTCTGGCAAATACTCTGAGAGTAAATAAAAATTGTCATGAAACGTTTCTCAAAAAATCTGTAATTCGGAGTCGACCTTAAACTGTAAGTCCAGTCACTCATGGATAAAAAATTAACACACACAACATGAGTGGTGTGAGAGGCTAGATCTCAATTCTGACTATAGAGTTGTAATGACCAATTATGTATGTATGCATGGACTTTTTCTTAATATAAGCTAATGGTTGAGGTACAAATACTGTGAGTTGATAGGCTATATGAACCAGTTTTTAACTGGACATGGTGGCATCAGCAAATATAGACTCAAATTTGAACATGATGTAACCACTAGATGCCCAAACTGTATAGTTGAGAATGAAGATGAGGAACATATATATCCAGAGATTCAATAAGGCAATATATTCAAGTTTCAAAACTCAAATGAAAGTAAAGCAAAAATTTGTTTAAACTTTCTTTGAATTTAAATTTAACGTGGCTTTTAAGAACGAAACGAATTGATAATTTAAGCCCACAGAAAGCTAACCAACATGTGTAATTTTATCTTTTGCAAAAAAACTTTAATTAATTTTCGTTTGTGTGTATGTCAGATTTCATTACAATTTGTATGAATTTACTATGAAATGAACTCAAAAAATGTGAAAAAAAAAATTAAAAGAATTTAAACTAAAAATAAACGAAATTATTGTAATATCAACAGCATACAATATGAGCGGATATATATTTATATATGCAAATACTATATATGTACATATGTACAAAAGAGATATAAAACATATGAAATCTATATGCTTATAAATGCATTATAAATACATGTACATACATATGTATGTATATAACATACATACATACATAAATATGCCATAAACTATTGTATTAAATTACAAAGTATACGAGTATGTACAATGAAAATGAAAAGCGGTGAGAAGAAAAGTAATTTTTTTTTTCAAATGAAATACGAAATATAGGGTGGGTGATTTAACAGTTTAAAAAAAAATGTTTTGAAATTTTGCGAAATTTATTTTTTTGGTGTAAAATACAATTGTTCTGGTAAGAAATGGAATATTATTTCATTCATATGACTACCGCGGCTGGCCTCATAGTGCCTCATTCAATCGAACTAATTTTCTTGCACTTTTTCGAGTGTATGGGGTTGTATCTCGGTAAAGGCATCACGAATGTTAGCCCTCAAATGCTCAATTGTCTCTGGTTTGTCGATATAACACTTGTCTTTAATGGCGCCCCACAGAAAATACTCGAACGGCATCAAAAAGCAGCTTCTTAGCATCCAATTGACATTACCATTTCGTTTAATTAAATGGCCATCAAACGTTTGATGCAATAAATCGATTGTGACATGAGGTGTGTGGCGTTGAAGAAAAAAAAATTTTTTTTTTTTTTTGGCGTGTGAGGTAGGGTTCAAAATGCCTTCGCACTTACAGTGACCGTCGTCAACTGCGTCGAGTGGTGCTTCCACTAAAACAATCCCTCCTCCTCCTCTGGGGATACTCCCTTCCCGGGACGGCTATCTGCATTACTTCGGGAAGGGTCCAGAACAACGTCCCGTTAGGGACCGTTGTCAACTCTCCCACGTCTGGGTACGCCATATTTGAAGCCAGCTTCATGCTATTGGCTCGTCTTCTCATGTATCATTTCGTTGTATTGTGTCAAGGTCGACCTTCTTCCTGCGGAGCGCTCCATTTCGTCTCGCTTTCGAGCATTGCGTCCACAATGTTGTCGGGTGTAAATTCCCCAATTTGCTCTATCAACATGTTCTTCTCGTCTTGCCATTTGATGCAATGGAAGAATGTGTGTTCAGCGTCGTCACTCATTTCCTCGCAATAAATGCAGCCAGGATCAATCACCTTGCCCATGCGGTATAGATATTTTCGGAAATAGCCATGACCCGAAAGAAACTGGGTCATTTCCCCAAAATTTCTCCGTATCCATGTCTCTATAGACGGAATAAGTCTATAAGTCCATCTTCCGCTTGTTTCCTCGCTCCACCTACTTTGCCATCGCCGTAGTGTTTGAGATCTGAGATCTGCGCTACTAATGGCGAGATTTTCTCTCTTTCTTTCCCACGATCTTCTTCGCTCAAATGCCAGTAGGTCAATAGGTATCTCACCGACGATCACGATGACCGCGGTGCCCGATACGGTGCGGTAGGCCGATGCAACTCTTAGTGCTGCTGTTCGTTGCACTGCTGCTAGTACTTTCCGCTTAGATTTAATCTCCAGCGCTTCTCCCCATATCTCGCTTCCATACAGCATTATCGAGTTTGTCGCCGCCATAATCACTTTTCGTTTGGCCTGTGTTGGTCCGCCAATATTTGCCATCAGTCTGCTTAACATGCCCGTTAGTTTCGCTGCCTTGGTAGCTGCATGCTGTATTTGGGCCCAATAATTAAGTCTACAGTCGAGTCTCAGGCCCAAATATCTGACTGCTCTTTTTGTGACTAGTGAGTTGAAGAAAAACATCGTTCACATCAATACCATGAAGAGCGGGTACAGAAAAATTGGTTATCACATACATACACTCATAATTTGCCATTACAACCCTTCAGTCAGGATTACGGCCTAGCTTCTCACACCACTCATGTTGTGTGCGTTAATTTTATGCGTGAGTGGCGGGACCTACAGTTTAACGTTGACTCCGAACGACAGATTTTTGAGAAACTTTTTCATGGCAGGTTTATTTACTCTCAGAGTTTTTGCCAGAAATCTGCTGAGAGGAAATCGCCGAAGAAATATTTTTTTTCATATTTCGTTTTGATGCCTGACCTGGTATACGAACCCGGGCTTTACGTCTAATAAGCCAACACACTACCTACTAGACTACGGCTAAAAATTTGTTATCATGGCGGGATATGTGTCTCCATTGACCGTAATGGTTGCGTCGTCCTTATTTTCAAAGAAATATGGGCCACTGAAGCCTCCGCTCCACAAGCTGCACCAAACAGTCATTCGTAATGGGTGCATTGGCTTCTGTAAGACCAAGTGTGGGTTTTCTGAGCCGCAAATAAACCAATTTTGCTTATTAACGTACCCACCAAGATGAAAATAAGCTTCATTCGGATAGATGTTTCTTTCGGCAAAATTTACATCATCATGCAGTATCTCATTGGCCCAACTAGCGAAGCGAAAAAGAGGCGTAAATCGATAATATACTGAATTTTGTAATACGATAGATGGCCCACCCTATACAACCAGATGTGTTTATTTTTAAATCAAAACCTGCTAAAAATTATTCATATTTTACACATATTACTACGACTATTTACAAAATTTCTATTACACGGTTTATTTATTTAATTTCACTTGTTGTTTGCTGTTGTTATTTTAGTGTGTAAAATAGTATGAATAAACAAAAATTTTTTATTATTATTATTATATTATTTAAATTATATTTAAATTATATTATTTTTTGTAAATGGTAGTGTTTATAACAATAATTGAATAGAGTTTCTAAAATTGTGGTTGGAAAAACTGAAAATAGTACAGAGTATCGTTTAACAATTGTGGTTAAAGTAGTGTTTATTAAAAGGGAAATACAGTTTTTTTACGGTAAACAATTTTATTAAAATAATTTACGAATAATTTAAGGGTCAGTAATATTCGTATTTGCTCAATCGAACTGCCTGGAGTGTATTAGTAAACACACTAATGAACTGTGCCTTGGAATAGAAACAGACAAATGTAGACCGTAAGGCTTCATGAAGGACAAGATACGCATTAAACTTAATCAGAGTCAATCTTAGGAACCTCAAAGCAGTTAGAATGGAACACTGTCCTTTGGGTACACACGTCTGGAAAAAGCTGTAACAAAAAGGTAGAGAAGAAGACCCTAAAGCAACTTCTCCGTCTTTGTCTGGCACTTGTGAACCTTAGACGATGGATTCTTGGATAGCTAGAACATGTCTAACCAAAGTGGTTTGAATATAAACCACTCTGTCATCAACCTGTCAGAATGGTGAGGTATGCTGAAATAAATACTATCGGTATTATAATGAGACCTTTAGGAACTCAAGTGTGCTATGTCTACCTGAGGCTTTCATTAACATGTCTATCAAATTTGGAAAGCACGTTTCCTTACGCCAGCAAAATAAAATAACATTCGACAAAATACATACAGTAAGCGTCAAAAGAAACTGTACACCATGGATAAATTCTAACAATCATCAAACTTTTATCACTTAAGGAGAGTGCCCGAAAAAATTTGACAATATACATACAGTGAAGGACTAAAGTCTACATGCAGCCCCATGTAATGGTATTCTAAAAAAAACACTTAGTTAATATAAAAATTAATGATACAGTTTTTTTCGTAAATCATCTTTATTCATAAAAAAATAAAAATTAAATTAATTCATTTGTCCTTTACTTTTACTTAGCTTTTCCAGTTAATAAATTTTTTTAAAAAAATATAAAAAATTGTGGTTGCAGACTTTAGTCCTTCACTGTATATTTCAAGTTTATAAACTTGCAATAAATCTTAAAATAAAAATAACGGTAATTTATTTATGTATATTTTTTTTAACGCACAGTCTCTTTTGAAGCTCACTGTACATACACAATTGGTCATTACAATCCTTTAGTCAAGATTATGGCCTAGTGTGTTAATTTTATACGTGAGTGTCGGCAACTACCGTTTAACACGTTGACTGCCACGGCAATTTTCAGAAAACTGGCCAATTTGACAATTTGATTTTTTCACATTAGTGAGTACGAGATAACTCGTAGTTTGGCACCCTAGACAAGAACGCAATCTACGAGTTATCTCGTAGTTGGCAGTCAACGTGTTAAAGTCGACTCCGAACGACAGATTTTTGAGAATTTTTTTCGGGAATTTTATTTACTCCCAGAGTTCCTACCAGAAATCTGCTGAGTAGAAGTCGCCGAAGAAATATTTTTTTCATATTTCATTTTGTTGGGGATAGTTGACCTGTAGTTTGAACCGCAGTCTACCTACTAGACTACATTGGACAACAGTTTGCTTAAATAAAAAAGAAACCCCACATACGCGTATATACTCCCTATACTTAAGCCTCATGAAACCATGCTGTCTATTACTAAAAAAGTAACACCCTATCCCTTACGTATCTTTATTATAATACAAGTAGAACGATAGAAATTAATTCATACATCCAATATTATATTAAATATTGTAACTATTTAAACTATGAAATGCGCTTTCAGTTAATAAACTCTAAACATTTCTAATTTCATTTAGGAAGCTTACACAGAAGTCCCCTTTATGGCCATCACACTCGGCCACAAAAATTTATATTCAAAAACACACTCCTCCTGTAAATGTCAATATTGTTTGACTCTCTGTTGGCTTCCCAACCAACCAACCGACTATGTATTTACGATTTAATTTACAATTGTCAGACAGTATTTATTAATGGAATAATATTTGTCGGATTTACTAAATATTTTTAGTTGTTGTAAATTATTGTTTTTACTCATTATGGCAGTTGTTGTTGTTATTATTATTGCAATTGTTTATGGACAAGTCTAATTCATAATGATTGTCTATTTATTTTCCTGTGGTTGCCAACAAACTAAATAAATGGCAACTGTTGTAAATATTTCCAATAGGAAAATAGAAAACAACAACAAAATAATTTGTATTTAAAAAGAAAAAAACTTATGCAAATTTATGCACAAACGTTTAAATGGCATAAATTATGAAACACAATAAATTCTACAGAAAAATTTATATCAACGAGACCCAAAATTGTCCTCTGCGTTATTGTAAAATGACCGGGAAAAAATGGGAAAAATGCCAGTGAAAATGTTAACATGTGTTGTGAAAATGCATTGCGGTTAAGTGTAATACTATTGATGGCTCATTGAAAGGGAGAATATTTATGTTGGAGTTCGTTTTTTTAAATAAAACTCCTAAATGTATGCAATATTTTTGGTATATACAAATGGAACTCCTAAAAGTATGCAATATTTTCTGTATATGTTTAAATGATACACGTAAAAGTATACCTTAGGTTTGTAGGTAAATAAAATGCCAAAAAGTATGCAAAGTATTTGTATATGCTTTATAAAAATGTTTTTACGACAGGTTTTTTATTGGAGTGGTTCTCAACAACATTTCTGTAAAGTAACTATTTTGGGTGCACAATAGTAACGTCATAATGGGAATATACCTCAATCTTTAGGAATGGAATCAAGTGAAGCGATATACATCTAAAGAAAGGAAGATTTATGGTATCATCGGGTCAAAAAGTAACTTCGGTTGTCTCCGTGTACTTTATATCCAAATTATAGTGACTTGCAATAGTGATTGTCTGGGCAAACAGAACAAGTCTTACTTCTCAAATAGAGTTAAGTAAAGTACAGAAACTAGCGTGTGATGGTTTAAAAGAGACAAAGAAAACTTGCCCTTTAGCGGTGCTGAATGCTTTGTTGAATTTAAATCCGTTTCAATGGCAGTGAAGACTAGAGCTTTGGAGACTATGGTTAATGGATAATGGGATACAAGTCTTACACGAGATTCATTAGGGACCTTGTGACCTTCTTAACTTTCTCCTGGATAGAACGAAACTTGTAACTCCATGACTTTGGGAAATACCTTGTAATGAGTGGCAAAACTGAATGGCGTAATCTAGAGCCTACATGCACTTTTAAAAGAGGCACCATTTTGTAGTAAATATGGAATCGGTCAAAAACGGATATTTGAGACAGAAAAGGAAGTTTTTAGCCTCAGTAAAAACTCTCGGGAATCTTTCAAGCACAAGTCTTTGCCATCGTAAGATGTGCTGAATTCTGCTTGAACAGAAAGTTTAAAATGCGGGACATAACTAACCATATCACAGACATCTGGGAACATGACTTTTATGACGTTAACTCGAATTTATTAGGGATCTGTCTGAGGAAGCTGAAATAGCTACTGGGTCTCAGGTCAAGTGACAATTCTTATAAGCCTCTGAGAACGAACAGATGTTTGCAAGGTGTACTCAATGAAAGGGAAAATAAAGAGGATCAAAAACAATTCTCAAACCAAATGGATTTGAGATAATCTGAACTTTTGTTGAGAAGTTACAATAGGAGAAGGTTGGAGTCAGGCACCAAACTGTCGAGAAATAACCTGAGGTTTGTAACATACTAGAAGCTGTTTTGAGTGGAGTTCTGATGAGAATAAATCATCAGAACTCATCCTTAGAACCTGAAAGGCATTACTGTATACGAAAACGAAATACCCGATGTGCATACTATTAGCAGCTGGGCAATGAATTTTCCTTGTTGACACCGAGCAGTATTCTGAAGCTTGTAAGGGAAGTAGGCTTGCGTCATGCACTGCGAGCAGCGTAATAGAGCATATAGTCGTAGTACTATGGCACCTTTAAGCCACGACAATAAGAATAATGATGTAGTAGATGGCATTTCTCCTTTTTGGATATTTTAATGGGTATACGGATTAATGAGTTATTCTTAAAATTAGCGAAACTCTGAGTGATGTAAAGCAATCGGAGCTAAAGAACCCATATTATACATACAAAAGGCCTTTATAATGCTGCAAACAGTATATACTAGACTTTCAGATACGATTTTAAAGCTTTTGTTCAAACAGTCTGTTTTAGGCAGCTTTCACTTGGCTTCTCTCCCCTCTATATTACAATTTATAAATCTTCTGTGACTATACTTATGCTTTACCTCTCATGTGTATCACAATACAGTGTTGTTGGAGGATGGATGGTGTTTCCAACATATTAATTTCATTTTCATATCAATTTCTTATTTGTTTAAATGCTTTTCATTTATGTATTGTAATATGTATTGTTTTTTTTTACCTGTACATTGACTTTATTATTAATATTTACCTTCACATGCACTATACATACTACATATATTTACACCTCGTATATGATAATAACAGCATATTTTCCATATGCCAGTTGATTTGTTTTTTTTTTTTTTTTGAGCATACTTATCCTGTTGAGATCTTTATGTTGTTGTTTGCGTTACATTTCATTTGGCCAGATTGTATTTAAAAATAAAAGAAAAAAAAGCGATGAAATAAATGAAAATATTTACCTTAACTCAGGTGTTTAATTTACTCCATATGCGTTTGTTTTAAACTGTAGATAAAGTTCATAAAACATTGTATATCTCCTCATATCCCGTATGCCTATCTGCCTGCCTGCTTGCATATGTACGTACGTATTTCCAAGCAATAAAAAGATAAGCCCATCATTTTAATTTTAATTTTTTTTTTTTTTTTTAATGTTAAGCATTGTTATTAAGCTGTGTATGTGTGTGTGTATGTGGGTTGGTTTTAAAAATTAAAATAAAATCTGAATATTTATTTAAAAATTATTTGAAATAAAACAGAAACTCCTCTCTTTTACATTTTGTTGTTGTTGTAATTCAAATGATTGATGTGCTGTATTTAAAATAAAATCGCTGTAAAAGGTAATTTATCAGACATATTCAGCATATGAGCGAGCATATTCTCGTTTTAATTCTTTTGAAAAACTTTGAAAATGTTTTCATTGATATGGCGCGCGTATTTATTTTAATTAAATATCACACATGTACACATGTTAGTTCAGGCAATGGAATACAATACAATGGGGAAAGTTGTTAAAAACGAAAATCTCCTCAGGGTGGTGTCATAATATCAGGGCTATGGAACATTGTCATAAATGAAATCGAATACAGAGAAATATTGTGTGAATATAGATCTGCTGAGGATAATCTTATAAAGTCAAAGCCAACAGAAAGTATTGAAGTTGGAATTGACTTTCTCTTCACTGAGATACAAAATTGCATTAGTTGGACAACCGAGACTTAATGGCTGTCATTCAGGTGGAGCGTCATTCCAGCATCCGAGGGAGAGAGAGTGATATTGCTGACGAGCGTGCTCCAAAGAAGTCATTAATTGTTATAGCTCTTCTAAAGTAAACATATGTACGTCTTACTTTACACATAGCAATGCTATTTATCAGTCAGTCCGCCATCCGAACACTGATGGTCGAACGTGTCGAACAGAATATGTGGATTCTGTGAATATGAGATCGAATCATCAGACCTCTTATTTGGAACCTGTGAGGAAGGCGAATGATTTAGAGGAGACAATATAAGGATCAGTAGTTGGACTAAAATCACCACTTACAGAACATCTATTCACTGGCATTTTCTATTAATAGAAAGGACATAAGCTTGCCATCAAAGTTGTTTAAATTTGATATCGTAATTAAGGGCTGCGATAACCCCTTCTCCAGGAGATAGCCAGACCGACGTAGTCTAGTAGGTAATGTGTTGGCTTATTAGACGTGAGGCCACGGTTCAAATCCCTGGACAAACATCTCCACCAAAACGAAATATGAAAAATATTTTTTCAGTGACTGCCCCTTAGCAGATTTCTGGCAAAAACTCTGAGAGTAAATAAAAATTACAATAAAAAGTTTCTCAAAAATCTGTCGTTCGGAGTCAACTTTAAATTATAGGTCCCGCGACTCATGTATAAAATTAACACACACAACATAAGTAGTGTGAGAAGATATGTCGTTAATCCTGGCTAAAGAGTTGTAATGACGAATTATGTATGTATGTTCTGGAATTTTTGAGTGCTATTTAGACATCCGAGAGAGATATTGCTCACTAGCACACTACTAAGGAGTCATTCCTTGATGTGATGCCCTTATGGAAGAGAAAATACGTCCCATTTCATGCATAGCAATTCTATCCAACAGTCAGACTGTCTTCCGAAGGCTTGACTCATATGAGGTTAGCCCGAAAATAGTTGTGAAACTATATAAAAAAGTTAAATGAACAGATAAATGAAATTGTAAATTGCCAGAACCTTTCTGTAAAATGAGAACAAATTTTTAGAAGCATCTACTCAGCGTAAAGGAAAATAGAAAAAACCAGACACTCAAATCGAATAGGTGTAAGGCCTCTGCTGTGTTCTCGGTCGTGAGGGAGATAGCGGCCATGAGCAAGTACTTGAGTTTGTGACGAATGGAGTTTCCAAGACAGAACGCTTCTGTGGAATGAGAAGAAATTTGTAGAAGCGTATACTCAGCGAAACAGATAGTAGAAAAAGTCTAAGGCTAAAATCGGTTTTAAGGCATGATTTTTTAAGGTAATTACAATAAAAGGAAATTTAAGTCAAGCACACTCTATTTAGAAATAACCTGAAGTTAATAACCGGCATTTTGACAGAGCACTGTAGACTGAAGGAACACTTATTTACCATGGAGATCGTCTCGAACACAATACGTATACAAATTATATTACTAAGAAAATGAATCATCAGAGCACATACTAGGAACCTATAAGACATTGCCCATTTTGAAGTTTTATAGGGCAACAGATTTAAAAGAGACATTTGAGGAATACCTTATATGGATTAAGATAATCCTCCTTTAGCTTCTTTGCCGAACTTGGTGTATGAATGAATGGTATCTTGAAACTTAAACTGAAATATATGTGCAATTTTTCCTCAACAGCACTAAAACTGATCTCCTCCTATCTAGGTGACAGAAGTCAAAGCGTTAGCCATAACTCAGTTATATCCAGGAGCTGTTCTATGCCAAGAGGTGTGCCACAGGGCTCCATACTTGGCCCATTGTTGTACTCGATTTATGCTAATGACCTACCGTTGCAGGTAAAACATTGCCAAATACACATGTATGCTGATGACGTGCAGCTATACATTGGTTGTAGTGCTAGTGATGCTACCAACTGCATCCGTTTGATAAATCAGGATTTGGATCAAATTTATTTATGGGCATCTGCAAATGGTCTAAGTATAAATCCCAACAAATCAATGGCGTTACTGATTGGAGCACCTGAAAACTTTATCTCGAATCTACCACCAATTCAAATTAATGGATCGAATATAGGATTTGTTAGAACGGCTAAAAGTCTTGGCGTAACTCTGAATAGAGAACTAAATTGGTCGGATCACGTGAAAAAGAACTGTGGACAAACTTTTGCGATGCTTCGAAATCTCTGGATGTCACAGTATTTTACACCTACTAATATTCAAATGCTATTAGCGAAGACATATTTACTTCCGACTCTTATGTACGGATGTGAGCTGTTTGCTTGCTGCGATGCAGTTAGTAGGCGAAGGCTTAACGTAACTTACAACGCTATAGCACGATACTTTTTTGGCATCAAGAGAAAGAGTAGCATATCGCATTTCGCCCGACTAATTTATAATGTCACATTTGACAATTTATTGAATTGCCGGACTCTGCTATTCCTACACAAACTTATATATAATCGACAGCCACCTTATTTGTATGAGAGATTAATTTTTTCTAGGTCGAATAGAGGGAACAGGATAAACTCTATGAAATATAACAAGGCCATCTCTCAACAGCATTTTTTTATTCACTCCATTCGTCTCTGGAACCAACTTCCCCCTCAAATACAAATGATCAGCAATGCAAAGCATTTCAAAACTGCCATTTTCAAGCACTTTACTTAGTTAATGTTTTCTAATATTTTTGTAAATTTGTTTCCCCTTAGTTTTATTATAATTGTGACATACTTTTTTTTTATTTAATACTTTTGTGATAATAATGTTTCTTTTTCCCTTTACTTACTTAAATTTCCTTTTTTTTCTTAAATTTTAAGTTTCTTTTCTTTTTAAATAAAATTTAAATTTGTAAAATTTGTTAAATTAGTTAAGATAAATTACTCAAAATTAATGTTAATAACAATTGCTAAGCAATACTGTTATATAAGATTTATTCTTGTTGTATTGTTTTGACAAATAAATAAATAAATAAATGGTTGGACTAACATCGTCACTTATAAAACATTCTGGAGTTGAGACCTTGGTGCCAGTCTTTTACATGATCTAGATCTTCTGGGGTACAGATTGGCATTCGCGAGAAATACGTAGATTGCTCTCTCCGGTTTTTTGAGAAATTGTTCGATTTACCAACTTTTGTTTAGTTTTTCGGGCTATTAATAGCATTGTTATGTAACACAAGTCTTACGAGAGTACTCGCTAAACACTTGTCATTCTGAATTTGTCCTTTAATGAATACATCCTTTACTTAAAAAATTTGTATTTAAGTTTCATTTGTTTAAACAATTTTTATATGAGTCAAATATTTTAAATAACAAAAACCTTCAATACTTTTTTTTTTGGTTTAATTTCAACTTCCTTTAATTCGATTCCAAACAAAAACTTTTTAGCCGCTGAAATAGAAAGAAAAGCAAAAAATGGCTCCTTAAATACAAGGGAATGTATTTAATTTTTCTAATTACATTTCAAATTTATGTCACGAATTTTTTGGAAATTTTCTTTTTTCCTTTTCCTTCCTTCTTTATCAGACACTAGATAAACTTTATCCTAAGCCAACCCAAAAAAAAAAAACACACACACACAGAGTTGTAGAGGCGTTAAAGCCCTTCAAACGAAAAGGAATACCAATACACAAGTTATTTTGGAGAAAAATAAGAAGGAAATACAAATAAAGACAATAAAGTTTTTAGAAAAAAGAAAACAAAGAGAAAAAGGCTTAGAAGAAGAAAAAACTATTTGAGTTCAAGTTTATTTAAATTTAAATATTGAACTCGAGAACATTTTTTATTGAGTGTCGTTGAGTCTGAACCAAGGTCTGGTCTTCCCATAAAATTTGTTAAGCGTTTAAAGAACTTGTCTGTAATAATTTTCAACTTAAATGGAAAGTTATTCTCTTGATTTTTTTCTTAATTTTCACTGTAGACTGTCTAATATAACCCACAATTGCATTTTCAGTTTTCTTAAATAAATTTTCAAAAATGCTAAACTGTTTTGTAGACTACAACGTTATGTTCGGTATTTAAAAAACATCTTTAGGTTTAACTAGCAATCGCCTCAATGGGCACACGTTTACTTGGATCCACAAGAGTCTCTTAACAAACCAAGCCACCATCAGACATAAAGAAACTCGAAAAATTTGGTTTGTAATAGTCGGGCCCTACCTTTTGGAAGAAATTTAACTTTCAAACGATAGTCATGTGAGCGTCGAAATTCAGAGTCAGAGCTGTAGAATGGCAAATAAAGACATTCTGGTTATTATTGTCAGTGTTAGTCAGTGTTAGAGAAAAAACAAAATAATGCATCCAAGACGGATATGATATTCATCTTGAGAATAAGCAGTAATTGTCAGTAAACCTTTAAATGAAACCCATTACTCCACTGCTCTAGTATAGATGAAACTGCTTAATACCTGATACTAAAATGCCTACGATTCCAAAACTATCAATTGGCAACAGAATCCGTGATACAGCCGTCCGATAAGGAATGGGATGCCATAAACAAATTTCTCTTCTCTACTTAGCGAAATAAGTTTGACTGAGGTTAGAGTTGCTTGGTCGCATGCTGGAATTTCTTCTCTTACCAGTTCCTAACGTTTCACTATCACTTCATTCATTCATTTCATTACCTTAAAATTATAGTCCTCGCGTACAGAAAACCAGCCCAATGTCAGGGTGTTTAAATCTCCTAACGGAAGACTAAGTACGACTAAGTACTTCCGAAATAATCGAGGTAATCATAGTACGTTCAAACGTCTTTTCGTTAACCAAAGAAATGGAGCAATCAAGTACCTCTTATTCTCCTACAGAGATGTAAATTCCAATTGCTTGAAATTCCTTTCGTAGGTACTTTTTGAATTTGATTTTCTATATCAGGGCATAGAGAATTTCATCCCTAATTTACTCTTTTCCAGTTTGAATCAATTGGTATATTGTATTTGCGTATTCATCTGAAAGTTAATATAATTGGTGCTCCAGATTTCACGATGATAAGAGAAGTATTATTGGTGTCGTCATGTCCTTCAAACAAACCCAGAGTCACCATTTTTTAGTTAAAAAATACCGTGTAATCTCAGAAGATATTGCTTCCTTAATCAGTTTTGAATCAGTGCCTGTTGTCCGCATTACTGCAATGCAGTTCAACTAGTACGTCCATAGCTTTCCTTTTGGATAGATTTGCATAGTTTTTGTTATGGACTACAAGGTCATTCTGGGACTTAATCCACAAGTTCCATAAAAGAGCCGATTTCAAGCAAATAATGACCTTGTAAACATTGTGATAAGACGTGTGTTAGAAGAGAGCGATTTGTCCAGCATAACACCCAGGTATGTATATCGCTTTATTAAATATTAAAGAATCATTCTGTTTAAGATAGAGAATTTGGGACTAAAGATGCTCTTTTTAGCAAACCGTGTTAACGCAGCTTTAGATGAATTAGTCGCCGTAACTTAGTAGGCAGCGTGTTGGCTTATTAGAGTTGAGGCCACAGTTCAATCCCAAGGGCAAAAATTGTGCTAGTAAAATAAAATTGCCTTGAAAATTTTGAATCATAGGAGTCGACTTTAAACTGTAGGTCCCACCACTCATGCATAAAATTAACACACACAACATAACTGACTAAAGGCAGTGGTGTTGTCGAGCCGGAACGCTCCGGAACGTCGTTCCGGTATTTCCTTTTTGGACAGGAACTAAAGATGATTTCTGATAACGAGAATTGGCTGACATTTTGAAAAAAAATTACCTACCCAGGATCGGCCCTGTCTATATAATTATATACACGCGTTCCGGTAAAAAAAAAATTAGCACAACACCACTGACTGAAGGGTTGTAATAACCAATTATGTATGTATCTAATTAGGCAACCATTTGGACTTAGGACTATTACCATGCGGTCCATAATAGAATCGAAATACATACTTTATAAGATCAACAGCATATTCGTAAGTAAAAAACGACAGCTAGCTGAGTGGTTCTTCTATTAAAAGATTTCACGGCAGTAGTTCTACCACTCCTCTATAAGGTTAATCTCTTGTGGAGTTTTAGTTCACGAGTTAAGTTGAAAGTTTAATATACCGGAGTCTATTGCAAGACCTAATTTTATTAGGCTTACAGTGAAACAAGGTATTTCGAAGCTTTTGCATTTAAAACAAAATTTATTATTTTTTTTTTTTTTTAAGTAATGCAGGTGACATTACTTCCAAGCAGCATATCGTTAATTCGTTGCCTGCTTTCAATCCTTCAAAATGTTCATAGGAAACATGAAACTAAATAAGATGAGGCTTCTTGCAAACAAACAGTATTCGTTACAATAGTTTCACTTCCTTGTTGGATTTTCAGTTGAAAGTTTTCCAACAACAACGACAACAACAACAACAAGATAACATTTTGAGTACCCTTTCCACTTACACACTTTATAAGAGAGATGCTGCCACACACACACAACACAAATTTTGGTTATGTTGTATGTATGAAACTGTTGTTTCAAGTTAAGTTTGTTGCAAGTAAGACAATAGCTGCTGCTGCTTCTTCTCTCATTATATGCTTCACATAAAGTTAATGCAGTAACAACTTAACGAAATATTTTACATTTCTACTCTACTCTCATACACACCCTTCATATCATCTTACCACCCCCTGCCACCAATTGAACTTCTTTCAACTTTGTTACACCCTCTGTGGAATCTGTGTGTGCAAGAGTGTTTGACGCTTCAATTTGATTATGCCTGGTTGTGCATGAATCTTTTAGGATATCTTCTCATCTTCTCCATTACAGCCATAGCCCTTTGGCTAAAATTAATGAGGTGATAGATTCTTGTTATAAGGCAACAAAATATTCCAAAAAAAAAAAACAAGGAAGAAAATAAGAGAGTGGCAAGTGAAGGATATCAAAAAAAAAACGTTGACTTCTATTGTTTTAAATTTTGCTGAATGGCAAGGAAGTAACGTTAAGCGTGCTTGTGTAGGGTTATGGTAATGGTTAACTTAACCAAAATTTGTGTGACTTTTTGATAAAATATTATCGTCTAATTTAGAATTTTTTTAATTTCATTTTAAACTATGAAGAGTTGATATTTATTGTGTAGGAAATTTACAGAGTGGTGATAGAAGTACTTGAAATGTAGACAAGAAATAAGAAGCCATAAAGGTTAAAAGTGTGCTTTGTTCAAGCAGATATTGTGATGAGTAAAAGAAGAATCTTTAAAGTATTCCGAGAACCGGCCAATGTTATATTTCTCTCTGGTACACTTCAAAATATGACAATTAACACTCAAGGGGACTGACTCATACTCATAAAGTGCACTGTGCAACTAGAAAGATAGTAATAGAAGGGAAGGAAGCGAGATTAGGGTGACAGATAAACAATTATGCTAATAAGAATTCCACCGTTAAAGAATGAATTCTCCCTTTAACGCATTATGTGATCAACTGGGCAATCAAATACGAGCGAATGTCAACCGGGCCAAAGAATGGAAAGTCATGCATTATAAAATTCGGTATTGAATTAGTATTTTTTTCTCATCTTTTTAATGAATGACCTCTCACTTTCTTTTGAAAAAGAATAACTTGATTATTAAAGAGATTTATCGCACCTCAGTACTACGACGCACATAGTTTTCGTTTGTGCAAAGTTTATTGCGTCAATGTCTGAATCAGATTTCTCATCTGAGAGCGTCAACGTTCATGTAAAAATCGTTGAGCCGCTTTTCGTATACACAACGGATCGATAACACTATCCGAGATTTTTTTGCTCCACAACTTATACGAGGAGGTACGACTATATCACCAAGATATGATCTGAACTTTCAGCATCACTTTTATAAAATCTATAGATGTCGGTCTAAGAGAGGTAAATTTTTTTCAAATTATCCGGTCAGACCTATGTACTTAACGAAAGAAGCCTGTGCTTAGAAACCGTTTGACCTGACGCTGAGCGGTACACATATGCTAGTAGGTAGAAAATAGAGTTGATTATACAGTTCATCGGAAATATCTGAAGAAAAGTATTCGTGATGTCGGTTTAAGAGAGTCCATTATGTTTCAAATTATCCAGTCAGACTTAATTAACGAAAGAAGCCTATACCTATGAATATGGGATTGTAGTTGTTTCTTATCCTCCTCCCTTTTCTAACACTTCTGGGAATTGCACTTGTCCTAATGACAAGTACGTGTCATCGAACCTAATTTAACTATTGGATTGTAAACAAAGTCACGCAAGATCCTCCCGTTTTTAGTTCAACCATCTCTAACATTTGATATAAATGTTGGCAGTTGAGGCTTACTGGTTATTCGAAGGATCCATACTAGACTACTTTAAAACTCCTCGACCTCATTGGCAATAATTGGTTATTGAACTCTTTTCATTGGACCACTGTCCCAATCTATCTTTGATCACGTTATCCTATGGAAGGAGTTTTAGAACAATCTTTCTAGAAGTTTCCGCTTGTTTATTATTTTTCGTAGGTTTCCTATGTAGTTTTGTTATTGTAAATTGACCTTTGTTTCTCCGTATTTTTGCAATTTTTTTTTTGTGTTGTTAATACTACTACTTCTTGTATTTTGTGTAGAATAAGCATTCAATTTTCTTTCTGATGTATCAGTAATACAAAAAAATTTACTTTGCAATTATAACGTTCATTTCAAAACAGTTATAAACACTACCAATATGACGTAAAATTAACAGAAAATATTGTGTGCACTACCTAATGCACCTATTGTGACTTACACAGAATTTTTCGAAATCTTTGCACATGTACCAGCCAAAAAGTTGTACTTTTAGCAGAACTCATATCCCCTTAGTCTATTCAACCCTCAAGTATAATTTAGTAAAACAACCCTTATTGAAGGATTCTGTTTCTCATATTCGAATTTTTATAGCAACAGAAAATTTATGGTGAAATCTGCAATTAAATCGAATTAAAAACCCGGTATTTATGAAAACCGTTTCATATTCGAAATATTCCGTAGAAAATAACATAATTACGAACTTCGAAATGTTTCGAAGGGAGTATAACACTCATATCCTGGCATAAAATTTTTTTAAATTATTATGGACTTACGAAATATAACAGCAAAGTATAAATATTGTGAATGATTTTATGCTTAAAACTAATAAATTTGCAACAAACATTTGAACATATTCTATGAAAGTGTCATACACAGTAATCATCATCACCAAGAAAAAAAAAACTGTATAAAGTTCATTAATTTAATGCATGGCTTATTTTTCATTTCAATAGAAATTTGTTTTTAATTTTTTATTCAAAATTTTTTTCAACACAGTGAACAAATACATATGAAATTATGACGAGTATATGGTGTATACAGTGAGCGTCAAATGAAACTGTACACTAAGGATAAAATTCTAACAATCACCAAACTCAACTTTTATCACTTAAGGAGAGTGCCTGAAAAAATTTGACATTTTTTTTAAATTTTTTGCAAATTTTTGTTTCAATTTTAAAAACTGGCAATGAAACAATTTTAAAATAAAAATAACGGTAATTTGTTAATGTATGTATATTTTTTTAATGTACAGTTTCTTTTGACGCTCACTGTATATATGTATGTACATATATCGGGACATCAGAGACAAAGACATCCGAATTGTGGCAATTTATAACGAGCATCTTGTTAAAGCTATATCTGCTTAGACGTCCACAAACAACTACATACATACATGTACTCGCTGAATGAGCTCTGAACCAGTTGAACTGATCCTAGTTTTCATCGAAAAATTATCTTCAGCTATGAGGTCTGAACGAATGCATTAACAGAGAAAATTGATGAATTTGTGACGATAGCAATTCACATGAAATCCAAGAGCTTGCAATGTATCCCTTAGAAAGTCACTTTGGGCTAACAGCGTTATCCGCACATATTTCTTTGCGAAAACGACATTGACCAGCACTATAGATCAGTGCTTACCAACTTCTTTTACCCTGACTTTGGTAAGCTGGACACCAACGACACGAAGCGCTACGTGCCACACAGTTCTGTCACATTGGATATTTGGCACAAGCGATTGAGGGCACATGACATGACCACGCGGAAATGATGTCAACAAACCTCCGACATCGTGCTATTTAACCCTGTTAGAATTGTTCTTTTAGGGTTTTCTTAAGTCTTAGACGTATGCGAATAAGCCACAAACCACAGCAATCCTTGCAGCCAACAATAGTCCATGCCATCGACCAATAGCATAGAAAATTTGATAATTCAGATGCATTTTACCCAGAGAAATTGTGGCGTGCATTTGAATGATGTTATATGTATATTCCACTGTATCCATAGTCTGGAATAGTGTATTGTCCTGTTATATATGAAGTCTCGGTTCAGACATCTCAAACAAAACGAAATATGAAAAATATTTTCACGGCGACTTCCTCTCAGCAGATTTCTAGCAAAAACTCTGAGAGTAAATAAAATTATCATGAAAAGTTTCCCAAATTTGTCGATCGGAATCGACTTCAAACTCTAAGTCGCGCCGTTCATGTATAAAATTAGCGCACCTAACATTAGTGGTGTGAGAAGCTAGGTCGTAATCCTGACTGAAGTGTTGTAATGACAACACATTATGGCTTCAATAGGTCTTTCGATGATATCTCTCACACACATTTTGTTTCATTCAAATTTAAAGATAGGAATCATTTAAAGAGCCCACTTAGAATTCATTGTATGCGATGTATAAAAGTAAGTGCTTTTAAATAAATTTCATTGAGTGTACGTATGGATTACAGATGTATGTACTAAAAACAATTTGTGTAATTTCTTATAAATTTTATGATTCCAAGTATAATTTTTTTTATTGTTATTATTTATACAATAAAAGTTTTGTTGTTTTTTTTACTGTCTTTTTTCAGTGGCAATTAAATATTCAAAACACGCACAATTCAAACAGAGTTTTGTGTTCTTTGTTCCATAAATCTGTTTATGGGACGCTTCCCCAACGTTAAGTGATTGAAACAAAAAGTGGGTTTGACAACAAATATGGGCTTAAACGCGTTACTAATAATTTATGCAGATTAAAACCTAAATACGTTTTATTTAATTAGAGCTTTAAGGTATTTAGAAAATGCAAAACTTTCAATTTTTTTTTCTTTTTTGTTGTTTAAATTTTTAATAATTAAACGCTGTTTTATGGGTTCAAATCAAAATAACAATTAAAAATCAATTGCATTTTAATCAACAACAACAACAAAAAAAAACAAATAAAAAAAGCTTTTCAATTTAAGTCAAGTTCAATGACTTGATTTACAATCGCACAGTTTAGTCAGTTAGTCTGTCAAACAGCCTGTCTGTCTGGTCTGGTCTGGTCTGGTTATTATTTGCTCCGTCCCCGTTCGCTGCATCCAAGTGTCAATAAAGTTGTTTGTTTATTCACGCACTTTTTATTGTAAAACAAAATTTTTTGTTTTTGTTTTCGGCTTAAAAAGCATTTCATTTTATTTATTTTTACCGTTTAACTGTCAATAAATAAAATACTGACCGGCCTCTGCTGCAAATAAAACAGGAAATATGATGACCATCTATAAAATAACCGCTTAAAATGCGTTGTAATTATGGCCAAAGCCTTAATTGAAGATGAGTTCTGTTTACGCATACTCAGCTTCTCATTGGTATGGAATATGATTGCATCCATGGAAAGCAAAAAAAAAAAAATTCCTACAATTTATACGCCTAAATATTGATTTTGCTCTTCAGGTGGCATTGCTAGCTTGCTAGTAGTTAAGAACAAAAGAATGGAAATGGTAAATGCCGAAGAGAACAATGATGATATTTAATAAAGGAATTAAATTTATTACTACAGCGCAAAATATAGCAGACGGCTTAGGTGCAAAGAAATTTCATTATAAACCCCCCCCCCCTTAAAACAACTTAAGTGGAAATCATATTTGCTTGAAAGGAATATGGAAACAAGAACAGCTTTATAGTTATACTATATACACACGCCTGTAGATGTAAGGTGTAGTAAAAAGGAATGCAGTTTACAAAAAACCAAAAAAAAAAAGATTGAAAATAACAATTTCTTTATTCGCGACAAGAAAATTGAAAAATCAATTATTTTTATCAAGTATGTCTTCCATAAATCGAGCAAAATTTGATCAAATTGAATCAAATTTAAAAAACCTACCCATTGGGTTGGTAAGCTATTGGATCAAGGATTCCAAAATAGGTTTTCTGACAGCCGAGCATTACTTAAGACCAAAAATATAGGCGACGAAGCTACCTTTTCTTTCAAACTAGCAAAGTAAAGTTGTCTATATAAATCGGGCAAAATCGCATAAAAATGAACCTAGTGGTGGAAGTGGACCTAGTGGACTGGATAGCCATAGTCTCAAGGATTCCAAAACAGGTTTTCTTATAGTCGGGCCTTACTTTTGTACGGAGATATAGGCGACGCAGCTAATTGTTATCTTCAAATGAGCAAAAAAGTGATAACTTGCACTTTTTATTCAAGGCTATTATTTTGCACTTTTTGAACGATGACTTGCATTTTTTGGTCGATGATTTGCATTTCTTTGGTAGATGACTTTTATTCCTTTGGTAGATTTATTTTTCGATAACTTACACTTTTTTAGTCGATGACCAGCGTTGCCAGAAATTTTTTTTAAAAACTTTTTATTTCTGGGAAAAAAACTTTTTTTTTACCAAAAAAAATTGTTTTCTACAGAAGTACCAAAATGTTTAAAGGAAATACCGGAACACGATGCCCTCTGTTGGTGTTTCTTTGCTACTTTTACCCGGCACTAATAAAATACACAATATTTTATTTAAAAATGTAAATATTTCGTGTTATTATTATTGAATTTATTGAAAAAAATTTTTTATTGAATTTTGTCGAAAAAACTTGTTTTGTTAGAAAACAAATTTTATGAAAACTTTTTCGTATCTCAAGAAACTTGGAAAAAAAAAGGGAAAACTTGGCAAATGGCAACGCTGTCGATGACTCACATTTTTTGGTCGATGACTTAAATTTTTTTGTGTCAATGACTTGCACAATTGTACCGCGTTACAAGTAAAATTGAAAAATGATTGAAACCATGGCATACTTTTAGTGCAGTGGCAGTTTGATCGCCAATAGAGCGCTCAACAAACCAATGATGACTTAATTGGATGACGGCAAGCATGAAACCTTGTACTACATCTTCTACATATTTAGATGTTTCGCCAGGCACTTTATAAACATACTCATAATCTGAAAATATAGAGAAGGTCCACAACTTGTTACGTATTTCGCACCAGTTTCATCGTTGATTAATCAATTTGAATGGAAAGTGGTCTAAGCCAGAATTCCATAAAAGCGGTAACATAACATTTTTTCGAGGTTCTGATCGACGGCTTCATATTCCCTCATTTAACAACAGGTTCACTGCCTCGTTTATAAGGAACCCTTAAGGTTAGACGTTACTCGTAACAAAAAAAAATATTAGATAAGCATTGGGATAGAAAATCTTTTTCTTGTCTGGTGGTGAATTTTATATTAAGAGGCCTTCGGGGACTGATATAGCGACCTTCTAGCCGTTTTAGAATGTCTAGTCCTTGAGCCATCTATTGAAAACGAATTTCAAATTTATTTAAAAATGTACGCCATTTACTGTTTATTTAAATAAAAATTTTCTTACATGCTAATCATAATTCTTCTTAAAACAGTTTTAAATTAAAATTTTCTAATTAAAAAAGAAAATATTATAAAAATGTATACGTAGTGTCCTTAATTGTTATAAAAAAAAAAAACTTACTTTTAAAACTTAAACTAGGCAGTCCATCTATTCAATTTTATGAAGCTTAAATTGAAAATAAAAAAAAAATATATTAAAATTGTTTAAATTAAAGTTTTTCAATTTCCAACTCAATAACCCTCTATTTCCCGGCAGACACCATAACTATCACGCCTCTTGCCGGGTGCACAACGTTCAATGCCATCGCTTAGCAAAGCTTTGACCTCACCCTCCAATAGACTGTCATCGTTTAAGGCCAAATCCAAATCATCTTCCAATGGCAAATGGGCTGGTGGTAGAATTATTTCACTAAACGAAATATCCGAATCCAAAGATTGTTTGCTGTCGACCTCTTCATTAGCAGCAGAGCTGGAATCGGTGGCGGGAGAGGACTTTGAACCAAAATTACGGGCAACATGATAACTAAATTGTGGCACATCTAAAGGCGGATACATTTGGGCAGCACCCATCGAAAGTTCTGATCTATAAACCGGCAATTGTTGTCGGCGAAATGATTGAGGATTTAATCGATTCGAAGAGGTAACACGATTTGAGTCCAAGAAATTTTCACCCCTTATATAGCGAGCAAATCTATAATAACCGGTATTTTGGCTTTGGGCAGTTTCTAAATGCAGAAAGAACATTTTTGGGAAATATTTTTAAAGTTTTATTCGATTAAGTTTTTACCTGCATTATGCTGCAAACCCAATTCAGAGGGTGGCAATAAAGAAGACTCCGCCTCTAAATGGTAGGGCTTCATTAGGTGTTGATATGCCAAAGGATAATTGGGTGGCAGAACATCAACTTGTCGGTCGGGGTTTAAGCGTGGCTGTATTTCCTCATCATTTAAAGATGATATGTCCACATGATAGGGCGTACGTCCTTCTATAAACTCCCCAGGTCTTGAGGCAGATATATGCATTTGATCGGCGGATCTAACGCCCAAATAATTTAAATGTTTTAAATGTTCTGGTTTTAATGAAGTGGCCGTAGAATAATGTTTCTTTTTGCCCTTGGACGTATGTGAAGTTCGTCTCAAAGACGATCTGGTTAACAAGTCCAATAGGCCCAAGCCCTCACTGGGTCCGGGAGGTATTAAAACAATCATAAAATTATCCAAATCGGCTCTTATATTATATTGACCCTCCTGACGTTGATCATAAGTAACCATTCTGCGATTGGGAAAACTGGGTAAATCTACTTCCTCCAAAACGGGTGCCACTGAAACGGGCAGTTCTGAAACCACCTCTTCAATCAAATTCGATTGAGTTGAAGATGCAGATGATGGGGACGATGATGATTCAGATGATGCTGTTGAAGATGAGGCCGAGGATGGTGATGCTTCATCTTCAGTTGAAGTCTCAAATTTTAAGGTTTGCAGATCTGGCTGTAGTGTAGTGCTAGTAGTAGAGCTGGTGCTGGTGGTGTATTTATTTAAACTACCGCCATATGAGGGCGTCTTATAGCCCGATACAGCACTTAAAAGCGCTGCATATAATATTAAGCAACGCATTTTTATTTTTAATTTCTAATTTATGGTTCTGTTTTCTTTTTAACGTTTTTTTTTTTGTATTTTCTTTTCTTGTCAAACAAATTTCGTTTTAAATCAAAAAAATTTCACTGTTTGTTTAAATTCAATCGAAATCGACTTTCTTTTTTCACAACTTCCAAATCAATTCTTTCTCGCATTCATTTAGCTGTTGTAAAACACCAACAACGTTCTTAACTCACGCTCAAGCTGTAACCAACTGAATGGCTCGAGCTGTTGTTAGCCAAGTTAACACTTCGTTTTTAACGTTCTATACTCAAATACAAAAAAATACAAATTAAATCTTGCCCCACAAACCACTGCACGCAATACACTCACTAATCCACTCACTCACTCATTCATTCATTCATTCATTCATTCATTCATTCATTTAGCCCCAGTCACTCTTTCGCTTAGAGCATCACTAATGTGACCAGGCTTTAAAACGAAAATGTTTATCGAAACAGTGTTTTTTTTTTTGTAGAACGATAAAAAAAAACTTGACCACTTTAACATGCTCTTCACCATCATCATCGTTAGCAGCAGCAGCAGTAACATCAAGCGTACATTTTAAGCGTGCATTTTAAAAGCCAGGGTTTGCCAAACGCAAATAAGTCACAAGGGAAATTTTTCAAAGATTTTTTGTCTTTTTTATTTCAATAAAGAGGTCACATTAAAATGGTACTTTTTTAAAAAGTATTTAATAAAATAAAGTACTTTCGTTCTTTTTGACGTTTCTTTAAAAGAACTTTTATGGACAGAGTATTAACAGGGACTGAACGTCTTCTTTGCTATTTAAAGTCTTTTAAAATACTATTTTAAAAAGTTACTAAAAATACTATTTTAAAAATGTGCAAAATTGACAAGCAACTGACATATTTTACTGAAATGCCACAAGTACTTTTATTATCCTATTGAAAAACTATCCTTAATTGGTAGTATTTTAACGTGGGAACTTCCAAACTTTGACAGTTGATAACGCCCATCTTATTAAAGTTTCATCTGTCAAATAAGTTGTCATTTATTCAATCTGTTTTGCCAAATCACCATGGATACATTCAACAAATGAGTAATTTATTCGGGCAACCAACCGCATTTGAGGTGATGCTAATCTTCATCATATCTTAGAGCGTTTAATGGATCCTGAGAGAGTCACTGTTTGTTGTGGATTTTGGGCATCACATATTTTATAATCGTCATAATCGTCCTACCTAGAGGGCTATTTGCATAAATTCGGGTCCACTTGTTCAATAAACTAGCAATCAACACCCTAGCTGAACTGCAATATCTCTGTAAAACATTCCGCTGTCCGTGAAAGCGGACAAGATAATCCACTGTAGTCAATTTCGAGTCGCTCACATGAACTCAGCCTTTCACCGACTATAACTTGGCGAATTTTGCCTCTTGTCTTTTCTTACTGCTCAATTGACATAGAAGCTGAAGGTAAACGATCATAGACAAAGATGTGTGATCGGTGAATTATATCTGAAGCAAAACTCATCGGAAAATATCATCTTCAGTGTTGAAACCCATTTCGGGATGAATGGGCATGTGAACAAAGAAGATTGTCAAACTTAAGACAATACCAATCCATATGAGATCCAAGAGCGTTTAATGCACCTCGAAGACTCACTGTTTGGTGTGGATTTTGACGGCTTCGGCGGTTCATATTTCCTTAAAAACGACGTCGGTCAGGCCATAACCGCCAACGACGAGCACTATAGGCCGATGATACCCAACCAACGACTTGTGGCTTCACGGCACATTGAATATTCTACACTAGCCACATGAGAGCATGATCTGCTCACGTGGAAGTGATATGAATTAGCCACCGAGATCAATCGATTTGGTCCCGTCAACATTTTCTTGTGGGGTTTTCTTAAGACGCAGGCGTATACGAATAAGCTACAAACCACATCGTTCCTCAAATCCAATATACCCTATGACTGAGGTCAAATACGGACTAATTTAAGCACCAAAGTCGTAGAAAATTGGACATTACGAATGCGCTCCACCCATTAAAGTCGTGGTGGGCATATGAAAGGTGTTATATCCACACCAGAGATCAACAACGAGTATTCAAAACGATGAGTAGATTCGAGTCATACTTATTATTTCTGATACTTATACGCATGCATACTAATTTTAATATCATACTCATTCTACTTATACTCAAAGTTGGAAGTACTCGTCGTATTCATACTTAACAATACGCATGATGTTATTGACTTCGACTCGTCTCTACTTAACATTTACACGAAGCACAAAATAAGTATGATTCGCGTACGAACACTACTATACTCACAAGAAGATTGTGTGTATGCTTTGCTTGTTGTCTTTGTCTTTCCTTTCTTCTTTGTTTGTATATGCAACAATAACAAAGGCTGTAAATTTTGATGAATGATTCGAGCCACTCGAATCACTTATAAGTATTATAAGTATTTTTCTAAATTTATGAATCAGAATGAGTAGGCGTATGAATCAAACACATTTCGAATGTTGTGAGTTTAATGTCAACGTTGTACTCATACTCATTGTAACCTATACTTATAAATCAATGTTGTAGCGAGTACGAATGAATCAGAGTAGTTGAATTTCAATTCTGTTGATTCACTCATACTCAAAATTGCATGAGTGCTTATGAGTAGCGGAAAAACGATTCATTGCTGATCTCTGATCCACACATGATGGCATAAATGAGACCTTCAAACGAATAAAAAATTTCGATAACATCTAACACACACACTTTATTTGTATTAAAACTTAAAAAAGAAAGCGTTTAATGAAAGACCCGATATAAGATGCTACTGCTTACTGATGGTATAGCATTTGATTGCAACAAGATGAGTCAATTTGCTATACATCCCGCTAAACAATCGCTTCTCGATTACTTTTTATTGGGCTATGTTAAGTCACTAGTTTATGCCGACAAGCCAGCAACTTTTGAAGGATTGGAAGCCAATATTTAAGCCACCTTTGAGGCATTGCGGTCGGGTTTTTTTTTTGGAAAAAATAGTTAAATATTGAGCTGAACCTATCGATCATGTAACTCGTAGCTGCGGCAATAATTTTTCAGAAATCATATTTATAAAGCAAACGTGATAGTATAGTCTTATCCATGGGTTTTATAAAATCATACTAAAACATCAACTATAGTGGGAAACCCTAACAATAATGACAAGCAACCAGCAACTATTTATTGCTGCTGTCAATTTTTTTTCGTCTGTTGTTTATAGCTACAACAACAACAATTATAACATAAATAAATTCAGTTTGTTTTTGTTTACTTTTTTGTATTTTTTGTTTTTTAATTTGATTTGGTTTTGCTTTGTTGACTTTCGCCGAGTTCTTCTTTTTTTTGTTTACATGTTACGTTTTTGTTGTTGCTGTTGTTGTTGTTACTGATATTGTTGGTAACATAGTTGTTACTCATTGTAGCCGACATGATCATATCGCTGTCGTTGTTCACGATGTTTCTGCTGCTGCTGCTGCCGCTGCTGTTTTTATTGTTTGTTGTCATACAATTCATAAAATGCTCAGATTACATGGGAATCTTTTAAAAGAACAACAAAAACAAAACCCTCAAGACTGAAACTTAAGTCAAGACTTTCTTTGTGTTGAAAAAAAAAGCTGGACAATAATTTTTTTTTTCTTCTTGTTAAGATCTCTTTTGTTGTTGTTCTTATTGTAGTTATTTTTAACTTCATCTCAGTTGACATGTGCCCATTTCTTGAGGCTTTTGTTGTATTGTTTTTGTTTTTTCGCGAATAATCTTTCAATATTGTGGGGTGTTATGAAAATTTTTACATTTTTTTTTAAGAAATATTCTTGGGAATTAAAAAATCTATAACTTTAAGGCACGATTTGAAACTAAGTTGCCACGCCCACTTTTTTATTTAGCTTCCTGGTTAGCATGTATGTTATCCATTTAGCGCTTTCAAAACCGCCGATCTGGCAAAGCTGTTATCTGTTAAATCGTAAAAACTTACTGCAAACGTGGTAAGCTAAGCGTGGTTACTTTTCGACCATTACGGAGTGATTAAGTTTAATAGATCTACTGTAGAAGAAACTGATAAAATTATAAAGAAATTTTAAGAGATTGGAAGCAGTGCAGTTGTGGTGCACCAGCTTAGGTAGGTACGTAGATAGCTGTTTATCCCATGTCTTTAAATGGATCCATTTACGCCACATAAGTCCGATTGTGATACCACAGGTTTACATTTGAAAGAAGCGATTTAGGCTAGCAATGTCTATCATTGATAGTTCGTTTAAATCAGCCATGTAGTAGACACCAAGGTGCCCTTTTCTCCTTCAACATAATGTAGGTAAGTGGCCAGTAAGTGAGGAACAGGTCCTCCCCTTCCTTATATCTACAGCTCCTGCTGAAGTCATTTCCTATGTATCTGAGACCGATGCGCCTTGCATGAGTTGTGAAAAACGCACGACCATTTGCATTTTTCTCCTCCGAGATTGTGGTGGGCATGTACTAAATAGGTGATGAATAGTTTTCTCTCCTTCCTCGTCTAAACAGTTACTGAAGAAGCTCTTGCCGTGTGTCCAACATTAATTAATGCATCCTGCATGAGTGCTAATAATGCAATGCCTAGTAATGACTTCAATACCCATACTGAGCGTTCTCTCTTGGATTTTAAGCAACTTTTCTGTGAGCCCTCTATCCATCTATGGATAGGCTTTTTATGCTGTTCTGTCCGCATCCAAAGCCGCCCGTCTGGCGTTGACGGAATCTATAACTGATTTGTCTATTAAGAGCTCGCAAGTCTTTAAAAGCACTCCCAAAATAGAGAATTCAGCGGAGAATTCGATTGTTGGCCAGTTCAACCGCTCTGCAATTACATGGAATATCGTTATGTCCCGGTATCCTCATGACATGACCGTCATACCAATACCGTAGCTTGTTGAGATGTTCAGGAAAGCTATATATCATCTTAGAGTTCAGTACCTGGAAATCCAGTGCTTTGACAGTCTCCTGGCTATCAGAAATTATGATCATATCTTGTCCAGAGATATTACCGTCTTTTATAATTCTAGGCGAAGTAAGAACTGCCGACGTTTCCCCCCTATAAGACGCTTCAGTAATCCGGTAACCTTATGAATTTCGCATTGACCATCGATTCCAAAAAAAAGTACTACCATCAACTGTTCCATGCAATTTGGAGTCAATTGTAAAAGTTCTGAACGGAATCGTTAAACATATGGATGTCTCGAACTTCCCTGAGACGTCATATCCTACAGTCTCGAATACGATCAGGACCTCTGCGTAACCAATATCTGATCTAAGTCACTGCCATGTCTTATCCTTTAATCCCCTGGAGTAAAGGTCAAGTGGAAAGAGATTAAACACGATCAAAATGGACCAAGTACGACTATAATTTGAGAAAAAGATCATGGATGAAGCCAAGTGAAGCTTCGACGGTAACAAATACAAAATTCCTGTTAAGAAAGATAATTCTGTGTGCCCGGAAGAGAGAATCGTTCATTAAGGCCTTATACAGCCTGGTCAAACGATTGATTCGGAGCTCTACTGTAACTACAACTAACAAGTTTAAAGCAAGCAATTCAATTAAGATGGCAAGAATTGATTAGAAGAGTAGGTGTTTGTGACCCATCACAACGATGGGAAATACTTCCTTGATGTCATGATCGAAACTAAGAGAGCTTGGCATATAAGTCCTGATGCATATGGCCTTGACTTGGCAACTTCAGATTACAATTCTAGACAACCTTTTAAATTTAAATTTCGCAGACACCTGCAAAACACAATTAGATATCAGATATTTTCTCTCGGTGTACTAACTACCAATTACCCTCACCATCTATCACTTACAGTCTAGGTTTTTCCTTTAACATTTCAAATTAAATTCAATTAATTTAATTTCATAACCGGTCAAAAGTAATTTAAACTTTTTTAACATTCACATCGGCATCTAACAATTGCTGGCCAAGAATCTCTCAACTTTAATTGCACATTCAACACTCCCATTTTTTCTTTGCAACTCCCAGGACAACTTGTGACGTGAAAGCCAACAAGTTCACTGACTTTTAGCCAAGACATTAACTATAGAAGCGATCGAAGAAGAAGAAAATGTTGAAAATTTCAAAATTTATACATTCACTTCACGCTTAAATGACGAAATGAATGGAAATGTTTAGATTTTCCAAAAGCAAAGAAAAAAAGTAAGAAGAACCAGCTGAAGAAGCATTAGAAGTTAGAAAGAATGGTATCCAATAGAACCTGAAGTGATTGGCCAAGAAAAACAAGTTTATTTGGTCATGATCGTAATCAAATAAGAAAAATTATGTAGAAAAAGTTGTACAAAGTTTTTGTTTTGTTTCGTTTTGTTTTTCTTATGAGGCGAACAGGTTAATAAATGAAAATGTGAAGGGAAGGAAAGCTGAAGAAAGTCACGAATTTACACAAATTTCTTTCAGAAAATTTCAAATTTAATGGGAAATATCATAAATCTGTCTGGGGCTTGTCATAGACACGAACAATAAACATTTAAAAGTCAAGAAAAAGTGTTCTGGGAGAAAAATATTTTGAGAAACTGCGGCTGGCCTACACAATACTGCAAGTGTGGATGAATATTTTAAAGAAAAGAGAAAATCTCTAGAATGGAATAGAAATAAAAAAAAGGTGTAAAGAAAAATAGAAGGGAAGGAAAGCTTCAATTCAAGTAACATATCGGTTGTAGGCCTTAATTTATTAAACATGACCTTCATTGAGCACAGGCCTCAATGTGATGTATTATGCAAGGTTTTCTTGGACCCTTAGGTAACACAGTATAATTCGAAAAAAGTGTCATCGCCACCAGTTTAGTAGAATACCACTCTGCGTGCTGCCTAATGTCTTGGAAATCATTCGAATCCATAAGACATAGAGATTAGTGTCAACAGACCATTAACATAGCAATTCCTGCCAACTAAACCTTTGCCTCTAGTCCCCAATAAGACTGTTAATTTCTAGTTAACTTACAATATGGCGCGTTAACATATTGCTTTGGACGGTAGTTCTCAGATGTATTAGCCTTGATCTGTTAGTAAAGTAATACAGTCACTTCCTGAATAGAACTGTAGTTGGAAATATTTTTACAGAGGCGATGAGTATAGAAAAGCCCATAAGGCTACCGGATCACTGCAGTATTTCTTCAGATTACGGAAACAACGAATTATCTTCCCAGAGGTAAGGTAAGTAGATGGTGGTGGCTGTCTACCCAATGAGTTTGAATGGACATAGACCACATAAGGCCCATTGTGATCCCACAGGCTTATATTTGAAAGAAGCGATTTAGGCTAGCAGTGTCTATCATTGATACTCTGTTTAAATAGTCCAAGGTGTCCCTTCCTCCATCAACATAGTGCGGGGAAAGTGCTCAATAAATGAAGAACAGTTTCCTCCCCTTCCTTATATTTACAGCTCCTTCAGAATTCATTTTCCATGTATCCGAGACCGATGCGTCTTGCATAAGTGCATATAATGCAATGCCTAGTAAAGACTTCAGTAACTAAACTGAGCGTTCTCCTTTGGAGTTTAAGCAGTTTTTCTGTGCGCTGTATATCCATCTTTAACCAGATTTTCTGCACTGTTCTGTCTGTACCGGTAGCCGCACATTTGACGTTGACGGAATCCGTAACCACACTGTCAATTTTGAGCCCGCATATATCCAGTGATAAGGATCGTTAAAGATAAAAAGATGTCATACATACATAAATACATACATACATACATACATAATTGGCCATTACAGCCCTTCAGTCAGGATTAGGACCTAGTTTCTTACACCACTTATGTTATGTGTGTTAATTTTTACGTGCCTGGCGGGACCTACAGTTTAAAGTCGACTCCGAACGACATATTTTTAATGGCAATTATATTTACTCTCAGAGTTTTTGGCAGAAATGTGTTGAGAGGAAGTCGCCGAAGAAATATTTTTTCATATTTCGTCTTGTTGGAGATGTTTTGACCTTTGAACAGCCGTGGTCTCATGTCTATTGGAAATTGTTGTACTATTTGTAGGCATACCTTCCCTTTAATGGTTTTAGATTGTGTATGCGATAACTATAAAAGTCTTCAGATTCTCAGCAAACATTTTGATTGAACGAAAAATATTTATCTTTACAATTATCATGATTATTATGATTAACGTATCGAATGGAAAATACTTCCTTGTTTGATTAAAAATAATTGCATCTTTAATCTCAATGTAAAAAACACATCATGAATAACAATTTATGAAAAACTTTGAGAAAAAAATCGTTAAAAAAAACTAAAGTTTAGAAAGTCTAAACAAACTAACTAAGTAAACAAATTCAATTAAGCCAAGTCATAAACTTGATATTTTCTAAATCAGTGCTGATGCTGCTAATGCTACTACTGCTGCTGTTGATGCTGTGCTGATGCTAGCTTATCTTTATGGGATTATTATTAAATTATTATTCGATTCCTATTTGTTGTTATTGTACAACAATACATAGTTTATAGTTAAGTTTACCCTGAAAATAAAAAACGGAAATTCTATTGAAAATCAAATTGAAGTGCATTTCGATAAAAAAAAAAAAAAAATTTATTACAAACATTTGAAGAAGATTTGTTTGCTTTTCAAGTTTGAATGCTACTGCATAGGCCCAAATATGAAAATTAATGTTAATTGATGGCGGTCTAAAAGAGAATGGTTTTCAGCATGCAACAGGTGGTGGCATCAATCAATAGAATTTTATGATTTAAATTGAATTGATTGTGGTTAAAGTGAACTGGTTCGAAAATAAATATAAATGACCATAGTCTGCGTGTTCAGAAAATTAGTATCTGAAGTTTAATTAGAATATTTGAAACTAAAATGTCAATCAATGTTTAAAAAATATTTATGTGGGTCACAATTATAATTAACAGTTTGACAGTTTACAAAGGCTGTAAATTAAGATTTCAAAGAAAGTAAGAACTCAAACTCAAAAATTCATTTACATTTGATAACCGTTTCTTAGTTCAGTACATTCATTTGAAAGGCTTCACACCAACCAAAATTAAAGCCGAGTTTTCATTATTTTACTCTGGGGGAGTATGCTTTTCTTCTCTTTTTATTCATTATTCCCTCGCTTCATTGTCATTCATAAAAGCTAGGAAGGGGCAGGCACAACCAACATATGATTTCAATCTCACACATTAGCCATTGTACCAAAGCAGGCGCTATGTTAGTTAACCCATTAACAAAATATCTCTAAGTGTAGACATTGAAATCTACTTGAGAAAATGTGTATAAATATCACTTGACATTATGAGTTAAGTCCCCATGACACTTTTTATTCCGTTAATTACGACGATAACATATTGGCTTCCAAAATTTAAATGAGACCACACCAGCTGCCAAAATTAAGTAGACCAACCATATGATACAAGGTCTTATGGCTATCGACATATACCTAAGTCATCACGTCAGCTTGTTGTACCCTACCGACTAAGGAGTACCAACCATATTTTCTACAAGAAGTCTGAGGTAAGTAATGTCTGGTACAGTGTCTTCACTAAACTATTGAACTTTCGGCCTTATGAAAACTAGGCAACAATATGAAAAATGTGCAATCGATTCATTGGCTCCACCACATGCCCCTGCATTCATTATTGTCTAACACACGATTAAAGTGTACATATAGGATGGAGTGTCCCATAAAGACACTTATTAATGTCCTTTATTCAGACTTAATAAACTCTTGGTTTTCCTTTACTGACATTGATTCTCAATATTCGATGCGTTGGTGATTTCGTTTGACCATGAAAGTACAGGGTGGGCCAAAAGTCGCGAAGGGATTTGAAAAATTAATAACTTTTCTAATTTAATTTTTTTTTATTTTTCTTTATAGGACTTGTACAATAAATCTGGGAGATTAATTATGGAAGGTTACAACGTTATCCAGCGAACCAAAATCATAGAACTTTATTTTGAACATCATCGATCAATAATTCAAACTCAACGAGCCTATAGTCGTCATTTTAATGTGCGGAATTCACCATCCGAATCAATGATTCGACGCTTAGTGACACGTTTTCAGGAACAAGGCTCAGTAAGGGATCTTCCACGAAGCGGAAGACCACATTCTGTAATTAATGAAGCAAATATTCAACGCGTTCTGGAGAGTGTTGAGGAGAATCCTGAAACATCAACTCGAAGGCGCTCTGGTGAGCTGCAAATGTCTCGGCGGTCTTTACGCAGAATATTAAAGGCAAATTTACATCTTTTCCCATACAAGCTGCAGTTAGTGCAAGAACTAAAGCCACGAGATTCCCAAGAACAATTAATTTATGCAGTTCGCTTCCAAGAATTTTAATCCCCTTCGTGACTTTTGCCCCACCCTGTAGTTCCCGTATCAGAGTCCATGAGAATCAGAAAGTCGATAATTTCACGTTAAGCGAATATCCGAAAAAAGTATGTCGATTTTACGACATAATCTGTGAAAGATATAGAACCTGTATATCAATCGGTTGGATAAAGCGTGTTGTTTCCAATGCCTTTATAGAAGATGTTGTCATCGCGTTGCTTTGAACCTTCTGAAATATTCTAATGTGGAATTTCCTATTAATCGAAGTTTACTACACTACTAAATCATAAGTTCAGTAGTGAATAGGTCTACTTACGTTTCTGAAGAGCCAGAGTGTCATTCTGCAAGCGAGCCACCATTTAACCCTATAATTCAACTACATATGGATCAGAATATGTATGCTGTTGTACCCTTCAAACGTTTTCTCCACTTCAATTTCCTATGCAGAATAAGATCCAATTAATCTTTGACAATTGAATAAATAAAATACGGATTACTTAATAATTTTCAACACCAATTAAATGTGTATTTACATATTGAAGTTAATAATTGGCAAATATTTTCATTCAAGCTTCAAAATTGTTTATGAATTATAACTGAAGCAAATAATAATTGTGCTAATTGATAATAATAATAATCATTTAGCAAAATATTGTGAAGAATTATGTCAATTATTGAATTTCATTAGCATTTACAAATATGCCAAAATTCTATTTTGTCTGGGATTTTTAATTTTGTTAATTGGAAATGATTCTATTTTTACATTTGACCGTAAACATAAATACAATTAAAAGAGACTTTAATAACTTAATTGAATTACAGATAAAATAGAGATTTTTTTCGATTTGTTGAAAACTTTTATAAATGGCAGTTGATAACTGCGAAAAAAAAATATAAAAGAATTTTCAATACTTTTAGGGCCATTATTACCACTTACCGTTAAAATTGGGTTTAGTTAAAGATAACTTTAGCTAAAGTAAACTTTAAAGTCACCTTTAACTTCTTTTCGTTATTACAACCTACAGATAAAATAAAGTTAACTTTTTCAAAAATATGGAAGTGCCGTAGCAATGTCGATAACACTGCTCAATTAAACAAGTTTTTTTAAACGCGGTGGCAACGGCGGGTTTCGTTTTTTCTTGCTGTATATGCTCATTTTGTTTATATTTGAAGTTGCCATATTGAAAATAATATATAATATATGGCAAGTTCAAACATAAACTTAACTTTAAAAGTTACCGGTAGGATGACAATTTATCTGCCCGTTAAAATCCTCTCTTTAGTTAACGGCAAGTTGTAATAATGGCCTTCAGAGTGTTTGTTCGAGATATCAGAACCAAGGGGTGAACCACGCCACGGGCCTAATAAGACACCACATTACCTTCTAGACTACAGCGACTTCAAAAAAATAAGTGCCAAAGTTAGAAACAGATGGTAATCATTTATCGGGTGAGTTAGGTGACTACGTAGACACTATACGACTTGAAGCAGGTGGAACTTCAGACTAATCTTATAGATTTCGGTGGACTGGTTTAGTGCTAAACAATACTTTTATTCTCCAATTGGTTAAATTTAGCGCTTGTGAGCGATTGTTACCTAAATTTTTGACCAGAATCGGAACTAATTAAGACATTGATGGTATGAAGGGATATTAAAGGGGATAATATACTGCGCATTCTGCCAAATAAACTTGTAATCCTGGCTTGGTTACCATTTAAACACGTTCAACGACAGTCTTCTTTGTTTAACTTGGTCGAGAGATGTCCACCTCCATCATCCGACTTCCACGATTCAGAAACCGACAGATAGTTGCGTTTCAGTCTTTTTATAAGCGGTTCTATCCCCCATTTTACACTGTTTAGTTACTGGGCAATTAAAAAATTGCCATACTGAGGCCAATAGTCACAAAATTGTTAAGAAAACTTTTTAGTACCGCACCTGATCTGTCTAATGCCACCTAAATTGATTCAAGCTATCGATTGCTTGCAATGTATCAGAACCTTTATCTTTATCCTTTCTTTATCGAGATGACTAACTATGGAGCAGCGTAATGCCATTTATGGTTCGCCTACCCTTTAACAGACACATTTTTGTTGCAGTTTAACTGTGTTTATTATTTGTGTCCACTATAGATTGTGTCGTATAGAAGTTTAACTTTGTGATTTGCAAACATTAGTGCAGTGTTTAGTTCTACAAAAAAAGTTCTCCTTAATATTTTTATTTCAAAGGCCCCTTCACTCTTTCATGGCCGATAATAAGGCATTAAATGAAAAGGCTGTCTTAACAATCTAAAATTAATAGAAAATTATTTTCAAGCATCTCTAAAAGAATGAAGCCAACATTTGCTTACATAAACCAACAAATTACGATCGACTTCAAAAAATAAACCCTTCAGAACAGACAATTTCTGCGAACGCATCAAAGGCAACAGCATTAATTTCTTCTGTTGGGGCGTCATCTTATGCCAGGGAAATAGCAAATAAATATCAAAACTAAGCATTAAACTCTGGAAAAAGTAAAGAAGGTATGGATTTCAAATAAAAATTACTTTTCCTGATTTTTTTTTTTTTTGTGATTCGCGACTGACCTCACTTTTAATTTTCTCACCACCAAAACAGTAAATCATCAATTGCATGGAAACTGCCACCAGAACCATGAAATTAAAAGGCATATTCGAGAAATCCGTGTCATTATTCAAAGTATACATGACAAAACACATTTGCAAACAGCTTAACATGACTTCAACCCATAAAATGCCACTAAAAATGCCATTAAAGTCCTCAGCAAATTTCAAAACCTTATTGTGATAGAATACCGTGGCGCAAATATCTTGTGTGAAATCATTATAACCGTCGAGGGTGTCTAGTTTTAAAGCCACCGCAGCCACTTTGCATCTCAATATACGGAAATGTGCGGAAACATTGTAGATATACCAACCATAAAGGGCATCTATGCCCACAGTCATATTAAGCATGGCATAGATATACACCAGAGATAAGTAATAGTTTACGGAGAACATTAACGATCCGCCATTATCAAAGGGAAAGCTGTAATAAGGCAAGAGAAATTGATTCTTTAACTACTTATACTATGTTCAGACAGGCACTTTTATTGAGTCAATATTCGTTTATTTGAGTACAATGTTTTAAGTGTTCAGACACATAATATAAGCAATATTTATTTGACAAAACAGCTGGTTGTTTTAACAACATTGTTTTTATTTTGTCTTTTTTTTTTTTTTTGTTTGTAGTTGTTGAGATTTGAGTTGTCAAATATCAGTTGAAAGTGTTCGGAAAATTGTAATATGCTCACAGAGTGTACTTATGACAGTGCTGTATTTTAAGTTTGACTAAATATTATAACAATTTGCGTATTTATTGCGCAATAATTAATTGAAACTTTATATGAAATATTGAGCTCAATAATGGCGTTTATTGCGATTTACGCAATAAAAGTGCCTATCTGAACATAGTACTATGTTCAGATTACAATTTCAATTTTAACTTACTACACACCAAACGGCAACTTTTTATTCAATTCCCCGGTCTTACGATAATCGTACCACATATAGATCAGAGGCACAATGCCAGCACAACCCACTGCTATCCAGCAGGCATAGAAATACATTTTAGCGATCAACTGTGACAGGCGATTTTCCTCCATCCATTTTTTAAATTCCATGGGATTAGCTGTGAAATTAAGAGGAAAACAATTCAAAATTATTTCATTTCACTTCAGCTCTTACCCACCCTTTTCCGCCAACTGATTCATCTGCTGTATTAAAAGCATAAACTTGTCACCATTCATCAGAAACGTAGTTATTTTCACTAAAATCAAGCAACCCTGATTGAACATGGACAAGGCACCCGTAACCACATCTAAATTGGGCACTGAGTGCACAGCAAAACTTATCAAACCATATTCCAAATAAATGGTACAACTTATAAGACCAAAAAATTTCCAATAATTCTGTAACAATTCCCGACGCTTTAAAGTATTGAAACGAATACCCATATTGTGCAATGTTACGGTTTGTATGGTAAGGAATTCCAAATTTTGTCTATTCGAACTCAAAGACATTTCTTAGGCTTATGGAAAGTTTGTTTAAACAATTTCGCTAATAAATTTGAAAATTTTCAACCAAAGGTACAATTACAAATGGTTGATGGGAAAACAATAATTAAAATTTTATTTTGGTTTAGATTTGAAGACGTAAAAATACTCGTAAGCCATTAGACAAAAAGATATAAAAAAAGGTCATCAATTATACACTCTACTTTCGGGTATGTTAGATCAGTTTGGTTAGTCGTGACAAGGAGTCTTACCCCAACCTGGGTAACACAATATGTCATACGGGCTACCGGGTGACCTTGCCTGTGAACGGCAAGTTGCCCGCTAACCTAACCTAACCTAGGATAATTGCGTTAGGTCGCGTCACTGGAAGTTATAAAGTGAGGTTTACTCTTAAGCCTACTGTGCTATCACATTAAAAAAACGCTAATGTCCATAATTACGAATTATAAACCAAGCTAGCTACACTGTCTTATACACCGGGTAGTGTCAAAATATCCGAACTTCAAACAGTTCCGTCAGAAATGTCAAGAATGGGGTTCCTAGTCTTCTCTTTCGCATTCGCCCAAGTGCTAAAGACTGACACATTAAGTCTCTTCCTCACATGGTCTCTTCCTCCTCTCCCGAATCGGAACTTGTTCATAAATCACTAAAGGTTGCCCCTAGCCGTCGGGTATCCATCTCTATGTCTCGTTAATCCAAAAACCAAATTGTAAGTGTACAGTAAAGAAGTAAAATAAGCCAACCTACCAGTATTAAAATTCGGCCACATCAACCTTGCGGATGAAACAGGTACTCTCTTCTATCCAAGAAGTGCTAAGAAAGGAGTGCAATTTATCACTAATTTCTAGCCTTATCGTGCGATAAGGGACTCCTATACGTGGTTCACATGAGAAATTTTTCACTGTGATATCCGTTTTTTCCAGTACGACCGCCTCAAGATCCCAGTGCCTCAAGAGACTATGTAATGAAGACTTTGGAATCATTATCACTATCAGTAAGTTTTAGTGAATATTCTGGCTACTGAGCAGTCAGTCATTTATTTGTCATGAGAACAGCCATGATTTTCATCACTACAGTGAACCATAAACTAATTCGCCGTAGGCAGAAACAAGTGATAATCACAGGTCGCCTGTACAAATTCGAATTACAGTTTTTATTCACAAAAGTTTTCCTTATTGTCTGTATTGACTCTTGGCCAATAGATCACAACTGTTTTCGCTTAACGTTAGCACAAGTGAACTACTTTTCATCACCATCCGTCTCAACATTTCCAACGAACTTTTCTTTAAATCGAGTCTTACTGAAATGCTGTCAAATTTTCCTGTGTTTTCCTAAATGAAGATCGTACATAAAAAATATACTTCGTTTATGATCGTGGATCGTGACTAATTCAATATATAAACGGAGTTATATTAGTTTACCAACCTCTTCAGAGAGCTTTACAAGACTAGGAAGGTAGGTGTACACCTAAGCCTTTAAGTAGACTATTTATGCGCTCACCAGTAAGGAATTCCTACCATACTTTCTATAAGAAGTCTGTATCTTGTACAAACTAGTGGACATAGAGATAAACGAAGATCAAATTACAATAAAATCTACTTAAAAATACCTTAAAAGAAAGAGAAAAATTACAATAACAAATCAACAGTAAGTTCTAGAAGTTGACAAACCAAAAATAAATGAAGTGTAAACAGAGCGAAAGGTAACATTGCCAGCCTGTTGTGGTTGTAATGTATATTTGTAAATTCTTTAATATAAAATTTCAATCCTTGAAACCGCCATAAATTAGCTAGGATATAATAATTAAAAAACAATATTTAATAAATAGGCCCCGTTTAGAGAAAATTAACATGCGTTAAAAATATTTGATTGGCTTTCTTTCTATATAACGAAACTAGTATGCCATTCATAGGATAACTTTGCAAACGTTACCAAAATAATTACAGTAAAAGGCTAAATTTCATTATTTAATTATAGGCCTTCACTGTCAAAACAAAAAATATGAAATTTTTGCAGTTTTTTTTTTTTAAATTTCCCAAAAAAAAATTCAATCCATAGAAATTCATTTGCCTTTTGCAAAACAGGAAAACCAATTTGTTTAAAATTTCTAACCATAAGTTTTTAAAAATATTTCTTTAAATAACGTTCTCTATAATTAGGAAAGCTTAACATCGATTATTCACTCTACGCCCATTTCAATAAATTGTTGTGCATTCATTACGAATATCCAGTTTAATAACAGTTTATGGGAAATCAATTTCCAGTTTTTCTTTACGATCAGAAAGCCAGCCTGTGAGATGATATTATTTGGTATTAAAGGAAATTTTTTTCTTCTTCTGCTTCTTCTTCTTCTTTATAACCAGTAATTGTAACATTTTGCAAAAATGCGGAAGTCTTTGCAATTCTGGAAAGGAAAGAACACTTGTCCCCGTGAAGTATCCAATGGCCATAAAACATAACCCAGTAATCCGTTTCCTTTTGATAAATTCTAGGCGTTTTAACGGAATTATTTCAATCTCGTTAGTTGTTGAGAACGGAGATCACAATCAAACGTTTACATAGGGACTACGAAATACCTGCATTGATAACCAGGCAGTAAGGAATGATTAGAATGACTTTGTCATAGAAACAGAATCTATATTAAGGAGCTTAGGTTTGCTACACCGAATAAACGGACACTAGATGCGGCTAGTTAGACAGCCTCATACTCACACCGATCGTCCGTACAACGCTCTACTTTCTACTGTTTTATTTACTCAGTGTTTCCAACTTCAGCTGTGAACCTAGAAAATTTCGTAGTACTTTATCGACAGCCAGTTGTTCTCAATGATTTGGTTTTCATTTTCATTATTCGACTATCAAGCTTTTAATCCTAGCGTATTCATTGGCACATTAAGGGGACCTTGGCGAGCCTTCTTCTTCAGCGATTATTAGCAGTATGTAGTTTCCAATATTTTTATAATTTTTTCTCACATGGATAGACTTCAGCGCTTCTCTTTTGCGGATTATGTGGTACTATTTTCTGACCAGATTCAGAAATATATCATCTTAATAGCCTTGTTACAATATAAATGCCCATCCTCCAAACATTCAAAAGACGAAGCACACTAAAGTTGCATCGTCCAATATTCACAAACCAATCAACATCCCATAGTAGCCTATCCAAGAGGCTTGAAGGACTACTAACACTGGATCCGTTTTGAGAAGTAGTTTCTGAAACCGGGATATTTAAACAGTCTTGAGAAACTGACAATCTGACGTGTTCACTGGACCTGGAATCTGAGAAACTGGAGTCGCTGCAGTCTAATGAATAGTCTGATGGCTTGTTAGACGTGAGGCCACGATTCAAGCTTGACGACTTCCCTTCAGCAGATTTCTGGCAAAAACTATAAGAGTAAATAAACTTGCCATGAAGAGTTTCTCAAAAATCGGTCGTTCGGAATCGAATTTAAACTGTAGGTTCCGCTACTCATGTATAAATTTAACACACACAACATAAGTGATGAGAGAAGCTAGGTCATAGTCCTGACTAAAAAGTTTTAATGGCCAGTTATGTATATATGTGTGATACCAAAGGCGAAATACACTAAAGTTGCCTCCTCCGATATTCCCAAAGCAAGCAACATTCCTTAGCAGTTTACAATGTTGTCCAAGAGGTCTGAAAAACTAGTAACACTGGATAAGGTTTGAAAAGTAGGTCCTGAAGCCGAGAGATTTGAACAATCTTGAAAAGCTGACAACTGGCACTGGATTAACTCTAGAAATCCTAAAAGCTCAACGAGTTTCAGGAGCACTTTGATAGGAGTTTCTCACAAAGGCGACAACATCATTTCCTAGCTCCTCGTGAAGTTTTGGTAGCAATGCTTGCTGGCATCTGTATTTTCGAGCATTAAGCTCCCAAGTAACGATATTTGTACGACCGTCTAAGCGTTCAAAGACTTTTAAAGCATTTTAGGACTTCTTGGAGTTCATTCCAAGATGTCAATGAGAGAATTATCTCTCACATGAAATTCTACAAGCAATTACAGTGAATAACATTTAAAATTTATTCAAATTAAAAAGAAAGAAAATTGTTCACTGGGTTAGACTCACTAAGTATGTTTAAAGTGCAACATACGCCAGATGCTTACATTGTATTTGAACGATGGACTCTTCAAACAACTTTAAATGCACAACAAAAATGCCTCCTTTCTCCTGTTTAACGCTTAAACATGGTTTTTATGTCCAAAAACCAGTTTTCAATTAAATGTTATATAATCATTAAATCAAAAAGGAAAAGAACATACTCATCATTGTACATGCCACAGCGCACAGCAGAGAACAGAACAGGTATTATTTTTTTAATGGTCTTTCTAAGATTCTTAAGCATACACATACACAATAAACATTCCTTTCAAATATGCAGTTAAATAACTTGGTGTCTTCTTGGATTGGAAACAAAAAATCATTTTCGAAGTGAACGTTTAACGTGAAGGTTCTCTGCTTCGCAAACACAGCCACAGAGCACACTATCAAACAAGATGTGTAAATTCAATAATCGTTTATTTGTTTTCCATATATGTTGTTTGCTGGGCCTACATGCGGTTGTGGTCTTGGCTAAGCCTTTAGAACATCATACATTATTCGATTTAATTTCACCCCAGGATGTGCATTACGATCAACGACAAAAGGGCGAGGAAAACTATCGCATTAAATTGGATGGTTTCTTTATAGGTTTGCCGCAAGAGGATAGCACTGCTTTGTTATTGCTTACCGATGATATATTCGAAAGTCTAGGTGAGTTAGAGTCGAGTATGTATAACTTTAGAAATATGTTTGTGAAGTTTTAATACAAAAAAACTTTCTTTAAAGACGATGAATATCTTGCAGCTTTTGGTAAAAATAAACCCACCGCCGAGCCCCTAGCTGTTTCAACAACCTCTCTCCTAACTTCATCCACACCCTTGGAATCGGTTGATGCTAATCCTTCAACAACTTCTGGAAATTCTCTCAATAATTTGCAAGTTAAGGTCGTGGAAATACCAGCCTCAAAGAGGATTTTAGAATACAGACGCAGTGTGGATTCAGGTTCAAAAACTAGATCCTATATATCGCACTTTTTGAATCTACTTAAGAGAGGTCGTAAATATTAAGTTAAGCCGCATATGTATGTATATGAGGCCGTAAAATGCATTATACTTTGTAAAGTTTTTTTAATATAGAAACACAAATATTTGGAGTAATAAAGACTGTTATTTTTAAGTATTAATTGCGAAGAAAACTAATAAAAGCATGAAACTTATCCGTAAATAAAATTTCTGGGTATAGAAATGGGAACACAAATAGGGTCCAAAAAATGGTTTTACGATGATAAGCGAATGAAGCGAAATTACAAATTGCATGACGAATTCTAATGGCATTGAACGCTAGGTTAGTCTTCATTATAAAGAACTGAATCATCATAAGTGGTATCAAACCATAATCAACTACCACCCTAAGCGTGTTAATTTGGACATGTGCAAGTTATCGTGGGATTTCAGGGTCAATGAAAAGATGTTTGACATTCTTTAAACAGGAAGTAGAAGCCTGGCCCCCCTAATAATAACCTAAGAACTAAAAACTCATTGGAAACTTCGATGGTTGCGTCATACCTGACCAAATCGGAAATCATCATCGATAACTTGCATTTTTTGTAGTAAGTTATCGATGGCGACATGTTGAACTTGCGAACTAATAACTATAAAAAAATCAAATCATCATCGATGACTTTCAAATTTACTATAAAAATGCAAATCATTACCGATGACTTGCAAATTTACTATAAAATTGCAAATCATTATCGATGACTTCCAAATTTACTATAAAATTGCAAATCATTATCGATGACTTCCAAATTTACTATAAAAATGGAAGTCATCATGGATAACTTGCATATTTACTATAAAAATGCAAGTCATCATGGATAACTTGCATATTTACTATAAAAATGCAAGTCATCATCGATAACTTGCATATTTACTATAAAAATGCAAGTCATCATCGATAACTTGCATATTTACTACAAAAATGCAAGTCATCATCGATAACTTGCATATTTACTATAAAAATGCAAGTCATCATCGATAACTTGCATATTTACTATAAAAATGCATATACTTGCAAATATACTACAAGAATTGCAAGTCATCAATGACTTGCAAATTTACTCTACAACAGCAATATTCTCCTCGGTACGTGCATTTTTCTTTTTTGTCTTGTTGATGATTTTAAACCGAGAATAGTAAAATTAGTGGGATTTGCTTGTTCACTAGCCCGATAATGTTTCGGATTAATGTGACGGCAAAACATTTTCATGACTTGAATTCACAGCAGAGTTGAATTTTAAATGATTATTCTGACTGGGATGCTGAATTTACTGTGGTTAACTAACCAGATATCTTTAAATAAACGTTTCCTATCTTTATATTTAAATAAAACAAGGTGTATGTGAGATATCTTCACCATTTTTTTTCGTTTGAAAGACCTGTGTATGTCATTATGTATGGAATATAACATCCGAAATGTCTAATTTTTCATGACTGGCACATAAATCAAACTGAATATGGCATAGGTTTTGTTAGTTTTGAGCATTGCTGTGGTTTATGGTATATTCGCATACCTCTGCGACTTAAGAAAACCCCACGAGAAAACGTCTAAAGGGTTCAAATGCACGACTTCAGAGGTCAGTTCACGTCACTTCTATTTTAGCTGGCCATACCCTCAAATCGCTCTTATAAGTAGAGTATCCAATATGGCATAAACTGCCACACAGTGGCGCCGTTCTGTTGTTTATGTCCAAATCAAAGAAAAGAAAACAAAGGCAAAATAAGTTGGTGATCATCGACATAGTGTTACCCTTTCGCAAAGCTGAACTGGCCAACGTAGTTCTCAGAGAAATATACACCGCCAACCCAAAATTCAAAACAAACAGTGACTTTTTCAGGTTGCATTAGAAACTCTTGAATCTATTGTGGATTGGTATCGCCCCAAATTCAATAATTTCATCCAGAAACAGGTCTCATCACTGAAGATAATTTTTCGATGAAAATTAAGTTCAGTTTGCCACTGCTCCAAAGACCATTCCGCGAACACATTGTTGTATATGGTTCAAGTCGATCCATTTGTGGTGATTTGTCAAAACAGAAAGAACAAATGAGAGATGTAACTTCATCAAGATGATTAATTATTATCGATTGTCAAAGCTCCGAAAGACAATATCTTTTTTGATAAATTAATGAAAAGCACAGTAATTGTTTTTTCTTTAAATAATTCATTATTATTTTCATAATTATTTTTATTAATATTTAATTTAATGTTTTAATTTTAAACTTATAAACATCAAAATTCTATTATTATTGTTATCATATCATATATTATTATTAATTTATTCTTCATTAACTACTGATTTTCATAAATGATGTCTTTTAAATTTCATTAATTTGTCTTAGATTTTTAATCAATATTTTGTTGTTCATTTTGTTTAATTACAAAAAGAAAATATATGTATGTATTTATATTTATCATATCTGTTTCTATAAGTTAGTAATATATATTATAAAACTATTTATTTATATTGTTTATTTGTTTATTTATATTTTGTAAGATAAGAAATGTCCTTATTTGTGTTCTTTTTAATAATAAATTGACATTTTCTTTAACAAAAAAAAAACAAAATCAAATTAAAATTAAAAAAAAAAATTAAATTAAATTAAATTATAAACAAATTAAATAAAAAAAAATATTTGTGTTATGTTAGTAAAATATGAAACAAAACCTGATATCGTTTTTAAATATTTGGTAGCAAAATATAATATTTCTTTGTAATTATGTTTGTGCATTTGTTTTGTTTTTTTATGTTAAAACGTTATATGATAATAATTGTTTATTAACAAACTAAAATTGTTATTTCATATTGTGTACTATTATGTATTACACACAAAACAACTGAGGTTCATATGGTTATTAAAATGATTATTGAATGCCTTGTGAAACATGTTGAATGTTGAAAACAATAAGTTGGTTTTAAAAATATTTAAATTAAAAAACAAAAAATACTGAAAAAAAAAAACAAAATTTTTGCTTAAAACAATTTCTTTAAATTTAAAAATAATATTTAAATTATATTTTTTAAACAAAAAAAAAATTATTTAATATAGGTTGTTTTCTTAGAAATCTATTCAGCTTGAATTTCTCTAAAGAATTTTAAAAATTTTGCTATAATTTCGAAAACATTGTTCGAAAGTGAAATTTTTTATATTCGTTTACTTCCCATTTCGGTAAGACAAACGATTTCAAATAAACGGCTATCTGTATGGAAAAACATTCAATCAAATATTTGAGAGTTAACTTCACATAAATAGACGTTCATACGAAATCATTTATCTTATAGGAATAGGAGGTTAATTTCGAAAATTAATTTATTTTCCAATTTTCATAAATTTGCTGTCTTTTATCGAAAAACCTTACAAGTTTGTGCAATTTATTTAGGGTTTAGCTGTTTTGTTTGTATAAGCCAAAAATTCCACAAAAATTCGAACGTCTGACAGCGTCAATCGTTTTTCAAATACTGAGCGTAATTCATTAGATGTTTAATGTACTGAAAAATATCAATGCGTGTTAATAATATTTTTAAACTGTAGTAGTAAATGATTCGATTCGATTCGTAATAAAAACTGTTCGCAATTGTTTGTGCCATATATGTATATTGTGCTTTGAAAACCGTTTATTTCGAATGAAAATAAACAATAGACGTACTCATAGATCTACTTCACTTGTTTTAATACAGTCAAAGAAAAAAGTCTACACACAGTGGCGTATTTTATAGTTTTTCCCCGATAATTTCTACGTTATATTTTTTCATTTCTCCTTCAAACATTCTTAATTGTAAACGTCTTTAACAACGCTATAACATCTTTTTCAATTTGGAAAAACCAGCGGGAAAAAAGTCTACATACAGTGGTGTGTGAAGACTTTCTACTTTGACTGTATATACAATGGAATCTCGCTTTGGACACCAGAAGAACAGATTAGTCGTTTGCGCTCGTTGCGCTACCTGTTGTGAGCTCTTTACGAGCTGTGAAAAACTGTAGACCAATAGGCCAAGTGGAAAATATCTGCTGCGTAATCTACACCATTCAAACACCTCCGTAATTCCATTATGGCTTTTCCAGTCTTGTGTAGCTAAATACGAAATATATTTTATTTTGTAAATGGTTTAATAGGAGCTCAAAATCAGAATCCTTTTCAAATGGTTTCTGGCATTACAGACTGCAAAGCGTAAACTACGTCTTAATAAAACACTTTAAATGCGTTTGTTTTAAGGTATAATTAGTAGGGCTCGAAATGTCATGCAGTAGTTAGTTGATTGGAGCACGGTTAGATAATCATCAGACTTCCATATCATCAACAAATTATCTTTTCTTTCATATAAGAGCTCTGAATTTCTACGCCTGTGTCGTGTACGAGCAGTCAAGCATGTGCTTCTCTATTTAATCATAGGTTTACTTATGAAATCAAAGAAAGTGTCCGCTTAAGAATGGTGTCAGTTATAGAAGATTCCACCATATATATGTATGTAGTATAAGTATAGATTAGTATAAACTGTAATAAATTTGCACAGCAAAACTATTTTAATAAAAAAATATGTATAATAAGAATTTTTACAAAAAAAAAAAAAAAAACCGGAGATTTTTCCAAGTTGTAAATGAATAAAGAAAATATTCGAACATCAAAGCAAAAAGTAAAAACAATACAATGAAATTAATTTTAAATGATTATTTATAAACAAATAAAGGTCTTTTATAATACATAATCTATAAAAGACTAACTGACTTTTTGAGTTAACAGTAAGTATATTTCGAATTTTTCGAAATTCAATGATTAAACATACAGCTTAATTTCAATAACTGTTTTATGTAATCAAAATGCATAATAATTGCTAGGTTTTAAATCAAAAATGCTGCCTAAAATATAATGCATAATAAAATGCAAAATAAAATAATATATATATACGCTACGTTGTAAGCCATAATCTCAAAATATAGCCTCAAAAATAGAAACAAAAAATTATTTATCGATGGCTTAATATAGAAAGGTCGTATCTTCAATTTTCAGTACTTTACAGGAGAAGGAAAAAATTTAATAAAATCTAAAACAAAAATGTTATAAAAAAAAGTTTAAATTCAGTTTTTATTGAAAATAAATGAGGAATTCATTTAAATCAGTAACGGAGTATATACTATAGTTGAACTCTTCACTCGGTACAAAGAGTCAAAAATATTTATTCAAATTTATGTGAGTTAGGGCTTTTTCTTTTAATTACTGTAAGTCGACTATTCGTCAACATAGGAAGCTGAAATATTCAGAGGATGTGTATGGGGGTTTTGTCTACCAGAATATGTAAAAACCCCGATTTTGAAAAAAAATGAGATACGACCTTTCTATATTAAGCCATCGTTATGCAAAAACCATAATGATGAGAACATTTTATACAAAACACTCATGCTGAAAAAAGCATAAATTAATGCATTAGACTTAATTAACTAAAAATATTATTGTAATTTTTTGGACACATCTTCTTCTAAATCGGATGTTGTAGAAGAAAACGACGTTGTTGTAGCAGTATTCGAAATATTAGAATTACTTGTTGTTAATGTTGTTGTTGTTTTTGCAATATTATCACCATTCGCTTTGGGGGAGGTTGATGGATTCGAGTTGCTGGAAGATGTCGCGGATGTTGTTGTTGGTTGACGCATATGGACACTAAAACAAATGCGATTAAAATGTTCACACATTTGATTCACCACCGATGAACCATAGTGCCAATGACTTAATGTCGTCACTATGAATAGGAAATACAGCATAAAACGTTCTAAGAATGGCAGCCAAAGACCCATAGCAATGCATAAAACATAAATAGGTGTCATCCAATGGAAACTTTCACAGCGTGTATTCGACATTTGAGAAACAATTAAACGGCACTGTAAAAGAGAAATTGGGACAAATTTGGTTGATAAAATCTGATTGAGAACGTAGCCAAAGCATGCCACAAAGTTTAAATGATGAAAAAAATGTTTAAAAAATTAAAAAAAAATAAAACAATAAAAAAAAGAAATAAAAATGAGATATTTTATAATAAAATGCACATATTTTCTGTATAGTCAAGACAATCCACACGTTTTCTAGCTACATAAGTCGTAACTTTGAATGAATTTGCAGCAAAAATTCAGACAAATGTGATGAAGGCACAAAGTAACGTTTATAGCTTATGGAAATACTAGTTTAGAATAGGACGAGGAGGAACTTTGTTAACACAAACATCGCTTAAGTAGCGGCCGGTTGTGATACTACATGCGGAGATGCTCCAGAACTAACTGACAAAACCTAATAAACCCATTTTAATAATCAGAAGGAATGCTTAATATTAAATTGAAAATCAGTCTCTAAATCAAATGAATTTAGTGATCAATCCCATATCTGTTAACGATAGCTCCATTAGACCAAAAAAGGTTGAGAGTGAGAGTTAATGAAAAAAAGGCAACGTCGAGCCAGAGACGGACATTGGCAAATAAAAAGAATGACACTCTCTTCTTACACAACTGATCTACAACCATGAAATCATGGGAATACTATATTTAAGGTCTAATCAAAGTACAACAATCTTTACAAAAATTTTATAGAATGATATAAGCTCTCATAGGCATAGAGAAGTGTCACAAAAGTGAAAATTCAGAGTGCGGAGTTCCTTAACTCTTCTGCTAGAATTTGACTATTAATAAGCTGCCAAACGAACTGTTGTATAAAAAACCAGCTTGAAACTTCACTGAAAATGTATTGAGCTACTGAGTGGGAAGTGGCCTTAGTGTAAGTCCAGCTAATACTGAGATTATACTTCCCAATTATCCACTTTCCAGACTTAACGGAGGGGAGTTACATACGGACTAATACTTAGTTTTGATTCTAGATTCGAAGTTGATGTTCTGAGCATGTAAGGGACCTTGACTAAATTTTCAACTATTATCTGCATGCAAAAGATTGTTAGCTACAGCGGAGAATCTGAAAAATTTATAAACTTTGTGGCCTTTCGAAACCATAGTCCTGATTGTATGATAATATTCTTCGAAGTAATACTTTCGCTTATTAACAAAAACAATATGGTTCACAAAAAATGCTGTAGTAAAAATTTTGCCGGCGCGTGCTATTGTGGACTTTTTTAGTTGATCGTGTTGGATATTTACCACATTTTGAGCATGTTGGAAATAGGTAAAGATAACTTCTAGCCACTGACCTAGATAATGTAACAGTAGGTATGCTAAAACACCAAGACTAAGTGCACGAAAACACAGTTTTCGTCCTCTAGACAAAAGATTCTCCATTCATATCTAAAATAAACCTCGTTATTATAAGCTCCTGAAATATTGTTTAGGGAGTACTTGAGCGTTTAAATGCACTTTTTATGATCGTAGCATACCTAACCAGAGTTTTAAAAAACGTATTTACTTAATTGGCAATTAAAACCCCTTAGACAGGATTACGATCTAAGTATTTATTTTATTCATCAGAGGCGGGTTTAACGTAGACCCCAAGCAACTTATCTGAGAAGTTTTTTATGATAATTATTTACTCCTAGAGCTTCTGGTAAAAAATTGCTGGTCGCCGGACGCAATACATTTTTTCATATTTTTCGTCAGAGCAGAGCAGAGGTTTAAACTCACGAGCTCCCGTCTAGTAAGCCGACACATTATATACTAGTCTACGGCGACTTTTAAAAAGCTAAATAAGACAATTACTTGCAATGGAAATCAAGATAAAAAGTTAGTACTTGAGTCTGGTAGACATATAGGAAGAATTTTTTATCTGCATTCAATGATTTTACTAATCCAAGTTATAGAAGATGGGAATTACAAATATTTCAGCATGTGACGAGCTTAGAATTGTCGCATGTTCATAAAATTATATCAAGTTTTATGCTAAAAGGCTAACTTTTAAAAAATCCATTTAACTGTTAAAATGATTCAAATTATTCATCGAAATTAAGAGGTGAGTCTTGGCACTGTCCTTTTAGGGTATTATAAATGTTAGTCCAAACCCAATACTCATTTAGGGGACCCCCAAGATGGCAGAAACAATAAAAATTATATTATGAATTGTATTACCAAGAAAACATGCCCACCATTATGATCGATATAAAATTAAATTTATTTTCAATAGAAATTAAAAAAAAACTGATTATAACGCTGTTATTATTATTGAGAGCCGTAAAAGTGTGTCCATATTCAATTAAAAAAAATTATTGTGGTTGTTTTCTTTTTTTTGATCGATAAAAACTGCAAAAAACCATTAATGTGTGTGCATTTAAAATAAAAATTCTAAATTAATTCCAATTATTAATAATAAAAATACCAACAAATACGATGTATGATTCATTTAAACAACTAGCGTGTACGGGCAGCTTATCGCTTAAACAAAAATAACATCATAAAGTTGACGTTGAAATTATTCATCTAACAAGTGCGAATATGAATACGCACACATAAGGTGAAAAAACTCGAGTAGAGTATTGTAGAACAACTACATTAGACTACTTATTAGCTGATAAGAAATCGCTTTAAAAATGAAACCACCAGACAGCAGTTTATTATTATTCAGAATCAAAACACTGAATATCAAATTAAATACAAAAATAAAAGAAAAACCAAAAAAGAAAACAAAAGCAAACTTACACTGATGTTTGAAAATATAGTGCCGCTTAGCATAAACAGTGCACGAGGATCTTTTTCCATAATATCATTGGGCGATATATGCGGCCATATCACCAGCAAAGACATGAATGTCAAAAATGGCCACATAGGCCTAATGGCCTCTCTGAAGTTACGCATTTTACCAGTACGTTCAGCATATGAACTGTAATTGTAAAGTAAATAGTTAAAGAAATTGTTTTCAACTGGTTTTACTTGTAGAAATCACTTACTTGTAAACATTTACCACCACCATGGGCATATTGGCCATGGCACTTATGTGCAGCACAAATTCAATTGCATTACCCAGTGGTATACCAAATGGTAATTCACATTTCCAAAATTCATAGCCAAACCACCATGTGATCAGGTACATAGCTGTAGAGCCCCACATGCTCAAATCATAGCCCCAGGGTAAATACAACACACCCGTATTATACTTTTCCCAATGGGACACATAGAAATTGAAGAAGACCATCAAACAAACATAATACATACGCATAGGCGGCACAGAGTATATTTCCGAACGTCCGAATATACTATACAAACATGTGGGTATCAATACAGCTGTATACGAATCTAATCCATGATCAAACAGCTCACCCAAAGGTCCCGATAAGCCAATACGCCGTGCCTGTTTGCCGTCAATGCCATCCAGAGTATAGGCCAAGAATATATTTATGGCCGTACACAGCCATACCCAGGACGGTATGGGCGTGGTTCCTTCCAAGCCCGAACTAGCATAGAAATTCCAATCATAATAGGATAGCAGGAAAAAATTCATAGCCGTACACAAAAAGCCCAGGAATGTCATAACATTTGGTGCCAGCCATCGTGGGAAAAACTGCAACCAGAATACAAAAATAAAGCAATTTAAAAAAAACTTTTTTTACTCTAGAAATTGTTTAACGTACTACAATATGAATAATAAATGCTACTACATACTGTGTATAAATAAATAATAATAAAAAAAACTGAATTTATAAAGCAAAAGACATAAAAGAAATATCACAAAAATATTGATTTTTTTTAATTGTTCTTGGTTTTTTGGTTAAAACGGGTTGCTTCAAGTCAAACCTTTATAAACAATAAGGAAAATATTAAAAAAAATCGCAACAAACTTTTTACATGTAAAAATAACTATCACAGTAGTGTAGAAAAGAGAAAAACATTCAGTAAATATTTCAAGAGAATTTTACACATTTTGATCCGAAAAGTTAATTCATCCTGATATATTTTACGAAGCCGAGGATATAACGCGTGTTGTTAATATATTCTGGATGTCCAAGAATCCTCAGATTCCCAAGTGCCGGACTGTGACAGAGAAGATGTGATCTGCGGTAATTGCTGCAGTTATAAACAGGAGAAAGGTAGTTAAGATGCTTTACTTCACTCACTTACACCGTCCAACCAACAAACTACAGTTCATTTCAATCGATGAAAAACTCTCCCAGTGAATTATACTTCAGTTCAGTTTAAGGCATAAAAAATCGGCCTGCTGTGCAAGGAATTGATAAAGGATTATAAAGAAATTTGAAGAGACTGTGAGCGTAACAGATGTGGTCAAACATCATCCGAATTTGTGGATTCCTAGCGTTCTCTGCATATGCATCAATTTTACAACTTACTATGACACATTTTGCATTTAAATTTGCACCTGCCATTCATGTAAAGTCTAATTAAAGATGGCTGGTCATTCACAACGCTGTAGATATGGTGATTGGTTGCTTGATCAATAGGCTTTCTATTCTGACTTATTGAACTAAATTGTTTTTGAAGCGATGAAATTCTTTTCTCACTTAGTGTTTATGTCAACAAGCAAATTTGTCGCTTATTGGAAGGCTCGTAAAACCTAGAATTGATTGTAGGAAAGCCATTACATCCCGAAAAAGAAACTGTCTAATGCGTATATGGTTGGGACTATTACACTGGAATTCAACAACATTTTTTTGCCTACAATTATAGACTCTGAACTGGACAGTATGTGCTGCCACCACTTAACAGCAAAATTGTCGCTTGTTGGAAGGCTCGTTAAACCAAGACATGATTGTAGGAAAGCCATTACATCCCGAAAAAGAAACTGTCTAATACGTATATTGTCTAGAGTGTTACACTGAAATTCAAAGTGCTATGGCATCTGAATTTTTGGCCTACAATTAAAGACTCTTAACTGGACAGCATGTGCTGCCACCACTAAAGAGCAAAATTGTCGCTTGTTGGACTAAGAATTGATTGTAGGAAAGCCATTGCATCCCAAATTATTGTCTTGAAGTCACTAGGTCGTATTTTTTTCGATAATTTCCCAAAAAACCGTTATTTTTAGGCTACAATTAATGATTATGTACTGTACAGAATGTGGTTCCAATAAGTGCCACCACCCGCACAACACGACAGATTTTGGCATATTTGCGTGAGAAATATTCAGGAGGAGCAATTATATGTTTTAGCAATAGCAATTAGATTCCAAAATCATATGATGTGAAGCCGTTAGAATATTGTTGAGTGGGCTACATGTCTACGCCGATAATAGCCGACCATTGTATCATTGAAAAAAGCAACATTCATTACGTTATCGCCTAAATATCCACCGAAATGTCGAAATAGAATAGATATTTTGGAAATTTACCCAACGTGATGCAAAAGAGTTTACTGCCAAAAAGAAAAAGTAAAAGTCGTAACTTATACGAGTTTACAAGGGATTTTAAAGCAATCCATTTCAATAAAAACCATCCACAATTCCATTTAAATCACAGAATTTAGTTTTTACCAGCACTTAAGCCCACTGTTGATTATTTGCCCATTTTGATATATTTTTTGTAACATGTCAGCCATCCATTATACAAAAGAAGGCTTTTACAAAAGTCCTGCCTGTCATTATAGATTTTTATTGTTGTTTGTTTTTTTTCTCTTTACAAGGGCTATAAAAGCGAGCCAACCATATTTGTTTAAGCAATACAAATGTACATAGATACATACATACATACAAACATGCATACATATATAGAAATATTGTGTATTTCAACTTATGAAACAGTCAAACTATTTACGTTCGTATAAATATACAATTATATCGTTATCTTAAATACAAAAAGACGTTTTAATGGAATTAAATTTGAAAAAAAAATCAAAATCTACTTTACGTATTAAATTACTTGGTGTGCAACGTAATCACAGAAGATCCACATTAGATGAAAAAAAATTATTAAAAAATTTGGTTTTCTTTAGTAAAACTTTGAAAAGGGAAGCTAAAAGGATTTGTATTTCTGACGACGATATACGTACATAGGTAAATAGGTAACTATGTAGTTCTGGTATTTTACATTACACCACAGAAACCTTTGGCATTATAGGTTACTGCTTACAAATTACTTTTTTTTTGTTAAAATTTTAATTGATTAGAATACCTTACATTTTAGTGGACGATATAACCGTATATTAGTTGTTTATATTTTGGTGCATTTACCTTGACAGTCCAATTCCAAAAGGGATGCATTACATACACACTCAGCGGTGAAGTATCGCGTGCATTGTACTGTAAAAAGTAAAAAAAAATTAAAAAATAAAAATATTTTTCTTGATTAATGTTGTTAAATTAAAAAAAAAACTAAAGATTTTCATTTAGATACACAACTATTCATAACACAAAAGTGTCAACATAAAATGTTTGTCTATATATTGAGGATTTATAGAGAAACTAATTAATATGAATACATCCAGAAGAGGCAATTATAGCGGAGGTGGTAAGTAAGGTGGGGTTTTGATTTATTTCCATTGGTGATATTCAAATGACTTGTTAGTACAATAGCAGGAGCAGAAATCTATATTCCGTACAACATATTATTATAAACATGAAAGTAATTTATTATGTAAACCGTGTTATTAACGTATAACGCGTTTTATAAGAAATGTCCTGGTCACGTGTTATAGTGTTAGTCACGTTAGCAACCAAGAAATGAACAGCCTTTCGATTTTATTGAATATAGTGTGATAGAAACAGCAATGACAAATAAAGTAGTATCCACCAAAAATTATTAATACAAGGCTGGCAATGCACAACAGTGTCTGGATACAATTCAGCCCAAGTGGAAATAATAATAGCGGATGCCCCACTTACCAATTCAGAAGTAAAACAAGCCTATTCCGTATTCTTGTAGATAGATAGCATTTTTATAGATATGCAAAGGAAAGAGACAGCGCTAATTTGTAATTTTCGAAATCATTCCGATGGATACTGCATTGGCGGCTATGTGAGTACGTGTAGGTAGACTAAATTGTTTCCCATTGACTTGACAGTCAATTTCAAGAAAGCCCAAGCAATGTATGTCAACGAAAACATTAGGTTAGGTTAACGTGTAGCTTGCCGTTCGCGGGCAATTTCACTGGGTGGCCATAAGGCTCATTATGTTACCCAGTGTGAAACATATTAGTATTGAATGAATTCTTTCTGTTATCTGGTAAATAAATTATGGGAGCCGTGGGTTGTATGGAGAAAGATATTCAATATGAAAGAGGAAAATCTGTCACAACAATTGTTATACGAAAGTGAAGGATGGCTTATAAGAAGGGCAACCGTACAGAAAATACATTTGAAAAAATAACCAAATATCTGCGTAATATTTGCAAGAAAATTTGGCAAAATTCCAGCGCAGACCTACGTATTAATACCTTCGAGGGGACAATAAAAACCCAAAGAAAAAAATTATGGAAAGGAATTAGACACATACTGTCGTCCGCAAAACAATTTAAAATAAATATCGAGGTACACCAAAGTGGAACCAAGAGTAACAAAGAGTTAAAATCATTACCAGAAAAAAAAACTTCACAAGTCAAGTAAAGAACTTTCCTTAAAGCATATTTACAGACAGAAATAGTTGAAAAGATGTTGTAGAAGTCCTATGCTCCCCAAAAAGGTAATTAAAAGGGAACAAATCTTCTAAAGATTATGATTCTCGCATAAAAGACTTCATGCCTATTAGCAGAAACCAGGGATAATAGTTTTGCAAAAGCGTATATGGAGATTAAATCTTTGTCAATAGATGAGTAAGAGTTCCATACCACTTAAAAATAGATTAATGCACAGAAAAATCGTAAAACAAATTTAAAAAATTAGTAAAATTTTATATAATTGTGTTAAATTTTCAACAAACCTAACCTAGATGTTCTTGTTTTGTCTTAGAATCTAAACACATTAAATCTGGATTTGTGCCACAGTTGTATACTTTGATTAGTCAATATTTGCCTCTTTCTGGGGTAATCAAATACAAAGTTTTGATGGTATTAAATGGGCTATATGTATGATTACGTAGTTGCCTTATCAAATTTTCTATTGTAAGGCCATTGATTTAAGTTTTATTTAAAAAAAAAATCGAATTGTTTATAGAACGATAAGTTTTGCTTTTGGTTAACATACATGCATATGTATGTGTATAAAAAATATGGATAGAAATATTGAAAACGAATTGTGAGTATTTATACACACGTGATACTCCAGGAGTGGGTATATTTATAATGAAATCCATTGACGTACGCCATTCTACTAAAATAATATCGTTTCTGAATCATTTTAACTTTAAAAAGTATGTTTTTGAATAATATTGATAGCAAATTCTGTAATCTTGGTATTTTGCTATTATTGCAAAATAGTATTAGTATTAAAATACAGGGTGTAGTAATTAGAAATCTTTTATTTACTATACAAACTATATTATAATTATTACAAGCTGAGTAACTTAGACCTTATGCTCGGTGCAGCGTAACAAAACAGAGTCAGTAGTGGGAATCGAATCTACTACTCTCACGCTTATAGTTCTAGCACACTACCCACACAAATCCGTTACCTTAGAAGTAGTTGGTTTAGTTATCTGTATCTCGTACTTTGTACATTATATTGAGTCAAAATGAATGACAATAGAAAGATAATATTTTGTACTAAAAAGGCTTATTGGGCAATTATGTGATTACTAAGTTCAGTATTGGTTAGAGCCAGCGTCAAATATCCTCACCACCAAAGTGTTTAATACTTCAAAATGTACAATTTTTCTGAATAAAATCAAAAACTTAAACCATACAGCCAAAAATGGGGATACAGTTCATGATTCTGACGTTCATGATCATGATTCTAATACACAATTATAACAATTTCATCGCTTCCATTACATTACTTACATTACTTACTGGTTCTAAAAGGCCAACTGTTGAAATTTTGCATTAAATAATAATAAGAAGTCTGACTAAGTCTGCTTCAAGGCTCAGCAATTTAGTAAACCATTTGCAATGTTGAATACAAAAAATTAGTGGATGGACCTCTCGTATTAAAGCCAACAAAGCTCGTAAAGTAAATTTCCATCTTTCCATCAAATGGCTACTGAATTGTAACCAAATTGATCCATTTCTCAGTCTAATGGTAACATAATGAAAAGTGGTTCACACACGACAATGATAAGTAAAAACTGAAGCGATCGAAATGCTATAACTTGCCTGAACCTTGCCTAATCCAGGATAGGTAGTAGTTTTTTAACTTCTTCGTAGATTTTTGGTGGAATTTGGCCATATATTGTGACCTGCTTGCTTAAGCCCAAATTTTTAATTCAGAGCTGTAATGAGTTTGCATGGACAAATGTCTGAATCATTTCCTTTCTAAATAATACGCCAATTGCTAATGAAAAGTCGAGCAATATAAAGTGAAAACAAACGATTAATTGCGAACTGTATGAGATTCACGCTGATATTTCGTTAAACACATCAAAATACAAAGTCTACGTTGACTTAGATATTGTCTTGCGTATGAGTGAAGAAGTTTTATCGAAAAGTTCTTTCCAGTCTGTATGCTAGGGAAGGCGTTGAAGTAGACGACCGACACTCTGATAAACAGCTCTTTCAATGTTTGATGTGTGAGTTTAGGTAAGGAGGACACGCGATTGAGGGGCTTGATATTTTATTCCTAATTAAAATAAGGGACCATAGCGTTGTAGCATAGTCACCAAAGAAGGTGGAAAAAATATGTAGTACTTTTTACTGGACCTTATAATTTCGAAAAATCTTAACTTTTATAATAACTTTATCTTGATTAACACACGCTCATGATAATAGTAAAATTTCATTATTGGATCGAATAAAAATAAAAACGACGAATTTAGCAGATAATGCCTATTGCCAACTATAGGACTCACACTTATTGGAAAACTCTGTTTTGTTTGACTGTGAATTGTTACACATTTTCAATCACTTACCTTATAATTGTCGAATCCATTGAGATGTTCGCTCGTCAAATATTTATAATTTAACAATTCCTCCATTATAGACATGATGACGGTAAAGAGCTACTGGCAACGTTAACGGCAATTTTATATTTTTCTCTTATAAATATTTGAAGAAAAACATGAACCACTTGACGATTATAGTGTTGCGGTAAAGAGGAATTGATTTCTTTGATAAGACAGAAGTAAGAAAAACTTGCGTTGGCAGGGTGAAGATTGGGGGGCCGCGGTGGCGGTGTTGATGATTTTTTCCAAGTTTAACAATTATTTACACTGTTTTATACGTTGTTGTTGTGTTTGTTGTTAATTTTTGATATCTTTTTTCCATTAGACATGTAGAAAATGTGCAAAGTTTTTTATTTAAACGCGGTTTTTATGATTAAATTTACTTTAATTTGTAAATAATTAAAGAAAAAAAGATAAAGAAGAAGCAAAACGGTAACACTTTATAAACCAAACGAAGCACGTTGTTGTTTGTTATTTAACAACACCACTGGAGAAGATGAGAGCAGAGAGAATGAGATCGCAAAGACAAGTATGCTGTTGTTGCTGTTCTTAGTGTGATAGGAATTAAAAATTAGATATATGTATATATATATATATATATGATATGTATTCAATAAATATGTATGTATGAATGTAGTGGCTGAACCAGCAGCAGCAGAGCAGACAGTAGTAGACGCAACACTTTAAACAGCTTTAACACTTTTAAACAAGTAGCAGCAGAGCAGTTAATGGTTGTATATATTGTTACAGAGAAGAAAATCTCACCCACGCAAAAGGGATGTTGTTATGTGGTTAGCATTTATAATTCTCTTCAAGACCAATCAGCAGCAGCAGACAGGGTAGGAAAATTGCAGCAAAAAGTATAAGAGTGGTTGTTTTCCAGCTTTAATTCAATATTTTTTTCTTTAAAAATTAAACATTTTCTTCTATTCACCATTAATTTCATTTGTTTAAAACCCGTTTATAAAATTATCTCCTTTAGGTTTTTAGTCTTAATACAACAAATTATTGATTTATTTCACAGCCCGTTTAATTTGTATATCAAAATATGTATGTGTACGTATGCAATTATTAAAGAAACTTGCTGGCCATTTTTTATTAGCAGTTAATTTTAAATGAATCTGGTTTAGTTTTTAACACATTTTTTTGACCTAAATTTTATTTCTTCTTTTTTATACAATTCTGTTTTTTTATTGTGCTTAATTCTTTTTTATTTTTAATTAATTCTACGAATCGTGCCGCGTTGCCACTAATGGTTCTCGTTTTTTTTCTTACTAGTTTTTATTCTTTTCCTTTTTTTTTTCTTCTATGCTCGATGGTCTGCTCTTCGTGTTAGACTCTTCCGCACTGTTGTTATGTTTCAAGAGTTTTTACACAATTTTAAACAACGCTCCTCTTGTTCTTGTTGTTTGTATTTATTGTTTTTGTTTATTTACTTTTGCTATGTATTTGTGTGTGAATAAATGTGGTCGCCAGGGTTGGAAACAAGAATTTAATATAGGTACTAAATAGCAAATAATGGATATTTCTTTAAAATGTATTTAAAAAAATCGAGCGATAAATCTCTTCCGGAAAAAAGGAAAATATGAGTTAAGGAACGAAAGATAAAAAAGAAAAGTGTAAAAAAGTGAAAAGACACAAGAGAAAGAAAAGAGAGATGGTTCATTACCAAGGTGACATAATGTCCCCTGAATTAATGTCATTCCATAAGACAGGATAGGCCGACATTCCCAGTCGGCCTATCCTGTTTACAAACCCTTAAGCTCAGCCCTTCAGATTTATCGTTCCTCAACAAATCTGCAGAGGAACACACAACCATCTGTTTGATTGTGTCTCTAAATAAACCATTTCCTCTAGGAATCTCCCTGTACGATTGAAGAGATAATAGAGCCTTTCCTCAATAGTTCTAAGGAAATAAATACCCTATTGGTGATTTGGCCATACTCCAATTTGTTTTTCCGAAATTCTTGACGCTATAAGAATTTATACCATTTACAAGTAAGCTTGAGAAAGTAGCATGTATATTTTCCTACATAAATTCATTCAGTACTTTTTTAAAAAAATTTCAAAAATATGTTGTTACATAGCATCCATCCCTGCTATTATAGTAGTGTTCAGCGTTGCCACGACCAAAAAAATTTTATGACCAAAATTAAAATAAAAAATAACCAAATAAGGATAAAAATAACCAAAAATTTTTTTTATATAAATGTACCTATTTGTTTTTAACAAATTTAAGGTTTAATACAAAAATTTTATTTTTTTTTTGTGAAGTTAAACTACAAATAATAAATTAAGGTTTTTATTTATTTGTATTAAATTTTTTTTTAAAATTTCAATTGAACGTAATAAAAACGCTTAAAGAAATAAAGGATCCGCCAAATAACTTTTAAAAAAAAACTGCAAAACTGAGGGAATATTTTCTCAAATTTCTTTTTTTATTTGAAAGTACAATCCTTCCGGTTAATAATGGAAAATAATTTCATTCAAATGGCTGCCTCGGCTGGCCATGCAGTAGCTTACACGATCGGTCCAATTTTTAAGCACATTATCGACTGTGTGCAGCTGTATTTCACCAATGGCTTCACAAATATTGTCCTCTAAAGCGTCAATTGGCTCTGGCTTGTCGGCGTAACACTTATCTTTGACGGCACCCCACAAATAATAGTCCAACGGTGTCAAATCGCAGCTCCGAGGTGGCCCAATTATGCCTCTGGACCAAAATCCGCATCAAACAGTGACTCGTTTGGGGTGCGTCGGCTTTTCAATGTATGCGTGCGGGTTTTCTGTGCCCCAAATGGGACACATACCCGCCAATATCAAAATGAGCTTCATCTGAAAAGATGATTTTTTTGCCAAAATCGGCATCTTCTGTAAGTCGATCGCAGGCCCACTTAGCCAAGCGAAAACGCATAATCATTTATTTTCCATTATTAACCGGAAGGATTGTACTTTCAAATAAAAAAAAGAAATTTGAGAAAATATTCAGTAGTTTTTTTAAAGCATTTTCAAAAAAAAAAAAAGTTATTTGGCGGACCCTTTAAAACGCTTTTGCTAAAGATTGCAAAGCTTGTAATGCATATTTTCAAATATAATTAAAGATGTGATTGCTGTATTAACGATCATAAAAAAATAACCAAAATGAAGAAAAAATACACATTTACACATTAGAAAAAAAAATAACCAAATTTGGTTAAAAATAACCAAAACGGCAACGCTGGTAGTGTTTATTTACATTTGCAGAGAATGAAAGAGCGGGATAGTTTTAAGAGAAAATAACGAAAACAGAGTTGTCCTCAACCAATGTTGCCGTTTTCGGTTATTTCTAATCTTTATTATTATTAGTTTTTTGTTCAATCAATATGTACTTTGGTTAAAAAATTTAATTTAATTATTGTAAGTAAACTAAACATAATATAAATTTGAAAAAAAAACTGTGAATTTAAATGTTTATATATATATGTATATATTCTCTTTCCTATTTTTCAAAAGTTGATTGATTGATGATTACAAAAATCTTTCCTTTCTGGCAACACTGGTGCTTGAAAAAATTCCTTTTTCATTTAAAAACAAACGTTTCTTGCACATTTTCGCACATTCTTTTTTACGGTTTGTATAAATAAAATTGCCACTATAAAGTTTCACAAAGATCTGTCGTTCGGAGTTGAATTAAAACAGTAGTAGGTCCCGCCATACTCATGTATAAAATTAACACACACAAAATAAGTAATGTCAGAAGTCAGGTCGCAATCTCCTGTTCCAAATTTCAGTTTTGCAACACTGGTCAGCAGTGAGTATTTTAAAATATTTTTTCCTTCCTGGCAATACTGATGCGGTTGAGTACCAAATTTTTTCTTCCTGGCAACACTGATGGTTGGAAAATTCGTTTATTTTTCTTCAATAAAAGCTTTAACTAATTTGCACATTCTTTTTCCATTTCCGGTTTATATAAGTAAAAATTAAGCTGTTTGTTTTAATAGGAATTGGGCGTTGTGTTTGGTTGTGTGTGTTTGTTGGTGTTGGTGCTACTGGTTTGGTGTGGGGTAGTAAAGAAGTGTGGAGGGGGGAAGGAGAAATGTGAACAAAAGGAAAAAAGGAGGTGAGGTGGGCTGCTTGCTGCACCTCGCTCTTCGGTTGTTGTTGGAGTTTGGGGACGGAGGGAGGGAGAAGGAATTTGATTAAAAGCTTTTTTAATTTTTGGAAGTGTGGTGAATTTTGTTGTGGTGGTGAGTTTTTACAAAGTGTGGTGAATTTATCCGCCGTGTTGAATAAAATCGAAACTCACCAAAGTGCCGTTATTCGAAATAGTACTGTATTATCATATATCAATGTACTGTATAATGTGAATTGGACGGTATGTGTCTAGAATAAGTAATTTTCACCTCTATTAGAGGAGGCATTCACCGACATATCTGGTTACCATTATACACTGTGTTACCAATGGTGTGGTTTGTGTTTGGATTAAGGAGATAATTAAACTCGATTAGTGAAACACTGAATAAAGTGAAAGTACACTCAACGAACGAGTAAAGTAGTGTTGCCATTGTGTCGTCATTCTGTTTAAAATTCTAAAATATTAAAATTAGAAATCTGCATTCAAAATCATTTAAAATTATTTTGTAAATGAATTTTTGAATAATTTCTTTCTTTTATATTTTATCCAAAATGTTTGCAAAAAAAGCTACAAATTGGAAAGTCTTTGTCGAAATATTTATAATTTTTTGTGCTTTATTCGAAAGGCATATCGGATGTGTAATGCATAAATATAAAGCATAAATAATAAAGGCCATAAATAATAAAGGCCATAAATAATAAGTACCATCTATCAATTTATAATAATAAAAAAATCATTTCAACAATACAGTAGAAGGTCACAAATTAGAACATCCAGTAATTAGAAATTCCAGAAATTAGAATCGGTGCTTGCAATACATTATATGCTCTAAAATTCGAATTTAAAATTCTAATTTCTGAGCGTTTTTTTTGTTGCTATTTTAACACAAGAAGTACCCAAATTCTTTTTATTCTGTAAAATTAAAAAGGGGAATCACCAAATTATATACGTTTTTCCGTATTTGATGTTTTTTTTGCCGCATTTATGTATTTTGTGGCTAGTTTATAAATTGTTACGTTTTGTTTTCTTGTTTTTATCAAATAAAATTGAATAAAAAAAAATTAAATGTGATTTATTTTAGTTTTTGAAAGGAAATCTGTTTAATTCTTTATTTTTTATTCGAAAAAAAAAAACGTCCAGAAATTAGAATAATTCAGAAATTAGAATTGCTTCAAAAACAAAGCAGTTCTAATTTGTGAGCGACTACTGTATTTTATGATTTTAAAGGTCGACCTTTTAAAAACACTTAGGACCATTATTACAACTTGCCGTTAAACTGGGGTTTAGTTAAAGGTATCTTTAGCTAAAGGGAACTGTAAAGTTACCTTTAACTTATTTTCATTACTACAACTTACAGATAAAATAAAGTTAACTTTTTCAAAAAATATGGCAGTGCCGGGGCAATGTCGATAACACTGCTCAATTAAACAAGTTTTTATTTTAAACGCAGTGGCAACGACGGGCTTTGGTTTTTTTATTGTTTATGCTTATTTTGTTTATATTTCAAGTTGCCATATTGAAAATAATATATAATATGTGGCAAGTTCAACTTAAAAGTTAAAGGTAGGATGATCTTCCCTTTAGCTTAACGCTCACTTCTACCATATTGTCCACTTATAACAATGAAAAACAATTTATCTGCCCTTTAAAATCCTCCCTTTATAGTTAATGGCAAATTGTAATAATGTCCCTTAATAAAACCACAAATATGTTGTTTTTGCAAATTTTTATTTATTTTTTAAATTTTATTTGAATTTTCATTTTATTTATCTTTTTTGTGTTTTTTTTTATTTTTATTTAATTATATCAACTACAATTATATTGTATTTTATTTATTTATTTATTATTTTTTTTAATTGTTGCATCTTTTTAATTCGTTTAATTATTTTTCTAAATTTTATTTTATGGATGGGTTGTTTTAAGTAACGGACGTTTAACTATATTTTTATTTTTTTCGTTTTAACTAAATATATTTAAAAACAAAGTGTAGATAGTAAATAATTAACATAACAGCACGCTTTTTTATATAAATTTAAAAAAAAAATATTTTTTTTCTTGTAATAAAAAAAATAAAATTTAACAAAACTTGAGTGAGTATTAATTAATTATTTTGATTTGTTTGTTTGCTTGAAAGGAACAAAATTGTTAGTAATAAATATTTAATTAATTAAATCAGATTATAAAAAAATTTTATAAAAAAAAAATATAATATAATATAATATAATATTAAAATATAATTTAATTAATTTAACTAATAAACATATACATATATGCTTATAAAAAGTTATATAAGTAGGTATGCATGTATATAAATGTATAAAACTTAATTTTATAGAGTTGTTTTTTTAAATATAATTTTATAGTTTAGCTTGATAGTTTTTTGTTTGTTTTTTTTTTTTCTTTGAATTTAAGCTCCAAAATTATGCAAAAATTTTATTCTTTAATTTTGTTTGTTTTATTATTAAATATTTAGTTTTAGTTTCAGTTAAAGCCTTTCTTGGTTGGTTGGTTGTTGTTTTATATAGAAATGGCCTATTTTTGTTTGTCTCCAATTAACTCTGCTGTTAGATTGAGGAAAGTGTACGAGTGATTAACTGATGGAAACTTAAGATCATTTAAATGTAAGTATTATATGGGTTCCGGGACATATGCGATATCGTTAGATATTGAATTGTGGATGAACTTGCCAAAACCGGTACGTAGTTTACAATTTCGTACATGTTAATGGGTGGTATAGGTATTCCGATCATCATGCGCTTCAGGAGTGGGTTGATTTCGTTGGGATTAAGCATCGATTCCCACATAAAAATTTGATCTTTGAAGTTTTATGGGCATGTAATCATCTTCTTTTCGTATCCTGTCTTATTCAAATGGGCTCCAAAACATTTTTTTAGGCAATGCCTAGCTTTTGAGCATTCAAAAGAAAGTTTACAGTTTAGTAGGTCTCGGCTATTTCTATTATTTTATTGGCATTTCGTCTTAGTTCCAGCAAGTGCTGGACGTATAAAACTTTAAAATAGTTTTCATCTAACAGCATAGTTAACCAAGTTACAACAGTTTCATGTTTTCTTAAGGTTGCCTATTTTTCTTAACAATTTTGAGTTTTTAGTTTCAAGAGATTTTATTTGAGTTCGTTAAATAATTATTATTTTTGTTATCCTTTACGTATTGTATTATAAGAGAAGGCCAAATTGAGAAGTTTCTGCTTTTAATTTCGCTAATAATCATTTCACTTTAAGAGGATTTCTTGGAACGTCTTCGAGAATTACCCGGACAACCGGATGCACTTAACAAATGCAATTTCCAACCACCATCCAAAGGCAAGTGTACATCATCATGACACAGAGGACATCTGGCAGCACCAGTTTTCAGTTCTTTAAGGTGTACATAAAATAATTATGAATTAAACGAATTATGATAACAAATAATCAAAAAGTTTCGTGGAAATACCTCTACAATAGTCTTCCATTTGATGTAAATCATAGAGCTGTTTATGCACCGATTCAGTACATCTTTCGCACATGATATAATTGTCTTTGGCTTCACATTCCTCTGTAAATAAACAAAACAAAAACAATTTTAGTCCAGTAAGTGAGTAAATTATGAGCTTATGAAAAAACAAACGTGAATCTATTATTCATCTTGATATAATCTAGGAATTTAGAAAAAATTCTAAGACCTACAACCTACAGTAACTACACAGAAAAATATCGTTAAGACACCATTAGTATTTTCAAGCCAAAATTACATTCTATAGATAGTCATTGATTAAACCTCCTTGGCTCTCGTCATGTACTGTTTGATGCAATGTGGACTCCCAGGGGATTTGTGGAAGCCGTGAGAGGTAGAGGTAAATTTCGATTCCTTTCTTCTAAGTTTCACAAAAGCCAGCCTGCCACAAAAGTAGTTAAATAAGCATCTCTTGTTGTCATTGAGCAGTATAGCGTCCGGCAAAGTGTGGCGATTGTTTTAGAAACGTCACACATCAAGGGCAACAACCACTGTTCTTTCTCATGATCTCCTTTCTTTGGGGCCCTTTACAATGTATTTTCATGAGCACTGTTATGGTGCTATTTTCTCCTCCTTTCCTTTTGTTGGATACAACCACACAAACTTAGAAAAAGCATCGACTCCTACTAAAATATGATTGTATTTCTTATGCATTGGTCCTACGTGATCCAGATGGTATGTTACTAAAGGTCTAGCATTCTTATCTGTGGGGTTCAAAAGTCCTTCCTTATGGCCTCTCTTAGCCTCCGATACTATACATTCCACACAACTCTTCACTAACCTCTCTACTTTGGTCCTCAATTCAGATATATAGATTTCTCCACTAAGTCTTGGGTTTTACGAGATGAAAAATGGCCTTGACGGTGTGCAGTTTGTATAATCTCCTGTTCCATGCTACTCGGTATAACTATTAGTTTTCTATCAGTGTTTTTATATAATCGTAATAGGTAAAATTTTACGTAATAGTCGTCATATGAGCTATGCTCCAAAACTTTCCTGATTGCTTTTAACCATTCGTCCTGAAGTTGAGCCTCCCTAACACAATATCTTAAAGAATCCGTCATCATTAGACACGAAATGCGGCTTAAGCCATCCACATGCCTCATTTTCGAACCTGACCTATGCTCTATTTCATATTCAAAGTCCTGTACGACTAAGGCCCATCTTGAGGCCCTCGGTGGAACGTTCTATTTCCTCATTGGTAATGCAAATGCGTTACAGTCGGTCACTATCTTCATTTTCAATCCTAGTACATAAATCCTTCACTTCTTCAACGCCTGAATAACAGCCAACACTTCTAGCTCGTATGAATGATATTTTTGCTCCGCTGACGTTGTTTTTCTACTCATGTACTCTATTGGATGCAGCTGTAGATCTTCATCATCTTGTTGTAGTAGCACAGCTCCATAACCATACATGCTTGCATCGGTGTGGATTTCAGCCACTGCATTTGGATTAAATAATTTGAGTACGGGTGCCGTCACTTATGAATTTCTTAATTGTTCAAATGCTATTATTTCATTTTGTCCCATTTCAAATTCCTCCTCAAAAGGTCCGACAATGGCTTTGCTATTATAGCATAATCGCTGTAGTTTCCAAGCTTTTAGAGGAAGTCAAGCATTCTACTTAGCACAATAAGTCCTGATAACTTGACTAACTACTATATAAGGCCCGTAGTAAGGTAGTTCAAAGACAGACTAATGCTAAACCTATAAACATACATACTAAATATCGTTTGTAATTCATAAACGATCTTAAGAACTACTTATCTAACAATTAAAAGAAGTCACTACATATTAAAAACTCAAAAGATTTTCCTTTGATATTCTAAAACTATGAAATTAAATACCAATTAACACAAAAAACTAAAGTACTTACGCCAAATAACAAGGACTTCTTAACAACTTTCATTATATTTCAGATCAAATTCCATTTAACCTTATAATCTTCCTCTAAACTTACTTGTCAAATGATAATTTAAAGCGGCCACTTCCAAAACCTGGCTACATTGAGGACATTTGGTTAAAAATGGACATGATTTCCAATAATGGCGATCCAGCTGTGTCTGATCGCCACTTTGTGAGCACCAATCACAAAATGGACAGCGTCTGAAAGTGCAACAGTTTCACAAATTTAAATTTAAGTTTTATTTTTAAATCCACTTTAAATACTCACATTACATCTACAGCCTCTTCAAATGATTCGGAATTTGAGTTGGAATTTTTCCTTGAACTACTGGCCGATATCATGGATCGCTTTAATTGTTCGTTGTACTGTTGCTTGCCATTGCACTTGGCCATGTCTTTGCCGGACAAAACATAACCATTGCTCGAGCTGGGGTTGCCTGCTGCCTGTGCCAACATGTGGCCACTTTTGCTTTTTAAAATGCGTGTCTCAGATCTTCTCATAGGACTGGATTGTGAATCGGGCGATTTACAACCGAAACTATAGGGACTAGCACGACTATCTGAACTGCCACTAGCTGCTCCACCACTATTGTTACTACCACCGCCGCCGAGTTGTAAATGCTCCACAGCACTGCGATTTGAGGGTGGTGTCTGTGGATCACTGGAACTATGGCCGGCCGCATATTTATTGGCTTCCAACATTTCAGCCTTGCGTTCCAAATCGAGTTTATCGAATTCCGTAAAGAGTTGACGATACAATAGATTACGCCGTGTTATATCATCATCAGGCGGTAGCTGTTTACGCACAAGACGAGGATTTACTTTGTAGACTAGCAAAAGTATCCTCTCGGCTACTTTACGCACCGGCTCCGCTGGATGATGTATACCCGAACAGCCACATTCCGAAAGAGCTCTACACGTTAGGCCACTATGCTTATCAGTGCTTATACCCTGGCTCAGAACCAATTGCTCTAACATTTGCATGCGACTCAAAGCCAAACGTGGATGTGTACCCGAACTCACTGTCCTAGACAAAGCGGGCGCCACCAAGTGTTGTTCCTGTACCTCGGGACATGATGCTATGCTTAAAATAGTATGTTGGGCTAAAGTGTGTATACGGGCCGAGGGATCTCCTGATTTGGCTAGCAGCTCGGGCAGCAAACGATCCACACATCTGGCTACTTCACTTTGCGATACTCTACCCGGTACATATTCCAAGAATAGCACACGTACTGTTTCGGTAGCCTGATTGAAAACAGAGTACACCGCATCTCTAACGGCACGATGTAATAGAAATGCAGCACTGCGAGCCACTTTATTAGGACCGGCTGTATTTTCACTGTTTGAATTATTTGCATGTTCAGTTTCGGTTTCTTGGCCTTTTAGAAAATTGCGCAGACGCACAAGACCATCTTCACGATCTTGAAATTGTCTGGAATAGAATTGTTCAACCTGTTGACAATTAAAATGATTAAAAAGATAAAAAGAAGCGGTGTTAGTAATGAGGAAAAATGGGAATAGTGAGGTTATACACTAGGGATGCTAAACGGGATAGATTTCTGTGTATATATATCGCGATTTGGAATTCTGGTAGTTTTTAATATACAAAATTGGAAGTTTCTTGGTGTGAACTCGAGAGCTTGAAGTTGCCGTAAAAAGTAGAGAAGGCCTCTGCCTCGAAAAGTGGCAAAAGAGGACAAACTATGGTTCTAAATCGCTAGCATACTAGACTGCATGGTATATAATTAAAGTTATAACTACTGAGATAAAGTTTGGTTAGGGTCGAGCTGTACGGAAGAAGGCACGTTAAGAAGAAACCTCTTGAATTTCCCTCTGCTATTATTATTATTGCAGTCGTGAAGAATTGCAACCATACGATCTATTGTACTCACCTTAATCTACTGTCTACTGAGAAACTATTGCCCTGATATATTTCAGAATTCTATACGGTGGCAGCAAGAATAACTCGATGCCCAGCGCCTGATATGCAACCTTCTGGAATCCATTAATGCCGTGTAGTTTCCATTTATGTGTTTTCATGATTCATTCTCATCGTTATAGAATCTATGTGTTGGATTCGAGACGATTTCTATTCTGAAAAAATATTCTTTTAGTCTGTTTGACAGAGCATCAAAGGGAAAGTCTAATGCATGACTCAAATCTAATTCCCAACAAAAGTTTTGACTGTCTCAAATCCATTTGGTTTGTGAAGAGTCCTCAACTCTCGCTATCTTCCCTTTCGCTAAGTATATACTTCCAAATGTCTCTTCTTACTCCACAGAAAGATTATGAACCCTTCAGACTGATCATTGCCGCAAATTCCCACAGAAAGTCTCACAATATGTTCGAGTTATTAAAAACGTCTGTCCTTAAATAGCATGGCAATCCGTAGCACAATTGCGATTCCCACGGGCATTTACTCTTTTGGAAAATATGCTGAGAGACTTGGCATCCAATCAAATGAATCGTGCAAAAGCTATGGTTCTGATCTGCGGGTTGGATATTACTTCTGGCATGGCATGGCCTTTCATACCACAATTACGATTTCCACGGGCCTCTGTCCTTTTGATAGCAATGTGATAGACTTGATATCCAATCAAATGAATCGTATGGGTCTGAATTCTGATCTCCGGGTCGGATATTAGTTGTGACATTACAATGAGCCTAAACGCTAGTCTAAGTTGGACCTTGTTCTTCCAGGAGAATGTGCCATCGCACTTAACCTAACCTAAGTTATGAGCACAACATCTTAAACGTAAAGCTGCAACTATACATGTGAGACCTAAATTGTTGGCCGGTGCCTCAAAATCTATTCCAAGACGTCTATGTAATGTACAAAATACCATAATAATCCACAACTCACACTGCCAAGCAATCTGGTCTAAGGCAATAGAGGACTAGTTCCCGATAATCGTATTCACGTAGTACTCTCAATACAGCTCTTCATTGTCTATTTGATTTTAGTAGCTGGAATGACTACAGAGCAAATAAATCGATTTGTAGTCGCACTTCTTATATTCCAAAGGATCTGACGTCGTTCCTAGGTCATGCAATAAATTCAATACACGACCAGTTCCAGACAAATATTCATTTTGAGCCGTTTCTAAGCAACCTGCATGTTGAAGAAAAATCTCCGCAATGCTGCAAAGTTTTTAAACTTTTTATTCTTCAATCAAATGCTTAAGAATCCAAACAACTAACTAATGTCGCTAGACCATCCCGTTAAACATCTCCAGTGTCTTGTTCTTTTTATTTTCGAACACATACATACATACTTACCATATCATTGCCGAATACTAAAATTGGTAATGCAGCCTGACGACGTTCACGATCATTTAAACGTGAGCGGCCACGATTAGGATCGGATTCCAATAAGGCGGTACCTTGACACTCTCTTAAAAATTCATTAGTATTCGAACTGGATCATCAAAAGGATTTTTATTGTTTGTTTGTTTGTGTTTGTTTGTTTATAGTACAACAACAACAACAACAACAACATTATACATCGAAATGAATTATTTTTTTGTTTTGTTTTTTACAATTTTATACGAGTTTCAAATGGTAAAAAAATAATTTCAAAATGTTAAGTACAGGAATTATGGAACCAAGCGAGAGCGAGCATGTTAATGAAGATAAAATAAAAACAAAAATAAATATGGAATCAAAACTAATTATGTACAACTAAATGATTATAAAAGAAGAGAAACATATTCTACATGAACACTGTGCAACATAACAAGAAAAAAACTGTTCTCTAGAAGATAAAATAACACTGTGCTACAAAACTCAATAAAAAAATTGCATTTTCTTTCATCTAGAAAATCTAGTTTAATCTCGAATGGATCATATCGACTAGGACGAGGACACAACGATTGAAAATTTCTTAACATTTAAAGCCTTCATAGCCTTAATGAGATTAGCTGTACCCGTTGACAGTTCTGTAGTGGCATCCAATTTATTACGAGTGCCTAAAATGACAAAGACGCTATCAACTCCTTCCACTACTTCTTTGCAGACATCGTAATTGGTTATATCGCCTTGTATCATTTCAGCTAGCCAGTAAATTTAGATTTTTAAAGGGCATAGAGCTTTAGCAAAATATTTCCATTTTGTTCATCAACTGCTCCAGAGTCCATTCAGCGAACACACTTTTTGTTCTGTGGTCCATGTCTATTCATCAATGGTGCTTTGACAAAACAGACTGAGCAAATGAAAACTAATTTGACAGATGTATGTAGCTTCAACAAAATGACCGTTATCAAGAGTCAAAGTTCGAAAGCTCCTGTTGGAGGCTTGTATTTTAATAGTTATCAGATAGACCTGATGTTTACACGACATCTCGACTCTTTGGAAATTACTCGAATATGGCCAGTTTAGAAAACGGCGAAAAGAGCTTACATTGATAAATTTGTAAGAATTGTTCAACCAGATCAGACTCGGCTGAATTGAATCGCCACTGCACACAACATCTCTGTTGTCTTTGTCTCCTAAGGACTGTCAAAGAAGTTATTCCGAAGGTACTTAATTTTAATGAGAAGGACCTTATGCGACCCGAGTTTGGGAACTCTTGAATTACGTACTAAAGTAAGTAGGTTGAAGGGGAGGAGACCAACTACAGGCTTGTTGTGCGCTCTTGTATAAGGTATTGCTTATAGAAACTCTGTATCTTGTACAAGCTTTCTTAGCTTTTGCCAGTTCATCCTTCTGAGAAGATTTTTGACGTGTACAGTGTCTTTCGTAAAATATTGGTATATTGAGCTTCTGCACTATATGCTATGTTCAGCGCATGCACTGTAGTCATTATTATCAACCATGCCTATACAATTCAGGCGTTCGTGTAAAGTGCAGTGTTCAGTAAGTACGGTCAAGTGATAGTACTAGAAAGAATACAAAAGAGTTCATTCGAATATTAAAGTTTTTCCCGTTCATTACAGTGATGTCATGTGTCATTAGGAGCTTTTATCATAGGATTGTAAGTTCACAATGTAGCCGTATCACTATTTATATTCAATTCTGTATAAAAATTGCAAATTGCTCGCTCTTTCAAAGTCATCCTTTATTTAAAGTCCCATTAATGTCTTGTGTAGCTCAGCGTTATTAAGCAAAATAGGTATAGTGTTGCACAGTGTTCTATGTTATTGTATTTAAATGTTGTTTTAGGTTCTCTAGGTTGAAAACATGCGATGAATTTTCTGTTTTTCATTAATTTACATGGTATGTATGACTGAGTTTTATTTTTTACTAAAACATCCAAAAAGAAATTTATGTTAGAAATCTAGCTGCTGTTTTAAGTTCTCTCTCTATAGTACATCACTAAAACTAGAGTATTTATTATGGTTATTATTATTGAGAGAAATACATACATACACACACTAAATATATTCATTACTTTTCACTTGGGATCTACAATCATTTACTTACTGCCTGAGAGTGGGTATGGCACGATCCTCATATTCTTCATAGGAGTTGCGTGGTGCACTTTTATTACGCCGACGCAAAGAACCTTGGTGACTCGACATTGGCGAACTGTGGCGACTGGGACTACGTCTCATATTTAGTTTTGGTGACATGGGTATTTCATCGTGTGATTTTCTTAAGCTGGCTGCTGATAAAGTAGAAATATTATCACTCATGCTGTTGCTGTGATTATTGTGATGTGATGATAGATTGCCGGGAATGCCAGTAGAACTGTTACCATCTGTTGAGGACTTGTCATCTTGAGCACTTTTTGGACTCATGGTGGCGGCCAGATGAGCTTCTGCCAAGGCTTGGGCCACATCTTGCAGACTGGGTGCCACCGGTAGTATGGGTTTAGAGGCATACACCTCACAGGCCATATCGTTAGCGGCCATTGATTCGCCGTTTTTCTCTAGCAAATCATCGATAAGCAAATGTTTAAATACTGAGGATTTGTACATTTCGATTTGTTCTTTCCTCAATTTGGCCGTGGTGAAATCTTCTTGTTGTACTGCTTGACGTTTGGCCAAAGCATACCTACCGAGTCTTTCACCAGCTATGCGTAAAGCACTCATGCATAGCTTAAGTTTGCGTGCATATTCAAAACGTTCTGTGGCAACTGCTTTGGCTTTACGCTCTTCCATTTCTCGGATTATATCCGCAATGGTTTCCTCTACGTACATAGAAAACAATAAATCATCACACATAGAGGCTAAGGCAGGTTCTGCAGCATCTGCTGCCGCTGTTTGTTGTTCAACGCTCTCTTCGTTTTCCTTGGCCGCGCCTGTGTTAGTATCCAGTTCTTCGCCTAATACATTGACTGCTATTAAGGCAATCTGTTTATCCGTATTGAACTCATTTGCATGGGGACCACTTAGCCTCAGCTTGAGATGTGTGCCTTTGCGTGGATTAACCGATACGCTTTGTAACTCGCGTGATTTGTAATTGGTTGCTGCATTATCTGCTAAGGCCACAAAACCCAGAAAATCAAAGCACTGTGAGGAAGGTGTACTGGGTATACTTTTGGGTGAATAGTGTAACCATAATTCAACTTTTTCGGCTAAAAATACACAACAAAACTTGGCTTAAAATACCCGTTATGAACAGAAACCATTCTTGACTTACGTATTAAATACTGGTGGGCTAATAGTTGTATACGACATATTTTCGCTGGTTTATGAAATCTTAAAACAATATCATGCGGTGTTATTGTACTGCCTATAGCACTACGCCAACCATGCACTGTAGGACCATGTGTATTAAGTTCACTAGCTGGAAAATTGGGATCCTCATCTGTAAGATAAAGAAAACAAAAGCAAATATTGAACCATGTTTTCTCTCAGTGTAGTTTAAATAAATTATTTTCCACTATTTACCCCCTCATACATAAATATTGACAAGCTTCATTGAACCAATGAAAAGTTATCAGCATAATTGAATACGAAAGTCATTATAAAAACAAAACCAATATTAAATACAATAACAAAAACAAATAATAAACAATAACAAGTGATAGGGAACAAAGAGAGGGGAATAGATTAGAAGAAAGTAAAATTAAGGAAGTTGCCAGATGCTAGGGATAGGTTTAGGAATAAACGACAAGTGTGTACATCATTTAAATTTCTTTTGTATGCGACTAACACTTAGGGGATGGCCCTTAATATGGTTAGTATGATGTTGAATCTAAGAAAATAGGTTGCAGGAGGGTGGAGACATTAGATTTGAATTTCTTTATATTGTAAGAAAGCATGACAGAGAAACAAATTATTTTTGTTAGATCTTGTGCTATCTGATTAGTAACCAATGTGCTCTCTAGGAGGAAAACGAGTTTTATAAGCAAGAATATATGACCGTTGAGAAAATGGCCCGATTTGTTGAGTAACCGATTATTATTAATTATTGACAAGCATTCCGTCGCTTTTAGTATGGCCATGACTTGCTGTCCTGTACAACACTATCAAGCAACATACACAAGCTTCTAACAGCAGAGCTCTTAACATATGTATTTTGTTTACCATTTGGATCAGTATTTTGAAGACATCCAGGGTTTACATCTCAAGGGTCCCAAAGGGAACTTTTAAGACTTCATACCAGAAGCCTTTAGTTGGAATCCCTTGGTTATCACGCAATAGTATAGGCTGCCTTTAAATAGGTATCATAGATACTTTGTAGTTGACAACGTATTCTGCTTTCACCTTATAATCCGAACTTTCCAATCCCATATTTGAATAAGAAGCCTCAAAACATACATACAAACGAGGTACATATGTATATACAGTTTTTTTGGTCGAATATATGTACATAGGTGGTGCTGATCACTTAGTGTTTCTTGAGTTCTTTTAAAAAACCAAAGCACTCCAGGCCCCAGTGACAAACACATTGGATGTGTATGCTCAGAAAGTCAAAAGTTTTTGACTTCCCATTACAGTTGACACGGATCCGCTTTAACAAGTTCTAAGATCATATGTTTACCATCTGTCGTTGTCTATAAACATCTGCCCTCTTGGAGGTACATGGAGTTGTATAGGGTGAATGGTAAGGAACCATGTTCCAATTCCTTCACTAGGCTTGCTGCTGTCTGTCTGTGCTGTCAGGAGGCTTCGGGACAGCTTGTTTGGAGGGAAATGAAAATCTTTTAGGTTGTCAGTTGCTGTAAAAGTTGGGCATAGCTGGGACAAGTGAGACTCCTTTATATCCTAGAAAAATAAGCTATTTGTGAAAGTCATAGAGTGATTCATCTATTTATATTCAACGTAATCAGCCTAGTATGCAAGCAATTAGTGCAATTACTGTGCGTTACTTTTCGATTCAAAACTATCAAGAAGACAAAGATATGTGTACCGCAGAGAATATTGCTGCTATAGCGCGGAGTCTCGAATAAAATGTCGGCCATTTTACACGCGGAATTTGGCTTACGAAGTCGCCGTAGTCTAGTAGTGTTAGCTTATTAGACGTAAAGGCAGGGTTCAAACCCCAGGGCAGACAACAAAACGAAATACAAAAAAGTATTTCTTCGGCGACTTTCTCTCAGCATATTTCTGGCAAATACTCTGAGCGTAAATAAAAAATTGCCATGAAAAGTTTCTCAAAAATCTGTCGTTCGGAGTCAATTTTAAACGGTAGGTCCCGCCACTTATGTATAAAATTAACACACACAACATAAGTGGTGTAAGAAAATAGATCGTAATCCTTACTAAAGGGTTGTAATGACCAATTATGTATGTATGTATGTAATTTGGCTTACGAGCCTATAATACACAACTCTTATGAGCATTGAAGCCAAACTATCATAGTTTGCGTCATATCTTTGCTGATTGCACTTCTTTGAAGCAAGCAGAAGATGAGCATTTTTTTATCAAAGAATTGTGTTTGGTGGTAAAGCTCTTTTCAGGTTAAACCTCTGCATTAGTAAGCAAAATTGCTATATTTGAAGTGAATATAATCCGCAAACCTTTAATTCCATTAAAATTATCTACTGGCTAGGGATTGAAGGCATCATCGCTAGTTATATTTTTCTTTCAAGTTTTATTTCAAGCTGAAATCGGTAACTTTTCAGAATTAAAATTATAGGGTGTGTACCCACTCCCCTTGGAAAGTAGTTTCACTATCGATTTGATATTTCACGTTTGCCGTTTTTAAAATTAAAGCGATTCATGTAGCACATTTTTGGGTTTCTATAATTATCTATTGATGTGGCAGCTCTATTATACACCAGCTCTCTTAAAATGAGTTTATAAGAGATAGTTTCGTTTTTCTCTCTTGTATCTTGTTTTGTGTATGTATTTCCAAAACACATTCTACCGGCATTGTATCTCATAACTACACATTATAAATTCAGTATATTTTTAGTTGTTAGATTTATAGGAAGTTATTGGTGCTGAATTTTTCATAAAATTTTTAAATAAAAAAATAAAATTAAAATTAATTTAAACAAAACCTCATTTAGAACATAATGTCTACAACATCTACGGCAAAGATGACTGATAATAATAAACCAAAGGTGGCATTTTGGTTACAAATACAAAGTTTACTCAACACCATTAACCACATATTTATTTTACTAGTCGGTGTCTATATTACATTATTGGCCCGCAGTTTAAATTTCAAAGACACTGCCATGCATATGTTTATGACAGTGATCGGGGTAAGTTCGAAAAGGGAAAAGAGTGTGATGTGTTTGGTAAAAAGTAAAGAAGAGAGAACACGTCATAGTTTAGTTTAGTAAGGTATTGTTGTTGTAGACTTTGTAATTTGTTATTGTTTTCTTTAATTATTTTGCCGGCATGACAGAACAATTTTTTTAAATTTATTTGTTGTCAACGATGATTATTTCTCTACAAAAAATGTTCGCTTAATATTGAGCACACATCAATTTGGGTAACAGGTTTTTCGCAAATGACCTTTAAACTCGTATCTATCTAATCAATAGTTATCATGGTTTTGTTTTCTAGATTAAAAAAAATATGTTCGACGATTAATAATTTGAATTTTAAATGTTCATTTAATACAAATTAATATTCAATTATTCTAAATCAAGAATACAGTTTTCGAAATGTTCGAAATTTTCGAAAATTACAAACTTAAATAAATCATACAGAAGTATGCTACACTTCTTGGAAAGGATAACGAATTTTTATTTTTAATCCGAGAAAATTAAGAGGCTCAAATAGCTTGTCTAGAAGTTTCCTAAAGCTTCCAGAGAGGGTATTAACAACGTGGACAATTCCAAATGTTTTTTTTTTTTAATTTTTTCGAATTTTGAAAAATTAAAGGGACTACTATGCACTTCCAAGAAATTTTTATAGAAGTTTCCGAACCCATTAGAGAGGTCAATAGGAAGGTTAAACAGCGCCACTTTATGAGAAAAATTATGAATAAATAGAAAAACTTACTCGCCAGACTTCGAATATATGTGAAAACACCAATACATTTGCAAAAAATAATAATGATAGGTCTATTATTCTACAACCTTTTGTCGCAGTAGTCGTCTAATAGTCAGTATGTTGGCTTGCTAGACGTGAGACCACGGTTCAAACCAGAGATCAGCAACGAGTATTCAAAACGATGAGTAGATTCGAGTCATACTTATAATTTCTACTTATACGCATTCATACTTATTTTAATATCATACTCATACTACTCATATTCAAAGTTAGAAATACTCATCGTACTCATACTTAACAATACGCACGATGTTGATGATTTCGACTCTCCATGACTCAACATATACACGAAGCACAAAATAAGTATGATTCGCGTACGAACACCACAATACTCGCTAGAAGGTTGTGTGTGTGCTTTGCTTGCTGTCTTTGTCTTTTCTTTTCTCTTCTTTTGTAAATGCAACAATAACTACTACTGTAAATTTTGATGTATGATTCGAGTGACTCGAATCATTCGTAAGTATTATAAGTATTTTTCTAAATTTATGAATCTGAATGAGTAGGCGTATGAATCAAACAATGAATCGAATGTTGTGAGTTTGATGTCAACGTTGTACTCGTACTCATTGCAACCTATACTTATAAATCAATGTTGTAGCGAGTACGAATGAATCAGAGTAGTTGAATTTTAATACTCTTGACTCACTCATACTCAAAATTTCATAAGTACCTATGAGTAGCGAAAATACGATTCATTGCTGATCTCTAGTTCAAACCCCAGGTCAGACATCTCCAACAAAACGAAACATGAAAAAATATTTCTTCGGCAGAGTAAATAAAATCGCCATGAAAAAGTTTCTCAAAAATCTGTCGTTCGCGGTCGACTTTAAACTGTAAGTCACGCCACTCATGTATACAAATTAACACACACAACATAAGTGGTGTGAGAAGCTAGGTCGTAATCCTGACTGAAGGGTTGTAATGACCAATTATGTATGTATGTCCATATGTATTACAGCGAAGCAATAATTTGTTTAGATAGAGAAAACTTGATTAACGGGTACAAAAATTGTTGATTCCCATATAGCCCTTAAAGTCGTCAAAGTACGTATTAAAATTCGAATTTTCTTTCAGAGTACTAATAGAATAAGAATAAGCCTAAGAATACAAATCCCTTCAATATAATGTCAGAAGATCTACCACTTGAACCTTGCCGTTATGTTCTAAAAACCATATTATTTGGTTGACCGTCTCCGGATTGATTCCTGTACTGAATCTTTCATACATTTCGGTCGGTATCTTGGTGATAGTTTGACGAATGCTTGTTTGCTTTTACGGCATTAAAATTTATGACCTCGGTAGGAAATTGGCTTGGCTAGCCAATTCATCATCATCAATTGTAGGCCAAGACAACGGTTATCATAAGGCCATAGCGTTCTTAATTGACGATAAGGTTTCTTTTAGAGTAATTTTTGAAAAAATAAGGCAATCCCCAGACCATGTTGCACGGCAAACTGTCACTTTTTTAAAATGCAATGCCTTTTGAGTTCTCCCAGTCTTATATATTATTTACATGTTGAAGTAACCATCGAGCAATAAAAAGGCTTCATCGTAGAAGAAATTTGTGTTCGAAAAGTTAGCATCTATTTCAATTCTTGCGTGAGTAGAAGTTTTTAGAGATGCGGGTCCAAATTCAAAATACGCCATATTGGTCCGAAAGGTGCTCTTTGTCGAACGTATACTATTTGTAATCAGATTAGTTGAAGAAAGTAATCACTCGTATGAATAGAAGAGGAACCATGTTTCATCGTACTAATTCTAGACCATAGACATCGCCTGAAATCAGATTAGTTTGATAAATTTTAAGCCATTCAGTTTATAGTTCAAATCTACCACGAAGTCATTGTTATTTTATTCAGTCAATGGGATTGACTGCCTGCAGTTACGATATAGTAGGTAGACCTTAAGTGAGCTCCAATGTTGTTGTACCTTTTTCTGCATTTCAGCTGGTATCTTATCATGGCAGCTGTTGTGTTTTATTTCAGAGCTCGAATTATGACCCACTTGCCCCTGATATATTTTGATATTAACATTCCATGATTTACATGTATTGTTCATCTGCTAGTCTATTCATGGTGGGATGCTAAACATTAGTAAGCTTTTTTGGGTTTTGTTACATGTCACGAATTATTTTTCTTTATAGTGACACGATTTACATTAAAAATCGCACGTTTTAACTGGTAAATGATAGTTAGGTTGTGTTAGATTGACTTATTAGATAGACTTGAGCACACATAGCGGCTCGTTGTGGTGCTACAGGTAGGCGATAGTGAACAATAGTACTGAGATAATTTTCACCATTGCAAGATTCCAATCATAGAAATATTTAATCTAAGCCACTTTATTCTCAAGAGCTATTACGAATGCAGTGATTAAGCCATTATGCTTCGTGTAATGTAACAGATCAAAATCTTTGGTGGAAATCAAGTAAAAAACTTTCACTTCAAGATACTACCATAACACTAACTACCAAATCGCTTAATAAATGTCTGCTTCTCTTTTCAGTTCCATGTCTTGTGTGCGCAGGCCTTAATGTCACACTATCCCTATAATCCCATAACAAATCGTTTCTCACATCGTAACAAATCAAGATTTCATGGTATTCTACAAATTATTGGTGGCTCTATGGCTTTATTAGGCGGTTTGGGTAAATACCAGAGCACTGAAATACATTTCACCACCTGGCATGGACGTTTTGGTAAGTTTTTAAAACAAAAAAAAAATATTTTATTTTTAATTTTTATTAATTTCTTATCATTACAGGTATTGCCGCGAATTTCATGTGTTTTGCCAGTCTTATGGGTGGTCTTTTGAATTATTTCCAACCCAAGTTCATACATAAAATCTATACACCCTCAGAGGTTAAATTCCGTCATAATCTATTTGGTATGCTGACATTTACATTGGCTATGACCACCATTATTTTGGGCTATTTTACGAAATTCTTTGTTAAATATGTGGATGCCGACGTAATACCAGCATTTGCTGTGGCCACTGCATTGGTTTATTTGCTGACAATGATTGCACCGGCACGTTCGTTATTGGACAAATTGAAATACAGAAAGAAGAAATAAATGATTACAAATATTGGATTATGTGAAAATTTGTTTAAATAAAAACAAATAAATATTTATTAAAATTAATACATATAAATCTAAAGCCCTAAGGAAGAATAGGGAGGATTTTAAAGGGCAATTAAATTGTTTTTCATTATTATAAGTGGACAATATGGTAGATGTGAGCGTTAAGCTAAAGGGAGGATCATCCTACCTTTAACTTTTAAAGTTAAGTTTATGTTTGAACTTGCCAGATTATACATATATTATTTTCAATGTGGCAACTTCAAATATAAACAAAATAAGCAAATACAACAACAACAAAAAAGAAGTCCGTCGTTGCCACTGAGTTTAAAAAAACTTGTTTAATTGAGCAGTGTTATCGACATTGCTCCGGCACTGCCACATTTTTTATATTATTTATATTATCTGTAGGTTGGAATAACGAAGAGAAGTTAAGGTGACTTTAAAGTTCACTTTAGCTAAATTTGCCTTTAACTAAACCCAACTTTACGGCAAGTTAAACGAATATTTTGAAAAAAATTAAAGTGAGAGAGATAGGTGGGTAGGAAATCGTTTCTGCCGACTTGCTAAAACCACAGATGAGGCCACAAAAAATCATGCCTGCATAATTTCATCCACAGTCATACTGCAAATTAAAACTTATTTTCAGAAAAGTAAGACCCAAACACGCCCCCTGATTTATTAAAAGTTCGACAATTTTGTGTATTCACTAAGCCACTCAGATGGAAATATGCTTTATCTTAGAAGATGGCTTTTTATACAAAAAATTAGCATCAACTTCACTTTACTCCAATACTCATTGAAAACAAATTACCTTCGTTTTCCAGCGACTGCTGATTTGAGCTTCTAAGTAAGCTAAATTTTGTACGCGTGAAGGTGGAGGTCGGAGTGTCGGGACCTACAGTTTAAAGTCGACTCTGAACGACAAATTCTTGAGAAACATTTTCTTGGCAATTTCCATTTACTCTCAGAGTATTTGCCAGAAATCTGCTGAGAGGAAATCGCCGAAGAAATATTTTTTTATATTTCGTTCTGTTGCAGATGTCTTACCCGAGAATTGAACCGTGGTCTCACGTCTAACAGGCCAACACACTACTTACTAGACTACGTCGACTTTGAAGGTGGAGATCGCTGCATATTGCTGCAGTTACATGTAGAAACTCCGTATAAATCCTGAAGTTAAACTTGTCTCTTCTTTCGATTAAGGTCAAGCTTTCTTAGGCATAGTTCTGTACTAGTTATTATAGCTATCATGAGTAAGTAGTCTAGAATTGAGAAACCAATGCCATGACGTAGCAACTTTCATGTAAGTAAGCATGTTGCTCTGCAGATCCGCTAAGGAATGTCAATGTCAATGTCCGTCTCTTGCGAGGTACAGGTATAGGTTATTTTGCTCTCCAACCCTTGTCAGCTTGACGGAGCTATCATCCATTGATGTCAAGGATATAGCTCCATTTATCAGACTTTCGGGCTGGTTTTCCATTGTGGGGCAGTCGCGTTTTATATGTGCAGCCCTTGTGCTGACCAATTTCTTCTTCTTCACTGGTTTGGGGGAACTTGGTCAGTATAGAGACTGCGCTCACCTGTGGTGTCACAACGCGCCACTATGCGTGCTCAAGTGAGCTTTTGGTATCGAAGCTACCACTATAACCTAACCTAAGCATGTTTCTGCCTTAGTTGCTTCTTTAGTCTGAAAACATTGGATTTCTCAATCAATAAGTCTACCTAACAATTTTTTTGCCTTTCAAATGGAAATTGTATAGAATTGCAGGATAGTCTGACTGACAGTAATCGATAACTCTTGCAAACTGCGTACGCAACTAATGCGGCCACTAAAAAGTCTAGTGGCATTAAAATTTCATGAGAATCTATGATGGCCATCTATGTACTATAATGTGCTAGAAGTAACTCGTTGAGTTATGGGGTCAGGGAGGATGACATCACCAATTAAAGCGAAGATGAATGTGCTTAAAAGCTCTCTTCTTTTGAAACCTCAAGTGCAATGATGGATCCACGATCTTCCAAGAACAATGTAACCAATAATTGTAAAGAATTATTGTGGGCAAGCCTTTCGCTATAATCTGACCACTTAAATTTTTATTTATAATCAACAGCTCATGACTTATTGGGTAAATTGAAAGATTAAACAAATAAAACCCAATGACAAGGATGATGTATAATAATACGACATATAAATAGAAAACGCTTTCCAATGAAAATAAATTCCACAATAACCAGATATAGTTTTCGGAGAATGGTTTTATAGAGAATTATACATATAAGCACCAACAAAAAGTATAAAAGCAATATGATAGCATTTAATCATCAGTATAAACTCATCAACCGATCTGTACAGATACGTCGTGTCGTGACTTCATCCACAGTAAAAAAGGAACCGGGGAAAAAAATTCAAAGTTATTGTTTTATATAAAAAAAAATGGTGATTCAATGGAGTTGCAAAATATATTTTCCGTGCATTTTATTTATATCATATTTAAAATATGGTCACCTACTACCTAACACTCCTGGTTATAACTGTTTTTATCCAACATTTGGAGAGGTATGTCAAAGAGCTAAAAAGTTTAACATTTAATTTCCTGCGATAAACATTTGAAAACACAATAAAATCCTAGAGGACATCAAATTTTGTGTTGTTTAGGGATAAATGCCGCGATCGGAATATTAACAACACTCTTTATCCAACCCGGTTATATATGAGGTGACACTTCCGGCCTATGGTCTCTAAGGGAATGGATCAACTAGAGCCACAAATCTTATCATTAGATAACGCGGAAGTATCCGACAGAATAACTAACATATTTAAAGCGACCAATTGCATTACTTTGATCTTGTGAACAATCGGATCCATGGCATAGATGCCCATAGTGACTTGTTACCACGCGAATATCTCTAGGCAACGATACAGGAGGGGACTGAGCCTCTATATAGAAGAACCAGAAACCAAACTAAACAAACGCAACGTAAATGTGCCGTAAATACTTTCTTCTGCTTACCTTCTTACTTAATTGGTCATTACAACCCTGTAGTAAGGATTACAACCCAACTTCTCACACCATCCATGTTGTGTGTATTAATTTTATCTATGAATGTCCATAAAATTGTTTTGAAAATAAATAGGAGCTTACTAATGGCTACATGAGGCATCTTTATAAACATATTGTTGATGATTTTTATGAATTCCAGGGAGTTTCTTGGTTGGTTCTAAGTTTTGGTTGGTTTTAAATCTCTTTTGAAACCTAAACTTCAAAAGAAGCATGGCGTAATTCTTGCCAATCACTGTTTGAGTTTCGTAAATGAGGACGAAATGTGGCAAGCCGATTAAGAATCCTAGGTGCACGCTAAAGTCGCCGTAGTAGGTAGTGTGTTGGCTTATTAGACGTGAGGCCACGGTTCAAACCCCAGGTCAGAAATCTCCAACAAATCAAAATATGATAAAAATATTTCATTCGGCGACTTCCTCTTAGCAGTCTTCAAATACTCTGAGAGTAAATAAAATCGCCAAGAAAAAGTTTCTTAAAAATCCTGTCGTTCGGAGTCGAATTAAACTGTATGATCCGTCTCTTATGCATAAAAATTAACACACACAACATAAGTGGTGTGAGAAACTAGGTCGTAATCCTGACTGAAGGGTGGTAATGACCAATTATGTGTGTATGTATGTAGTTGCACCTCACAATAGTTTGGCTTTGGTGTAGCAAGAGCCTTGACCACGCAAATATTTTATACGAGATGGCTGTTTCTCGAGATTTTAAAAATTTTTTTAAACGTTTTTTGTATTCCTTAAGCCTTAATTTTATGTAGACGGTACCATTCCCTTTATACTCTTCTTATTTCCACCAAAAAAAATCTAAAACTGGACGTTAATCGATCACAGTAAATGATATTCAAACCCATTTTTGTATCAAATAACATTCGACTACTAACTGTAACAAGTCGCCATGCCCAGCAGATATATTTGACATTGTATTTGCCTAAAAACGTGGCTCTATGGATTTATGGCGACTTGTATTCTGATTATTTGTAATAGAAAATCTAGGAGTCGCTTAAACTAAAGATAATAAAAAATCTTAATAAATATGATATTTTTTCTTACAGTGCAAATGGCCAACACAGTCTAATAATGGCGCCATCAATACAATTTCAGCAAGTGCTGGTTATAATGTGGTAAGAAAAACAAAAAAAAAAATAATAAAACAAATTTTAATCCCGCTTCCTTTCAAACCTCTAATTTAGCCTCATTTGACAAACACTATACAATCACCCCATAATATACACTCCAATCCGGTAAGTTTAACATTCAATTTAAATCCGACTTGAACTTGAAAATTTATTTCCAATTGCAATTTAGACGCCAAAACCTGGAATTCCGAATCATTTGCTAAACGTTTTACAACCAGCTAATAGTATACATTCAGAAAAGGTAAGTTTAAAATAAAATGAAATAATTTTCAATTTTAAAATCTTAAATTATTTCATTATATTTCCTCTTACAGCATGCTACACCTGCAAGCCGAGATCATGGCACGGTAAGTTTAATCACATTTTATTGCTTTCTTGTTTCTAGATGGCTATGGCCTGCTATAGACAGTATGAGAACAGGTTGGCTGCTGGGCTTGGATAAGGCCAGTTTAAGGTTAGCTATCGGTTTTATCACGGGGCACTGCGAGATTAGGTCGCTGACGGAGATCTGGAACAGATCCCAGCCGGACTATTGCAGGGTATGTTGCGATGAGGAGGAGACTGTCGACCACCTCCTCTGTAACTGCCTAGCTTCTTTGAGGGTTTGAATTCTGTGTCGAGAGCCGACATCAAGGCTCGCCACAGATTCATTAGTGACTTGAGATGGTTGAGAAGTGCTAGGGTTTCATCAGTGTAATCGCGTTCTCCCTTTTTGTTTTGTTTTTGGTCTGTCTAATTCCTCCGCTTCCCATTCTCCCTTTCCTACTTCCTCTCCTTTTTTCAATCCCCACTATTAACCTTCCTTCTTAAGGACGTTGTACAATGGGTCAATTCGACCTCCGTCTACTGTACATGTCTCAGTCGACAAGTACACGTCCTCTAACCTAACCTAACCTAATGCTTCCAAAAAATCTTTAAGAATTCTTTGCCAAATGCCAGACAATTCTTCTATAATTGTCATATATTATGTTATTTCATATATTATTTATTTATTTATTTATTTTAATTGAACGGAATTATTTTTTTTTTTTTTAATTGTATTTCCCTTAAGACACCAAAACATATAACAGCGAATCATGGTCCAAAGCAAAACCAACCACCTCATAATACAAATTCGACTAAAGTAAGTTTAAACGAAATTAAATGAATTTTAAATTAAAAATATTTACGCATTAAATTATTATTTCATTTAAAGCCTTCAACTCCTACTACTCGGAAATCTGTGCACAATCCCAAACCGTTAAACCAACCAAATTCTAAGGTAAGTTTTAATATACTTTTGTACTTCAGCGGAAATACGATTCCCCATTAATAACACAGCCCTGCATGGGTTTTGCAAATAAGATGGTTCCAGGTGTTTCCGAAGGCATTTTGCGCGCTGAACACGAATCTTTCCATCACGTCAGGTTTCCGAGAAAAAGGGGGTTGAAACCCCTAAAAATAGCGTTTTTGGCCATTTTTGAAAAATTGTAGTGCTAAACACTGACGTGCTCGAACCATCGCTGTTGTCAGAAATTGACAATTGATCTTTAGTCTTTAAACTGAGCCCAAAGCCAAATTAATTGTATGCACCTTTAAAGTAGGGGGTGGGTTTATGTCAACGGGTGCAAGAGAAAAAGAAACACATTACGGAGGTCCTTAAAAATGAATCAGATTTACCTGAAAATTGTTACTCAGGGGTTTTTAGGGTCGCTGATTACAGATCTTCATTCAGATAAAAAAAATTCAAAATGGCGGATCCAATATGGCGGTAACAATTTTCAAGTAAATCCGATTAATTTTTATAAACCTTGACCGCCATATTGGATCCGCCATTTTCAATTTTTAAACCAGATTCGTTTTCAGCGCGCAAAATGCCTTCGGAAACACCTGGAGCCATCTTATTTGCACAAAAATAGTCCAAATTTGCAGGGCTGTGTAATTTGGGAACATATAAGAAATAGTACACCTACATACAATTGCATATAGTCGGGTAGGTGTAGTATTTCTTATTTGTTCCCAAATGGCCACTTATCTTCTATAGAATTTTCATATACTTTTGACCAAAAATCGAAATTGTAAAATTCAATTTCTCGAATCTCAAAATTATTCCAGCTATCCCACTACCACGATTGGAAAGAGTACCCTCTAGACTACCATTTGCATATGGTCGGGTAGGTGTACTATTTCTTATATGTTCCAAAATGGCCACTGAGCTTCTAGAGAATTTTCAATCAAAAAAATTTCACAATACTATATCACTTTATATGGAAGTATTTTGTTGATTATATTAAGAGGCCTTAGAACCTTCCTTTGAGTACGATATAGTACTCATAGATCTAGTATTTGTCCTAAAACTAGCTTCTAAACAAGTGAGCTTGTTCAGATGGATACTGTTAAACAGCTAACGTGCTCTGTTAAGGGCAAATTTTGTTCTGTTAAGAATAAAATTTGCTCTGTTAACGCCAAATTTGGCGTTGCTAAAATTTATGGATTGCATCTTGGATTTTCAAATTCGTATTTAACTTCTCACACATTATATTAAATGCTTATATTATTTTTATTTTTTTTTTTTTTTTTAGAAAAGTCCAGCAGTAAACAAAGCGGCCAAGGTATGTACAAATATTTCTTTTAATTATTATAACGTTTATTTCTTTAATACATATTTATATGCCTTTATTTTATAGAACTCAACTGAAAATCTTCACTCAACAAATAAAATAGAAACTACTGAGGTAAATTGAAAAAAAAACAGAATAGCTATGCAATACTTGCTTACATGACACTTAATTAATATTTTTTAAACATTTTAGAGCGCTCTATTGCTTTCATCAGAGGATTCTATAGGCAATTTTCCAATTATTAATTTAACGAATAGTTCCTCTCCTGCAGATACTGTAAGTGAAAAACTTTGTTTTTAAGAATTTAATAAAAAAAATTATAATTTTAATAATTTCAGCGACATAGTGATAACAAAGCCCAAGGAAACTCCAAAGTAAGTTTTAAATTAAAATTTTTAAGCTATGATAATATATTTAATTTTGTTTTTTTTTTTTTTTTTTAGAATTCATACCATTTAATAAAATCTGTGCGAAGAAATGTGGTAAGAGACAATTTTTTCTTTAAAATTGGTATAATTGATAAAGAATTTTTTCAATTAGGTTTTTTTTTTTTTTTTTTGGAACTACTGACAAATAAAAACTATATGCATTGCTAAAAAAAAACTAGACCAGAAGTTCAGTACTTATATTATATAATACAATATTACCAAAATTCTTAATTGTAACTTATACAATCAATAATTGGCCTGCGACAAGGAAAACTTACTACCCACAAGCTTTCATAATTTATAAAAAATAATTCCTAATCACACTTATCAATAGCGAGTTAATTGATACACCAAGAACTTCGTATGGAATTTCTTATGCTTGCAACTTATAGTCCAGACCTGATAAAAATTGATTTTCATTTGTTCTTGTCTCTAACAAATAATATTATTGATGAAGTCATAGACTTGTCTCAATAACTCCTGTCGCTATTATTTGACGCGAACTAAAAAAAATAGAATTTTATCTTCAAAATGCTAACAATTAAGCGAACTTAATGAAGCTTACAAACTTCATGGAAAAATTATAGGTTTTTTGTTTCATACTTTATATTACTTTTTTGGTACTTTTCTTATACTAAAAGGTACTTTATTACATGATTTAAAATTGTTTCCAAAAGTGTTTATTTTTTATTTTTAATTTACAAAAAAATTCATTAAGATTTCATTAATTCATTTCGTTAATAATTCATTAAATATTTGAAAATTCAAATAAAATTTGCAAAAACCTACTTTTTGAAGGTTTTGATCCTTTAACTTCAAACCATAGACTCTATGAGACTCTAATCTTTACTTCACTCACTTTACTAAAAGTATTAAAATTTTTTAATGAGTTTTTATTTTCTTTTCTTTGCCTCATATTTAATTTATAATTTTTTTTATTCTCCTATTTTTTAACATTTCAGATATCGAATAAAGTCTCTACCATACATCATCATCATAATATTCAAAGAAAAACAAATTATATGAAGAATCCGTACATTATAGTGGGTATTGTAGCATTGGCAGCAATAGTTCTGGCAATAGTAATCGCTGGTATTGTGGTACATCGCAGAAAGAAAAATTAACCTAAGCAATATCCATACATACCTACATACATATGTACATGCAAATTTGTATTGAAAAGTATAAAAAAATATAAACTTGTGTTTTTAATAAATACTTTTGGTTAAAAACTTAAAAATCATTTTTGTTTTGCTTTCAACTAATGTCAACAACCAAAAAAGATGAAAAATATCGATGGTAAATATTGTACACCACCACCTTGTGAAATGTCAGGATTGTTCAATGACAGTAGGTATATTTTCCCGTAGAGTTATTGTACTTTGAAAGGTCACACTAGTCTATTGATAGGGTAAGTGAGAGTGAGTGCATGAATAGAATACGATTGTAACGATTTTTTCTTATACATTAACTGTTAAAGATCGTCACAGCATACAGCCTTGAGAGAAGCTGAATTAACCTACGTTGAGCAAACAAACCTTTTTTCTGGTTTTTGTTCTGTTTTTTTATATGTTGATTGGCCTCTCTTCGTAACAGGGACAAAATAGTCTTTAAGAAGAAATCTCAGTTTAAATTGATTTAATTTCGTATTTTGTTTGAACAAACTTGAACTGAGCTGTCAATAGGTAACACTCTTTAATGGGAAAATTACCGATATTTGTGAATCGTGTAATAACAACTTCATCCACATATAAATTGTATTTCCTTTTTGGTAGCAGTTTTTCTCTCTTCTCTTGCTTGCATTTTTTTCACTTTTTCTCAGTTTGATATTACTTGCATAGATGAGATCCGCTACATAATCTAAATCCTCGAAACATACATACATAATTGGTCATTACAATCCTTTAGTCAGGACTACAACCTAGCTTCTCACATCACTTATGTTGTGTATACATGAGTGGCGAACGACAGATTTTGAGAAACTTCTCATGGCAATTTTTATTTACTCTCAGAGCTTTTGCTAGAAATTTACTGAGAGGAAGTCACCAAAGAAAAATTTTTTCATATTTCGTTCTGTTGGAGATGTCCGACTTGGGGTTTGAACCGCGGCGTCACGTCTAATAAGCTAACACACTACCTACTAGACTACAGCAACTTCAAATCCTCGAAAGCATGAGAGAATTCATATAATATATTCTCCGCTCTTTGAACTGACTTTGTTCATGATGTCATCGAGCACGATTGTGAACAGTTCAAGTAATAGAGTGACTTGTTCTAGTATGAGACAATTTTTTTAAATTGATATACATGTTGCTGCTAGGTTCAGTGATAAAAACTATTGACTAACCACTAGGTTAAGTGCCTAGTTCATCTGATAATTTCGATTTAAATTTAATTGCTCTTAAAATCTGTGCACAGTTTTAATCCTGTTAGTCTTCTCTCTTCTATTAATTCTCACTGTATTGCTTTGTTCATAAGCAACATAGCACGAAAAGCTTTAATACGCATGAGTCACTTAAGCATATATAGTTCGGAAATACTCTCTTTCTGAGATTGTGTAAGCAAAACCCATTATTACTCATTGACTCTTAAGTGTGCTATTAATGATGTCGCTCTCTATAGTTGCATCTAAGTGAATATTCTGGACCAGGGTTGGCAAATGCCATTTCTAAATTGTACAGACCAGCGTTTTAAATTGTACTTTTTTGACCCTAATTGTACAAAACACATTTTTTATTGGAAATACATACATATATATGTTTATTAGAAATACATATATATTTTATTTTAATAAACAATATAAAAAACATAAAAAAGTACGTACGAATTCAATTGTAGTATATTATAATTACAATACAATTGTACAAATATTATAATTATTAATTTTATGGAGAAATTTAATTTTTCCAATGATAAATATATATTTTTTATAAATTAATAATTTTTTAAATGGTTTTTACTATAGTTTTGATAACAAATTTTTCGTTATTTTATAATTATAACAATAACAGTTTGATGAATTTATTAAATCTTTAGTTTGTATTAAACCAGAAAGTGTAGTTACATGCAGTCTGTTTATTTCTTTTGTTTTTATTATATTTTGATACGAAAAAATTCGTTCCACATTTGCGAATGAATGAGGAATAGATAATATCCCTACTTTACTAAGTTCTAAAAACATATATTCATTTGATTTGTTTTTAATTTCAAAAATTTTGGTCCAAAAATTGCTTATATTTTCATTTTTATACGATTTTATAATTTCTAAATCAGCCAGTGTTCTGAATTGTGAGTTTATTGTTTCGAAATTTTGGTGTTCATTAGGAAATATTTTTACTAATATTGGTACGACGCTGTTATTTTCTCTGACGAAAGGCAAAGTAGAGAGAAAAATATTCACAATAAATTGACAGCCAAAATGAGTTGCAATTTGAAATCAATTAAGAAAACTTTGAAATTGTAAAAAATGGGTGATTGGTGTACCATTGTACTTTTGATGTTTGAGTTGTACCAAAAAAAAGTACAATTGTACCAATTTTGCCAACCCTGTTCTGGACTCTGAAATATTTAATATTCTGGATGTAATCCAACGCGATGTTCACTTGAATAAGCACAACTTTTTAAGGGCACATTCGAGTGCCCGTTTTCTCTTTTTAGATGGTCCAACATTACTTTGCCTACCTATTGACATTAAAAATGTGTATTATTATTCATGGGAGTGGAGGATAGTATATTCTCCAACAGTTTTTGGATTTCTAGTTCAATTTTTATGTCTTTCAGGAAAGGAAAATCAAGGAACGATAGTCGCCTTGGTCTAGTAGGTAGTGTGTTTGCTTATTAGACGAAAGGCCCGAGTTCGGATCCCAGGTCAGACATCAAAACGAAAATATGAAAATATTTCTTCGGCGACTTCCTCTCAGCAGATTTCTGTCAAAAACTCTGAGAGCAAAAATTGCCATGAAAAAGCTTCTCAAAAAAAGAAAAAAAAAATCTGTCGTTCAGAGTTGACTTTAAACTGTAGGTCCCGCCACTCATGTATGAAATTAACGCACACAACACGAGTGGTATGAGAAGCTAGGACGTTGTACAATGGGTCAATTAGACCTCCGGGTACTGTACTTGTCACAGTTGACAAGTACACGGCCTCTAACCTAACCTAACCTAACCTAAAATCAAGGAATGTGATATGCATTCCGTGTGCATGATTTGAGTTGACAAGGAAGGATGCAAATAAAAATGCCTGGAAGGTAATTTTTTTCGTTATCTCGATTGGTATCTATTGAAGGCCTCATCAGTAATCTCAAAAGCACTGGCTAGTTCCGTATCAGTTATGGATTACAAACAAAAGAAGAAATGTTGATTTTTCTAAATGATGTATTTCGAGTGAACTTACTAACCAAAAGTGACGAACCACTTCAAATTGTATTTATAACCAACAATCATTTTTCCAACTCATACTTTATGTCGTAAATAAATGATGAAAATGATGTATAACAATAATTAAATATATAAATAGAAAATATGCATTTAAATAAATATAAAATTATTTTTAAAATTATAAATAAATCAGCACAATAAGAAAGAATGGCATAAGTCAACTGAGTAGGGCTCTTGATGCCATTCAAAGCTGTCTCTAGACTAGACTTCTCCATTTTCGTTTGTTGTCTCTAGTAGGTAGTATGTTGACTTCTTAGAAATGAGTTCTAGGTTCAAACCCCACGTCGACATCTCCAAAAAAACGAAATATGAAGAAATATTTCTTCGACGACTTCCTCTCAGTAGATTTAAATGAGAGCAAAAAAATTTCCATGAAAAAGTTTCTCAAAAATCGTTCATTCGGAATTGACTTTAAACTGTAGGGTCCCGCCACTCATGTATAAAATTAACACGCACACATAAGTGCTGTTGAGAAGCTAGGTCGTAATCCTAACTGAATGATAGTAATGAACTATTACATAAGTATGTAATCTCTCTCTTTCCGAGTCTCGAATTGTCTAATAGCTCTCTTAATGTCATCCAAAGCTGCCCAAGAAAAATTGTCTCTAGCATAGGCTTCTCCATTCCCATTTGTATTGATTAAAGGGCGATGAGTGTTCTGCTAAGTTTTTTTATTTTTATATAACAATATTTATATTATAACAAATCAGACTTAAGCAGTTTATCTATACAAGGCAGATATATATTTCTTAATTAAAATAAAAAGAAATGGGAATATAAGCACCAACAAAAAGTATAAAAGCAATATGATATGCATTTAATTATCAGTATAACTCATCAATCTCGGTCTGTCTAGATACATCGCGACGTGATTTTTTATTCATAGAAAATAAAGGAACGGAGAAATTAAATCCTTTGTCTTTAAAACTTCTGAAATGTATTTAAAATTTTTAATAATTTTTTCGCATTTAATTTTAAACTGTTATGCTAGACAACTAATTTACAGTCCAGGTCCACCAACAAAATATGATCATAACTTGGAGAACCAAAATAGTATTCGTAGTATCCCTGATTTTAGAAACGCAGTGAGTAACAAAGTTTAAAAATTTATGTGATGTAAATTTATGTAAGTGAAGTTAGATTCTAATACGCATGACCATAGACACAAACGCATTCAGTCAAAAGGGCTATGTTCTGTTGTTAATATGGCTCTGTTAAACTATATACATATTTAAGGCTTGTGAAGAACAACACGAAAAATTATTAAATTCCTGAGTAAAATTGGCTAAAAACCACAAGCTGGTAAAATTAGTCCCGTGGTCAATGATTGTTACAAAATATTGTGCAATAAGAACTATCGGGTTCGCCATCTAACGTTTTTTTTTTTCAACTAGTGCTTATTTCGTGAATGGTAACACTTAGCTCATGTCTGATTTAATAGATAATTAGTTTTATCCTTCCGCTGAACGATTATGGTTGTGTATACGCTTGAACAACGCTGGGAAATATTGCGACATTACTTTGAAAATCATGGTAATGTTGCAGAATGTGTGCAAAAATTGTGTACGGATTTTGGAAGAAGAGAAGCACCGTCAGCTCCATATGTTCGTTATCTTGTGAAAAAAGTGAAAGAAACTGGCATCTTCATCTATAAACCAAAGCGTGAAAAGCCAAAAACAGTGCGTACACCCGAGAATATTGCTGCTGTGGCAGAAAGTGTGCTTGAAGCGCCATCAACATCAATTCACCGTCGTTCTCAACAATTGAACATTTCGGAGACATCATTGAGACGAATTTTGCATAAAGACCTTGGTATGACGTCATACAAAGTCCAATTGGTTCAGGAGTTGAAGCCAATTGACCATCCAATGCGTTTTCGCTTCGCTAAGTGGGCCTGCGATCGACTTACAGAAGATGCCGATTTTGGCAAAAAAAAAATCATCTTTTCAGATGAAGCTCATTTTGATATTGGCGGGTATGTAAACAAGCAAAATTGTCGCATTTGGCTCACAGAAAACTCGCATGCATACATTGAAAAGCCGACGCACCCAAAACGAGTCGCTGTTTGGTGCGGATTTTGGTCCAGAGGCATAATTGGGCCATTTTTCTTCGAAAATGAGCAAGGAGTGGCCATTACAGTTAATGGCGATCGTTATCGGGCCATGTTGAACGAATTTTTGTTCACAAAAATTGAAGAGGACGATATTGGCAACATTTGGTTTCAACAGGACGGCGCTACGTGCCACACAGCCGAAACTACACTCGATGTTTTGCGCCCTGTTTTTGAAGATCGCATTGTCAGCTGATGTCGTTTGGCCACCTCGGAGCTGCGATTTGACACCGTTGGACTATTATTTGTGGGGTGCCGTCAAAGATAAGTGTTACGCCGACAAGCCAGAGACGCTTTAAAGGACAATATTCGTGAAGCCATTGGTGCAATACAGCTGCACACAATCGATAATGTGCTTAAAAATTGGACCGATCGTGTAGGCTATTGCATGGCCAGCCGAGGCAGCCACTTGAATGAAATTATTTTCCATTATTAACCGGAAGAATTGTACTTTCAAATAAAAAAAGAAATTTGAGAAAATATTCAGTAGTTTTTTTTTAAAGCATTTTCAAAAAAAAAAAATTATTTGGCGGATTCTACAATAAATCACACATTTTCGAAAGAAATCAATATAGGAACGGAATCACAATAACATGAGCGGACCAAGTGAATTATTTTCAGTGAATATTACAACCAATTAACTAAATCAATTGTCCAAGTTATTTGAAAGTCATTTAAATATTTCAATTTTATTTATTTCTTCTGATAGGTGGGCCTTAAACGATCTCAACCCGATTATGGCAACATAAATTTCGTATTATTCGAACCCATCAATAGCTATTCAGAAAATATAGATTTCAATACGACGGTAAGCAAAAATAAAATGTTTTTATTGCAAACATTAATTCTTACTTTCCCTTAAAGCCACAAATTCGTATGACTCAGAACCGTTGGCCAAAAAACAGACAACCGCGCTCTACTCACCATAATAGTGCTGTAAGTTTCCTATCGAATTCTTGAACTATTCATATCACATTTCCATTTTCAGAAGCGTAAAACTTCAATTCGTAAGCATGGCCGGGTAAGTTTCTTTCCAAGAAACAAAAGAAAACTTTGTGAATTTTTTCTTTCTTTTAGAATCTTGCTGCCCTTGCCGGAACTGTACACAAATTGGTCAAGGTATGTTCTGTAATATAATTTCTGTATTGTTTTCTTTTTATTCAAAATTATTTTTTAATATTTTATAGAAATTCAATAAAACAGATAACTCAACAAATGTCACAGAAACATCTGAGGTAAGTTTTAAGAAACAGAATACCGTGCCTCCATACCACTTATGTAAACAATTTTAGAATCCTTTATTGCTTTCACCAGAGGACTCTAAAGACAATGTACCAATTACTGACTTGATAAATAGTTATACCCGTGAAGATAATGTAAGTGAAATACTTTGTTTTTCAGAATTTAATTTAAAAAAAAATATTTAAAAAATTCATAATAATTTTAACAGCACAGTGATGCCCATGCCCAAGGAAACTCTAAAGTAAGTTTTAAATCAAAATTGTTAAGCTATGGAAAGATATTTCAATTTTTTTTTATTTTTTCTTTATTTTTAGAATTCAAAACAGGGATAATTTTATCTATAAACATTTGGGCAATTCACACGACTTTGTATGGTGTATGTTGTATTGAATACACTTGGTTGTTTGTGAACGCTCAATGCTATGCTGTATTGTGTATTTCTTATTCCAAATGTATTTTTTTAGCATTCAAACAATTTGATAGTACCAAACCAATACAACTTTTAAAAACATATGAAAAAAATGTGTATAAGTGTAGCGGATTTTTTTTATGACAATTATCAACAACAAGCATACACTGTTGTATATTCGTCCAACAATACAATGAATACAACGATACAAGGGCTTATGTGAATTGCCCAATTCTATAATTGATAACGAATTTTCAATTTGGTTTTTTTTTTTTTTTTTTGAACTACTGACAGATAAAAACTATATGCATTACTATAAAATTAGACCAGAAGTTCAGAACTTATTCTATATAAAACAATATTCCAAATACAATATTACCAAAATTCTTAATTCAAACTCATACAATCAACAATTGGCCTGCAACAAAGAAAACTTACTACCCACAAGCTTTGCCAATTAGGAAATATTAATTCCTAACCACACTTATCAATAGCCAGTTAGTTAATACACCAGGAATTTCGAGTGGAAGTTCTTAAGCTTGTAACTTATAGTCCAGATCTGATAAAAACCGATTTTCATTTATTCTTGTCTCTGACAAATAATTTTGGTGGTGAAATCATAGGCTTGTGTCAATAACTCCTGTCGCTATTATTTGACGCGAACTAAATAATAGAACTTTACCTTCAAAACGCTAACAATTAAGCGAACTAAACTCTTAATGAAGCTTACAAACTTCATGGAAAAATTATAGGTTTTTTTTTGTTTCATACTTTATATTACTTTTTTGGTACTTTTCTTATATTAAAGGTAAATTTTTCCAAAAGTTTTTTTTTTATTTTCAATTTACAAAAAAAATTCATTAATATTTTATTAAATCATTATTAACACAGCCCTGCATGGGTTTTGCAAATAAGATGGCTCCAGGTGTTTCCGAAGGTACTTTGCGCGCTGAACACGAATCTGGGTTCAAAAACTTTCCATCACGTCATGTTTTCGAGAAAAAGGGGGTTGAAACCCTTAAAAATAGCGTTTTTGGTCATTTTTAAAAAATTGTCGAGCTAAACACTGACGTGCTAGATCCATCGCTATTGTCAGAAATTGACAATTGATCTTTGTGCTTTAAAAAGAGCCCAAAGCCAAATTGATTGCATGCACCTTTAAAGTAGGGGGTGGGTTTATGTCAAGGGGTACAAGCGAAAAAGAAACACATTACGGAGGTCCTTAAAAATGAATCAGATTTACTTGAAAATTGTTACTCAGGGGTTTTTGTGTTCAGCGCGCAAAATGCCTTCGGAAACACCTGGAGCCATCTTATTTGCACAAAAATAGTCCAAATTTGCAGGGCTGTGAAATTCATTAAATATTTGAAAATTCAAATAAAATTTGCAAAAATCTACTTTTTGAAGGCTTTGATCCTTTAACCTCAAAACATAGACTCTATGAGACTCTAATCTCGATCACGTTACTAAAAGTATTAAACATTTTTAATGAGTTTCTATTATTTTCTCTGCTTCATATTTAATTTATAATTTTTTTTTTATTCTCTTATTTCTTAACATTTCAGATATCGAATAAAGCCTCTAGCGTACATAATCATCATAATATTCAAACTAAAACCAAATATACGACGAATCCGGACATTATAGTGGGTATGGCAGCATTGGTTGTAATAGTTCTGTCAGTAGTAATCGCTGGTATTGTGATATATACACGTATGGACTTATTAATAAATCGAATTTGTTAAACAAATATTTTTGATTATACATTTAAAAATGATTTTTTTGTATTTTCATTTGTACCTAATGGCTAAACAGATTCGTTTAATAAAAATCCGTTAGTATATATAGTTATATGCCAGTCTAAATCTTGAGCTAGGTGTAAATGTTATCACTTTACTATACACGATGAATCAGATATTCGCACAAATAATTGGGAAAGAGAACGTCAGAGAAAGTGACGTCATGTCTGAGATCGAAACAGGCTGGACTTAGGCCTTCCTTAAACCCACTATACATCACATAAATAATGTCCGCTTGAAAGTCTAGCAATGTATGAAATGATGGTCACACTTGTGTTTATTTTTTAATGATACTTTGAAAGACTTTGGCAAATTGAAGCACAGTGCCGTATGGACCGCATTAGAAAATAATTTTACAAAAACAATATCCCCTTCTTTGTTGCTACCTCTTCTCCTTTTCCAATTTCCCTATCTCCTTCACTATCCTTTTTCTCTCTCTTCTAGGACATATTTATAATGGTTCATTTTGACCTCTGGGTATTGTACTTGTCCCAACGACAAGTACACGTCCTCAAACCTAATCTAATATCCCTCATCAAGCGCCTTTATGGAAAAAATGGCAGAAAGAAAAATAGTTGAAGAATATTTTCTTTCGTTATGACGGTGAAGTCGCCGTAGTCTAGTGTTGGCTTATTAGACGAAAGGCCCGAGTTCAAATCCCAGGTCAGACATCAAAACGAAAATATGAAGATATTTCTTCGGCGACTTCCTCTCAGCAGATTTCTGGCAAAAACTCTGAGAGAAAAATTGCCATGAAAAGCTTCTCAAAAATCTGTCGTTCGGAGTCGACTTTAAACTGTAGGCCCCGCCACTCATGTATGAAATTAACCCACACAACACGAGTGGTGTGAGAAGCAAGGACGTTGTACAATGGGTCAATTCGACCTCCGGGTACTGTACTTGTCACAATTGACAAGTACACGTCCTCTAACCTAACCTAACCTACATATGTAGGTTACAGAGCGAATATGACTTTTGGTAGTAATATCACAGAAGCACTCAGGATGGTCAGGGATTACAAACAATAGTAGAAGAATTAATCTTCCAAGGTGTCACAATGGTCTACGAATAAGTCTTTTCAAATCAAGCTACTCGTACAACCTTCCCTAAACTGACAGACGTAGTTGCCACTTATATTTTTATTTATATTTGCCTCTGATGGTACCAGTTCATGCCTTATCGGGTGAATGGAAAAATAAAAAAATAAAAAAAAAAATAAATGACAAGAACGATGTGTAATAATAAATAAATAGCAAACGCTTTTAAATAAAAATAAATTGTTTTTAAAATTATAAACAAATCTGCACGATGAGACAAAATGACATAAATCAACTTAAAGCGAAAACGGAAAATTTTAATATAATTTAGTTGTGTGCTAGACTCTTAGAGTGTGAGGGCCATGGGTTCAATTCCCAGCAAAGACCCTGGTTAGCTACACAACACCGAGCATATGGTTAAAGCTACTCAGCTCGTAAATAACTATAATTTAATTTGTAATTGTATTATAATTAATAAATAAAGAAATAAGTTTGAAAAAATAAGATTAATAGAGGCAGGTGGATTGTAGACCGGCATGAGAATCATATTACTAGTCTTGAGTAAGATAAATCTCGAATAAAAGTTCTTTGGAAAACCGTTCCATATAGTTTATAAGGCCGCCGTAGTCTAGTTAGACATGAGACCACGGTTCAAACGCCCTGGTCAGACATCTCCAACAAGTCGAAATATAAAAAAATATTTCTTCGGCGACTAACTCTCAGCAGATTTCTGGCAAAAACTCTGAGATTAAATAAAATTGCCAAGAAAAGTTTCTCAAGAATCTGTCGTTAGGAGTCGATTTTATTATGTAGGTCCTGACACTCATGAATAAAATGAACACACACAACATAAGTACTGTTGAGAAGCTAGGTCGTAATCCTAACTGAAGGGTTGTAATGACCAGTTATCTGTTATGTATGTTATGTGTGATATATAAGGTATAATCCGTAAATTCGACTCCACTTAGACCGGCCTTCTACTCCATCCCTATTAGGCATCTTCCTCCCTTTGTAACTTTTTACTAACTAACGCTTTCGGTGCAAATATCCAAAGCCGACAAAAGACCAATTGTCTCTAGACTAGCCTGTAGAGTATATTTGAACAATTCCTTTTATATCGATTAAAAGGCTTGTGTCCTTATTTTTACCGCTCTCTACTGAATGGTTTTTCCATTTTTTCTTTTTTAATTAAACAAATTAGACTTAAGCGGTTTTGCCGTAATGGCAAGATAGAATAGATCTCTGAGATCTTATAAAAACTATAATATAAAAGCAATTTTATAACGTCTAATACTTTTAGTATAATCTCATCAATCGATCTCTTTGGATATATCGGTTTGTGGTTTTATCGATAAAGGAAAAAGAAAAAAAAATTAATTTCAATTTATAATTCTTATTTAAAAAATAGTTTATACAGTGGAATTGAAAAATGTATTTTAAATTTTTATTAATTTATTCGTATTTAATTGTAAACTGTAAATCATTTACACGATTAAATTATGGAACAAACATAGGACCCCAATACAGGGCTCCTGCTTTTAAGAGCACGGTGAGTAAGAGTGAATTGAAAAGTGTGTATGTGATGTAAATTGATTTACATCAAATTAAAATTGTCCTAAGAGTAGTTTTTGACATTCTCGTTCATTACTCATTAAAGGGCCTATGATCATACTTTGAATCCTCTCTGCTACCTTGAGAACACATGACTAAGAATTATTTTTTTTTTATTTATTTATATTGAACTTAAGCAGTTTTTCAATAATGGCCAGATGTAGCATATTTTTTTTTTCTAAAATAAGAAACAATAAATAGATCTCTTTGAGAACCTATAATAAATAGAAGATAAAAACAATTTTCTAACGTTTAATAATTTTAGTATAGTCACGTCAACCGATCTCTTTGGATATCTCGTTTTGTGGTTTTACCGTCAAAGGAAAAAAGAAAAAAATTTTAATTTCAGTTAATAATTCTTATTAAAGTCAGTTGATTCAGTGGAATTTGAAAAATGTATTTAAAATTTTTATTAATTTATTCGTATTTAATTGTAAACCCTGCTGAATGTGCAGTATTGTCTGCTACACGTTCGCGCTCGAATTTTGATTTAGGCATTGGAGCCCGATACAGGGCACCTGCTTTTAAAAGCACGGTGAGTAAGAGAACTGAAAAGTGTATGTGTTGCAAATAGATTTGTGAATTGAATAAAATCCTCAAATGCATCATAATTAATTAAAGCAGGGAAATTACTGTGCAAAAATTCCATAGACCAACACGATCAATCTTAGGGAATCGCAAAGTTTAGGGGAAATAAATTAAAATTTTGAAACTCAAATTGAGTTCAAGTTTTAATAACAAAGTCGTTTTCAAATAGGAAAATTTAAGATGAGGTTTTGGCTATGGAATTCGTGAAGTCGCCGTAGTCTAGTAGGTAGTGTGTTGGCTTATTAGACTGAAGGCCCGAGTTCGAATTCCAGGTCAGACATCAAAACGAAAATATGAAAATATTTCTTCGGCGACTTCCTCTCCTGCAGATTTCTGGCAAAAACTCTGAGAGTAAATAAAATTGCCATGAAAAGCTTCCCAAAAAACTGTCGTTCGGAGTCGACTTTAAACTGTAGGTCCCGCCACTCATGTATAAAATGAACGCACACAACATAAGTACTGTTGAGAAGCTAGGTCGTAATCCTGACTGAAGGGTTGTAATGACCAATTATGTATGTTATGTATGGATTTCGTGATAACTTTAATCGATATTGTGTGTGTTTTGTTATAAGAGTAATCAGGACTAATGTGCAGTCAGATTGCTGTATCAGAGAGATGACTAGACATTTTGTTTCTTAGTCTTTGGCAGAATAAAAGTTTTATTACGTTTTTCAAAGTACAACCATTATGATTAAGGCTTTTAATAGATGTCTAATCAGACTTATAGTGGAAAAATTCACAAGACACGGAATTCTCACCGTGTTGCAGTGAAGATCGAAACATTATCTGCAGATTGCCTATACTGACCTCTGAGTCCTGCCTTTGATTATGGTGGGATTAAGGTCACCAAACTGTCTGACTCCGATAACGAAAATAAATCTCGTTTGAATTTCAACAATATTTGTGTCTGCAACGAGAACTATATGCTCAGAATCTGTTTAATTTAACCGTGAAAGAATTTCAAATTTATTGAAAATGGTAACTAAGGCGTGATAGGCAGCATAGTTTGTAGCCAAGAGATCAATCACACTTAATTTTTCTTAAGTAGGCCTTGAAGTCGCCATAGTCTAGTAGGGTGTGTGTTGGTTTATTGGACGTGAGGCCACAGTTCAAACACCAGGTCAGACATCTCCAACTAAACGAAAGATGAAAAAATATAACTCTGAGGGTAAATAAAATTGCCACAAAAAGTTTCTCCGAAATATGTCGTCAACTTCAAACTGTATGTATAAAAAAGAAGCTAGGTGTGAGAATCTATGTCGTAATCCTAACTGAAGAGTTGTAATGACCAATCATGTATGTATGTAATATTCATAAATTATTGCCGGTTTTTTATTCCTTCTGATAGGGATACCTTACACCAGCACAGAATAATTTTGGCATCATAAAGCCAGCTGTTAACAAACCCATCAATAGCTTTACAGGCAATATTGCAGTTAATGCGGTAAGCAAAATAAAATTCTTTCAATTTAAATACTCAATCCGATTTTGTCTTAAAGCCATTAAAACCTGTAATTGCTTGGTCAAACGCCAATACGTATCCTAACGCAGTAAGTAAAAAACAAAATTCAAATTGCAATATAGACACTAAAAACCAATAATAAATCAACTTTCCTTACTTAAAGCCACCTAGACCTTCAGTTTGGAATCCTGTGCCGGTAAGTATAAATTCATTTTAATTTCTTCAATAAACCAAAATTATATTTATTCCACTTCAAGGCACCAAAACCAGTAGTTCAGAATGACTGGCCATATGCCAGACAACCAGCCTATAATCCACACTTTAAAGTTGTAAGTTCCGGGCCGGTAAGTTGAAACTCATATTAATTTTTCCTACGAAACAAAATTATTTTTCTAATTTTTATTTTCACCTAAAGCCACCAAGACTTGAGGTTCAAAAGGACAGGCCATATGTCAAACAACAACCCTATAATCCAAATTTTAATGTGGTAAGTTTAAAACAAGATCAAGAAATATTTTTTAAATAAAAATCTTAAATCATTACATCAGCCTCAACAACCTAAGCCTGCAATTCTATATCCCGGTCCGGTAAGTTTAAATTCACTTTAACTTGCTTAACAAAACAAAATTATTTTTACTTCACTTAAAGACACCAAGACCTGTTGTTCAGAGTAGATGGCCACCCTTTAATCCTCATATTAATGCGGTAAGTTTAACATGAAACTGAATTAATTATGAAATTGAAGATTTATTTTTACTTAAAGACACCAAAACCAGTAATCCAGAATGACTGGCTCTACGCCAAACAACCGGCCTATAATCCACATTTTAAAGTGGTAAGTTTAACATAAAATTGATTAATTATCGAATTACGATTTTACGATATTAAATACCCACTCTCACTTAAAGCCACCTACACCTACACCTGCAAATAGAAATCTAGGTCCAAATCAACGACAACCACCCTACGATCCCCATTTTAAGGAAGTAAGTTGAAATATAATTAAATGAGTTGCGAATTAAACAGCATTAAGGCATTGCATTTTTAATTCTTTTAAAGCTATCTGGACAGACAATGCAAAATAATGGTCCCACCAAGCCATCAAGTTCAACAAGCCAGAATCATTTGTCAAATCCCAAACAATCAGCCTATAATCCACATTTTAAAGTGGTAAGTTTAACATAAAATTGAATAATTATCGAATTAGAATTAATTAAAGTCCTACTTTCACTTAAAGCCACCTACACCTGCAAATCAAAATCTAGGTCCAAACCAAAGACAACCACCCTACAGTCCACATTTTAAGGAAGTAAGTTTAAATTAAATTAAATAAATTGCAAATTAAACAACATTAAGGCATTAAATTTTTATTTCTTTTAAAGCTATCTGGACAGACAATGCAAAATAATGGTCCCACCAAGCCATCAAGTTCAACAAGCCAGAACCATTTGTCAAATCCCAAACAATCAGCCTATAATCCACATTTTAAAGTGGTAAGTTTAACATAAAATTGATTAATTATCGAATTACGATTTTACTATATTAAATACCCACTCTCACTTAAAGCCACCAACACCTACACCTGCAAATCAAAATCTAGGTCCAAATCAACGAGAACCACCCTACAATCCCCATTTTAAGGAAGTAAGTTTAAATGTAATTAAATGAGTTGCAAATTAAACAGCATTAAGGCATTACATTTTTAATTCTTTTAAAGCTATCTGGACAGACAATGCAAAGTAATGGTCCCACCAAGCCACCAAGTTCAACAAGCCAGAATCATTTATCAAATCATAAACAATCAGCCTATAAGCCACATTTTAAAGTGGTAAGTTTAACATAAAATTGAATAATTATCGAATTAAAATTAAATTAAAGTCCTACTTTCACTTAAAGCCACCTACACCTACACCTGCAAATCGGAATCTTAGTCCGAACCAACCACAACCACCCTACAATCCACATTTTAAAGAAGTAAGTTGAAATGAAATTAAATTAATTGTAAATACAGGGTGGGCCAAAAGTCACGAAGGGGTTTAATCGTTTAATCGTTCTTGGGAATCTCGTGGCTTTAGTTCTTGCACTAACTGCAGCTTGTATGGGAAAAGATGTAAATTTCCCTTTAATATTCTGCGTAAAGACCGCCGAGACATTTGCAGCTCAGCAGAGCGCCTTCGAGTTGATGTTTCAGGATTCTCCTCAACACTGTCCAGAACGCGTTGAATATTTGCTTCATTAATTACAGAATGTGGTCTTCCGCTTCGTGGAAGATCCCTTAGTGAGCCTTGTTCCTGAAAACGTGTCACTAATTGATTCGGATGGTGAATTCCGCACATTAAAATGACGACGATAGGCTCGTTGAGTTTGAATTATTGATCGATGATGTTTAAAATAAAGTTCTATGATTTTGATTCGCTGGATAACGTTGTAACCTTCCAAAATTAATCTCCCAGATTTATTTTACAAGTCCTAAAAAGAAAAATAAAAAAAATATTAAACTAGAAAAGTTATTAATTTTTCAAATCCCTTCGCGACTTTTGCCCCACCGTGTACAACAGCAGTAATGCATTAAATTTTTATTTCTTTTAAAGCTATCTGGACAGACAATACAAAATAATGGTCCCACCAAGCTACCAAGTTCAACAAGCCAGAATCATTTGTCAAATCCTAAACAATCCACCTATAATCCAATTTTTAAAGTGGTAAGTTTAACATAAAATTGAATAATTATCGAATTAAAATTAAATTAAAGTCCTACTTTCACTTAAAGCCACCTACACCTGCAAATCAAAATCTAGGTCCAAACCAACCACAACCACCCTACAATCCACATTTTAAAGAAGTAAGTTTAAGCCATAAATTAAAAACAGTAAGAAATTAAACATTTAATTCACTTAAAGGTATCTGTACCAACAACTCTGAACCAAGGTTCAATGCAGAGACAACCACGTCAGAATCCACTGATGCCAGAAACGTCAACAATTAAGAATCACCTTCTAAGTTCCATGTCAACACTCTATCCACTTATGGTTCGTTTTCTTTTTTTCCTTCAATATATTGATTAAAATTTCATTTCATTTCAGACCACTAACAAACAAAGTAAAAATGATCAAGGGAAAAACGTAGCATCGGTAAGTATCGAAATTAACCAATTGAAATATTTTAAGGAATGACTTCGTGTGAGTTAGTCACTCTATTAAATGGGGGTGTCACATCAGACACCTACATTACTGCTACCACATCGCCTAGCGTGGACGAATACGGATTAGTGTCCTCAGAAACCGGTGTAGTAGTATCACGTCACTATGAATTAGTCACGGTAGTAGCAGAAGTTCATTAGGGCTTTACAAATATTTAATTTTTCTTTCATTCAAATGGGCGTAGCATATCATACCCTCACATTACTACTTATCGTTTAACATTGACTTTAAGAATAACCCTAAAGCCGCAGTAGTATAATTTTAATTTTATTATAAAGGTAACATACATAACATACATCTATAATTGGTCATTACAACCCTTTAATCAGGATTACTAACTAGTTTCTCACTCCACCTACATATGTTGTGTGTGTAAATTTTTTTATGCATGAGTGGCGGGAAACTTCTCCGGTTTAAGGGAAATATTTTTTCGTATTTCATTTTGTTGAAGATCTCTGAGCTGTGGTTTGAAGCATGGCCTCATGTCTAATAAGCCAACACACTATTACTATTACCGCATTACCATTAAATGGTTTATGAATATTCCAGAATTTTGATTTTATTTTGTTGTTTCTTTTAGAAATTTGCGGGCGTCTTAGGAGCTTTACACACATTTGTGAAGGTACGTATGCGCAATAATATAAGGTTTTTTAATATTTAAAATCTTTGTTTAATATTTTATAGAAATTCACCAAAAATCATAATTCAACAAATGTCAAACAAACATTTGAGGTAAGTTTAAAAAAGAACAGAATTGTTATGCAATACTTGCTTCCATGCCACTCAATAATATCTTGTAAACAATTTTAGAACCCAATATTGCTTTCAACCGAGGATTCTGAAGACAAATTTCCAGTTATGGACTTAATAAATAGTTACTCCCCTAAAGATTCTGTAAGCGGAAATACTTCTTTTATTGCAGAATTTAATATTAAATTGTAATTAAAATATTTTTTCTTTATTTTTTTAGAATCCATTCAGCTCAAGGGAATCTTTGCAAAAGGGTTTGGTAAGTAAGAAATTTTGTCTTTATATAATTAAGTTAGCATAGCTTATACACATGGTTTGTGTCTTTAATAACTTAGAGGGAAGTAAGTCACTTATTCTCATTTACATTTTATATTTATCATTACAGATACCAAATAAGCTACCTGCTGTACATCGTTATAATCTTGAAACTAAACAGTTTTACAAGGGAAAGCCATACATTTTAGTGGCAATTGTGATATCGTCTGTAGTAGCTATGACAGCATTAATCTGTGGTATTATCTTTTGTTCCAAAAAGAAGAATTAATCTAAAGAGAATACTTCTTATATACTTATATATTAAAAACTATACACATAAAAGATATACATATATATTGTATAGACAGACTAATTATAAAATCGAGTTTTTTAAAAACCATGATTTTTGTGTCTTCATTTTATTTTTAACGGCTGAACAGATTTGCTTAACCGAAATACGGACTTGCAAATAAAGAATTCTAGAGTTAAACGACGACAGATTAAAAAGAAACAAAGGATAATAGGTTCGGCTATATACTATCCTATGCCTTGAGCTGGGTGCAAATGTAATCCTAACAACTTAGGTTCTACAAAAAAGTTTGCCCATAAGTTTTATCAGCCAAATTTTATGTTATTGTCCACTCAATGCTGTTATCAAAAGCTATTTTTAGCTGAATATTGGAAAAGCAGCCCAACTGTAAGTAAGTTATTACAGTTAGGTAAGGTTGCAGGACATGGGGGCACTTAGGATGGCGTTTAGTTACCAAATAATAAATAACAACTCCCTGTATTAAGTATTGTCAAAAGGAAACCAATCGGACAGTAGCATAAATCTTGCTATCAAAGCAATTTTTATATTGTGGGGTTCAACCAAAGATGGCAGAAAATGAGAGGTTAAGAACCTACGCCTCTTCAGGGCAAGAGTGGAACACGGGCATGCTAAGTTCCACAACTCCTGCAACAGTCTATCGGCTTGCCTTACAATTAGATATGAACCCGTGAGAATCGCTATTGTGCAATTGAGCGCCATGCGATTAAGGAATAGAAGACAACCAATTCTCTTCTAGTCTATACAAGTCGAGCACAGTGTAGCAATACTGCACGTATTTTCTTACCGCGAACGAAGTTGAGCCTTCCTTTAAAATAAACTTTAACATGTCAGAGATTGTAAGATTCATAACTCGACTTGGATATCTTTATGTCTTCCCAAAATTCCAGCATGTCCCCATAGTCCAGATTGGGCCAGTCATTGAGTTTTATCGCTATTATCTTAGATCTCTGCAGCAGTTGAGATTTAGAGGCACAAAAATTGAGTATACCAAATAAGTTTATAATTGGAATGGAATAGAGTCCATTTTATCAGTGCGCAGTGGCGTAAGTGTTTGCATGTCCTCCACCAAACTCCACACAGTAACATTGATGGTTTGAAGCCAAAGTGCTATGGCAGGTCTAGGCTTCCTTATACCCCTTCAACAGTTCTATTGTCGCTTTCTTTATTCTGTAAATTATATTATACTTCAATGAAACTTTAAGATATTAATGTTAGAGTCTTAAAAATTCTTGTGAGTAGTTTAGGTCGTCGCCGTAGTCTAGAAGGTAATGTGTTGGCTTATTAGACGTGAGGCCATGGTTTAAACCCCATGTCAGACATCTCCAACAAAATGAAATACGAAAAAATACTTCTTGGGCGACTTCCTCTCATCAGATTTCTCTGAGAAGAAATAAAATTTCCATGAACAAGCTTCTCAAAAAATCTGTCGTTCGGAGTCGACTTTAAACTGTAGGTCCCACTACTCATGTATAAAATTAACACCACAACAAAACATAAGTGTTGTAAGAAGCTAGGTCGTAATCCTGACTGAAGGGTTGCAAAGACCAATTATGTATCTAAGTTTAGGTACATTGGTTGGAATGCAATTAAAAATATAGAGACTAGCGAAAAATGATATTAGAATTATGATAGTATGCTATGCAGATTTTAAAGTTCAATGGCTTTTATTATTAAATATTCATGATTTATTAAATATTTACATAAGTAACTGACTATGAGGTACTGGGTATGAGTAATTGTACTGCATTCGTACATGCATATCATTATGAAATTAAAAATATACAATAATAGAAAAATGTATCCGCAAATAATCAGTTGTAAACGATTTGTTAACTGCGACAGTGTATAATATATTTAAACGAAATTATGAAATATTTCCAGCTTTTACTCACAGTCACATTTATAACCACATTTCTTAATGCAATAAGTAGCACGGAATATTCGCTGCTTGACAGTATAGTAAGATTAAAAAAATTTATTTATTTTTGTATTATTTTTTAAACAATTTCTTTTTTATTTTATAGATGAAATTTAATTTCAATCTCTTGGAAAGGACACCATGGAATAAAAATAAAGAAAAACCAGTTTATGTATTTTGGTAGCGAAATCAAATTAAATTTAATTAAAAAAAGAAAATAAAGTTTTAATTTAAAATTAAATAAAATAACAAAACTTAAATAATTAAAAACAAAAATAATATACTAATGAATTGTAATAATATCAGGCGGGGATAAGGATAGTCTCCTTCAGAAGATATGCGATATAATAATGGATACTTAAGCAAACTTCAACGATGTTAGCATCCATCGTCATAGACAATCGTTTGACCGCACTTAATTTGTTTTCCTTATTCTATTGCTGTAACAGTTACTTCTGTTTTAAAATTTTATTTACATTATTAAGGGCCATTATTACGACTTGCCGTTAAACTGGGGTTTAGTTAAAGGTACCTTTAGCTAAAGGGAACTGTAAAGTTATCTTTAACTTATTTTCATTACTACAACTTACAGATAAAATAAAGCTAACTTTTTCAAAAATATGGCAGTGCCGGAGCAATTTCGATAACACTGCTCAATTAAACAATTTTTTTTAAACGCGGTGGCAACGGCGGGTTTCGTTGTTTCTTGTTGTATATGCTCATTTTATTTATATTTGAAGTTGCCATATTGAAAATAATATATAATATGTGGCAAGTTCAAACATAAACTTAACTTTAAAAGTTAAAGGTAGGATAATGCTCCCTTTAGCTTAATGCTCACTTGTACCATATTGTCCACTTATAATAATGAAAAACAATTTATCTGCCCGTTAAAATCCTCTCTTTTGTTAACGGCAAGTTGTAATAATGGCCCTAAGCTTAATATACAAAACAGTTATTAGCAAATAAGTAAGCATCTGCTTAAGCTCTTAGTAAGACAGTCGTTTGACCGTAGTTAAAAAATTCATTAATTTCAACATTTTATCAAGTGTTTTGCAAACTTTTTTATGTAAATTATGAATTTTAAATGAAAAAAAATAATAAATTGAAAAAAAATTAAAATAAACTGTTTGGAAATAGGCTCAGGAAAGCGATTACATAACACCACAAAAGCCTTAATCAATAATCTAAAGAAAAAGAGTTATTCTTATAGAAAAATTACTGGGATAATAATGCGTTTTGACAGAGTGATAAGAAATTACGTAAAACAAATTATTAATACGAGTACTGCACTTATAAGTCATCCAACATTTGTGTGCTGTTTCTATAAGACGAATGGGTACGCACGCTCGTGTATGTCCATGGAAAACACGAACAAAATTAAGTGCTTTTATTTATTTTGTACATATAAACAGACAAGCATGTGAAACCATTCATCGTAGAGAAACAGTCCTTTAAAAACGTGATTGAATTCCAACTTAACCTGTTTCGATTCTATTCCGGATTACCTGTAAATTAAATATGTATATGGGTCATGTATATTAAGTTCAATTAAACATATTTTCTCTTAGGTTGGATTAAGTTTAAACCCGCTAGGGTACCACAATTACTCGTATTATTCAACTCAAAGGTCAAACTTTCCCTACAGGAAATTAACCCGACTCCAACCCGACAGTTCAGTCAAGGCTGACCGAAGAGAGATTAAGAACCTCCATTTCTTCATAACTGTAGGTAGAGGATGACATTGACACTTAAGTTGAAAGATAATATCTTCCCTTCTCTTAGAATCACAGATCCACCGGAAGTCATTTGATAGACTGCCAACTCTATTGACTGCCTTCCAATTGGACAGTGATTCATGAGAACTGCAATTGTGCAATTGAACGCAATGCAATTTAAGGACAGAAGACACTTAGTTCTCTTCTAATCCCTACAAGTCCAGCAGAGTCTAGCAATATTTCGTGTGGCTTTCTGCTGCCAACGAAATTCTACTTTTCTGTTAAACGAGCGGAGAATAACTAGTTTAACTGAGGCAATTGGAGCAGCTATGCCTTGTTACATGTCGGTGGTTGTAAGGTGCATACCGCCTCCAATTCATCAGCAATTCAATTTCCGACTAAATTACTTTGAATAATTCAAAATTTCTCTAAAAAATCCTCAGCATTCATGATGTTCGTTAGGTTATTGATTGCAGACTGGTTCAGAGAGTAAATTTAGAGATTTTCAGGTAAAATACCACCAACACCAAAAAAAACTTAAATATAAATTGGAAATAGTGACTCACGGAACCAAAGATAAGTCTGCTAATGCAGATGTGATCGTGACCAATCTACATGCTGCTGAACTTTCTTTCTAAGGTTTGAAGTATAAAGATCTTAAAGGCCTCAAACTATAGGCCTCAAACTATAGCGTGTTTATTTGCAGAAAAACCTTCTTATATTTACGTATTTAACGTGATTTATTCAATACTTGTTGATTTACATTTATTTGTTGTTCTCTTTGACAGTGATTCGATCAACCATGAAGATCGTTTTTAAATGTTCTGGCACTATCTATGGCCGCATTTTTGACATTTCTTGCAGAATCGTTTATTAAATAAAAAAAAATTAAATTTAAATCATATGAGATTCTAAAAGATCACTTGTCAACTTACAATAGTTTTCTCGATTCGACTACCAAGACTAGCCTCCAATGGGCCGGCAAGTAAAGCCAAAGTGACCAAAACTAACAGGAAATTAATTACGAGCTTGATACCCAATGTTTAGAAGTTACGAACAGAAAAAAATTACTGAATAGAATATCAAGGCTTTTATACTTTTTTAAATGGTTGTTATGGTTGTAGAATGGGCAGTCAAAGGGACCTTTGCAAAGGTCTGAAAAAGCCGTTACCGTTGCAATTGAAGAGGGTTTCAACAAGACTATGCTACGAACCACACAATACGACCGGGTTTGTCTATATTACATGAGAACTTTCCGGAAAGATTAACTTCACGCTTCGGTGATGTCAATTATAAACCAAGGTCATGTGATTTCACGTTTGTTTTGTGGGGTAACATCAAGATCCATGTCAAAGCGGATATTCCGCTAACGCTGGAACATTTTAAAACTAATAGGACACATCGAAATGTCGGTTAAAGGATAGCTTTTTACTACCCAAAGATCATACAAGAAAACGTATCGATAGTCTCTCTAAACGAAGGACATTGTTCATGCTGGCACTCTCTAAAAGAGCTTTGAAAACTTTATGTTGGTTAGCCTTCTTCTGAGAACCGTTATTAACTTTTTCGGTTAAACCATGGGCTCTTGTCTAATAAGCCAACTCAACTACGAAATCTTATACTCTCCTTTTTATTTTTTCGAATTTTAAAAAAATTTTCTTTGCCAAATATAGTTTATTTCCAATGAAATTAAAGATTTTCCAATGAAAATTGGCAAAAATATGATATTAAAAGGCCTAAAAGACTTGTAGGCTTTAAAAGTAACCGCGCTCAAATATGACTTAGGTCAGCTTCTAAATTTATATTAGAATGATTAGTTTATACCTTTCCTTTATAAATCAATTAATCATAGACAATTTGCGGTCAATTCATAAATAATCGATAAAATTTCCAAATACTATTGCATATTAATAGTGCATATCGCTACACTTACCAGAGAGCATATTGAATTTGAGCTAATGTTTGTGCCTGCATGTCAAACATTGCATCTTTTGGTCTCTGCAACGAACATGGAGCTGTCACAACAGTCTTCTTATAATTTCTTTCTTTGGCTACAGTTTCATTAATCAAGTTTCACGAGCTAAGCTTACGAAGTGATTGAACCTAGAATGATGGGCTTACCGTATGCCGTTGCCTAAAAAGAATATCCTCTACGAGCATGTGTTGAGTATAATGGTGAATCCTTCATTTTCTAAAGAGATTGCTCTGCATGACAATGCCTTCATGTTCATTATTGATGGGAAGCAGGGTTCAAGGGAACTTGTTGAATGAATAACTTTGAGCACATTGAACCTTTTAATTTTTTATATTCAAACACGATGATCAAAAAATTTTTTTTCTGCCTTACGCGGGTTTGGAGAATAGACTACACTACGCCAGTTTTTGGTATTCCAATAAACTTAAGGCTAGCAGCCATGTTTAGGTTAAGTCGGAGTGGTAGCTCTGATATCACAATGCTCACTTGAGCACGCATAGCGGCCCGTTGTGATGTCACGGGTGAACACAGTCCCTGTACTGACCAAGTTCCACCAAAATCTAGGAAGAGGAAGAAATTAATAACCGCAAGGGCTGAACAGCAGCCATGTTTAAAAATGTAAGCTTTCAATATACCTTATATTACAGTCAGAAAGGTTTAAGGCTCTCGACAATATTTTCCTAAAATTTTGTGGAAAAAATGGCAATTCTTTCAAGAAGAAAAGTAAATGCCCCGCTGTGCGTGTTGTGGAATCTCTTAAATTTTATTTAAGAACGTTAAGAAAATCCGCGTAAAACATCAACAACTAAAAACATTTAACCTAATCGTCCTACTGCCCAGAGTAGTCCATATTACCTACATACATAATTGGTCATTACAACCCTTCAGCCAGTATTACGACCTAACTTCTCACACCACTTATGTTGTGTGCGTGTTAATTTTATACATGAGTAGCGGGACCTACAATTTAAAGTTGACTCCAAACGACAAATTTTTGAGAAACTTTTCATAGCAATTTTATTTACTCTCAGAGTTTTTGCCACAAATCTGCTGAGAGGAAGTTGCCGCAGAAATATTATTTATTGTGTTGGAGATGTCTGATCTAGGGTTGGAATCGTGGCCTCACGTCTAAAAATGAAGCGTATATGCAAAGTATATTTGTTATATTAAGATAACGACCCTCGTATATATACAAATGGTAGTAATTATATTTAATGCCCTTTCTAAATATGTGTTTCAGAAATAAAACAGAAACTGTAACATCCTGACCTATGGAATTTTGCAACCTTTCGATTTACCCGGTGCTAAAATACATCATTTTATAGGGTGTGCCCTAATTCTTTCGGACCAAAGTTGAATTACTCATTTGCGGTTTTTTTATATAACAAAAAAATTTATTATTTTATTGCACTAAAGCCAACTAACTAACTAAAGAATTAGAGTATAAAAACCCTTTAGCATTGCTTAGTTTCAATATTGTTAAGTTCATTGTGTTATTGAGCAGACGTTAAAATGCAGTTTAGAATTTTGAATTTTCTGGTCTTCGTTGTAGTCATTGTTCTTATCGCCTTGACTAACACCATTGAAGCTAAGCGTGCAGGAGGTGGTAAAGTAGGAGGAGGAAGACCAGGAAGAGGAAAACCAGCAAGTGGAAAAGTCGGTGGAGAAGCACACGATCATTTAGTAAGTATAAGTTTAATTTTGAAAAAAAAATTTCAATTAAAATTAAAAATTTAATAAATTCCGTCCGTTGTTTAGATGAGTATTGCCAAGCATGGCATTGGAGAATTTGGACGTGAAACCGCTAGACTAATGCACAGGGGCTAATGAAATTTTAAATGAATATTAAATTTTTCCAAAAACATTAAATAAAGATGAACTTCTAAAAATTAACATTATAACTTTCGATATATTGATTGGTACAACATATTTTCGTTACAATTCTCTTTCTACAGGCAATTTCCAACTGCCAAAAGGCCGAATAGTCAATTGATAATTAGTCCTTAGTTAAGCAAAAAAAAAATTTAAACTTTACTCAGCATCACCGATATCTTCGTATTGTAAAGGGTTCTATCGCTTGTAAAGCTAATTCAGCGATGATTTTTGCCCAATCAACTGTTATAAACGGCTTTGAGGTTAATAAGCATATTTTATACCATATAACTCCGAAGAAAGGTCAAATTAGGTTCGATGTTATCGGTTTTAGTGTTCCACTTTCACTTTAGGAACCTAATAGAAATCAAAAAGGAAAATTGGCCCCCGGATACACACACCCAAAGGGAAAAACACTCAACAACAGCTGCAGAAGCTGTAATGATCGGAAACAAAAGCGTAACATTCCCTGTTATTGTCTGGCTCTTGGAAAGATTACTAGACTAGTCGTCGTAGTCTAGTAGGTAGTGTGTTGGCTTATTAGACGTGATGCCACGGTTCAAACCCCAGGTCAGACATCTCCAAAAAAAAACGAAATTTAAAAAAAATATTTCTTCGGCAACAGCCTCTCAGCAAATTTCGGGCAAAAACTCCTGAGAATAAATAGGAATTGCCATGAGAAAATTGTCTCAAATATCTATCGTTCGTAGGTTCTGCCACTAATGCAAAAAAAATGAACACGCCCACAACATAAGTGATGTGCGAAGCTAGGTCGTAATCCTGACTAAGGGATTGTAATGTAATGTAATGGGGACCCTAAACAAAGTATTCTTATGCTGTAGCTGCCAGACAGATGATTTTGACAAAATCTACACCTTCATTGAACTATCAGGGGGATTGAGGAATGCTAGCCAGGAGTTATAAATAGATAAGGGAACAGGCACACCTTCATTAAGCGCACTATGTAGTTGAGAAATTCTAGCTAGAAGTTAAATATTCTGTTTAATGGGAGGGAAACAGGCACACCTTCATGAAACTCTCTGTGTAGTTGTGAAATTCTAGCTAGGAGTTACAAATAGATAAGGGAACAGGCACAATCGGTATTACAAAGATACCTTATGGGACCTAATTAAGCTATGCTTTTAAGTGCCCACTTGACAAGATCTTGTTGTTAATAGATAACAGTTGATCAGAGTAGTAGTTATTACATTTATAGACAACCATAAACTGGTGCATGCTTACACGATCTTCCGATAAGCCGAATTGTTATTTATGATACCATTGATTCCATTTAAATTCCTAAAACTCGGTACGTAGGTACGTTTCCATTGCAAACATAAGAGAGTTGCTATTGCTTCAAGAGAAAGGCAATTGTGTTTACCGGCATCTAAAATTAAAATTTTGATCATTTAAATTTAGTTTAAGGCGCCATAATCTATTTGATAATGTGTTGTTAATTAAACGAGAGTCCGTGGTTCAAACCCTAGCTCAGACAACTAGAACAAAATGGAAATATGAAAAAAATGTTTAACCCGGCGATTTCCTCTCAGTAGAGTCCTGCTAAAAACTCTGAGAGTAAATAGAAATTGTCATGAAAATTGTTTTGAATCTGCCATTTGTAGTCGCGATTAAACTGTAGATTAACACACACAATATGGGTGGTAAGAGAAACTGGGTTGTAATCCTAACTAAAGGGCGGTAAACTGCACTTAATTAAACACGTAAGAAATATAATTAAAACTTTTAAAATCTTTAAAATTTTATTTATTTTAAAAAATTTTAATTTTACAAAGCATCCTTGAGAAGCTAATTATCTGGTAAGGAATCAAGTATTAGTGTTTGTTTTTAGGCTTGTTGGGGCCGGATCCTTTAGGTGGCTGTTAAAAAAAATTAAAATTATTCATATAAAGAAGTTAACAACGGCTATTAACTATAAACTTACACCCTCTTTACTCATTTTGGACATATTGCTACCAGCATCTATGGTATCCATAGAAATGGCTAAAATGACCAGAACAAATAAAAAACCGTTTAAAAATTTCATATTCAATTGGAAGTGGAAAACTAACTGTTTATACTGAATGAAAACTTGTACATGACTATCAGATATTGCTTAAACTACTTACATATATGTATACATACGATATAAAGCCGCAATGATCGTTTGTTTAAAGCGTTATTCAAAAAAAGATGTGCGGATTTAATATAATTTCATCGGTTTTTACGAGTCGCCGTAGGCCAGTAGGTAGTGTATTGGCCTCAGGACGAGAGGCCTCAGTTCAAACCACAGGTTAAGACATCCCCCACAAAACGAAATACGAAAAAATATTTCGTCGGCGACTTCCTCTCAGAAGAAGGAAAGGATTGGATTGTACTTTCAAATAAAAAAAGAAATTTGAGAAAATATTCAGTAGTTTATTTTAAAGCATTTTCAAAAAAAAAAAGTTATTTAACGGACCCTTTACTTGTTTTGCCTATAAGTTAAGACAACAATCTCTGTTAATGAAGCCTTAATTTCAAAATCCGAATACAAATATCCGTGTAAATTTATTAAATGTAAACCAAACGGTTGATCTATTTGAAAATATTTTAATTTTTTGAAATACCCGTTTAAGTTTCAAATATAAGAACGCTGACTAATAAGTGGATAAATTCTTAAAAACCACACGAGTTATTTATAATTTAAAACAAAGACTGTGAAATCCATTTTATGCCTCAGCTGTAATATTAGATTTGAAAATGCTTTAGATTTGAAAATCATGGAAAAATTGGTAAAGTAAAGCATTACAACCTTTTAGTCAGGATTACAACCTAGCTTCTTACACCACTCATGTGGTGTGTTAATTTCATCCATGAATGGCGATACCTACATTTTAAAGTCAACTCCAAACGACAGATTTCTTAGAAAGTTTTCATGACAATTTCTATTTGCTCTCAGAGTTTTTGCCGAAAATTTGCTGAGAGAAAATCGCCGAAGCAATATTTTTTATGTTTCGTGAGCTGGGATTTGAACCACTTCCTTGCATTTAATACCTGCTAGATTACGGCGACTAGATTTGGAAAGACTCTATTAACAATAACATTCCATAATATTGAAGATTTTATTTGGCTTCGTTAGATCCCATTCAGTTTCATTCTTCCAGTTAAGCATACGATTTATCAACTAAAAGAGCTCTTGTTCAAAACGGAGATCTCGAACCCGATATGTAGAAGAGAATGAAACATTATAATACATATTTGAACCTATAATACTATGTTCAGATATGCTCTTTTATTGAGCCAATATTCGGTTAATTGAGTACAATATTTTAAGTGTTCAGGCATAATAATATACGCAATTCGGCTTACTCAATATTCACTTAACAGCTGGTAAACAACAACATTGTTTTTATTTTTGTCGCGAAAATTAATGTTGTTGGTTAGTTTATTAGTGTTTGTTTGTCGTTGTTGACATTTGAGTTGTCAAATATCAACAGAAAGTGTTCGGTAAATTGTAATATGCTCACTAAACACACTTATGACAATTCTGCATTTTAAGTTTTACTCAATATTTTAACAATATGCGTATTTATTGCGCAATAATTAATTGAAACTTTATATGAAATATTGAGTTCAATAATGGCGTTTACTGTGAATTACGCAATAAAGGTGCATATCTGAACACCGTATAAGGCTGCCAGACAAGTAAACACCTGGGTGCTGAGTACGGAATTGTTCTTATCGACACCAGACAGCAACCTGAAGATTATCAAAGCAATACGATTGGAGGACCAGCAATACTAGACCAATTCTACATCAATAGCAATAAATGTTTAACACTGTGCATTGCCTTAAATATTGACTAAGGTTATGGTATCCTTAGGATATTAAAGCATATTTACAGACGCACAGAAAACATCAATTGTTTACATAGAGAGAGAGAATAACGATAAATCATCGTATTAAGAAAACAAAAAAAAAGGATGTTATTTTTAAACCTCATGGGGAAACGAGAAAAAAACACAAAGCTGTCTTGTGTCTCATGGGAAAAACTTGGTCTTAAAAACAAAAAAAAAAAAAAACATAAAATTTATTATCAAGTCATACTCAATATTGATAGAGAACAAAACAACAAGAAATCTCTTGTTTTTGGCTAAATTCCAATAACAGTGAGATGAATAAATACGACAAAGTTTTTTGACTCTCCTAGTATTTTTATGAATATGTTTTCTTTTTTAATATGCAACCTCTTAAAGAGTTTTTTTTGGGGCATCTTTATAATATGATTTACAAGAGTTCGGGCCTGCATTTAAGTTGCCTTACAAAGGAAATAATAAGGAAATCCAAACAATTGACATAATAATCTATGAACTGAGACATGAAGAAAACATCTAAAACTTTTTATTAAGCAGCCTAAAATAGGCAACGTTTTTTACAGCATAAAAATCCTAAAAGTATGCAGTAGAATTTTATGATAATGTTTTATGAAAAATGCCAAAAATGAAACGCAATAAATCAGTTACGTGTTAAATCTATTGTATGCAGAAATAATTTATTCTTAGAATGTTTTCTGTTTTAATCACGTTGGTAAAAACCCAATGTATTATTGGCGTTTTTGTAATTGTGGTTTCAATAAATCAAACTATTTGTTCTTTGTTCTATAAACTATTACTGCATGCCACCTAAACTATAAAATCACAAAAAACTAACTGCAGAGATCACATTACACGTTAAAACTTCAAATCCTTAATACTGAGAAATATTTATTACAACTGAGCAAATATGTATTTCACTAAAGTTTTCTTAATATTTTTCATTACCATAGCCTTGTACATGAATTTGTCTGAAGCTGGTCAAGCGGCTACGAAAATGGGTAAAAAACTAGGGCCAGGCGTTGTAGTTGGTGCTCTTGCTTATAACTCAAGTGCAACAGTTCACGTTCACAGTCCACCAACTAACAAGCCAAGTTCGTCCAAAAAGGGTAAGCACTGAGATGTCTCTTAAGGATTTCTTCGGTTCAACGGTTAACTTTATTTCTAAAACAAATATTGTATATCAAATAATTAAAAATAAAGAAAAAGAATACAAAATATTTCAATAGAACGTGTGTATTTAATTATTTTAAAAAATGTTGATAAGGGTGGCGTATTACTGTTCCACACCTTTACCCAGAGACCCATTGATGAATTGAGACCCTTCTTATAACTGTAAAGGATGTAGACGAAAAGGGCTACAAACTCATATAAAAAAGAAAAAAAAAAACAATTAGACATCATGGCACCCATAGGTAAATTTTTCCCTCTTAAGATATCCCGATAAAAAATCAATCTCGATTATGAACCCTGTTATATCTACACATATACAGTCCTTCAGATCTATCAGTTCCTCTACAAATCCCAACCATGATCCCCTTTAAAATAATCACAAGAACTTCTTTGTTGCCACCGTAACCTCCATCGGAAGTAGGCTTAGAATTATTTTCAAAGTAGCCTAACTTTTGCTGCTGACGGCACCCGGTCCAGCAACTTCTTTCGACTCTTTTTCTCCGTAACCATACAATGCAGTCATACGTGAGAATCGGTAAGACCATCACTACCACTGAACGAAAACCTTATATTCTCATATTATAGGTATTAAGCCCATCTTTCTTTAAGCTTAGTTTTCAATTCAAAAATGGCATCAGGGTAGCAAAAGTCCTAGCTTGACACCGTTCAACCGAAACACCACAGTTCTTGTCTACAAGTGTAAAGAACTGGGATAGATCGGTCGATTATGCCTCTCCTGGAATACTTCAGCCTGATTGACCTGGCAATGAGACGGTAAGCAGACTTTCTTGGCGGAACATGGGAGATTCCGGAATCTCTAAGCTTTTATGTTCCAGTTGCTAAAAGGAATGCAAATAGAAATTCGGAAGTGAAAACAAACTTTTTCTAAATGACTTGTACTAACGGAGGGAATTCGAAGTCTCTTGAGCATATCCTATGTATGTGTCCTGACGTGAAGACGCAAAGACTCAGAATTATTTTAGAGAGACGGAATAGGGGAGATTCCAGAATCTCTAAGCTTTTATGTTCCAGTTGCTAAAAGGAATGCAAATAGAAATTCGGAAGTGAAAACAAACTTTTTCTAAATGACTTGTACTAACGGAGGGAATTCGAAGTCTCTTGAGCATATCCTATGTATGTGTCCTGACGTGAAGACGCAAAGACTCAGAATTATTTTAGAGAGACGGAATAGGGGAGATTCCAGAATCTCTACACTTTTATGTTCCAGTTTCTAAAAGGAATAGGTCCTGAGTGGATATATTAAGGTTTTTATGCGTATTTTCGTTACACGTTGCACCCTGCGGGCAAGGACCGATATGGAAGGCAGGAGCACCCACTTTTCCTAAAGGACTTGTAGTAACGAAGTCTGTTGAGCATATCCTGTGCATGTGGCTTGATGTGTAGACGCGAAGACTCGGAATTATTTTAGAGAGAAAGATAACGACTTTTTTGACGGAATACAATTTATTTTTCAGTTTCTAAAAGGAGTAGGTCCTGTAATTGAGCAGTGAAATCAAAATTTTTTGAACGTCTTGTAGTAACGGAGAAAAATCGAAGTCTGTTGAGCATATCGTGTGCATATGTGCTGACATGTACACACGAAGACTCCGAATTATTTCAGAGAGAAAGATAACGACATTTTTGATGGAATAGGAGACATTCCAGAATCTCTACGCTTTTATGTTCCAGCTTCTAAAAGGAATAGGTTCTGTAATTGAGCAGTGAAATCAAAATTTTTCTAAACGACTTGTAGTAACGGAGGGAATTCGAAGTCTGTTGAGCATATTCTGTGCATGTGTCCTGGCGTGTAGACGCAAAGACTCAGAATTATTTTATAGAGAAAGCTAACGACTTTTTTTTGACGGAATAGGAGATATTCCAGAATCTCTACGCTTTTATGTTCCAGTTTCTAAAAGCAATAGGTTCTGTAATTGAGCAGTGAAATCAAAATTTTTCTGAACGTCTTGTAGTAACGGAGGAAAATCGAAGTCTATTGAGCATATACTGGGTCCATGTCCTAACATGTAGAGGCGAAGGCTCAGAATTGTTTTAGAAATAACTGCTAAGGCTACGTAATACTGTATTGGCGGTGGAGGAAATAATATTGCCAAGTATTTTTGTCAGTTAGACAGTACTCCTCCTCTCCATCAAAACAGGTTCTGTTTATTTGGTTATCGAAGGATCGTTTCAGACACACTTTTGGATAAGGTAAGGATCTGAATTTATTCAAACAATTCAAGCCGGGGAATATTTAAAAAAAAGCGATTCTATCTTATCAAGTGGAGGTGATGGCCATTCAACTCTATTCCCTGGTGCAGTTAACAATAATATTCATAAGTTCTAGCAGTTGCAAACATTGCCTGTATTTACTGGAATGGAACTTCCTTTTCCTAATTGATCTTGTAATTGATTTATTCTAAGAATTTAGAATTTTTGTAAGGATGGCTTTAAAAGCTTTGGACCCACTTTCATTCTAGAATCAGAATCTTTTAGAAAATTAGGAACCATTTTTATGAAAAATTCATTCAAATTATTTTATTTAAAACATTCTGTAAAAATTAAAATCTTCATTATCAGTGTTTCTTGTTGCCTTTGGGTGAATTTGGTCCAGACTTGTAGCTAATCGAAGGTGGATTGGTATTAATTGTAACGTTATGGGTCTTGCCATGGCTAACAGCAACAACTGGTATTACAGGCACCTTGCCACCTACTTTCTTTAAAGCATCCTAATTAAAAAATTTAAACAAAAAAGTATTTTTAATTCTTAGAAAATTCTTTAAAAAATACTCAACTTACAGCAGCCTTCTTACTAGAAACATTACCAGCTTCGCAGAAGCTTTGTAATAAAGCCATGGATATGATTAAAATGGAAAATACGGTTTTAAAATGCATTTTTTTCTTTTTTGCCGGATAACTTGCAAAGAATATGTTACTGATTAGAATACTTTATGGATATTGAGTCAGTTAATGAAAATTCCTATGAATTTATAGTAGAACAACTTTTGTAATAAAGAAAGACAACATGCGAGGCAAATGACACCGAGATTGATTTAAAACCGCAGTGTTATAATTATAACTAATGCAGTTCCATAATTATAATCGATGTGGAAAAACACAAATGTATGCAGATCGAAATGAATTTATTATTAATTTTATTACAATAATTATAGACATTGTGGAAAAACATTAATGCACAGAGATTAAGATGAAATTACGAGTATAAGTGCTTTAACCATGAGAATCTATTTTCAAAATAGTAAATTCACTAGTGATTATAGGATAAATCGAGTCGCGTTTGTTAGAGGTTAGGTTAGATTAGTGTGGTAGCTTTGATACCAAAAGCTCACTTGAGCACGCATAACGGCCCGTTGTGACGCCAAGGGGTGAACGCAGTATCTGTACTGACCAAGTTCCTCCGAACCAGGGAGGAAGGTGAACTTAACAATGATATGGTGCACTTAACAATAATATGGTGCACTTAACAATAATATTCATAAGTTCTAGCAGTGGTTGCAAACATTTCCTGTATTTATTGGAAAGTACTTCCTCATCCTAATCGATCTTGTAATTTATTTATTCCAAGAATTTAGAATTTTTGTAAGGATGGCTTTAAAATTAAGCTCACTTTCATTCTAGTATCAGAATCATATAGAAAATAAGGAACCATTTTTATGAAAAACATTTCTTTTCATTCAGTTTATTTTGTTTAAAACATTCTGTACAAATTAAATTCTTTATTATCAGTGTTTCTTTTTGCCTTTTGGCGAATTTTTTCCTGACTTGTAGCTAATCGAAGGTGGATTGGTATTAAGTGTAACGTTATGGGTCTTGCCATGGCTAACAGCAACAATTGATACTGCAGGCAGTTTGTTACCTACTTTCTTTAGGGCATCCTAATTTAAAAATGAAACAAAAAAAGTATTTTTAATTCTCAGAAAATTCCTTAAAAAATACTCAACTTACAGCTGCCTTCTTAATATCAACATTACCAGCTTCGCAGAAGCTTTGTAATAAAGCCGTGGAGATGATTAAAATGAAAAATACGGTTTTAAAAATTAAATTAACACACACGACATAAGTGGTGTGAGAAACTGCGGGCTTCTTGGGGACGATTGCCTGTAGACTGTCTAATGGCCATGTTATAGTCACTTAGCAGCAACTCGTTTCCTTGCCGTTCGATCTTCCCCCTGTCCACCTTTCCTAAAAAACCTGCACAATGCACTGCATGAGTAGGGGCCATCCCCTGATTGCTGGTTTCATTAAAAAAAAAATTCATTTTTTCTCTTGCCGGATAAATTGCAGTGAATATGTTACTGATTAGAATACTTAATGTATATTGAGTCAATTAATGAGAACTCATAACAATTTATAGAAGATAACATGTGAGGAAAATGATACAGATATTGGTTTAAAACCGCAGTGTTAAAATTATAACTAATGCACTTCCATAATTATAACCGATGTGGAAAAACTGAAACGTACACAGATTAAGATGAAATTATAAGTGCTTTAACAATGAGAATCTATTTTCAAAATAGTAAATTCACTAGTGATTATAGAATAAATCGAGTCGCTTTTGTTACAGATCTACTAGAATTTTTGGTCAGTGTTTTCGATAACCATAGCCTAAGGAGTAGGAATGGTGACGGTTAAAAAATACAATTCCAGCGACATGCCCTCTCAGCAGTCTTTTGGCAAAACCTCTAAGAGTTACTACCAGCTTCACAAATCCTTAAGATTTTAAGCCTCGACATACATACATAATTGGTCATTACAATCTTTGAGTCAGGATTACGACCTAGTTTCCACACCACTTATACGAGTATTGTGTGTGTTGATTTTATACATGAGTTGCGAGACCTATAGTTTACAGTCTTTTTGAGAAATTAATTCATGACAATTTCTATTTACTATCACAGTTTTTGCCATAAATCTGCTGAGAGGAAGTCGCCAAGGAAATATTTTTTCATATTTCGTTTTGTTGGAGATGTCTGATGTGTGGTTTGAATCCAGGCCTCACATCTAATAAGCCAACACACAACATACTAGACTACGGCTAGTACAGGCCTCGACGCATAACCGAATTTTGCGTCTTACAATGGTTTACCCCATTCAGTCCAGTCAGACGTCAATTATTTCGATTCTAGTGTGAAATGATGGACCCATGTTTCCATCCATTGTGATTTATCGACGTATAAATGCAGTCAAATAGTTTGTTCGTTTAGCACTCAGTTTGAACACAGCTTCCGCTTATCTAAATAATGATTTAGGGCCTCAGTTATCTTTTATTGTTTTTACCTCTTCGTTGCTTTTTTTGGGACATTTACTGCGTGTAAAGTATTAAGTATTAAGCACTGATGCAGCAGCCTTGAGAGTATTCGAGCGAAAAGTCCTACGTAAGATCTTCGGTCCAATGCGAGTTGACAATGATTTCCGCATCCGAACAGTGAGCTGTCTGAGATCCTCAACGACATAGACGTTGTGCAGCGTATTAATATCCAGCTGCTGCGCTGGCTCGGCCATGTCGTTCGAATGGAGGAGGATGCTCCAGCGAGACGGGTATTTGATGCGGGGATCTGCGGAAGTCGGCGAAGAGGACGACCTTGTATCCGTTGGAAGGACCAAATCGAGGAAGCTCTGCCATTGATTGGTGTGACCAACTGGCTTAGGCGCGCAAGAAGCAGAGGCGCCTGGAAGGATGTGTTTCGGCCGAAATACATTAATCGTGTTGTTAATGGCCAGTTAAGTAAGTAGGTATGTTTTCGGAGCACATTTCGCCTCATTTTAACTTAATTATTTACATTTAATTATTAATATACTCGTATATATATATTTAATTAATTTTCAGGGATTGATTTGCTTGATTCAAGGTCTGAATAATGTTAACAATCAAAGTCTTATCTTCAATTTTAAATTTCAATGAGTCCAATCAGTGGAATATGCTACAGAAATGGTAGTTGTTTAGGGCTGCTTATGTATTTTATAGGCATCCTACATCAAATTTTCCACTTGGTCTAAAGACAAATGCCAGTAAGTTGCGAATGACGGCGAACTGAATTTTTTGCGTCTTCGTCTCTTCGGTATGCACATGTCCTTGCTTCATTGATAACTTTGAGAAACAAACAATTCAAGAGATCTTCTGACCCTTGCATTCCAGAAATGGTAGAAAAGTCAGACAGTTCCATTCCTTGAGAGAGAGTAGGATTCCATAACCTCTAAACCCAATTTATGTTCACAAAAGACGCTCTTTCTAGTCAACAACAGTTAGCAAACCTATCATGTAAGGGCCTGGCACAGTAGACCAGTAACCTATTTAACTGCAAAAGTGTCATTGCATACATACATACATACATAATTGGTCATTACAATCCTTTAGTTAGGATTACAAGCTAGTTTCTCACACCATGAGTGGCGTAACCTACAGTTTAAAGTCGACTCCGAACGACAGGTTCTTGAGAAACTTTTCAATTGGCAATTTTTTATTTACTGTCAGAATTTTTGTCCGAAATCTGCTGAGAAGAAGGCAACAAAGAAATATTCGTTCATATTTCGTTTTGTTGGAGTTGTCTGATCTGTGGTCTGAACCGAGGTCTCATGTCTAATAAGCCAACACACTACCTTCTAGACTATGGCGACTAAAGCGTGGTTGGTGAAACTAAAACTCAAAGGCAAGAAGTAATAAAACCAAGGGCCGCATGCCTGGCAACTGCATTGTGTTTCTTAAACAAACGAAGAAAAAGATGAAAGTCCGTGAAATCGTAGTATGTCAAGTAAATATTACGCACTAACAATTATTATCATTAACATACATACATATTATCTTTGTATGTATACTATATACATAAAATCGTAGAAATTATTATAACTTTATATTAATAACAACAACTTGAAAAAAAGTTAATGTGGTTTCAAAAATGTATTAATAATTCCCACTCCAAGATAAGAAATCATATAAATACCAGACAAATTCAATTTGAGAGCATTAATAAGCTTATAAAATTGCCTGTTGTTGCAACAATAATTTACACGCAGATATTTAAAATGTATTTTACAAAAATCTTCTTCATTTTTGCCATCGTCCTGGCTATGTATTGCAATCTCTCGGAAGCAGGCCAGCAGGCTACTAAAGTCGTGGGCGTAAGTAATTAATTCTACATTTTAATTGCTTTCGAATTTAATTTTCGTTTTTCTATTAAATTTTCAGGGAGCTATAAAAAATGGCGGTAAAAAATTGCCACCCGTTATTGTGGCAGGCTATGCTTCAAATTCAACTTTGAATGTCCACGTAAATACAAAGCCCACTAGCAGACCAAACTCTCCCAAGCATGGTTAGATGTATAAAAGTTATGTTTGTTATGCTTTCGTACTTTTGTTTACAATAAACATATTTTGTTAAACGTTATGTAAAATGGGCGTGGCATTAATTACAATAAGCAATAGTATATCATTGTTTTAATGCTACTACAACGGAATGTGTTCTAGTGAGATAAGGAGACATTTTCTCAAAGATCATATATTAAATCGGAATAATCGGAATTTGTCTCGTTAAGTTCGTTATTTTGTGGTGTTTTGGGCAGTGGTTCACGGACTGCATTACAAAGAGAATACGTTTTATAACAGCTCTATTCATATGTAAAATATCGGAAGCCGGTCTGTTCCTTGATGGGCTACTTGAATATGATGTACTTTTTAGCATAAGTGCACTTCTATCAAATTCCAATCTCCATATGAAAATAGATACCTCTTACCTCCACTACTTTGTCCATTAGGCAAAATTATTTATTGGTTGCCTGCAAATCTTGGAGTTTGGAAGAATCTTGCTTGATTGCCAGACTCTTCTGGTCTACGTTAGGTTAGGTTAGCAGAGCACTGAGTCATAAGGTGATATACAGCTCCCACAAAAATCGTTCGAGAGAATACCTAACCTATCGCATAGAGGAGACAATCGTTTTGCCCATATAAGTCGATCAAAGTGGCAAAATGTTGGTGTATCCTTCTGCTCTAAACAAACTGACCTATAAAACGAGCGGAAATTGCCTAGTATAACATGTCGGGGAATGTAATCTCATCAGCAATACAATTTCCAACGATATCCCTATGTTCTGGAATTCATATATGAGTTACTTTTAAATTATCCGAAATTTCCCTGAAAAATCCTAGAGGATGGACGTCGATATGACATTCGTTGGTGATCCAATCGCAGTCTGGATGTCCGAGTAAATAAACGATTTTCAGCCGCGGTCAATTAGAACTCTTAATACATGTGCGACATTTTGGGCCCATCGGCATAAACCCGATATCCCTTTAAACTAAACTCTAAAAACAAATAATCCTATTCTGAAAGTTCTAAGAACCATATAATCTTTCGAGAATTGTAAATTTCCATAGTCTAGGTTGGAGCAGGATTTAACTGCATTAAACCTTACCGCCACTAGCTCAAATCTCTGCTTCAGTTGAAAGTGTAAAAAGCTATTGAGGCTCTCTTTACCTTATCAATTATGTTGTCACTTCATGAGAGGTTGGGGTATAGAATAAGGGCTAGATACTGTACCGATTTCGATAGGAATAGCCGTCTAACCTAAATTGAATAGAAAGTGTATCAACTATAAATCGAAGTCGTCGTAGTCTAGTAGGTAGTACGTTGGCTTATTGGATGTGAGGCCACTGTTCAAACCACAGGTCAGACATCTTCAACAAAACGAAATATGAAAATATCAGTGACTTCCTCTCAGAAGATTTCAGACAAAAACTCTGATATTAAATAAAATTGCCATGAAAAGTTTCTCAAATATACCCGGAATATTGTTCCGGGTCGTTCGGTCCAGGTCCCGCCCCTCATGTATAAAATTTACAAACACACAGCATAAGTGGTGTGAGAAGCTAGGTCGTTATCCTGATTGAAGGTTTGTAATGACCAATTATGTATGGATGTGTGTATGTATGTAAGTATGAAGCGAAACTTTGTTAACACGTACTAATGATTAGTTGAAAAGGAAGAGAGTTTTGCTCCTTCATTTGCCAATGTAGGTGTCTGGGCCAACATCACTTTTCTCATTGATTTCACCCTTACTAGGTAGTCCGATAGCTCCGTTATTAGATACATATAAGATCGTTCACTAAATTTTCAGGCTGGTTTTCAGTTTGATTCTAAAGGAATCCTGCTTTAAATGCAATGGTTTTATCAGTTATCACAATGAGACGCTGTGTGTGTGCCTAAGTGAACTTTGATTATCCTATCCTACAAACAAAATTGCCGCTTTTCAGAAATATTTTCATTACATTCCATGGGGCAAGTAGTCTTTAAAAATACGGGTGTTTTCTCTAAAAGATTACATGAAGAAAAATATGTGCATAAAGACCTATGCAGATGCTCAAGTATATAAAGAATGAATGAAGAATGCACAGATGATAAGTTTTACTCAATATAGCAACGACGATCTAACTTTTCCAATTACTAAGTAACTCTCTAGATAAATGTATATACCACAGATATACCACAGAGATATATTGTGTGATTGTTAATTTATTATTAAATTAAACTATTTTAATAGAAAGTTAATAAACAAATAATAAAAGGACCGATTATCACGATATCTAAACATTTTAACTTTGAATTTTCTATAGTTAACACGATAAACACAATCACTTAAAATGTATTTTAACAAAGTGTTCCTCACATTTATTGTGGTTTTGGCCTTGACTTTCAATTCATCGTATGCTGGTCAAAAAGCAACAGTAAGTTAACAAACATAAGGAACGCATGTTTTATTTTACCCCTAATATAATGGATTTTTCTTGAATTTTTAGAAAATGGTTAAAGGAGCAGCAGGACGTGTTGGTGTTGGTGCTGTTGCCGTAAATTCTAATTTAAATGTTCACATTAATCCACCGCCAACTAATAAGCCATCTAGTAGGTCAAACTCACCAGCGAGAGAAAGCTCATCTAAACATTCATCGAAACATAAATAAAATATAAATTCTAAAACAAATTATAATATTAATAAAAAAAATAAAGCATTCACTGAAGTTTACTTGAAATTTATTTACTGAGACAATCGAATAGCAAATCGTTTAAAGCCAGTTTTTGTCTTTTCAAAATTTCCAAAACAGCAACAAAATAGTTATAAATGCTGCATTACATAATTGCACACATAATTAGTCATTACAGCCCTTCAGTCGGGATTACAACCTAGCTTTCCACACCATCCATGTTGTATGTGTTAATTTTATTTATAAGTGGCGGGACCTACAGTTTAAAGTCAAATCCGAATGACAGATTTTTGAGAAACTTTTCTTGGCAATTCTATTAACTCTCAGGAGCTTTTGTCAGAAATGTGTTGAGAGGATGGCGCCGAAGAAATATTTTTTCATAGTTTGTTTTGTTGGAGATGTTTGACCTGGGGTTTGAACCGTGGCCTCACGTCTAATAAACCAACACTACTACCTACTAGACTACGGCGACTTCTTTGTATGAGGATTTTTTTTTTTGGCCTAGTTATAGTGCTGAATTTGTTAGGTGTGTGAAATTAGATTCGAATTTAAAAATCCAAGATGCAAACCAAAAATGTTACTAGAGTCATTTTTGATATTAACAACAGTAGCAACAATTTATAGTTGTATAACGATTTACATATACATAGGACCTCGAGTATATGTACTTGTATATAATATATCCCAACAAGCAAAAATTGTACCCAAGAGCACATAGTACTGCCTATGAAATAATTCGCATAATTTTTGAATTTAAACAAAATCGATTGAAAAAAATTGGTGCTCGTGTTCTAATGTATCAATATCGAGAAGCCTCTACATAGACTAAAACACATGAGAGTTGTATTTAATTTTCGTTCGAATATCGGTGTTAATAGTAAGAATATCAAAGGGTCTCTGGTATCTCATGCGCCATCTTAGGAAACCGTTGCACTTGAAAGCTTTTATTCATACTTGAAAAATATGCTTCTCTGGCAAAAACTCCTGAGAGTAAATAAAATTGTCATGAAAAGTTTCTCAAAAATCTATCGTTCGGAATTGACTTTAAACTGCTGGTCGCGCCACTTGTGTATAAAAATAACCCACACAACATAAGTGGCGTGAGAAGCTATTTTGTAATCCTGACTGAAGGGTTATAATGGCCAATTATGTATGTACATATGTATTTATTTATACATCTCGATAAATATGCATTTTATTGATGCTTGTATCGTATCTTTGCGTATAAGCCGTCAAATGGAAAATTTAAATTTTTCAAAAAAAAAATATTGAACAATATTCAGAGATTTTGCGTATAAGCCGTCAAATGGAAAATTTAAATTTTTCAAAAAAAAAAAATATTGAACAATATTCAGAGATTTTTCCTGCATTCTATAGATATTTTCTTTAATCATTTGTAATCGAAACGAATCAATCGATGATTACATCCATTAGCAATTGAACAAATATAATTTTTCTAATAATCAATTTGTTGGGTTTTACCCATTTATAAAATATTTCTTTATTGCTAGTGTGGTTTTCAGATATTTTATTAAATAAAACCTGTTCACAGAACTATATAAATTCTGATGGCTTTCATGCAATATATGCAATTAAAGTTTGAAATTCTTAACGTTAGCAAGATAAACACAATCATTTAAAATGTATTTTACCAAAATATTCCTCGCATTTATTGTGGTTTTGGCCTTGACTATCCAACTATCTCATGCTGGTCAAAAAGCAAGCCTAAGTTAACAAAAAAAAAAAAAACGAAATATTTTAATTATTCTGATAACACGGTGCGACAGTGAAAATACACCCGAGTAATGTTCAGATAGTTGAGTAGATCTCAAAAATACCTTTTTTATATTTATCGAACCCTACAAACTTGTTTTATTTGACAAAAACTGTTTTTTTTTTACTTTATGCACAAATTTCTGGATTATTCAAACACTTCTGACCCGATTTCCAAAATTTAAATCTTGTTGGAAAGGGGAGAGATGGAGCTTTAAAACGGTATATATATATATATCTATTATTAGACTTAATATGCTATGAGTTCTGATGAGGTTAACTTGGAAAATGCGATTTTTTCATATTTTTTCAAGTCTGTCCGTTCATAGTAGCAAACTTTACTTAAAAAATATGAAATAAGTGATGACATTCTGAAAGAACATTACCTTGTGAAGAGATTGGCACTTTGTTTGATCAAATCGGACAAAAATTACCGTAGTTATTATTTAAATAGTATAACAGTCGTGTTATATTTTTTATATATGTCATCTCATCAAATTAACTTTTAGTTCAAAAATTTTCAGAATTTTTGATGGATCTTGATTGTTGATCACAAAATGTGTCAATTTCACGTTTGATCGACCACTAGAAGTTGGCCAATGTTTGCGCAAAGAGAAATAATAATATTTGCAAAAAACACAAATATTAGCCGACTTCTGGAAGTTGTGCAAACGTGAAATTGACACATTTTGTTTTTATTTTAGAAAATAATAAAATCTGCAGGAGGTGCAGTTGTTGGCGCTGCAGCGGTTAATTCAAATTTAACTGTACATTATCATCCACAACCATCTAAAAAACCAAGCTCATCTAAAGGTAGCGGTTCGTCAAAACATAAATGAAATGAAATTTAAAACAAAATTATTAAGAAAAACAATAAAATTAAGTACAAACAATAAAAATTTGTTTTCTATTAAAAAAAAAATATTATCACTATGTCCTCTAAAAAATGCTTGCTTATGGAAATAAGTAGGGTACCAGCAGCGTATTTCAGTACTGATCCTGAAGTAATGTTCTTTGGCATTGGTTCGTCCATGTTTGCAGTGCATCACATCGTGCCGGATTTTTCGTTTTTGTTCGAAATTTCATAATGTAACTAACGCCAATTCCTCAAAAATGGTCCGACTGATAATCCTGAAAACAACCGCCAATTATGTTCCGGAGTTTCCAAAGTGAAAGTGAAAAGTAGGTAAAACCGACGAAATTTCTAAAAATTTAAAAACCTAATCAGCCACACGTAGTATAGTTTTCGCAAGGCACGTTCTTTTTGGTGACCTGTTAGCGTTATGACCTAATGAAAGAGACCATAGAGTGCGGGACTCTGGAGTAATATGGATGCTATATACTCTACTTAAAAAACGGGGCCATTTTGTGGTATAAACAGGGTTGGGTTCAAAGCGGTAGAGGAAATAGAGTTTTATGTCTCAGAATAAAGTATTACGCGGCCCTGAAAAAACTCGCGCATATATTCTAAGCGGAAGTCTATGCCATCGAAAGATGTGCTTAATTCTACTTCGACAGAAAGTACAAACAACGGGATGTAGTCAGGCTGCCATCTTATAAGGTTAAATCGAATATAGTATGAGACTATCTGAGACGATTGTATTAGCTAGGTAGAGCAAGTAGCGAGCACTAGACTCTTATAAGATTACATCGAAGCTAATGTGAGACTGTCTGCTGTATTGGCTATGTAAAGAAAATAGCGTTAATCCTCCGCTGAATTCCAAGTCGTGTGGAAATTCGAGGCAATGAACAGACAGATGAGCTTGCGAAAAAGGGAGCTAAAACCGCTCATTTCAACTAAAGCAAAATGAAGAATCAGATCTGTCGTCCTTGTTAAAGTGCCTATTTTTCCCTAAAATACAGAACAACAGTAAAGCCGACTAATTAACTCAAACATCCGCCGGTTTGTAGAGAAGAAACTAAACCCATTTCGGGATCTGTTTTCGTGAAGATCAAGACAAAATTATTGGTATCAACAGAGTCCACAATTCAGGCATCCAGGGCGAGTATATGCCAATCGAATGGTTTATAAAAATATACATCAGAGTCAGTTCCCTTAATAAGGTACTTTGTCCAGACTATTTTTCTATTTGAAGGCCAATCGTAGCTGTCATTTCTGCCTAATTAAAATATTTTTTTCAGAAGATTTTTTCCAGAAGATTCCGTACAAATACTTCTTATATTTTTGAAATAATTTTTAAAAATTTAAACGGCTTTATTGAAGCTATTACAACAGCATAAAACTTTTAAATATTTTATTCACGATATGGCCTATTAATATTACCAACACGTACAGTTTCCGATTCTTGTACATTGCCATTGGCATCTGTAATGATAACCTTTGAAATGTCCTTCCTTACATTGCCATATGTTTTGTGGTCCGTATAAGCTTTAACTTTATAATTTTTCTAGAATAAAGAAATATATACAATCACCGTTCATTTTTATTTTCTTTAAAATATTTTCATTTTATCTTTAACTTACGTCATCTCTAAAGATACTATTTTTATTTAAAGCATCCAGGATTGATTGAGAAATCTGTAAATATTATATTCATTAACATTAAAAAAAATACAAAAATTTATACTTTTTTTCTTTACATCTTCAGTAGCCATGGCCGATTGGCTAAAAAACAAAATCGGCGCAGCGATAAGTAGAATTAAATGTAGATTCATGGTGTTTCAGAATAATACTGTGAGCTTAGCATCACTTTCACGCTGATTTTATAGTTGCAATTTAACGGAACTTTATTTTAAAAAAAATCTATTGCGGTTGCAGTGTATTATTAATCGTATAATGATTAATATTACAATAATAAATCATAGGAAATAAACTGAATTAACCCATTAGGGTAAGTAAAGCAAGCTTTAATCATCATGAAAATTAATGAAAGAGGACCACGCCCATAATTTTTATTCCGCTTAAATTGGCACTCACGTTTTTCTATTCTTATTTTATAAATTTCGATGCCTATATCTCCGGTCCCAAGTAAGACCCGACCGTAAGGAAACCTGTTTTGAAATCCTTGATACCATGGCTATCGAAACCACTAGGTCCATTTTCTCCACGAGTCTATCATTTATCTGATTTAGTCCCATTTATTAAGAGCACTTTTTTGTTCATTTGAAGAAAACAATTAACTTCGTCGGAAGTCGCCGTAGTCTAGTAGGTAGTGTGTTGGCTTATTAGACGTAAAGCCCAGGTTCGTATCCCAGGTCAGGCATCAAAACGAAATATGAAAAAAAAAATATTTCTTCGGCGATTTCCTCTCAGCAGATTTCAGGTAAAAACTCTGAGAGTAATTAAACCTGCCATGAAAAAGTTTCTCAAAACTCTGTCGTTCGGAGTCGACGTTAAACTGTAGGTCCCGCCACTCACGTATAAAATTAACTCACACAACATGAGTGGTGTGAGAAGCTAGGCCGTAGTCCTAACTGAACGTGTGGGCTATAATTTTTAAAGAATGGAATAGATATTTCATTCACCGATATCGTATATTTTGGTGATTTCTTCCATGCCTATTTTTTCGTATCTTCTGTTAAACACTTAACATTGCTCTGTTTACTTTAGCGTTGGGTCTGTTAAAAATTCTGGTTTTTGTCTTTGCTAGTTAAATGCGAATTTATCTACAAGCACATCTATAGGACTTACAAAGCGATTGATTAAATGCATGAAATTAGCATTACTTTGCCTCATGGCAGACAATTGATTTCACACACATTTTAAACAAATTAAGAAGACTTAAGAACCTGAATCATAAGCGTTTATCAACAGAACTTGTTCAGCTGGAAGAGATGTGGACAAAATCCATACCTCCGTAAATGTGGTTGGAAAACATCAGCTAGGAATTGTAAACGTATGTCGAAATAGCTATAGAGGTATTACAAGGTAATTTAGTAATTTAACCTAACCTACATACATAACATAATTGATTACTACAACCCTTTAGTGAGGATTACGACCTAGCTTCTCACACCACTTATGTTGTGTGCGTTAATTTTATACATGAGTGGCGTGACCTACAGTTTAAAGTCGACTCCCAACGACAGATTTTTGAGAAGCTTTTCATGGCATGGTTTTTGCCAGAAATCTGCAGGAGAGGAAGTCGCCGAAGAAATATTATCATATTTTCGTTTTTCTGTCTGACCTGGGGTTTGATCTCGAGCCTTCAGTCTAATTAGCCAACACACTACCTACTTGACTACGGCGGCTAGCCTATTCTTAAATACGAAACCAGCGGTAAGGATGCAGTACCCCAGTCAGCTATACTTCAAAGAAGCGACTATCAAATTTATGGATCTCAAGAGTATTAAGAATGTTGGTTTTGAAAAAATTAAACGGATTCTTTCATACAAATATAGTCGTTATAAAGTTTTATAACACAGTGTAGGTGTTGTAATAAAATCCTGGTTTCTTTGTACAACCATATTCGTTGTAGACTTTTATAACAGAGTGTAGGTGTTGTATTAAAATACGAGTTTCTTCGTACAACCATATTCGTTATAGACTTTTATAACACAGTGTAGGTGTTTAATAAAATACGGGTTTCTTCGTACAACCATAATCGTTATAAACTTTAATAACACAGTGTAGGTGTCGTAATAAAATTTAAAGGATTTAGAATTTTACAATTTTATTTTTCTTTTAATTTTACATAATTTTTTAAAGGGAATTATAAGCAAACGTTTAAAAATATTTTTTCAATTTTGAAAAACATATTTCTCCCTTAATGATGACCCTCCTGTATAGTTGTAGTATGCTTTAAAAATTATAAATTAAAAAAGAAAAGGTTTTCATTAATACTTTTCATAAATCCATTGCAATTGTGGACATAACTTACGCCTATTTGGGTTATAACTCTGCCCGTCTTCTTATCCCTGACGTATTTATCGCCATTTGTAAAAATTATTACTTGTTGTCGTTCATTATCAACATATTTATCAACCTTAGAAGGTGGCAGAGAGTGGAATTATTATTAATAAAAAACTATTTAACACACACACACACAAATTTCAATTCAAAATACCTGCCGTGCTTCTATGGAGTAGAAGAAGAAAAATGTGCAACAGATGGTAAAAAATAATACGATTAAATTTAATTTCATTTTTCCGTATTCTTATTATGTTTTTTCTTATTCCTTAAAAGTTTTTAAAAGTCTTAAGATAGCAAAGATTGAAGTTTTATTCTTGATGGCAATTTATGAAATGAATTAAAAATGAAAGTGAATGTTCATGCGATCTTGTGAAATTTGAAAAAAATGTACAGTCAATGAAAAAAGTCCACATACAGCGATGTATCCCGGTGATTTTTATCTAATTGAAAAAAGTGATATAGTGTATAGCCTAGAAATTAGAAAGAAACAAAAAGATTAGCGGGAAAAAAGTCTACATACGATGGTGTATGTACTACGGTGTATGTAGACATTTTTCTGTAACTGTATGTGGTCTTTGGCATTTAATTAAAATTACGATTACTAATCCATTGTTGTGGCAAATCTAAATCTGTGTTGATATAAAATACATATGTATGTAGGTATATAAAAACACAGAGCTCTATAAGTAATATAATGTTAGCATGAAGGAAAAGGCTTTATAAAGAATAGTGTAGACTAATACCATATAATTAATAGGGACTTAAATACTGTTGCACAGATATTATGATATACAATTAAATACAGTAGATGTTCTAGAACCGATTTATTAACATACAGTCAAAGAAAAAAGTCTACATACACCGTATACATAATAAATAATTTATGCGAAAATCCCGCCTTTACCCTTCACGTGCGTCTAAGTCAAAGAAAAAGTCTACATACAGCGTGTACAAACACCATGTACAGGCACCGGTGTATTTCGAATTTTTTTTGACTGTACTTTGCCTAAATAAATAGCAGATATTTATATTAATATTTAAGCCCGTATTTAGTCCTCGCGCGCGTCTTAAGTCTGTCTAGGCAATTATCAAAATTTATTTCATATGTACGCCTTTTGGTCTTCAGACATGCCCTAAGTTAGACTAGGAAATGATCAATAGTCTCAAGGACTTTGTTAATTGGAAAATTGGCCACTGCATGAATCAAGGCTGTCTGAAGGGAATCAATGTTGGAATATCTTCTGTAGAAAACTATCTTTTTTAGTAGTATTCACAATTTCTAACTTAGCGGACTCAAATCAAACTACCAGAGGATCACTCCTCCGAAGAGATGAATGATGATAAATTACTTCTGCTTAACATAGTTATTAGCATACATTATCCATATATATCAAATAAAGGCCACCTTTGGCCTTTAGGCACGCCCTAAGTGATGCTTACATAATTGGTTATTACAATCCTTCAGTCAGGATTACGACCTAGCTTCACACAACACTTATGTTGTGGGGGTTAATTTTTATATATGAGTGGCGAGAGCTACAGTTTAAAGTCGACTTCAAGCGATAGATTCTTGAGAAACCTTTCATGGCAATTTTATTTTACTCTCAGAGTTTTTGCCAGAAATCTGCTAAGAGGCAGTTGCCGGAATAAGTATTTTTTCATATTTCTTTTGTTGCAAATGCCTAACCTGGGGTTTGAACCATGACCTCACATCTAATAAGACAACACACTACCTACTAGACTATGTCCATTTCATCCTTGGGTTGTATTGCATATTTGGCAGTCTACATGAACCTTCCATGTCAATTTCAACCAAGAGTCGAATACTTTTTATGGGTAATATTGTGATCAGGCACGTTCAAGGTTTTTCCTTTACGCCATTGACATACACCACCGATTTACAATCTTAAGATCGCTTTGAATGTTGTCTTTTAAAATTTTCCTTTAGTTATCAGAAATATATCATCTGCAAAACCTTGGTTGTGAATGTTTGCCTCAAATAGTTTAATCAAGAGTACATCTACTATAACCAAGCTCCACATTAGTGATGTAAAAACCCCGCAATGGGGGCAGTATTTGATTGTGTCGAATTTTATTCTTTTGATCCCTGTGCATGTTTTACAGCTAATCGGGAAATTGATCGATCAGCTATAGGCAGGTAGGTGGCGACGCTAACTATTGTTGTTTATACTATGTTCAGACAGGCACTTTTATTGCGTAAATCGCAATAAACGTCATTATTGATCTCAATATTTCATATAAAGTTTCAATTAATTATTGCACAATAAATACGCAAATTGTTATAATATTGAGTAACACTTAAAATACAGCACTGTGTGTTTAGTGAGCATATTACAATTTTGCGAACACTTTCAATTGATATTTGATAACTCAAATGTCAATAACAAAAAGAAAAAAACATAACAAAAAAAAAACAAAATAAAAACAATGTTGTTGAAAGAACCAGATGTTTTGTTTACCACTGTCAAATAAATATTGCGTGTATTATGTGTCTGAACACTTACTCAAATAAATGAATATTGACTCAATAAAAGTACCTGCCTGAACATAGTATTAGAAGCATCGGCATTTGCGAAGAAACTTGCTCATTGATTCTTAGGTTTTCCTTCTCTGAAAATGTATTTTTTTTTTTATTGAAAATTCGCAACTTTTACTGTATACGAACCACCGCAAACAACAAATAGAGGTTAATTGTAAAATCTAAATTTATATATTTATATACATATATGTATGTACTTTAAATTATTGTGTAGTGGGGAATTCCCACATAGAAAATATATTCAGAAGTATAAATACAGTTTTATTAAAATTATTCACGTTCAGTTGATTTTTTTACTGTGACTTTATAACATCATCAGAATGAATTTATTCTCATATCTTTTGTTTATATTGATCGGTATTATTATACACGTTAATCATATGGAAGCAAAAAATCATATTTCTGTAAGTGTGTTTTCATTTTTATAAAAAATGTTTTGTTTTGTTTTGTTTCGTTTAGTTTCTTAAAAATAATTTTTTTTTCCAAAGGATAAAACCATCGATGACATTATAAATAATCCTGGTAAACATGTAAGTAAAGTCAAGTTTGTAAAATGCAATTCCATTAAAATTTCTTTTTAATTTCATAAAATTTTAATTTAAGGACAACATCATCAGCGGCAATAACATTCATGATCGTGTACAAACAAATTCAGATGTTCATATAGAAGGTTTTGATAATCCTTCGAATGATCCTAAAGATATTCATACTTCGAAAACCATTAAAGTTATTGAAAGCGATAACTTGGGAATGTGGGAGAGATTTATCAGATGGCTTGGGTTCTGAAGTCATTAAATCTTTAATGCTTTTAATGATTTATTCTTTACAATTTTGAAAGTTAATAATTTTATATGCAATAAATAAAGACATTTTATTAAAATAAATTATTCTCTAATTGAATTGAGGCCTCGGTTCAAGCCTTAGGTCGGACATCTCCAACAAAACCAAATATGAAAATATATTTCTTCGGCGACTTCCTTTCAGCAGATTTGTGACAAAAACTCCGAGAATAAATAAAATTCCAATGAAAAGTTTCTCAAAAATCTGTCGTTCGGAGTCGACTTTAAACTGTAGGTCCCACTACTCATGCATAAAAATTAACACCCACCCAAGTTGTATGTGAAGCTAGGTCTTAATCCTGACTGAAGGATTGTAATGACCAACTATGTATGTATGTATGTACATAGACTGGCATATGTTAGTATAAAAGGGGCAGTGTAAACCTGTCCTACATCGGTGATGAAGGTTCTGTTCTGAATTTAAGTTCGTTGCACGTGGTAGTGTAGAGGCTTAGGTGAAGATAATGGAAGATAAATCTAATAGGAGATTCATCGTGGAACTTCCTGACCTAATAAATCGAGCGACTGACGACTCTCTCTTTAATCGTTCCCTTTACAGAACCAGTAAACTCTATGACCTAGAGGCCATATACATTTAAAATGTAACAATTCTGTGAAATCCGGATGAGTAGACAACAAATATTGAAATAGAAGCGGAAATTTCTAACCCCAAACTGTAATGCGTCGTGCTCATAGGGCAACTTGAGTGTAACTTCCACATCTATAACATCTTGGATAGAAAGTACAAAATATGGAACATTGCAATACTATCTGATCACCATCTAAGCATTCTGGTTTTATGAGGTTAACTTGAAAATATTTTCTGGAAATATGAAAACAACAGTTTTCTGGCGAAAGCTCTGACTCTGAGAGTAAATTTCGCAGTCGTCGTTAATCTAAAGGTTCCACCACACACAGATAAAATTAACATACACAGTATTGGTGGTGTAAGAAACTAGGTAGTAAACCTAACTAAAGGGTTGTAATTACCAAATAATACTCGGCAAAAGAAAATATAGATATACGCAGAGGCTCTCCCCAAACCAAATGGGTTGAAGGCAAACTAAACTGTTGTTGGCTTATTACAAGATGATTACAAGAGAAGAAAATATACATACAATCCAGACATAATTTGAGCTCAGTAAGCGGCCTGTTATTTAACCTTCGCATGGTCCTAATTTACTTAAAACGGTTTTAAGTGATGACAATTAGTGGACAGTTGTCTCAAACGAATTAACTCACTATCGATCGATGACTGGACGGAGATTTTCCATTACTTTCAAGAGTGAAGTAAAAAGAAGGGATGGATAGCTATTTTTCGATAAAAATGTGTGTCTTGCAATACATATTCCAAATTTGAGATCACAGCCGTATCTTCTTGACTGCTCTTACACTTATTTTTCAATTTCTCTTCTAGCAACCTTTTTCAATTAGAATTTCTTAGTCATTATTTTATTGTCCTTTAAAATATTGGCTTTCTAAATAAGTTTTTCCTTTGAATCATTGGCAAAGTCATGATATGTTTTGTTGTTATTATTTCCGCTAGACAGGTCACCATTTCTTAACACAAAATGTTGATCTAAATTGATGCCATAAATTCATAAAAAAAGATGTAAATTGTTGTGCTCTGTGATTGCAATGTTGGAGCAACACAAAAAACAACAAAACAAAACTTATTGCATTTTTATTGTAATTTTTAACGACAAGTGCCATTAGTTTTACATTTTTCTTTTTATTATCATTTTTTTTCTCCTTCCATTCATAATTGAATCTGAAGCAATTATTTTTCTTTTCTTGGAAACTTGTACTATTTTTTGTAATTTTTTTCAGAGCCTAATAAGAACGAAATTCAATACCAAAAATATGGTCATTATATAAACATTAAATAATATATTATTTGTAAATAGAATTTATATTGTGTGTGGTGAAAGCAACAAATGCCATGCGATTTAAAATATTATACACAACCCTCTCCTCACTCCACTCTTCTCCTGTAGCTAATAGATCTGAAAACTACCATGATATGTCAATATATTCTATAAGCTTAAGTATCCGGGTTTAGCTCTGCCTTAGCACTTTCTTCTACGCGCCTATGCTTCGCGTTTACCTACATACATATATCAGCTGATTACATCAATTGTTTACAAGGCTTCCTAAATTTAGTCCCTACAACGCAGACAAGGTCATCCACTACAGCCCTTCAAACGACTGTCACGCTTGAACATCCTCTTCCATGCGAACGACATGGTTGGTTTAGATGCGAAAATCATCGTCAGCTGGTACTGGTTCGAAGACTTTGTGTCAAATATGTAGTTGTCGGCCGAAACCAATCTTTTTAACTTCGCAATCTATAGCAATAAAGACTTATTCCCGACATAAGGGCATGGATTGGCCGAAAATTTAGAGAGGTAAATTACTACGTTAAACAGATACTATGGAGTCACGTATATTTTAGGAAATATCTGCACAGAATGGGCAAGACCGCCTCCACTTACTGTCTTTACGAGGAAGGGGAAGTAATTGATGATGCAGAGCACACTGTTTTCGAATGTGCACGCTGGTAGAGCTATCGCTCTGTACTGACGTCAATAATTGGAACGATCGCGACCGCTCGGGGTTATGATTGCGAGTAGAAAAAATTGGCCTCAGTGGCGAATTACGTGGAGCGTATTCTAAGACTGAAGAAGAGAGATCTTGAGGCTGCAGAACATGTAGGCACGCCGGCATAGATGACACTGGCACACGTGTCAAACGAAATTCCAAACAGGGACATGGACGAAAAGAATAGTGGAGACACTTAGATGTCTCCTCAACTTTCGATATGCAATCCGGACGCGGATATGAGCACGCAGGGGCCAAAAGGACTCCACTCCGAAGTAATACCACCGTTGTTCCGGAGTGGGCACAACAAGTCTACGAGACGAGGGGAGGATTTAGTGGGTGAGGGTTCCACACACGGAGGATGTGACGACTTCCTCTAAGGTGCGGCTCTCCTCGGAGTAAAAAAAAAAAAAGTAGCTCTAAAGACAGCAGCATGATCACGTTTGGTAGGCCCAATTATGTTTATGTCGTCAGCGTACACAAGCAACTGGACAGTTTTGTAAAAAATGTCACCCTTCCGATGAACTCTCGCCTTCTACAGAAGCTCCATGACGAATTTAAAAAGGTTTCATGATAAGGTTGCCTTATCTGAAATCGCACATGGTATCAACAGGTTCGGAGAGGTCCATTCACACATTAATAGAACTAAAGCAGTTGCTCAACGTTAAACTGCACAACCTTAGCAAGCTCAGGCAAAAACCCGATGCCTGATTGATCTATCGAATGCTAGTTTTCATGGGGCTTCTCCAGTATTTGGAGTACTGACAGGGATAAATAACATGTCATAGAGTCTCCTTTAGGGTTTCATAATAGACCCTTTCGATAACCACTTGGATACAATGATATTTGTGTGTCCATTTTTTCCAATCTAGACCAGATTAGCCGTGCTATCTTCCACGTATTCTAAGATGCTCATACTGTCTATTACCACATTCTAAATTCTAAGCTTTGGGAACATTTATGGAACTCCCGATGCGTAAAATTTTTCTATAAGTTAAGTGGTCGTTCTAATTTTGACAACTGTGTCCCGTTATTCGCACTATATGAATATTTTACTGCTCTAATTGAGAGATCTGCATCAGTTGAACATTGCTTAACACATTGGCAATGTCAAAAGCAGTGTTCTATACGGTAATGACAATTATTAAACACATACATACATATACTACAGTAGGCATAATTTGTAGAGCAAACGTATAGCTATAAAAATACGTATGTATGTATTTTGATTGGAATAGCGTCTTTAAGCTGCCAGCTATAATGCCAAGACTGGACATAACGGAAGACTGTGGACCATGGAAAAAATTTGAAAATCCATGTCTGCGTAGACGACTTTCGGCACACAAAAACGAATGAAAAATTTAAATGTAACTCTGAGAATGCTTCGAAAAACGTTAAGACCAATGCAATTAGCCTCACGTTTAATTAAATTCGATGTTATTATCATGGGGCCCCTGTAGTCTGTAGTAGATGAGTAGTATGTTGGCTTACTTGAAGATTTTTCATGAGTTGAAACATCAACATCTGATGACATTATATTTCATAACAGATATTGAAAATGACAACTCAACGTGCCATGGAAATTAGAAAGATTATGTGATTGATGATTCAGCATTCCCGTACTATGGAATTCATTAAAATTAAGATGCATTCATTCCTATGAATTCCTATGAATATATAAAGTTTTATCGTATGTTGAAATTATTTATTTCGTTGCAGGATAATATCGGGTCCGCCATCTACCGTTTTTTTTTTTTAACTAGTGCTTATTTCGTGAATGGTAACACTTAGCTCATGTCTGATTTGACAGATAATTAGTTTTGTCCTTCCGCTGAACGAATATGGTTGCACCCAATGCGTTTTCTCTTCGCTAAGTGGGACTGCGATCGACTTACAGAAAATGCCGATTTTGGCAAAAAAAATCATCTTTTCAGATGAAGCTCATTTTGATCTTGGCGGGTATGTAAACAAGCAAAATTGTCGCATTTGGGGCACAGAAAACCCGCACGCATACATTGAAAAGCCGACGCACCCAAAACGAGTCACTCTTTGGTGCGGATTTTGGTCCAGAGGCATAATTGGGCCATTTTTCTTCGAAAATGAGCAAGGAGTGGCCGTTACAGTCAATGGCGATCGTTATCGAGCCATGTTGAACGAATTTTTGTTCACAAAAATTGAAGTGGAGGATATTGGCAATATTTGGTTTCAACAGGACGGCGCTACGTGCCACACAGCCGAATGTTTTGCGGCCTGTTTTTGAAGATCGCATTATCAGCCGCAGAGCTGATGTCGTTTGGCCACCTCGGAGCTGCGATTTGACACCATTGGACTATTATTTGTGGGGTGCCGTCAAAGATAAGTGTTACGCCGACAAGCCAGAGACAATTGACGCTTTAAAGGACAATATTCGTGAAGCCATTGGTGAAATACAGCTGCACACAATCGATAATATGCTTAAAAATTGGACCGATCGTGTACACTACTGCATGGCCAGCCGAGGCAGCCATTTGAATGAAATTATTTTCCATTATTAACCGGAAGGATTGTACTTTCAAATAAAAAAAGAAATTTGAGAAAATATTCAGTAGTTTTTTTTAAAGCATTTTCAAAAAAAAAAAGTTATTTGGCGGACCCTTTAGTTGACCGAAACGAAAATTTGTTATCCTTTGTAGAACAGAATATGAAAACATAAAACCAAAAAGTTGATGAACTTTTATGCTGCAACTAAAATCCACAATCATGTATCTTTGTATGTATGTATGTACGTAAATGGAATTTAAACCCCATGGGAACTAAACCCCTGCCGTGAATTATGCACGTGTTTGTAACTGCTGATTGCAACAACCCTTATGAGCCAAAAAACAAAAAGGTGTTAATTTATAAAAATCACAAAAATGTTAGCTTTTTTCAACTTGCAACATACAATATCAACTTGATGCAGGCATTTTAAATACATCCTTAGCCGTACAATTGCGTTGAGTATATAAAAACTTTTAATCTGAAGCAAACGTTTTTTTGTTTTGCGTTGAAAACCTTTCATACAGACTGAGATTTATCGATTTCTCAAGTACTTTAAAAACAATACAACAACAGCAACAACAACAGTAAGAATAACAATAACAATTGTAATGATGATAACAACTTAAAAACACCAAAATTCAACAAAGGTAGGGCCAGGCCATAAGACCCAATTCTTCCATATGACCTTAAAGCCAATATACCATATACTGCCTATAAAATTGAATGTTAATTTATTATTTATTATCGGAAAACACAATCATTGAACGAAAATTAAGAGAAAAATAAGCAAAAAAAAGAAAACAAACTTACCTGAGGCAAACACCACATTAAAGGGTATCTTTTTAGCCATGCTGAGCATAAGAATGGTTATAAAAGTAAAGGAATTTTATTTTTTTTTTTTTCTATTTTTTATTTTTTCTTATTCCGTTTGCTGAAACACTCACACTTTTTTCTTTTGCCTTGCTTTCTTTTCTTAATTTACCACTTATTGTAATTTATTAATGAATTAATTAAATAATTTTGAGATTGAATTATTAAGATAGGCTTTTAAATTTATCACACACTTTCCTTTTTTGTAACTCTTTAAAATAATTAAATTTATTTATTTTACTTTTTCATATTTTTTTCTTCTTTTTTTTGCTAAATTTTTTAATGCACAATTTCCTTACGAATGGCCAGGATAATCACTACTAGACAACCCCATTATATTACAGCATACGAAATGACAGTTACACTAGTGTCAAACAACTATTTTGACATATTAGTCAAGCTCATGCGCCGTAAACGGTTACACTATGCCACAAAAGTCGACCAAAATGTTGAATGGAAAGCTTTAGTCCTACCGATGAAGTTATAATTCCGTGTACTCATTTACAAGAAACAGACCTGAAGACATAATAGGTATAACCAGACTCTGACCGCTGGGTGCACACATCTATATACTGGGAATGCCTACAAACGACTTCTGCAGAAGCTGTAATGCAAGTCCTGTCATTGTCCAGCACTTGAAAACCTAAGACTTAAAATTCTGTGACACCCAGCATTTATTGACAAAACTTATCTAGTCATTTAAACTATCGGAATGGCTGAGAGCTGCCAACCACGAGCTATAATTGTATGACGGAATAGGTAATATCGGTGTTACAACCGAAGCTTATGGAACCCAAGTAAACTGTGATACAGATTTGAGAAACTTTTTCATTTCACTTAGTTATCCTCAGAGTTTTTGTCAGGCTATTGACAAAAGATTGTCGAAAGAAATTTTTGTTTGTTTGGCCTTCTCCTTGCTAAAAAAAAACAAAAACCTCAGTACCTCTGCTAAATGCTTCCAAAAATGTGTTCTGATGACTCATTCTTATTGCCACATTTCCATTCTGAATAAGTGTACTACAGGTTTACAGTACCCTGTCTAAAGACTCGTTACTAACCTCAGGTTATTCATGGATATTCTTTTTATAATTTTCCGAGAAAAGTTTTGATTGACTCAGATGAGTCCTTGCTTTTCTTTATCTTCGTTACTCCATTTCGGAGTAACGTTTCGTTTGAATAAAGGATCTGTAAACCCGAGTATCCGATTTTAATCGATTTTTCAACACGTATCGAACAGTATAGCAATTCTAGTATTTTTCCATAATAGTATGGCATCATTGTGTAAATTTAATAAGAATGTTAACACAAACAGCTGTTGATAACGCCGTACAAGTGCTGTCACGTCCAGGTTTTTTTTTAATCAACAATTCTTGTGCTTGTACTTCGCACATTCTTTTTTCCGTTTTCGATTTATATAGTAAAAATTAAGCCCTGTTTGTTTAATGAGTCTGTCTGTCTAGTAGGTAGTTAGTAGCTTATTAAACGCAAAGGCCATGGTTCAAAGCCCAGGTCAGACATCAAAACGAAAATGTAAAAAAAAATATGTATCATTTCAGGAGGTTGTGGTTGCTCTTCTTTTAACGATAGGTTTTTAAATTTTTTTTAAGTGTGGTGAATTTTTTGTTGTGGTTTGTTTCTAGTGTGGTGAATTTGTCCGATGTGGTGAATAAAATCGAAACTAACCAAAGTGCCGTTCTTCGAAATGGTACTGTATTACTAAAGACCAATGTGAATTGGACGTTGTGTGTCTAGGATAAGTAATTTTCACCTCTATTAAAGGAGGTATTCGCCGATATCCCTGGTTACCATTATACACTGCATTACCAACGGTGTGGATACAATGTTAAGCACCAGTGTTGAAAAATTCAGTACTTTAGTACTTTTTTCAGTACTTACCATTTCAAAACTACAATTTCAACATAATGCTAAAGGTCTTTAGCCCCTGTTAGCCAGCCCAACGTCCATGCAACGAATGTATGTTCGTTTTTAGAATACGAAAAGCAATGAGAACGGTTGTCGAAATTAAGTAAGTATTTAATTTGCTCTACATATGCTAAAATGAACGTAAACTCCGTTACGTTCCGTCGACATTTCGCTAAACAGGGCTTTTACGTTTCGAATCAACTGTTTTTGTTTTGTATATGAGAAACATGTATAAGTTGCTAGTTTCTCTATTTCATTCCGTACGTGTATTAAGTATAAATAAATATTATTTTATAAAAGTACCATCTGATGCAAAAAGGTACTGTCTCAGTTATAGTTCACTACTATTTACAAAATTTCAATTTTGCAACACTGATGTTAACACAAGCAAACAGCTGTTGATGTAGGTGCCGTCACGTCACAGTTTTTTTTTATCAACAATTCTTGTGCATTCCATTAATTAAAGGATTTGTTTAAAGATTAATTACATTAAATATGGAACATAAATACAGCATTTTATTACCCACATACAATGAAAAGGATAATTTACCCATTATAATATGGTTAATTATGAAATATCTGAATGAAAGGTAAAATTCAAAGAAATATTATGATTAAAAACTTGTGTAATGTAAGCCAATGGGGTTTGTTTTTGTTTTCTTTCAACCGCAGTGGCTACAAATTTGAAGTGATCATTATTGATGATGGCAGTCCAGATGGTACTTTGGAAGTGGCCCAAGATTTGCAAAAAATCTATGGAGAAGATAAAATCTTGCTAAGGCCACGTAAGGCCAAATTAGGTTTGGGTACAGCCTATATACATGGTATACAACATGCCACGGGTGATTTTATTATAATAATGGACGCCGATTTAAGTCATCATGTATGTGATATTTTTATAAACACTAATAAGATATTTATTAAAAGGCTTTTTTTTGTTTTAGCCCAAATTTATACCTGAATTTATCGAACTGCAAAAGAAACACGACTACGATATTGTGTCCGGTACTCGCTATAAAGGCGATGGCGGTGTTTTTGGTTGGGATTTTAAACGCAAACTGATTTCTCGTGGTGCCAACTTTTTGTCTCAACTTTTGTTGCGTCCCAATGCTTCCGATTTGACTGGCTCGTTTAGATTGTATAAGAAAGAGGTATTGGAAAAGTGCATTGCTAGCTGTGTCTCCAAGGGCTATGTTTTCCAAATGGAAATGTTAGTACGCGCTAGACAACATGGCTACTCGGTGGGCGAAGTTCCCATTACATTTGTGGATCGTGTTTATGGCATTTCTAAATTAGGCGGCACGGAAATTATACAATTTGCTAAAAATTTGTTGTATTTATTTGCTACCACATAGATTTTATACACAAATATAATTTTATAATTTATTTTCACAATTACTTTTTATTTTATGAACCACGAAACTGTAGGGAAGCGTCTATACTAACTTTATTGGTAACACAGTTTAGTAAAAGTACTGTCAAGTTAGAGGAAATGGCGAAACGTGTGTTTATTACAAACCGTTAAATTACAAAAAAAAGTGTCATATTGAATTATTCAGTTTTTAATTAGTTCTTCCTTTAAATTGCATTTTTCGCTCATTATTAAATTTATATTATATAGATTTTATATTCGGAACTTGTAAAAGACTGGAAGGAAAAATTTGTTGGTTTACACCACTGGCAATATAATAAATAAATTTGTTCCAATTGTGAATCCAGTTGAAATATTTTGCTGACAAAGTAAGGAAAACATATCAGCTATTCTGTTTGGAAAATTTAGCAACCCCGATTTGATAACAACGAACAGTGCTGCCAAATTGTTGTACAATGGCAAATTGCAATAAATAATGAAAAATCAACAAAGACAATTACTTAAACGTCAAATACACTGAAGGGAACGAACAACCAAAAAATTTTATTAAAGTTAAAAAGGAAATCTTAAATAATAGACAAAATTAAGCATAAAACTATACAAAATCAATCTATTTAATACACAATAAATTCATAACAACTTTACTAAATTATTACTGCAGGCAGACAAATTACAGAAGTTAAAAGGCAACATCAACAGCAGCCAATAAGCAGCTGGTGTGTGTGCGTAGAAAATTCTATTTGGAATTAATTTTAAACATTAATTATTAAATATTCAACTAAACGACTTAATTATCAAAGGCTGGAGTAAAATGTCTGTAACAGATTTCATTAAGGGTTTGCCTTGCCATAACGCCGATAACTTTTCACAATTCAATACGGAGCAGGCAATGCGCACATCACAAAAACGACCATCCGTTTATCTACCCACTGAAGATTATCCCTCGGAACAGCACATAGTTTTGGATAAACGTTCCGTACTGCTGCGCTATTTGACACAGCAATGGGACAAGAAAATTCTACCAAAAAAACGGGATCATGCTGCAGAGGGTGCCAGTTCTGCTAATGGCACTGGCAACAGTTGTAAAAAACGTCCACGTTTAGAGGCCGAATAGATATTAAATTTGATTAGTTTAAAACAAAAATGAAAAAACAAACAATTGACAGAGCTTAAAGTCTAATGAATTGAAATGGCAATAGTCTTTAGAACTCTCCTTCCATTAACAACAACAATAACAAGAACAACAACAACAGCTCCTTACAATACAGTTTTTGTAAATTGTGTTTTGTGTTAAAAAAAATTTCAGTAAAATCCAAGCATTTTAATGTTTTGAATTGTTTTCCATCTTTTTAGTTCAATAGTTTTGCCAGAACTCGTAAATTTTATTTACTACGCGTCGTACAACAGGAATTAAATAAGATTTCGAATTACTTTAATATTTATAATTTTTTTAAATAAAATAAAAAAAAAATACAGAAAATGAATTTTTTGCTGGGTTAAGGGCATTTGATTTTGGACACTCAAATGGGATTCAAGGCTCAAAAGATGAATACGTAAGTACATGAGTACAGAAAATCAATGATTTGATGAGAGACGAATTAAGAAACAATTCAATTTAACGTCTTTAATACGAATAGCAATCGAAAGGATTGACTCTGTACCGCATCTCAAGCTTGGTAGCCCATTGTTACCGTGTTAATTCCGATCATTATGAAAATGGTTATGGACAATCCTTTATTTGTAGCGTAAATGCTGTCTATACTTCTAAAGAGGCTATTTAAAATATCACCTAAATCCCAAAAGAAGATAGTCTTCAAGCTATTTAGATCCACATTTCTTTTGAGCCGGGCAATCGAACAGAAAAACCTGTGATGCTATGTCATTCAGCAAAACCTATCGATGAGGAAACATGTGTAGTTACGTTTCATTTTCCATAACCGATTAGACAGCGGTAACCTCGAGATATGTTTTTATAACAACTACGTGTCACCAGATTGTGACCAATAACTAGCCAAGCTGTTTTAAAAGTTGTTGACAACTCAGATATTTAGTAAACGCAACACAGGCTGCCCGTTTGAAACTGGTATTTGCCCATTCCAACAAATCTGCTGGGATAACCATTATTCACAAACTGTGAATAAATACATAAGATATTACGAATTATAAAAATAACTACATTTTCTACGTACATAAATAGAGAGCAACCTAGTAAAGCGAAAAAGCAACCTGGTATATTGCATCAAAAAAATCATTGACTGATCGAACATGTGTCAAAAATTAAAAAAAAATATACAAAAAGCTTCACTGCACCAGATTTATTGCAGATATTTGGCAGTCATAAAATACATTAAAGGATATCTTGCACATTCGATTTGAACAATCTGCCTATTTTTGTTTTCATGTGTTTTATTTAATAATTTTTATATTTTAACTAAAAATCGTTTTTTGGGATTTCACACTTTCTTCACTCTCTCTCTGTTTAATGATGTAAATCCTTAGGATCAGGTTTACCGTATTGTTTCTCCCACCAGGCTATATATTCTTTCTTGCGTTGCTCACGCTTGGCGAAGAATTCAGGATATTGAGCCTTTTCCAGAGGATGCCAATAATCTAACATCCAATCTGGTGGCTCAACATCACGTTCAAAAGCACAACCACCAGGGCTGTTGGCCTCTGCAATACAAAATGATTATGTATTAGAAATTTCAAATAAAAACAGATTCGCAAACACCACCACTTACGTTTGATGGGCTGGTAATGTTGGGTATTAAACAATTCTTGTTCGCCAGCAGCCAACAATTGAGCGGCTTTGGACATATCATTCACCTTGCGATTCTCTTCGAATCGCTGACGCATTTGCACAGCACGATAGCGGTAAACTTCTCTAAAAATAAATGAAATTTAATTTCTTCTTGCCATAAATCTCCAAATTACATAACCTCTGATCCTGAGGAAATTTTAATTTTTTGCTTACCTACGATCATACCAAGCTTCCAAGTTACGCAAAGCTCTCTTGTACAAGCTTTGCACCTGTCTGGTGTGTGTAACTATACCAGTGGGTATATTCATTTTGTATAATTAGCCAATATTTCTTTAATTTTCCTTTTTTTCTCAAGTGAAAATGTTTTGAAATGCACCAACACTCAGCAAAATGTCAAGCAAAACAAACAGCTGTTGAACAGTGTGGCTAAATTGCACTAAAAAAATGTAATAAATCGTTAATTTCAACAACAATCAATTGTAAGGAAAGAATGAACGTAATCAAATATTTTGTTCGAATAAATAAAAAAGAAAATTTTAAAAATTTTACAATTGTTCATAAGTGACTTGTTCGTATACTACTTGCTAAAAAACATTTTTTTTTTATTTAATGTCACAAAACTTAACAACAAAAAACGATTACTGAGCAGCATTGGATATTTGGCAAGGGTTGCCTAAGTAACTTTTGTTATTTTCTTGTAATACACTTAGTGTGGTGAATTTCAAACACAGAGATGTTAAAGAAATATAATGTTATTTAATACAGTACGTAACGGCTACGTTGATTTTGATTTGAATTTAAACGATTGTAAAGATTTTTCCGAAAAATGGATCTGTGCTTCAAACGAGGTTCTTGCTACTGGTGTGTGTGAGCTCTGACGTGGCTTTGTTAAAGCACAACTACTACCCTATAGTTGGAAGCTGGCGGTTTCGGAACTATTGTCGAATGGAAAGGATTAAATTATCAATTTGACGAGCTTTCATCACAACTTTGATATAAAAGTTATCTTACAGAGGATTGCATCGCTCATCAATGATCGACTTTAGATAAGGTACCTATAACTAATAATCGGGTTGACTACTTATCATAGTATTCCCTATAATGTTCTATGCGGTACTTGTCGAAAAGGAAGAGACTTTCGATCATTCCCTCCTCTATTGTCCTAATTTGTTCATGGACGTTAGAATGTTCAACGAGTTCAAGACATATAAAATGGAGTTCGTTTCTTCACTGGTGATCTTTACCAAGAAATAGCTTCGTTGCATTGAACAAATTTATCTCAAAATTACTTTACCTCGTTCTGCAATTATAAATTTTGTTATCTCATAGGCAAAACCAATTTTCAGCCCCTAGTTAATGAAATGCTTACCTAGCCTATTATATCAGCCGTAACTGCAAATGTTGAAAAAAATCCCATATTTATTTCCCTACAATACAGTCCACATATTAAGCAAAAAGCTTACTTATTATTTTCCCTTTGAATATTTTTCCTTTTGTACAAGAGGCAAATTTAAAATGTTTCTTTATTTCTAAAGAAATTTCCCTAATTTCAATGAGATTGATGTCTACTGTTAAACTAAATTCATTGTTGCCGAAAAATAGCAACACTGTGTTTCAGCTACATTTCACATTAAACTCAACACTTTTTATGTTTATAAAGTTTGTACTAATACAGTACTTGTGCTTTTGGCAACATGTTGTGTATTTATTTGACAACTAAACATACACAAACTGCAAAAAGAAAAAAACGAGGAAGAGGTGAATTATAAGAAATTCTTATTTTGTATGTGCAGAAAAATTCCAATTATTCTCCTCTTCTCGTGTGTTGTATATACGCGCAAAAATAAATTTTGGATTTTAAGCTGCGCAAATTGTGAAAAAAATCTGAAAAAATATAATACACCTCAATTAAATAAATAACTTGAAGAAATAACGTTAAAACGGGTAAGTGAAAAAGAAAAGAACATATAAATAATAAATATCAAGTGGTTTTCGTTTTGATAAAAATGAAAAAAATTTCACCGCCCTTTTGGCAAAAACACATTTTTTTCGTCTTCATTTTGTCTCTTTTGGTTTGGTTTATTGTATGTGCATGTTAAAGGCGGCCATTTTTCTTTTATTCTTGTTTACACAACGAAAACCGTATTCTCCAAAAAAGGCGTAGTAAAAACAACAAAAAACAAACGACGACAAGTTAATATGAAACAGAAAAACAAATATGAAAAAAGAGCATTTCTTTGTTCTGTTTTTTTTTATTAAAAGTTTTTTTTTTTACTATAAATGACTGCTAAATGCCACTCCTGTTATTTTTGCGTACCGTAGTTTTTTTTTTGTACTCAATATTTTTCTCTCTCTCAGGCTGTGTGTTCGATGTGTTTTTATGTTTGTGCGCGAATTTTTTTTATTTTTATCTTTGTCTTGCTGTCTTTCGTTTGCAGTTCATTCACATTTTGCTTAAATTCTTGCTTGTGTTTATTTTTTTTTCTATTCTGTTCGTATAACGTATACAGTATTGTGTTGATGTATTGTGTGTCGTGTGTATGTTGCAGGTGAAATTATAGTAGTCGCCGTCAAACGACCAACGTCGAGCCAAAAGTCTCCCCTTATAATACTTATTGTGAAGAATGTTAGAAAGGAGGAAGGGGGATCTGTTATTAACATTGTGAAATAAGAGAATAAAAGAGAAGAAACATTTGTTTTTTCACTTTGAAATAAAAATACACAAGTACAGAAAAAAAAAACACTAGGCTTTAATGTATAGACGACTAGAAAAACAACAAAAAAAAAAAGATTATATGTCTTCCTCACCGGCATACTCAAAATCATCGGTCAAAAATGATTGTAGCCGGTAAGTTTTGTTGTTGTTGTTTTTTTATGTGATAAGGTTAGAAAATGCGTTTGTGTGGTCTTTATGGAAATGTAAGAAAAATCATAGTAGATAAGGGAAGTGAACAAAATAGAACCGAGCATTGCCAGATTAAATAAACTTTTAAGATTTTTATCAAAGTATGTAATGGTTAAATAGAGGATATGAATGAAAACATATATTTTTTTTTGTTTTGTTTTTTTTTTTATTTTATGTTATTTACACATTTTCTTAATAAATAGTTTTAATTTTAAAAATATTTTCCTAAATAAAGAAGTTTTTTGATGCATTTTTGTAACGTTAGATTTTGTTAGGTTAGTTTGAATCTTCAAATGCTTCGAATTATAATTAATTACAGTAATTCCTCGATTTACGTCGCAGTTGGTTCCAAAAAAAGGCTATGTAAACCGGAACGACGTTAATCGAATTTCATATTGCTCATACTACAAAGTAGTATGTTTTTTTACAAGGGACTTAAAAAAGTTACAGTAATCCCTCGATTTACGTCGCAGTTGGCTCCAAAAAAAAGGCGACGTGAATCGAATGACGACTCAAATTGAAGTTAGAGGGAATAAAAAATTTGACGAAGTAAATCGAAACAAGGTTAATCGAGGCGGCGTAAATCCAATTACTGTAGTCTTTATTGGTTGAATTGACAGCCACTTCAATATGCATGGTTTACTTGCATCCAATAAGACTCCATGTAATACCGATAGAACCACTTCCATTTCAGCAATGCTAATAGTATTATGAAGGTAAGAATTTTTGTTTAAATCACCTCCCAGGAACTCTTAAGTTTCCGTGCGCCGAACAATGACCGAGAAGACGTTTTGTTGTTTCCTCTTATTCTTCGTTGTTACAGCTTCTGCAAGGTTCGTTGGGAGTTCTTCCAAGTCTACGGGTATGTAAACCCAGTGGCTAGTGACCCATTATAACTGCTCTGAGGTTCCTAAGAAGAAATTTGATCACGTTTAATGCAAATTTTGTTCGACATACTATGTATATCCATATTGAGCCAGATCTGTTCTGCAATTGGGTTCATTATTCCATCTTCCTTTTGCAATTAATAAAGTTTGTATTAGACCATCCTTTTGCTCCTCTGTGGGGTAGTGTCAATCTCATTTATTAATCCATTGTATGAATTTTGCAAACATGTCGACATTTTTGTTATTACACCGTGTCTAAGAGCCTGCAAGCGTCAAATATCTAACTGTCCGACATTCTTGGACTAACTTAGATGTGATGTGTACTTTCTCTAGGGATCTAATGGCATTCCTAAATAGAAATAAATTCGTATTTAGTCCTTGAAATGTATTCATTTTATACCTATTTCCAGCTCAGGCAAAATGCAACCACACACTCCGCCACCGGCCAGTAGTCAAGAATCCCAAAGACATACTGATACACCATCTCCAACTACAACATCAACTCCATTATCCACACCGAATTCTTTACATTCGTCGAGTTTTTTACATGATCCAACAACTGGATCAGCAACGGGTAAACACAAATCTGCCTTTTTACCCTACAGACCTCAAGCTAAGGTCCTAACAAATCTCCAGAGAGGCAACACAGAAGCCACATTTTGTCCCGTAGAAGTAAAACTATCGTTTCATGAAAGAGCTGGTCAGGGTGAAGTTACAGAAGAGCATATTAATCAACAGAAAATTACAAATATTGATGAAAAAGATAGTATGGGTTTTACATCTTTACATTGGGCCTGTTACTATGGCCAATTGGCCACAGTCCAATGTTTGATTGAGGCCGGTGCAAATATAAATGAAGAGGCACCGGAAATGGTTACGCCTTTACTATTGGCCGCATCGGGTGGTCATCATGAGATTGTACGTTTATTACTCGACAGAGGAGCCAATTACAAATGCATGGATATAGTGGGTAATACAGCATTAATGTATGCTGCTGCTGGTAATCATCCACATACATGTAATGAACTTTTATCCAAAGATCCTGATATGTCCGCAGCTAATGAGAATGGCGATACAGCGTACTCATTGGCTATAGAAAATGGAGCTACTTTGGCTCAGGCTGTATTGGAACAATACTTGACTTCAATTTTATCTTTATAAATTTTAATATTACCAATGGTAAAAAGAGGTATGTATACAGAATTTTACTCTTTCAATTTTTATATCTTTCTTGATAATTTGCTTTGATTTCTTGATTATATTTAAAAATAATTTAAGTAAACGAACTCCATTAATATGGTGAGATTAAATAATTCTAACGTTGTAAGACAAACTCTGTTAAATTTTTTTGTTTACGTTGCTTTGATTTTAAATTTTTTCACAAAATATTGTATAATAATCAGAAAATTATGTTTCATTTTTGATATTATTAATTAATAAGAGAACAGTTAAAAAAAAGGTCTTTAAATATACAATAAATTTGTGATAAAAATAGTTTAAATACACTTATTAAATTTCGAATCTCTATAGGAGGTTAACTTCTTTTAAAACAATCGGTTTTATTGCCGAGAATAGAAATATTTAAACAAATCTCCTGCAGGGTTCTATAATTTAAGTTGTATCGCTTCAGGGCGAAATGATGGGCCTTGAAACTAAAACTTGTCGGGCCTTTAAAACCCTTCTTTCAAAGACTCAAGACTTTTGACTCGGGTTTCTTTAATGGGCTTGGTGAGTTTGTCTCTGTTAGGAATTCTGCTTTGTGAGATAATTCTGTCTCCCTCTGCCTCCCTTTTTTTCCATTTTCTTTTTCATTTCTATCCTTTGTATGTTTTCATCTTTTACATTTTCCTTTTGCTTATTGTTTTTATTGTCCTTTTTGTATGGTTTGACCCTGTTTTCTGGTATCCGAGTGGAACTGTTTCACCTACCATAAATTAATTTTGCAGAAATTTGCTAATCAGTCAAAGCTCCAGGTTAGGTGGTTTGTGAAAAGAATACCTCCAACCAGAATTCAGCAGAGATTCTTTGTGGGGCTAGCGCAATAACAACACAGATTTCATTCAGTTCAATCTGAATAGCTAATTTTCTTGAAAAGGCACATAATATTTCAGCAGACTTTTTAAAGGGATGGAGAACATTACGGCCTAGTTATGAAATTTTAATTTATGCCCATTTTCTGTATTCAAAGTTAGTTACATCAGGCTTTTTTCAGTGAGTGAGTATACATCAGCGGAAGTGAATATATTTGCCCTTTTAATTTATAAAATAATTTTATTTTAATTGTGCATTAGAAAAAGTTACAAACAGGTTCGTGACTTGGATATTTCAAAGAATTTACACTTTAAGTTTAATTTTTTTAGGTTAGGTTAGGTCAAAGTTAGCTATAAGTAAAGTTTTTTCAAAATAATTAAATTTGTTTATAGTTTTACTACCTATGCAAAAACGATTTATTTGTTTTTAAAATAAACGCTTAAGACGCCGAAATCACTTTGGGTTACTCTTGTTGTTTCACTGATTATTTTATAGCCTTTATAACTATACTTGTGACATCAACGATCTCAGTTGTCCTTTCAAGAAAATTAATTTTACTCAGAACTAAAAAGGATGTGGAAATAAATACTTATAGACTAAGATTTTATTGCACTTTTGTTTATATGTACTACATACTTATTATTTAATTTAATTTATTTATTTTTTAATAATAGAACATGATGTTCTTTTAAATGATAAATTGTCACCGAATACTTACTGCTGGTGATTGCAAATTTTATGGATAAAGAAAAAATTCTATATGGTGTATTGTCAAAAGAGGCTATAACAACAGCAACAGTAACAATAAAAATAACCACACACTCACATACATAATAAACTAATAAATTTACAACAATACAAATAATTCATAAAGTAATACTTCCGTTCTTAAACATGACATATTTTCTTTTTATACTTTGTATATGTATGTGTAGCAGCCGCAACAATAAAATGTCTCTGAGATTTTTCATTTTTTTTTTTTTTTACGTTTCATAGTACATACATACGTACAACTATGTATGATCAAAGAATATGGATATAAAGAATGCGCATCATGTAGAAGTAAAATTTCTTATGGCGGGATGTACCAGTAAAACCCGCTCTCACCAAAATCTCTTTTAAAAATCATTTCTTGATGAGGGAGGGAAGACAGAAGAAAAATAAACACAAACAAAGAGCGTAACAATGTGTTGCTCTCATCGTACGTATGTATATGTGTATGTACGATTATGTATGTATGATCGTTTTTATTGTTTGACCAAAGACTATAAATATGTAAAGATGTTGCACACAGTGTATTTAAAATTGACAAAATTTTGTGCTTCTTTATGATGAGGGGGTAGGTAACAGGGAAAGCTAAATTGTCGTTCTCACTCTCATGTTAACTGAGAGAAAGAAAACAAAAAAGACTCAGTACACTTATTGTACTCAGAGAACTTATTATACTTAGAGAACGTATTGTTTTTTTCTCTAAGCAATTTATTCTCATATGCGTGCATACGTGTGTGTATACATACATTGCCAAATAAAATAATAAACAAACTGAAAGAATTTTTGTTTTCACAAAATATATGTGAAAATAGCCTGTGGAAAAAATATTACCGTTTGTTTTATTGTAGGGTAAGAATATGTGTTTTATTGTTGTAGAAATGAAATTATATCGATTCGCAACGAATTATAATGTTATTTTTTAGACTATTCAATTATGTATGTATGTATTTACCATATGTGTCTATTTTTGTATAGAATGAAGTTGTAATAAAACGAATGCTTTTTTTGTTTAGTATTTATTAAATTTATTTATCATTTTAATGGTTCAAAATTTTAACTTTTTCCATACTGGATAATTTGAATTTGTATGTTTCCCATGTGGAATGCTTCCGTAGAAAAACAACAATTAGTAAATTAAGCATCTCCATTCTGTGTTTATAACATTCGTTATTTTCATCAAACCAAAAGGAATAAATTGTATTTTTGTGCAACCTACGCATTGGCCAACTACAAATGTTTTTATGTTTTTTATAGATTTATTTTCTAAAAAAATTTTTTTGAAGACTTATATGAATTTTGCAAACTTCAAAAAATAAATCAGATGGAGCGATGGATTTGCATGAACGAACATTTCTGAAGGATATGACAAAATTTGCGCTGGTTTATTATATCCACACGACATTTAACGCATGATATTCGTTGAGCTATGTAACCAACAAAATATCGACTTGATGTTAATTCAATTGGCACATTGTTGGACGTAAAACAATCGGTGCCTTCATTAAAATATTCTTTATTTTCATCGTATACATATATCTGCGACATCTATATCAGGGGTATGGGTACTTTCTGATATATTTCCAATCCTATCAATATCTTCTAAAAATATGATTTATGATTTTAATTACATATTATATTTATTAAACGTTTTGTTTGATCATGCACTACAATTTTTAAATTCACACTTTTTATAAAACAATTTTTCAGTTTCAAATGTCAACACAAAATATTGATTTTTTATTTCGGTGCGAATCGATATAGTTTCATTTCTACAACAATAAAACACATATTCTTACCCTACAATAAAACAAACGGTAATATTTCTTTTCCACAGGCTATTTGCACATACATTTTGTGAAAACAAGACATCTTTCAGTTTGTTTATTATTTTATTTAACAATGTACAAGCACACACGTATACACGCATATGAGAATAAATTAGAGAAGAAAACAATACGTTCTCTGAGTATAATAAATTTTCTGAGTACAATAAGTGGCAGTAGCCGTACTGCCATCGACAAATTCTTCATATATTTATAGTCTTTGATCTCATCGCGATGAGAGCAAAGAATGAGAGCAACGCATTGTTACGCTCTTCGTTTCTGTTTACTTCCCTCCTATCTTTTTCCCCCCGCGTCATGAAATATTTTTGAAAAATATTCCAAAATATGTTAAGATGCACATTCTTTATACTTTATTTTCTTTGGTATGATGTACATTCCAATGCATTTCCTTTGAAAAAAACACACACATTAACAAATTGTAAAAATACAAAAACAAAATAATAAAAATATTATGGAGAACGGATGGGGGAAGGCAAGCTACAAACGATTCACATGTGTATGCATGTAGACTGACTTGGTATACTGACTGACTGCATATGCATTTGTATTCAAGTTAGTATTTTGCATATTGAAATATTTATACATTTGTATACCGTTACTTTACCCATCACATACATACATATGTATATGTACATATGTATGTATACTGTATACAACAATGTTTTCATTCATTTAAAACATCAATGTTACACATTTGTCCCCTCTTTTTAACTCCCCCTTCTTGTGTACATACTACTTTCATATTGGTTCGGCGTCTGTTAATGTTATTGCTGGTGTTGGTGGTGTGGTATTTGTTGTCGTAGCTGTTGCTGTTTTTGCTTCTTTTTCTTGTGGGTCTTATTTTTTATTAATAAATATATACTTTTTTTTGAATGTTGTTACTGTTGCTGTTAATGTTGTTGTTGTTGTCGTTGTTGTTATTGTAAACACTGTGGCAATATGTCAATGACGTGTTGGCGTTATTGTTGATCTCGTTTTTCTTTCATATTTATTTTCATTTCTTTTTTCTTTTGCCATTTTTTTTTGTATAGATGTTGCATATGTTTTGTTTTTAATATATTTTTTTTTCTGTTTGTTTTACATCATTGCTTTACTATTGTTGTTGTTGTTGTTGTTAATGTAATTTGGTACGTACGTAAAACGCCCTCTTCGTTTATGTACATGAACTTCCTGAAGTGCAACAGCAACATACTACATACATTTGGACGTACATACATATGTACATGCTATATAGCCATAGCCAGAGGAACAACCAACAACAACAGTTGGTTCGTTATTCGTTTTTTTTTTTCATACTATGCTGCTGCCTGCATGCATTGCATTTCTCAACAACAACAATAAAAAAATTGTAATTATTGCAAATACCATATGAAATGGTCCACTAAAAGTTCAACACGAAGTGTATGCTGATTAAGAAATGTTAAGCGTTGACCTCGTTTTCCTTTTTTTTATAATTGCATAAATGTAATTAAAATGTGAGACAGCCAAAAAGAATTTCCGGTTAGAAAGGGAAATCTTCATTAAAAATTTATCGGCTTCTCCCTTCTGTTGTTCAAGAAAGAAAGAAAAAAAAATGGATTACAATGGTATTCAATTGAATAAAAATTTAAATTTGCAACTCGGTTTAATTTAATAAATAAATATTGATTTGCTTAAACAGACATTATAGTTGGCAACTAACATTATTTAGGTTAGAAGGGGACTCTCCTAGCCAGTAGTCGATTTCGTTTATAAATCAAACTCCAACTTACTGTTCTTCAAACTCTACCAGTTCTTTAACAAATCAATTACTTAACCGCTTCTGCCTACGTATCGGTTACATAAACTATGATTCACATTTTCCTGTACCTATTCACAGAACCTACCGAAATCAGTGATATCCCTGTTTCATATATTGCACCTTTGTTTGAAGGTCTATTGTAGATCTTACCCTCCCTCCTACTCTTGCTTGCGATTAATTTCGTACCTGTAGGATTAAGATTTCGCCATAAGGACCAGCCCGATGCATGGAGATGTAGTCCGCTTGCAGAATTGATGAAGGAATTGCACTTTTCGCGTCAATAGTTCCGTAGAGGCAGTATTTTGAGGTTTCACTGACCTCTCTTCTGTCATTACTTTCAAAGCAGAACCTAAACTTACCAGTTGAAGAACAATTTCTTTGTCAGTTACGTCGAAAAACCACGTACTCTCTATATAATCTGATTCTGTAATCTCACATAAGGCCGCTTAGTAACTACTTTCTAATAGCCTGGCTAATAAATTACCACTTTGTGATCGTAAAGGTCCCTGCACTCACTAGTTTTCAAAGGGGCAGCGCCTATGCTTGCTAATCGAGTTGGAATTTTGACTCATAACAACTTTAGTTTACTTCTTCTCGCACCGTTCTGCATTGTCCAAGACTGGAGAGTGATATTTGACTAGAATTTTTCTTTGTGCGCTGTTCGATATTCAGGACTTGGTAGACTTTAGAAGTTCGTTACAATTTCTAATTCGTTCGCGTTGGAAGCTTATTATTTTTAGGTTAGGTTAAGAGGATGTGTACTTGCCAATTGAGGCAAGTACAGTACCCGGAGGTCCAGTTGACCCGTTGTACAACGTCCTAAAGGGGAGAGGAGAGATAGGGAAAATGGAGCGGAAGTGGGAAAGGGAGAATAAGCTTATTTTAATAATCAGTTTAATGAACTAGTGATGAATTGACTCTCGATAAGGCAGTCTCTTTTGATTTTTAAGAACTTGAAAGTGCTTGCTGTAGATGTTACAATGCAAACATTACTTAAATTCAAGTGGGAAGGCTCGGGATTTTAGTAAATTATTCGTGATTTTGTTATTAAAAACGAACGGAATTAAGTTTTATGTGCAATAATTTCTTATATTAAGCAACAAAATGTTTAGAAGAGGTTATGCTACTATTTTGGCCACATTCAAGTTCTTTTAAAAGAAGCCGTCAATTAATTGATGTTCGAATGAGAAAATCGTTAAAGATTGTTTTTTTTTTTGTAACAGGACAAGCATCCAGAATATTTCTAAATGTTCTTATTATGTATACTTTTAGGCTCAAATAATTCAGTAAAACTGTCTTTCAATATCTATAAATTAAAAGAAAATTTGTTATAGAAAGGGAATTGGAAAAAATTTCTAAGAAATCGTTTAAAATCTGTTCTAAGTCTCACAGTTAGTTTTCCAAAGAAAATTCTATGTCTTGACAACATCTTTTTACTGGGCGTGTCCTTGACCGTCGTCTCGTAATTTTTTCTTTTTTTTCTCGTTTTTTTTTTCTTTTGTTCCTTTTTTTTATGTACATACATAAAACATATCCTCATTTCTCAAATATTTATGTGATAATATTTTCTTTCTTCCTTTCTTCTTGTACATAAAATTTTTCCCTTTTCGCCGTTTGTTTGCAAACCCAATCTCTCAAATCTTAGGGTGGTGGTAAGAAAAAAAAAAAAAAAAAAACGAAGACAAATACGTACGTACGTACATAGTTATACAAATTTTATATTGCAAAATAATGTACGCTGGCAGGCAGGCTGACTGGCTGGATGTGTTAATGTTTTTTAGGCCACAATTGCGTTTTTGCTTGGTTTATGTTTTTTTTTATTTTTCCTTTATTTTAAGGATATACAACAACCAGTGTTGCCAAGGTGTTAGTCGTACAGACAAGATCTTATTTAGAAATGTCCCGTTTGTTAAACGACACGGTTATCGTAAAAACTCTCAATGCATTCAAAGCTTATATCACATCTGTATTGTCGTAATGTATGTGCTCTAGATAGTACTTTAGCCAATTTACAGCATTATGAATAGCAGACACTGGGATTTGTAGGACACCACGTAAATCATCCATCATCCTAAAGAGGATGTAAATTGTCAAGCACAACTCAGAATTCACTTTTTTGCATCCATATACACATTTCGGTGAACAGATATCTATTATATTCAGTTATTGTGCCCTGTAGAGAATATCAGATTATTTTATGCCCTGAGCAATGCTCAATTACTGTACGATAAAAGTTTCACATCAAACTTAGCTCGCAATATGCATAACACAACCCTACTTGATGGCATAGGTTTATGCTGATAGACATGAGACCCTTGGCGGTCTCTCCTCCTTCAAATCCATTAACCTGCCCAACTGTGCTGAAACATTTAAAGAAACGTTCTCCCACTAGAATGCTTTCACTGTGTTTAACAAGTTTACGCCGGCCTGTAATTCATAGCATGTAAAATTGCTAAAATGGCAACACTGTATAATATAATATTTGCTGAAGGGGGACGACTAAAAAATTTTACATGAAAGCAAAACAAAATTAAAGGCACAGACATCGCTGCCAGCAAAGGCTGTGGCAGCAAAGTAAATTTACTTTGCAGTAAATTTTAGTACAATGAACTATTGAGCGCATAACATTATGAGAGAGAGGAGGAATGTTGTTATTAAAATTATAAATAAAAGAAATAAAATGTGGCAACTTCATTTAAGGGGTATAAAAGCCTTACTAAATAAGAGCAACAAAACATAGAAGAGAGTTTGAGTTAGAGCGAGAGAAATAACAAGAAGAAAAAACACTTCATTCTTTGGTTATAAGCTGAGAGAGCAGAAAATTATTTCGAAATGGAACGTGCAATTGTTTTTGTGTAGAGTTAAGTGAGTACTAAGTTTTGAAAATATTGCTCGCGGTTGCTTTAAAATGTTTTGCTCGTCTAGAAATTCGTTTGAATCGAACTCTCGATACATCTGCACGTCCGTTTTGTGGTGATAACGTTATTTCTATTGTAACGTCGTCGTGTTGTTTTACCAAAAAATAAGTAAAAGAAGAAAAAAACAATAATTCAATACACAATTTTTTTATATCTTCGAATAACGGGTAGTTTTAAATACAAACAAAATTCAGAAGAAAAAAAATATCATTCATTGAAGTGAAGAAACTTTCGTGAGAAAATTAATAAAAAAAAAAACAAAAAATTGTTGGAAATGAAATAAATCAAAGCAAACAATTATTTTTTTTTTTGAACTTTAGGTGTTGAAAAAAAAGAAGAAATAAAAGAAAAGAAAACTACGCAATAAAGTTTTATAAATTTTCCTCTTTGAGAAATTGTGTATTACGCTTACATACATACAAAAACATTGAAAATTCCGTTCGTGAAAGTTCTTATTTAAAGGCAAAATAATTAAAACAGATATTTCGATTTCCATCCAAAAAAAAGTAAGTCCTTCACAAAATTTTAAGAAAAAAAGAATTATTAAGAAATAATTGATTGGTTTGTTGGTGGCATTCTTTTCTTATGTATGTACCCTCCTTGTAAAGAATTTCTTCTATATCCTCTATTTTCCCCCATATATATTTTCAAATAACAATTATACACTCTCTACACTCATTCATATACGCATATACATACATATCGACTATACGCAACCAAAGCCAGTCATACAAACAATTTTTTTTTTTTTAATATTTTCAATTCTGTTGTCTTTTTTCCTTCTACATTTCTATGCCATACCTTCTCCCCACTTCTCTTCATTCTCTTCTTCGGTATTTCATACTTCCTCCTCTAAGAAGAAAAAAAATCCTCTACTTGAAAAAAAATGTATTTCAATATGGTCAATAAATTACGCCCCGACGTCTGCAATTGCTGTCTGAGTTTATTTTTTTTTATTGTAGTTGTTGTCATTGTTGCGTCTGCTTTACGACGTGCTGCTAACTTGTCTGTTATTTTTTTTTTTTAACATCATCTACTCATTTACTGTATACATGTTTAGTTTTACCGCCTCTCTTTATTTTTGCTGTACAAAATAAAAAATAATTTTCAAGCTTACGCACTCACACGCACACAATGTCTTCGGAACAATTTTTCAAATTTGTTTTTTTTTTTTTAAGTCATCCATCCCATCTGCAAAACAATAATAAAAAAGTCAGTGATGCCAAGTTATGCATGTTTAAAATTAGGATATTTTCATATACCACCTTTAAAAAAATAAAGAGAGCAATGGTGTCAACTTTATTCCAGAAGCAATAAAGAGGATGAATGATATTAAAGTGATTAAGAGTGTTTATTTTTATTTAATTTGTTTAGATATTTATATTATTTTTTTCAAGCTTTTAATTTTTGTTTGTTTATTCTATAGGTAGGTATATATTGTTTCTGTATTGTATTGATTTCTATTTATTTATTTAATTTTTCCAATCCCATACCTATTTTTTTTTCAAAATTTTTTATAATGCATTCTATCTAGATATGGCTTCATACATCAACTTATCAGTAATAACCCATTTTATAATATTTGATTATGTCACCTACATGAACTCTTGTACATCGTTTTTGTAATGATACAATTTCGGCAGATAGGTATTTCTATTCAATTGTGGCTCTATCAAGGCATTTTACACGCTGAATGTCGTTTTTTCGAAGCTTCCATTGGGTTTGATTTGTTAGCGTATAGTTTGTTATGATACAACTCTCAGCTTTTAATACTTTCCCGCAATTTTCTTTTTTTAGAACCTTGCTTTATAATGTGTTTCACTTTATAACTAAATTATAAGATAAAATTTAGTTCGTAAATAACCGCTACATAGGCAATAATACAAATAACAAAAACTACGCAACGCAGAAATATACTGCACACAATCGAAAATAAAACAAAAATAAATTGTCTGCTGGCTGCTCTTCTTTTTCTATATTAATACAGAAACAATTTTTTTGTCTTTCTTGTTCTCAATACCAAAAAAAACTGTCTGGCCGCTACTCATGCACATACCACCACCATTCAATGAATGTGCCATTAAGTAGTTTTTGTTTTTATACGGTATTTTGCTGAAAATTAACAACAACGGCAAAAAAGAAGAATGTCAACGTTTGCGTCTCTGTTAGCGTCATTGTTGGTTTCTTTTTATTTTTTTTCTTATGCTTTTGCAAATAAAAGAAAAAATAATATAATAGCAGCGGTTAATGCCTTCTTAACTTTTCCTTTTTATTATTAAATTCCTAGTATAGAGAGCGAGAGAGTGTGAGAGTTTTGTATGTAGTTTCTATTTGTGTTGGAGAAATTAACATTCCTATTCAAAAATCTCTCTTTTCAGTTTCTCTTTGTACTTGTTTCAATTTACTTTGTTTCATTTTGAATTTAAATTTTTCTCTTTTATTTAATGGTGGAGTATTTGTATGTTACAGATTTTTTCTGTTTCATTCTGGCTTTGAGATAGTATGTGTGTGTTTGCCTGTGGGCTACGGTTAGTGTTGCCAACTTATTGCTTTTCGTTTGTTGTTGGTTGCATTGTGCTTTATATAGCAAAGCCGTTATTTTTTAAGTATTTCTTTTTGTTTTTTTTTTTTTTTCATTATTACATGAGACACTACTTCTTGCTGTATTGTTTTATTATGCACTTTATTTTGTATTTACATTTTTTTCTTGTTGTTTTACTATTTCATACGTTGTGTTATATTAGCGTAGGTTAGTTATTTTGCACTCACCACTTTGTTGTAGTGTGTGTGCGTGTGTGTGGGCAAATCGGCGTTGTGTTTTATTCCAATTATGTGCTGTAACAAAACAAATCTTTTCTGCTGACTGACTGACAGCAGCTAGCTATGTATGTTGCCAGCTTTTGAATTAAATAAAGGTCTACCTAAATTCTCCAAAATCCTATACTTCTCTTGTCGTGAGTGATGATTATTGTTGATTATTTAGAAATGTGCATATACATATATATGTACGTATTTTCTTTAGGTTCTTAAAATTTCCTTTCGAATTTATTAATTTACCGGATGTTATTTTACCTTCAATTTTAAACATCTGCCAATTTGTGTTTAAAACAGTTATTGGTACAGTACATATCGAATTTCACATTTTTTTTGTTTCTTTTTTTTTATTTAAAGAAAATGTAAAACTATTTTTACAATTTCCAACATGTGCCAGTTTTTGTTGTTGTTCCCTATAATGTTAATATTTCATGTCATCTTTTAGTTGGAAGTATTGTTGAGAGAGTTTTGTACAAAATACTCCAGTACCAACGTATGTCACAAAATTACAGGCACTTCTGTATTTCCATACAAACAGATGTTTGTCTGAAACCATTCATCTTTCAAAAACAGAGTATTAAACTCTGTAAGACAAAGCGATTTTTGTGAATCCAAAATTTTTAGGAAAATAATTCAAAAATGTTTGGGGTAGTTGAGTGTTTCCAATATAAATTATCGATCACAATATATTTTTTTTATATTTCGCATTTCAATTACCCCTTAGATCAGGAAGGAATTGATTATTTGCCAATATTTTAGAAGGAATCTTGCAATACACTTATGTATGTATGGTGATAAAGAGCATGCGAAGAGCTACTGTGAGTCTTTGTGGACTTTATCCGATAATATACGAGTTCATATCCAATACGCAACTATGTAGGCGTTAATCAGTCTGTGGAATCCGAATTAAATTTTAGGGCTTCATTATATACTAAACGTAGGGATTACGCGCTTTCCAACATGTAGAACATGTGTTTGATAGAGGGTTACGGAGAAAAATTTTGTCTATTTATTCGTTTCTGTAATGGATACGTACATACACACCTGCTCAATATAATAGATACACCTTATTCTAAAATATTAAATAAACGTTAACTGTAAAAATGCCCTCGAAAACGCAGCGAAAACTATTTTTTTATTATAGTTCCATCTGACTACATCTTTAAAACGAAAAATTTGACAGGTACTACATGCATTTATTTAAATATAAAAAGCGAAATTCCGATTAATCCATAAAAATTGTTGATCATAATAATAGATACTCTTGACTTATTTATAATTTTTACCATAGTAAATTAAATTTTTGAGTGATTTTTTATTGTGTTTATGTGAAACGGTAAGAATAATTCCATTTTGATATAAAATTACATAAAAATCAAAAAATATTATAAAGGAAATGGAAGGAAATTATCATTGAACTGAAGAAGAGGAAAAAGTTGTTAAAACCATGAGAAATCAAGGAAAATCATTGAGAGAGATATCGAAGAATTTAGGAAAGTCTTTAGACTCCATCAGATTTTACTTTTCAATTGGCAAAGTTATAAAAAAAATCCAAAAATTAAAATAAAAAAAAAACTTTGGAAAATTGTATACAATGGACCGAATTTTAAATAAAAATTAAAATTCAGAATGTATCCCCCCTGTTTCTATAAGCCAAGCAATTTCAGATTTTCAAACATATGAAATCGAATAAGAACTTCTAAATCATTATTATAGTGGCTGCTGATTCAAATCTCTTTTTATATCCGAGATGACCGATTTTTGGGCAATCTAATGACAAATATTTTACAGTTTCGTTTAGTAATAAATATCACTATGTCATCATCAATATAAACATGTTTCTTCGGTGAATTTTTCAATGACTAATGTAGACAGACAGACAGACAGACAAAGAAACAAAAAGCAGAATCTGTATTTCTCTAGCGTGTATTTACATTTATTAAATGACTATTTCCGGTTTTCATTTGTTGTTGTTAAACTATTTTAAAACAAAAAGAGCAAAATCATCCTCTTCATAAGCAGCGTCAAATTGTATCTATGTATGTTCATACTATTGTGGGTTTTAAATTATTTTTGTTATTTATTTATTACTACTTGGGAAAAAAAATGCAAAAGAGAGAAATAAATACATGTTGTGTATAGAGGCTAAAAATTTACAACAAAAAAAATTTTTTTCTTTAAAATGTGTGTGTGGTATAGAAAAAAATTTGAAATGAATGTTTACTCATATGTGAATTACGTAGTATAGTAAATCATTGAAATTTCATGGAAAAATCTAGGTCGAAATGCCAGCCAGCCAGCAGTAGTTCAAAAATTCACACACAGATGTTAGACACATAATTTTTTTTCTTTTTTTTTTTCAACAATTCTTTTCCAAAAATACTACACATATGTACATATAGTAGAGTAGAGTATGTATTATTGTATATTATTAAAAAAAAAAAAAAAAAAAAAACTACATGTGCAGTCACGCCGGTGGCCGGACGTAGACATAAAACGTCATAAGCATTATTTAAGTCTATTATTTATTTAGTTCTTTAAATTTTTATTACAAATACAACGTGTTTGCTTTCCTTTTTTTTCTATTTTAAAAATCAAATTTAAATTCTATTTCTCTATTCTCTATATGTCAACATACACATACCTACCTCCTCCTGTTACAGTAAGAGCAAATATGAATGTAAAATGTTTGAAATAGACGGTAAGGATGATGGATCCTTGCTCCAATATTATTAGTATTCAGGTATGAAATACTAGAATTATAGCAAACCAAAGGTGATTTGTATTTGGAAACATAATTTTGTTTGACAATCGTTTTGATTGTTGACAGTTGCTTTGTGGTTACATAGTTTTTCTTGTAAGGGGTGATTTTTTAAGAGCTATAGGAAAATTTTTCAAAAAAAAACACATAAAATTCAGAAAAATGCATGAAATCTTTATTTGAATCGATAGTACGGTCCATATGATTTAATGTTTGAAGATTATTTCATACAAATGTTGACCGCGACTGCGCCTCAAATGGTCCATCCGCTTAGTCCAATTTTGGCATATTCTTTCCAACATTTCGGCCGGTATCTCACGAATAAATGCTTCAATGTTGTCTTCCAATGCTTCAATTGAAGCGGGCTTGTCTGTATAGACATGAGCTTTAACATAGCCCCACAAAAAATAGTCTAAAGGCGTTAAATCACCGAACTCGCCTCTCAATAAGTCCATTGTTACGCGTGCTGTGTGGCATGTGAAATCACATGTCATGCAAGTGAAGCTCTTGCATTTTGGGCAAAAAAAGTTTAGTCACAATAGCCCGAATAGCCGCTTTAGTGGGTCGATTAAACTGACCATAAAATGGAAGAAGCGCGCGATGAACTTTCTTAACAGAGCACGCATTTTGATAATAAAATTCAATGATTTGCAAGCGTTGTTCGTTTGTAAGACTATTCATGGTTAAATTATAGACCAAACTGAAGATGTTTGACAGTGAAACAAAACACGAAACGTGCGTGAGCTGTTTAAACCAGTGTTGCCAAAAAGATAATAGCTAAAAAATCACCCTTTATATACAGTAATCATTGCAAATATGTCATGTATTCATCCTAGAAAAGGCAAGCGAAGGCAAAGAGCCAAAGAATTTGTATAGAGAGAGGCTATCACTCTCCCGGCGCAAACAGAGGAGAAATCAGTTACTCAAGCTTGGACGTACACCTTTCACCCATCTGGATCCCATAAGAAACCTTAAGAGAGTAATGATATCCGCTCTTGATAGTGTCTAAAACCACGAAAAATCCCTTCTCAGAGTATTTAAAACCTTTTACCAAGAGCCGAAAAGTCACAAGACTTTGTCTTCACCTACCCCCCGCAGAAATCAGGCCTAAGATATATCCCAGATTCCTATCAGCGACATTTGAATTGAAATTTTCTAAACGGATTGATACAAATCAGTAGTTTTATATGTTTTAAGATAGATGATAGAGATCTCGGTATTTGGATATAAATGGAAACGACATTAGCAGTTTTCTTTACCACATTCTACTTGGATCAGTTAGTTACACCCGCTTAAGGTTAAAGAAAATTTCCTGAGAAATCTATAAAACCACATTACTTTTTGATCACACCTCGTGCAATGTTTTCATTTTTATTAACGATTCTTTGAAAGAAAAGTTTAATTTCTTTTTACTAGAAATGCAGTTACAAAGTAAAGTACCGTCTTGTGGTATTATTATGTCACCAATAAAATTATTACCTGAAGAAAATACACAGCGATTGTGTGTTCATATTCTTATTTTAGCCGTATGTGAACTTGAACCTACCTCTGCTATTAAATTTATGTTTTTTGGTTTTCTTTTTATTATTATTATTCTTATGAATTTTATATATGAAGATGTTTTATGACTTAAATTTCATATTTTCTCCATATAACGACTAAACAAGTTGGAACTGTTGGTAAAGACGACGACGGTTGATGACGATCATCATCACTCTTCAAAATGGTAACAGGTGTTAATTTGTAAAAAAAAAAGAAGAATGTTTATGAAAGAAAGATCTTTTAATTTAAGGTACAGTTCTTTTTAATATGTACATATGTTATATTTATTTATTTATTAATGTTTTGTTGCCGTTGTTGGATTTTGCTATGCTTACTCAAGAATATATATTGTTTGTATATGGCTTAAAAATTCCAAGAACGTTGGGAAAATGAAGGAGGACGACGACCAACAACACCATAGGCAAAATATTAAAAAGTAAAATAGAAAAATCAAAATATGATTTTTAAGAAGTGGTGTGTACATTACAAAACAGAATACGAAGTACACAAAATAAAAAAAATAAAAAACATGTATGATAGCATAAATAAGTACCTATGCATGTAGTAAGTAGTCTTATGGTTTTTCTTCAATCCTAAAATGTGATGATCACAGAGAGTGGCAGTCAAGTCAGCATATTTAGAATACTTGCCACCAGCTCATAATGTCTGTTGCCAGTCTAGCTTACAGACTTTTTGAGTTTTTGATTTGTAAGTCTGATGACCATACAAATTCATAGAACTTACAGTAGAAAGGAGCAAAAAGGTGCTATATTTAATCATCAACCGAAAATGCTTGCTGTTGACAGTGATGGCCTGGTCAGCTCAACGCCATTGTTAAAAAATATGAACTGCTGAAGCCGCCAGCCTAAGATCCTCACAAAACAGTGACTTTTTCGGAATGCAGTCACTTATGTACCTATTCATCCATAAATGGCCCTGCAGTGTGAATTTCCAATGAAAATTGGGCTCGGTTGTGTCAAGGACTTTAAGTCCTTTCAGCGAACACATGTCGTCTATAGTCGACCATGTTGATTTGGCAAATCAGATTGAATAAATGACAACAAGTTGACCGTTATCAGCTGTCAAAGTTCGGAAATCTTTGCTCAAAAACCCTATAAATATTCAATATTTCAATATCCATATATTGCAAAATAGTTCCATTTTATTGGGTATTGCCACTAACTACCACGCGACTTTACTGAATATTTTAACAATTTTTTATGTTTAGGTTAGGTTAGAGGACGTGTACTTGTCAATTGTGACAAGTACAGTACCAGGAGGTCGAATTGACCCATTGTACAACGTCCTAGCTTCTCACAACACTCATGTTGTGTGCGATAATTTTATACGTGAGTATAGTGCCGAACGACAGATTTTTGAGAAACTTTTTCATGGCAAATTTTATTTACTCTCAGAGTTTTTGTCAGAAATCTGCTGAGGGGAAATCGCCGAAGAAATATTTTTTTTTTCATACCTATTTCGTTTTGATGCCTGACCTGGGATACGAACCCGGGTTTTACGTCTAATAAGCCAACACACTACCTACTAGACTACGGCGACTTTTTATGTTTAAATAATGCACCATTTTGCTTTTATAAATTTTATGTAATAAAATGTCTGATTTATTTAATTTGTATATTTTTAAATACTTTTTTAATGTTTAATTTTTATTTTAAGTAGGTATTCTTTTTATTTTTTAATTTGCTCTTATTATATATTTTTATTTTTTATATCTACATAGTTTTTATTTTTCATGGTATATTTTTATATATTACTTTATTATTACCATTCTTTACCTAAAATATTTCATATTACTTATCCACATTTTCTTTTGTTAAACCTTTAGGCGCTTTTAGTTTTAATTTTTCAACTTGATATCAGTAAAAAAAAAAGTTCTCATTGATTTTTATGTTGGCTATATAGAAATAAAAAAAACAACGGCCACACCATTGTTTCCTACGTCATTGGCCTTACGTTTTGTTTTTTTTATAAATTTTTTTTTTTACTTTGAAATTCTGAATCGGTACAAATTCAAAATCAAAACAAAGCATTAAAATAATTCTCTTTACCAACATTGCATTTTACTCGTTCTATCTCTCTTTCTTTCTGTTCTGTTATATATGGTATTTTTTATTCTTTCATTTCCTGTTTCTTCTAGTAGTAGTTTCCTGTTTTTAATGAGGTTCTTGCGTTCGATTCAACAAAAGAAGTTCTCTTACATATAGAAGAGTTGACGGAGAAAATTATGTCTGCTTCTAGTTAAAAACTCTCTCCCTCTTTTCATTTTCTTTCTCTTTACCATGGTCTCTTTACTTGTATATTGATATATGCGCTGCCTTGTGTTATATCTTTCTCTCTCTCTCTTGTCATGGCCATTCATTCTGTTGAGCTCAAAAAATTTTTTTGTTTGTATTTTTGTTTTCATTTTCTCTTTCTACACAAGTCTCAGGCACTTGAACGTAGTAGACAGCGGTCGTAGTAGTTTTATAGTATTTTTGTTGTGTACTGTACACATAATAATAAATGAGTATTGCGTTGTTGTTTTTGTTTCATTTCCATTAAAGAAACATAAACATAATACGATATGTTGTTATTTCTTCTTTGTTGCGTTTTTATTATTGTTTCGTTTCTTTTCTACTACAACATTTACCAATCATATCTATCTTTCTTCTTTTTGTGTATTTTTATTTTCAATGCCGGTTCTTTCATTTCTTCTATGTATTGCCTTTCGTTCGTTGCTCATTTCATTTTGTTGTTTTTCTTGTTGTTGTATGCAGAGTAGTGCATTGTCTCTTGTTTATGTACAGTTTTTATTTGTTTTTGTACACACAAACACATACAACATATAGAAAATTTGTTTTTATTTACAGTCTATGTTGTGTTGTGGCGCATATTTTTATTTCGATTCTCTTTTATAAACTCGTTTGTTTACGTTTTTAGTGCAATTATGATGCATTTTTTTTTCTTGTTGTAAAGCATTTTTTATGTTGTATTTGTTTTTTTTTTCTTTTTATTTTAAAAATTGCATTTCTGGCAAATGCGAAATTTTTTTTGTTTTGTTTTGAGTTTGTGTATATTCTGCGCATTTTTCATGGAGTTTTTAAGGCGGTTTTGACAGTTTCATTGAGGTTAAGTTACCAGACGAATAAAAAAAACTATAAAAGCTTTTATTTTTATACAATTTGTTTTAGGATTAATTATGAAAAATTAATTTAAATAAAATATAAATAAATAAGAAAAATTAAAAATAAATTTAAACAATGAAATAAATAAATAACAAATATAATTGAACCAAAAAAAAACTAACTTAAAAAGATACTTGAAAAACAGATAAATTACACAAAATATATTAAAAAAATAATAAATTTTTAATACCCATATTATGTAGGTATATTAAAAAATATTAAGAGTTAAAATACTAAATATGTAGGTATTAAAAACATTAAAAAAAAAAAAAAAAACATTAAATGAAAACCAAATTATAGGTGTGTGTAATTGTTCTTGAATATTATTAAATATTTATTTGAATTATTATTAAATATTTTGTATTTTATTTTATTTTCAGCCACAACAACCACTTGATTAAAAATCTACTTCCCCCACGGTTCGAATTTATGGTGAGTTAAACAAAAATTATTTAAAAAACAAAATACCTAGGTATTTCGTAGTTTTTTTTTATCAATCATCTTCTAAAATTGCACTTTTTAGTGAAGGCAATTCAACAAACTGGGATTTGGGCCTACATAAAATTCCCCATATTTGATCAAATTACAACTTTCGCAATATTGATGTCAATAAGACAGGTAGAACTCTTTGATATCCTACCTGAGATGTTTAGATATCGTAAAAATTTCGAGTCCAATTGGCAATAGATAGATTGGTGGAATTGATTTAAATCTACTTCAGTGTGGAAAGAAAATTTAAAAAAAAAAAAATATTTGAAATAAGTGACTATTCTAAAATCCAATTTAAAAAACTTTTGGCGCGTCAAGGACTTTTTATTTAACCACCACTTGTAAAATAGTTTCAAAGAAAACAGTGTTGAATGGTCATTTCTTTCAGAAACTTTAGAAGTCTTTAGAAATATTTTTTATACCTATTTCACTATCATTTTCTTAGTTGTCAAAAGAAGGTACCTATTTATACAGATAGAGCATTGTCCTCCATTAACGTGTATTCGAAATGTTTCCGTTAATTTCAAACGATGATGATACAAAAAAAAAAAATTATTGTTTATCATTATAATACAGAATTCTTAGGAATTCTTTCGAATATATTATTTACTTCTTTTTCAATTCTATTAAAAAGTAAAAAAACAATATTTAACATACTATCCTTAATTCTCAGAAAGTATAATGTACGGTCGAATGTTAATATACAAACATTTAACTCGAGACATAGGTACATACTTATAAATAAACGCATGTTAAAACGAAGACCTATTATTAAAAGCTCCTTAACTTTAGCGCCAAAATTCAATTCAACAAATATGCAATCCCATACACTCGAGTATATTTGTGTAGGTATAATTTTATAAAAAAAAAAAAGAAAAAAACGGCGACATCATAAACAACCAAAAGCAAAAAGGAATGAACGAAAAAATGTTTACCATCAAAAACGTAAACAACACAACATTGTTGCAAGCTTTTCTTTTTTTTTTTTTTCTTTCTTTCTATTTTTTGCATAAAACACCGCTTTAAAAGATCCTAATCGCAGCATAAGGTTGATTGTGACTTACTTAAAAACAAACAGCAACTACCTACAACAATATAAAAAGACTTTTTCCAACCATTCTTTGCCTTTATAAATCTTGCACAAAAACGAACATTGATTTCCTTTGGCTGGTATGGTCTGGTCTGGGAATTGTGAACTTGTGAATATATTTTTGTGAATTAAAAAGAGGAAAACAAAAGAACAAAAAAAACTTCTAAAATAATCCTCAGCGATATTGCGCTCCTATTACTCACTTACTCACTCGCTAACCTCTCTCTCTCTCTCTAACTATATCATACTACATATATTTGTATACTTTACTCCCATCCTCTATGGGGGGATCATTTGCAGTTTATTTTTTAAGCCGCTGGTTGTGGTTGTTGATCATACATATTTTCGTCTTGTTTTTTTCAGTTTTGTTACTGTTGTTGTTATTTATTTATTTTGATTCTTTTTTTTTACTTCGACTTAAAAGCAATGAACTTTAGTTGTTTTGATTCAAAAGTAAAAAAGAAAAGATCCCCATAGTCCTTGAATGTTATTGACTTGTTTACGATTTACCATCATACATACCACGACGACTCATTCTTGATTTTTGTTTTCATATACTACATACGTTGAGTACACACATGTATATACATCCAGCCATACATAGTATATGAGCTCAATATTATTGTTGTGCATAAAAAAACAAATGAAAGAAAATAAAACCTTTTGAAAAATTTGAATTAAGAACCATGATAATGATGATGATGTCGTCGTCGTCGAAAATCTAGAGTTTTGGCGCGTAAATTTTTTCCCTTTGTTTTTTTTTACGCTTATTCCTTACTTTTGTCGCTGCGGCGGATATTATTGTTGATTTTTTAGGCGGAGTTTATGATAAAGAATTTCGCCAATTGTAAATGCATGTATGTATGTATGTTGCATTATATTGTGATAAACAATTTTCGGAATTCAAAACAAAATGTATTGTAAGTAGGAGAAAAAGATTGCGACTGCTCTCTTTATGTATGTATATACCATTAACCATTTATATCAATTGGTGTATTTGTTAAATCTATAAATGTATATATGTACATATAGTCCAAAGGATTATAAATTGATTTTCATCACAGAAATCATTAAATTTCTATCACTTGTCACTATTTTTATGTTCTCTACATACATACAGTTTATAAAGGAATGCAAATGCTGTAATATTATAATCTAATATACAATATAGCCATGGCCATGTTCAGATCGCGAAGACTTCACAAGTAGCTTGAAAGCGATTTGATGGCATTTCACCTCATTTCAAACGCATTGCAATATCTAATTCAGTTTTTATTGGTTAGGAAAATGTAAAACTGTGAGCATTTAATTTGTTAAAATCGTTCAACCGACCGCATCTTATTCAATTATTTTTACAACATCGATGTCTACTACATTGCCAGGGTTTAAAACCTAAAAGTGTGTTGCGGATTCTGTGACGCAGTGAGTTGTACTGGTTTCCTCCATTTTCAAATGAAAAAAAAAAATGAAAAGTTTCGAAATAATAAATTACAGTCAACCCTCCTATAACGCGGTACCTTTAGAACGCGGTTTCCACATAACACAGAGAGGGTTTAATATCAGTTTTATTTTCGACGCAAAAGCAGAGCCGAGATATATAAATAACATGTTTTTATAAACATGCCAACTTATCTTATAGCCGTCTACAAATCGGTTTCAGTCGTCTCAGAGATCTTTCACAGTACATACCCGTTTGGTTGGTGACAGATCTTTCTAAAAAAAAATTTCTGCAATTCATATCTGACAGTGAGGATGAATGTTGAAAAAGTACATAATTTTACAAGTCTTTCTTATTTTTGTTGGAAAACAGTCTTTTAGTTTAGTTCCTTATCCTTATATGAACTCTTTCAATTCAATAAAAATAATTTATAATTTATCTTATATTGGTCTCCATATAACGCGGTACGAATGATGTGATTTGTACTAATTCCGAGTTTCTTATAGCACGGTTTCCATACAACGCGGTAGACGGTTTCCATAGAACGCGCTACGAATTACCCGGGTTTGTACGGTTAAATCCGAGCTTCTTATAGCGCGGTTTCCATACAATGCGGTACGCACTCACTGCGTTATAGGAGGGTTGACTGTATTCCCTTTTAATTTGTTCACTATTCCACTTCTTATTTGAACTTTTTTTTTTCTATTAAAAGGGGATAATGGAATATAACAGATTTTACGAAAACATAATTGATTTGCTTTTGTCATTTTTAAAACAAGAAATAATGTACAAGTACAGGGAAAACAAAATTTTTGCCAACTTTAATAACTGTTTTTATGTAGGCTCCAAGTATAGTATACACCATCATATCGTTAGTATAATTCGCAAAGACGCTAAATCCACTTTTTTCCAAAATTGAAATTTTAATACAAAACGGTAACATTGCACATAATACATATTTTACAACAGCAAAACATGTCATTATATAGTTTAAGGTTGTTGTAATTTTGTGGTTTGCAAAAACGCTAAGTCCACAAAACTACGAAAAATATTAATATTATTAATTAATTAATAATATTAATAATAATTAACATTATTAGTTATTAATATTAATATTATTATTATTATCATTTTGTAAAAATAATTGCGTTTAAACAGTTTACAAATTTTAAAAACTGTAAAATTTGAAAAAAGGGATTTGACACATTTGCGAATTATACCTACTAGCGATATTAGAAATATAGTGCCGTGTTTGATTAAACTGTCTTTTCACATGTTTAGCGTACTCTGGCCTCTCATCTCTGGTTATGTGGTAATTTGTTTTCATATAAAGTTCTTTTTTTTTTCCTAAACACTTCTGCTTTTTCCATCTTATAATAAAGTATCGCCTTTGCTGCCAACGCCACCGTCACATTTTTTCTTTTATATTTTCTCTCCTTTTTATGTATTAAACAGTCACACATACTACATATATATACATAAACATATCGCATACACATACCACGCTCCTCGCTAAAGAGGAAGAGGAATCTTCATCCTTCTTTCAAGAGAGTGAAACTACATATTGCATATGCTTGCTTTTGTTTATTAGAGAGGCTATTTGGCATCGTTTTATGTTTTTACGATATTAGTTTCATTTTAACGAGTGTTTAGATTAGTTTATATTTCTTATTTGTGTTCGTTCTCAGATCTTTGTGAAAGAACTTAATTTACGCGGCCCGTCCGGTCCTGTTACAAAGTTTAACATTTTTTCATCATCTTTTTTTTTTTAATATGGAGTGTGTAATATGATAAAGTCTTGCGTGTTTGTTCCTTTCGATTGAGTGTCTTGTGTCTTCAGTGTGTCTAGATTAAGTGCTATCATAAGTTTGAAATACTTTGGGGAATTTTTAATTGTTGTGTTACAATATTTTTAGAATTTTATATTCTAAAATATTCACCCCTTCTTCTTTCTTTATTAACGTACGTTATTGCATTATAAATATAATTCATTTGCGATCGCGTGCCGCCGTTATTTTATTTAAACGTATAAAAATTTAACTCTACAATATTAAAAACGTAACATTTTCCCCCCATTTTCTTTTTGCTATTTTAGTTTTCCTTTTATTTTTTTTTTATTTTTTTATAACTTTTGATTGATACTATTCGTTTTGAATTTTGATCAAGAAAAATGAAAACATCAAAAGGGAGTTGGGGTCCCCCTTTTTATTTTATTTTATATGCTGCTTCAATTATTTTCTTTTTTTTTTTTTTTTCTTTTTCTAATGTGGGTATGTATAGTTGAACGTAATTTTTTTAATATTGTTTTTATATTGAATCATGGGGGAGAATTTTCGAACTAGAACTACACAAAAACTAAACCGTAATTTTATAATATAATCCCAAAGTAAATGCCTAAAACATGCACCACCATTGCTAGGTAATTTAAAAAAAATTAACATTTTAACATACAACAAGATTTGTTTAAATTTTAGAATTTTACAAAAATCTAAACGTAAAAGGGGGGGGAGAACTTCATTTCTATCTTACAACGTAAATATGATTTAGATTTTATAGATACAATTCTAAATTAGATTTATTCCATATGAAGTAGAATTTTTCATATTGGAAACAAAAATAAATACAAATATTTTGTCTTCTATGGCATCAGACGTAAGGCTGCAATAATGTTCTTCAGTCTGGTTCCATTTTGTGTCATCAGGTTTATCATGTACAAATTTATTTTGCTTTCATTATCATCATTGAATGCTCACTAACCTTGTCTAGATGTAATCAGGTCTACTTAATAGCAATACAGAGATTCACAAATACTTCCGGTGAATGTGTAGTTCCGGTGATATTTGTAGTTGTAATTCCAAGTCTCACAACTGTCTGGGAGAAAAAAATTCGTATTTTATAGAAAGAGCAGAGAGAATAGTTATTAATAATACAGAGTTTAATACTTACAATGAATGAATGTCTGTTGTGCTTATTGCAACTCTCATAAGCCTAAAAGTGAATAAATTTCGGGGTTTAGAGAAAGTTTCGAACTCGGTCTTAAACATTTGAAGTTTATTTCCTTTTGTAGTCCGTCAGTTTTCGTGTATAATGCTCCTCAAATAGCAAATGGAATGTAAAACGTGTACCTTCCAGTCGATCGTTGATAATTTTGTTTTGTCCCTATTAATATGCATGTTGTCTGCTGGATAACTGGCGAATTACAGTGTTTTTTTTTACCACAGTTGGGTTGCTCAATTGAACTCTGACATAAAACTTTAATATGATCGATTAATATTGCTGAAACACCAACTTTTTGTATTAAAAATCTCTTCATGATGGAGCGTGTTGCATATATGTTTCGATAAAGATTTGATCGCTATTCTACTGTGATACTTAAATTGTAGTAACTGTTCAGTTCGGAACAGAGTGATTTGAAATCAGATTGATTGTTCAAAAGATTTGCTGTGAAGATAACTCCTTTTTTTATACTACATACCTCTCACCATATATTTTCTGTGTGATTTTGCTTCTTGGCGAGTTTAATTATGATTACAATACGAAGTTTGGGTGTTCTATTATAAATTATAGTTGGTCTGATGGTTACGTAGGCTTTGATAATTTCAGCTTCGTCTAGACGGTTTGCAATTTCTTGTTTCATGTGCAGAACATAAGATCGATAGATATGGAGTTGAGAATACATATGTCTAACATCACAATATATGATCAAATTGGCAATTGCTGGCACAGAAGAGACACTTTCCATTGTCGGGCTTTTTAGAGGTTATGAAGTATACCTCCACATAGCGCCTTTTTTAAAAATCTTTATTTCCCATTCTTTTTTGTTATAAATCGGAAATGTGCTAAAGCAGTGAACCACCAACTAACCACGATTGTTATAAATTTAATAGAATTCTCTTACAAAGATATTTATTTGGGAAAAACAACTTCACTAAAAAGTTTTTAAAATATCTTACAGTACATTAGAGTGGCATTTCACCAAGAATGTCACTTATCTGCTTATACTCGTAAGCCAAATTGTTGTTGTTGTTGTATATAGTATATTATAGGAGCTATAACAACAACAACACTAAAATTGTGCCAAAATAAAAATCGATGCTATTTGTTTTTGAAAGAAATCTATAAAAAGATTTAAAATTTTTTTTTTTTTTTTTTGAGCAGCATATTTTTCTGAAAGACAATCTTTTTTCTACTTCTCTCCTCCTCTCTCAGTCTTTTCAACCAAAGGTAAGAAGAACAACACTGAAAGGATAACTAGCATAGCATATAACCAAAGCATTGAAAAATAACATTCTTAAAATCCAGTAAGACCAGCTTATTTATTCGTTTCTTTTTTTCGTTTTGCAACATTCAAAAAAAAAAATTACGAAAAAGGCAAGAACTTCAGATGGAATGTGGTTGTGAGAGAAGGTATACAAAAATTCTAAGAATTCTAAACCAGTATATAACGTTTACGTTTATAACTTCTTGTACATATTGTTGCACGTACGTACATTGAACTGAACGTTTTTCTTCTCTTTTTTTTTTTGTTATTCTAGAAAACCAAAATAAAAAGAAAAAATAAATAAAAAAAATAACTGACTAAACACAACACCAGGCCAGACCAGACCAGACAGACTAGCCAGAAGAACAACTGCTGCTGCGGCATAACACATCCTCTTCGTCTCCTTCTTAAGCATCTTGAGTCTTATGAAAACTAACGCGCGCAATTTATTTTACAGTGTGAGAGGATTATAAGAATGCCATTTCAAAATCAACAACGAAAACTTAAAAAGAAGATGACAAGGAGACCAACTTTGATGTTTATAACGATTAGGATGATGATGATGCTGTATCTGTTTGTAGTAGTAGATAGTATGTGGTTTATTTATGGCGGTATTTATGATCGGATATTAGCAATTAAGGGTGTGTTCAAAACAAAATTGGTATAATTTTTAGCGGAATAGTTTTTCTTTCATTCACAACCTGAAAGTAGTTGTATTTTGAATGGAAATATACTCTAAAATCAGAAATATTAATTGATTTACCACTATTAATGCTTGCGGTACACTTCAGCGGCGTAAAGCAGTTGCGTGGAGTATGCTGTATAGTTTCCTCTTCTACAATACACCGATATTTCTAAGCTTACGCGCCGAAATATACTCATACGCTCGATTATACGATGACATGCAATGACGTTTAACAAAAGTTCACACTTTGATTGCCATATAAAGATCAATCGTGTCCTGGCCTTAAAGTTGTGCCGTTGATAACGTGTACATTCGTCTACCATTTCATTACTGTGAAAACCTATACTACTCTGCTTTCTACTAACCTTAGTCTAATGCCAGCTAGTCGCCCCAGTGACCAAATATTGTAAATTGGCTTCGGTCTATCCACAAGCGTATGTTTTTTGTATCGTTGATTTCTGCCTGGAATAAAGAACAATCGTAATCTAACCAAATTGATTCAGAAATGCAAAGGTCTTCAAACCTGTTTGTAGAAATTCTGAAACAGTATCGGCTTTGTAGTGAGATCACAACCGTATCATTGCTGGAAGGCACATTTAACTTCGAACTTTCTATTACAGGCCTTACGCGAAGAGATGTTCAATCAATAAGGTGTTCATTGTCCATACTGATCAGACTCTAACCCAGTAGCCTCTTTAAATCTAACAACAAAGGCTAGCCTTTACATTATTCACCACCCTTTCACCTTCTTTTACCTCTGACCCATAGGTCAGAATGCGTTTAACGATTACGTGTTTAACATTTCTCTTCCGTAAAAGCTTTGTTTCCTGTATGTCATTTAGGTACTGGGACTTTTTCGAAAATTCTAGTGTAACGCCTTAAAGAATTGGTCACCTGGATTTCAGTATTTTTTTAATTTCAAACATGGGAAAATAAGATTCAACCTAACCTAATGGCTCTATTATGAGCAGTAACGCAAAGTCGATTGCATTGCCAGCTGGTAAAAATTTGTTACAAGAAAAATTTTCAATTGTTGGTTGTCAGTCTCCATCTGCATGCTATTTTGACAATTGGCATTACAACTGAGTCCATAATCAAGCCCCGTAAGACAATTGAGATAAAATTAAAATTGTTGTAGTTATTGCCGTATATTTTACTAAATTACTCTGTTTTTGACCACAAAGATTTTTGAGCACAGGAGTGGAGTTGCCATATTGTCAGATCTAAAAATGTGAATACGTTTCCAACATAAGGCTTCTCTAAATCAATCGTCCTTTTTCCGATTGTTGTATTCCGAAATTATTGTTTGTAATACATTAGAGAGACAACTTGATCTGAATTGCAACTCAATATTTCTCTGCTTAACCATCTACTTCAATAAATAAACTACTTTTTACCTGTGTTCTCCGCCATAATCTATACAGCAAAGATAATAATGACGATATTCTTGATGAGATGAGATTATCTCCAATAAAATCGATAATGACGACGACAGTAACAAAATGATATTTTTTTCATTTTTTCTTCTACTGTGGTAGTCTCATCTTAAATGATTGGGCGTTATTTCACTCCTCTCCACACTACTATGTGTGAGCTCTGTGTGGTGGTTTGGTTGGTTATATGTAATAGATATGGTAGAAGAAAAAAAAAAAAATATTTTTGGTATTTAACGGTTTATTTCAAGCATCTTCTCTTTGTCTGTCGTCGTCTAACGCTTTTTATGTGTGAAATAATGCCAAGAAGAGAAGAATGAATGTTACAAGAAGAAATTATTGAAATTCCAATCAATATATTGACATACAATATAATATTAAAAGAAAACTTTTTTGTGCATGATGTGGTTTGTTTTAGGGGGGACGTATAGAGGAATAAAACCCATTTGTTTATATGAATTTTACAACAAATTGTGGATTGGAATACTGTAAGAAATTTAAATAAAATTGAATGAATCTTTCAATTGAATTTTCTCTCAATTAAGGCTGTACTACGTACATACATACATATTCGTGTATATCATTGCCAGCAGCCTTTTCAGATGGTAGCAGGCTCGACTAATGTTGAAGTAGGTCTTAAACAATTTGGCAAAATCGAAAAGAAATCAATAGTTATCTTTGATTTTATTTTAGAACCACTAACGTTAAAGGTTTTTCTAGCCAGAAGAATGGCTGAGAGGATAAACAGATAGCCGAACTATCTAACATTTTTACAACAGAGATATATTTGTGTTCATAGTTTTAAAGCCTTTGGAAGTAAGTAGTGCTTTGGTCATTTATAAAGGAAAACCGGGGGTATCTCTAACTGAATGATAAAACATTGTATTTTAGAATATCGTATTATAGATAGTTCTGACAGCATGGGTGGACGCTAAATGTTTTTTTTTTTCGAAATTGGTTTCTTAATAAGCCCATTTGCTTCGCTTAAAGTTCAAGTGAAAGAAGTGCTTGGCATAATAGAGTAGCAGGTCGGATATGTTTATTGCTGCGGAAAATCATATTTAATCTCTTTAATAATTTCCTTTGGAGCAGATCGAATAGGTTTTAAAGTATACTCGTACTACTTGCTTCGGAAAATCATATTTAATCGCTTTTAATAATCTACTTTGTGTGATTTTTGTACGAAAGTTTCTATGTAGAATACATACATATTTTTTGAAGGGCTACTCTATCTCTAACCTCAACTAATGATGTCTAATTGGTTCCGGTGCAATCAATTTGTAACTGCCGTTATAAACATACAATATTCGTTTATATGTATGTAGTCTAGAGCGCCGGTGTGCTTACATTTGTTGCCTACTTATGTATTCTACGATACGTTACGCGCAAAACGCTCGGGATCTTTTCAATTAAAAGTAAAAGAATATCGTTTTAATAAATCTATTAATTTAATTATTGTATATTTAACACAAACTTTTTTACCTCCACTCACTTCTCTAGATTATGTTTATACATACATACATATTTATCTAGCGGAGCAGCTTTATTTCCCTTGCTGGCCCTCTCTATGACTGACTGTAAAACATAATTGCATTTTTATGGTTTTTCCTTTTTTTTTTTTCATTTATTTTCACTTTAGTATTCTTTTTCTTTCTTGGTGGAAATGAATTTTTCTTTTTTTTTCGTTTTTTTTTACTTTATTATTCTTGTTTTTATAGTTATTTTCTTTTGAATATTTCTGTGTTTATTTTTGTAATATTTTGTTATTTTCCCCTTCTTTATTTGCAGTTTTTCACATTTTCCAACCATTCGCGTGGATCGACGACCGATTGAAAAAGTGAGACACGACGCGATACAAAGAAAGAAACAATCAACCGGGCCAACAACACTATTAAGCACACACCACCACCACATATGTATGTAAGTCAACAATAAAAAAAAATATAAAAATAAAAACAACAACATCACATCATCAAGTCAACATTAATAATAACAACAACAATATTAACTTGGCTAAAAGTAAAACAACAACAGAATTCAACATAAACGTTGTATAGAAGAAAACGGAGAAAAAAAAACTTGATGTTTTGAAGCATAATAACAAAACACGCAAAACCACAATAACGCCAAGACGAAGTGTATACGAGAACCAGAAAACTTAAGCCTTTTTCTTTATTTCTCTATTTAAGTTCTTTTGCTAATTTAGAGGAATAAAAACTAAACTAGACGACAACGTTTGAGTTTGAGGAATAAAGAGAGACAGAGTGTGATGTATTTTTTTCATACCAGGAGCATAATATAACAAAAAGTATAAATAATAACAAAAGTACACACACACTCATAGATATATATACACACACTCATACAAAAAGAGCCCAGGGATATACTAGTTGGAAAAGTTGGTTATATTTTCAAAATAATAACATTAACTCAACTCCAACGTCTACGTCGTCGTCGTCGTCGTCTACAATATATTTGGATAATTTCTCAATACCTACTTACTAACTACATACATACATGCATGTATGTAATATAGTCAACAAAGCCCACTTCTACTGCGTCTTCTTCCGTGCGGCGGTGGTGGTTTCTGGTTAACAAAAATAAAAACAAATAACAAAAAAAAAGGCAGACCAGGCTGTTGTATTTTTATACAAAAAGAATGAAAAAAGTTTTTAACTAAAAAGGAATTATAATAAATCTTGTGTGTAAATGTTAAGAAAACAAGGGTATGTAAATAATGTAATTCCAATATTACTTGGGTAAAGTATAATACATACATACATATAAAGAATTTTTTACATTATTATTATATTACATTATTACAATATTTTTATTATACAATATAAAAGTATTTTATTGAAATTATGCCATAAAGTAAAAGAGGATGGAGGGCAGAGATTATCACAACATAACTACTTAAGAACTTTCAAAGTGTTGTTACATACCACCAAATGAAATGCAGAGAATAAAAATATTGTAATTGAAATTGATAGTATTTTTTAAGAGACACTATATTGCAATAGCTTCGCAAAAAGAACACTAAATTGAACAGCTCTATCACTATCTATGGTCTGTGAATCTAATATATTAAATTCTCGTGTCACGGTGTTAGTGGTTAAACTCCTCCGAAATGGATCGACCGATTTTCATGAAATGTTGTGTGCATATCGGGTTGGTCTGAGAATCGGACAACATCTATTTTTCATATCCCTGAATGTTAAGAGGGCATGGCAAATCGTTAAAATTTAATATTTAAGTCCATATTGATCGTAGACGAATAAAATTTGGTGGGTAAGTTCGTAGAGTCGATATCGACAATCCCACCAAAAATGGGCGTGACAACCCTCACCCTTCAAGTGATACCTATAACTTTTAAACTACTGAACCGATTTTAACCATTCTTTTTTGTTCGAAAGCTTATCAGGTTTAGATGGTTTAAAAAAAATTCGATATAGCAAAAAGTAGGCGTGGCAAACCTTTAAAATTTAATATTTAGGGACATAGTGATCGTAGACGAATGCAATTTGGTGGGTAAGTCCGTAGAGTCGATATCGACAAACTCACCAAAAATGGGCGTGGCAACCCTCCCCCTTTAAGAGATACCTATAAGTCGGCGAATTCGATGGTTTATAACTACAACGCTTTCGATTATAAGTACATCCCCACACTTATAGTAAGTTAATTATTTTTATATAACTGTCTTATGCAGCGTATTACAATAAATGTATAATCTGACCTCTTTTGGGCAATAAAAAAAATCAATTTTGGACGGGACGAAGTTCGCCGGGTCAGCTAGTAATTAAGTAAAATTATAATTTCTTATGAAGGTTTTCTGAATAGAAGTTTTATAGGTTATACTCGTCATTATAAAGAAAATTGAAAGCTTTATTGCTTCTATAAGAATCCTCAGGCTTCAATAAGTAGTCAAACAATCACAAAAGAGATTTCTTCTTTTCTTAATATTTCTAATGTTGTAAATACTCCGCTGCTTTTTTCGCGACTTGAAAGAATTTGTTCGGCTGGTACAGCTTTCGCTGAATTAGCACTTCTTTGCCAAATTATATTTCGGTCGTTCCGGAACATAGATCCGATTGCCGAGGTAGTCCTATTGCATTTCTACGACATGAAAAACAGTTTACAACACCCTACTATTGGAAAAATAATGGACTTCATTTGTGCTCTGACTATTAAACTACGGACTACCTTTGTATTTAAAACTACTTAGCTTCTGATAGTTTCTGATATCAAACGATGTTATGTACATTAATCTTTGTGTAAAGTACTTTAGTTTAAATACAAATATACACTGTTAGGTAGGTCCAACTTAGTTAGGTTAGGTTGAAAGCGTGAAGCATCATTGTTTATACAGTAGCAGGCCTTCACTCAGAAAGTATGAAGAACAGCTAAAGAAACAGAAAAATAATAACAAATTCAGGAAAGGAGAACAAGTGAACTATCTACTAACCATTATGCCTCGACAGTGACATTATTTGCTTGAGGTAAATATCAAAGGTAGTTTTTTCTGCTAAATTTCGATAAGAGTTGAGCCTGACAGCAATGATTTATTGGAATTCTTAACTGCTAATATTCCCATTCCGCTGAATTTAAAAGAGAATATTTTATTCTCTTGCAATATTGAATTTTCTTTGTACAAAACGGAAAGAGAACAAATTCCCATGAAAAACTACTTCACAATAAGAAGGGAGAATGATTACCTTTTCAAATTCTTTTTTTTCATTCACGTTTTGGGTGCCTGCAAAAAATATGATTCATACTCCAAATATGTTTGAACAAAATTGTATACCTACCACCCACCTGCCTATTGATTTAATTTTATTTAAATTTAACCGTTATTTTGCAGAGTTGCATTAAATTTTGCTTAGTTGTAGGATTTTATTTAAAACAACAAATTTTTTGAAATACATACATATAATAATTTTTTGTTATTTAATTATTTGGTTATTCAACTTAATTCTGTTGTCTGCTATTGTTGTTGTTGTTGTTTATTCTAAAAAAAATATTTCCTATCTTTCGATACTTCTTGCCAAATTAAAAAGCATTGGAGCGATATGTTGTGTGAACTTTGTTTTTATTTTTATTTTATTTTTGATTTTAAATAAAATGCTCTTTTTTTGCACACACCGTTAAGTCGTGGTTTCTTTATGTATATTTTTATTATCAATTTTTGTATGATGTATGGTATACATATGTACACTATATACATATATGCAACGTATTTTGTCAAAAAAATAAAGAAGAAAAAAGAAAAAATACATATATTTTGTGAAGAGTGGCGCTTAAAGAATATTTATTATTGATTTTAATTTGTTTTTGGCGACAGCTTCTTTATTTTTTTTTTTCTTCTTATAATATGCATTTCTTTCATAGTATAGTATTGATTTACTTGGGAAATTATTATCACATTAAATTTTTTTTAAGACTTCTATGGCGCCTTCCCCAAAAATATGTTTGTTGTTCTTTTTGGCATTTTGTTATTCATTCGTATTGTGATAGTGATTTTATTCTTATATTTTACTCTGAACATTGAATTTAAAGCTTAAATCATATTTTATTGGTATGAAATATTCAAAAATTCCTATAGACGATCCACTATTCATTTTATGGCGTATTTTTTCTTCATGAGGCAAGAACTGTAGTTCGGTAACGGCGATTTCAACTCAAATCATTAAGATTGTGACAGCATTTTCCGCTTTTTTTATAGCATAAATGTTCATTGAGTGTATTTAATTCGCAGACATCTTTGTGATCCGTCTCACAATATACTCTCGCATCCAGACCCTTTATGGGAAGGCTCTCCAGACTCTCTTGATCTTAGTATCCATTTAGTATAGACATATCATTTTCTGAATAAGTCTTCGGTGTAATTTCAACATCCTTAGCACTGAACACGGGTTCAATGTCTAGATTGAAATTTTAACGGCATGTTCTTTACCTTATCTAATCTAAAATTCTTCAGTTGGGGCATAGACTCCTACTGACCGGTACCAGGTCATTCTATGATGTCTCATGTCACGTCTTAATTGATGTTTGGTTACGTAATACAACAAAACTGTTGTTTACGGCTATTTCTATAGTGGATGTTGTTTTTATTGGAATCCTCTCTAGGGTGAAATAGCTTAAATTGACGCTTGTTTTTCTCAATTTCAAAGTGTTTAAAAAACTGATAACATTTTTGATTTCCCTTAAATTATTTTTGGCGTACGTTGTTTCTTATGTTTTTTTTTGTTTATTTTAAAGTCATTAAACTCTGTTGCCTTTTGACACGGACACACGGTTTTAATATTTAAATTGCCATTTAATATGCTTTCGAATAAAATACAGTAATCACTCGATTTACGTCGCAGTTGGTTCCAAAAAAAGGCGACGTAAATCGAATTTCATATTGCTCATACTATAAAGTAGTATGTTTTCAACAAGGAACTTAAAAAATTTACAGTAATCCCTCGATTTACGTCGCAGTTGGTTCTAAATAAAGGCGATGTCAATCGAATGACGACACAAATTGAAGTTAGAGGGAACAAAAAATTTGTAGACGTAAATCGAAACAACGTTAATCGAGGCGACGTAAATCGAAGGATTACTGTACGCAATTTGTTTTGTATTTATTGTTAAGAATTTCTCTGATTAAAGACAACAACACATTTAATCTTATATTTGTTTAGAATATTTAAATATAATGTCATCATCTTATTTTTCTAAAGAAGAAAAAAAGTACCAAAATTGATCATAACATGTACATTAATTACCAAATGATGATGGTGGTGGTGCTGTGTTTTTCTTCTTATGCATCTTCTTAATCGATATTTAAACATTGAATTTATATTCTTTTTATACTGTACTTATAACACAATCTATTAATTTTAAATGCAATAATAACAATACCAACAACAACTATAATAAATAACGTAAAAACAAAATATTGTTATCACAATATTGCGGTATTCAAATTTTCATTAACAAAAAATTTTTATTCAATGATGAATGAATAAGGTGAACCCCATTATGGGTTTTCAATTTGGAAAGAATACAATTTATGATTTTTTTTTATTTAAAATTTTTAATGAAAAAATTTAGTAAATATTTGTAAAAGAAAAACATTTTTTTTTTAAATTTATTTTAAATATTTTATGATTGAGTTTTCTTAAGACACGACGGGCTCACCCTATATTTATAAGCAGAAATAAAATACAATTTTTAACTGTGTGTATGTGTTAAATTCTATGGTGTCTCCTTCAAAAGAATTGTGTCATTCTTCAAAGTGGCTGCGAAATGTTTTCTCTTTTAAAATTAATTTTAATATTCATATCACAGCCAGCTTTGAGGAGCGTCACATTTCTTACAATTAATTATAATACATTTATTTGTTTATTTTTCGTTTTTTTTAGAAAAAAAAAACGAAGAAAATAATGTGAATTAAAAAAAAAAAAAAAAGAAAAATATAAAAATGAAAACGAATTGTGTTAGAAAATAATAATATACAGTGTGTTAAGGTATTATTTGAAGAAAAAAAAAAAAAAACGAATAGTAAAGAAAATTACATGAAAAAAGAAATAAATATATACATACACACTCTTGTCTTGGCCTCACAAAGTGGTTGTGAAATGCTTAAATTAACTTTTTATAGTTCTTTTAAAACTTAAAAATATTGCATATCACAGCCAGCTTTGATGAGCTTAGATTGGATGTCAAGTAAAACAACGTAAAAAAAAACAATAATACAAAACAAAAAAAAAAAACAATAATAATAATAATTGGGGAACGAACGAACTCCACTTTACGCCGAGAAAAGCAAAACTATTTTCATTACAATTGAAAATGTTGCTTATCTAAGCCTCATCAAGTGGTTGTGATATGGATTATTAACGCATATCACAGCCAGCTTTGATGAGCTAGGATAATCAACGGAATCCAGCTAACAAAAAAAAAAAAAAAAAAAAAAAACAAAGAAAAATAGTGTGATTAAAATAAAAATGCATTCATTGTGTGTGTTTTCAGTGTGATTTAAAATGGAGACCCACCTCCTAAGGTGTAAAATTTATGTTTTTACTACAGATGTTGAAGTAAATGTTTATATAAGTGGAGTTTTAAAATCAAATCTCAGCTTTTTGTATAGTTTTGAAACTTGTAAGGCTTATATATATTTTTAGAACGTAAAACATTGTGAAAAAATAATTTTTATTATTTTTTTATTGATAAAATTTTCTTCTATTTCTCCCCTTTTAACACGTTGACTGCCACGGCAATTTTCAGAAAACTGGCCAAAAAACGATAATTTGATTTTTTCACATTAGTGAGTACGAGATAACTCGTAGTTTGGCACCCTAGAAGGGAATGCAATCTACGAGTTATCTCGTAGTTGGCAGTCAACGTGTTAAGTAATTTTTTTTTAATCTTTGTGAACAATCTTACGATACAAAGCATACAGTAAAATGAAAATTCATTTGCATGAAATTAAATATTTTCCTTTATAATGGAAAGATTTCATTCCTATCGTATATACAGTTGTGTTCAAAATAATAGGAGTGCCCTTCATTTAAAAGCAAAGTTTAAAATTAAGAAAAATAAAATATTAAATTATTTTGACATAAAATTTATTTCTTATTCATATTCTAACTTTTTGCTATTCAATTATTTAATTAAAACCATAAAAACAAAACATATTTCATGTAAATAAAGCTTTCATTCAAAATTAATTGTTCAAAATTGTAATAGGAGTGTTAGTACACAACCTTATAATTTTTAAACAAAAGACACAAAAGCTTCATATTATCTTAAAATAGTATAGCTATTTTAGTATTTGGTTGAATAACCTTTGTTTTTAATGACTTCAGCACATCTATGAGGGATTGAGTCAATACGATCTTGGCATCTATTTGAAGGAATTTGATGCCACGCATCGCGCACTGTGATCCATAGTTCTTCTGCATTTGAAGGTTGTTTCTCTGCAACATATTTTTAACATCTCCCCATAGATGTTTTAACCCCATTAACCCGAATCCACTCATTTGCCAATTTACTGGTGTGTTTCTGGTAATTATCTTGTTGGAATATCAATTTTAGAGGCATATTCCACTCTACATATGGTAGCATCACTTCTTTCAAAATGTCGACATAGACTTAGCTATCCATTATGCTTCTAATGGCTTCCCCATATCATTAGTTTTGCACCACCATGTTTAACTGTCTTTTGTGTATACTGAGCTTTATATTCGGTGTTGGACGGACGTCTAACATACTGTCTAGACCCAGTACCACCAAATAAAACCATTTTGCTTTCGTCGGTCCACAGTATGTTTCTCCATTTTTCTTTTGGCCAATCGATATGTTCTTGGGCAAACTTTAAGTGTGCTGCTGCCTGTTTTTGTCAGCAATGGCACCTTTCATGGACTTGTAGCGAATAAATTGCTGTCTGTCAGTCGACTACGAATAGTAGGGCCACTTACGGCAAGAACCAGATCCTTTTAAATTTGTTTTGAAGACGTCGAAGGATTTTTTTTGTTGTATCGTACAATTCGACGGACAGTTGATGTTTTGCGCTTGCGCCCAAGCGTTTCGGTTTTTTTTTTTTATTTTAATGCATTTCCGATCATTTGATCGGAGCAACTTAAGGTTTCCTTAATTTCTTTATAAGTTTTGCCTTTTTTAATTAGTTCTCTCTTTTCTTCAGAACAGTGCTTTCCTCGTCCCACTATTACAAAAATTTATGAGAATCTCTGTAGAAAAAGTTTTAATTTCATTTTCTATACTTACTTTTCACATTTTTTTTTTTTAAATTATATGCTCTTATATATTGTTATTTTTAAAAAAACACTCACTCTCCTATTTTTTTGATCAACCGAACACAGAAATAAATCAATTTCCTGATAAATATTAAAGTTATTATGAGATTCTCTTTTGTATTTTATTTCTTACACACCGTTGTAACTACCATTAGAATATATCATGTTTTGCAAATTGGTACAATAAAAAATTTGAACTTCGAAAATATTACATGGTAGCACTCCTATTATTTTGAACACAGCTGTATGTAGACTATTGTGAAGGCAATGCCACTATACCCCTCTCAAAGAACACTTTTGTCTTATTTGGCTGAATAACAATAGATTTTTACAAGCTTCTGTTGAGTCTAATCTTTCAACAACAAAATCATTTGAAATAGATTGGGACAGGAGGTAATTACTTAACTTAGGGGGTTTATTCTGTATTTCGATTCGAAAGAAAATTTATTTGAATCTTATATTGTAAATCACTGAATTTCGAAAAATTCTCTTTCGATTTGAAATACATAATAAACCCACCCTCCTGGACTATAACGGCGAAACATATAAACCACCCAACCAAGCTCTTGAAGCTTCAAATGAATTATTATCGATGTGTGTTTCTTAGCGTTGTTTCGCTTCTATCGATCAAAACTGACTGTTTGTGGGCCATTTACTATAAAGATTGTAATTGAATATGTATAAGACAGAGCAATGCATAAATAAAATCTTGCTCGCCGTACCAAACACAGCAGGACCTAAAGGTTTACAGCGACCGTTTTAGTATGTAGTGAGTGATGAATTTTTCACATCAGTTACAATTCGCATTAGAAATAGTTTGATTTCATTTCTTTGCATGACGTTGTTTGTGTTAATTCAATTGAAATTGATAACTCGGAACTCCTTTTCTTGCCCAGTATTAATCACCGAGTTCCATGCAATTGAAGATGCGAGCTTTGCAGTTAATCGAAAACAAAAATTGCTTCTGATTAATTGTTGTTGCAATATAATTACGTTAATTATTGCACAATTTCTGCCTCTGATCATGCTGGGAAATTGAAAATGTTTGTTGTGAAAATATACACATATGGCCATTAAAATAGGGACGACCTTTTATTGACGCGAATTTCATGTCTTTTTTTTGCCAATCGCAAAATTTCAAAAACTGGCATAATATTTTCTAGAGCAATGAAACCAAGATAAATTTGGTCTTCTGACATTACGCCCTGCATTATTTACAAATAAATTTATCTTGGTTTCATTGCTCCAGAAAATATTATGCCAGTTTTTGATACCTTCTGATCCACAACATATCTTGAGATTCTGCAAATATTTTTTTCTAAGCAATGGAACTTTGCGAGCTATTCTTCCTGGAAGTTTAATGTCACATAGAAGACGCCGAACAGTTCTTGTCGATATTTGATTATCTATTTCAGCGGCGATCGCTTTCGAAGACTTAAAAGGATCTCGCTTAGCTAGCATCGCGATGTAACCGTCTGTAATAGTGCTAGTTTTTCTCACTACACCACGTTTTTCTAGAGTGCTAGAGTGCATTAAAAACGAAATTTTTAGATCGCCCAAGCCCATCAGCTATAAATTTATACGATTTTTTCTGTTCTCGAAGCTTTTGAATGAGCCTTCTCTCCTCCAGTGTACAATGTTCCGCTCAACCCATCTATTGATAATATTAATATAAAACGGAAGTCTAATTACCTCAATATTAAATTTATTTTTGATAACAATCCTTATGACAAAATTTGCAAAAATCTCCACACGTCCCTATTTCAATGGCCAGAAATTTTTCTTAGAATTTTAAAAAACCTTTCATAAAAAATAGCAAACACATTGGAAGTTAACAGAATTTGTTATGTCAAAAGAAAACAGTATTGAGAATTAAAAAAACATAACTTTATTACAAAATTTTGCGATTAACAAAAAAAAAGACATGAAATTCGCGTCAGTTAAAGGTCGTCCCTATTTTAATGGCCATATGTGTACTAGCATATCGCTTGCTCTGGCATCCAAATTTCTTGTTCAATCAAACAATGCCTAGCATGAGCTAGTCCTACACATCTTGGTATACAGATTATAAAGTCCTTGGTTTTGTTAAGTACTAGGTGTGGGTACATTTTATTGAGTTTAAATTTTAAACTGAATTTCCAGCTGCACTTTTACTTTATCGCCGAGTGTAACAGTTTATTCACTTTGCTTTTGACAGACATTCAAATCTTCTATAGACGTCTAAATTATTGTCTATCAAACCAATTAATTGTTGTTGTAATCTTCTTAAGACAAAGAATTGCTTGTTGTTGTTGTTTTTTTAAGTAGAAGTGCCTATTATTTGCTCTTGATTTTCTTTGATGTTCTCCACATGTGTGTGGGTGTCTCTCTCAGCAGACAGGAAGGAATTGTAAAGAAAGTGCGTAAAATGTTTGAATGGTGGTGGTATACGCGTGATTTTGTCTAGTGTTGTGTCTAGCCTAAAAAAAAATAAAAAAAGTTGTATGAATAATTGTAAATTGTTATACTAACAACAACGACTACAACTAAAACAATAAAAACCTGCTATAGACACGTCTGAAGTGGGTTTTTTCTTTTCGTAGGTATATACCTACATAAGTATTGAAGTTGAGATGTTATTAGTTTATGAAATGACATAATTTCTTTGTTTTGTTTGATTGTATTTGATTTTTATGTAAATACTGTATGAATTGAATTACTTGAACACAAATGTACCTTGTATCTGTTCGGAATTCTTCGCTGTGCTTGTTCTAATAAAAAAAAAAAAAAAATATATAGGCATCTAGGTAGGGATCAGTAACCGGGTTTATTTTAAATTTTTAGCCACACGTGCAAATATTAAAATTGTTTTATTAAAATGAGTATTCCGTTCCGCTTCATCATCTACTTAATGATGAGGCCCCTTTCTGGATAAATTGATACGTGAACAAACAAAATTGTCGAATCCGGGACGATGCCAATCCACATTCCGAAAAAAAAAATCACTGTTCGGGTTAACGGTGTCAACGGTCCATATTTCTTTGAGAACGAATTTGGTCAACCCATCACTGTCAACGTCAGGCACTATAGGGTTGAACAATTACAAATTTTATTTTTTGGTTTGCATTGGATGATCCTGGATACTGGTAACATGTGGTTTCAACAAGACGACGCTGAGTGTCACATTGGATATTCTGTAAGAGTAATTTGTACACATGGCCATCTCACATGAAGGTGATGTGAACTTTCCACCGAAATCGTGCGATTTAAAAATTTGAAATTGAATTTTTTATTATGGGGTTTTCTTCATTCAAAGATGTGTGGTCCTCAAAGCCAACATAATCCTTGCCATTGGCCAGAATAAAACTGATTTATGTGCTTGAATAACGGAAAATTAGACAGTTCGGATGCGCTCCATCCAGAAAACCCAAGGCGGTCATTTGAACGATGTTGTATTTCACACATAATGGCATCAATACGTCTGTCAAACGAATAAAAAATTTCGATGATATCTTAAACAAGACAAAACATTTTGTTATCCGTGTTATGATGATGATGATAATTTTGTTCTCCAAATATTAAAGAAAGAGGAGTACGAGGGATCAGTTGTTGTTCTAGTCTAGAAAATTAATTTCAAACGTTTTTTTAACGCAGGAAAAAATATTTAATATATAAGTTTAACTCATATAGTAGTTGTACTAAATGTTTATAAAAAAAAAGTACGAAATTGTGCAAATAACCTGAATTTCATGTTTGTAAATAAATTGAAAAGTTTTTAAACTTTTTTCTTTTTGTAGAAAATTTATATATAAATAATGTTTAATTAAAAATCATTAATATCACGTCTTTAACATTTCAGTAATCAACATTAGAAAATGGGTGATTATTTCATTAAGAACTAATTATGTATTTTGTTTTCCTTTCCCCACACAGGCACGTTTCATCATCATCATCCTCCTCACTACCAAGGAAAGTGAACAGAAATTGATGTCTCATTGAGCATCTATAACTTTTGATGGAAACATCATACTACTGGAGTTACTTTACAAAGATAGAGTTTGTCTAAGAGAGAGAGTATTTTTTTAAAGTGATAAAAAAAAAGAAAATATTTTTAATTAGTTTTTTTTAAATTATTATTATCCATTTTTCTTTTAATTAAATTTAATTTTATTGTGATACATTTTTAGGTGTAAAGAAGAATTGTGTTAAAATTTAAGAAACTATCTCAAAACCATTTTTTATTTAACCTTAACAAAACTCAAGTAAATATACCAAATATTGTTAAAATATTTATTTAAAAACGAATATAATCAAACCAATTTTAAGTTATTAACTTATTTATTGAATTCTTAGTCTTATAATAACCGAACTAAACCAAATACATTTTTGTTAAAAAAATTTTAAGTAGCCCAAGTATCCATAATTTATTAAAACATCTTTTTTTATTTATAATTTATAAAATCATTCCACATTTGGACTTATACATATAAATACATAAGTAAGTTTTCAATTCCATACGTTTTCAATTCCAAAAAAAAAGAAACAAGAAAATAACTAAGTTAGGAAGAGAGAAGTAAGATAATAATAGAACAAAATGTTCCGTTTAATTGATTATTTAATGTATTTAAAACCGAAATTCCATTTTATATTTATAAGCTGCCTCCTTTTGTTAGTTATACATTTAACGCCGCCCACAACAGCTTGTTCTAGTCGTTCATTGCCCAAACCTAGACCCATTAATTCGCCAATCACTACCAAGGCGCCCACAACCACCACCACTGTTCGTACTACCACTACTACATTGGCAACAACAACTACTACGACCACGCCCAGACCTAATATAACATTCCCCACATTTAAATGTCCTGCCAATTATGATGCCTGGTATTGTTTAAATGAGGCCACCTGTTTTACTGTTAAAATCGGTGATTCCATTATGTATAATTGTGAGTGCGCCATTGGTTTTATGGGTCCACGTTGTGAGTATAAAGAACTCGATGGCTCATATCAACCCAAACGTCCACGACCCATACTCGAAAAGGCCAGCATTGCCAGTGGTGCTACTTGTATTCTATTATTTTTATTATTCGTTTGCTTAACACTCTATTTGCGTTATGATCAGAAATCTTCAAAGTTCATTATGTACGAAGAAGAATATAATATCGCCACCACCACCACTACTGACACTTGTTACAATGACTGTCGTTTTTGTTCGGATAAACACTGTTATTCGGCAGATGATTCGTATAATGACATGAAGTTTTTATTAAACAATGACAACAAACATGGCAAAGTTTCTTGGTTAAGGCAACATATTGATGCATTTCCCATGGGATTTTCCACAAATCGTTTCAATAAATTGTAAGGCAGAGAGCGGAAGTGATATAGACGAGAAGAGTATATAAATAAGCCAGTTTATATACAATAATTGTAGCGGTTAATAGAAGGACGGGTCTTCTGCTATTTGCTAAACAAAAAAATTAAAAAATAATTTGGAAAATATATTTTGGAAGTCGAGGAATTATATTTCTTTTCCTTTTCCGTGTTTTATTGTTCGAAAAATTTTCAATCTTAAATTAAGAATAATTGAACGGTTTCGAAAAAAAATGGCTGAAATCATGAAATCATGTTTACTTAACTTTCAAAGCCATTTTCGAAATGAGTTTCATCACTCTAAACTTGGATAAGACATTGCAAGGACTTCTGTTTTTTTTTTTCTTTTTTTTTTTTCAATTAAAACAGTGAAGTAAGGTCTCTTGCTGTAGCACATTTAGGTTTATTGCGGTGCAATAAATGCAAGAAAAATCTTTAATAAAAAATTCGAAATTCGTTTACGATGGGGTAGGCTACGATTCCAAAGCCGCAATAAGGCTGTTAAAGATTTCATGGTGAGCTTGAATAAGTGTTAATTTAGGTGTTCAAATATTATTTAAACCAGTTTGGCATTACAGTCTTCTGACAATGAATTGTTTACGAAATTAGCAAATATCAGAAGAACTTGTTTCTTTATTTTTCTATAAATTGACGGCAGTGATAAGTGTTTAAAAAATATGTATTCCAGAAATAAACTCAACATACTTAAATCTTGCTAGAAAAAAAAAAACTAACTGAATATTGCCTTTAAAGTGCTTTAAAATATTTATTTAGATTAAGAAGCCCCAAAAAAAAAAAGATTCCTCATCTCCTTGCAAACATTATTTTTTTGTTTGTTTGACTTGCAAAAAGAAATGAACACAATATATTTTTTAAATGATCTTTAACTCGAATATTAATTAAAATTATTTTTTAACAACTTTTTTCCATTTTGTTTTAGTTGTAAGTTTTTTTTTTATACTCAAACGTATAATAACAATTTTATTCTCACACCACTACTACTACACAAAGTATTATTTTTAAAAATATATTATTGATGAGTGCACCTTTGCTAAAAAAAAAAAAAAAAGAATGTTAAATAAAATTTAAATTTATTAAAAAAAAAAAACTAACAAAAAAATATGTTTTTCAATATCAACATGTATTGCAAAGTTTTGTGTAAATTAAACACCATAATGGTCCATAAGTGCTTAACAACCAAACGATGACTATACAGCCTTGTATTAACCATTTAAAATCATTGTAATGGGCTGCATCTAAGGAATGCTGAAAGAATATGTTCGTATCATAGGCGGTATACATGCTAATCATGGCTAAAGTGAAAGTTATTAAACCCCAGATAGTGTGTGTGGCCTTGTTTAATAGCGGTTGTACATAATCTTTCATTTCATTGGCATATAGGGAGCCCAGGCCACTTAATAGACTTACTAGCAGTATAATGGTTGTAACGAGACCTGAAATATAAATAAATTCAGATATACGTACGCACGTTAACTGTAATTTACTACCCTAACAACTTGAGTTGCGTACGGCTGTTATGTAAGCATTTATTTGTGAGATACCGGCCGAAATGTTGGAAAGAGTATGCCAAAATTGGACTAAGCGGATGGACCATTTGAGGCGCAGTCGCGGACAACATTTGCATGAAATAATCTTCAAACATTAAATTATATGGACCGTACTATCGATTCAAATAAAGATTTCATGCATTTTTCTGAATTTTATGTGTTTTTTTTTGAAAAATTTTCTACAGCTCTTAAAAAATCACCCATTATTTCATGTTTTATTTAGATTTTCAGGTGTAATTTTAAAAGTAGCTAAAACCTCAACTAACTGCAACACAAAAGAAAAAGCGGCTATTATGGGCAAGAGAACGACAAGCCTGGACTCGCAGACAATAGCAATCCATAATTTTTTGCAACGAGTCTAAATTTGTGATGTCAGTAAGGAGATACCCGCAGTAAAGTAATAAGAAGGAAAAGTGATGATAAGCTTCATAGAGATTGCCTCAAACGTACGGTCATGTTTCCTGGGAGCATTATGATATGGGGTTGCATGTCCACAAAGGGCTTGGGGCAACTACATATATTTTACAAAATCAACGGTAAACGCTTCACGGTACATAAATATTTTAGAAAATTATTTAGTCTCATCAGTATCATGTTTAGTTACTTTTGACGAATACATGTTTCAGCAAGACGAAGCTCCTGCTCATACCTCTAAAACTACAAACAAAAATGGCTTCAGGATAATAACATCAATGTTTTAGAGTGGCCATTGTCAAGTCCAGACTTAAAGCCTATTGAGTCGGTCTGGGCTATTATGAAAATACGGCTTAGAGGTGATTCCCAAACAACCATGTCTGGTCTTAAAAGAAAGATACAGGAAATATGGGATTATCCATTACTCCTCAAGAATGCCTAGACTTGATAGACTCCATGCACAGTCGGATCGTTGCAGTTATCAATGCCAAAGGTGATGTTACTCAATATTGATTCCAGCTTTTAACATAGTACGAAATTATACTGGTCAATGTTTTATTAAGTTTTTATTGTTTTAAAACCGTTAAATGATTGAATTAAACTTTATTTTTGTGGTTTGAATAAGGAATTATTTTTTTTGTTTAAAAAATGTATACATTTGTTTCAATCGGTCCCATAACATGGAAAATACAAAAAAAAAACAAAAAACATAGCGTACGAAACTCAAGCTGTTAGGGTAGTAGTGGTTGAAAAGAATCACAAGAAAATTTATTTTGCATGCTTTTAGGCATTTTATAGAATATGGTGCTTTCCATTAAAGTAACAACTTTGAAAATCAAAATATTTTACTTACCCACTAAGCCATGTATCGTATGAAAATGTACATCTTCTATGGAAATCTTGATACCAATGCCAATCAAACCAACTATGGAACCCATTAGTTGAAGTAACCAATGAGCTTTAGTTTTCTCCGTACGATAACACAATAAAGTCCATGCATTACCACGATAATGTGCTAATAAACCCTCAGACATTAGACAAACGAACTGCATTTACAAAAAAAGAAAAGAAAATTAAAAAAAAAAATCGTTTCAGAAAATCTATTCTACATACCCCTAGAGTGCACAGAACTGCATGAAAGGGTATATCCGTGTATTTTAAACGCAAACACATCCAACACATATAAATTGTTATAAAACCGATTAATAAACGATTTACAGAGATCAATACAAACTCAAATATTTGACATTTCGTTATCGATTTTCTGGTATTGTTATGATCGTTTTTGCTTGCTGGTTTCTTTTCGACTTTATTTATGATGAATTTACCCGTTTGTCTCATAGTTTCCGCTTTCAAATAGTATATGGCACATGACACTATAAAAATTCTTTCCTAACTAATTATTTTGTGCTTTCGAAAGCCATCGATTTCATTTAATAATAATTCTTATCGTTCAGTTATTAACATTTTTTTCTTTTCTATATGAGATGTTCTTTTAAGTTTCTAACCGATGTTAATTTGTGTACATCTCGGCAAAGAAATTCAGTGACTTAAAGGAATTAATTCTTGGGATTTGTCTGTAAAATTAAAAACTTACACCCACCACGATATTTGGTTTCTGAAATCAATGTTTGGAACAGTTTGAAAAACTAAAATTAGTAAGCTTCCTGGCCACGAACTAAAATGTATTTTTTTAAGTGCTTTCATTAAATTTATTTGTATTCATTGAAAGAGCTATGAATGCCATTACATTGGGTTATTCGAAAAGTAATTTCCTTTTTTTCCCGACAGGGGATTTAATTGTATTTTTTTGCACCTAACTTCACGCTTAAGCCGTATAATTTTTATATGCTTTATAGAGCTCATATAGTAAGCCGTGTATGTAATTCCAATTAATTCTACGCAGTAGTTTTTGGTTGGTGCCCTTTTAAATATGGAGAGCGATAAGCAGCATTTTCGACATATCTTACTGTTTTACTACAGAAAGGGTAAAAATGCTGTTCAAGCCAGAAAGAAATTGACCGATGTGTATGGAGAAGGTGTGTTGACAGTACGCCTGTGCCAAAACTGGTTCGCTTAATTTCGATCCGGCAATTTTAATGTCGAAGATGCACTACGTTCGGGAAGGTTGAAGCTGATAAAGACGCGATAAAGGCATTAGTTGATGCGAACCGGCGAATAACAACACGTAAGATTGGATTGAGGTTAAATTTATCAAATTTAATATAATTTAATAAAGTATTTATTATACGTAAACTGTCTTTCGTTTTCTCAAAAAAAAAACCGAAATTACTTTCCGAACAACCCAATATATGTACGCCCTTGGACTAGGGCGCATAAATCATGCTGAATTCGACCAATGGCATAAGTTATGTTAACTTTAAGGACCATACGTCTGCACTTAAACAAAACCCACAAGAAAAAGTTTAACGGGGTCAAATCGCATGATCTTGTTGAGTTTTTTTACATCACTTCCACCTAAGATAACCGTGTCCTCAAATCTCTCGTGCAGAATATCCAAAAGTGGTTTGAGCTGTGTGGCCCGTAGCGGCGTACTGTTGAAACTACGTGTCGTTGGTGTCCCTATCATTCAATTCAGGCCAAAAGAAGTTGGTAATCATCCATCTATAGTGTTCGTCGTTGATAGTGATGGTCTGGCCAATGTGTTTCTTAAAGAAATATGTACGGTGGCGTCGATAGCCTGAAATCTACATCAAACAGTAACATGTTTGTTTGCGTATCCAGAAATAGGTTCCATTGCTAAAAAGATTTTTGGATGAAAGCTAGGGTCAGTTGCCAACTGTTTCGGAGTCCATTCGACGAACAAACGTCGTTGATTGCGATCGTCTACGGTGATTTGACAAAACAGACTGAATAAATGAAAATTCATTTAACTGATGTGGGTAGCTGATTGTGCCATTGGGTTCGAAGCATCCTGTCTAACAAGTGAGTTCCTTGAAGGGGAGCCTTTCGATGACCATATCGTCACCGTCTTCATCCGATAGTGGGGAGACAGAGTCTGACTCCAAGCACATATCTTCCGTTGAAGTGGGGACCGCCAAAGCAGTCGCCTCGCTAAAGAACTCTTCCACAGTCGTAATCTTCATACCACCTGGGGCGAAATTCCTGACGATCTCATTGTTGTTATCAACAATGTTCGCGCAATGAGATGGGACGCGTCTAGTCCAGTTTCAAATGCCGGTTCGTCATCATTGTCCTTTATGTTCAAGTTCTTGTTCGGTTTGTTTTCCATGTAAGTCCCACGAGTGTGGGGGAAAATAGATTAATCATGCCATAGCCCTCGCTAGCATGACAAGGACTTGGTAGAAAAACCTAATACTCACTGAGGCGCCCAGGTGTCGGTGAGGCTCCGTTATAATACAGTCGGATTAGACCCCCGACTGTAAACCATCCGATTAGCACGGGTCGCTTAACACTCCGGATTAGGAGCCCTTTTTGTTTTGTTTGGTCTGTGTAATTCCTCCGCTTCCCATTCACCCTTTCCTACTTCCTCTCCTTTTTCCTATACCCTCTATCATTCCGTTTTAAGTACGTTGTACAATGGGTCAATTCGACCTCCGGGTACTGTACTTGTCTCAGTCGACAGTCCTCTAACCTAACAGATGTGGGTTCAACAATATGTCAAACTTCGTAGCCCATATTTTCGAGGTTAGACCACGTATGCAGAAGTCAAATCCAGGATGCTTGTTCTTAATGATCGATGGCTACAATAATCTACATTGTAAAGACGATTGAACCCTTGTTCGAATTATTGGTATTTATTAGAGTAGTCAACGATTTATTTTGTTTTCATTACTGTCAAATTGCTAATTCAATGCCTTCAATCAAAATTCAAAATGATATGAATTAAATCATATCACTTTATCGACAAGATAGTGATCTTAAACATTTTAATAAAATTTCTTTAAATAGAATGTTTACTCCATTGTTGCCAATGGTCTATAAGCTACCTGTCAAAGAGAAGAGATAACACTTGTCAATTGAAAAAAAAAACAATTTAATTTTTCTATTGTGTGTTGAATTTTTTTTTAAGCTCTTTAAAGTTCGTTAGCGGGTGAGGAGGACTCACTCACTCACTCATCTAATGCTGTTGCTGATTAAATTTTTATCTACAATATTATGATATTTGGTATTGGAGACATGCATACATATTATCAAACTGAATAATTAAGTTTTAGACGACATTTCAAATAGTCTTGAAGTATTGAACATCTTTTTTAGAGAATTTTAAAGCGGAAAATAATTTCATGAGATTCAGTATAATGAGTTATAGAAATATCTCCTTTTTTTTGATTATAATAACTGATCAAGTTTTTAAGTCAGAATAGCGTACCGCTTTTTTGTTGAAGTTATCTTAAAGAGATTGTTTTCTTTTCAAAACGGAACTTCACTAGAAGATACAAGATATTCTAATCAATTTGTTACCTTTGTGGAACGAACCTTATAATCGAGCGGGGCGGGAGAAAGTTTTTGTTACGAGGTTAGGCTTTCTAGTGGCTCTGGATTTACTAACCATTGGCCAAATGAGTATAGGTAGCCTTGACTTTCCATCATTACTGCATATATAATTGGTCCTTACAACCCTTCAGTCTATGTTACAACCTAGCTTCTCACACCACTTATGTTGTGTGTGTTAATTTTATATGTAAGTGGCGGCACCTACAGTTTAAAGTCAATTCCGAACGACAGATTTCATGGCAAATTAATTTACTCTCAGAGTTTTTTTTTAAGAATTCTGCAGGAGAGGAAGTCGCCGCAGAAATATTTTATCATTTTTCGTATTGTTGGAGATGTCTGAACTAGGGTTTGAACCGAGGCCTCATGTCTTATAAGCCAACACACACACTACATACCTACTATACTACAGCTAGTTTGCTTTCATTTCATTCAAAGTTTTCTTTGTAGACTTTGACTATCGAAATGATTAAGATAGGACAGGATTATAAGTAAATTGAAGACTGTTGTCATATAATTATTTGCTTATGCCACGCTCAAGGGCCGATTTTAGCCTAGTGAAACGAGTAAGTTTTCCAAATTATCTGTAGATTATTGATTAAAAATTTGGAAATCATTTTATCAGGTATAAACTTCGAGAGAATATATATTCTTAATAGTAGGTACATATGTACATATGTATGTATGTATATAATAAAGATATAAGCATATATAGTATTTCGCTAACAATATTTTAGAATCAGACTTTATAAATAACACTGTGCTACACTAGTTATATGTCAAGGTTCTTCTATAGTTTTTCGCATATAATTTATTACTCCTTGCTGAACTCCAGCAAATTAGAATAATCGATATACGTTAACCCCAGTTTTTTTTTTTTTTTTTTTTGATAAATTTTTGTAGCACAGTGTATAATCTGAATAAATGTTTTGTAATTTCTTTATAAATATCTGTGTAATGATAAATTATTTTAAAAATAAACCTCTTAACTATAATGTCTAACAATATTCTTTGATCTGTGAAGTAAAGCCTTTAAGGGGCCCAAACACGACAACACCAACGATATTAGGGTTAAACATTTGATCAGTATTATAAAATCATTGGATGGTGCTTTACGGTGAAAATAACCAGTCTCATAACCATAATATTGAGCGAGTAAGGCTACGGCAAAGGTGATTATGCCCAAAACATTATGAAAAGTTTTATTAAGTAAAGGACTCAAGAGTTTTTTGATTTTCGTTGAAAATAATGCCGATAAACCGGTAACAAAGCTAAAACAACACAAAATGAAAGCGGCAAATCCTGTAAAAAAAAGAGAAAAAAGTGTTTTCAAAAAAATTTTTTTAAGAGATATTGTCACACTCCCCAGCTTACCTAATTTGCCATGAACGGAGGATAATAGGAAACCTTTTTGTATGCATTTAATTAAAACACCTGCAATGCCACAGCCTCCGCCCAAGACTTGTAATATCCAATGTATGGTGGTTTTGGTATTGCGCCTGTAATTAAAGGTCAACACATTGTGATTGTAATGGCACATAATGGCCTCAGCCATAAGGAACGAGAACTGTAAGTAGAAATATTCATTTATAGGTGATTAAAAAAAAAGCTTTCAAATATAAAATCTTCAATGAAGTTCATCTTAAATATGTTCCATCGATTTTAATGTGCGAGTGAACGGTAGTGGTACTTTTGCTATGGAAGGCAAAGACTGCTTAAGTCAAAAAACGTTCATAGATGAGTTTCCATGATCGACAAGCCATTTAAAGTCAGAAAAAATTGAATCTAAAACGACAACTTGAACCTCAAGATTACAACACCTAAACTCGCAATCCAAGGCGTCAATGTAATGCTCTGAATTTGTTAAAATCAGAAGAGCAATAGAAGAGACCCTGATATTGGGCCAGACTATTAAAACGTTGACTGCCACGGCAATTTTCAGAAAACTGGCCAAAAAACGATAATTTGATTTTTCACATTAGTGAGTACGAGGTAACTCGTAGTTTGGCACCCTAGAAGGGAACGCAAACTACGAGTTATCTCGTCGTCTCGGCAGTCAACGTGTTAAAAAGGTAACTGTACCTAGCACAAATGATTCGTTTGAAGAGTGTTTATTATTATCATGGTCCTGAAGACATGCTATAGTACTGTTACCATGCGATCCATTGTACTGCCATTAATCTATATAAACTATCCTAATATATCTCTTCCTAAGCCTATTGCCCCGACAAATCGTCGTTCCGAAGTTATCTTGACGTACATATATCACAAAATCACAAAAAATGAGTTACGACTATTATTGAACATTAAATTATTAGATCTATCGATGTGTTTAATCCCCAAGTCTTTATCTTCTGTATTTTCTAAGATATTTAAAAGCTATTTTGCCGTATATCCATTTTTTCTATAAGCTGTGAAAACTTTAAATTCAATTTCCCAAAAAAATATTTTTTGGAGTTACGTCAAGATAACTTCGGAACGACGAAATATGAACAATTTACTGTCCAGCACCTGTAATGCTCTGACAAACAAGCAACTATTCACTGCTTAGTACCTGTAATGCGCCCTGGTGTGTTATTCTGGTACTCTCAGGTTCCAAGTATGTGTTCTTATGATTTATTCTGATCATTACAGATCCTTATGTTGGGTTCTAGACGATCCCGATTCTGAAAAAGTTTACTTTAGTATACACTGCTCTGTTAAAAGACCACTTAGGTTAGAGGAAGTGTACTTGGCAATTGTGACAAGTACATTATCCGGAGGTCGAATTGACCCATTGTACAAAAAAAAAAGACCACTTATCAACCACAGATCATTTCTGTTTAATCTGATGCATGACTGAAATCTTCTTTTCTTATAAGTCTCTAACAAAAGTTTTGATTGCCTTAAACTCATTTCATTTGAGAAGAGCCATTACCTCTCTTGACTGATCAGGTTGCAAATTTTCACACAGCCGAGGGTAAACCTATTTTTCCTACCTTTTAGATTTAGTTTCCATAGACAGACCCCATACTATCTTCGATTTAAACTTATCTGACTGTAAAATACGCGGGTATCTTCCTAGCGGAAGCCTATGCCATCGAAAGTTGTGCTTCATTCAACTTCTATAGGAAGAAAGGAAGGGATACTGGCACTGGCACTAAGCACTCGGCTCTTATGAAGTGGATTTGAAAATAGTATGGGACCGTCTTTGAAAGCTGAATGCGCAAGCCAAGCTAAATAAGACTGTTCAGGAGTAACCAGAGGTTAGTAATCGGTCTTTGAACAGGGCACTGTAGGTTCAAGGAACTCTTGTTCAGAATGGGGAGTGTCTCGAATCCATTTGTAGATCCTGTGTTGGTGACAATAAATCATCAGAACACCTAATTGGAACCTGTGCCGCATTAATTCATCCAAGAACGAAACACTTGGTTGCATACCATATGCTGGACGGGGAAACGTCCTTGTCGATATCAAACTGTATACGGAAATTTGTCAGGGCAATAGGTTTGCGAAAGACATGATCGGGGTACTCTATAATGACTACGGGCAGTACAATATCTCGTACGTATGATCGCAGTAGTATGCTTCCTTTTCACGACAATAATAATGTTTACGACGAGTTAACATTTTTCTTTTAAGCCTATCCAACCTATCTGGAAATGTTCTGCCTATTCGACTGGTTTTTAAAACACTTTAGTTTACTTATTCTAGCTCTCGTTCCAGTTTGAATAATGCTGGACTTGTGGTAACCAAAAAATTTTAAAACAAAAAGTACCACTCGGTAACTCGCCTTCATTATTCAAAAACTAGGGGTTTTCCCCCAAAAAATTACGTCGAATTTAATTTTCAAAAAAAAAAAAAATAATTAAACGCAGCATTTAAAACACAATAAATGATGCTCTTGATCCGCACACGTAATGTTAAAATGAAAACTCTTAATTTAACGTAAATAACAAATCTTCCCTCTCTTAAAACAACTTACCCCTATGGTAACTAGCCATGCATGTAGCCCTGTACCAGCCAGTCCATTTCGCAAGCATAGCCAACTCATGTAAATCGTAACAAACCCGATACAAATTTGATTCAAAACATTTAGAAAATATTCTAAACGTTGAATTATTTGACGCGACTCACTGTTCGGCATTGTGTCCATAGACATTTTCGAAAAACGCGATCTCTTGTAAAGATTTGTGGACGATGTATGCGGTAAGCTTTGATAGCCAACAGCGTAAGTGGCTGTTGCTGTTGTTGAATCAGTTGCGTTCTCTTTATCCAATGAAATGTTGTCGATAGAAATTTTAAACGTTGTGCTACCGTAATCGGTTCGTATGGTACTGCATGTTGTAGTATTCGTTGAGTCCATTTTAAGGCTAAAAAAAAAGAAAATAAAATAAAACGAGAATATGAACATTTTTCTTTACTCTTATTTTTGTGTGTTGTTGACGTTGTTGTTAATCTTTTTTTTTAAATAATTTTATTTTATTACACCCTACCCACAGTAGCATTTGCGTTAACAGTATGTGGAGTTTAATGTGATGTATGTCACACGCAAAATTATAAGGACAGATTTGAAATCTGTTTCAGAGTGGAAAATTCTCTAGAAACGGACCCAGTGGGCTGAATAGCCATGGTATCAAGGATTCCAAAACAGTTATTGTTACGGTCAGGCCTTATTTGGAATCAGAGAATTAGTCGATGAAGCTAACTTTCTCAAATTAGCCAAAAAAAAAAGTGTTCTGTATAAATCGGACAAAATCGGATAAAAAATGAAATTGTGGGGGAAATGGACATAGTGGGTATAGCCCTAGTATCAACGATTCCAAAACAGTTTTTGTTGCAATCGGGCATTACTTAGGACCGGAAATATCGGTGACGAAGTTAATGGAGGCGCTGAAGCTAATATCTTTATCATCTACAAAAAATGCAAGTAATTGATTCAAAAAATGCAAGTAATTGATTCAAAAAATGCAAGTAATTGACTCAAAAAATGCAAGTAATTGACTCAAAAAATGCAAGTCATTGACTAAAAAATGCAAGTCATCGACCAAAAGTGCAAGTCATCGACCAAAAAATTCAAGTCGTCGTCCAAGACAAATGCAAATCCGTGTTAAAATGTTAAATCCGTGTTAGAGTGGAAATTCTCTAGAAACGGAACTAGTGGTCTGGATAACCATGGTATCAGGGACTCCAAAAAATGCAAGTCACGGACACAGAAAATTCAAGTCATCGACCAATAAAATGCAAGTCATCGACCAAAACATGCATGTTATCGACCAAAAAATTGAAGTCTTCTATCAAGAAAAATGCAAGTCACCGAAAAAAAAATGCAAGTCACCGAGCAAAAAATGCAAGTCATTGTCATAAAAAATACAAGTCATCGACCAAAAAATACAAGACATCAACCAAAAAAATGCAAGTCATCGCTCTAAAAAAATGAAAGCCATCGACAAAAAGTGCTAGTCATCGAGAAAAAACGCAAGACACCGACAATTTTGCTGCATTTATATAGAGAACTTTCTTGTGCTCATTTAAAGAAAATAATTCGCTTCGAACCCAATATTTTCGGTACCAAGTAACGCCCGACCATAAGGAAACCTGTTTTGGAATCGTTGAAGCTATGGCTATCCTATCTATGGCTATTCACTACCCCCATTTTCCCCGCTAGGCCAATTTTTTTAAACCGATTTTGCCCGCTTTACATATACAGCACCTTTCACTTTTTTTGCTAGTTTGCTGAGCTTCATCGCCTATTTTTCCGGTCTTAAGTAATGCTCAACTGTAAGGAAACCTGTTTTGGAATCCTTGATCCAAGAGCTATCCAATCCAGTAGGTCCGAAATAGGCACCTTTTTAAATTTGATTGAATTTTGTACGATTTATGGTAGGCATATTTATTAAAAGTTGCCGTAGTCTACCAGGTAGCGTGTTGACTTACTAGACGTGAGACCACACTGTAAACCCCAGGTAAGAGATCTCGATCAAAACGAAATATTTTTTCGACGACTTCTGGCAAAAACTCTGAGAGTAAAATAAAATTGTCATGAAAAGTTTCTCAAATAATCTGTTGTTCGGAGTCGAATATTCTATCCAAAAAGCGTAGCGTATTTAAATAGTCTCTGTTGACATACATACAAAATGTCTCCTATTTGTTTTAATATGTAATATTGTATTAATGTTTTGTTAAATTTATTTAAATTTTGTTGTTGGCAGTATTGTGTTATTGTGTTTGCACAAAGTTTTCTTATCACAAATGCTGTCTAGTTTTTTTTTTAACAAAAAATCGTGTACATTTTTTGTTTTCTTCTATTTTGTCTAAGCTTGGGATGAGTGGAGAAAAACAAAAAAAAAATTATTTTTTATTTAGAAAAATAAAATGATAACAGAAACATGTGCAAAAGACGGTTTTTTATTATTATTTTTTGTTATTATTATTATTTAAACATTTAATTTACAATCAAATTTATATGGAAAGCATTTGTTTTTGCATAATAAAATTTTATTAATAAAGCTTCTGAGAGAGAGAAAGAGAGAGTGTAATTGTAATGTAATGTATGAAAAAGTTTAGAATACTTCACTCTGTGGGAGTCAACTGTGCCTATACATACATACATAATCGGTCATTACAACCCTTTAGTAAGGATTACAACCTAGCTTCTCACATCACTTATGTTGTGGCGGGACCTACAGTTTAAAGTCTACCCCGAACGACAGAGTTTGCGAAACTTTTACATCGCAATTTTTATTTACTCTCAGAGTTTTTCCCAGAAATCAGCTGAGAGAGGCAGTCTCCGCAGAAATAATTTTTCCGATTTCATTTTGTTGAAGATGTCCAGGGGTTTGAACCATCGCCTCATGTCTAATAAGCCAACACACTACCTACTAGACTGCTGCGACTATCAGCTTCGCCTATATTAAACTCTATTACGTGAAAAAATACGTATGTACATAGACTGACTGCTTTGCCAAACAATAGATGTCTGGTACAACCAATAGTCTAGGTAGTGAAGGCAATCAAAAAAGGGCATCCAATTAAGATATTTCAAGAAAATCTTCAAATCTACAATCTTCACACACAATGTGCCCAAAGGTCACTTTATATAATCCCGAGAATCTATATTATTAAGCGATCTAAACGATTAATAGTTCTATTTTATTCGATTTATATTACAACCCTTAAGTCAGGATTACAACCTAGCTTTTCCCTACAACCCATGTTAATTTTATCCATCAGTAGCGGGTCTGTCGATTCCGAATGACAGATTTTTTAAGAAACTTTTCATGTCAATTTTATTTACTCTCATAGCCAGAAAATTGCTGAGAGGATGTGTTATTAATCGATATTGGGGTGCCCTGGTAGTCTAGTAGTGCCCTAGTGGGGTAGTGTGCTAGACTATTAGCGTGAGGTTAATTAAGTTAAGTTATCGATTCCTTCTGTTGTGTTATTGTCTCTTTATTTTCGTTTTATTCTAACGGTGAAGTAGGTATGGTTTAGAGAGAAGTTGAATCGATAGATTGAAGGACAGTTCCTTCCCAGCAGCTGATGTAGATCCAAATATTTCCCTCTGTGATATACTAACAAAGCATAGATTCCAAGTATATGTTCTGATGACACGCTTTGTGGAATTCATCAGGTAATTTATCGATTCCTGCTGCTGCATTATTGTTTGTTGTATTTTCGTTTTACTCTGACAGAGAAGTAGGTATGGTTTAGAGAGAATTTAGATCGATAGATTGAAGGACAGTTCGTTCCCAGCAGCTGATAAACATACATCCAATTGTTTCCTTCTGTAGAATTCATCAGGTAAGTTATCGATTCCTGCTGCTGCGTTATTATTTATTTAATTTCGTTCTACTTTGATGATGAATGAGGTATGTTTTGGAGAGAAGTTGGGTCGATGGATTAGGATCTATAGTACTAACAACATGGCTGCTGTGGCCAACTGGAGACAAATTGTGTTCGACAAACACACGACAAACTAACGGTAGTAATTCCCTTGATTTTATGTAAGCCTGTTCTAGGAGCTTTTATGCATCTTATAAGCTGAATGTGGCACCTGTTCTTATAAAAAAAATGATATACGAAAAGTTTTAAACATAAAGTTGTCATTGGTAAGAACTTGAAATAATTAAACAAGTGATACATCATCATTATTCATTACGTACATATGTATTTCATCAATTGAAACCAGTGCGGAAATAAATAATAATTAAACCAGTTTTTTCTTTTATTTTTTTTTATTAAATTTCTTTGTATTGTTTTTTTTTATAAAGTACCCACTAAGCAAGAAAAATTTTCAATTTGAAATTTTTCTTAGAAGCAGCCTTACAGTTTTTTTTGCGGGTTTCCCCGTTTATTATAATACTTTACATGCATAAAAGAATATGTATGTACGTACATACGTAGTATGTACCTCTTTTTTTATTCTGCTTAATCAGTCGGTTATATCGGTGAAATATTTCCAATTTGTTTTTATTATTATTTTATTAACACGAGACAATTTTATTTTTGTTGCTTTAAGCAGAACTCATACACCCTTTAATTCTCGTTTCAAATGCAAAACTGTTGACTCGCATTTTATAAAACTGCAATCATTTATGAGCTTTTAAATGCTTATTATGACGTTGTTATGCAAAGACAGAAAAACAGAGAGAGAGAGAGAGAGTGATAGTTCTATTCTAAGCTATTATTTGAAACAGGGGCTTAAATTTTGTTATCAGCAATAGTAACCAAAAATTGCAGCTACTTTCGCTACTATCGCTTTAATCTGCCATCTTACTTACTCACTTACTTAATTGGTCATTGATGGCGGATGCTCTCGCTAGGCTAGGTTCGCTTTCTGAGAGCGATTTAGTAGTTGGTCCTGACCCCCCCATCTGCCACCTCTACGGCCTCATCAATGGATGGGTCAGAAGGGAAGAGCAGAAGCGTTGGGGGAACGGATCGGGCTGTTGTGTTTCTAGATGTCTATTGCTTGCTATAGACAGTATGAGAACAGATTGGCTGCTGGGCTTGGATAAGGCCAGTTTAAGGTTAGTTATCGGCTTTATCACGGGGCACTGTGAGATTAGGTCGCTGACGGGGATATGGAACAGATCCCAGTCGGACTATTGCAGAGTGGCAGGAGCTTCTTTGAGGGTTTGAATTCTGTGTCGAGAGCCGGCATCAAGGCTCTCCACAGATTCATTAGTGTCATGAGATGGTTGAGAAGTGCTAGGGCTTCATCAGTGTAGTCACGTTTTCCCATTTTTTGTTTTGTTTTTGGTCTGTGTAATTCCTCCGTTTCCCATTCTCCCTTCCTCTCCTTTTTCCTATCCCCTCTGTTATCCTTCCTTTTAAGGACGTTGTACAATGGGTCAATTCCTCCTCCAATTGTCTCAGTCGACAAATACACGTCCTCTAACCTAACCTATCCTAATTGGTCATTACAACCCTTTAGTCAAGACCGCAATCTAGCTTCTCACGCCACCTATGTTATGTGTGTTCACTGTACCCATGAGTGATGGGACCTACGACTCTGAACGACAAGATTTGAGACACTTTTCGCAGCAATTTTATTTACTCTTAGAGTTTTTACCAGAAATCAGCTGAGAGGCAGTTGCCGAAGAAATATTTGTTCGAGATGTCTAACCTGGGGATTGAGTCACGGCCTCAAGTCTAATAAGCCACACACATTATCTACTAGACTATGGCAACTTCAATCTCTTCCATTACAATCAGAATTACGCTGTAAAGCAAATACGACAGCTTCAGAAGATAACTGCATTAGAGATTTCTGTATGGACTGTAAAACTATGTATAATTTAAACCCCAATTTGAGTGAATACCTTGCTCTGGGGTGTTTATGGATTTCGCAGCAACAAGATTACAGGCTATAGCCGTAGCTTTAGCAGTTAACAGTTTAAATTATTTGTATTATTAACACGAGAGAATTTTGAAAGACTCAGGATCAAAAATATTCTTTAGAATCTATTAGTTTGATTTTATTTCTTTGTACCTACTTAGCGATCCAGTTGTCTCCTCTAGGTATGAATGGGCCTTTCACTTTCGTTGCTATCCTATGGATTCCACTCAATTGCTATTTGCTATTTTTGTATAGTGTATTCTAGCGAGTTTCACTTGCGCTATAAGATTTTGATTCAAGTTTGATTTATTATTATTCATAGGCTAGTAGGCCAAACGATTTCTAGAATCTTTTTCAGGCACTGTTCGGCAAAACGCTTAAACTACATTTTTAACTCGACCAAATAAATTAATAGTCCCATACCCTTACAATAGGGTCGAATATATAATTTTTTGTACGTCTAGATACATATATGAGAAGCTTTTCATACTGGGCTCAGAAGAACAAACAAATTCAGGCACTTGATCCTCTCCCCTTTTGTCATCAAAACTGCTGTAATGGCGGAAATTGTCAACATGTTTAAGCATAACACCGTTCATCTGCAGAATTTGATTGTTTTTGGTACTTCGGCTTATGGATCTAGGTTCTGCGACATGTCGCTAAACCTATGTGTCTGGAGGAGGCATTAAATCTTTAACCATAACACCGTTCACCTGCAGAACTTGATCTAGCTTCTGCGACGTGTCGCTAAACGTATGTTTCGGGTAGACGTACTTGCATAGGCGGGCTCAATACAAAATTCGTATGAATTTATACCTGAGATTGGCATTCATCTGGAGAGAAGCAAACTTCATTCATTTGCAAAAAAAGATGCGAAAGACGCTTGAAAATATACCAGACAGATCTGGCTCGATAACGATAAATGGAAAAGAAGATTTGCATTAAACCTCAGCAGAATTAATTATAGAAACCTCATAGAAATTATATAAGCACGTAGGCTTTTAGGTACACATGCCCGGAGGCTTGGAATAGCTCACGACGGATACTAGAAAAGCTGGAACTACGTTTGGCACTTGAAAAAAAAAGAAGAAAAATTCTTAGGTTAGATTAGGCTAGAGGACGTGTACTTGTCAATTGTGACAAGTACAGTACCCGGAGGTCGAATTGACCCATTGTACAACGTCCTAGCTTCTCACACCACTTATGTTGTGTGAGTTAATTTTTATACATGCGTGTCGGGACCTACAGTTTAAAGTCGACTCCGAACGACAGATTTTTGGGAAGCTTTTCATGGCAATTTTATTTATCTTCAGAGTTTTTGCCAGAAATCTGCTAAGAGGAAGTCGCCGAAAAAATATTTTTTCATATTTTCGTTTTGTTATCTGACCTGGAATTTGAACTCGGGCCTTTAGTCTAATAAGCCAACACACTACCTACTAGACTACGGTGACTTCTGAAAAATTCTTGGCCACTCTGAATTTAGTCACAGTGTCTAGCCAAATGTGATTTCATAAAGCTATCGGGTTGATAGAGAGATCCCAGCCAGGAGTTATAATTGTATGACAAAACTGGTAATATCGGTTTTACAACGGAATCTTATAGGACCCAAGTTACCTGCGATGCTCTTTAAGATGGCTTCAAATGTAAGATAACCTCAACTGAATTGTGCAACATGCCTGAAGCAGACATTGATGCTTAATTAACCCACATTATTGTATCGATTTATTTGGTAATCGATTAAATAGCTATCATGCTCAGCAGTTAAGTAGTAGGGCATGTAGTAAAAATTCTAATATTTTTTCTTTATTATTAACGTATTAGAAATCAAATAAAAAAAGAAAACAACAACAAATAAAAATTGTGGTTTTTCTACGAGTATGCGTCGTAATGAAAAACAAAAGTGTTCTACAATTACCCACAAACATTGACCTTAAAATGTACAAAAAAAAAAAAAAAAATCATTCAAATTCAAAAGTAAATAAAATCTGATCTTAAAACGAAGTTAGAGAAAATAAATGTATGTGCATAATAATACTACATACATACATATGTACATACGTATATATATCTGTATGGGTATGTATGTATGTGTCTATGATTCGATCAAAGTAAAAAAAAAGAAAATATGTACATAAATTGTATAAGTATTGGGAAATACAAAAAAATGCAGACAAAATTAAGCCAGACTTTACTGCACAGTGGTTACGATAGCAAAACAAATGCTGGTGAAATAAAAAAATTTGAAAAAAATTTCAACTCAACTCCATAATACAGCGGTGCGGCCTAGTCTTGGAGAAAAGAAATCATTAAACCTGGTTGTAACTTTATCAAAGTATTTCGTGTTACTAGGGTATGTATTGATAAGTCGAGTATACATACATACATAACTGGTCATTACAACCCTTCAGTCAGGATTACGACCTAGCTTCTCACGGCACTTATGTTGTGTGCGTTACTTTAATACATGAGTAGCCGACACCGCACGACAGATTTCTGAGAAACTTTTCATGGAAATTTTATTTTACTCTCAGAGTTTTTGCCAGAAATCTGCTGAGAGGATGTTGCCGAAAAAATATTTTTTCATATTTTCGTTTTAATGTCTAACCTGGGATTTGAACTTGGGCCTTACGTCTAATAAGCCAACACACTACCTACTAGACTACGGCGACTTCAAGTTGCAACATACTACACAATATCTTGAGTTCAAAATAATCATTATCCACAGTAACCCAAAGTTTAGGCACTTAAAGTTGGTTCATATCCCCAAAGTCACCTATTTGTGGCCTTATAGTTCCTAAATTGGACAATTTGCTTGACAGTGTCCATAATTATATCAAATCTCGAACGTTGATAACATCCATCTTATTGAAACAACATCATCTGTCAAATTAACTCGTATGTGCCCAACTTATTTTTCTCGTAAAAACATGGATTTTTTGTATTTATTGGAATCTATAGGGTCCACCAATAATTTTTTTTTTTGAAAATGCTTTAAAAAAAACTACTGAATATTTTCTCAAATTTCTTTTTTTATTTGAAAGTACAATCCTTCCGGTTAATAATGGAAAATAATTTCATTCAAATAGCTGCCTCGGCTGGCCATGCAATAGCCTACACGATCGGTTCAATTTTTAAGCACATTATCGATTGTGTGCAGCTGTATTTCAACAATGGCTTCACGAATATTGTCCTTTAAAGCGTCAATTGTCTCTGGCTTGTCGGCGTAACACTTATCTTTGACGGCACCCCACAAATAATAGTCCAACGGTGTCAAATCGCAGCTCCGAGGTAGCCAAACGACATCAGCTCTGCGGCTGATAATGCGATCTTCAAAAACAGGGCGCAAAACATCGAGTGTAGCTTCGGCACGTAGCGCCGTCCTGTTGAAACCAAATGTTGCCAATATCCTCCTCTTCAATTTTTGTGAACAAAAATTCGTTCAACATGGCCCGATAACGATCGCCATTGACTGTAACGGCCACTCCTTGCTCATTTTCGAAGAAAAATGGCCCAATTATGTCTCTGGACCAAAATCCGCACCAAACAGTGACTCGTTTTGGGTGCGTCGGCTTTTCAATGTATGCGTGCGGGTTTTCCGTGCCCCAAATGCAACAATTTTGCTTGTTTACATACCCGCCAAGATCAAAATGAGCTTCATCTGAAAAGATGATTTTTTTTTGCCAAAATCGGCATCTTCTGTAAGTCGATCGCAGGCCCACTTAGCGAAGCGAAAACGCATTGGATGGTCAATTGGATGGATCATTGGATGGTCATATTCGTTCAGCGGAAGGATAAAACTAATTATCTGTCAAATCAGACATGAACTAAGTGTTACCATTCACGAAATAAGCACCAGTTGAAAAAAAAAAAACGTTAGATGGCGGACCCGATATATGGTATAAAATAAATGTTTTTTCTTAAATAAAATACTAAAAATTGTACCATTTTGGAAATATTCAGCACCCCAATTTTGGGGCACTGAGCACCGCCAGCCAACGAAAAACCAATCAATATCTTACCGTTTTAAAAATGGGGCGCTAAGCACATATGGGTTAATTGTTCTGTTCCGGCAACCTATCGTGCGAAAATTCATCTTCAGCTAGGAGGCTCATTTCTGGATGAATGGATGGATAGCTGAACAAATAATAATTTCGAGTCTGGAGCAATACCCAATCCACTTGAAATGCAAGAGCATTCAATGCATCTCGAAAAATTCGCTGTTTGGTATGGATTTTAGACTGGCAACGGCAAGCACTGTAGTTCAATGATTTTCAACTTCTTTTAAACTCAACTGGATGATCTGGACACCAACGACATGGGGTTTCAACCAGAGATCAGCAATGAATCGTATTTTCGCTACTCATAGGTACTTATGGAATTTTGACTATGAGTGAGTCAAGAGTGTTAAAATTCAACTACTCTGATTCATTCGTATTCGCTACAACATTGATTTATAAGTATAGGTTGCAATGAGTATGAGTACAACGTTGACTTGATGTCAACTGACAACATTCGATTCATTGTTTGATTCATACGCCTACTCATTCAGATTCATAAATTTAGAAAAATACTTATAATACTTACGAATGATTCGAGTCGCTCGAATCATTCATCAAAATTTACAGTAGTAGTTATTGTTGCATTTACAAAAGAAGAGAAAAGAAAAGAAAAGAAAAATTCAGCAAGCAAAGCACACACACAACCTTCTAGCGAGTATTGTGGTGTTCGTACTCGAATCATACTTATTTGGTGCTTCGTGTATATGTTGAATCATGGAGAGTCGAAATCAACAACATCGTGCGTATTGTTAAGTATGAGTACGATGAGTATTTCTAACTTTGAATATGAGTAGTATGAGTATGATATTAAAATAAGTATGAATGCGTATAAGTAGCTGAAATTCTAAGTATGACTCGAATCTACTCATCGTTTTGAATACTCGTTGCTGATCTCTGGTTTCAACAGGACGGCGCTACGTGTCACACAACTTATGCAACATTGGATATTCTGCAAGAGCGATTTGATGACATAGTTATCTCAAGTGGTGATTATGTGAACTGGCCATCAGGATGATGCGATTTGACACCTTTAGGATATTCTGCACGAACGAATTGTGGGCGTGATGATTATGTGAACTGGCCATCAAGATCGTGAGATTTGACCCCGTTAGACTTTTTCTTGTGGGCTTTTCTTAAGTCGCAGCTGTAAGCGAATAAACCACAAAAAAATTTGTCGTTCGATATTAAACTATAGGTCCCGCCACTCATGTATAAAATTAGCGCACACAACATGGGTGATGTGAGAAGCTAGGTTGTAATCCCAACTAAAGGGTTGTAATGACCAACTAAGTAAGTAAGTAAGCATGTGAATACATATGGTACAAGAGAATATGCTCTGATTTCAGATTATTTTTAGAAATTTCAAATATAAATCACGACTAGAATCAGAAAGAATGGAAACTACGAGAGTCGACATGGTCAGTTTACAGAATTCCGTTTATTTATGGAACAATATAGTTATTAAACTAGCTAGCTTTGTAGGAAACCTATGACGAATACTTTACAGCTGTGAAATAAAGCAAAAGGACATACTTTTTAAATGATCCTATAATGACCAGCTGTAGTCTAGTATGGTTAAGACTAAGACTCAATGCCTTGACAGCCTTGTGTAAAGGTACAGGCTTATCCATTACTTCTGAAGTACTAACTGTACGTGCAAAAGGTTAAAAGCATTGCTTACGAATATTTTTCCTAGGAACCACCTAGGAATATGTATATCAATTAACTTTCGGGTCTAACATTAGCCTATTTATTCTAACCTAACCTAAAAAGTTATTTGGACTGAACAGGTGTTGTTGCTTAATTATTATTGCATATTTAAAAATAATTGAAAACTTTTTAATATTCATTAAACAATAACAACAACAAACTGAACTTTTGTTGTTGTATGGCCCTGAAAATGCCAATAAATATTACTTTTATTTTAATTTACCAATAAATTTAGCCCAGTTAAGTGCGTTAAAGGCGGTTCTTAATTTTTTTTTTTTTGTGTTAATCATTAAAGAAAAACAAAAACAATTAAATTTTAAATGATAATAAATATTTGTAATTAGAAAATTAAAAAGAAATAAAACTTTATGGTTCAATGATTTCTTATTAAAAAAAAAAACAAATTAAAATTATTAAAAAAAAACGAAAACGAAAAACAAAATTAATAAAGGAATCGACTAAGTACCCTAGTAGCTAGTCAGCTAGTTTAACTAGACCATCAAAAATGTTCTCAATGCTGCACAACTAAATCAAGTCAATGGCAACACGAATCAACACTTAATTGTTGTGTTAAACTTTTTTTTAAAGACATACGAGGTATGATTTAAAAGTAACTTTTCGTAATAGTGCAGGATATCTTACATATGTACATAATTGATCATTACAATTCTTCAGTGAGGACTGCAATCTAGTTTCTTCCATCTCTTGTGTTGTGTCATTACAACCCTTCAGTCAGGACTGCAATCACCTCTTGTGTTGTGTCATTGCAACACTTTAGTCAGAATTTCAACCTAGTTTCTCACGGCACCTATGTTGTGGGTGTTAATTTTTTACATGTGTGGCGGGACCTGCAGTTTAAAAACGACTCCGGAAGGCAGATTTTTGAGAAACTTTCCATGGCAATTTTATTTTACTCTCTCTCTGGTGGCAGTAAGTCACCTACATACATATATCATATTTCGCTTTCATGTCTGACATGGGGTTTGAACAGTGGCCTTACGTCCAATAAGCCAACAAACTACATACTAGACTAAGGCGACAGAATATCTTAAAACTCTTCTATGGCTGGACTAGAACCACTGACAAGCTGAAAATAAAGACAGGACAACAAGAACAATTGTCAGGGAATCGAGATTCTAGGAGTTGTTATGGCCGCAGATCTAGTTAGGAAACAAATATCGAACAGCTCAATGCTAACTATTTACGTAAAAAATCAAGAAATACTAAAGGATTTTAGGTTTATCACAGGGCACTGCGAGATTAGGTCGCTGACGGGGATCTGGAACAGATCCCAGCCGGACTATTGCAGGGTATGTTGCGATGAGGAGGAGTTAGAGACTATCGAACACCTCCTCTGTAACTGCCTAGCCCTTGGTAGGTTGAGGTTGAGGACCCTTGGCAGGGCCTTCTTTGAGAGCTTGAGTTCTGTGTCGAGAGCCGACATCAAGGCTCTCCACAGATTCATTAGCAGTTTGAGCTGGTTGAGAGGTGCTAGGGCTTCATAAGTGTAGTCGCGCGCTCAACCCTTGTTTTGTGTCTGTTTCTTTCTGTGTGATTCCCATCCTCCCCTTACCCTTATGCCCTCCTTTCATCCTATTCCCTCTATTTCCTTCCCTCTCCAAGGACGTTGTACAATGGGTCAATTTCGACCTCCGGGTATTGTACTTGTCTTAACGGACAAGTACACGTCCTCTAACCTAACCTAACCTAAAAGATTTTAGGTAATATCTGCGACTTTATGTCCGATTATTGAATTAGATTATGCTAAATACCAGGTCCTTTCGTTGAAATTGCACATAAACAGTGAAGATCAATAACAGCTTTGGAAGTAATGTCTGGAGAGAGAATTGTCAGTATAACCACAAATAGGCTTTTCCTTTGCAAATATTAAGGTAATGTTCGATTCATTCACCAACCGTGCAGGAAGATATTGATAAGACTGCAGGATTGCAATAGCCTTACGGTCAAAGCTCAATCCTATAGCTACGACACTAATCGCAAACATGAGTAGAAGCAAAATGAGAGACATTCTATGTGTCTTAACGCCATTATGTCTTGTAGAAATACAGCATATATAGGTGGAACCGGGTTATCTTTCATTTCTGTATGTTATGTGAAAAGGCATGGGTCATATTTTAAGTTGCTACCTTGTCTGTAAATGCGTAAACAAAACAGCAGATTTCTGGCAAAAACTTTGAGAGTAAATAAAATTACAATATAGGTAGTGTCTTGGCTTATTAGACGTGAGGCCTCGGTTCAAACCCCAGGTCAGGCATCTCCAACTAAACGAAATATGAAATAATATATCTTCGGCGACTTCCTCTCAGCAGATTTCTGACAAAAACTCCGAGAGTAAATAAAATTGCCATAAAAAGTTACTCAAAAATCTGTCGTTCGGAGTCGACTTTAAACTGTAGGGTCCCGCCACTCATGTATAAAATTAACGCACACAACATAAGTGATGTTGGAAGCTAGGTTGTCATCCAGACTGAAGGGTTGTAATGACCAATTATGTATGTATGTAGGCTGCAACTATGTACAAAACGAAAGGTAGCTTAGCTAATATCCGCTGTTCACTATTGTATGTTATTAGCAAACATGATGTCAAGATAATTACAGATAACCAAGGCAATAGGGGATTGATTCTCTTTTTAAGAGAGACAGAGAGAGAGATATACCTGAACGGCAGTACTCTTAACGATATTTTTAAATGATTCACTGGCATATATTTTGCAACAAATAATCACAATAAAAAGCTTTCTAAAGCTTTATTTTTTAATTACGGGGGGATTTACTTTGAAAACGAAACGATCACTTTTGTGACGTTGTCGTATAAGCAGGCAAAAATCTTTGGAGTGATTTTTTTTTTACATTTTTTTATTTTGTTTGGCTTACAAACAATCCCAAAAAGGTTTGTAGTTTAAGGTTAAAAGCTTTGTTTTTTTTTTGTTATGTTGTTATTTCTCTTCATTCTTGAGAATAAGATTTAATATTCCATTTCAAATCCTAATGCTTAATCATTCGGAAAATCGCAGTCAAAGTGTGCAGTTTATTTCGATAAAGATATCGCTGCCTTTAAGCAAACGTGTTTAAAAGTTAATAAAAAAAATTTCGAATTTATATGCGCTTTTACTACAAGTGAATTTATAAATAAAACAACTGCACTAGGTTAGTTTTTAATACAATTTTTAAAATATTTTTTAATATTAAAAAGAAACAAAAAAATTCTTAGAAAATTCTTAAAAAATTTTAAAAAATCATGGTTAACATTAAAACCGCGGTTTAATGAATACATAAAAAAAGAAAGAAAAAAAATGAGAAAAAGTTATTTTAATTATTTTAAAAGTTTATAAAATAATAGTTAAAGTGGCTTTTAGTTGCTTCCAATCTAATAAAATCGTAAGTAAATTTCTTGAATATGCAAAACGGTTTATTTTGCTTAATCAGCAGCATTGCCAGCTTATACCGGAAGTTTTAAACTCATGTGGATAGTTTTTCTTTTTTTAAAACTTTGCAAGTGAATTTATATCGACGCCTCCATTCTATAACGTTCTAAGTGTATTTAGAACGTTTTTAATGTTCTTGCATTTTTAACATTTTTCTACGTTCTCTAACTTAAATATTGTCAAAATTTGGTTAAGATGCGCCGATCCGTTCCGAAGTTATAGGGAAAAATCTACTTAGAATACACATATAGTCATATGGCGCGTGAAAACTTTGAGAGCTCATAACTCAAAACACACTTTTTCGACTTAGAATGTTATAGAACGGAGCCGTCGATATGATATAAGTCGCCATAGTCTAATAGGTAGTGTGTTGGCTTATTAGACATGAGGCCTAGGTTCAAACCCCAGCTCATACATCTGCAACAATATGAAAAGAAAATATTTCTTTGTCAACTTCCTCTCAGTAGAGTTTAGATTGTTTCGTGACTAGATCTATGGCCTTAACAACTCCTAGAATCTCGATTCCCTGTTACGTGTTCTTGTTCCTCTGTCTCTATTTTCAGCCTGTCAGTGATTCTAGCTCAGCCACAGAACAGTTTTAATCGCTAAGATATCTTGCATAATTACGAGTAGCCAGTTTTTAATCATACCTCGTATATCTTTCAAAAAAAGAAAAGTTTAAAACAATACAACAATTGAGTGTTGATTCGTGTTGCCATTGGCTTGATTTAGTTGTGCAGCATTGAGAACATTTTTGATGGTCTAGTTAAACTAGCTGACTAGTTAGGGTACTTAGCTTAACTCTAGTTAGATAAACTAAGCAAAGACCTTCAAAAATATATTTTTTTGCTGAAATTCGAATCCTTTATTAATTTTGTTTTTCGTTTCTTTTTTAACATAAAAATATAATTTTTTTAAGGGCTATGCAAGGGATTTTAGATTGATATAAGTCGCCATAGTCTAAACATGAGTCCCCGGTTCAAACCCCAGCTCAGACATCTGCAATAAAACGAAATACGAAAAATATTTCTTTGACAACCTCCTCTGATCCGATTCCTAATAAAAACTCTGAAAGACAAAGAAAGAAAAAATTGCCATGAAAAAGTTTCTCAAAAATCTATCGTTCCGAGTCCGCTTTAAACTGTAGATGCCGCCACTCATGTATAAAATTAACATGCACAACATAAGCTAGGGGCAAGAAGCAAGGTTGTTGTCCTGACTAAAGGGTTATAGTGATCAATGTATGTATGTATGTGTACTAGATGATATATTTTCAGAAAGTAAAATCATTGAAAGATTACTTATTTAATTGGTCATTACAAACCTTCTGTCAGTCAGACCTAGTTTCTCACACCATCCATGTTTAAAGTCGACTCCGCAACAATTTTTTCATGGCAACATATTTTACTCCCACAGTTTTTGCCATAAGACTGCTGAGCGGAACACGCCGAAAGGAATATTTAGTGAAATTTATGTAAAATATTCTATAAATACATACGATAGCTTCTAAGCTATGTGGGTCCAATGACGATTACTGCAACCAGTTTATTCTGTAATGGCTGACTATAGTCGTTAAGTCGTTAGCATTTTTTTTTTATTTTTAAAATGTATTGCAAAAAAATTATTTAAAACTTAAAAAGTTAGGTTAGGTTTGTGGAACCCTTGCGCTGACCAACTTCTTCTTTTTCCCTGGTTCGGACGAACTTGGTCATTACAGAGACTGCGTTTACTTGTGGCGTTACAATGGGCCACTATACGTGCTCAAGTGAGCTTTTGGTAACAAAGCTACCACTCCAACCTATCTGCCTACCTAGGTTAGGTTTGAGGACGTGTACTTGTCATTGGGACAAGTACAATACTCAGAGGTCAAAATGGCCCATTGTAATATGTTCTAAAGGAGAGATAGAGACAGAGAGAGAGAGAGAGAGGATAATAAAGGAGATAGGGAATAGGAGAAGATATAGGAAAGGGAGGATAAGGAGACGGAGAAAAAACACAGACTGCAAACATACAGGACAGCGAGACTACAACATTGAAGTCCTAGCATTTCTTAACCGTCTCAACCTATTAATGAATCTATACATATCGCTCCTTTATTGCAACATAGTCATATCTCAAAAAAACTTGAACTTGGCAAAATGCGATTTAAGTTTTCAAGACATAAGTCCTATGATCTAATTGCCGCAAACACTTTTTGCTATAACTTCGGTTCAGCTTGGGATATAAAACTGATTTTTTTTCAACATGTACAGAAGGTCTAAAAGAGCAGTTTTACTTAAGCAAAACTGCTACAAATTTTTAATTTTTTGAGATATGACTATGTGGCAATAAAGGAGCGATATGTACATACATAATTGGTCATTACAACCCTTCAGTCAGGATTACAACCTAGCTTCCCATATCATTAATGTTGTGTGCGTTAATTTTATACATGAGTGGCGGGACCTACAGTTTAAATTCAACTCCAAACGACAGATTTTTAAGAAACTTTTCATGTCAAATTTAATTACTCTCAGAGTTTTTGCCAGAAATCTGCTGAGAGGAAGTCGCCGAAGAAATATTTTTATATTTTCGTTTTGCTGTCTGACCTGGGGTTTGAATCGTGGCCTTACGTCTAATAAGCCAACATACTACTTACTAGACTACGGCGACTGCAATGAATCTAGGGAGAGCGTTAATGTTGGCATTCGACAAAAAGTCCAAATTTTCGAAGAAGCGCCTGACCAGGGTCGTCAATCTCAACCTACTAAAGGCTGAACAGTTACAGACAAGGTGTTTGATAACTGAAAATGATACACTCGTTTATTTTTTATAAAATATTTATTTCATATTATATTATTAAATCAGACTTTCTAAAGTATTTGAATGAATAATAAAAACATCCAGCATCAGCTATCATTACCCATTAGAGCGCATATCTTATGGAATAATGCTTTTAAGGGTCCCCAACATGATAGAAATAGTGATATCAGGGTCAAACATTTCATCAGTATGATAAAGTCTTGAGATGGTGCATCACGATAAAAGAAACCAATTTCATAACCATAATATTGTGCACTTAGGGCCAGAACAAACGTGCCAATGCCCACAATACTGTGAAAAGTTTTATTCAATAAAGGACTCAAGATTCTTCGAAGAGTGGTTGAGAATAATGATGCCAAACCGGAAACGAAACTAATGCAGCATAAGATGAAGGCAGCAAAACCTATATAAGAAAAGTTGTATAAGTATTACTGTTATAAATCCTCTCTTTCTCTGTCTCTCTCTTACCTAATTTGGTATGCATATTAAATAAATAAAAGTCATCCTTAATGCATTTAAGTAAGACACCAGCTATACCGCAGCCACCACCTAAAACCTGAAGTATCCAATGAATGGTTGTCTTCGTATTTCGCTTGTAATTCATGGTCAAGACATTGTTATTGTAGTGGCACATTATAGCCTCCGCCATAAGGAAACTAAACTGTAAATACATATGAAAGTTAGTAGTTAGAAAGACAGTAATAATCCTGGAAAGAAAGCAGATTACAGGATCGTATATTGAGACGATCCCAATTGTGAACAGCTGTTCTTTCAGTCTACAGTTCACTATCCAAAGGCGGGTTGTTAATCTCAGATTATTCACGGATAGTCTACTAAATGCTTCAAATTTCTTCCAACAAAAGTTTATATTGCCTTAAACTTATTTGGCTTTCTGTTCCCACTAAAACACAGAAAGCTTCTTACGCCATCTGGGGTATAGAAGCTCTCCTCCTCGCAAGTTCATCTATCTGCTTCTTGCTGCGAATTTTCACCTGACCTGAAACCCAGCAGAAAGTCATGCTATAAACATAATAGACGCAACACAGCAAGCTAAATATCTTTTCCCACTACAATACAGAAAGGTTCTTGCCCCATCAGGATCATCTGTCTGCTTTTTGCTGCGAATTTTCACATGACCTGAAACCCAGCAGAAAGCCATGCTATAAACACAATAGACGCAACACAGCAAGCTAAATATCTGTTCCCATTCTGTGTTGTAATGGGTTGTAAAGGTTATTGCCCCATCAGCGATGTAGAAGCTTCCCTCCTCGCAAGCTCATCTGTCTGCTTTTTACTGCGATTTTTCACATGACCTGGGGAACCAGCAGAGAGTCATGCTATAAACACAATAGACGCGACACGGCAAGCACAGCAGTTTTGCAACAACAATTTGCTTGTTGTTGCGTTCCATATACACCCATGTATTCTATTTTTGAGAGTTTATTGTGTTTGCTGCATTGCGTCCATTGTATTTATAGCATCACGCCCTATTTCGCCTACCTAGCTGATTAAAATTCCCCAGGCTGGCCTTTAATATTTTCGAGTTAACCTCATAAGAGACAAGTGTTCATATGGCGGCCTATTACAACCCTTAAACTTTTTCTTCAAGTTGAATTGAATATATCTCTCAATGTTATGAAGATTTCCGCTTTGGCTCGCAATATTTCACTCTGTACACGACTCACACGTATTCCACTGAATCGAATAGAGCCTCTAGGTTGCTCTATTCGCTTTTGCAACTAAGTGTGGCTGCGAAGCATTTCCCAATATCTTTCAAGAGAGAAGGCAGTTGTCTGTCACTCGGTAGTCTCCTGATGAATATCACATTAGACTTGTCTCCCGTTATTCTAATCATAGTAACCATAGCTATGGCATGAAGGATTTGATGAAAATTGTTTCAATTTTGGGAAAAAGGTTGAGGTTTGGGAAAAGTGTTTGAGTTTGAACGAAACTTCATTTATTCCCATTCTATACTTGAAAATTATTATACAAGTCGCGTTTTTGGTGCATAACCAAAGGATGTGAAGACCAAATTTTCCACAATAAGTAGATATAGGAAAGGCCGTAGTCTAGTTAGTTGTCTGTTGGCTTACTAGGTTTGAAACAAAGTCTTTAATTCTCTACATTCTAAAATCCTACGCGAAAATTATTATACAAGTCTCGCTTACGCTACACAATCAAGGGATGTAGAGATCAAATTTTCGACAACAGATGTCGGAATTGTTATAGTCGCCGTAGTCTAGTAGGTAGTGTGTCGGCTTATTAGACGTAAGGCCACTGTTCAAACTCCAGGTCAGACATCAAAATGAAAATATGAAAATATTTCTTTGGCTACTTCTTCTCAACAGATTTCTGACAAAAACTCTGATAGTAAATAAAATTTCCATGACATGGCTTCTCAAAAATCTTTCCTTCGGAGTCGACTTTAAACTGTAGGTCCCGCCACACATGTATAAAATTAACGCACACAACATAAGTTGTGTGAGAAGCTAGGTCGTTATCCTGACTGAAGGATTGTAATGACCAATTATGTCTGTTATGTATGTATTATGTCGGAATGGCCGTAGTCTAGTAAATAGTGTGTGGGCTTACTAGGCAAAAGCTCAAGAGTAGAATTTTATGATATCTTGGAAAAACTATCTCTTACGCGAAACACCTCTCAGTAGTCTTCTAGCATAGGCCTTGAAGAAATAATTGTCACGAAAAGAGCTTCCTAAGTCTGTTAATAACATTCGGTGTTAAATTATAGTTCGCAACCTTCATTGTTACTAAAATTAATGCACACAACAAGGCTAGTATAAGAAGCCAGATCATAGTCCAGACTAAATGGTTGTAATGTGGCCAATACAGTATGACAGCCTTTACGATCTGGTCCAATTATATTTGTTACGCTTACCCCAATTGTTGTTAGCCATGCATGCAACATGGTACCAGTCAAACCCAAACGAAAACACAACCAACTCATGTAAATTGTAACGAAACCGATGCACATTTGATTCACAACATTCAGCACAAACTCCACATTTTGACAAAATTTACGCGGTGCCTCTCGCTCATCCGACTTCAAGTCAAAAGGCATTTTGAATAAATTTTTTTTTTCTCTTTTTATTGAAAATCCTTTAACCGCAAACACAAATTTTCTTTTCAATTGTTGTGCTAACGAAATCGATTTGACTGGAACTGCATGATTGTGTAAACGCTGTTTATATTGTATTTCGACGTCTTCAGAAAACTTTATTTACAAACTCTATTGGTATTCCATTAATTATGTTATATTATTATTAAAAATAATTAAGTTTTCATTTAATTAAAGTATTAAAGTTTGTTGTTTCTTTCTTTCTTATCAATGTTTATCTAATATTTACAAAAAAAAAAAGAAAAATTCCAAAATAATTTTTCCTTAACGTTTGGTTTGAGTTAAAAATATTGGCATGGATTTGATAGAGTTTTGATAACAAAGTACGTGCATTAGAGGCAATACTTAGTATCTATATGGGCAATTTCGTGTCAAGTGACCCAATTTTTAAAATCGATGTATTCCGATTTGGATGAAATTTGCACCAAGGTTAGTACTATTGGATAGTTGGCCAGACACAAATTTTCAGCTCTATCAGTCAAGAACTGCCGGAGTTAGAGGGGGTCAAAATTGGACATTTTGGTCATACAGGGTTTTTTTAAAATGTGTGTAACTTTCCACCTATTGGTCCTAGCAAAAATAGAATTTCATCCAAATCGGTAGACATCGATTTTAAAAATTGGTTCACTTGACACGAAATTGCCCATATATATAAAAATGAATGTATGTTTGTATGTATCTTATAGAATCGGAAACTATGCATTTGATCATGTTATGATCTTTAGCAAAGTTGTTGCGCATGAGCCGGGGAAGGTTTCTAGGTTGGTATGACCAATTTCCGATAGGTGGCGCCACTGAAAATTACTAAAAATGAATTAAATCGTAAACTGTGCATTTGATTATGTTATGATCTTTAGCAAAGTTGTTGCGCATGAGCCGGGGAAGGTTTCTAAGTTGGTATGACCAATTTCCGATAGGTGGCGCCACTGAGAATTACTATAAATGAATTAAATCGTAAACTGTGTATTTGATCATTTCATGATCTTTAGCAAAGTTGTTGCGCATGAGCCGACGAAGGCTTATAAGTTGGTATGACCAATTTCCGACAGCACTTCAATAAATGTTCATAATCGAAAACCTCTACATTTTTAAAGTTTATGTAAATTTTTTTTTTAATGGAAAAATCAATAAAAATTATTCAAATTTGTTTTAGTTGGAGGCGTAGCAACGCACGCAGGGTACAGCTAGTATTTATATAAAAACAAAAATAATTAATTTGTTGTCTAATTAAACATTTTTTCAAAATTGCAAAGACATTAACATCTAAAAAAGAAAGTTTCTTTGGGGGCATATTATAACGAACACACCCCCCCCCCCCTTATTCTTTTATTTGTTTAATAGTTCTCTTAAGAGTTAAGGTCACATTAAGCAAATATTTGTTGTTGTTTTTGTATATATTTACATATATAATTGGTTATTACAACCCTTCAGTCAGGATTACGACATAGCTTCTCACACCATTTATGTTGCATGCGTTAGTTTGGTACATGAGTGGCGGGACCTACAGTTTAAAGTCGACTCCGAACGACAGATTTTTTGAGAAGCTTTTCATGACAATTTTACTTACTCTCAGAGTTTTTGCCAGAAATCTGCTGAGAGGAAGTCGCCGAAGAAATATTTTTTCATATTTTCGTTTTGAAAAAGTACTTCAGAATCCTTCACTAAGGCTAGGGAGTAAAATAAATAAAATCTGATCTCTTATCGAAATTATTAATACATTAACTAAGTACACCCACATACTTTTCAATTTCTATAAACAAAAAAAAAACAACAACAGCTGCAACAATTAAAAAAAAATCTGAAATAATTTCAATGTTTTTAAATGTTTATCTTTTTTTTTATTAATAAGACATCACGTACATTGATAACAAGTAAAAAAAAACCTTCTCTAACAATATATTGTTTTTGTTTTTTATTATTGTTGTAATTGTTGTTGTTTTTTTAATACCAAATATAATAAACCATTAATTACAGTGTGAGATAATGAATGGATGAATATACCGGTTATTTGAAGTTCGTAGAACTTTCAATATATATGTACACTAGTGCACATAAAAATAGTGGTGCAAAAAACAAACAAAAAATTCCATGCCGATTTTCGTTGACAAAGAGAAGAGTGTGATTCTAGTCCCGATTAGTATTACGATTCCTCTAGTTCCCTTAAGTCTTCTTACTGGGTTTCGGTGTTTTCCGCGACTTAATTGGATTGTAACATTTTCCAACGGATGACGTAGATTGACCCATCTATGCGGTTTATTATTGGTGTTAACCTATCTAGGTGGTCAGAGAACTTTTGGATGGATTATTTCGTTAACTCGAAACAGGGGTACTTAGATTTGCCAAATATTTTAAATACTACTACGTCTGCTAACTCTGATTTCAAAGAAGCATAACGCTGTGGACGATTACCCGTCATTCTGTAAGCACTGTTTTAGAAGAAATTAAGCTCAAGCTTTTACAAAATATACATATTTTAATAACGCATGGATAAAACTGTATTCAAAAAATGTAACTTGAGAGAGGAATCACACATCAGTTAAAGGTAAAACGAAACCTCCATAGATCTGCAAAACGATGATAAATAGCAAATAATACGATCATTTCCAAAGTTATACTAGGTTTCTATAGAAAATGCATGTGATCGAAAAATTTACCGTAGAAAATGCAAGTCATCGACAGATTTACTATAGAAAATGCCACTCGTAGATAAGCCATTGACAAATATACTGTAGAAAATGTAAGTCATCGACAGATTTACTAAAGAAAATGCATGTGATCGATAAATTTTCTGTAAAAAACACGACATCGACAAATATACTGTAGAAAATTCAAGTCAACGATAAATTTTCTGTAGAAAGTGCAAGTTATCGATAAATTTTCTGTAGAAAATGCAAATTATCGAAAAATTTATTATTGGAAATGCAAGTCACCGACAAATTTACTATAGAAAACGCAAGTCATCGACAGATTTACTGTAGAAAATGCAAGTCATCGATCGAAATTTACTATAGAAAATTAAAGACATGAACTAATCCCCTTTCCAGCTTGTCCTGTTTATAATGAATCATTTTTTTTTTGTTAAAATTCTTTTAATATTTAATCCCAGTTCTGTATAACGATAAAAAGTTATCGAACAAAACGGTAATTATTATTATTATCAAATAAAGCCTAAAATTTTATATTAGACTGATAAATTATTTTGGTGTTCTTAACAGAGTATAGCTGCAGCTTATAAAACTGATATTTTTTTGCTCACAACTGTAGAAAATTATATTGAATTTGAAAGTGTTCAATTTAGTGTATTTCAAACCTTTTTTTTTGCAAAAATATAACAAAAATTGAAATTATCGATAAATCTAAAATTTCAAATATCGATTATAATAAATTAAACAATTAACAGTTGTTGGTAGTTAATCATGTTTAAGTATGACTTCGGCAATGAACGTTAATATACATACTTTTACTTTTCCATTACAATAGGGCTGTTCGTTCGATTCAATTTTATAGGAAATGTTTTACTTATAATATTAATTAAAAATTATGAAATAATTTCCTCTTTTTTGGAACAAAAACGAATGATAGTAAGGATGTCCATTTAATGGGAACGTAAACCGAAATCGAAAAACTATTCATGTAGCCGTAAAACAAGTTGAGAACGCTGTTCGTCATGACCTTTCGACATCTTTTTCAAGACGCACGTACATACATACATATCTTTATATTTTTGATGACTTTCAATCGAGACGTATAAAATTACGATTAACAACTGCACGAGTTGCTTGCCCACTAGGTGGGCTGTATTGACGTTAAAATGGGGGAAGATCTCTATGAACTTCATGCACAGATTCTGTTTTTTAACAAATTTAGAAGCACTGTTCTAGTGCTAACATGTAAAACGTTATTCAACAGGAAATAGCAACAAGGTTTGCTAATTTCAGCTGTCAAAACATAGTTATCGGTATCGATAGTTTTCATGCAGCTAAAAAACACTGCCCTATCAGAGATCTCAATTCAACTTAACTATCAACTTAGATAACCACCGTATTTTCCTGGCGTAATTCATTTCCGAACTAGTTACGATGACGTTAAAGTTGAAAACAATTCAGCCTGGAATACACATCACTTATAAAGGAGCCTATAGGAGAGGAAGATCCCCGTCCAACTGCTGGCGTCCATTTTCGAGCCATCCATAAAGATTGCTCGCCTGCCAAGAAGATTACCATCACAACTTCTAGAAATCACATATCCTGATCATAAAGATATTGAAACCTGGACTTTTAGAATACTGTCAAGTTCTAACTCCCCTATCCTGGAAGTAATTTCAAAAGTCTATTTTCTTCCACCGGAATACTTCCCAATGCCTGCATCATCTCCACCGAAGCTTGAGTATAGCGAGCTTGAAAACTTGTTATCAACTTAGAAGATCCCAATAAAATGGTTCAAATTACGTAAACCCGGTTTTTTTTTTTGTTTGTGTTCATATTAAAAAACCAAATCCGATGTATTTAAGCTTCGATCATCACTACTGTGATATCGATTGCAAGCAAAAGCCAACAACATTTTTAACTGGCAACGGTTTTTTTTTATTATTTTTTGCTGTGACCAAGAACTGTTTACAAAATAAAGAATGGCGCACTAAAAATCTGGACGAAATTATCAGTTGCTCTACTCACTAGGGCAAAGAAAATAGATTTGAAATAGATAACGTAGGCCCTTACAATGGTCATATAACCTATCCCCTACGCAAGATAAAACACAAAATGGTGGCAATTAATGAACAAATTTTTGTCGACTTAATTATGAAATTTTTCTACCAAAATTGTTTACCAGTGTGCCCGTTAAACCCTTTATTAGAATGCTCTTTAGGAACCTTCTCGCATTAAAAGTTAGCTCTACATTCTCTTCTACTTACACATGTGCATTCTGTTCATTTCTGCAGCAGTTACTCGTTATAGATTATGACTTTCAATCACGGATTTTGAGATTTATCGTAGGCATAGCTCTGATCTTAAAGCCCCTCTTTAAGCTATCAAGGACTAAACGGTCTTTGTATGTCCGAAGCTCTTGATATTTAAAGCATACCGGAATGACAATTGTATTCCACTCCTCATATCAAGCGACATCTTATAGTTTACTTTGAGGCTTATTTACTCCCCCACGTTAAGGACGGTACGGCAATATCATAACAAGTTTCACGCCTTTATCAATACCAGGACCTATGCAGCTGTTTCGTATTTAACGTGCTTTCTCTTTCCCTAATTCCAACACAAACTGCTAGATGAGTAAGCGTTATCTCCCATGGAGAATTACATTCGTACTGAATATCACGGAAAGATCAGACAACGCTCTTATTGGCAAAGCATTAACAGTCAATAAGCACGGTTGCTCAATACTATACTGTAAGCTATGGTGTACTTTCTCTTTACTGCTGTTCCTTTTTAATGAGCACCTAACCAATGCTGGAGTATTTTTTGGACCCTATGGCAGCATTGCCCAATCAATTGATGTATAACTCGTACATATATGTGAATCGTGTAAAATTTGATCAATTTCAATTTGAGACCACTAGCAAGTTAAAAAACAAAACATACGTTTTGCGTTCATATTTTGTTGCGGTCACACTTTAAATTTAACTGTTATAGCATTCTAGATTAGTGCTTAAGCAAATGAAAAAAATTTCAAAGCATACCAGTCAGTAAAATTATTCTTAAAATATAGATCAAGCTAGACATTTCATTATCAAGATCGAAACGGATTTCATTTAAAACTCATTTAAGTCAAATTCATAAAAATGGATTGTGATGATTGTGATGTTTGTAGAAGTAAGAGTGCTTTAGCCTAACCTATAAACCAAATTAACCTATAAGTTTATATAGAAAAATAATTCTTTTCCCTCTTTCCTCTTTTGATAGCTGAGCCCTCGCGTACGAACTTTCTAACATATTACGGTGAAGGTTTCGTTGATATATTTGACGATATGCCTGAAATTTATATTGCTATGATGAGTTCCATCACTCATGTAATGACTACGGCCCTAACCTGTTTCATGGCCTTTAGATGTTTTCAACTGGGTTTTCGAAAGACTGCCATGCATGCACATCTCTGCACCGTAGGGGTAAGTAATACTGGATTTTAGAATTGAATCACTTAAATATGTACAGTATGTTTTCTTCTATGGTTCCACAGTTTGTGTTTTTAATGTCGGAAGGCATAATGGTGCGTTGGAAAGGCAATATATTCTACTCATTACTGGGTGACTCTCATCATGCCGTACACGGCTTTTTACAAGTTTTTGGCGGTACTATGGGTATTGTCGGCAGTTTGCAAAAGTATTACACTAAAGAAGAGAGACATTTTGTATCAACTCATGCCAAATTAGGTAAGTTAAACAAAAATTATTGTACAAGCAATCAATATTCTCTAAGTCTAGGCTAGGCAGTGTGATTGGTTTATCGTCATAAAAGTTGAAGCTTATAAATCCATTGCATTAGGCCTTTAGGAGCTTAACAAAGAACAAAGTCCGCATAGACCAATGCCTAAGTAATCACAATAAATGTCTTATTCAGTAATCAAATATTTCCTATAGAACACTATTGTCACTACAGCATAAGCCTTGCTGTTCCAGAAATCCCAGTCTAAAAAGTTCTGTGATTACGTTCAAGTCATCAATCGTGCATCTGGCAGTTTGTACGTTCAATATGTTCGCAATTAACACGTTGACTGCCAACTACGATATAACTCGTAGATTGTGTTCCCTTCTAGGGTGCCAAACTACGAGTTATCTCGTACTCATTAATGTGAAAAAATCAAATTATCGTTTTTTGGCCAGTTTTCTGAAAATTGCCGTGGCAGTCAACGTGATAACTTGTTTGTCATGCTGAGCAACGTATTACCATTCCCATTTTTTCCTTTTGGATGGTTCCGGATAGGGGTCTGTGAAATGGTAGGAACCTCCCAAGTCGGCATACATACCATTGCTTATCTTCACGGATGGGTCGCAACAGGATGGTGGTACTGATGCTGTGACCTTTTGTAAGGATGTCGAACTTAGCTTAGATGCTAACTGTAGTCTTTGTTCTTACTTTAATTTGCTATTTTAAAGGCTCTTGAGGCCGCAACTGGATCCACTTTTTCAAATGCAAATTCTTAAGTGATTTTTGTCGACAGTTTGGTGTAATTTACACTTCGCCTGTAATTGTAAGGACTCCCTATGAGCTCGTAGATCATTATCGGAACGGTTTCTGATGCAGCAGACCCACGGAAAGAGATGACTGATACAGGTTTGCCGGACTAGATTACATTCTGTGGCTGATTTAGTGATTGATTCTAGTCATTTATGGGTTTGGAAAAGGTTTTGAAGCATTGGGAGAAGCCTTGTTATTGTTGTAACTACGAAGTTAAAATCGGATGGTAGCTGGTCCTTGATAAATAGATTCAGTGTCAGGCTTGTGATAGGGTTCTTTACGGGGCATATTACCAGGTTAGGTAGCTAACTATGATCTGAGAAGGTAAGAAGTCTTATTACAAGAAGCCCAACAGATTCAGGCTCTTCTGAAGTTTGTAATAGCATTGAACTGGCTGAGAGGTTCACATTCCGCCGGTCACAGTTGATCCGTTTCTCTGTTAGTCTTTTAGTTTAGCTTAGACTATTTATTTTTCTTTTGTTTTCGATAATTTTGCCTTCATTTCCTGTTTCTCTCGGACGAGATCACTATCCAACGACCTCCAAGCCTACTCTAAGTGCAATAGATTAGCACCATCCTGGGCTCAATCCAGTGATACTCAAGGAGGCAATCCGCTGAACCTTATCAAAGATTTTCCGTTTAAAACTCTATCTAAGCAACACCACCAAACAACGCAGCCATAAGTAATAACCGGTCTAACAATCGCCAGATATACAATCCAGCGAATGGCCCTAGGCGAAAGACCCCAGTTCTTACCTATGGACTTCCTATACTGGTAGAAAGCATTCAGTCCCTTCTTCATTCTTTCCTCGGTGTTTCGTTTCCAGTTCTAGCTCGCTGTCCAGGACAACACCCAACTGAAGCTCCCTACCAGCTAACCTCAGCAACCTGAAGGTTTCAACTTTGTACCTACGCGAGAACAAAACGAGGTCTGTCTATACCCAGACAACAGTTCATAGCCCAAGAGGATAAAATTCCAAGAGCAGACTCTATCATTTTCCCCAGCGTCGACAAAAATTTTCCACCCACCAGAATAGCCACATCGCCGGCATATGCCACAACCCTGTCAAACCTTTAACCTTTTAAAGTTTTACTTCATCTGTACACTAACTGACCCCTTAACCCCTAATTTAATTTTTTAGAATTTGTATTTTTTTTTTATTTTATACTCCAAACTTAATTGAAATTTATTTCTTTTCATTTAGGTCTGATGGCTTGTATATTTTGCCTTTTAAATATATTTACCGGCTTTATAACTCTTGCCTATCCGTCATGCCATAATCCGGTGCGTATCATACATAGTGTTTTCGGCATGATCACATACTTTTTAGGCATGTTTGCCCAATTGTCTGGCTATTCGACTGGTTTCTTTAATCGGAATTTCATCTATAAAGGTACCTATAAGTTCTGTACATTTGTGATCATATGTTTATGTGCTATTGGTCCCCTTAAAATTGTTCTAAAAAGAGCCATGGAATGATAATAAATCTCCTCAGTACATTTTATTAATAAATAGGCTTATGATAGATAATTCATTTTCATTTTCATTTTTTTTTTTGTTTTCTCTTTTTATTTGTATTTTAATGTCGTATTTAATGTACTCTTAAGGAATAAAAATAAAAACGAAAAAAAGTTTAACAACAAATTAAAGATTTTAAGACTTAACGTTATATATAGTCCAACACTATGTTTTAGATTTAAGGCCGATTGTATTGTATTAAAGTAATGTTAGAACTCATAAGTTATTTATAAAATAAATGGCTTTAGAAATTATTTGAAATTTAATTGAAAGAACAGAATAGCGTGATGATTCCACGGTTCATAAAGCTATGATTTCAATGAAATTTTTATTTCACTAGACATATGTTGGCTTTTAAATGCTTTGACGGTCATGGTCTTCGATATATGTAAGTAGAGCTGGCTGTCAAGCCAAGAAGTCTCCTAATTCCAAAGCCTTCTAGATCTTCTCATGAAGCAACTTAGACTACCAATGTCTATTACAGACAGATCATTCAAATCGTATACACAGTAGACACTAAAGTGCTTTCTTCTTCTGCATAACATAATGCTGAGAGCACTTAATACACTTCGCCGCACATGCGACCAACATCAACGCCAAAGTGAGGACGAGAAACAAGGTCCTAAAGGCACTAGCAGGTACTACATGGGGAATGGACAACGAAACCATCATCACCACCTAAAAGGCTATTGGACGGTGACTCCTCAATTATGCTGCTCCAATTTGGACCTCATTCTTGAGTGATACACAATGACGTTTACTGCAGACGACGCAAAATAACGCCCTACGTATAGCCCCAGGATGTGTAGAGATGACTGACGAATATAGACCACCTACATGAGGAGCCTCAAATGTTGTCAGTTAGGAAACACAATGAGCTACTGACGAAACAATACCTCATAGCTTGCTATTTGTCATCCCATCCCAACCATCACATAGTCATGAACAATCTTACTCCTCGCCGTATTAGACATGATTTCACAACCTATAACACGGACATCACCCACCTCATACCAACAATAGTGGACCTACAGTCAGTAAGGGAAGCACAGCGTTCCCATAGACCTGTGGCTGAACCCAACGACAGTAGCGGACTTCTTAGAACTACCAACCACATAACGATGACTACATACATACATACTTACACAACTAATAATACATAATTTCATCTCTAACCCATCACATCTCCACCAGAATGCAATCAAATCACAGGCATACGATCAAACACATAAACTAATTATCTTATGTCAACAGGGAAATTCTTTCGGAGACAACAGCAGAACTGTTACAACAACAACAACAACAACCATACTGTGCATGCTCCTTCAGATATTGAATTACCTTCAAGCGTTCTCTAACCAAGTTAGGTTGGAATGATCCTATATCTTTACCCAGAGACCCATTAGTTCAGTATAACCCACCGTAAAAGAAAAGGAATAAGAATAAAGGGGATAAGGGTAAGGAAAGAAAAAGAAGAATGAAATTAAAAAAACAAAGAAAGAAAAAGGGCGAAAATATATCACCCTCACTTTCTCCACTTATCTAACACCGAGCCATCTCTACCAACGCACTTGCAGACAAGTACAGTGGCAAATCAAAAAACAAGATCCAATTTCCTCTGCTTCTTCACATAGCCTACAGAAATCTGATACATGCCTAGTTCATCTGCTGATCCTGTGTCTTAACGGACCATGCCCTGTTAGTATTCCTATAATAGCTCTCACCGCCTGCCTACTCATGCTTAGGATTAGTTTCGTGTTAATAGGACTGAGCTATGGCTATAAGGCCCAAGCAACTCTCCAGTCCGTTCTACATCCCCATGCGCGATTTACGAGTAAATCGAATGTTTTCTCCAACAGAAGAAGTCTATTGGTTGTCTCACAGACTTCTCTATGGCAGCTGAGTCTGATCGTGCTATTTTTCCAGATTTGATGCGCTAATCTGTACATATCCGAAGCAGTATCGTAGCAAAGTCTACACCAGACCTAACTCATTCAGTCTTAAAACGATTCTAGCTGACACCTGACATTAAGTGAAGCATATCATTTAGGGCTGGGTTAGTAGAGTGCATCTACGGACACGTGTGATGCCATCCATCCCTGCACTTTAGATAGAAAGTTCCTATGTACCGTGCATCCATAATTGAATTCAATTTACCATATAGTCCAGTCCAACACCCAAGACTATTTTGGATCTCTCCATGACAAATATTTCGCCTTAATCGAAAGTCTTTTGCCTTTCTATCAGCTTTTCCTACGAATCCACAAAGCACTGAATCTATAATTACTCTGCAATGACTAGGACTGAAGATGACCCAAGATTTCTTAGAACTCTGGAAGGCCCGAGCCAAAATTTATTCCCTATTCTCTAGCAGCAAGATATGCGTTTAAAATATGAAAAAAGAACACGTCATAAAACGACTGTTGAAACTTAAAAAAATTACAAATCAAACCATATAATGGTAAGTGAATAAAGTGAATATAATTAATTTTTATTTAAATTGAGACGACCATCATTTGTGTTCCTTTTTCAAGTATGCCACAGATGTCGTACATGGTTAGTTAGTAAATTAACCAATATTTTTTAATATAATATAACATACTACAAACTAAGTGTGTTGTATTGTGAATGAAAGATAAACATATTTTGTAATAAAACGAAAATAAAAAAAACATAAAAAAATAAAAATATTTAAAAAAAAACTAAACAAATTCACACAAATCCTTTTGAATAAAAACATAAAGAATATAATTAATTATAAATTTAATGAATTAGATTATAATTCATTAAGGAATCTATAAAGTAGGTGTGGATTCTAAAAGAAGACCCAAACGCCCAAGCATAAAAGAGAGATTAATTTATAAAATATATAGAGATTATATAGATAAATATCGATAATGATAATAAAAACAAATAATAGTACGTATGTATGTATATTATTTAACGGCCACCACCACGTGGGTCAACAGGCATAAGTTCGAGAGCTTCATCTATGTTGCCATTAACAGTCTCTAATAATTGTGTTAACCAAGCGCCTTCATTGCTAAAACCCATAGCCATCATAGCAAGGACAGCATTATTAATGCGTTCATCTGTTTAAAATTAAATAAAAAATGAGCGATTCTTAAATGAACAACAATTTAGCATAATATTACTTACCAGCATGATAAACAGGTATAGCACGCCTTTCCTGATTTCTAGCGTTTGAAGTGGTTGTAGTACTTACAACTGGCTCAGTTGTATTAGCCGTAGTGGTAGCTTTTGCCTGCTCTGCAGCAATGACTCCTGTTGTTGCAACAGAAGTACCAGTAGCAGCATCAGTACCTTTTGCTGCTTCTTCAGCAATGTGAGCCTTTAAATCGGCACTTAGCTGTGCAAAATCCATAACATTCGATTTATTCAATGATTGTGGTGGTGTTGTTTGAGCAGAAGTACTAGCTGTAGACGTGTTCGATTTATTAATAGTGGCTTCTTTTGGAGCCTCTAGTTTTATAAATGATTCAGACACACTGTCATTTTCGCTATCACTGCCTAAATCCTCAATTTCGACATTGGAGGAAACTTCAATTTCTGTTTGTTTGTTTAACTGCTTATTTTCTTCCTCATCATTGACCACTTTGGTTTGTTGTTTTTCAATGGGTTTTTCGTGTTCAGAATTTTTTTCACTGTTTACGCTATTCTGTTGAGAGGATACAGTGGATTTAGCTGATGCTGTAGAGTTTTTACGCGAGCCATTAGCATTAAACGGACATGAGAATGAAGATGATGGCGAGGCAGCCTTGTTAGCACTGCCGCCTACTACTTCATTATCTAAGGGATCCAACATTTTGGCAAACATATCGCTAAAATTATTCAAAATCTGTATGCCTGTTTTCATATATTGGGGATCCAAGAACTGTGTTAGAGCCTCCAAAGAGGGTGAACCGGGAACCGAAGTGTTGTTCATGCGTGGTGATGTGGTGGCATCAATCTTTATTTGTAGTTAAAAAAGAAATTGATTTCAGTTAATAACACTTAAAAAAAAAATTAAAACCTTAAATTTGTTTGTATAGACCAGACAGACATACCTTTTCCTTGTAATTTTTATTGTCCTTATCAGTAGAATTAGCGTCAGCAGCGAGTGCTGAAGGCGTAGCAGACATGCTTACAGCGATATTTTTAGCAGCTTGAACTGCTGTTTCATGTGCAACTTTTGCCGCAATTTCAGCAGCCTTAATGGCAGCTTCATGAGCCTGCTGGGCGGCTACTTGAGCATTAGAAATATTTTCATCAATGTTCTTGGCGTTACATGTAGATTGTGTAGTTGTGGTAGTATGAGGACCCGTTGTAGTGGTTTTAGTTTTTGTAGAGCTGGTTGCCGGCTCCTCCTCCTCTTCGCCCATGGCATGGGCAGCAGCGGCTGCACCACCACCCTCAGCCAAATCATGCATCATTTCATATAAATTGTGTAAGAAACTATGACGTGGATGACGTCGATGATGGTGTCTACGTCCATGATGACGTTCTTTGCCATTTGAGGCCGTCGTAGCCTGCTCACTGCCTTCACCACCAACTGCCTGTGAGCCTTCAGCAGCATCATCGTCTATGACCACAGACAAACCATTCTTGACAAATGGACAAGAAGCTTTAGAACGTTTGCCATGTTTACGTCCTGAAGAACGACCCGTTATATATGTTTCAACCACACTGGGACAATTGTTAGTTGGCATGCGCACCATCATATGTTCCGAGTGTGTATGTTTCGATTCACAATTCTGACACAAGTCATAATTGGGACACTGTATGCATTTATATCTGAAACCAATTATGGGTGCCATAAGGCAGCCATCACATTCGACATTATCATGCACGGCAAACTCATAAGAACCAGCAGCTGGTGGCATCTCGGCTTGATTGACTGTAGGAAGCTTACAAGGGTTTTCAGCTTTCTCAGCCACCTTTGCAGTTTTATCATCCGATTTTAACTTGGCAATATGCAAATGTCGACGCTCTACTCCCGATGTAATTGTAATTGTCTCGTAAGTGAGTAAACTTTCTTCATCGGTAATATCAATTTCATCGTTTTCGTCGTCTGAAAAACGAAAATAAGAAAAACACGCATTATAGCATATGCATAATACCTTATTTCATATTATTTTTATTGTTGCCAGTTATACGAACAACAGAAAACAAATTTAAGTTGAAGAAAAGACAGACCTGTTTCTATAATTAATTATAAAAACATTAATTTTATTATGCACAAAATATTTCAAGAGAACATTTTATCATTTATTGCTGTACAATAAAGAAGAGCAAAGTAGGAACGTCATCATGTACCATTTGAACTTTTCAAGAAATGTTATCAAATTTGGAGTATCTAAACAGGTTGTTCAAGAAATATTCGACAATTTTGTTTTAAATACATACATACATACATTATCAATTACAATAGAATATTTAATGATAGCAAAATAATGTTTATTAAAGAACACAAAACGATAAGAGTCTGAGCAGTTATGACTCATAAACAAATTGAGTAATTTTTAAATTGACTCTGTAAACCTTTCCATAGGCATTTGCATATGGTATGTGTAAAGTATGTATGTGGACGCGGTTGGGTTATCATTTTCAAAGGAGAAAAGTTTGTGTAAGATCACTTGTTTGTTTCTTTACAGAGGAATCCTAATCTTAAGTATAACAGTTCATTTGAATTTTCCTTTTCTTTTTTGCTTCAGCTTTGTTGGTACTCTTCAATGCTCCCTTGCGCAGGCAAACGACCAATATCTCCTTTAGAGACAGACACCCGGAAGTCTTAAACAATCTTAGATGGTAGCTACACTATCAATAAATGTAAGTACGTATACCTCTACTCGATATACTCTGATACTGGATACGTATGTACGTAGGCATTATTTCAGCGTGAATAGCACACAAATAATCTGTTAATGCAAGGAACAGTTTGACACTGTCCGACTTTGTGGTGATATCTGTATGCGTCGCGAATACGCTTGGATGTCCTATTCCGAAGGGGATATATTCTACATAGGTATTCTACACTTATCGTGTAATGAACAAACGTATCCAGTTCAACTATACAAAGAATTTAGACATTACTTACCGTTTCTTATATATTCTTCAATAATCTTATGGGGCTCAGACGTATTGTCACGCTCCCTCCCATACTCATGTACCTGTTAACATGATCGACACAATACTCATTATATGCCTAAAATAGGATTTAAAGATTCCTTTTCACTTAAAACAAATACCAATTCGCAAGCCATCAGTATAGACTTGGTTTGGTCTATTCTTCTCTTACCAGATTAAAAAGCAATTTTCGTCTTAGTGGCTTAGGATAGTGCAGTTCATGTTGCAGTTTAGTTTGCTGTTCAATATGATTGCAAAATTTTCGCCATATTGGACAATAAGCGTAACAAATTAATGAACTTTGTATCATAACACTGTCATGAAAAGTTTCTCAAAAATCTGTTGTCCAGAATCGACTTGAAACTGTAGATCCCGCCACTCATGGACACAAAAGGTTCAAAGAAGGCACTACAAAAAAATCAGCTGAGTAATGAAGGAACAACCTGAAAGTTGGCAACACTATTAAGTAATTTGGGTGTGATGGTCCTATATAACCACCGACCCACACATCAGTATTTAATGTAAATCGATATGAATTTGGTATGATCAATAACTTTATAACAAAATTATTAACTGACTGTGTAGTTGCTGCCAATATTGCAAGGGATAACAAATTACACAATATTCTCATGGTAATATTACGTGTAGAAAAGATTGTATAAATCAATAGCATTTTGGATGATAATACTGTGCCTATTGCTGTGATTTACAAAAACAAAGAAAACATTTACATGACAATACAATAGGCAGTTTAATGAATGTATGGCCACATTTATGTACACATTCAAGATGGCGATCTAAGCAGCAGCAGCTGAAGAAAACCCACAGTTTTTCAACTGAAGAAGACTGTTGGAATTTAGGGTTGGCGAAAACCGATTTGTTTTGGACCCTAACTACAACCTGTAGCCATAGGATCATATATATATATATATACACGCACACAAATATTCCACCTTATGGTGGTAAAATAATTTCTGTAACAAATATCCTTAAAAAATCAATTTCTTTTATTTTTTTAGATTTGGCAACCTTAAACGAATTGTTTTTTTTTATTTTTAACAAGAAATACCAACATACACTCTCTCTCTCTCTGCGTTAAAAAGAATAAGTGAACTTTTTCTCCCAAAAATTTTTTTCAAATGCATTTTGTGACTATGAAATTACGCATTTTGCTAATGAAGACATCCTTCCCTTCCCTTCCAACCACTTTTAAGCATATTTATTTTATAAACTTACCAATCCAAAACAGACGAACACCATCATGTTCATAGGGGCAATTTTCTAATATTCTCTCCAACATTTGATGATAAACAGAAGTGAATTTTATATATTTATTGATTTTCTTTGTATCCGTGTGATACGTTACTTTCATCAATTGTCCAGGATTCATTTTTCTTAAGATTTATTTAATTTGAAGCAAAATAATAGTTTTTTTTCTTGTCACTATTTTCCTTTTTTTTATTTAATAGAATTGAAAACAATATGTCGGCTTGTCTCTTTGCCTTTTTACTTCTTCACAATGTTCTTCGCACAAATTCAACTGAGAAACTAATGAAAAATGTTTGTATAACGTTATTTTATACGGCTGTGAAACTCAAAACGAAACTATGTAAAGAAAGACGCAATATATTATATATGACTACTCTTTATAAAATAAACCATAAATATTTTCTCTGTTTTCAATGTATAGCTCTCACGACTGTGATATGTTTATTCTCTTCGTTTTTATTATTCTTGAATATTCCTTCAATTTTTTGCAATTCACTTTGTATATATGTTTTGATTGATTCACGATTTGTTTTTATTTATGAAGAAACCCGAACTCAAGCTGAATTGCAGAATTCTTTTGTTGTGAAATACAAACTCTACCAGCTGATGCATACACAAGTTTTGACTGCGCTCAAATTGTTTGAGTTGGCGGCGTTAACGTATACAAGTTTGCAAGAGTTGATATGAAATATTTTTCTTTCTGGCAACACTGGCGGTTGGAAAAATTCGTTTGTTTGTTGAAAAAACAAATGTTTAGAATATAATTTCCCCTTTCTTTTTTAGATTCCGAATTTTTATAAATGAAAATGAAGCTCGTATCATTTAAGAAGAATGACGTGTTTTTGTATAGTGTGTGTGGGGGTCTTCTGATGAATTTGTGTTGTGCGTCTTTGGCGTGATGTTTCTAACGTGGTGAAGTTATTGAGTGTGGTGAATTTCCAGAGTGATGAGTTTTTACAAAATGTGGTGAATTTGTTCGGTGAGGCAAATAAAATTGAAATTCACCAAACTGCTGTTATTCGAAATAGATACCGTATTACCATAGAACAATGTACTGTGAGTGGTGAATTAACCCATTTGGCGCCGCCGTACTCAATTGAGTACAGGTAATCATTAGGCGAAATTTTTTAAAATTTGAAAGTTTTTGTAAATTTTTTGCGTTTTTAGCATAAAAGAAACATATTCCCTGTTAAAATTATAAACAAATCTGGCTATATATATATCGACTGTCACAAAATGGACTCTTAAACTTATACAAAATTGGTGTGGCCAGATAAGCACAGACTTTACCAGTTTTTAGCTTTTTCAGTTTTGTTAATTTCTTTTTTATTTTAAGCATTTCTGTTTATAAAATATGTAAAAACAAATGGTCTGCAATTTACTATGCTTATTTAAATACAACTGTACTCAATTGAGTACAGCGGCGGAATCCATATACAAAATGTGGTAACACTGTTGTGTTTACAGAAATATAAATGCACATCTATGTAAGACGGGAATTCCACTGGATATTGCTAAACTTTCGATTTTTATTGTGGAAAATCCCCTAGGGTCAAGAGTAGTAAACAAATTGCTTGAGAAAATGGAGACTAACTCAGCATCGTATGAAGTATTTTTTGATAACTTTTTTACTAGCTATAATCTCTTGGTGGATCTCAAAGAGAAAGGATCTCGTGCGACTGGAACAATTAGAGAGAATAGAACAAAAAAGGTGTCCATTACGAAGTTCGAAAGAAATGAAAAAAGAAGAGCGGGCCTCATATGACTATAGGTTTGACAAGCAAAATTCTTTTGGTGAAATGGAAAGACAATAGCGTCTGTACAATGGCAACTAACTATGACACAATAGAACCATTAGGAGCAGTAAAACTTTGGTCTTCTACACAACGACAAAAAATTGATGTCAATATACCAAAAGTGTTTCAGTCATATAACAAACATATGGGAGGAGTAGATGAGCTGGACCAGTCTATTGCACTCTACAGAATTGCCATTCGTGGTAAGAAATGGTGGTGGGCATTGTTTACCTATATAATAGATATGGCCATTGCAAACGCTTGGCGGTTATATGTAATGAGTCATAGCGATAGCATGGATCAACTTTTATTCCGACATTCAATTGCAAGGTACTATTTACGTCAAAACGTCCAAACTAAAGTTCGACTTTCATCATCATTGGTCCTAGGGTTACCCCAAGATGGTATAGGCCACTACCCCAAAAAGTTGGAAAAGCAATTAAGATGTGCTTTATGTTATGCAAGAGTTCGCTGGCAATGCAAGAAATGTTTAAAAACATTATGCATTGAAAAACAATGTTTTGAAATTTTTCACCTATAACCCGCCGCTGTACTCAGTTGAGTACACCCTCCCTACTCCACCCCATTATTATTTTTTTAAATTTTTTCATACTTATATATTAATTTTGTATACAATGAACTAAACTAAACTTTTTTTGTTAATTATCGCTTCTGGATTTATTTTGGCGGTTAATGGGTTAATCGGTGTGTGTCAGGAATAAGAAATTTTCACCTCCATTGGCGGAGTCATTGGGTTAAAACAAATCCACAATCAGCGTTGCCAGTAGTTTTTTTTATAAAAACTTTTTATTTCTGGGAAAAAGTTTTTTTACAATAAGAACCCGGTGCCTCTGTTTGCGTTTCTATGCCAGAACTAATAAAATACACATTTTTTTATGAAATTTTAAATATTGCATGTTGTTATTATTGAATGTTTTGAAGAAATTTGTCGAAAAAACTTGTTTTGGTAGAAAACAAACTTGGAAAAAAAGCGAAAACTTGGCAAATGGCAACGCTGTCCACAATACATAAATTGGGGTGCCAAATGACGGCGCTAAAATTGTTTGAGTTGACGGCGTTAGAGTAGAAAAAATTAAAATATAAAAAATTTAACAGCCGCTGATACGAATCCATTAAATTACCTTCTAAATAAAGATTCCTCATGATCGCTACCTGCCCTTGTTATATATATATATCAACAGCCAATTTGTATGAAAACAACAATCATCACGATCGCGATACCACAGGTATACGATACGGTTGTAAAACTTAAAAAGAAACTCTGTAGACGCAATATACACCAAGACCAGTGTTGCCGTTTTAAATCATTTCTAACAATTTATTTTTCTGTTCAATGGTTTTGTTTATTCTTTTTGTTGTAAAAAAATATAATTTTAATTAATGATTGGTGTGAGCAGCCTGGCATGTATATCACGAACTTCCAATTTTAATGTACGCGATTTAAATATGTCAAAGTCTTCCTGACTTTCCAAACGAATTTCATCGTATGAGTTATCTAGAAAATGAGAATAAGAATTAACACAAGCATTATGTTTATACCATTTTCTTTATTATATTTTGTATCATTTTAATTTCATGTTTAAGGGCCGAGGTACATATGTGTGTAGTATCCACGCTCTGATTTGAAATCGGCTGTAAAGGGGCTTTTACACACCCGAGTTAAATGTTCTGCAACAGTAAATAGCAAATTGTACTTGCCAGCGAAAAAAGACAGTAATGCTTCCGTTTTTTAAATTTACTGGATATAAATTATTAATCATTTCGGAAATAGCTTTAATTACATTGCCTAGGTAAAGTTTTGACAATAAAAATTGTAATTTTTTGGTATATTGAGTGGAAAGAATCAACAAAATACCGATAAATCTTTAAGTTTCTGTATACATAAACACCAACACACACACACTGAGATACAAAATGAAATGCATTTTACTAAGGGAGAATTCATTTCAACTTATTTTCTCTACGTAATTACGCAATATAAGTGATAACTTACCAATCCAAAACAGACTCATTACCAAACCGGATTTACTACAACCGGAAAACGGTCCATTTTGTAGTATTTTATTGTACATTTCATGATAGTTATGTACAATATTAAAATATTTAACAACTATTCCTGTATCCTGCTGATATTTAGCAACTTCTCCTGTATCCTGGTGATACGTTAGTTTCACTAACGATCCTTCGACATTACCCATATCTTTATTTATTTAATGAACTACAATTTTTATAATTACTTGCGGAATGTAACTACAAAAGCTTTTGTTTTGCTCACAGTAGAGTTGTGTAGTTCACGAACGAACTAGTTAGAGTTGTGTAGTTCACGAACGAACTAGTTCAATTGAACTATTCATACAACTGAACTAAGAGAGCCGGTCATAATAATGAGCTCTTTTAGCTCCGTAGTTCATGACTCTCTTGTTCTCGTTTCTTATTCGTTCATTGCATTCTTATTCGTTCTTTTATTTTGTTTATCGTTCTCATGTGTGTAGTTCACGAACGAACTAGTTCAATTGAACTAGAGTTGTGTACAGCGTTGCCACTGAACAAATTTTAATCCTACCAAATTTTTGTCAAAACCTACCAAAATCGTTGCCTTTTACGAAGTCGCCGTGGTCTAGTAGGTAGTGTGTTGGCTTATTAGACGAAAGGCCCGAGTTCGAATCCCAGGTCAGACATCAAAACGAAAATATGAAAAATATTTCTTCGGCGACTTCCTCTCAGCAGATTTCTGGCAAAAACTCTGAGAATAAAAATTGCCATGAAAAGCTTCTCAAAAAACCTGTCGTTCGGAGTCGACTTTAAAACTGTAGGTCCCGCCACTCATGTATAAAATTAACGCACACAACACGAGTGGTGTGAGAAGCTAGGACGTTGTACAATGGGTCAGTTCGACCTCCGGGTACTGTACTTGTCACAGTTGACAAGTACACGTCCTCTAACCTAACCTAACCTAACCTACCAAAATCGTTGAAAACCTACCAGTTTTTTAAATAATGTATACATATATATATTTTTGAGAAAAAGTATGACTTTTTTACTAAAAAAGTATTACATATAATTGTACATGTATTAATAAGCAACAAAACACAACAATATAACAAAAATAATTTATAAAATTCATTTCTAATAACATTTTTAAACTATAAAAATACTTTTTGATCCAACCTACCAAAAATCAATTTTACCTACCATCCTACCAAATTAAAAAAATTCTACCAAATTTGGTAGGAAAAGCCCAAAACGGCAACGCTGGTTGTGTAGTTCACGAACGAACTAGTTCAATTGAACTATTCATGCGACTGAACTAAGAGAGCCGGCTAAGTAATGAGTTCTTTTAGCCAGCGTTGTCAACTTTGAAATTTCAAAACGCACCAAAATGTAGAAAAAAACGCGACATTTAAAGAAAAAAGCACCAAATTTAGAAGTTTTTTTTTTTAAATATTTATTGAATCAATTTAAAATTAAAAATACAACAATAAGACACTCACAGCTCAAGGTTTAAAAAAATAATAATAAAACTTAACAAAAATAAAATGAATTTTATAAATTCTATACAAAATTTTTTTAAAAGAAAAACTTAACGAAAACGAAGTTTTTTTTTTTGTCTTGAGCCGGAGGTGGTAATCTTCAAAAGATTACCAACAAAAGCATGCACGATTCACCATCACTGGTGCCTACGTACTAAACCCACCCCCTACACACTTCAACCACTCTCCCTTTATTAACACTGTCAGGAAGTTTATAAGTTTCACAACAAGAATTCTCCTGTTTTAACCCATTTTTAATGTGAAGCGTTGTTTTTTTTTGTACAAATGTTTTTTGCCACACTGAAACAAAAAGTTGTGTCGAATTTACTTTGGTGCCACCCAAAATTAAAAAACGCACCAAAATTTAAAGAAAAAACGCACCACGCGCCATCTAAGGAATTTTTCGCACCAAAAATTTAAAAAAGCACCCAAAATGTCGCGAAACGCGCCAAGTTGACAACGCTGCTTTTAGCTCCGTAGTTCATGACTCTCTTGTTCTCGTTTCTTATTCGTTCATTTCATTCTTAATCGTTCTTTTCTGTTGTTTATCGTTCTCTCACACCGCCATCATTGGCGGTGTTACCTCATACCAAAGAAAATAAAGTATAAAGAATGTGCATCTTAACATATTTTGGAATATTTTTCAAAAATATTTCATGACGCGGGGGGAAAGATAGGAGGGAAGTAAACAGAAACGGAGAGCGTAACAATGCGTTGCTCTCATTCTTTGCTCTCATCGCGATGAGATCAAAGACTATAAATATATGAAGATGTTGCACTGCCATACATTGTACTGACAAATGTACCACATTTTGTGTTGACATTTGAAACTGAAAAACTGAAAAATTGTTTTATAAAAAGTGTGAATTTAAAAATTGTAATGCATGCTCAAACAAAACGTTTAATAAATATAATATATAATTAAAATCATATTTTTAGAAGATATTGATAGGACTGGAAATATATCAGAAAGTACCCATACCCCTGATATAGATGTCGCAGATATATGTATACGATGAAAATAAAGAATATTTTAATGAAGGCACCGATTGTTTTACGTCCAACAATGTACCAATTGAATTAACATCAAGTCGATATTTTGTTGGTTACATAGCTCAACGAATATCATGCGTTAAATGTCGTGTGGATATAATAAAACCAGCGCAAATTTTGTCATATCCTTCAGAAATGTTCGTTCATGCAAATCCATCGCTCCATCTGATTTATTTTTTGAAGTTTGCAAAATTCATATAAGTCTTCGAAAAAATTTTTTTAGAAAATAAATCTATAAAAACATAAAAGCATTTGTAGTTGGCCAATGCGTAAGTTGCACAAAAAATACAATTTATTCCTTTTGGTTTGATGAAAATAACGAATGTTATAAACACAGAATGGAGATGCTTAATTTACTAATTGTTGTTTTACTACGGAAGCATTCCACATGGGAAACATACAAATTCAAATTATCCAGTATGGAAAAAGTTAAAATTTTGAACCATTAAAATGATAAATAAATTTAATAAATACTAAACAAAAAAAGCATTCGTTTTATTACAACTTCATTCTATACAAAAATAGACACATATGGTAAATATGTACATACATAATTGAATAGTCTAAAAAATAACATTATAATTCGGTGCGAATCGATATAATTTCATTTCTACAACAATAAAACACATATTCTTACCCTACAATAAAACAAACGGTAATATTTTTTCCACAGGCTATTTTCACATATATTTTGTGAAAACAAAAATTCTTTCAGTTTGTTTATTATTTTATTTGGCAATGTATGTATACACACACGTATACACGCATATGAGAATAAATTGCTTAGAGAAAAAAACAATACGTTCTCTAAGTATAATAAGTTCTCTGAGTACAATAAGTGTACTGAGTCTTTTTTGTTTTCTTTCTCTCAGTTAACATGAGAGTGAGAACGACAATTTAGCTTTCCCTGTTACCTACCCCCTCATCATAAAGAAGCACAAAATTTTGTCAATTTTAAATACACTGTGTGCAACATCTTTACATATTTATAGCAGTGTTCGAAAAAATACTCTAAAGTACGCAACGTTTATATACTGTACTGAATGTCGTGGGTAAAGAACACAAACACATTCACTACAACGAGAGCGAAACTTTTCGTTTCTTTTATAATGTTTGTGAACATGTACGGAAACTCTAACATAACGTACTGAACAGAGTTCAAAAACACTATTTTTTAGTGTTTGTGTACAAAGTACACTAGAAAGATCAGTACACAACGAAAAAAATTGGGTTTTAGTGATCTTTTTTTTGAGTACACTAACATTTTTAGTGTACGCGAGAGCTCATTCGGTATTTTTAGAGATCGCGTTGTGGTTTTTGATGCCATTTATTATTCTTTAGGAATAATAGACATATTTCGCTTAAGAATACAAATAAAAACTGGGCATTTTTCTCTCTCTCTCTCTTTTATTGAATGAGAATATAAACTCTCGCGTACACTAAAAATGTTAGTGTACTCAAAAAAGATCACTAAAACCCAATTTTTTTCGTTGTGTACTGATCTTTTTAGCGTACTTTGTACACGAACACTAAAAAATAGTGTTTGTGAAGTCTGTTCTGTACGTTATGTTAGAGTTTGCGTTCATTTGTTGTGTACATGTTGTGTACGTAATGTGTTTGCGTACGAGTTCGCAAACACTTAAATGAAAGTTAAAAGTATTTTATCAGTTACGTACACAATGGTTAGTGTACAGTATTTTTTCGAACACTGATTTATAGTCTTTGGTCAAACAATAAAAACGATCATACATACATAATCGTACATACACATATACATACGTACGATGAGAGCAACACATTGTTACGCTCTTTGTTTGTGTTTATTTTTCTTCTGTCTTCCCTCCCTCATCAAGAAATGATTTTTAAAAGAGATTTTGGTGAGAGCGGGTTTTACTGGTACATCCCGCCATAAGAAATTTTACTTCTACATGATGCGCATTCTTTATATCCATATTCTTTGCTCATACTAATAAAAGAACTTATGGAAATATTTTTCCCACAAAAGCGCGAAAATTTTAAAAAATACAAAAATAAGCAAATAAAAATAATAAATTAAAGGAATGGTTAGACGAGATATATCCACAGAAATTCTTATTAAATATTTAAAAAAAATCACATGCTTTTATAAAAACATATTTAATTTTTGATGATGTATTAAATTAAAATTTTTTGCTTTTGAATTTCTTGAATATAATTCAAATTTTATACATTAGAACTAATAGCACATAAATCTGAACTTTTTTTTGTTTTTTCTAATATCCTTGTAAATCTGTGTATATATTTAAATAATTTTTTTTGTTGTTATTAGTTAAGTAAGATTGATTAAAAAGCTAATAAATTAATTAATAAAAATGAAAAATAAAATTTATTTAAAATGAAAAATCCCTTTATAAATATGTTCTTATTTTGTTCAATAAGTTGATATAAATTTACATGGAATACATTAATTCCTTAAAATGTATTTATGCATTGTTTACATCAATTTAAATATAAGCGAAAATGAGAAAGAGAGCGGAGTTGTTTAAAAGTACTGAACTATTGAACTAAAAGAACGACCTAGTTCATTACAGAGAACTGAACTAGAAAGAGCGAACACTCAAAAGAGCTAACGAACCCAACTCTAGCTCACAGTGATATAAATATGATGTTCTTCACTGAAATTCTACTCCGATCAGTGATGCCAGGAGATTTTTTTCAAAAATCCCTACGTCAATGAAAAAAATGCCTTTTTTCCTTACACCCACTTTTAATTTTACCTACAAAATTCCCTACGCCACTTTTTCCGTTTTTTTTTTTTTCAAAAATTAAATGTTTATTTTAAATTTGTATATTTTAAATTCAGGTACATACATTTATTATACAAAAATAACAAAAACAAATAAAAATAACATAAAAACAAATAAAAATAACATAAAAATAACAAATATAAATTAATGGAAAAAGAATTATTTTATTTATACAATTCTGTATAATTCATTTTTTTTTAAATGACTCGATTTGCATTTAAAATTTACACAATTATTTAAATTTGCTTGTAAATGAGATCTTATAATGCAAATAGAATTTAACAACTCATGGCTTAATTTGTGCCTTTTTTTCGTACGTACGTCAGTTACAACAGAAAAAATTCTTTCAGCGTCAGCATGTGGCAGACTTAGTAAAATTTTTGTAATTTTTGCAAAATTTGGAAATATCAAATTGTCATTAAAATTTTTGTTTTGCATATTTTAGACCAAAATGCTTCAACATCTAATTTAGACAATGTTTCTTTTTCATATTCAGAAAAACTATATTCTAAAGTTAACCATTGAGCCAATTCACATTAGCACATTTTTTAGTCGCACAATTTTTGTTTCTTTTCAATTCACACGGGATGAATATTAGTTTGGCAGCAATGTATACGTATACGCAGCTTTGTATGTATTAGTGTTTTTTGCATTCATTTGATATTTTAAAAATGTGCGTGTATTAGTTTTGTGCTGGTGATGCGGGGTTGTAGCTGGTGGAAACTTTACGCCACCGAAAAACCATTCTCTTCACCCCTCTTGCCTATAAACGATCATTTTACGCCAGCACAAATGTTCTAATGTGAATTGGCTCATTCATGCGTAAGTAAATTTAAGTCAACTTTATACTTATCACATATCAATTTAAATTGATAGACACTTTTGTTACTTGTTCCAATGGCCACTTCGGGGTTTAAAAATTCCATTTCTTTTAAAATTGATTTGTCATTAAGTGGCAGTCTTCTTTACGTTTCTTCAAGTGCAGTTATGTAGAATTGTAGACAATCAGATTTTACCTGATGAGCACTGGCTTTTGGAAAAGTTTTCAACAATTCTTCATATTCACTGCCGACATAAACGTCATCTATTGGCAATGAAACATGAGGAGACCTTATGACACAATCAATTTTCAAGCATTCTTTTTTAATAAAATTTTGGCCAAGTTTATAAAAAAATTTTGTTGACTCTGAATGCAAAATATGAACCAACATTTTTTGCGACTGAAAAAGTGCATTTAACGAGTTAAAATAATTTAGCACATATTTCAAAAAAAGTAAGTAAGTTCAGTCAGTATAACGTCTGCAAATTTCAACTTGTCCTGTTTAATTGCAAATTTAAAATATTCAAATAGAACTTGCCAATTATCCAATATTCTTTCGATGCATTTTTGATGAGACAGCCACCTGGTTGTTGATGTTCTTAATATTTTTCTTCATTCATCTTTTCTTGGAACTCCGCCAAAAGAGAACATCTTTTAGAACTGCCGGAAATGTCCGATCCTATCTGTCTTACCAAATCTTCTGGGGCTCTTGGCAACATTAGGCAAGATTTGTTTGCTATGATGGCGGCAGTGTGGCAAATTCATTTGATTGTTATTACGTCGGGATTATCCAGCAAAAGTCTGGATGCGAACGAATTGTTTTGTCCGACCATAACACTAGCGACAACACGCACACATATAAGACGTTGATGCTTTTATTTGATCGTCTCTGGGCGCCTTTATATACGTATACGTTGTCGGCTTTGATTGATGAAAATCAAAACATTTTGATTTTTTCATTTGACGAATTTTTATTTGATCGTCTCCAATTCTGATTGACAAGCAATATCTCATTTGCTTCGATATCGTCGTAATGAACACATCATCCATGCGCGGATAAACAAACAAATATTTTTTTATTGTGAATAATGTAATAGCAAACAAAGAAATATTTTGTTTTATTGTGAATGTATATTTTGTGTGTATATATTTTGTGTGTACATATTTTATATTTTGTATGTATATATTTTGTGTGTACATACCCTGCAGTCAGACTGGGTCCATATGTCTTTTTGTCAACAGCACTAGTTCAAATGTCTCCAATTTTTCATTTCTGTGTCAATATAAAAAATACAGAGACAAAAGATGTGGTGTATATCTAGTGACATTGTCGACAAACTACTAATTGTACACCATACAATGTCTCTGCTGTTGACTTAAAAATGTCATAAGAAAAAACAAATTTAAAAAATTTTTTAAAAAATATAATTATTTCAAAAATATAATCACGTTTTTTATATGTGAAAAAAATTCTGCTCGTACTCATGGTTTTATTAAAATTTTGAAAAAAAAAGAAAACCAAAATCAAGAAATCAGCCAAGCTTTTGTTGATGAATTTTTTTCTTAATTATAATTAGTCAAATGTATAGTTTATATTTAAGTATTTTTTCATTTAATTTTTGCATTTCCAATTTCATCTTTATTTAAATTTACTTTTAACATATTAAAATAGGTATTTAAAAGGGTTTAGCCTGCCCTGGAAAAATGTGCTACATTTTTTGTTCAATAGCTGAGCTGTTAATTAGTTTATTTGTTTTTATCTTAATTTTTTGTTAAATAAACTTATCATTTAAATAATAGTGTACAATTTAATTTATTTGCTTCAGTAGCAGCTTAAAGGCCCTAATATTAAAAGAAAGTAAAAAAAAAAATAGTGACAATGTCGCTAGTATGACACCACCTATCTACTATTGATATTGCCTACAGGAAAGTTCCATAAGTTATAGAAATGTACTATTGAATTCCTGGTTCTAATGTCACCATATGGATCCATGAGAAGTACCTAGTCAATACCATGTCAATAGTCATAATGTTACTAGAGGATTTTCAATGACACAGACATGTTAAATGTCTATAGCACAAAGCCTTGTACGGGGTATAATTCGACAATAGTACTGTTGACAAAGTCAATAGCGATTCAGCACTTTTTTAATATTGACATTTCCTACAGGGTATATATTTTGTGTGTCATCCGATGAAGACATTTTACCATGCATTTTACGAAACGAACACTACAAAATCAAAATGCAAATGATGATTGACGAATTTATTTGAACGTCTCCTTTTAAACTTCAATCACACGACACTCACACATATGCATTATTTGATGAAATTATTTGATCGTCTCTGGGCGCCTTTAGTCGCACATTTTTGTTCACACTGGATGAATATTAGTTTGGCAGAAATGTACACGTATACACAGCGGGGTTTTAGCTGGTGGAAACTTTACGCCACCGAAAAACCATTCTCTTCACCCCTCTTGCCCATAAACTCTCATTTTACGCCAGCACAAATGTTCGCTTGTGAATTGGCTCTAGTATGGAAACAACAATCATCACGATCATATTTATTTATTCGGCCGTAAAACTTAAAAAGAAACTCTGTCGACGCAATATACACCAAGACCAGTGTTGCCGTTTTAAATCATTTCTAACAATTTATTTTTCTGTTCAATGGGTAGATCATGGTGAAATAATTTATAAAGGTGTGAGCAATTCTACAACAAACCAAAAACAACAGGGCAATTTGTTGTTTCTCTAGTTGGTTGAGACTGTCAAAAAAAATTCACCATGAAAGCAAATTTTTAAAAAGTAAATAAAAACAAAACAATTGATTTTTAAACTAAATATTCATTATTATGAATTAAAAATAACGAAAATAATAATAAAATTTTTAAAATATATATAAATGTGTATACAGCATAACATTGTGTAAGGAACTCGTGATATTAAAAGTTGTGCTAGACCCACCAATGGATTTGTTGTGAAGTTTATTTATTTTGCAAATTTCACTCCGTTGACGCCTTCGCATATCATGTGGAACTTTCAAAAAAGCTACCACTTCCACTTTTTTGTTCTTTATTGAAAATTGCACAAACTTCATTCAAAATTATTCCTTTTAAAATTATTACAATATTTTCTCACAATGAAAATAAACAAAAATTTAAATTTAAGAATCAAACGAAAACATAAACAAATAATAATTTGACAGTCTCTACCTCTTACAACAACATAATCAGCTGACGAGCTAACCACACCTGATAAGTAATTTCACCATGGTGTAGATTATTTTCATTTTGGTTATTCTTTTTGTTGTAAAAAAATATAATTTTAATCAATGTTTCTAAACTAAATAAACAAAAATTAATTTAAAAAAGTCTTAACTTTAAAATTTAAACAGTTTAAACAAACTTTTTAAAAATTATAAATTTTTTCTGTTCAATTTTCATATGTTCCACAGCAAAAATGTTGTCTTTCTCTTTCGATAGCAAGCTGGAATATCAATTTTCAAGCAGTGGGTATCAGAATGCCGAAGCGTAATCAAAACGTAGAGTATATATTCAAATAAAATTAGGCTTTTTTTAAAGAATTTTTGGGAATAAACATTGAATTTAATCAGATAATATTGATTAACATAAACTTAAGTTTGATTTGACCAGCTTGGCATGTATATGACGAACCTCCAATGTTGATGTACGCATCATAAAAATGCTAAGGTCTCTCTGACTTCCCAAATGAATTTCATCGTTTGCTTCATCTAGAAAATGAGAATAAGAATCAATACAAGTATAATGTTTATACCATTTTTTAAATTATATTTTGTATTATTTTAATTTTATGTTAAAGGCTGAGTCACATATGTGGTATCCGTAGTGCTCTGTTTTGAAACCGGCTTTAAAGGAGCTTTTACACATCCGAGTTAAATGTTCATATACATATATGTATGTGGTCATTACAAACCTTCTGTCAGGATAATGCACCTAATTTCTCACAGCAATTATGTTTTGTGCGTTAATTTTACACGAGGGGGGTTTTTTTTTTTTTTTTTTGCGGGAAGGAGGGAAAATGCTTTATGCATTCATGAAGGTCGTCACCATACATGGTATGTCGGACTCTCCCACTGGGTATACCGACTAAAAACCCGCCTTGTCTCCTCACCGGGGTATCATTCCACCTCGGAACCACAGTTGCATTACTTCGAGGGGGGGGGGTATAGTTTCCGAACAACGGATTTTTTTGAGAAACTCTTCAAAGCAATTTTATTTTACTCTCAGAGTTTCAACCAGAAATCTGCTGAGGCAGTAGCCGAAGAAATATATTTTTCATATTTTCGTTTTGATGTCTGACCTAGACTTTGAATCGTGGCCTTATGTCTTGCGACACACTACCTACTAGACTACGGCGAGCAACAGTAAATACCAGTTTGTACTTGTTTTCAAATTTACAAGACTACTGGATCTAAATTATTAATCATTTCGGAAATAGCTTTAATTACATTGCCTTTCGCCTTTTGCACGTTGAAATTAGTTTCGAAACAAGTTTGAAAACTCTTGAGTTTGTTGGAGAGAGGGGAAAAACGAGCGGGGGTGATTTCACAATTTCATGTACTCGCAAACTTGCTTTGTTCTTTATTCGTATATACACAGACTTGTATTTGATTTCACATTTTATTTGACATTTTCTTTTATTTTTTGTTTCGCATAGTGAAGTTAACACGTTGACTGCCGCTTTCAGAAAACTGGCCAAAAATGACAATTTGATTTTTTCACATTATATTACTAAAAACTCTATTTTTAGATCGTAGGTATCATCAAAAAAGCAAAAATGATGTTTTTAGGAGAAAAAGTGGTTTAGTGAGTATGAGATAACTTGTAGTTGGCAGTCAACGTGTTAACATAAAGCTCCCTTATTTAAAATAACATTACTTTTTTGTTTATTTTGAGTTTGAAATCAAAACATTTGCAAAAGAAAAATTTTAGTGCCAAACAATTAATTAATTAGTTATAGGTTACTACTGTTGGAATTGATTTTCTATTTATTTAATATTTACTTAATTATGTCAATTTCCTTTAATTATTCAATTTTAAACTTTTAAATTTATCTTAATTTGCGCGCAATATGGTCTAGATACCTTGCGCTTTTCCTTTATATATATTATAAATTTATTTATAATGTATTTTTGAATAAATAAATAAAAAAAAATAAAAAAGAATATAATTTAATTATTTAATTTATAAAAATCAAAAAGAATATAATTTAAATAAGGTAAATATATTAAAAAATAATAATACATAAATATATAATATAATAACAAATATAATACTCACGTCTTTTGTTTGAACCTAAATCACAATGCCAAATAAAGTTACAAGTTAAAAGAAAACAAAATTTGTGAAATTAATTTTTTACGTGCAAAAGCGAAAGAAAGTTTAAAAGAAAATGCAAAAAAGTTTTTCAAACTTGTTTCGAAACTAATTTCAACGTGCAAAAGGCGTCTAAAGTTTAGGCTATAAAAAATTGTCAATTCTTGATATAGTGGCAAGAATCGTCAAAATACCGATAAATCTTTTAGCCTGGCAACTCTTAATCAGAAGTGGGTTGCGATTTTTTGCATACATAAATACCAACGCGCACACACACTCCGATACAAAATGAAAAGCATTTTACTAAGGAGGAATTCATTTCAACTTTTCATATAATTTCTTAATTATTTATTTTATATTGTCTACGTAAATACGCAATGTAAGTGATAACTTACCAATCCAAAACAGACGCATTACAAAACCACGAAATCTACAACCGGAAAACGGTCCATTTTCGAGTACTTCATCATAAATTTCTCGATAGGTAGGTAGTAAAAAATTAAAATATTTAGTAATATCTTCTGTATCCTGATGATACGTTACTTTCACTACCGTATTACCCATATCTTAATTTATTTAATTAACTACAACTTTTATAATTACTTGCGGAATGCTACTACAAAAGTTTTTGTTATTCTTGTGAATTTACCACCACAGTTATACAAATATGATGTTGTTCACTGAAATTCTACTCCGATAGTAAACCAGTCTAGTTCGTATAGCACTTTGAACAGCTAAACAAAAACCACAAATAAATGCCACACCACTCACATTGGAATTTAACACGGGGATGCCCAAAATTATAACTATACTTGCTTTACGAGTTCGTTGGAGAGAGATGAAGAGATGAGCGGGAGTGAGTTCCCTAGTGGTGTAAAAGTACTGAGTATTTGGGTATTCAGTACTCAATGCCACTATTTTTTGGAGTACTTAATACCAACTTGGTAATATTCAATACTTTCAGGGTTGTATTTTATAGTACAAAAGTACACAAATAATACAACACTATTTGTAAAAAAAAAAAAAAAAAAAAAAAAAAAAACAACGGTGGTAAAAAGTTGTGGCGTCACAATTATTTAAGAGCACAGAATAAACAGAAACGAAAGCAACGACATTTGAAAAAGGCTCATAACCTAAAAACACTGGTCAAACTAGAGGGAGAAAAAAAATGTTATTTTATTGTTGCAAACCAAATGTGTTAGAAGCAACAGATATGCAGAGTGAAAAATGGTGGATAAAGTAAAAAAATTAAATGTAAACAAACATTTATTTTGTGTTAAAAAAGGGAAAATTTAGAATAGTTTTTAATTTCTTCAATGAAAATTGTAAAAATTCGTAAATATTTAATTATTAATCGAAATTTGTGTGATTTTTGGTCACAATGAATACAGTTTCTTGTGCAAAAGGTAAGTAAGAAGCTAAATATATCAAGATCAAATAAGACATATTGCTCATAAAATTTTTTTCTTGCAGATCTTTGTGTATATTACCTATATTTATTAATTTCTTGAATGAAAAAGTTAAAATTCCTTAATTCTTTCATTATTAATCGAACTATTAGCAATTTCTCTTCACAATGAAACAAGTTCCGTGTGTAAAAGATAAGTAAAAAGAAAAATATAGCAAAATATATTCTCATAACTTTTTGTTTTAGGAGTTTATGAATATACCTCTAAATTGGTTAAATACTAAGTTAGTTACAATCGATGAAAGGTGCCACCAAATACATTAGTTCCGTATTGCGTTTCCCCAAGAAAACAGTTCATTTCCTTTCAAAACTATTATATTATTTTACAAAAATATCATCAATTTCTACCAAAATAGAAAATAAAAACCTACCCTAAAAATTAACAAAACATAAATAAACAAAACTGAAAGAATCAGACAGAGACAGAAATACTTTTTGGTAATATTTGCTTTCCCTTTCAGGTTTGACCAGTGTTGCTGTCAAATTCGTTTCTATACTGCTTATACTGTGTTTAAGAGTGGCAGAAAAGTTATTAAATAAAATATTATAAAATAAAGCTTTCCATTCTACTCTTGGCCAAAAAGTAAGTACAATCAGCTTAAATTTTATTAATTTTAATTAATAAATATATTTCTGTAACGTACTATTCTAGAATGTCGCGGAAGAGAAGCAAAATGTAATATATGCAAATCTATTATTTCTTACAAAGGTAAATAGTACATTTCTTACTATTTTTTATTTTTATTTAAAATTGTATTTTATAGGAGGTGGCAGTTCTAATTAAAAAAAAAAACACCTGGCGCCAAAACGTCGCTCTCGTGATCGAATGAAATTTCGTAACGTATCGAATAAGCAAATTGTGACATTCGATAGTGTTCGAATCGAAATTATATAAAAAAGTAATAGAGTTTCTCAATTGTACTAGAATAAAAACATATGTTTCTTACAAAATGTAAACAAATATAAAAATAAATAATGGTAAGTAAAAAAGTAAAATTTTTAAAAACTTAAATATTTCTTATATAAATTGATTTTGGCTTCTAGCAAAATGGATCCTTTGTTTTTATTTTATTTATCTTCATCTGATGAAGACGAAGGCCATGTCATGCGTACCAGAAGAATAATGAGAAGTAAAAGTGATCCTTTATCATTGTCGATAATGCGTATGAAATAAATAAATTACTTTTAAGAATATTTCTTGTAAAAATCCATACTTTTAGGTTTCGAAAACGATTTAGATTGACGAAGGAAGCTTTCAATTTTGTGTTGTCATAGATCGCCTTATCAACTTACATGTCAACCGCAGTGCCACCAAAACTCCAACTTACAGCTACACTTTCGCTTTTAGCTTGCGGAAGTTTCCAATAAATTGTTGGAAATGAGTATCTGGTAGGCATGTGCCAGACCACAGTGTGCAAATATGTAAACAACTGCATAAAAGAATTGGAGTCTAAACTCTGCCCGGAACTTATTAAATTCGAACCTCAAAACTCATATCAATGTATGAACGCATTCGCAACAAAATATAAGATTCCAGGAGGTTTGTAATAGTGGAATTTTGTAATATGTTGAATTAGTGTTTAAAATGACTATTTACAATAATAGGTTGTGTAGATGGCACACATTTTGGTTTACAGAGACCATCCAGTAATAAGCATGTTTTTTAACCGAAAAGGATTCCATAGTCTTAACTCTATGGTGGTAGGTTTTCATATTTTTATTAAATCTTACAATATTATTAATTTATATGTAGATATGTGACCATGAGTATAAAATATTGGCAATTAATTCCAAATACGGAGGAGCAGCACACGATTCGTTCATTTGGAAACATTCGGAGTCGTTTGGAAGAACTATTTAACAACAACAGAACGAACAATTTTTGGCTTCTAGGTGAAATAAATCGTTAATTTACTGTACTACTTTTAAATATTTTTTTTTATAAATTTCCTCTTGAGCCTTGGTGTATTACACCATATAGAAACCCACCCGAAGGCTCTATGGAAGCTCGTTTTAATGACATGCATTCAAAGGCGCGATGCGTTATAAAAAGAACGATTGGTATTCTGAAAGCGCGCTGGAAAATACTAATTAATGACAAAAGGAGTCGTTACAGTCCGAAAAAAATGGCATCGTTTGGAAATTTATACGCAGCGTTACATAACGTATGTATCAACTTTAAAGTGCCTAGTTACACAAATGTAACAGTGGCAGAACCTATCCAGCAAACTTTTGAACTTGAAAATGAAACCAACCTAACAAAAATTGGGAATAAGATAAGGGATCATATAAAATTAACATTAAGGGAAGAAAAAATAAATTTCCTTTATTATGCTATATAACTAGTTTTTGTATTAACAAATCATAAATTGAATTCATTGCAAATTAAATATTAGAATAAAAAAGTAATAGTAAACAAACTAAAATTATTTGTACTTTCTTATATAAATTATGCAATCATTTAAAATGTGCCTAAAATGATTACTGTTTCTTTTTTTAGCAATTCAAGTTCAATAGTTTTAATTTGAAAATCCAAATTTTTTGTTGCCATATTAACAGAGTGCTCTTCTTCTCTAAGTTTGAGAGATTTTTCTTTTAGTTTTATGAGGTGATCCAGTTTTGAACACAAATCAAAATGGTATTTTTCAGCGTTGGGAAGACTTGATGTTAAAAGATTTAATTTAGTTTCAGACTTAGAGTTTACTTTCTTTATTCTTGACGGTTGGTTTTCCATATTTTCAGATTCTTGAGATTCTCTTCGTCATATTCCATTCTGGGGGGTTACTCTGTAACTCGATTCGAAAAGTAAAACTATTCGAAAGGTGTTTTCGATAAGTAAATAAAAGCGTACTCTGTAATTCGTTCGGAAATATAAAGGGAAAAACCAAAAATTAATTTGGCAGCACTTGGTAATTATATGTTAAAATTTCAAAAATATTTTAAAAAAAGTTGTTACAATGGATTTTGTGGCTTTGTGGTTTGAGGATTCTGATCAGGCTAAGAGGAGAGAGTTAAAAGAAAGGTAATAAGAGATACATCTGATTTTATGAATATTGATAATAAGAGGTAGGAAAAAAATTTGATTTGAAAAATTCACAAATATTTTCATTTTTAGTTTTATTAAAAATTTTCGTCTAAACAAAGAAGCTTTATTATATGTCTTAGAAAGTATTAAGGTCGGCCTTAAGCCTAGAAAAATATCTACCGCTATATGTCCATCCTTAAAGTTAGCAGTTGCCTTAAAATTCATAGCACAAGGTGGATATCAGCACCAAATAGGCCAAGACCGTTACCTGGGGCTCTCCCTGCAGTCAGTCTCTAGATGTTTGACAGAAGTATGTGAACTCAAAGTGTTTATTTTGGCTGTCCATCCATTGTCAGTAAATCAACCGTCTGCCTTTCTAGAGGCGTTAATGAGCAATACTTGCTTGGTCCTCCACCAGTACCAGAGATGCTTAGTTTGTTTCTACTGCATTTGGCCTTGACATGATTTTTATAGTCTGCCCAAATCCAATAAAAGTTAAAATGTTTAATAACCCTGCGATAGACCGCACTCAAATATTTAAATCTATCTAAGCTTACTTTTTTCCAATCTTTAACATCTCGCTGCGGTGGGCCAAGTGAATCTAAATCGGTCCTTAGTTTTTGCCACAGGTTATTAAATTTTTTCTTGCATCCGGCACTTTTAGATGTCCCTTGGCCAAATCCGGATGCGTCACCATAAAGTCCACAATAGTTTCGTATTGTTTTTGGTTGTTATATAAAAATATAAAATTCTTTTTGACTCACTCCTTTGAGATTGTTTAAAAAATATTATTTTATTTATATTTTGCAATGTATTTGTATTAATTCAACTACACTTTAAATTTATTATTAGTTGTCACCAACACAATTGCTAACGAAGAATTTTCGAATATTTACTACGGTTTTTATGCTCATTTTCGTAATACAGAGTTAGTTGTTTTTTGTTCGTACGAAAAGAAAAAGAAAAAAGAATTTTCCGTACTTTCGTACTACAGAGTACAATTTGTTCGAATACGTACATTTTAATTTTCATATCGAATTATGGAGTAACCCCCCTGTCTTCTAACAAAGCACTTAAACTTTGTTCCTCATTGGAAATTGCCACATTTACGGTTTTTGGTGCACCGAAGGATTTAACAGAAGGGACGCCTTCAACAGCAGCTTCAATTCCTGCATTATTACTTGTTCTTCTGCTGGTGATAGCACCAATTCCTCGTATTTTTCTCCTCTTCCGGTTTTTTTCTTGGACTCTTTGTTGAAGGATAGTTTCTTTTTAGCGTTGTTGGTCTGCAAGAACTTAAAAAATTAAAAATAAATATATTGAGACTATAAAATATGATCAAAAGTTGACATACTTTCCGCCACATTACCGCCTTTTTCACTGGTGGACCATAAGAGTTCAAACGGTCCGTAAATTCATTCTATAACCTATTTGAAAGTGTCTTACCTTGCGCAGAATTTGGTAAATTGGGCCATTAATTCCTTCTGTTTGCCATTAATTTTGTTTACATTTGTCCTAGGAAACAAATATATTTTTTATTGCTAAAAATAAGTTTAATATGTATACTTACATTTTTAATTTTAAATACCAATAATAAATATTATAATTTAGCACAAAAAAATCAAAATTCAATTAGTTTTTAGTTTTTTAAAAATAAATTATTTATGTTTTCGACAACTGTTAACCTATCGAATGACATTTTGAGAGACGGCATTTGATAGTTACTCGTTATCGAATGCTACAATTTAAAATTTCGATACAAGTTATTCGATAACGAATTCGGCGATCTCAAGTAATAGAATTTCGACTAAAGTCATTCGATCACGAGAGCGACGTTTTGGCTCTCTTCGTTGATCTTAAAAAACCTAGCGGGAATAATGAAGGTTTGTATTCATTTCAAAAGTTTATTTGCAACATAGTATTTTCCTTGTGTTAACGTTAATAACATGCTCATTTCCGGCAACATTTGTCCCTGGTCCCCATACAAGTACCTCCTTACAAAATGACTTTAACATTTATAATTGTCTAATAATATTTATGTAATATCAAAGTTAAAAATCGACTTAAACACGTTTTATATGAACCTCAATCTTTCTAATCGAATTTTGTGAGGATCTGACAATAATATGTAAATGGTCCTAAACCTTTAATAAAGCTGTTTAAGCTAATTATTTTCAGACCACAATATCTATTTAGTATTAATATTTGTTTAAACAATATGACTTAGTACGATATTAGATTTTTAAAAATATGTAATCCAAAATACTTTTTAAATTTATTCTTAAATTATTTAAATCTATTCTAAAACTATGTTCTATAGTTTACATTGCATCACAAACAAAATACATATTTATAATGAAAAAAATTACAAAAAGTACTTTTTGTACAAAATGAAAAAAATTAAGAAATATTGTGTGTTAATAATTTAGTGTACAATTTCTGGTTAAAAGATTTTTATTTGGATACATTAAGTTTTGCCAAACAATAATACTCAGTATTAAAAGCTCTAAAAATTTGGAAAATAGAAAATAAAATTTCTGTTGTTGTTTCAGATAATGCAGCAAACATTTTAGCAGCAGTAAAAATTGCTGGATGGATTAGTTTCCCATGTTTTGCTCATACTCTTCACTTGGTTGTTATTGACGGTTTAAAGAATGAGAAAATTCACCGACTAATTAATATCTGCAAGGCAGCTGTTGAATTTTTTCATCGAAGTACTAAAGCATCCAACAAACTCAAGGAAAAGCAGGAGCAAATGGGAAAACCAATACAAAAATTAATTAATTCAACTCCAACAAGATGGAACTTGACTCTTAATATGATTTTAAGAATTTTGGAAAATCAAGAGGTTTTAGAAGCTACTGTGGCAATACTACACAAGCCAATTGAATTTGCTTATAAAGTGTTGCCGAAGACCCGAATGTGTCGATTCCTCGTCGTTCTCAGGAATTAGGACTTTCTTACGTCACATTATGGCGTATTTTGCATTTAGATCTACACCTAAATCCTTATAAAGTCCAGCTCACGCAACAACTGAAGCCAGCTGACCATTCACAACGTCGTAGATACATGGAATGGGTGCTTGAACAACAGGCGGTGGACGGCAATTTTTCCCAACAAAATTTTCTTCAGCGATGAAGCACATTTCAAACTCGGTGGGTATGTTAATAAATAAAATTGTCGTATTTGGGGTTCTGAGAATCTTCAAGTAATTGAAGAGAGGCCATTACATCCAGAAAAAGTCACTGTTTGGTGCGCTCTTTAGTCCGAAGGTGTGATTGGACCTTACTTCTTCGAAAACGACGACGTAACGACTGTCACCGTCAATTCGGAGCGTTATGGTCATATGATAACCGACTTATTTTTGCCTGCTATTGAAGAATACGACTTGGAGAATATGTGGTTTCAACAAGACGGTGCCACATGCCACACAACTCGAGCGAATATGGCTGTATTGCAAGAGACATTTCCTGGCCGCGTAATTTCTCGTCGTGGCGATATCAACTGTCCACCAAGATCATGCGATTTGACACCATTAGACTTTTTTTTGTGGGTCTACGCGAAAGACCGTGTTTATGCAGATAAACCTTCAACTTTTGAGCACTTAAAAACCAACATTCGTCAAGTTATGGCTGAAATACCGCCCAATATGTGTCAAAAAGTGGTCGAAAATTACCTCAAAAGAATCAATGCTTGCAACACTTCGCGTGGAGGTCATTTAAATGATGTAGTGTTTCACACATAATGTCAACGTTGAAACTTTGCAATAAAAAAGAAATATCATGAAAAAATTTTTTATATGTGTTTTATTTACATACGTTTACTTTTGAAACCACGAAATGGATAACCCGGTACATGTTGTTTTTGTTAGAAAAAAAAACACTGCGAATTGGGATGTTGTAATTTTGCTATCCCCTTATTGAGTTCGCCCTGCACAAAATATTAATTCTCTTATAAATTAAAATCACTTCTTTAAAATAGATAACTAAAATTTTACTATACTATTTATACATGGCCATGGTTAAGTTCCCACATTGGTATTACATATGATCTTTGCCGGATGGCAACTCAGTGCCCAAATTTAGCAACTATGAATATTTAGTTCCTGCGTAGATTTTTTCTTTTACAGTTCACGTACCCACGCATTCATCAATCTTCATCGGTTAAACGGTTACCTATAAATCATGGAACAAGTTTTCTTCCTCTAGGCCCGCTCAATTCACATCATCACATTTGCAATTGGCGCTATAGTCGAGCATTAAGTACCTTATTTGTTTTATATTGGCTAAACACAATGCAAAGTACTTATACACATGCTGCAATCAATTGTGAGACTTTAAGTGAAACCAGTAAGTTTGAAAATATTTTGATGTTGATGAAAACTGAAATGGAATCCAAAATGAAACCAGAAACGCGACTACACACTATGCAACCAACAACGTAACATGTGTAGTTTCGTAAACATGTTTCATAGTGTTTATGGATTGTACCTACTAGAGATCAGCAATGAATCGTTTTTTCGCTACTCTATAGAAACGTTAAAAACGGGACATATGTATATCAACGAAGAACGTAAATAAAAACGAAACAAAACACATAGCAACACGCAAACGGACACAACACAATGCAAAGAAATTAGTATACATACAGGCATTTGCACTCATCATCACTTATGTACAAATGTCACATAAAAACGTGAGAGAATTCTGTTTTAAGCTGCAGTTACCCACACGTAACGTAACGTACCGTAGCAAACGTTCTCTTTTTAGCATATGGGGAACAATGTAAACGATTACCGAAACGTTCTCTCTCGTTAGAAAAACGTAGCGATCTGTATAAAACAGAATTCTCCCACGTTTTTACGTGACATTTGAACATGAGAGATGATGAGCAGTGTTGCCACGAAAAAAAAAATATTGTAGCCAACATTTGTGAAAAAAACACCAAATAAGGAAAAATATAACCAAAATTAAATTCCCAGTTTTTTTAATTTATTTTTTTCAAATTTAAATTATAATTGAGAAAAAAAGAAACAAAAAATAACAAAATAAAATTACTAATTAATTAATTTTAACAAACAAAACAAAAGCTATTTTTATAAAAAAAAAATAATAAGCAAATCCGAAAAAATCTACACATTGAACAAAAAAATAACCAAAACGGCAATACTGAAGATGAGTACAAATGTCTTTATACCAATTTCTTTGCATTGCGTTGTGTTCGTTTGTGTGTTTTGTTTCATTTTTATTTACATTCTTCGTTGACATATAACGTTTCTATAACTACACAAACGTTTTTAAGGCTACGTACGTTACGATTTTACGTTTCTTACGTATGCATAACCAGCCCTTTATACAGATCGTTACGTTTTGCTAACGAGAGAGAACGTTTCAGTAAGCGTTTACATTGTTCTGCATATGCTAAAAAGAGAACGTTCGCTACGGCACGTTATGTTACGTGTGGGTAACTGGCACTTAAGCAAACGCAAGTCAAAAGTTGATGAACTTTATGTGTTGAGTTAACAAATAAGTAACCAACGTGCTTACTAGAGGTGTGCACAAGACATTCCCCTTCACCGAATGCAATACTGTAGTGTACTCTTTTCTGTTGCTCTTGATTTTACGAGTGCACTGAAATGTGTATTTCTCATTTATTCAATGTATACAATAGCACTCGTTTATCTGTGAAGTAACGGAACTATGCTTTGTGTTGTAAGAGCATATTTTACTATTGAAGCTACATTTTCAGTATTGCCATATTGAAAAATATGTGTACATAAGTGTTTCTATACATTCTTGCTTTCGCCATAAACTCATAAAAAAGGTTTTTCGCCGAAATAAAAATTTTAAAATAGTTACTGGCAATGCAGTCGTCGTCGAAGATGTTCGGTTCCCGAGAGCAAAACATTCGGAGCTTTCTTATTCATTTTTGTTAAAAAACAAAAACAAACAGCAACAAATACATGTTGTGACTCTATGAAGTGTACAATATTTTTTGTTGCACTCTTCACACAACTATCTTTTATACTGTTGTACAATGGTTTACGAGTGCAGTTGTTTTTTTGTACTCTATGTTTGCTTCACACTTATTTATATTTGCAGCTACAATCAATATTCGGTCTTGAGAAAAATGCAATAGTGTGCAATTTTATATGTCTTGTGCACACCTCTAGTGCTTACATAAGAAAATATGGTGGGGTGTCACAAAGCCATAATGGAAAAAAAATCCAAACGGACATAAAGCCATAATTTTGATATGGCCTTAAGTCTCATATCAATTTTAGTGAAATGGGACATAAAGCCATTATGGTTATATGTCCCATTTGATGTTTTGCGTTACAAATGCTTTATTTCACTAAATATGCCTATTTATCTATGAAATTAATGATTTAAAAAAATCCAAAATTTCTAGGCTCCAGGAATTACAGCTACAAACATTTTGTGAAAGGAAAAATCCTTAGTTATCATTGGAAAATATTTTTTTATTCTTGTGACGCACGCAGGAAAGCTTTATTCAGCGAAGCCACCTGCCGCGTCCTACTGGAGGAAAACACCCCTAAGCGCGGCCGCAGGCCGCCACGCAGAACAACTTTATTATGCGAATCCAGATTTCAATACTTAACTTTAGTGTCTCAGGAACTGAAATGAGAGATAAAGCTGCTTTCTAATATTGCTAATGTGAGCTAAGGTCATGATGGCTTTATCATGCAATCATTATTAAAAATATGGCTTTATGTCTCATTTTCGGAAAAAAATTTATGGCGTTAAGTCCCATTATAATGAGACTTAATGGCATATGCCCTTATGTCTCAATAGAATGGGACTTAACATCATATGGCTTTATGTCCTATGGCTTTGTGACACCCCACCGAAAATATGTATACGTTAAAATTTAACATATGGCGGCTTCAATACGAATCGCACTTTAACCTAAGTTGGCTACAGCTACATTGATGGTTGTTGTTGCCATGTATACTACTATTAACAGGTTGCGGTCAGTAGCTTGTAGTCTTGAATGTGTTAATAGCATAACGATTAATTATTTTGTTCAAAGCCTTTCAAAGATCAACAGTTTTCATATATTTTTTTATTATAAATACATACATATAAATAATATACAATAATTATTGTTCTCAACAGATACATATGAGCATATATAAGTAGATTGTGTTTAAATTTTAATTGCATGACGTATGTGAGAGTTATTTCATTTTGAAAATATCCATAAACAGAGAAGCACTAAATACAATAGAGCTCTCATGTGAAACACAGAGTGTAGGGCTGCTGTTAATAGCATTCCATTAACCCAGAAACAATGAGAATGACGTTGATCTGTTACACTTTTTCTCGTCGTGTTCCGTCTGCCAATGAGCCGGCGTTTAGTCTTCCAATATAAACATTCCGTAAATGATATTTTGTTACGCCGCGGTTTTGATTTTTTCCGTGGTATTTGCCTTCGGTTACGAAATAAACGTTTCTTTGCTCTTAATAATGCTTTGTGGAAAGCAGGTATTTTTGGTGTTATCACTACTGTATCCACAGTATTCGGAATTATCTTTTTATTGCTTTCAACTGATGTACCTACATTTGGCTTAATGTAGTCGCTAAATAGGTAAATCTCATTTATGCACGCGCTAAGGTATAATCTCTTTATAAATCTTCGTAATTTACATTTTTTACGGCGACAGTATCTATGAAGATACCAGTTGTATACAGAGACTTTAATGAGAAGAGTGATACCATCCATAGCTGTGCTACGGTATCTAATATAAGTATAATATACATTTCAAATTAATGCCGCTCTTTTATACGCAGTACGCGCTCACAATTCAGGTAGCTAACGTAAACGTAACGCTAAAGAATAATGTTTGGAAAATCCTCTTATTTCGTAGAAGACACTATAGTTACCTGTCTATTCCTGTCTCAACAATTTCGTTAACAGTTGGAATTGTTTTGTAATGCATTTGACATGCTTTAAAAGAGAAGTCTTCAACGAGATTTGTTGCATGTTGCAATCATAGCTGCCAGATTTGACGATTTATCGTCATTTTGACGATTTTGTACTCCAAAAAGATCATATTGACGATGTGACGATTTATGCCCTTGTTTTGACGATTTTTAGAAATTAAAAATTTACATGATATTCCTTACTTTGGTACATTAAAAGCCACTTTAAGCTTTGTATTTACTTTGCAGTTATTACTACTGCAAATTTATGTGATGATTTTTCTGTATCTTTTGCCTTTTTCATCCCTTAAAAGCCAAAAAATTACAACCTCTGCACGAAGGGAGTTCCAACTACGGATAGTTCGACTAAAGAATGAATTTTGTCTGTAATGCAGTGTGCGATCTACTGGCCAATCGGCCACATACGTATGTGCTCGCCGAGGAGGCGAATATTACATAGGAATACATGATTCTCGGGTACAAGTCCCTTATTTCGTTCGAGCCAAATCCATTATAATAGCGATAGAACAGTGAAACACAAACCACATTGCAACGATGCTCTAATAAATCAATGGAGTTCGATACCCTACCGACATTAATGGTCAACTTCGCCCCCTTTTGTACGCTGTCGAGAAGTCTCAAAATAGACGTTGGGGCAGTTGTATTCTATTCTCTTTCGGATATGAGTGGTGTAAATAGTATATAAGTATTTATTGCACTCTTTTAAGAAGCTAAGGCACTGAAAAATGTGTCGGTTCTAGCGAATATCACACTGAATTTTCATACCGATTTTGTGATGATTATTTTTACGATTTCCATTAACGTCTTTGACGATTTTTTTTCTAATATTTGACGATTATTTATCTGGAAGCTATGCATACAATAATGCAGGACTCGAAGGAATAATTTCTTGTATTATTTATGGCACTTAAATAAGTTCGTAAAAAAATTTTGTTTCTATTTAAATTTAATAATTCTGTTATTTACCTGAAACCAGGTATTAAAGTAGGAAAACTTAGGTACACACCTAACCTAACCTAACCTGTAATCAAAAACTTGTCAAAATCTTCAATTTGCCCATTTGTTTTGTTTGATGCTGTATTTAAATTTTTAGTATTTGTTTAATAACTCATAGGCGTACCAAATCCTCCTAATGAAGACAAGGTACTGAGCTGTTCCTTCGCTGAGTGTAGAAATTTGAAAGTTGAAAAGTACAGATAGGATCCATCTCGTAACGCAGAATGAGAATCTGATATAAAGGGTCCGCCAAATAACTTTTTTTTTTGAAAATGCTTTAAAAAAACTACTGAATATTTTCTCAAATTTCTTTTTTTATGAAAGTACAATCCTTCCGGTTAATAATGGAAAATAAATGATTATGCGTTTTCGCTTCGCTAAGTGGGCCTGCGATCGACTTACAGAAGATGCCGATTTGGCAAAAAATCATCTTTTCAGATGGGGCTCATTTTGATCTTGGCGGGTATGTAAACAAGCAAAATTGTCACATTTGGGGCATAGAAAACCCGCACGCATACATTGAAAAGCCGACGCACCCAAAACGAGTCACTGTTTGGTGCGGATTTTGGTCCAGAGGCATAATTGGGCCACCTCGGAGCTGCGATTTGACACCGTTGGACTATTATTTGTGGGGTGCCGTCAAAGATAAGGTTACGCCGACAAGCCAGAGACAATTGACGCTTTAAAGGACAATATTCGTGAAGCCATTGGTAAAATACAGCTGCACACAATCGATAATGTGCTTAAAAATTGGACCGATCGTGTAGGCTACTGCATGGCCAGCCGAGGCAGCCATTTGAATGAAATTATTTTCCATTATTAACCGGAAGGATTGTACTTTCAAATAAAAAAAGAAATTTGAGAAAATATTCAGCAGCTATTTTTTTAAGCATTTTCAAAAAAAAATAAAGTTATTTGGCGGACCCTTTAGTTAAATTTGTCAAAATCGTTGATTTCTTTTTTTTTTGAATTGGATGTCGTAGAGTTCTAGAAGTCTGACTGAAACATTTAAATTTTTATTATCTGTTTAAAAACTAATACGCGATATCAAGTTTTGCAAATGAAGACAAGAGACTGAGTTGGTGCTTCACCGGGTACAGAAAGTTTGACATTGAAAAGTGCAGATACCATGCATCTTAGGAAAATCTAACTTAGATCCCTTCTCTGGGACATCCAACTTTTGAGTTTTAGGTACATTGGCTTATGCATTTCAACAAGCATGCCCATGATGGCTTAAATATTCCTTTTTCATTAAATAATTTAGTTTTCACTGATAGTGAGCTTAAGTTTCGTCTTTGTAATTCAGAAATTTTGTGCAATTGTTTTAAGATTTACGAACAAGACTGGTATGGTGGAAGCCATGGTTTGAGTTAATTTTGATTGTGTTCGTTAATTTGTAATCTTGAATAAAAGTTAATGACAACTACGACAGTGTCAACTAATATTGTGTGCAGATTTTTATATGGAAGTTGTAACTCATTTATCTTCACGATCCGATCTTTGAATTTCGAATTCGTTCACCTATTCCGGTTCTATTTGAACCATGCAACCAACTCAAATGTACAATCCCTGGCATAATATATGTTGGCGAAATTTACATTGTGAATTAAATCGCCCCTTTGGCAGATACTGCTTCTAACTTTTGTTACCAACGTACTCTCTTGAATTTTTTTCTATGACCACCATTGCGAAATCCCATGATTCTATGATTGGATCTATAATAATCCAGGTTTATAGTGTGGTAGAAAAGATTATCTTGACTTTATAGTTTGACGAAGCGGTGCAATATGGACAAAATTATTTATTACGGTAAAGATTTGTATAGAATTTGTTTAAATAACAAGTAATACGTGTGGCTATCGTTGCTACTTTGATAAATATATTGTCGTTGCCAGCACATTAAATAGCAACGGGTGCAGTTGGCAGTTTCTCTGTGCACCTACTCTCACATTTATGTGATGTTTTTGTAACACAGGCTATTTCACTTGTTTGCCTGTTTGCATGGAAAACTCAAACAAAAACACTCAATTTTGTTTTGTTATTTCGTCGATAATTCTTAATTCGTCAAATACACTGTGTTCAGCGCAATTGAATGATAGGTGAGTTGTGATAATTACTTCCGTAGTCTTATAAGAGACATACAAAGAGACACAGATATAAACAGACTCATACACAGATGAAAAACACTCATTTACTCAAATATTTTTGAGTCATTTTCCTATAAATAGATATTCGCACGTCTTCCATACGCAGCCCACAATGAATCTAAATGAGGTGATTAGTCTCTAAAGTTACTCGGTCACACACGAAATAATGGATCAAATTCACCTTTTTTGTTAATGTGTTGGTAAAAAAATACTCACACGTATAGGACAAGATGAGTATGAAGAATATCAAAATACTTTTGATTTTTACTACCTGAATTGCATAAATGGCCCATCACACACGAGAACAATTATGCTGGCACAAAATGGCAGCTTGTAGGCAAGAGAGGTGAGGATAGTGGTTTTTTGCTGGCATAATTTTTCAACCAGTTTCTACCCCGCACAAACCAATACATAAACAACACAAAACCAATACACATACATTTATAAAACAGCAGGTTTAGAAAAATAATTTGCATAGAGCATATTAGTCTTTCCCCAGCCAGCATTTTTGAAAATTTTTAATCAAATTCGAGTCTTGTTTGATTCTTCTGCGCGATTAAAAAGCTCGAATATGCGCTCATTTCTGATCATAAAAGACTCTTTCGTCGGGAGAAAAAAGTGACTACGAGCGACTCTTCTTAAAAAGTCACTTATGAGTCATTTTCTATATTATTTTATAGTAATTTTCGACCCTTTTTCTAGTAGCTTTATAATCATTTTCGAATCACTTTCTGATCATTTATTAGTCTTATTTAACTTCGTTTATGATTCTTTTTCTAGTCGCCTTTCAGTCACTTTCTGATCATTTATTAGTCTTATTTACCGTCGTTTATGATTATTTTCCGAGTCGTCTTTCAGTCATCATTTAATCGCATATGAGTCTTTTATGAGTCCTTTTATTGTCATTTATCAGTCATGTTCGTATTAATTTAGACTCTTTTTTAGGTCGTTTATGATTAAAATTTGAGTCATTTATTAGTCGTACTTCTAATTGTATTTTACTCTCTTCAAGTGTTTTTATTATGTTTTCTGAGTCCTACGTTTACACTACAGCGATTTCAAAAATCACGTTCATATGAACGTTAAGTAAGAAAGAAAGAATATTAAGTTTATATTCGTGATGTATGTACATCAGACATCAATAGTTCTTAAAATTAAAAGTTCAATCCTAATATATATTATAAATCTTTCTGTAAGTCTGTTTTTTTGTTTGTTTGTTGGTTTGTTTGTTAGCCAATCACGCCTGAACGCCTGGACCGATTTTCTTGAAATTTGGGATATAGATCGAGCCATTGCCGGTGCAGGTTCTAGGCTATAAATCTTTTCAAAATTTTGACCAAAAGGGGGAAAAAATGGGACAAAGGGAGAAAAAATGGGCAAAAATTAGTACTTTTATGCATAAAATCTGTATTTTATGTGTTTTATAGGTAATTTTTTACGATTTAGCTTGGTTAAGTTTCCCAAATAGCTATTGGAGGTGTTCCGTTTCAAAAGTTGAACCAAAAGGGGTCCAAAAAGGGGGAAAGGGGCCAAAAACGGGCAAATTGAGTGTATAGCCAATCACGCCTGGACCGATTTTCTTGAAATTTGGGATATTGATCGAACTTTTGTCGGTGCAGGTTATAGGCAATAAATCTTTTCAAAATTTTGTCCCAAAGGGGGAAAAAATGGGTCAAAGGGGAGAAAAAATGGGCAAAAATTAGTACTTTATGCATAAATGCTGTATTTTATCTGTTTTAAAGGTATTTTTTTACGATTTAGCTTGGTTAAGTTTCCCAAATAGCTATTGGAGGTGTTCCGTTTCAAAAGTTGAACCAAAAGGGGTCCAAAAATGGGGAAAGGGGCGAAAAACGGGCAAATTGAGTGCATTTATATTTAGGACCTAGAGTTTTCAAAAAACTGGGTTGTTTGTTAAACCGGTTTCCGAATAATTTGAAAAACCGATAAACCGGTTTTTTATTTATTGTTAATTTTAATGCAAAAATTACCCAATAATTTTTTTTAATTTTTTAAACTAATCCAAACTACATAACCCGCGCAACGCCGGGTACAATCTGCTAGTAAGGTAATATATTTATAATAATAATTGTATCTACAGTGCTTGCATTTGAACATTGATCTAAATCAACATTTTCTTGAACGTTTTCTTCTGTACTTTTTTCAGACTTATGTTTTTTGGCCGAAACTAAATTTTCAGCCTCTTTTCTTGCAAATCTTTTTATTTGAATTTTTGCCAATCTTTTTTAATTTTTTCTTTATTTTATTTTTAACCTTTTATTAATAGGTGATGAAAGAAATCCTTTTAACCCTTCTGCACTCCTTGGGTCAATTTGACCCAATTTTGATTTTCAAACGCAAAATTTTTCCCTTTAATTATAAGATATGATCGTGAAACTTTAATTTATCCATCACAGGCACAAAAACTATGCTTTTAAAAGAAAACAATAAAATTTAAATTTTTCCTTCCCCCTCCACATTTCAAAACACGATTTACACACATTTAATATCCTTTGGGTCAATATGACCCAACATGCGATATTACAAGTTTACCATTCAGAATCATCGATCAATAATATTTTCAGTCAAATAATCAATAAAATCGCTTTCAACTAATATTTTTTCATTCAAAATTTTATTATACTCAAAGTGCGGATTTGGAGAATCTCGCAAAGATATCTCTTGAAATTTGTTTTATGATTATATGCCAACGCATTGACACTTGAACTGTGTACACAAAAGAGTTCATTCAAATTGCAATTCGGTGATTCTCCGTTTAGTATATGAAATAAAAATATTTCGCTTTGAATATTTCGGTGTGAATTCGCACGTTAAACGGGTGTGAATTCGCACGTTCCATGGGTGTGAATTTGCACGTTCCATGGGTGTGAATTTGCACGTTCCATGGGTGTGAATTTGCACGTTCCATGGGTGTGAATTCGCACGTTCCATGGGTGTGAATTCGCACGTTCCATTGGTGTGAATTCTCACGTTCCATGGGTGTGAATTTGCACGTTCCATGGGTGTGAATTCGCACGTTCCATGGGTGTGAATTCGCACGTCATGGGTGTGAATTCGCACGTTCCATGGGTGTGAATTCGCACGTTCCATGGGTGTGAATTTGCACGTTTCACCGGTGTGAATTCGCACGTTCCACGGGAGTGAATTTGCACGTTCCACGGGTGTGAATTTGCACGTTCCACGGGTGTGAATTCGCACGTTCCATGGGTGTGAATTTGCACGTTCCACGGGTGTGAATTTGCTCGTTCCACGGGTGTGAATTCGCACGTTCCACGGGTGTGAATTTGCACGTTCCACGGGTGTGAATTCGCACGTTCCATGGGTGTGAATTCGCACGTTCCATGGGTGTGAATTCGCACGTTCCACGGGTGTGAATTTGCACGTTCCATGGGTGTGAATTTGCACGTTCCATGGGTGTGAATTTGCACGTTCCACGGGTGTGAATTCGCACGTTCCACGGGTGTGAATTTGCACGTTCCACGGGTGTGAATTTGCACGTTCCACGGGTGTGAATTCGCACGTTCCATCGGTGTGAATTCGCACGTTCCACGGGTGTGAATTTGCACGTTCCATGGGTGTGAATTCGCACGTTCCATGGGTGTGAATTCGCAAGTTCCATGGGTGTGAATTTGCACGTTCCATGGGTGTGAATTCGCACGTTCCACGGGTGTGAATTCGCACGTTCCACGGGTGTGAATTCGCACGTTCCACGGGTGTGAATTTGCACATTCCACGGGTGTGAATTCGCACGTTCCACGGGTGTGAATTCGCACGTTCCATGGGTGTGAATTTGGACGTTCCATGGGTGTGAATTTGCACGTTCCATGGGTGTGAATTTGCACGTTCCATGGGTGTGAATTTGCACGTTCCACGGGTGTGAATTCGCACGTTCCACGGGTGTGAATTTGCACGTTCCACGGGTGTGAATTCGCACGTCCCACGGGTGTGAATTTGCACGTTCCACGGGTGTGAATTCGCACGTTCCATGGGTGCGAATTTGCACGTTCCTTGGGTGTGAATTCGCACGTTCCATGGGTGTGAATTTGCACGTTCCATGGGTGTGAATTTGCACGTTCCACGGGTGTGAATTTGCACGTTCCACGGGTGTAAATTTGCACGTTCCACGGGTGTGAATTCGCACGTTCCATGAGTGTGAATTTGCACGTTCCACGGGTGTGAATTCGCACGTTCCATGGGTGTGAATTTGCACGTTCCACGGGTGTGAATTCGCACGTTCCATGGGTGTGAATTTGCACGTTCCACGGGTGTGAATTTGCACGTTCCACGGGTGTGAATTTGCACGTTCCACGGGTGTGAATTCGCACGTTCCATGGGTGTGAATTTGCACGTTCCACGGGTGTGAATTTCACGTTCCATGGGTGTGAATTTGCACGTTCCATCGGTGTGAATTCGCACGTTCCATGGGTGTGAATTTGCACGTTCCATGGGTGTGAATTTGCACGTTTCACGGGTGTGAATTCGCACGTTCCACGGGTGTGAATTTGCACGTTCCACGGGTGTGAATTCGCACGTTCCACGGGTGTGAATTCGCACGTTCCACGGGTGTGAATTCGCACGTTCCACGGGTGTGAATTCGCACGTTCCATGGGTGTGAATTCGCACGTTCCATGGGTGTGAATTTGCACGTTCCACGGGTGTGAATTTGCACGTTCCACGGGTGTGAATTTACACGTTCCACGGGTGTGAATTCGCACGTTCCATGGGTGTGAATTTGCACGTTCCACGGGTGTGAATTCGCACGTTCCATGGGTGTGAATTCGCACGTTCCACGGGTGTGAATTTGCACGTTCCACGGGTGTGAATTTGCACGTTCCACGGGTGTGAATTCGCACGTTCCATGGGTGTGAATTCGCACGTTCCATGGGTGTGAATTTGCACGTTCCATGGGTGTGAATTCGCACGTTCCACGGGTGTGAATTCGCACGTTCCACGGGTGTGAATTTGCACGTTCCACGGGTGTGAATTCGCACGTTCCACGGGTGTGAATTTGCACGTTCCACGGGTGTGAATTCGCACGTTCCATGGGTGTGAATTCGCACGTTCCATTGGTGTGAATTCTCACGTTCCATGGGTGTGAATTTGCACGTTCCATGGGTGTGAATTCGCACGTTCCATGGGTGTGAATTCGCACGTCATGGGTGTGAATTCGCACGTTCCATGGGTGTGAATTCGCACGTTCCATGGGTGTGAATTTGCACGTTTCACCGGTGTGAATTCGCACGTTCCACGGGAGTGAATTTGCACGTTCCACGGGTGTGAATTTGCACGTTCCACGGGTGTGAATTCGCACGTTCCATGGGTGTGAATTTGCACGTTCCACGGGTGTGAATTTGCTCGTTCCACGGGTGTGAATTCGCACGTTCCACGGGTGTGAATTTGCACGTTCCACGGGTGTGAATTCGCACGTTCCATGGGTGTGAATTCGCACGTTCCATGGGTGTGAATTTGCACGTTCCACGGGTGTGAATTCGCACGTTCCACGGGTGTGAATTTGCACGTTCCACGGGAGTGAATTTGCACGTTCCATGGGTGTGAATTTGCACGTTCCACGGGTGTGAATTTGCACGTTCCACGGGTGTGAATTTGCTCGTTCCACGGGTGTGAATTTGCACGTTCCACGGGTGTGAATTTGCACGTTCCACGGGTGTGATTTTGCACGTTCCACGGGTGTGAATTTGCACGTTCCACGGGTGTGAATTTGCACGTTCCATGGGTGTGAATTTGCACGTTCCATCGGTGTGAATTTGCACGTTCCACGGGTGTGAATTTGCACGTTCCATGGGTGTGAATTTGCACGTTCCATGGGTGTGAATTTGCACGTTCCACGGGTGTGAATTAGCACGTTCCACGGGTGTGACTACGCACGTTCCACGGGTGTGACTACGCACGTTCCTTGGGTGTGAATTCGTACGTTCCATGGGTGTGAATTTGCACGTTCCACGGGTGTGAATTTGCACGTTCCACGGGTGTGATTTTGCACGTTCCACGGGTGTGAATTCGCACGTTCCATGGGTGTGAATTTGCACGTTCCACGGGTGTGAATTCGCACGTTCCATGGGTGTGAATTTGCACGTTCCATCGGTGTGAATTCGCACGTTCCATGGGTGTGAATTTGCACGTTCCATGGGTGTGAATTTGCACGTTCCACGGGTGTGAATTCGCACGTTCCACGGGTGTGAATTTGCACGTTCCACGGGTGTGAATTCGCACGTTCCACGGGTGTGAATTTGCACGTTCCGCGGGTGTGAATTCGCACGTTCCACGGGTGTGAATTCGCAAGTTCCATGGGTGTGAATTTGCACGTTCCACGGGTGTGAATTTGCACGTTCCACGGGTGTGAATTCGCACGTTCCATGGGTGTGAATTCGCACGTTCCATGGGTGTGAATTTGCACGTTCCATGGGTGTGAATTCGCACGTTCCATGGGTGTGAATTCGCACGTTCCATGGGTGTGAATTTGCACGTTCCACGGGTGTGAATTTGCACGTTCCGCGGGTGTGAATTCGCACGTTCCATGGGTGTGAATTTGCACGTTCCATGGGTGTGAATTCGCACGTTCCACGGGTGTGAATTCGCACGTTCCACGGGTGTGAATTCGCACGTTCCACGGGTGTGAATTTGCACGTTCCACGGGTGTGAATTCGCACGTTCCACGGGTGTGAATTTGCACGTTCCACGGGTGTGAATTCGCACGTTCCATGGGTGTGAATTCGCACGTTCCATGGGTGTGAATTTGCACGTTCCACGGGTGTGAATTCGCACGTTCCACGGGTGTGAATTTGCACGTTCCACGGGTGTGAATTCGCACTTTCCATGGGTGTGAATTTGCACGTTCCATGGGTGTGAATTTGCACGTTCCACGGGTGTGAATTTGCACGTTCCACGGGTGTGAATTTGCACGTTCCACGGGTGTGAATTCGCACGTTCCATGGGTGTGAATTTGCACGTTCCACGGGTGTGAATTTGCTTGTTCCACGGGTGTGAATTCGCACGTTCCACGGGTGTGAATTTGCACGTTCCACGGGTGTGAATTCGCACGTTCCACGGGTGTGAATTTGCACGTTCCATGGGTGTGAATTTGCACGTTCCTTGGGTGTGAATTCGCACGTTCCATGGGTGTGAATTTGCACGTTCCACGGGTGTGAATTTGCAGGTTCCACGGGTGTGAATTTGCACGTTCCACGGGTGTGAATTCGCACGTTCCATGGGTGTGAATTTGCACGTTCCACGGGTGTGACTTCGCACGTTCCATGGGTGTGAATTTGCACGTTCCACGGGTGTGAATTTGCACGTTCCACGGGTGTGAATTGGCACGTTCCATGGGTGTGAATTCGAACGTTCCATGGGTGTGAATTTGCACGTTCCATGGGTGTGAATTCGCACGTTCCATGGGTGTGAATTTGCACGTTCCACGGGTGTGAATTAGCACGTTCCACGGGTGTGAATTTGCACGTTCCACGGGTGTGAATTTGCACGTTCCACGGGTGTGAATTCGCACGTTCCATGGGTGTGAATTTGCACGTTCCACGGGTGTGAATTTGCACGTTCCACGGGTGTGAATTTGCACGTTCCACGGGTGTGAATTTGCACGTTCCACGGGTTTGAATTCGCACGTTCCATGGGTGTGAATTCGCACGTTCCATGGGTGTGAATTCGCACGTTCCATGGGTGTGAATTTGCACGTTCCACGGGTGTGAATTCGCACGTTCCACGGGTGTGAATTTGCACATTCCACGGGTGTGAATTCGCACGTTCCACGGGTGTGAATTTGCACGTTCCACGGTTGTGAATTCGCACGTTCCACGAGTGTGAATTCGCACGTTCCATGGGTGTGAATTCGCACGTTCCATGGGTGTGAATTCGCACGTTCCACGGGTGTGAATATGCACGTTCCACGGGTGTGAATTCGCACGTTCCACGGGTGTGAATTTGCACGTTCCACGGTTGTGAATTCGCACGTTCCACTAGTGTGAATTCGCACGTTCCATGGGTGTGAATTTGCACGTTCCACGGGTGTGAATTAGCACGTTCCACGGGTGTAAATTCGCACGTTCCTTGGGTGTGAATTTGCACGTTCCATGGGTGTGAATTCGCACGTTCCATGGGTGTGAATTCGCACGTTCCACGGGAGTGAATTTGCACGTTCCACGGGTGTGAATTCGCACGTTCCATGGGTGTGAATTTGCACGTTGCATGGGTTGAATTCGCACGTTCCACGGGTGTGAATTTGCTCGTTTCACGGGTGTGAATTTGCACGTTCCATGGGAGTGAATTTGCACGTTCCATGGGTGTGAATTTGCACGTTGCATGGGTGTGAATTTGCATGTTCCACGGGTGTGAATTTGCACGTTCTGATTTTCGTTCAATGAGTTCAGCTTAATTTTTGGTGATCAGAGTGCATACATATATTTTTTTTGTAATTCATCATAATTGAATATTTTTACATAATGTCACAAAGAAGAAGAAGTAAGTATTGTAAAATAAAATTTCTAATATTGATTGTTCCATAATGAAATTGCTTCAGATTCTTAGTGATCTTCAGTTGCAACAAATAATGAATGACGAAGATGATGATATTTTTGATGATAGTGATGAAATTTTTTCATCCGATAGCGATGCAGAAGACGAACCATATTCATCATCAAATAATAGCGTTGAAATCGTGGTGGTGGAAGATGCGGTAGGAATAGATCACAGCACTTATTTATCAAAAGATAAAAGTTTAGTTTGGAAAGAACTACCACCACTTCAAACAGGCAGGTTACCGAAAAATCAAATTTTATTGAATAAGGCTGGATCTACCAAAAGAGCAACATCTATGGTAACAGATAAATAAATGTGTTCGTTCGATTTGTTTATATCATAAAATATAAAAAATATTGTGATCCAAATGACAAATCAAAAAAGTGTAGAATTATATGAAAATAATTGGCAAAATATTGATATGATAGAGCTAAATCTCATGGAGAAAAACTCACTAGCTTGTGGAATGAGAAAAACGGAAGACCTGTTTTTCGAGCAACAATGAGTCTCAAGCGATTTGCGAACATATCCAAGTGTCTACGGTTTGATAGCTCTGAAGATAGAGAAAAAAGAAGACTTCGTGACAAACTAGCACCGATAAGAAACGTTTGGGATAGGTGGAGTAATCAGCTCAAAGTTTTTTAAAATCCTCATGAAAATGTTACTGTAGATGAACAATTGGTTCCATTTCGAGGTTGGTGCAGTTTTTGGCAATACATTCCATCAAAGCCCGCCATATATGACTTATTTATTTTAGTTATCATTATTTTTTATTATACTTAATTAAAAAAAAACAACAAAACAAATGAATTTCTTATATTAAATATGAAATTTTGTTTACATTTTAACCTTGGGTCATATTGACCCAAAGGATCATAGGAAGGGCACATATCCAAGGGATGCAGAAGGGTTAAACAAATTTAAAAAAAAACCAAGAAAAATTTTCTATTAAAAAAAATTTTACTTTATTTCTTAGCCATCTTTTACACAAATGAAAATTTATACAGAGAGGGTGTAAAAAAAGAAAAGCAGTTTTTAATCATCTATCTGCTCAAAATATGATCATAAAATACGTAATTGCAATCAGTTTTCAAACATATGCATGATCTGTTTTTGATTAAGCGTTTTTCAATCTTCAGTATAAGTAGAATATAATAATAAATGAGCCGCTCAGTGCACAAATCTATTAACTCCATAAAACAAAAAGTAGAGAAATGCGATGAAATAATGGAAATTGTTTTTTAAAATTCCCTTTACAAATATATATTGTAGAGTACATAAATACATATCTGTGGCATTAAATAATAATAATAGCTGCAAATTGATAACTGATATCATTCAACGGTTTCTAGTGGTGCATTTGAATTGCGTTATTGAAACGATTTACATAAGAGTATGGAGTTAATAAAAATGTCATCTGAATTAGTTATTATTCAATAGCCCCAAAAATTTTGTCGTTTAATGGTGTTAACCTTTACTATTCAGGAAAGTTATAATAAATATAAAAAGTTATGACTATCCCAAGTGCTTTGACACTTGTTACGCTCGTTTAAAAGTCTACAGTTGTCGATAAAATAAAATCAAAATTGGAACATGGCATGTATGAAGAGTGTCCCGACTAGCTCAATATCGTGGGTGTTCCCGACCGAAAATTCAACGAACGTAAGCATAGAAAAATGCATACATGCCAAAATAAATGAAGAGTTGCAAAAAAAAGTAATAACATACTTACATCACCCTACACGCAACGCTGTCCGGGCAACCTTCGCCTTCGTACAAAAAAATTATTTTTTTCTTAGAATTGCATTCTACTAATTTAAAATTTTATTTAACATATGATATATAAAATATGTAATAATACTTATAATTCAATACAGAGTAGGATAAGAAAATATAGTATAATAAAATATAATACAAGAAAATATAATATGATATAATATAATGTAATATAATTTAAGAAAATTTAATTGTATATAATATAATATAATTACATTGCTTTACTAAATATAGCTTACGGATACCCTGCTGCTGCTTGATGAAGTGGTCGACTGTAAGTAAATGATGGTGCTGTTTCTGGAGAGCTGATGATGGATAGTTTCGCAGCTCCACTCGGTTCCGAGGCTCTTCCACATTAATTATTTTTGTTGTTGTTATTGTTTTATAAATTTTTGCAATCTGTTGTGGTATGCCATTATCTTTTTGAACTTGGAATCTTGTTAAATCTTGTTTTATAGTTTCAAGTGCTTCAGCTGTGTATTTATTTTTTTGGGGCGACCACTTTTTCCGCCCGCTTGATGCATTCTTGCAATGTTTAGCAGTCATATCACACAAATAATAAAAATCTTGATTGTTTTTAAGAGGCAATAATTGTCACAAACAATATATGTATGTACGTGCATATATTAAAAATTAAATGTTTAAGTCTATTGATTTCCTATGTATCTTCAATAATATGTTTTATTCCTTTAAGACGGCACGGATAGATACACTTAACATTAAAACATGAACATTTCGATTTTCACCACATTATTAAATAAATTTTTATTGTTTGTTTGGGAACAAAACTACAGTCACATTATAATAATGAATTCACACTAAACGCCTTTACAGTTGAATAAAAAGTATTCTTTTTTTTCTTTTTTGTAAATTATCACAAAATATTTTAAGATTTTTAATTATTTTATATTTTTTTTTGTTTTATTATGTCAATTTACTTTAGGAGACGAGTAAGTTTTTTTTAATTAAGAAAAACTGTGCACTCAGTTTTATCGCATTTTCATTTTTTTTTTCTATATTTTTTTTATATCTGACCACGCATACGCACTACTCTCTACTCGGCACTCCACTGACTGCACTCAACTGACTGACTCTACTGACTGACTTCAACTGACTCCTAAAAAAAACCGCTTCTTTCTTTTTCTCCTTTCTCTTGTTCTAGAAAAATCAAGAATACCAAGCGTCACGCATACATGCAAGAAAAAATCGTACGACACGTGCCGTTATGATTGGATAACCAATCAGAAGAGCGCACGTGTAGCATCTTTGACATTTCGTTTCGACTAAGACAGAGTTGCACGTGTAGTGTTCAGACAACTCTGTCTCCATAAAACAGAGTTGCATCTCAATCTGTGAACAGCGGTGCATTTACACGAAAAATAGCATTGTACACTAGGAAAAAAAATGGATATTCTAAATCCCTAACACACTTAAATTTAAGATTTTCCAAAAAGTGGAGTTAATCACTTTGTGCACTGAATGGCTCAAATAATAGTCACATTTTAAACGTCTGGATGATTAATTTCCGATTGCTATACAATTTTTTATTGTATTTTAAATCGAACTCATTTTACTCATTGACACGAATCATTTTTGAGTCCTTTTTTAATCGTGTAACTGACTAATAAGTTTTTGATCACCAAAAGTACTCTAAAAACACTCAGCAAGGTGATTTTTTTAGAAACAAACTTCCAATTGCTAGCTGGGTCGTTGTGCGTTGAGTAGTGAAGAAAAAACTAATACACACAAAGGAGAGTACATGTATACAATTTTATGCCAGATAAAATAGTCTCGTGTGTGACTGAAAGAACAAAAATTGTGCGGCTTAAAAAATAGTCTCGTGTATGATAGCACAATCATATGTTCTTTTCTGTTTCACAATCACAATTCAATGAAGTTTGAAGGTTCAATTTTGATGTGTTTGCTGTGCTAAGCAAAACAAATATTACCAACACACATGCAAATTTAACTGATCAAATACGCCATAAGATAAAGAAAACTACCCGACTGCAGTGTAGCGAGTAATTTCTACTGTGCAGTGTTGAGTAATCTGCAGTGTTGAGTAATTTCTACTTTTCCCAATCAAAGTTTAGATTCCTTAGATAAAAGTATGAATTCATACTGAGATGATTTCAAACTCTTACTTACATACATACGTCATTGGTCATTACAACCCTTTAGTCAGGTTAACAACCTAGCCACTCACACCACCCATGTTGTCGGCGTGTGTGTTAATTTTATCCATAAGTGTCGGGGTCTACTGTTTAAAGTCGACTCCGAACGAGAGATTTTCTATTTCTATTTTCCTTATTTCTAGATAATATTTTCCATACTTGAGTTGAAAAATAACACAGCCCTGCAAATTTGGATTTTTTTTGTGCAAATAAGATGGCTTCAGATGTTTACGAAGGCATTTTGCGCGCTGATCACGAATCTGTATTCAAAAACTTTCCATCATGTAAGGTTTTCGAGAAAAAGGGGACTGAAACCTCTAAAAATATCGTTTTTGGCCATTTTTGAAGAATTGTAGAGCTAAACACTGACGTGCTAGAACCACCGCAATTGTCAGAAATTGACAATTGATCTTTGCTTTTTAAAATGAGCCCAAAGTCAAATTGTTTGCATGCACCCTTAAAGTAGGGGTTGGGTTTACATATGTCAAGGGGTGCAAGAGAAAAAGAAACACATTACGGAGGTCCTTAAAAATTAATCAGATTTACTTGAAAATTGTTACTCAGGGGTTTTTGAGGTCGTTGATTACAGATTTAAAAAATTCAAAATGGCGGATCCAATATGGCGGTCGAGGTCGATCTGAATGAAGATCGGTGTTTAGCTCTGCAATTCTTCAAAAATGGCCAAAAACGCTATTTTTAAGGATTTCAACCCCCTTTTTCTCGAAAACCTGACATGATGAAAAGTTTTTGAATCTAGATTCGTGATCAGCGCGCAAAAAGCTTTCGGAAACACCTGGAGCCATCTTATTTGCAAAACCCATGCAGGGCTGTGTAATTCATTTAAAACTGAATAGATGGAACACACAACCAACTATGAAACTTTAAGTGAAACCAGAAATGCGACTACACATTATGAAACTAACAACCTTTTCAATACTTTAGTTGGAAAACATTTCATTTGAAACTGAATAGATGGAATACGTGGTATTAGAAGAGCGACCACAATTAAAATTTTTTTTTATAATACGACTGTCTTTCAGTTAAAATTACAAATTTATCGAGCTCAGTTCAAGTAATTGAATATAAAGTTTTTATTAAAATTCAAACTGATTACAAGTGTTTTAAAAAACAAAAAAAAAAAAAAAATAAATAAATAAATTAATTAAATAAGGACAAATGATGACACGAGATTATTTAATTCGTCATCATTGTCTATATTTTCCGTATTGGTTGCAGAGCAATTCGAATTGTCCTTATCGCTTTCAGTACTATTCGTTTCTTCGTCTGAGTCTGAATCATCGGAACTGTTGGACATGTCATTATCGTCTTTATAAAATTGTAAGGTTTTATGATACTTTGAGGTTGTACAGCAATTAGAATTATCTTCATCACTTTCCTCATCATCAGAGGATTCTTCAGTTTTCCAAAAGTCGCTATAATAAGTTACGGGCTCCATTTCCTCGTCAGAGGAATCAATGGTTTTCCATGAGGAGCTATCACTGTCCTCATCGTTATTAGTTGTCCACCACATTCTAGGATTGAGTTTAGCAAAACTCCGTAACATCTTATGATACTTTGAGGTTAAACAGCTATTAGAAGGATTTGAATTGTTCATATTTTCCTTATCCTCATCAGAGGAAACATCATCGGAAGCATCTTCCCATGAGCTGGTAGACTTTTCATCTTCGCTGTCATTATTGCTTACGTTACTTTTAATTGAGTTATTCGAATTAATGGGATTTTCAGATGATGATGATGATGATGCTTGTTTCTTGTTTTCCGATGTAGAAATCTGTAACATGTCATGATTCATGTGAATTTTGTTTAACATACAATCTTGGCACAAATCATAATTCGGACACTCCATGCACTTATACATATGGCCCACTATTGGAGACATGTAGCATCCATCGCACTCAATGTTGTCATGCACAACAGAGTTGTAAGATTTGGCAACTGTTTTCTTAATTTTTCTATTGGCATTCCATTTGCGGACATGTAAATTATGCGGCGATAATCCCAATGTATAGGACAAGTAGTTATCAAAAGTCTCCTTGTTATGAATTAAAATTTCGTCTTTCTCTTCATCTAAATAATGGATGGAAATAATTTTCTAAATAATTATACACAATACAATATACATACAGAGAGCGTCAAAAGAAAGATAAAATTCTAACAAAATTCAACTTTACCACTTGCAAGGAGAGTGCCCGAAAAAATTTAACAATATTTCGAATTTGTAATTTTTTTTATATGTTTTAAATTTTAAAAACTGGCAATGTAACAATTTTAAAATACAAATAACGATAATTTAATAATATATAGTTTTTTTTTATGTACACTTTCTTTTGACGCTCACTGTATGTACAGAATGGATAACTTACCAATCCAAAACATTTGAAGATTTTTAGTTGGATGATTATATGGAGAATGTTCAATAACCTTCTTCCATATTACATTGAAGGATGCAACAAGTTTGGTGTAAAGAATTACTTTATTGTTGGCTATATGATATGTTATTTTAATTAATTCACTTTTATTAATTTTTTTCGATTTATTATTTGATTTGTTGAATGACATTTTTGTATTTTTTAATAATTTGCTCGCAAAAAATTACAAGATATTGTCAGGTGAAGGATTTTGCAGTTTCGTTGTATGGTCTTTAGTCACTTGATGATGTTTTCCTTAATATTACGGAACTCACACTAGGATGTGTTTTGTTGAAATATTATTGAAGAACTGTATTTGAACACATTGCAGGACGTTATTTTATACTCTGCTGCGAAGCATGCTAGCTTCATTTTTCAGATGCCAGGTACAGCTTTAATTCCATGGAAACCTTATGAGTAAGCATATGGACCGTACTTAGTTTCATTTGTAATTGTTGTTGAAATATATATAGAAATCCCTTATCATCCTTATTTAATATTTACATGTCCTTTCCTTTGGAATAAAATCTATTTTAAAGGAAAATTCTACCTGACTGTCTGCTGATTTAAGCGTACTCAACACAAAGACTTTATGAACTGAATTCGTCACTAAACGCGAATTTTGTGTGAATTTCTTAATACCAGCAACAAATTTGTTGTATTTTAACGGATCTTGACTCACACTGGTGTGGCAGGTAATGAAAGATTTGATAGTTTTATGATGTCCTTCTGACTAATTTCTTTATGGTTTTATGGTTGTTTCTTTTTTTTAACAAATCTAGTTAACATACCATGAAATGCTAGCTTAGATCCCTAACTGATTATTGTAGACACGTGAATAAAGAAATTTTTTTTTCAATTCCTTCAGCATTTTTCATATATGTATCAGTGATCCAGGGGCCAATGGTAAATTAAACTTTCATCAATTCCCCTATAAATCGTACATTTTTCTGCTACTATGAATGGACAAGTGCAGCCCTTGCGCTGACCAACTTCTTCCTTTCCTTGATTTTGGTGGAACTTGGTTAGTACAGGGACTGCGTTCACCCGTGGCATCACAACGGGCCGCTATGCGTGCTCAAGTGAGCTTTGTGATATCAAAGCTACCACTCCGAACTAAACCTAAACTAATGAATGGACAAACTTGAAAAAATATGAAAAAAATTCGCATTTTCCAAGTTTACCTCATCAAATCTCATAGCATATTAAGACGAATAATAGACATACGTATACCGCTTTAAAGGTCCATCTCTCCCCTTTCCAACAGGATTTAAATTTTGTATATCGGGTCAGAATTGTTTGAGTAATCCAGAAATTTGTGCATAAAGACCAAAAAAAAACAGTTTTTGTCAAATAAAACAAGTTTGGAGGGTTACTCGGATGTATTTTCACTGCCGCACCGTGTAATCAATTGGCAGCCTCATACCGTGAATTTTGCAGATAATGATTACACGAAATCACATAAATGTTAAAAAGGTTTAAACGGTCGAAGCTTCCCAAATCCACACCTAGCAAAACATCTGATCATTAAGCTGTCAAAATTCATGAGGTGGTTCGATTTAAAATTTAACAACGTTTAAACAAATGAAATTTATTAAACGAAACTAAGGTTCTTGCCGCCGTAGTCTCAGTTCAAACTCCAGGGCAGACATCAAAACGAAAATATGAAAAAATATTTCTTCGGCGACTTTCTCTTAGCAGATTTCTGGCAAAAACTCTGAGAGTAAAATAAAATTGCCATTAAAAGTTTCTCAAAAATATGTCGTACGGAGTTGACTTTAAATTGTAGGTCCCGCCACTCAATGTATAAAATTAACGCAAACAACATACGTGGTGTGAGAAGCTAGGTCGCAATCTTGACTTAAAGGTTGTAATGACCAATTACTGAGAAGCATTGAGAACACGAATTTCGTGCTATATATCTGACTTGTTATATATCCGACTATGGATTCATATAATATGAAGAGACTGATAGATAAACATTATTATAAATAGAGTCACGTGTTACCCGTACAGAGGTGTGCTCCACATAATCATCTGGTTACCATCTCGTAATTCCTATGTTTCCTATGGAAAATGAAAATTAAATGCTTTTGTAGTCGGTATCAATATCACACTTAATACAAGGCAAAAAGCTGATATTTTCACTTTATTTCAAGCCATAAAACTTGGCACTTTTAAAGTAGAGCACATTGTCTTTAATTTCTGCTGGGGGTAAAGGGGATTTCGCAATGTTGGTCATAGAAACAAAAAGAAAGAGAGTACGTTGGTAGCTAAAGTTAGAAGCAGTATTCGCCAAAAAGGGGCGATTTAATTCACAATCTAAATTTCGACAACATGTATTACGCCAGGGATCGTACATTTGAGTTGGTCGCATGGTTCAAATAGAACCGGAATAGGTGAACGAATTCGAAATTCAAAGATCGGACTGTGAAGATACATGAGTTACAACTTCCATATAGTAAACTGCACACAATATTAGTTGACACTGTCGTAGTTGTCATTAATTTTTATTGAAGAATACAGATTAACGAACACAATCAAAATTACTCCAATCAACCACGGCTTCCACCATGCCAGTATTATTCGTAAGCATTAAAACAATTGCACAAAATTTCTGAATTATAAAGACGAAACTTGAGCTCACTATCAGTGAAGACTAAATTATTTGATGCAAATGGAATATTTAAGACATCATGGGTATGCTTGTTGTAATGCATAAGCCAATGTACTTAAAGCTCAAAAGTTTGATGTCCCAGAGAAGGAATCTAAGTTCGATTTTCCTAAGATGCATACCATCTGTACTTTTCAATGTCCAACTGTCTGTATCCAGCGCAGCATCAACTCAGCCTCTTCTCTTCATTAGGAAGACATGATATTGCGTATTAGTTTTTAAATCGATAATAAAAATTTAAATGTTTGAGTTAGAGTTATAGAACTCTACGACGTCCAATTAAAACAGGAGAAAATCAACGATTTTGACAAATTTTTGATTCCATGCAACTATGCTGGATACTAAGATTCAATGGAAATTTTTTCAGACTTTGATAACTCGTTTCATGGATCATTATCGTATACCCAAGGCATACATATTATTATTTTAGATTCACCTTAGAAGTCACCGTAGTCTAGTAGGTAGTGTGTTGTCTTATTAAACGAAAGACCCTAGTTCAAATCCCAGGTCAGACATCAAAACGAAAATATGAAAATATTTCTTCGGCGACTCAGCAGATTTCTGGCAAAAAACTCTGAGAGTAAAAATTGCCATGAAAAGCTTCTCAAAAATCTATAGTTCGGAGTCGACTATAAACTGTAGGTCCCGCCACTCAATGTATAAAATTAACGCACACAACACGAGTGGTGTGAGAAGTTAGGACGTTGTACAATGGGTCAATTCGACCTCCGGGTACTGTACTTATCACAGTTGACAAGTACACGTCCTCTAACCTAACCTAACCTATCGTATACCCAACGCATATATATTTGATGTAAATGTTCATGAATTGCAGCAAAGTCTTTAAAATTAAACCCTTAAAATCGGTGATTATTTTAGATTCACCATAAAATAGGCAAGAAAAATTTTGCAACAAATCATTTTATAATTTTGAATCATCACATAAGGGGAGACAAGCAGGTAACAACAGTTCGATATAAGAAGGCTTGACTCCTAATTAGGTTATTATTACCCTTTACTTTGACTTTTCGACTACCTGAGTATATGCGGACTTAACGAGCAAGAGGCAAGATGGCCTATAAAAGTGCGGTCATAACTTGTAACCAACATTAGATTCGAATTGAATTTCGTAGCATAAAGACGCTGTAATCTTATTTTTTAATCTATCGAGTGAAATAATATAAAAATGGAACGTTTTTTGAATTTTGATGTTTTGACTGATGACGATCGTGAGGAGGACTATCCTGATTTTTGTAATCATCTTGAATGTCAACCGACATATAAAAAGTTTATGAAAAGATCATACCTTAACGATTATATCAATGACATTTACTTTATAAATTACGGTGAGGAGCCAAATGTAGACACTTCAGCTGAGGAGGATAAAAATAAAATTTGCCAAACCCTGGATATAGTATTGACACCACCGAAATTGTCCACTTACGTTGCGGCAATTCAACGAGTTAAAAAGCAATTGTTTCGTAAGCCAAGGCAAAATTCACGCAAACGGACAAGGCCACAGCGTCGAGTAACATCATTTACAGAATGTTTCTATCCTAGAGATCAACGTCATCTAATTGGTCGTTACAAAGTGCGAAGAAATTATTTAAAACAAGAGATCCCATCCATGCATGATGAACTGTGCCGTCGTGAGGCGCAGGTCTCGGAGTATTTGAGGATCAATGAAAGCATACAGGAAATTGCACAAGAACTCATTGGCGAAGTATATCGTTATCGTAATAATGACAACAGCAACGCATATCAAAAAGTTATTCAAGTAATTCAAGAACTGAAAGAACTCCAAATGGAACAATATTATCGTGATCGTTTATTGGGCAATGAAAAAGTATCTGAAGCATCCGTACGTTCTTCGACGTACCTAAAAGTTCTCATGCGTCTAGTGATTGACTATGATTGAGATATTTAGAAATTACAACAAAAAAGAAAAAAAAAGAACACTATTTTTAAGACAAAACTGTTGCAATCAAGACTTAAGAATTCCAAAAAAAAATATTTTTTTTTAATAAAAAAAATATAAAACTTGTTATAAATTTCATAAAACTTTTAAAAAATAAAATACAATTTTTTATAATAAAAGCTTTCCAAACAATTAAATTATTGAGTACATGTATGAAATAGGAAATAATAGGGAAAATTTCTTTGTTTTATCAATTACTTCATATTTTGGAACCTTTAGCCAAGATTACAACCAAACATCTCATGCCATTCATGTCGTGCCACGCCTACAATTTAAAGTCTACTCCGAACGACAGATCTTTGAGAAATTTTTCATGTTAATTTTATTTTCCGCTCAGATTATTTGCCAGAAATCTGTTGAGAGGAAGTCGTCGAAGAAATAGTTTTTTTATATTTCGTTTTGTTGGAAATGTCTGATTAGGGTTTGAACCGAGGCCTCAGGTCTAATAAGCCCACACATTACATATTAGACTACGGCCACCACATTATTTGCCTGTGTAAATATCATGGGCTCTATAAACCTTCTATCTAAAGCCATATTTAAGACCTCTAATCGCCATTATTACAACTAGCCGTTAACTAAAGGAAGATTTTAACGGGCACATAAATTGTTTTTCATTATTATAAGTAGACAATATGATAGAAGTGAGCGTTAAGCTAAAGGGAGGATCATTCTACCGGTAACTTTTAAAGTTAAATTTATGTTTGAACTTGCCATATATTATATATTATTTTCAATATGGCAACTTAAAATATAAACAAAATAAGCAAATACAACAAAAAAAGCGAAGCACGTCGTTGCCACTGCGTTAAAAAAAGCTTGTTTAATTGAGCAGTTTATCGACATTGCTCCGGCACTGATATATTTTTGAAAAAGTTAACTTAATTTTATCTGTAAGTTGTAATAACGAAAATAAGTTAAAGATAAATTTACAGTTCCCTTTAGCTAAAGGTACCTTTAACTAAACCCAAGTTTAATGGCAAGTTGTAATAATGGCCTTAAGTAGTGTTATCAAATGCACATTCTGTACATCATCGACTCAATAGCACAGTGTAACCAGTGGCGACAATTATGACGTTTGAAAAACGCTTAAATCAGCAGTTTTAACCCTCCTTGTAGAGGGAGAAAAAAAATGTTGAAAGTTTTTGCAAAGCAAATGTGTTAGAAGCAACAGATATACAGACTGAAAACTGACGGATAAAGTTGAAAAATTAAATGTAAACAAACATTGATTTTGTGTTAAAAAAGGGAAAATTTGGAATATTTTTTAATTTCTTCAATGAAAATCTTAAAAGTTCTTAAATATTTAAATATTAATCGAAATGTGACTGGTTTTTGGTCAGAATGAATATAGTTTCTTGTGCAAAAGGTAACTAAGCAATTAAATACATCAAGATGAAATAAGACATATTGCTTATAAAATTTTTTTCTTTTAGAACTTTGTGTATATTACTAGTATTTATTAATTTCTTGAATGAAAAAGTTAAAATTCGGTAATTTTTTCATTATTAATTGAACTCTTAGCAATTTCCCTTCACACTGAAAAAGTTCCGTGTGCAAAAGGTAAGTAAAAATAAAAATATAATAAAATATATACTCATAACTTTTTGTTTCAGGAATTTGTGAATATACCTTTAAATTGGTTAAATACTAAGTCAGTGACGACCGATGAAAGCTCTCATAAAAAATACATTAATTCCGAATTACGTTTCCCTAATAAAACGGTTCATCTCCTTTCAAAATTATTCTAATATTCTACAAAAATATCATAAATTTAAAACCAAAATAGAATAATAAAAATCAACCCCGAAATCTAAAAAAAACATAAACAAAACAGACATCCAGTCAGAGAGGGACAGAAATACTTTTTGGTAATATTTGCTGTCCCTTTCTAAGTGAGGGTTAAACGTCAAAACCGTGACGTATCTGTATACCTGTGTCAATAGTAAAATGTTGAAATTTGAGTGTGTCCCTACTAATTTCATAATCACTGTATCTACCACTGTTGCCAATTTAGCTATTTTCTCGTCTCTCTCGTTCAAAAACTATAACAATTTAAGGAATGTGGCCTAAATATAACCAAAAATTTCGCCGTGAGTGGCTAAATCACGAAAAATTGAAAACGTGGGTGGCTCAAGACGAAAAAGACGAAACAAAAGGATTCTGTAAGTGTTGCAGATGCTCCTTGTCTGGAAAACATTACGACCTATTAAGTCACGCGGAAACTAAAAAACACAAATCAGCCTCATCGCTTAGGGGATCATGTTGGAAAAAATTCGAATTTTCCCCAAATGCAAATATTGTTGACAACGTTAAAATGCAAGAAGCCGCTTTATCTATATTTGTAACATTGTTAACATACGTCGAACAATGCTATTGATCACCTTAGTGATATGTGTAAAAACAATTTTGATGATGCCAATAAAATCCGTGTTCATAGAACCAGATGTACTGCAATAATTAAAAACGTTTTAGAGCCCCATACATTAAATATACATATGTACATAATTTAAAAAAAATTGAATTTAAATTTATTGCGAGTATTTTTTCAGAATTAAGCGATAAATCGTTGTCTTTTTTAAAATAATATTAAAATTCCCAAAAAATTAGGTATGTTTTATGTAAATTTTCTTAAAAACTTTTTAAAATTTATTGTTTTGGCGATTTATCGTTAAATTTTTAAATTTTTTTAAAATTTAGCTATTTTCTAGCTATTTTTTAGTCGACTTTAGCGATATTTTTTGGAAAAAAGTTGGCAACAGTGGTATCTACTTACATATGAAGTTGTCAATAATTTTATAACGGCAATGAGTTTGTGGTAGAAATACAAAACTAAGTGCAGACATAAACCGTTTATAGATAATACAGTGTATTGTGTTACTAAGTTAGTTTAACAGTATTTGCAGGTAATAACGGTTTAAATAATTAAAAAAAAAATACCAAAAAAATACAAAAAAGGCGGGTAAAATAAATTGCATATTTTTGCTTGTTTGTTTTTTTACTTTTTTTCTATGATAACAAATCATACGCACAGACACATACATACATACTCATACATATGATGAACAAACTTATTTGTTGTATAAACAAATTATTAATTAAATGATATGAAATTTATTTTAAATCGCCTGTTGTTTTTTGTTGTTGTTGTTGTTATAAATAATTTGTATAAATTATTAAACATTTTTCATTAACAAAGTTTTCTTTCGTTTTTATTTTGTTTCGTTTTTTCATAAAAAAATAAACAAAAATAAAACTTAAATAAACAGTATCAGGCATATTTTGTTGTGCATAAAATTCAGTAGTGCTTAGCATTTGTTAAGGGTTAAACCGTGTCAAAGTTATTCTTTTTCTTTTATAAAAAAAAAGATTTTTTTTAATAAAATAATAACTAAAAAAAAACAATTATTTTTAGTGCTAAAATAGTGTTAATTTCTACATAATTGTGCAGGCAGACTGATATTATTTATTATCATGTATTCCATTATCAGGTTTGTAATTGTCTTTTGATTTATGGACTTCATTACAATTTAATTAATTTGATGTAAAATACGAGGGCGTTTTTTCCATAAAGTGTTTTAATTATTTCTATATCACTTTGCCTAACAGCTATTGGATCATGTAAAGCGTTGTAGGAAAGATTAAATGACTGCCAATATCTAGCAGTCGTTGTCTAGTAAGCCAACACACTACGCACAACACAATAGCTTAGGGCGAGCATGACTTACAGTGCATACATTTGGTGGACAGTTATTTGTCCTGATCGTGGGTTTTACTCCTACTAAGGCATTATTTGTTATGCCATATTGAAATAGGCTTCTAATATAGAGTTCTGAATTGTTGAACGTAGTTACCTAGACTATGGTATGTCGTAGACACATTCACAGTCGATTACATAGCTTGTTATAAAGTTCACGAAAGAATCAGGTTCAGGCTACGGCTTTTGGACTATATATACCGATAACTCTAAAGTGGTGTACGATTCTGACTGCTGCAGTATTTTCCAAGCAGAGGTTATGGTCGTATTAAAAGTGACGCAATATCGGCCGATGAGCTTTTCCTAGAAAATCTCTTAATTAAATCGGACATGCAGGATGCGCTCATGTACTTCGCGAATTTCATCTTAGATTTCATAGAAATAATGGCTGTAAAGATATTGTAAGAATACAGTTTCCTGCATTGCTGATAAGCTGGCCAGGGCTGTTACAGAACTCACAATCTCCGTTAAGTTACAGGGCATAGATATGCTTGTTGATTGTTTCACTTAAATTCGTTATTCTCTGGTAATTTTACAGGGAGTTCCAATTTGTTGACAGCATAAGGGCTATGCAAGACTGATAAAGATCCTCTTCAATTGCATGGCCACTCATTGCACTATTGCGGTTCTCACAGGTCGCTGTCCTATTCTTTGGTTATTTTACAGGGAGTCTCAATTTTATTGGCAATATGCAGAACTGATTAGGATCTTCTTTCCTTAAATTGCGGTTCTTACAGGCCGCTGTCCTATTCTCTGGTTATTTTACAGGGAGTCTCTATTTTATTGGCAATATGCAGAACTGATTAGGATCTTCTTTCCTTAAATTGCGGTTCTTACAGGTCGCTGTCCTATTCTCTATTAAAAAACATGCTATACTTTGATTGATGTCTGCAGTAATTGTGGAACTGAAATGAAGAGCATGTACCCGGTACTTGATATGAAGAGACAAAGAAAGAGGTTCTTTACCTCTCACTTCCTTTCATATTTGACCGTACTACGCTTCATACAAACTATGGATTACAGCAACAGCTTAATTGTTTCCTGTATGGGCTATTGATGTGCAGTAGTAACGTAATAAGCCAAAATGGAAACTTACCTTATATACATAGACGTAAAAAGCAAAAAATGTTCAAAGTAGTTCAGAAGCAGTCAGGTAATGAAATTATCCACATACATACATATATTGTATACATTTTGAAGAAAAAAAAAAAAAAAATGAATGAAAATTAAACTTCATAACCAATTTCATAATCAGCTGGCCAATAATTATCATTGTAATATTGATAGTAATAAATAACCTTCTTTTTAAAGTTATCATATACCCATAAAGCATCTCTGGCATCCTCTATGGTACAGCTTTCTTTTATATCCATTGCTAAGGCATGGGCCCATAAATAATTCGTGGACTGATCACAATCTTGGTATATCCATTTTAAACAATCCAAAACGTTTGTCATATTCGGCATTATTTTATTATATTCGATAGCAAAATGCTTAAAACAATGCAGAGCTTCGTAGACTTTATTACAATCAGATACTTTGGCTTTGTCCTGTAGAACCAAATTGGAGATGGTACAATAATTATCGTTAAAGACTGCAGTTAATTGTAAATTATCACATGATTTAACGGGATATTTTTCCAGCACTTGATCAATCTTTTTATTTAAATATTTCACAACATCGGATGGACATGGCAGTGATGTATCAGATTGTGCTCCCGAATAATTAGTCGAATCACTTGAAGCCGGCACGTCAGCTAGTACAAGCGTGACATTTGATGTACCCGTGGTCGGTTTGACAGTCGTGGCAATTGGTGCTGGCGTGTTATTTGATGCGCCCGTATTCGATCCTTGACTCGGGGTCGATGGTGCTGGCATGGCTGTTGGTACAAGCGTGTTATTTGGTACATTCATATTCGATCCGTTACTCGGGACCGATGGTGCTGGCCTGACTGTTGTGGTTGGTTTTACAGTTGTGGCAATTGATGCTGGCGTGTTATTTGATGTGCCCGTATTCGATCCTTGACTCGGGGTCGATGGTGCTGGCATGACTGTTGGTACAAGCGTGTTATTTGGTACATTCATATTCGATCCGTTACTCGGGACCGATGGTGCTGGTCTGACTGTTGTGGTTGGTTTTACAGTCGTGGCAATTGGTGCTGGCGTGTTATTTGATGTGCCCGTATTCGATACTTCACTTGGGACCAATGGTGTTGGCATGGCTGTTGGTACAAGCGTGTTATTTGGTACATTCGTATTCGATCCTTCACTCGGGGTCGTTGATTCTGGCGTGTCTGGTGGTACAGGCGTTGTATTTGGTATATTCATATTCGATCCTTCACTCGAGGCAATTGATTCTGGCGTGTCTGGTGGTACAGGCGTGTCTGGTGGTACAGGCGTGTTATTTGGTACATTCATATTCGATCCTTCACTCGGGGTCGTTGATTCTGGCGTGTCTAGTGGTACAGGCGTTGTATTTGGTACATTCATATTCGATCCTTCACTCGGGGTCGTTGGTTCTGGCGTGTCTGGTGGTACAGGCGTGTTATTTGGTACATTCATATTCGATCCTTCATTCGGGGTCGTTGGTGCTGGCGCAGCTGTTGTGGTTGTGGCATTTGGTGCTGGCTCGCCTTGACCTCCGTCTACTGGGGTCTCTTGTGCTGCAGTGTATATTATAAATAATAAACCAATAATTGTTTCAAGAATTTTCATTTTTTTTCTTCAATAGACGTTACACGCAATAATGATTTCCACTTTGGAAAAGTTTTAAAAGAAAACTGTTTGAAAACCTTAAGCATTTCCTTACTATTTATAGATGATGATATGGGCACAATACTTTTGAAATGCAAATGTAAAAATAATAAAGTTTCATTATTCAACAGCATACTTCGTATTATTTTTTTTTGCTCCATTATTACCGGCGAACTATTATTCGCTAATTAATTAGATACCATGTATTCCCCTGGGTATACATTACGAAACATTGCAGGCAAAATGGGTCTCAAAATTATTTTTAAAACTTGGAACGTTTGCATTTATTTGTTAAAAATAAATTGAAAAAAAAGAAAAAAATGTATTAAGGTGGTTCAAAAAGAAATCTATTGTTTTGCATGTAAATAATCGTTTGACCGCACTCGATTTGTTGTTCTTTATTTGTTTTCTTCAATCCATTGCTTTACTTACTTAACTGGCCTTTAACAACCCGATGAACGGATTTCGTCCTGTCGCAACACATCCTTCCAGGCGCCTCTGCTTCTTGCTTCTTCTACGCCAGTTGGTCACACCAATCGCTGACAGAGCTTCCTTGATTTGGTCCTTCCAAGGCATACAAGGTCGTCCTCTTCGCCGACTTCCGTAGATCCCCGCATCAAATACATGTCTCGCCCGAGCATCCTCCTCCATTCGTACGACATGGCCGAGCCAGCGTGACCGCTGGATATTAATACGCTGCACAACGTCTATGTCGGAGCTCATACAGCTCACTGTTGGAGGATCGGATGCGGAAATCATCGCCAACTCGCACCGGACCATGCCTCTGCGCCATAAAGAAGCACGGGTAGGATGTGCGTCTTGTAGAGTATTAGTTTTGTCGTACGAGAGAGGTCTCTGCTACTCAATTGCCTATTGAGACCATAGTAGCACATGTGTTGTAAGAGTGATCCTGCCCTTAATCTCCAGACTGACATCATTTTTGGTGGTAATGGCAGAGTCAAGATAAATAAATTCCTTGACTATATCAAAGGCCATAATCTGAGAATCAATACGCCGCACATCTCCACTTATCGATAACATATACTTTGTTGTGCCCTCATTTACTGTCAGACCCATCTTAGCAGACTCCCGTTCAATAGCATTGCTTAGTAGAAGAAAACATGATAACAATTCTGTTTAACACTGAAACCGATTATCGCAAACTGGTTACATAATTCGGAAAAAGTAAATTAAGATCTAGAAATTGTTGTTAAAAGCTTTGACGCCAGTTACCGAAGAGATAGAAGTCCGTCTTATTGCCCAAGGTTGATGTTAAATTACAAACTTCCGGTGTCCACTCTTAAAATCGATATTTAATTACCATATGCTAGTTAATTATGGGAAATTTCCTCTGCTTCTTCCTCTGGTTGGCAACATGAGAACGCGTGAAAATTTCTAGGCCCTTTATAAGCGATAAGGGTCTTCTCTCTTGATAATGCATTACCATTCACTGCACTATTGAGCTTTTCACAGGCCGCTGTCCTACAAGATTCACTTCACTTTGGCGGGTGGGAATTTTTAATCTGTTAGTTTATGTTATCTCTGACTGAATTATCTAAGGCGGTTTGAAGTTGGAATTGTTTTCTATAAAAAATATTTGACTACCCAGGTTTGATACTGATTTGCAGTATCACAAAACGTTTGCAACATCAGGCCTGAGGGGGATCTTGCCCTAGCAATTGGATCAAAGCCTAATAAGAGATTAATTTTGAGAGTAACAGCGCTCCCTGGACAGAACCAGTTGACTTTTTTATTTTTGAAAATGTCCACCCAAATAGACTTAATAAAAAATGACTGGAAGTAAACGAAAAACCTTATTATCTTGTGGAATATGGATGAGTCAAAAGCAGCGAGAGTTTGCAAACCCAATTCGAAATATTTCGAACTTGACTGGAGAGAAACTTTTACATTTCAAGGCAGTGAACCTATATGTTTGCAGTTACATTCAAGGAAAGGGAAAAGTTTGAGCCAATCACAACTTTTCATGGTTTGTTGCAATAGAAGAAGATTCGCGGCATGCCTCAAACTATCTGCCCCGAACAAACTGAGGTTAGTTATCGGACTTTTGGCAGGGCCCTGTACATTCGCAGTACACTTATTTAGAGTGGAGATCCCAACGAACATGCTATATATAGATCTGAATGAATATCTTTGTAAGGAAATTAAAATAAGCGAAGATCTGATTTATGCATTAGACTTTGCAGGAATAATCTGCGTTTGGTAAACAGGGCACTTAGGCAGATAGGTTTAGCGTAGACATTGTGTAGAGATCACTGCACCATAACAATAATATTAGTCGAATTAATTTAATAAAACGAGAGCCTAGCTTAAATCATTTGTATGTATGTATTTTGTAAATACTTTTAACAATATTACTTTAAAAAATTATTGCCATGACTGTTGGGATGGCTCTTGCCATGATTGTTGCCACGGCTCTTGCCACGGCTGTTGCCACGACTGTTGCCACGGCTGTTGCCATGGCTGTTTCCATTTTAAACCATTTTTATAATATTTATATTCCCTTAAAGGATTTTCAGCAGCAGCTATGGTTGAACTTGCTTCTATATCCTTTATTAAACACTTGGCCCAGTTAATAGTATCTTCTTCACAATCAGCTTTCTTTATTAGACCTTCTAGACACTCCTTAGCCTCTGACAGTTTTGGCCTTATATTGTTATATTCACAAGCAAATAATCTAAAATCTCGATGCATCTCATAAGCTATATCGCATTCAGCTATTGTGGCTTTAGTTGGATCCTTTACAATCGAAGCGGAGACTTTCGCAAATTTTTCGTTGTAAACCATGGTTAACTTAAAACTATCCGCTGCCTTAATAGGATTTTGTGTAATCGTTTGCATAATTTTTTGATTTAAATACTGTCCAACAGCTGGTTGACATTTCTTTGCTGATTCTGCGCTTATTTCTTGTGCAGCACTGTATATTATAAAAGTACACAATATAACAAGAAATGTTTGAAAATTTTTCATTTTTTTTTTGTTTTTCTTTGCAAAAAGGCGTTACACGCAGTAATGGTTTCCACTTTGAAAATGTTTTAAAAGAGAACTGTTTGAAAATCTTACACATTTCCTTACTATTTATAGGTGATGATATGGACTCAAATGCAAAAATAATAAAATTTCATTATTCAACAGCATACTTCGTATATTATTCGGTAATTAATTAGATACCACGTATCCCCCTGGGTATATATTAGGAAACATTGCAGGCAAAATGGAGTTTAAAATTATTTTTAGAACTTGGAACGTTTGCATTTATTTATTAAAAATAAATTTAAAAAAAGAAAAAAATTTATTAAGGTGGTTCAAAAAGAAATCTGTTGTTTTGCTTGTAAATAATCGTTTGACCGCACTCGATTTGTTGTTCTTTTGTTTGTTTTCTTCAATTCATTACTTAGTAGAAAACATGATAACAATTCTCAGTCTAATGGCATTCTAATTATTAGATATGTGCATTGATTCGTAAATTTGTTAGTGCTTTTAGTAAGACATTCGTTTGACCGCAACAGTCAAAACGTTTACAGCATTTCTGCCATTCGAAGTTCAACATGTTTGATGATTTTTCCTAAAAAATTTATAGACACTGTATAGATATTAAACTGTAGGTCCCATCACTCGTGTATAAAATTAACACACACGACATAAGCGGTGTGACAAGCTAGATTGTAATCCTAATTGAATGGTTGTAATGACCATTCAGCATCTATGGATGTTCAGTTTGATGGGAATCCTTCGGCAGGACAACTAACTTGAACCTGTTATAGCGGAAACAAAGATCTGCCTGCATCATTATAAGTGAGGCTTTTGGGTACTACACCTGCGTTGGAGCTAGAGGGAATTTGATACCTCTCCTAGTTGTACTTTTATTGTAAGGGTTTAGCATTTAAGTCCAGTAGGCGGCCATGAACGGCTCTGGTTAGTGCCATGGCTCAAATGTAGGTTACGCGAAGAATACCCGCATGCATCTGGGAATACTTACAGTAATAAATAATCGTTTGACCGCACTCGATGATAACATGATAACAATTCTTAGGGCCATTATTACAACTTTCCGTTAACTAAAGGGAAGATTTTAACAGGCAGACAAATTGTTTTTCATTATTATAAGTAGACAATATGGTAGAAGAGAGCGTTAAGCTAAAGGGAGGATCAGCCTACCGGTAACTTTTAAAGTTAAGTTTATGTTTGAACTTGCCATATATTATATATTATTTTCAATATGGCAACTTCAAATATAAACAAAATGAGAATATACAACAAAAAAAAAAAAAAAAAAACGAAGTACGTCGTTGCCACTGCGTTTAAAAAAATTGTTTAATTAAGCAGTGTTATCGACACTGCTCCGGCACTAACATATTTTTTAAAAAAGTTAAATTTATTTCATCTGTAAGTTGTAATAACGAAAATAAGTTAAAAGTAACTTTACAGTTCCCTTTAGCTAAAGGTACCTTTAACTAAACCCAAGTTTAACGGCAAGTTGTAATAATGGCTCTTAGTCTAACGGCATTCTAATTACACTATGCAACAAAATAAAAAAAATGAAATACACCCTGCTAATGATATAGTGTAGGTTGTGACTTTTATTGAGTAGAACTCAAAAATATTTTTTTATATTTATTGTAGCCTCCAAATTTGTTTTATTTGACAAAAACTGTTTTTTTTTTTTTTTTTGGACTATACGCACAAATTTATTGATTACACAAACATTTCTGCACCGATGCACCAAAATTTAAACCTTATTAGAAAGGAGAGGGACGGGCCTTTATAATGATATACATATATATGTTATTTGACTTAATATGCTATGAGGTTTGATGAGGTAAACCTGACAAATGCAAATTTTTTTTCGTATTTTTTTAAATTTGTCCGTTCATAGTAACAAACTTTAATTCAAAAATGTGAAATAAGTGATGACATTCTGAAAGTGCATTATCTTGTGCAGAGATTGACACTTCGTTTGATCAAATCGGAAAAAAATTATTGTAGTTATTATTTAAAGAGTCTAACAGACGAGTTATATTTTTCATATACGAGTATATATTTTCTCAAATGATTTTTTAGTTAAAAAATTTTCAGAATTTTTGATGGATCTTGATTGTTTATCACAAAATGTGTCAATTTCACGTTTGAGCAACCACCAGAAGTTGGCCAATGTTTACGCAAAGCGAAATGATAATATTAGCCGACTTCTGGTAGTCGTGCAAACGTGAAATTGATACGTTTTGCGATAAACAATCAAGATACATCAAAACTTTACATCAAAATTTTTGAACTGAAAGTTCATTTGATAAGATGACATATATAAAAATTATATCACGACCGTTATACTATATATAAGATTCTTTTTTTTAAGTCATCTTATCAGTCTAATTGATGGACTACCCATATAATCTAAACTTGTTTGACAGAGTTGAGTTGTTATGAAAATGTCTTCTGTAGGTTAGGTTAGGTTAGAGGACGTGTACTTGTCAACTGTGACAAGTACAGTACCCGGAGGTCGAATTGACCCATTGTATTACGTCCTAGCTTCTCACACCACTCGTGTTTTGTGCGTTAATTTTATACATGAGTGGCGCGACCTACAGTTTAAAGTCGACCCCGAACGACAGATTTTTTGAGAAGCTTTTCACGGCAATTTTTCTCTCAGAGTTTTTGCCAGAAATCTGCTGAGAGGAAGCCGCCGAAGAAATATTTTCATATTTTCGTTTTGATGTCTGACCTGGGATTCGAACTCGGGCCTTTCGTCTAATAAGCCAACACACTACCTACTAGAACACGGCGACTTCAAGGTCTTCTGTAAGGAGGTATGTGTATTTTTTAATTGGTTACCAGCTATCTGGACACTGGAAACAAATTGCAATCAAAAATTTGTGGATGCATGTGAAATTTTTAAATTCTGTCTGTCGCTTGCCATGTGCAATACAATTCAAGTGGAGTTCAGCTGCCGTTTATAATCCAAACATAAAGAGTTCGATTGGCGAATAAAAGATAGGTGTACGTAGAACAGGGAAAGCTCAAAAATTATGGAATAAAATTACAAAAATTTTATTTTTTTTTATAATAATCAGTGTATTTATAAAATTAAAGTTCAAAGTAACATTTTAATTTTAAAATTTGCTACCAGTGTTGTTAGCACTGCATTATCATTACAAAAGTGCCTGAATATATGGACCCCATAAGTCCTTGAATACACATCGGTCGTCATTATTATTATTATTACAGCTATTATGATTATTATTATTGTTGCCACCACCACTGCCATTATTATTATTATTTTGCAGAAGATGGTTTGTTATATCAATTAATTGTTTTATATCTTCACCTAGATTGCCAATAGGTGATGTCGCAGGTGAAGATGGTTTATTAGGTATGTCTTTAAAATATTGCAGCAAGCTAGTCAAAATATCTTTGAGTTGATTCGGTGGTACTGTCCCACTTATCACTAACCCAGGTCCCGGTCCAGATCCTGGCCCAGAGCCTGGTACAAATCCTGTTCCAGTTCTGCCTGCATCATACTGGAGACTTTGTATAAACGACTCATATTGTTCTAAAACTTGTTGAGCCGCATGTAAGGAATCGACATCTTTAATTGTAATTCGTATTTTAAGAGCGTCATTTTTAGCTAGTATGGAATATTGTGGACTTTGATTTATTAATTTTAGTTGCTCCAGAGCAGTCCATATTTTTCTTCTTATAACCTCGTATTTATTCGCAAAATCTTTAAACCTTTCTATTATTAATTCAGACTTTTTACAGTTAGAGAGTGGTCCGATTTTAAATATGTGCGCTGATCCCAATTTCTCTCTTTCCGCATTGAAAAGATTGTCTAAATTTAGTTCAATTGGCGTTTTTTTAGGATATCTTTCCAGAAGATTGACAATTCTTTTATTTAAATAGTTGAATACCTCTTTATTACATGGACTTTCCGAGGGATTATTGCCCAGATTTGATATTTGTTCTATTGATTCTTCGTATCCATCTTCATATGTTGGTTGTTGGTTATTTTCTTCGTAAGATTGTTTATAGTATACATCTTCGATAAGATGTCCAACGTCCATATGCATTATAAAAATGTATAAAAGTCCAACAATGGCTCCAAAAAAGCTCCTCATTTTGACTTTATTCGGCGTCTACCATACTTTGCAGAGATTTCAGGAAACACTGTTTGCATTACTATGGGAATTCGTTACTATTTATAGGTAATGGCGCGTTGTGCAAAACTTTTGTTATTCTAATCGTGTAATAAAGTTTTCCGATTAAAATCTAGAAATTTTGTCCATAGGTGTAGTTACTTACAGAAAATTTGTATGTGAAAAGAGTACCAAAGACGTGTTTGAGATTAATTTCTGAAACCGAAAACACTTGCATCCATTGATTCGAAAGACAATTAATTTCAAATGTTTAAGTGTAACCAAAATGTAAGGTGTAGTAAAAAGAAGTCAAATTTTTTTTAAATGAAATTGAAATTTTTTTTTTATCAAAATCCTTGAATGATGTTCTTAAAGTCTAGTGTTTAATATTAAACGTACTTTTTCTATGGTATTCTATACTTAGGTATGAAGAAACGGTACCAACTGAAGTGTTCATACTTGTCAAATTTTCCCTCAAACATACCTGATTGCTTTAGTAGGCATACACCTATGAATTATAAGTTTCAAAAAGGTACCATTTTAAATAAATAGTACCATATAAATATAATACAGTTTTGGTAATCAAACAATCTAGCGTTCAAAAGTTCTTTTTCCTCTTATTAATCAATAATTTTAATAGAATGCACATTCTCCACATATTTTTTTATCGTTTAGGTCCAGTTTTATTCTCCTTCCTGCAGGGCTCTATTATTAAAAATGGAGTTTAAAGGGTTCTATAAGATTCTTAATTTTATGTTTTTGTATTTAATACTCAAAACTATCTAATAGTACCTACAGATCAAGAAAAATTACAAACTTTTGGTAATATTAATGTACATTCATAAACCTACTTATATAGACTTGCCTGATTCTATTCAGACTATGAAATTAAAACTACAAAAGTTTTCTTATTCCCATATATTTTGCATTTTTCCTTCTTCAAAAATTTCCTTCCTTCCTTTTGCTTTCTTGGCGTTTTGTCACTGTTTTACGGAATTCTTTCCAATCATCTTACATACTCATCCATCCAACGGCTCCTAGGTTGTCCTACTGATCTTCTGCCACCTGGGCATCAAACCATATTTTCCTGGTAATGGAATAGCCATTTAATCGAATTATCCTGTCCAAAAAATTCTGTCCATTTTGTTAATTGTAGCATCATTGTTGCTTCGAGTTCTATATTCATTCTCTGATTCTTTCATGGATTCGGATATTCTGCTGAAGAGTTTTATCTCAACAATATTAAGGGCTTCGCGACGCAGTAATATTGGCTGGCATTTTGCAGGTATTATCCTCTCTCACATACTGGAGACTAGTTTTTAATTGTGTTCGCAAATGAGCCATTTGTTCGAATTAGAAGTTTGCTCAGCTTATAACAGATCTGAAGATTACAGATTCCATTTAAGAAGTCTTCTAATCAAGTATAGCCTTGGTTTTGCCAGTTTCTGGTTTTCTTCATAGCTCTACTACTCATCGGCAAAAGTTCGATGATATAATTGTGGATTTCCTTACAATTTGTTCTACTGCTGTTAAAAGCTGTATCGAAATAGAAATAGAATATAGAAAACGTATTATCTTGTGTTACCACTCGTATTATTGCAGCCCCTGATTTCCTAGCTTGTTCGATATTCTCATTAACTTCGTTGTTATGCTGTTTAATAAGGAATTTATATCAAACGAGTCGACCACTTGTTTATAATCTATGAAGAGTTGGGAAGTGTTTAGTCCATATATGGAGCCTTTTTCTAATATTTTTTCGGATACCGAGAATCAAATCTACCGTTAACTTTACAGACACAAAGTGAGCATGGTAGGGCCCTCTCCACATTTTCTGAAAAGTGTTTTAATTTATTTTACTATCATTGCTGTAAGACTTTAAAACTAATGTTAAACGAACAGCTAGTAATGGTAGAGAAATACGGTTTAGGTGGAATCGGTGCACTGGGAAGCAGAAAGTGGGCATATACTAGAGTATTGGATAGAAATGACATGGAAAAGGAGGCCGTATTTTTTTTACTAGAATATTCGCCCCGTCTGCTTTTCGAATGCTTTGGCGTGCTTTGTAAGTTGCCAATACCTATCTTCACCTACATAAATAACATGCGTATATCTTAACAAGATGACTAGGTTCCATTTGATATAGTGGATATAAAGATCCCATAGCAATATTATTATCGGTGCATTGTGTACTACAGTTGCATTGGAGGTACTGGAGGTAATTTTATATCATTTTCCAGGGGATCTTTGTTGTAGGGGCTCAGCAGTTACTGCCAATACATAGTCAGTGACTAGGGGCGATTGGACTGTGGTACATGTGAAATATTCTATTGCAGTAGACTATCAGACTAATAATCGGAAATCCATCTAATCCATCCTTTTATGACAGTCTGAGATTATTATGCATAGAATTTCATTAAAGTTGACAGAACCGTGAGAAAAGTGAAGAACTAAGCAGTTAAGTTCAGCTCGATTCCGATTTTGAAAATAATTTTAATTTTAAGTTAATCACTGTCAAACAAGATCCGAAGGGAATTTTTATAAAGAATTAAAAACACATAAAAAGTTGTATTTTTTTTTTTTTTGAAATGTTCGTCTTCTTTATTTTAATTATTCATGGTTTTGAAAATAAATATTAAGAATCACGGTTCTTTTGGCATAAGATAAGGAAATTATTCATCATTTTTTTTCTCATCCTCATTTTTAACTTCTTTCTCATCCTCTTTCTCATCCTCTGTCTCATCTTCTTGCTCATCTTCTATCTCATCTTCTGTGTCATCTTCTGCGTCATCTTCTGTGTCATCTTCTGTCTCATCTCCTTCCTCATCTTCTTGCTCATCTTCTTGCTCATCTTGTTGCTCATCTCCTTTCTCATCTTCTTGCTCATCTTCTTGCTCATCTTCTTGCTCATCTTCTTGCTCATCTTCTTGCTCATCATCTTGCTCATCTTCCTTATTATTGGCTTTATTTTTTTTAGCGGCAGCCGCTATGACTTGTTCTAAATTCTTATATTCTCTCAAAATATTTTCAGCATCAATAATGCTGGTGCAAAAGTGTATTTGCGTTTCTAATTTAAAAGCGAAAAATTTCACTTGCATGGAATAATCCGTATTGTCTTGTAAGTCGTTTAGATCTCTCATGGCACTTTGCATTTTGCGCACAATATCATCATAATGATTGGCAACACTAAGGAATCTGAATAAAGCCATTTCGGCTTTATTGCAATCCGATTTTTTGCCAGGCTTCTGTATAACGGAATCTGCCAGACGCTTATAACTTTCATTATAAATCAGCGTTAACATCAGATTAGTGTATGGCTTTTCCTTATACTCTGTAAGGGTTTCGTTAATTTTTTGATTTACGTAATCAGCTACATCACCATCGCATTCCCAGTCCTCTTCGGCATATACACCAATAGACTTCCGCAATAGGAAAACAGAAAGAATGACAATAAGCGTTCCAAAATTGTTCATTTTCCTTTTGTATAACGTGGACCTTACTTTGGAAAGATTTAAAGAAAAACTGTTTGCTTAGCTTTAGAAATTCGTTACAATTTATAGGTGACGGCGCGTTGGGCAATTGCTTTTGTAATTAAAACCTGTTGAAATTAAGTGCTCGTATGCCCATACGTTTACTAGCATGGAGAAAATTTGCATGAGCAAAACATGTTACGAAGACGTGATTGACAATATTTTTGAAATGTTAAACGTTTTCTTTCATAAGTTAAAGCAACAATTGGGTTACGAAGGTCGTGTAATTTAATAACATACGCATGAAGCCTTTAAAAATGTTTCTTATGGACCAGACAAGAAGGAATGGACTGGACGTGTAATAAAAGGGAAAAACAGAAGGGACAAAACCTGAGATGAATCTTTTCAGGTCTGAAATCCAAGTAGTCGATATCTCACTAACAACGTCATAGTGGCCTTTGTTCAATATCCTCAGGCTGCTCTTCTGAAGTCTATAGCAGAGCTGTGTTTGATCATTACGATCTAATCTGTAGAATACGTGTGTGTTCCACAAACTAGTCTTAGTGCTCAGAGCCTTCAATACAGCTTTATTTTACTGTCCACCACACAGGCGAATGCTCACCTCTAAGTGCTAATTTTACATAAAGATCGCATGGCCATTAATTTCTAACATGTATCACTCACTCTGGAAACACCCTATTCCCTGACCATGCAGTTGTTGAAGATTGAACTCAATACTGTTGGTATGCTCAAGATATACTTTGGAGATCCTTAACAAAATTGTTGCTATCAGACTCTCCACTGCTGTCTCTATTGGAAGAGAATGCAGCGATAGAAAAACTTTGTATCTTTTCCAGCAAAAGCTTTCTAACATTACAATGTAAGGACTGCTAAGACTATTTCACCAGATAATAGATTGCATCACTTCTGGATAAAGTCCCCCTTTTCCTACTTTGACCTGCCTAACTGCAAAGTATTTTTAAGTGCCTTTTTCATTCCATCCATAATATTTTCATTTTCGTTTATAGGCAATCTAAGCTTAGTACCTTTAAGCCTAAGCAAAATCACAATTGACATCAATAAAGGTCAGGGAAATATTCATTATGAGCTTTAACAACCTGATCAAACGATTCGACAATTAAAGAGATTGATTAAACACTTCCATTGAAATGAGCAGAATTAATCGACAGAAACGGATCTTATGTTTCAAGATGACAATGCTTTTTTTCAGGAATGAGAGAACTCTGCCTTATAGCTCGGAGCTTGCATTATCCTATGATATTTTGTTTTGCTCATTATGCAAGTCCCTTATACGGTGTTCAGGTATTCGTAAATCGCAATAAACGCCATTATTGAGCTCAATATTACATATAAAGTTTCAATTAATAATTGCGCAATAAATACGCAAATTGTTATAATATTGAGTAAAACTTAAAATTCAGCACTGTCATAAGTGTGTTTAGTGAGCATATTACAATTTACCGAACACTTTCTGTTGATATTTGACAACTCAAATGTCAACAACGACAAACAAACATTAATAAACTAACCAACAACACTAATTTTGGCGAAAAAAATAAAAATAATGTTGTTGTTTACCAGCTGTTAAATGAATATTGAGTATGCTGAATTGCGTATATTATTATGTCTGAACACTTAAAATATTGTATTCAATTAACCGAATATTAATTATTAATTATGTAAATTTCAATTATGCATAGACCTGAAAAATACCCTTGAATTAGCTTTCCAGTTTGCAAGGCCCAGCATATCTGTTCTGATTCCATTACAGCAGAAAGAGTAAAATTGCAAAACAGCACACATTTGCTTCAATAAACTTGTATCAAATATAAGAAACGGGTGCTTTATTTTTGGTCAAATTTGTAACCGAACTTGTTCTTCTTCTTCTTAGAATAACCTTGTATGACTCACTTACTTACTTAACTCGCCTTTAACAACCCGATTATCGCATTTCGGCCTGCCGCAACACATCCTTGCAGGCGTCTCTGGTTCTTGCGCGCCTAAGCCAGTTGGTCACGCCAATCGATGACAGGGCTTCCTCGATTTGATCCTTCCAACGGATACAAGGTCGTCCTCTTCGCCGACTTCCCCAGATCCCCGCACTAAATACCCGCCTCGCCGGAGAAATCCTTCTCCATTCGAACGACATGATCGCCAACTCGCACTGGACCGAAGGTCTAACGTAGGACTTTTCTCTCGAATACTCTCAAGGCTGCTGCGTCAATGCTTAATAGAGTCCATGCCTCTGCGCCGTAAAGAAGCACTTGTAGGATGAGTGTCTTGTAGAGTATTAGTTTTGTCGTACGAGAGAGGTCTCTGCTATTGAGACCATAGTAGCACATGTGTTGTAAGAGTGATCCTGCGTTTGATCTCCAGACTGACATCATTTTTGGTGGTAACGGAACAAGATAAATAAATTCCTTGACTGTATCAAAATCATAGTTATCGGCCGTAATCTAAGCATCAATATGCCGCACGTGTCTACTTGTCGATAACATGTATTTTGTTTTGCCCTCATTTACTGCCAGACCCATCTTAGTAGACTCAACCTTGTATGATAGAGGCTATCAAACTGAAACCAAATAGCAACCGAACTTCGGCCAGCTGGGAATTAAAAACTTGTAGTTGCAGGTCGCTTGCCTGTAACGCTGTAACACTATTTTTGGCAACTGGCAATGCCAGCGAACTTCCTTTGCCATCCATAATTGAGCAATCGACTTATCGATAGATCGATAGATAACAGGGAATAAGAATGGAATAAAATTGCAAAAAAGCTTAAAATTTTGGTTTTTTTGTTTCTTATTAAACAGTGTATTTGGCAAATAAGAGTTCAAAATAATATTTTAATTTCAAAAAAAATTTACTTCTTAGTGTGCCATTGACTTTGGTGTAGCACTATAGAAGCGTAGCAATCAAGTTGGCCACATAATCAGTGTAATCATCTTGATCTGTACACTCAACTTTATCGGGTTTCGGCTTCATAACAATTTGATTTATTTTATCTAGTAAATATTTGAATTCATTAGATGGAGGTGATGCTGGCCATAGAGGTGATGCTGGCCATGCAGGTGCTGGTGTTTGTAAAGCTTGCAAAATATGATTTAAAAGTTGTTTGATGCCATTTGGATTAAATCCTTTTCCCGGACGGCATTCGGCCGTTTTTAAAAACTTCTCATATTGCTGTAAAAGTTTTTCAGCAATACTTAACGAATCGACTTCTTTTAGTGCGATTTTTATTTCAAGCGCCTCATTCTTAATTGATACGGCATATTCAGGTTGTTCATTGATTTTTTGCAATTGCGCCATAGCAGCCCATATTTTCATTCTTATCTCTTGATATTTATTTACAAACTTATGAAATCTTTTCATTTCCATATTGGCTTTTTTACAATTAAAAAGTTGATTCACCCTTGTGATAAACGCTTTTGCCAGCTTCTCTCTCTGTTCATTGTAAAGCGAATCTAATGTTATTTCAATCGGTGATTTTTTCGGATATTCTTCCAGTATTGATGAAATTTTTTTATTTATATAGTTGATCACTTCTTGATTACATGGTCGTTTTTGTTGACATGATCTCATTTCTATCTCTTCGTACGAATCCTCTTCATCCATTCGTTCTAAGTAGTCTTCTTCCTCTTCATCTTCTTCTTCGACAGAATATCCAAAGACCGTATGTGTTATACAAATACATAGAAGTCCAATAAGTACAACAGAATTCTTCATATTTTGTACGTTCGGCGTAAATCTTACTTCACAAAGATTTGAAGAATAACTGTTTGCCACTAACTTCACTACTATTTATAGATAATGATAGTTGCCCAATAGTTTTTCCATAATAATCGAATATTTCAAATCTGAAGAAATTAAATGCCCGTTTACCCATGCGGTTGCTTAATTATAGGAAATTTTTATGAAAAAAGATTTTTTGGAAAACATTATTGAGATTTTTTTTGTGAAAAATGAAACATTTCCCCGCATAAGTTAAGGCCATAATTAGGCTACGAAGGTTGTCTAATTTGTATACGTTCACTTGAAGACTGTAGAAAATGTTCATTCAGGGGAAAGACTAAAAGAAAGTTTTATGTAAAGTGAAGCGATAAAAAAGGGAAAGGCTGCAGAGACTGCCAGCTAGGGTGAGCCATCTCTCGGTTTAAATTTGAATCATCCACTATATCGAATCTGGCAATACTTATGTCATTCTATTTTATCACAAAATTCAATTTATTATCTCCACTGAACGTAATCATACGATTTACGCTTAAGCAACGTTGGGATTTATTGGGCCTAACGATTTTGCCAGGATTATTTTCATCTTGGTGGGTACGTTAATAAGCAAAATTGCTGTATTTGCGACTTAGAAAACCCATACGTGCTCCCATTACGAGTGACTGTTTGGTGCGAAGGCATCATTGCCCCATATTTTTTTGAAAATAAGGACAGCGCCAGCATTACAGACAATAGAGACACTTATCGCACCATGATAATCGTTTTTTATACTCGTATACCCGCTCTTCATGGTATTGATGTGAATGATGTTTGGTTTTAACAGGATGATGCTACTTGCCACACATCTTATGCCACAATCGATTTATTGCGTCAAACATCTGATGGCCGTTTAATTAGCCGAAATGGTAATGTCAATTGGCCGTCAAGAAGCTGCCATTTGACACCATTAGACTATTTTCTGTGTAGGGCGGCGTTATAGAAAACTGTTATTCCGACAAGCCAGAGACATTTGAGCATTTGAAGGCCAACATTTGTGATGTGAAAAAGTGCACGACAATTGGTTCGAATGAATGAGGTACTGTGAGGCCATTTCTAACCGGAACAATTGTACTTCTCAACAAAAAAAAAAAATAATAGTAATTTGGCAAAATTTCAGACCGTTTTTGTTTTATTGCGTTTTTAAATTTAAACTTTTAAATAGTCCACCCTATATGAATTTCGTTACACAAAGTATTAAGAGACTCTCTACCCTGGCACAAAACCCATTCTGTGCAAGAATGCTTCAGCCTGTGCTATAGCAGTTTATAATTGGTGGACTATCCATGTAACCTAACCTTGTCTAACAGAAACGTGTTATTATGAAAATGGCTATGGTGGGAAGATATTTGAAATACTAGCACAAATATTGAAAATTGGTTATAGGCTATCAAACTGTAAACAAATAGCAAACGAACTTCAGCCAGCTGACAATCAATAATTTATAATTGCATATGCTATTTTTTTAATGTGGCTTGTTACTTGCCACCTTTTATACTATTTTTAGTAACTGGCAATGCCATAGAAGTTCCGTTGTCAACCATAATTGAGCGATAAGTCGATCGATTAAATACAACTTTTAAGTGCGGTCTGCCGCTTGCCATCTGACTATTTTTACTATTTTTGTTAAACGAAGTTAAATTGCTCGTGATAATCGAGCGATTAGTCGGGTACCTAGAACATAGAAACCTCTTAAAGTATGGCATAAATTATTATTTTTTTTTAAATAATCACTGTATTTAGAATACAAAAGTCAAAATATTACATTTCAATTTAAATTTATTCAATACTAGTGGCATTAGCACTGCTGTAGCATTACAAAAGTGCATTAATTGCATCGGCATAATATTCGGCGTCTTGATAACCACTATTTTTCTTTTTATCTTTAGTCGTGTTATTCACCAATTGATATATTTTACATATTAAGTCTTTTATATCATTAGGTAGACAGTTAGCAGGTGATGTTCCTGGCGGCGGATTGTTTAATACTTGCAATAAATTAGTTAAAGTCTGTTTGACGCTATTTTGATCTATGCCCGACACTGTTTCTTGTTTATTGCCGGTCTTAAGTCTTTTTAAGAACTTCTCATATTCCTCTAAAATTGCTTCAGCAATATTTAATGAATCGACTTGTTTTAGTGATATTGAGATTTTGAGGGCCTCGTTTTTAGTTGATGCAGAACATTCAGGCTCGTCAATTATTTTTTTCAGATCCTTCAGTGCAGCCCATATTTTCATACGTATGTCCTTATATTTTCTTACAAATTCATTGAATTTTTTTAATTCCAATTCCGCTTTTTTACAATTTGACAGTCTGTTAACAGCGGGTAAAAACGCTTTTGCCAGTTTCTCTCTCTCTTCATTGTACAGGGAATCTAATGATATTTCAGCCGGTGATTTTTTGACATGTTCTTCCAGAGTTGATATAATTCTTTTATTGATATAGTTGATCACATCTTCATTACATACACGTTTTTTTCTATCGTCGTCATCATCGTCACGACCTGATCTTACTTCTATGACTTCGTACGAGTCTTCTGCCTCTTCTTGTTCTTCATACATTGGCTGTACGTCTTCTTTTACTCTTTCGGGAGTAGATGCTAAGGCCGTATGTATTATACAAATACATACAAGTCCAATAAGCGTTTCAAAATTGTTCATGTTTTTGCTTTGCCCGAAAAGATTTTAAGAAAAACTATTTGAAAATCTCTTGAATTTCGTTACTATTTATAGGCGATGGAATTTCGGAATACTTTTTTATTTCTAATCGTGTAATAAAGTTTTATAATTCAAACATCGTATGTCCATATGAGTACTTAATTATAGAAAATTTGTATAAGAAAAGAATCCCATAAGTTAAGACCACAATTATTCTACGAAGGTCGTGTAATTTGTATACGCTCATCGGAAGACCATGATGAATGTTAATTATAGACGAGAAAAGTACGTGTGGAGAGGAAAAAGAGAAAAAGAAAATTATTTATAAAGTGTCACCTGTGGAGACAAGAAGAAGTCTTGGCCCAATACTCTATGTCGTCATTTCCTCGACATTTCCATTTCGCGTAATTAAACGTCCATCAAATGTTTGACGCAATAAATCGATTGCGGCATAAGATGTGTGGCAAGTTGCATGATCCTGTTGAAGTGAAACATCGTTTACATCAATACCCTGAAGAGCGGGTATATAAAAAACGGTTATCATGGTACGATAAGTGTATCCATTGACCGTAATGGTTACACCGTCTTCATTTTCAAAGAAATATGGGCCAATGATGCCTCCGCTCCACAAACCCCACCAAACGGTCCAACGTAATGGGCTTCTGTAAGACCACGTATGGGTTTTCTGAGCCACAAATACGGCAAACTTAGCTTATTAACGTACTCACCCAGATGAAAATGAGCTTCATCCGAAAAGTTCGTAAAATCGCCATCATCGTGCAGTTTCGCGTTGGCCCAATAAATCCTAATGTTGCTCAAGCGTAGTACTATGTTCCGACAGGCACTTTTATTGCATAAATCGCAATAAGCGTCATTATTGAGCTTAATATTTCATATCAAGTTTCAATTAATTATTGCGCAACAAATACGCAAATTGAGAAAAACTGAAAATACAGCACTGTCATAAGTACGTTCAGTGGGCATATTACAATTGATATTTGACAACTCAAATGTCAAAAACTACAAACAAAAAAAAAAACAAAACAAACAAAAACCAACATAACATAAAATCAAAGTTGTTGAAACAACCAGCTGTTTTGTTTACCACTGTCAAATAAATATTGCGTATATTATGTGTCTGAACACTTAAAATTTTGTACTCAAATAAACGAATATTGACTCAATAAATTTGTACATAGTATAAATCAATTCATTACGGTCAGTGGAGATAATGAATTTTTTGACAGAATAGAATGACACAAGTATTGCCAGATTCGAAATAAACGATGATTCAAATTTAAACCGATATATGGCCCACACCAGAGATCAGCAACGAGTATTCAAAACGATGAGCAGATTCGAGTCATACTTATTATTTCTGATACTTATACGCATTCATACTTATTTTAATATCATACTCATACTACTCATACTCAAAATTGGAAGTACTCGTCGTATTCATACTTAACAATACGCATGATGTTATTGACTTCGACTCGTCTCTACTTAACATTTACACGAAGCACAAAATAAGTATGATTCGCGTACGAACACTACTATACTCACAAGAAGATCGTATGTATGCTTTGCTTGTTGTCTTTGTCTTTCCTTTCTTCTTTGTTTGTATATGCAACAATAACAAAGGCTGTAAATCAGGGTTTACCAAAAATTTTTTGTTTATGTATTAGTGAGTAAGAGAGAGAAAATAAATTGAGAGAATTGATTTATTTACAGCCATAGAAAAGTGTTTGTAATATACGATATTTTGATTTTCATTTTATCAACTTACATATGTAAAGCTATCTATCTTTGGCTTAATAATTTTAGATAAATAAAAATAAAATAAAAAAATCCATTTTTTATTAAAAGATCGTATAGGTATCCATCTTTGGCTTAAAAATTAGACCATGTTTTTAGATAAATAAAAATAAAAAAAAAACATTTTTTATTAATAGAGAAAAAGCAAGCATTCCAAAGCATTTAAAAAAAAATTATACTATGCGACAAAACAAAAATTGAAATACTCCCATACGCTCAAAAGCATCTTTTAACATACAATATTTTTTGAGTGTCATTCTGACAAAAATGGTAAAGCATCCGCCGCACATGTGTTCTTGTCGCAGTCTGATCGACAACTAAATCATAAAGCACAAGAATGCGTGTGAGTTCTCTCGGCACAATTGTGCTATGAAATGGTAAACGATGCTGTAAATAAATCAATGCTGTAGCGAGTACAAATGAATCAGAGTAGTTGAATTTCAATTCTGTTGATTCACTCATACTCAAAATTGCATGAGTGCTTATGAGTAGCGGAAAAACGATTCATTGCTGATCTCTGGTATATACATTAAATTAAAGGTATTCAAATAGTTTAACTAATAAAAAAAAAAAATATTTCACTAGCTCTGCCAAATTCTAAAATAAAATGTAAAATAAAGGCCTGAAAAAATAATAGGTACACTTAAATTTTTCAATATATTCTTATATTTTTAATTATTTTTCCATAAATATTACAAAATATATACACTAAATTAAAGGTATTCAAATAGTTTAACTAAAAAAATAAAAATATTTGACTAGCTCTGCCAAATTCTTAAAAAGAAATGTAAAATAAAGGCCTGGAAAAATAATAGGGACACTTAATTTTTTCAATATATTCTTATATTTTTAATTATTTTTCCATAAATATTACAAAATATATACACTAAATTAAAGGTATTCAAATAGTTTAACTAATAACAACAAATATTTCACTAGCTCTACAAATTCTTAAAAAAAAATGTAAAATAAAGGCCTGGAAAAATAATAGGGACACTTAAATTTTTCAATACATTCTTATATTTTTAATTATTTTTCCATAAATATTACAAAATATATACATTAAATTAAAGTTATTCAAATAGTTTAACTATTAAAATAAAAATATTTGACCTGCTTTGCCAAATTCTTAAAAAAATGTAAAATAAAGGCCTGGAAAAATAATAGGGACACTTAAATTTTTCATATATATTCTTATATTTTTAATTATTTTTCCATAAATATTACAAAGTATATACATTAAATTAAAGGTATTCAAATAGTTTAACTAATAAAATAAAAATATTTGACTAGCTCTGCCAAATTCTTAAAAAAAAGTAAAATAAAGGCCTGGAAAAATAATAGGGACACTTAAATTTTTCAATATATTCTTATATTTTTAATTATTTTTCCATAAATATTACAAAATATATACACTAAATTAAAGGTATTCAAATAGTTTAACTAATAAAATAAAAATATTTGACTAGCTCTACCAAATTCTTAAAAAAAAATGTAAAATAAAGGCCTGGAAAAATAATAGGGACACTTAAATTTTTCATATATATTGTTATATTTTTAATTATTTTTCCATAGATATTACAAAATATATACACTAAATTAAAGGTATTCAAATAGTTTAACTATTAAAATAAAAATATTTGACCTGCTTTGCCAAATTCTTAAAAAAAATGTAAAATAAAGGCCTGGAAAAATAATAGGGACACTTAAATTTTTCATATATATTCTTATATTTTTAATTATTTTTCCATAAATATTACAAAATATATACACTAAATTAAAGGTATTCAAATAGTTTAACTAATAAAATAAAAATATTTGACTAGCTCTACCAAATTCTTAAAAAAAATGTAAAATAAAGGCCTGGAAAAATAATAGGGACACTTAAATTTTTCAATATATTCTTATATTTTTAATTATTTTTCCATAAATATTACAAAATATATACACTAAATTAAAGGTATTCAAATAGTTTAACTATTAAAATAAAAATATTTGACCTGCTTTGCCAAATTCTTAAAAAAAATGTAAAATAAAGGCCTGGAAAAATAATAGGGACACTTAAATTTTTCATATATATTCTTATATTTTTAATTATTTTTCCATAAATATTACAAAATATATACACTAAATTAAAGGTATTCAAATAGTTTAACTAATAAAATAAAAATATTTGACTAGCTCTGCCAAATTCTTAAAAAAAAGTAAAATAAAGGCCTGGAATAATAATAGGGACACTTAAATTTTTCATATATATTCTTATATTTTTAATTATTTTTCCATAAATATTACAAAATATATACACTAAATTAAAGGTATTCAAATAGTTTAACTAATAAAATAAAAATATTTGACTAGCTCTACCAAATTCTTAAAAAAAAAATGTAAAATAAAGGCCTGGAAAAATAATAGGGACACTTAAATTTTTCAATATATTCTTATATTTTTAATTATTTTTCCATAGATATTACAAAATATATACACTAAATTAAAGGTATTCAAATAGTTTAACTAATAAAATAAAAATATTTGACTAGCTCTGAAAAATTCTTATAAAAATTGTAAAATAAAGGCCTGGAAAAATAATAGGGACGCTTAAATTTTTCAATATATTCTTATATTTTTAATTATTTTTCCATAGATATTACAAAATATATACACTAAATTAAAGGTATTCAAATAGTTTAACTAATAAAATAAAAATATTTGACTAGCTCTACCAAATTCTTAAAAAAAAATGTAAAATAAAGGCCTGGAAAAATAATAGGGACGCTTAAATTTTTCAATATATTCTTATATTTTTAATTATTTTTCCATAGATATTACAAAATATATACACTAAATTAAAGGTATTCAAATAGTTTAACTAATAAAATAAAAATATTTGACTAGCTCTGCCAAATTCTTAAAAAAAAGTAAAATAAAGGCCTGGAAAAATAATAGGGACACTTAAATTTTTCAATATATTCTTATATTTTTAATTATTTTTCCATAAATATTACAAAATATATACACTAAATTAAAGGTATTCAAATAGTTTAACTAATAAAATAAAAATATTTGACTAGCTCTACCAAATTCTTAAAAAAAAAATGTAAAATAAAGGCCTGGAAAAATAATAGGGACACTTAAATTTTTCAATATATTCTTATATTTTTAATTATTTTTCCATAAATATTACAAAATATATACACTAAATTAAAGGTATTCAAATAGTTTAACTAATAAAATAAAAATATTTGACTAGCTCTGCCAAATTCTTAAAAAAAAATGTGAAATAAAGGCCTGGAAAAATAATAGGGACACTTAAATTTTTCAATATATTCTTATATTTTTAATTATTTTTCCATAGATATTACAAAATATATACACTAAATTAAAGGTATTCAAATAGTTTAACTAATAAAATAAAAATATTTGACTAGCTCTGAAAAATTCTTATAAAAATTGTAAAATAAAGGCCTGGAAAAATAATAGGGACGCTTAAATTTTTCAATATATTCTTATATTTTTAATTATTTTTCCATAGATATTACAAAATATATACACTAAATTAAAGGTATTCAAATAGTTTAACTAATAAAATAAAAATATTTGACTAGCTCTACCAAATTCTTAAAAAAAAATGTAAAATAAAGGCCTGGAAAAATAATAGGGACACTTAAATTTTTCAATATATTCTTATATTTTTAATTATTTTTCCATAAATATTACAAAATATATACACTAAATTAAAGGTATTCAAATAGTTTAACTAATAAAATAAAAATATTTGACTAGCTCTGCCAAATTCTTAAAAAAAAATGTAAAATAAAGGCCTGGAAAAATAATAGGGACACTTAAATTTTTCAATATATTCTTATATTTTTAATTATTTTTCCATAGATATTACAAAATATATACACTAAATTAAAGGTATTCAAATAGTTTAACTAATAAAATAAAAATATTTGACTAGCTCTGAAAAATTCTTATAAAAATTGTAAAATAAAAGCCTGGAAAAATAATAGGGACGCTTAAATTTTTCAATATATTCTTATATTTTTAATTATTTTTCCATAGATATTACAAAATATATACACTAAATTAAAGGTATTCAAATAGTTTAACTAATAAAATAAAAATATTTGACTAGCTCTGCCAAATTCTTAAAAAAAAGTAAAATAAAGGCCTGGAAAAATAATAGGGACACTTAAATTTTTCATATATATTCTTATATTTTTAATTATTTTTCCATAAATATTACAAAATATATACACTAAATTAAAGGTATTCAAATAGTTTAACTAATAAAATAAAAATATTTGACTAGCTCTACCAAATTCTTAAAAAAAAATGTAAAATAAAGGCCTGGAAAAATAATAGGGACACTTAAATTTTTCAATATATTCTTATATTTTTAATTATTTTTCCATAAATATTACAAAATATATACACTAAATTAAAGGTATTCAAATAGTTTAACTAATAAAAAAAATATTTGACTAACTCTGCCAAATTCTTAAAAAAAAGTAAAATAAAGGCCTGGAAAAATAATAGGGACACTTAAATTTTTCAATATATTCTTATATTTTTAATTATTTTTCCATAAATATTACAAAATATATACACTAAATTAAAGGTATTCAAATAGTTTAACTAATAAAAAAAAATATTTCACTAGCTCTGCGAAATTCTTAAATAAAATGTAAAATAAAGGCCTGGAAAAATAATAGGGACACTTAAATTTTTCGATATATTCTTATATTTTTAATTATTTTTCGATAAATATTACAAAGTATATACATTAAATTAAAGGTATTCAAATAGTTTAACTAATAAAATAAAAATATTTGACTAACTCTGCCAAATTCTTAAAAAAAAGTAAAATAAAGGCCTGGAAAAATAATAGGGACACTTAAATTTTTCAATATATTCTTATATTTTTAATTATTTTTCTATAAATATTACAAAATATATACACTAAATTAAAGGTATTCAAATAGTTTAACTAATAAAAAAAAATATTTCACTAGCTCTGCGAAATTCTTAAATAAAATGTAAAATAAAGGCCTGGAAAAATAATAGGGACACTTAAATTTTTCGATATATTCTTATATTTTTAATTATTTTTCGATAAATATTACAAAATATATACACTAAATTAAAGGTATTCAAATAGTTTAACTAATAAATTAAAAACATTTTACTAGATCTGCCAAATTCTTAAAAAAATGTAAAATAAAGGCCTGGAAAAATAATAGGGACACTTAAATTTTTCAATATATTCTTATATTTTTAATTATTTTTCCATAAATATTACAAAATATATACACTAAATTAAAGGTATTCAGATAGTTTAACTAATAAAAAAACATATTTCATTAGCTCTGCCAAATTCTTAAAAAATGTAAAATAAAGGCCTGGAAAAATAATAGGGACACTTAAATTTTTCAATATATTCTTATATTTTTAATTATTTTTTTATAAATATTACAAAATATATACACTAAATTAAAGGTATTCAAATAGTTTAACTAATAACAAAAAATATTTCACTAGCTCTGCCAAATTTAAAAAAAAAAAAATGTAAAGTAAAGGCCTGGCAAAATAATAGGGACACTTAAATTTTTCAATACATTCTTATATTTTTAATTATTTTTCCTTAAATATTACAAAATATATACACTAAATTAAAGGTATTCAAATAGTTTAACTAATAAAATAAAAATATTTGACTAGCTCTGCCAAATTCTTAAATAAAATGTAATATGAAGGCCTGGAAAAATAATAGGGACACTTAAATTTTTCAATACATTCTTATATTTTTAATTATTTTTCCTTAAATATTACAAAATATATACACTAAATTAAAGGTATTCAAATAGTTTAACTAATAAAATAAAAATATTTGACTAGCTCTGCCAAATTCTTAAATAAAATGTAATATGAAGGCCTGGAAAAATAATAGGGACACTTAAATTTTTCAATATATTCTTATATTTTTAATTATTTTTCCATAAATATTACAAAATATATACACTAAATTAAAGGTATTCAAATAGTTTAACTAATAAAATAAAAATATTTGACTAGCTCTGCCAAATTCTTAAAAAAAATTTAAAATAAAGGCCTGGAAAAATAATACGGACACTTAAATTTTTCAATACATTCTTATATTTTTAATTATTTTTCTATAAATATTACAAAATATATACACTAAATTAAAGGTATTCAAATAGTTTAACTAATAAAATAAAAATATTTGACTAGCTCTGCCAAATTCTTAAAAAAAATTTAAAATAAAGGCCTGGAAAAATAATAGGGACACTTAAATTTTTCAATATATTCTTATATTTTTAATTATTTTTCCATAAATATTACAAAGTATATACCAGAGATGAGCAACGAGTATTCAAAACGATGAGTAAATTCGAGTCATACTTATTATTTCTGATACTTATACGCATTCATACTTATTTTAATATCATACTCATACTACTCATACTCAAAATTGATAGTACTCGTCGTATTCATACTTAACAATACGCATGATGTTATTGACTTCGACTCGTCTCTACTTAACATTTACACGAAGCACAAAATAACACTACTATACTCACAAGAAGATTGTGTGTATGCTTTGCTTGTTGTCTTTGGCTTTCCTTTCTTCTTTGTTTGTATATGCAACAATAACAAAGGCTGTAAATTTTGGTGAATGATTCGAGCCACTCGAATCACTTATAAGTATTATAAGTATTTTTCTAAATTTATGAATCAGAATGAGTAGGCGTATGAATCAAACACATTTCGAATATTGTGAGTTTGATGTCAACGTTGTACTCATACTCATTGTAACCTATACTTATAAATCAATGCTGTAACGAGTACGAATGAATCAGAGTAGTTGAATTTCAATTCTGTTGATTCACTCATACTCAAAATTACATGAGTGCTTATGAGTAGCGGAAAAACGATTCATTGCTGATCTCTGGCCCACACCATACAATAAAAAACAAATAAAAAAGTCATTAAAACTTTACTCTTCACTGTTATTAGGTTTAGTGCATCAGTTAGTAAGTGAAATGAGTTTAGATTAGAATAGTCGAAGTAAGTAATCGTAAACGAAATCACAGGAAGTCACGCAGAAAGTCTTTTAATATTAAAAGTACTTTTTCTATGGTATTCTATACTCAGATATGAAGAAAAGGTACCAAATGAAATGTTCAAACCTTTAAATTTACCCTCAAACATACCTGATTGCTTTAGTAGGCATATGCCAATGAATTATGAGTTTCAATAAAGTACCATTTTAAATAAATAGTACCATTTAAATAAAATACAGTTTTGGTAATCAAATAATATAAGATTTAAAAGTTCTTTCTTCTTGTATTAATCAATAATTTTAATAGAATGCACATTCTCCATATATTTTTCATCTTCTAGGTTCAGTTTTGTTCTTCCTTTCAGGGCTCTATTATTAAAAAACAGTATAAAGAGTTCTATAAGGTTCTAAAAAATTTATAATAAAAACATATTTTTTTCGGTGACTTCTCCTCACAAGTCTTCTGGCTAAAACTCTGAGCGTAAAATAAAATTCCCATGAAATGTTTCTCAAAAAATCTGCCTTCCAGAGTCGGCCTTAAACTGTGGCTACCGCCACTTATGAAGAAAGCTAGTTCACATGGCATGGTTGTAGTCCTGACTAAAGCAAGAAACTAACGTAACTACAAGTGCTAAATGTTAAACTGCACTTGCCCTTAACTGCTGGTGCTTTTATGTATAATGATAATAGTAATTAATAATTTTAAATACAAATATTTTATTTATTGATATTTAAATTATTGATACGAAACATTTCTTCAGCGTAGAATTAAAAAATTGGGATGTTGTTGTAATTATTGAAGACACTTCGAATACGCTTTTGCCAATTTCTCTCTCTTTCTGTCTCACTTTGTTAAAAAGGTTTTATAAATTAATGTATTGCTCATATGATTCCATGGGATATTCTTGGACACCTTGGTCAATTCCTCCATTACCACAATCACCACCTTTGCATCCCACTTGACCACAAGCGTCACTTAAGGCCACTTGTATTATAAAAATATAGAGAAGACCAATAAGCACTGCCAAATATTTCATTTTCGTTTTGTTTGCTGTAAGCTTTACTTTGGAAAGATTTCAAGAAAAACTGTTTGCCTTACTTTGAAAATTCGTTACTATATATAAGTGATGGCGCGTTGCGCAACTACTTTTGTTATTCTAATCATGTAATAAAGTTTTCCCAATTAAAATCTAAAGAAATTTAATGCCCGTATGCCCATACGTGTAGTTACTTACAGAAAATTTGTGTTTGAAAAGAGTATCAAAGACGTGTTTAAGATTAATTTCTGAAACCGAAAACACTTGCTTGCATTTGTTCGAAATAATGTTTAAGTGCAACCAAAATGTAAGGTGTAGTAAAAAGAAACCAAAATTTCTTTTTTAAATGAAATTGAAATTTTTTTTATCAAAATCCTTGAGTGATGTTCTTAAAGTCTAGTGTTTAATATTAAAAGTACTTTTTCTATGGTATTCTATACTTAGGTATGAAGAAAAGGTACCAACTGAAATGTTCATACTTGTTAAATTTACCCTCAAACATACCTGATTGCTTTAGTAGGCATATACCTATGAATTATAAGTTTCAAAAAGGTACCATTTTAAATAAATAGTACCAACTAAATAAAATACGGTTTTGGTAATCAAACAATCTAGCGTTCAAAAGTTCTTTTTCCTCTTATTAATCAATAATTTTAATAGAATGCACATTCTCCACATATTTTTTACTGTTTAGGTCCAGTTTTATTCTTCTTCCTGCAGGGCTCTATTATTAAAAATGGAGTCTAAAGGGTTCTATAAGATTCTTAATTTTATGTTTTTGTATTTAATACTCAAAACTATCTAATAGTACCTACAGATCAAGAAAAATTACAAACTTTTGGTAATATTAATGTACATTCATAAACCTACTTATATAGACTTGCCTGATTCTATCCAGACTATGAAATTAAAACTACAAAAGTTTTCTTATTCCCAAATATTTTGCATTTTTCCTTCTTCATAAATTTCCTTCCTTCCTTTAGCTTTCTTGGCGTTTTGTCACTGTTTTTCGGAATTCTTTCCGAACATCTTACATACTCATCCTTCCAACGGCTCCTAGATCGTACTACTGATCTTCTGCCACCTGGGCATCAAAACATATTTTCCTGGTAATGGAATAGCCATTTAATCGAATTATCCTGTCCAAAAAATCCTGTCCATTATTGTAGCATCGTTGTTGTTTCGAGTTCTATATTCATTCTCTGATTCTTTCATGGATTCGGATATTCTGCTGAAGAGTTTTATCTCAACAATATTAAGGGCTTCGCGACGCAGTAATATTGGCTGGCATTTTGCAGGTATTATCCTCTCTCACATGTCTGGAGACTAGTTTTTAATTGTGTTCGCAAATGAGCCATTTGTTCGAATTAGAAGTTTGCTTAGCTTATAACAGGTCTGAAGATTACAGATTCCATTTAGGAAGTCTTCTAATCAAGTATAGCCTTGGTCTTGCCAGTTTCTGGATTTTTTCATAGCTCTACTGTTCATCGGCAAAAGTTCGATGATATAATTGTGGATTTCCTTACAATTTGTTCTACTGCTAGTAAAAGCTGTATCTTAGAAGTAAGCGTATCATCAAGTGTTATCACTCGTATTACATTATATTGCCGCCCCTGATTTCCATAGCTTGTTCGATATTCTCATTAACTTCGTTGTTATGCTATTTAATATGGAATTTATATCAAACGAGTTGAGGACTTCTTTATAATCTATGAAGAGTTGGGCAGTGTTTAGTCCATATATCGAGCCTTTTTCTAATATTTTTTTCATATACCGAAAATCAAATCTACCGTTAACTTTACAGACTCAAAGTCATCCTGGTAGGGCCCTCCCCACATCTTCTGAAAAGTGTTTTAATTTATTTTACTCTCATTGCTATAAGACTTTAAAACTAACGTTAAACGAACAGCTAGTAATGGTAGAGAAATACGGTTTTGGTGGAATCGGTACACTGGGAAGAATCAGAAAGTGGGCATATACTAGAGTATTGGATATGAGTGACATGGAAAAGGAGGCTTTAGCGTGCTTTGTAAGTGACCAAGACTTATCTTCACCTACATAAATAACATGCGTATATCTTAACAAGATGACTAGGTTCCATTTGATATGGTGAATATAAAGATCCCCCAGCAATATTATTATCGGTGCATTGTGTACTACAGTTGCATTGGTGGTACTGGATGTAATTTTATAACATTTTCCAGGGAATATTTGCTGTAGGGGCTCAGCAACTACTACCAATAATAAGTGACTAGGGGCGATTGGACTGCGGTACATGTTAGCAGTAGGCTATCATACTAATAATCTGAAATCCATCTAATCCAACCTTTTATAACAGCTTGAGACTATTATCCATCGAATTTCATTAATGTTGACAGAAACATTCAAGATATTTCATGAAAAGTGAAGAACTAAGCAGTTAAGTTCAGTTCGATTCCGATTTTGAAAATAATTTTAATTTCAAGTTAATCACTTTAAAACAAGATCCGAAGAGAATTTCTAGAAAGAATTAAAAACACACAAAAATTGAAATGTTCGTCTTCTTTATTTTAATTATTAATGGTTTTGAAAATAAATATTAAGAATTACGATTCTTTTGGCATAAGATAAGGAAATTATTCATCATTTTCTTTTTCTTTTTCATCTTCTGCTTCTTCTTCTGCAGTTGCATCATCTGAGTTCTCGTCAGATGGCGACATCATTTCATTTTTGAAGCTCTGATATTTCCTTAAAGCTTCTTTAGCTTCAAAAATGCTCGTACTAAAGTGTAAAAGCGTTTCTATCTTAAGAGCAACATATTTAGGATGAGCGGCATCATCAGGACTTTCCTGTATCTCTTCTAGATCTTTCATGGCCTCTTCCATTTTAAGTATTATATTATCGTAGTTACTGCCAACCATAAGAAATCTGTTTAAAGCTGCTGCGGCTTTCTTACAAGCAGACTTGCTTGCCGGTTTCTGTATGATGGAATCTGTCAGGCGCCTATAATTTTCATTATAAACCAATGTTATCATAAAATTACCAGACGGCTTTTCGGAATATTTCGTAAGCGTTGCGTTAATTCTTTTATTAATGTAGTCGACCTCAAGGGAATCGCATTCCGTTTCCTTGTCCGTATATACTCCATGTATTAGAAAAACACAAAAAATTCCAATAAACACTGGCAAATATTTCATTATTTTCTTATTATTTGTTCGGCGTTAACCTTACTTTGGAAAAATTTTCAGAAAAACTGTTTGCTTAGCTTTAGAATTTCGTTGCTATTTATAGGTGATCGTGCATTGTGCAATTGCTTTGTAATTCTAATCGAGTAATAAAGTTTTTTAAATAAAGCATAAACAAATTAGATGCTCGTATGCCCTTAAGAGTACTTATTTATTGAAAATTTGTATGAGAAAAGCTTTTCAAAGGCAAGCTTGATTTTTTTTTTTTCTAAAAATTAAACATTTACACTCATAAGTTAAGACCATAATTAGGCTACGAAGGTCATGTAATTTGTATATATTATTGTATTATATATATACAATATATATATATTGTATTATAAATCAGAAAAGTACGAGTGGATAAGAAAATTATTTGTAATGTGAGGCGAGAAGAAGCCTTATCCCTATACACTAAGTCGGCTTTTCTGTAGCATATGGCTGCGGCACAAGTTGTTTATGATCGTCCATGGTTCTACATTATTATGATATAATATTGAGTGCCTCTGAAACTAGATCCGATTAAGATTCTAATAGCCATTCTACCAAGGCTACGAAGCCTTGCACATAATCTCTTATAGTTTTCCACTACCCATCTACTCTCTGTTTGATCCAGAGGCTGAGTAACCCAATTAAGTAAAATTTACGATTTAAATTTTACCTGCTGTAAGCTGACACAGCGACCAGTTAGTGGTCTTATTGCAACCACACATATGATTGTTCTTTTAATATCTCACAGCCTTCAATACAACTTTATTTTACTGTCCATCACATAGGCGAATGCTCACCTCTAAGCGCTAATCTTAAATAAAGATGTATCGCTTTTACTCCGGAAACACCTTATTACCTGACCATACAGCTAGTATAGATCGAACTTAATACTGTTGGTATGCTCTAGTGGATCACTGCCAAAATATTGGACGGTCCAAATTCCAGCATTTTCCCAAGACATGCTTTGAAGATCCTCAACAAATTTGTTGTTATCAGACTCTTTACTGCTGCCTGTACGGGAAGAGAATGCTTTCCAACAGACAATGTGAGGACTGCTAAGACTATGACGCCAGATAATACATTGCATCACTTATGGATAAAGTCCCCCTTTCTCGTTTTAAATAAATATAAGAAACGAGTGCTTTATTTTTGGTCAAATTTGTAAGCGGACTTGTTCTTCTTCTTCTTAAAATAAGTTCACCAGTCTAACCTAGTATGACAGAGACTAGTTATTATGAATAAGGTCTTTTGGTGGAAAGATATTGGAAATACGAGCATCAAAAATGGAAATTGGTTATACGGTGTTCAGATATGCACCTGTATTGCGTAAATCGTAATAAACACCGTTATTAAGCTCAATGTTTCATATAAAGTTTCAATTAATAATTGCGCAATAAATATGCAAATTGTTTTAATATTGAGTAAAAGTTTAAAATGCAGCACTGTCTTAAGTGTGTTTAGTGAGGATATTACAATTTACCGAACACTTTTTATTGATATTTAACAACTCAAATGTCAACAACGGCAAACAAACACTAATAAACTAACAAACAACACTAATTTTCGCGACCGAAATAAAAACAATGCTGTTGTTTACCAGCTGTCAAATGAATATTGAGTAAGCTGAATTGCGTATATTATTATGCCTGAACACTTAAAATATTGTATTCAATAAACCGAATATTGACTCAATAAAAGTGTATATCTGAATAAAGTATTATATGCTATAAAACTGGAACTAAATAACAACCGAACTTCTACCAGCTGGCAACCAAAAATTTATGGTTGTTTGTTGCTTGCCATCTATAATACTAGTTTTGGCATCACTGGCAATGCCAGCGAAGTTCAATTGCTATCCCTAATTGCACGATATGCCGGTGTACGTAGAACAGAGAATAAAAGTATGTACAGAAAAGGAAAAAATATATATTTTTGTTTGTTTTTTTTTTGTTTTTTTTTTTATTGAAGAGTGTATTTGGGAAATAACGGTTTAAAATAACATTTCACTTTGAACATTTTAACATTTGCTGCTAGTGTTATTAAACAAGTACATCGGCTACACCAGAATAATAGTCGCCGTAATCAACAACCTTTGGTTGCGGATGTAATAGTCCTTGCAATAAATGGTTTAAATTTTGATTAAGCCAGGGATTGGCTAAATCTGGTTTAAGCAGATCCTGCACTAATACAGCTGCTTCCTGTTTTGGTAATACTGTTGTTTTAAGCTGTAGTTTTCTCTGAAATGTATAAAATTTCTCAAGAAGTTCTTCAGCAACATGTAGGGAATCGACATCTTTTAGTTGGCAACTTAAAGTGAGAGCCTCATTTTGAACTTCTGGACAATAACAGGAATCTCCAGTTATTGATTTTAGATGCTCCAGAGCACTCAAAATTTTAATTTTTAAAGTTTTATATTTCGTGACAAACTCCAGAAACTTTTTTATCTCCAATTCGGATTTAGCACAATTAGAGAGATGAGTGACTTTTGATATAATCGCCTTGGACAGAATCTCTCTGTGATCATTATATAGCGTATCTAATTTGATATCGATAGACCCTTTCGGATATTCGTTTAGCAGTGAGACAATTCTCTTATTTATGTATCTAATCACATTTACATTACATGACCGTGCTGAACATTCAATCTGAGGGATATGCGGGCGAATATGGACGGGGTGGTAATGGGAACCAATGTATACGGGGCGACCGATGTGTGTAGTGCAATGGGATCCAATGCATGACCTGGATTCAACTTCACTCGAACTTTCTGGCATTACTTCGAAGTTCTCTTCTTCTGCATATTCTTCTTCATCATTTTCTTCTTCTTCATCTTCTTTTTCAATCGGAGATCCTAAGGCCGTATGTATTATAAAAATACATGCAAGTCCAACAAGTGCCGAAAAATATTTCATTTTTTTTTTGTTTCACGTAAACTTTACTTGATGCAAAAATTTTAAGAAAAACTGTTTGCCCAACTTTAGAAATTCGTTACTATTTATAGGTGAGATGGCATGAAACTGTCCTTTTGTAATTCAAATCAAGTAATAAATATTATGCCCATATGCCCATACGTGTACTTAATTAAGGAAAATTTGCATAAGAAAAGTATTCCAAAGATGTGTTTACGATTATTTTGAAACGATTTAAAACGTTTTCAGCCTTTAATTTCGGACGAATACAATTGATTTAGAAAGTTTTTATATTTGCCTGAAATAAGCATGATTTCATTGAAAGCTTTGGGAATAGACAATATTCGTTTAGTTGAGTACAATATTTTAAGTGTTCAGACACATAATATACGCAATATTTATTTGACAGCTGGTTGTTTCAACAACATTGTTTTTATTTTGCTTTTTTGTTATGTTGTTTTTTTCTTTGTTTTGTTTTTTTTTGTATGTAGTTGTTGACATTTGAGTTGTCAAATATTAATTGAAAGTGTTCGGAAAATTGTAATATGCTTACTGAACGTACTTATGACAGTGCTGTTTTACTCAATATTATAACAATTTGCGTATTTAGTGCGCAATAATTAATTGAAACTATATGAAATATTGAGCTCAATAATGCCGTTTATTGCGATTTACTCAATAAAAGTGCATGTCTGAACATAGTATTAGGCTAGCTGGCCTCTTGTGGTATCATAATTACGATTCCAATCCAATGCTCATAGATTTTCTGAATGAAACCAAACTGTCTGCAGAATAAAATTTGCAAGAGCTAGTCATGGATGCTATCAAATGAAGTCGCCGTAGTCTAGTAGGTAGTATGTTGGCTTATTAGACTGAAGGCCCGAGTTCGAGTCCCAGGTCAGACATCAAAACGAAAATATTTCTTCGGCGACTTCCTCTCAGCAGATTTCTGGCAAAAACTCTGAGAGTAAATAAAATTGCCATGAAAAGCTTCTCAATAAAATTTGTCGTTCGGAGTCGACTTTAAACTGTAGGTCCCGCCACTCATGTATAAAATTAACACACACAACATGAGTAGTGTGAGAAGCTAGGACTGAAGGGTGCGGGCTTCTTGGGGACGATTGCTGTAGACTGTCTAATGGTGAAGGTATAGCACTGGCCATTTTATAGTTACCTAGCAGCAACTTGTTTCCTTGCCGTTCGCATCTTGAGATGTCCACAAACACTACTCCCTCTCTTCCACCTTCCTATAACCCATTTTCCTAAAACCTGCACAATGCACTGCATGAGTAGGGGCCATCCCCGAGTGCTGGTTTCACCAAAAAAAAAAAAAAAAAATAATCGCTCATGAGATTGACAATTGAATTACGCTACTTAAGGAAACGTATTATTCCTCTTCTTATTCACACAAGTACAACAGAGTTGAGTAATATTGCAAGTATCTTCCTACTACGGTGTTCAGATATGCAATAAACGCAAAATGCAAAAAATTCAAAATTGCAATAAACGCCATTATTGAGCTCAATATTTCATATAAAGTTTCAATTAATTATTGCGCAATAAATACGCAAATTGTTATAATATTGAGTAAAACTTAAAATGCAGCACTGTCATAAGAGTGTTTAGTGAGGATACTACAATATACCGAACACTTTCTGTTGATATTTGACAACTCGAATGTCAACTAATAAACTAACAAACGACACTAATTTTCGCGACCAAAATAAAAACAATGTTGTTGTTTACCAGCTATCTAAATGAATATTGAGTAAGCTGAATTGCGTATATTATTATGCCTGAACACTTAAAATATTGTACTCAATTAACCGAATATTGACTCAATAAAAGTGTATATCTGAACATAGTATACTGCTTGTGAATTTGAGTTTCCCTGTAAGACAAACGAAGAATTCTTCGATTAACTGAGGCAGTATATCTCGACATACCTATGTATTGTAACATGCCCGAGCTGTGAGCTGTCCTGGAACTCATATAAGACATAACTTTGAATGATCGGATATTGCTTTGCTTGAACAACACTGCAGTTTAATACCACCATTTTGTATATTTGTAAATAGTGAAAGGGGGGGGGGGGGGGCTGAAAAAGAAATTCAAATAAAACTTTTTATTTTCTGTTAATCTGTTTTTAGTAACTAATTTTCTAATTTTATTCCCTGCTGGTGTTAAAAAATATTTATCCCCACCCATTTAATTATATCCGGCATTTCATTCAATGCCAATACAATTAATTATCGATTCATTCATTCACATCTATTTTAGTCATCCTCTTGTCATTTCATTTTAATTTTGGTTTTTCTTTTGTTTTTTAATTTTTAACATTAAAATGCCATCGTTTTCAATGGCAGTTGCCAGCGAGTCACAACGTTAAATGCAATGAAGCCGAACTGATGTTCGAAAATGATGTCTGGCCACAGCGGAATGATGTCAGGTAGAGCTAGCTATTCATACCTGCAGTGCTATTGTTTTCACATTTGAAATCATGTTTTGCCAAGAAACGTTTCTCAGAATGTAGGCCCAACCACTCGTGGATAAACAGCAGCTGCCATCTCTGCAGATTTGACCGCCGCCCTATACGATTAATTACAAGCGATTTATCATCGCTTGGTTGTGAAAACAGTTACCTTGAAAGATTAGATTGGGTCAAGCGATTTAATGGATTCCAAGTAAAGTAGAATGACAGCTATTGCGACCGTTAGCTATTCCAACCACTACAATTTGTTTCCTGCGTAGTTTAATAATTTTAGATCATCGGGTGGGGTTAGATTTGTTACCATTACCGAAAGACTTTTCCTTTTTGATTAAGAAATGATTTTCCAAATTTCCTCTTTGCTAGGGCGACTTGTACAAAGTAACCCTGGTTAGGAATTTTTTTTAAATCCCATACAAGATCATATCTATTATACTGTTATGCAGATGATCTGTGCAGACAAGCAAAGCACGTTCTAAGCATAGCACTCAGTCAAGTGACAGCTAGTGCAACAGTATCCTAAGACACGAAATCAAGGATCTATCGTGGAAGGCCGGTTAAAAATTTTTCCAGGCATCGTACAGTAACCATTATATGTGTACCTAGTCTTCTAGAAGTGGTTGGAAATGAGGAAACGAATAAGAATTAAAGAACATGAACTTGGATAACTCATTACCATTTCGTGCATTAAAAACCTAGCTAAAACACTCTTAATGGTATACACTGATAGAAACGGGATCTTACGATTGATCTTCTCTCCCTTTCAACCTACGTACCTACTGTTATACTGTATAAGAGTTATTTACGTACATACTTCGAATTTTAACTGTGCTGTTTTGTCCCCTTTGTAAAGTTTAGACTTAAATAAAGTTACAAAATTTTTTCTATTATACTGTCTAAGAGTTTTATACTTCCTCTGGCCAAATGATATATAATTTTCAAATTTTCTGTTGTATTGTATAAGAGTTTTCCATTTCCTCTGGCATTTATGCATTCGAACAAAAATTTGTATACGAAACGCTTGGGCGAACATCCAAATTGTTTCTACCAAATTATATAAGAGTTTACCATTTTGGTTTTTAAAAATCGGTTAAAATTGTCTGTAGTTAAGGCGTATTAGGTTTTTATTAGGTATGTGCGAGTAGTAACTAGAAGAGAAGTATTTATCGCATTTACATTAATGGAAATGGCATATGCTTAATTTGATTGCCAGCAATCATTTTCTTTATTATGTACTCGTAGTATAAGAGTTTATCACACCCACTTATACAAACTTTCACTCTTTTAACTTTCTTTGCAGTTTCTGGTATTTTCTTATAATTTTGTTGTATTCTGGCATTGCAGATAATACTTTTGCTGTTAAACTAGCCCATCAAACGCAAGAAATTCAAAACTTTAATGATTTTAAATCTTCAAATTCAATTGGAAATCAAATCAAAAGAAGTTTGAAAAGTGCCAGAAAAACCGATTTAATATCGAATGATTATACGGATGACTATGATGATGATGGTGGTGAGAATGAAGAGGATGGTGGCTATGAGAATGAAAATGCTGCAACCGGTAATGTTGGACGCAATGCAGCACGTCTAAGGCGCATACATATTTTAAAGCGTGTGGGTACAACTTATGCCTGGGGACGTTGGGAGAAATGGAGTCGATGTTCAAATTCTTGTGTACAAATACGAAAACGTCAGTGCATTAAAAGGTAATCAAATCAAATATTTAATAAGGAATTTCGGAGTGAAAAAAGGTACTTTTTGATGCTTGTTTTATGCCTAGCCGAGCGTACACAATATAGTCCTAATTTAGGATATTTTAAAGTCTATCTTTAAAACTATTTTTTGCCTTTTTTATTGCCTTTTTATCTCATCGTTTAGAATACAAAACTCTACTAATTCCATTGATGCCTCTGAAATCACTTTCTATCCGAACTTAAGTGCCGAGACCACCGGCTGTTATGGCATTATGAAAAAGTACCGCCTGTGCAAAGATGAAAAATGTAAATTTAGCAATCGTCAAATGCGCAATGAACAATGCTCGTCGTATAATCGTCATGCCTATAAAGGAAAATTCTACACTTGGCAGGGCTATGAAAAGGAGCATAATGAGTGTGAATTGTATTGCAAGCCCATTGATTCGGATATATTCATTAGCATGAATCAGTCAGTAACAGATGGAACACCATGCGAAAAGCCTGCCATTTATTATACCCACTACTATCGACGTAAAGCGGTGTGTGTGGAGGGCATATGTAAGGTAAGTGTGTACATATATGGGCTTCATTTTTCTTAAGTCTTTGAATTTTTATTTTGAAATTTACGATCGTCATCATCATTATGATTGATGCTGTTGCTAGGCACAGTGGTTTTGATAACAAAATAAGTGAAACTTATGGTTTAAAAATAAAGAGAAAATTAAATTAAACTCTCGAGCTTAATTATAAAACTCGCGAATTAAAAAATAAAACTCTTCATACGAAAAATTTTGTTTAAAATGAATTTTTGGCTTAAAAGTAAATTTTTCCTGCTTACAAAAAATACTGTTACAAAAAAAAAATTAAATTGAAATCGCGAGCTTAATAATAAAACTCGCAAGTTAAAAAATAAAACTCTTCATAGTAAAAAACTTTGTTTAAAATGAATTTTTGGCTTAAAATTAAAATTGTCCTACTTATAAAAAAATACTGTTATAAAAAAATTAAATTGAAATCGTGAATAAAACTCGCAAGCTCCAAATAAAACTCGCGAGTTAAAAAATAAAACTCTTCATCGTAAAAGTTTTGTTTAAAATAAATTTTTTGGATTAAAAATAAATTTCTCCTGCTTATAAAAAATACTGTTACAAAAAAAATTAAATTAAACTCGAGAGCTTAATAATAAAACTCGCGAGTTAAAATATAAAAATCTTCAAAGAAAAATTTTTGTTTAAAATAAATTTCTTTAGGCCAATACAGCTCACTCTACGGAATGATATAAAATTCAAACTAGGCAATTTGTTTAAAATTCAAGGGCTCCAGAAAATGGGCTCAAAAGCTATTAAACTCGCGTGCTCTTACAAATTTTTTTAGGCTGGAGCTAAGATTGATTGTATGGTGATGTTTAGGACAAGAAATTTCAATGGTTTGATTTAAGATTGAAGTGTGTATATTTATTGATCGAGTGGTATTAGACCTACTATTGTGATTGAAGCATTTTCTAGGTTGAGGTTTATTTTAAGAAAATAACTTTCTTTGTGGACTACGGCAATCATGGCATTGAATCTCAATGTTTGTCTCTAGGTTTGGCAGATTTTTGTTGACCAGGGCATCTGGGAAATGCAAGATATTTTCGGAAGTCTAGTGCTCGAGCTGATATCACATTTTAGATAGTGCTTGTCAAGAATTGATTTTGATATTATGATGACCGTTATGACATTCCAAAGGGAAACACCCGAGTGCATAGCAGGCGTTGATACCGGAAAAGCATATAGCAAAGCATTTGAAATTCGTTTATTCTTCTGAAATTAAACTTTAAAATTAAACTTTTCATATATTTCATACTGTGATTCCACTGTAGTTTTTGCTGTATAGAAAAAATTATCCTCTAAACATCATTATCATACCGATCACCATCATTATCATGATTTCTATGAAGCTTATGTGAGACTCGTTAAATTTAAACGCTCTTTAAAAGTCCGCTTAATTCTTTAAATTGTTTTGCTTTTGTTGTTGTTGTAAACTTTCAACACGTTCACGTTCAATCAACAATTTTTTGTTGTAGTTTTTTTTTTTCTTTGGCCAGGTGATCTTGCCGTCATGTTCATCCTTGTGGAAGCATGAGTATCACTTAGTTAAAGAGCCTGAATTAAAGCTCGTTGTTCGCTATTTTTTTCTTTCTTTTTAGACGCTTGCATAAACGGTCTCTTTAGGAGTTAAAAAGGTGGCAAATGCTGTCCGCACGAAATAATGATCGGAATTAAAAAATATTAAACGAAGAAGAAGAGAAGAAAATGTTCGTTTTTTTTTCCTGGCTTTGAAAAGCTTAATAATAAGTGATGACCTATGGACCTCATTGGTAATGATTAAATATTGAATTTGGCAGATTGAACTACGTTCTTATGAGAAATGAGAGGAGAAGAGGGGGAATAAGATTTTGAAGAAATTAATAAAAGAAGAAAATATTAAAATAAAGAGGGATATTCTATCAGAAAAAAAGAAAACAATTATTTAAACAATATGTACATTAGAAAAGATTGGATAAGTAACTCCTTACTAGAGTATTCATTAAGTTTTCATATGATCACTGCCTTTATGTAACAAATACAAGGTCATTTGAATGGTTTAAGTGTTAAGTCGCTCCTTTTGAGATAATATTCGACCAGATATTTGCACCTTTTCGGTGATATCTTGGCGGTGATCGAAGCTTCGTAGGGATTTATCCGTATTTACGTTGCTCATCAAAAAAATTTAATAAACCAATGATATTGGTAGTCAATTGGTAAAGCTATCACGTGAAATTACTCCGTCTTGTTTAAGCCTCACACTGTCAAGTTCATAACCTTTAAATCTGGCCAACAACCCTGTTCTCATACGTTAACGATTCTTCCAGAGTAGTCGCAGTGTAGCAGATAGCGTATTGGCTTATTAAACGAGAGGCCCTAACTACCACATCTCGAACAAAACACAAAATATGAAAAAAAAATATATCTTTTGGCGACTTCTGGCTAAAACTTTGAGGGTAAAATAAAATTTCCATGAAAAGTTTTTCAGATATGTCGTTCGAAGTCAACATTGAATTGCAGGTTCCGCCACTCAAGCATAAAATAACACACATAATGTGAGTGATGTTAGCAACTAGGTTGTAATCCTGACTAAAGGGTATTAATGATCAATTAATTAAGCAAGTAAAACTCTGCCAGGATTATTTGCAAATAAGCTTCCGCTGAATGTTGATATTTCTTAGTTAATCACTCAGTCGTGGACGTAGTTCCACAAGCTAAGCATAATGGTTTCAAATCAATTGTTCTTAGTGGCCAATTGACACTGTGAAAATGTGAAATTACTCTTTCAGGAGACCTCTAAAACAATAAAGCTTAAATCGGTTGTGTTTTGTGGTATTGTTTGTCAGATAGCCCTGCTCATAGTCATCAATTACAGGCTAAAATATTCGGTAACCATAAGATCATATTGCTCTGCACTGGCAATAACAGTTCTTTCAGGGTCAGTTTCGAAGGAACATACCTTCAGGCTAAAATGCGCAATTAACAGTCAATTCTTCCAGATACTATGGCACTGAGTTACTGCTGGATTTTTCAAACACCATACGCAACAAATTTGCTTGCTGATGTAACCATTGAGATGAAAAAAAAACATTCATTGTCGGAGAAAATTTTGTTCGAAAAACCATTCACAGGTTCTAAAGTCCAATCAGCAGATCAGAGAGTTTTAATTATTGCATGAATTGGACTTTATATGTTTAGAGATGCAAATCCAAATACAAAAAACGCCATAATTAACCGCAAAAAAAGTGCAGTACGTAAGTACATTGTGGTGATGCACAGTCCTAAACATATCTTCAATACTTCCAATCTCTGTAAAATCCTAATAATCCCTTGTAATGGTAGGTCGTTTGTGATCATAGTCACAAGGAGTACAGTAGGTCGACCATAATCACCACGTAATTATAATCATAATTGGTCATTACAATTCTTGAGTCAGGATTACGACCTAGCTTATACACCACTTATTCTGTGTGGGTAAATTTTACACATGAGTGGCGGGACCTACAGTTTAAAGTCAATTCCGAACGACAGATTTTTGAGAAACTCTTCATGGCAATTTTATTTTAACCTCAGAGCTTTTGCCAGAAGACTGTTAATAGGAAGTCTCCGAATAAATATTTTTTTGTATTTCGTTTATTTGGAGATGTCTGACATTGGGTTTGAACCGATGTTTCACGTCTAATAGGTCAACACACTCCCTACTAGACTACGGCGACTTCAAATCACCACGTAATGCTTGAAAAGTGGCCACGTTTGAATCAACACTTTTGAAGAAAGTTTTGAATATTTTAATGCATTGATGAATCATATTCGTAAATGCGATAACTTTCCCTTTCAGATATTTAACAGCTGACAGCCTTGCCAGATCGGCATTTTTTGAAACCTCCCTATGGATTTGCCAACAAAGTTGAACAATACAATTTTCTAATAAAATCTCTGAGCTCATGCTTCATGATGAATCATATTCCTAAATGGAATAATTTTCTCTTAATAATAAAAGATATTTAACAGCTGACAACCTTGCCAGATCGCCATTTTTTGAAGCCTCCCTATGGATATGCCAATAAAGTTGAACAATACAATTTTCTATCAAAATCTCTGACCTCATGCTTTATGATAGGCTTAGAAATTCTCTTAAAATACAATTAACGCAGCCCTCTTAGCTGTTGTTTTTCTTTCAATTTTAATGGAATTTATTTTTGACAATGCTACTGCTAATTTGGTAATTTTAAGTGTGGGCGTTAAAAGTCTCAAGTGGTGACTTTAAGAAGCCACTTATACGGATTTAAAAAATTCAATGCCAACACTGACAGCTTGAAACAAATTTGAAATTGAAACATTGAAGTCTCATTCAAATCGAAACCATTTGACGGCTGTTAATGAGGTAATAAACGTTGGATTAAAATGTTCTGTTAAATGCAAGAATTTCGGAATTTTTTAAATACTTAAAGAAATTTTAAAACGTCTACCCATCCATCGTGTGTGAAAATATGTTGCCTTGTCATGTTGCTCTTATTCTGGCTCACTTTATTTTGTTTATTTTTTAATAATTTAAACATTATTTTATTTTTGTTGTTCTTTATGTATTTATTTTTAAAATCTTTGTTTCATTAAAGTCGCGTTAAGAAAATAAATAGCGATGGTTAATAAGAAATAATTAGGAATAGGAATAGAAACAAAATCAAATTGAAAATGAATTTTAAGTCACCTCACACCGACTTGGTCAAATACTCTATATGTTGCCATCATAAGGTTTAAGACTCCAGCTTTAAACAATCCAATAATTTGATCTGCCGCAGGTTAATTAATTCCCTAAAAGCAATAGCTCTTGAGAATCCCAAGTTATCGATAACTCTAAACTGTAAACAAAACACCACACTGCTCAACTCTTATTCTTATTTGTTTTTCGAATAAACATCCACAAAACTAAAATTATAAGAATCCTCACGGTAAATACTCAACAATTGACACTTCGATAACTTCGAAGGTATTTTGTTTCCTACTTTAGGCAACCGTGATGAACCACTTGCTTACCTCTACATAGTTATCAGTGCTGCCCCTATAGCAACTATGTCCAGAGAGTATCATTCGTCTATTGTAACTTCCTATTAAATTTTTACCGCCATACCCTGTAGAAACAGCAACTTCACCAAATGAATCCAAATAAATTTTTTTGGATACCATTGATACCGATTGAGAACATGCAGCCCTAGTCCTAGTCAGCGAAATAAAATTGTACAAAGTGTCTCCTGTGATTACATCGTCTCTTAGACATACCCAGGACTTCATCTCATTCCGAAAATAGGTTACGTGAAGATAATGTCAAAGGCACACTCCCTATGGGAAATCTACTTTACTTACTATGTTAACCCTCGCAAATTTATTCAACTTAGGAGAAAGTCGTACTACCGTTTCGCGGACGTCCTCTCAAATTTATTGCAGAAAATGCAACTTATCGACAAATTTGCTGTAGAAAATGCAAGTTATCGACAAATTTATTGTAGAGAAATTGAGATTATCAGACTTCGAACTGTCTTACTTACTTAATTGGTCATAACAATCCTTTAGTCAGGATTACAACCTAGCTTCTCACACCACCCATGTTGTGTGCGTGTTATTTTTATATATGAGTGGCGGATCCTGCAGTTTAAAGTCGACCACGAGTAATTGATTTTGGGGACATTTTTTTTTCATTGCAATTTTAATTTTACTCTCAGAGTTTTTTTGCAATACACTGCTGAGAGCACGTCCCGGTATAAATATTTTCTTGCATTTTGTTTTTTTCGTGGTGACCTGGACCTAGCTTACAATAAGTCAACATACTATCCGCTAAACTACGACGACGTGTTCAATCTGAATTCTGTTCAGTTAATTTCACAATAGGCTCTGAAGCAATAAAGTGTGCTTTGATTCTCTCCCTGCAAATTCATTAGAAATTTTGGTGCCAACGGGCCGATGTCACACGCACATTAAATTATTAATTTGTGCGGGTTAATATAATTCCTGATAGTTATAGGTATACAGAATTTGTCATTGCAACCCTTCAGTCAGGATTAGCTTCCTTGTGAGTAGCTTCTCACACTACTCATGTTGTGTGTGTTAATTTTTATGCATGTGTGGCGGGACCACACAGGGATGTATAGGTATATGGGATATATAGGTATACATCCCATAAATTAGCTTGGATTCTGTATACCAAGTTTTGCCTACGGCTAAGGCATACCCACATGAGTTTTGCGGATTTTCTAATAACGGAAGAAGTAGGGTTCCTGTGAAGTCCCCAGTCTTATATAACATCTGCATATTTAACCTCAATGGTAAATGGGTTAATTAGTAGCAGTTTACTGTTACAGTTTACAGAGTCTATTTAGCTATATCGCTTACCACTCTGTCAAGCATGCTTGAAACCATCACTGCAATACCATCTGCGTAGTTTACAGCCCTAGAACCATGCTTATGCAGCATTTCAAGAAGGTTTGGATAATAAGTAGCAGTCTACTGTATAAGTCAGAGTCTATTTAGCTATATCGCTTACCACTCTGTCAAGCATGCTTGAAACCATCACTGCAATACCATCTGCGTAGTTTACAGCCCTAGAACCATGCTTATGCAGCATTTCAAGAAGGTTTGGATAATAAGTAGCAGTCTACTGTATAAGTCAGAGTCTGTTTAGTAATATCGGTTACCACTCTGTCAATCATGCTTGAAACCATCACTGCAATACTATCTTCTTAGTTTGCAGACCTGGAACCATGCTTATGCAGCATTTCAAGAAGGTTTGGATAATAAGTATCAGTTTACTGCATAAGTCTAAGTCTGTTTAGTAATATCGGTTACCACTCTGTCAAGCATGCTTGAAACCATCACTGCGATACTATCTTCTTAGTTTGCAGACATGGAACCATGCTCATGCAGCATTTTAACAAGGTTGTCAATAGCCAGAGACCGTAAAAGTGAGAACAATACTTGACCTAGAAGATGACTCCTCTAAGTCCCTATCAAAACAAAGGAATCGCCCCTGCAGTATTTAAAGAAGGTCCTTAATGGCCAGAGGTTGTAAAAGTGCACTGTGGTGTATGGTAGGTTGTCTAATAGTCGTTCTTGATGAACTAAAATTTTTGATTTTTTTTGCATTTGATGGGCATCTGGTATTTTCTTTGATTGTTTTTTTTTTGAGATGATGGTTCAAAAAAGCATTTAAACAGTCATAATAAGTTTTTGTTTTGACTCTATTGGTACTGTGGTACTTTGGAGCACTGGTATCTGGCGTTATTATGTTTCTTCGTTGTCTACGCTGGCCTATAGTACATACATACATATATGCGAATCCATTATTATTGGCTTTATTAAGGGCACAAACGTATACAGTAACGCATATAATTTTCGGTATTGAAGAAGAGAGATGAATGGCCGCAGAGAAGATAAAAAAAAGTGTGGCCAACAATGAATCTGTACCAGATTCGTTATTTTTTCTTCTTTTTTTTTTTTTTTGGTTGAGGCATCTTTTTGTCGAGCAATATAAGAGTATTTCTATGGTTGTTGTGGATCTGTTTTCTATTTTATTGTAGTTGTTGTTGTAAATATATTTTGTTTCCTATACGATTTGTTTTGTCAGTGGTAATCATAAATTTTTCTGTTTTAATTAAAAAGTTTCTCATTCGTGTGTAAATTGTCAACGTTTCAACAAGACGAAATTTTGAAAAAATATTAAAAAAATTTATTAAAAAATTATTAAAAAATAAAAAATAATTTAAAAAAAAATAATTTAAAAAATTTTAAAAACATTAAAAAAAAATTAAAGAAAAAAATTTAAAAAACTTTTTTTACCTTAAAACTTAAATTTAAAAAAAAAAAAATTTAATTGTAATCTTTAAGCTAAAACGTATTTTTTTCATATTTTTTTTCTTAAATTCAATAATCTTCTTAACAAGTGCTAAATCGTTTATGATCATTTTATATCGCGTTTATTTTTTTTTTCTCTCTCTCTTAACTTGTGCGTGTCTTTCGTAATTACCATCATTAAAAGTAACTCTTCGTATTGTATTGTGTGTGTATGTGTATGCCAATGTGTTTGTTAACGTTTCCCATGAAACTAAACTTGTGCTAAACACGTCTTTTATGAGCGATCAAATTAAAGTCTTGAAATCTTGTGAAATTTATTGTGACTTCAAAAAGGATTAGCGAATGCTTCATGTAAACTTTACTTTATGAAATCTTCAAGAAAGAAAGAAAAGATATGAACTGATAATGAAAACATCTTAAAACATATTTCAACAGATTTGTCTATAGAATGTTAAATGATAAGATAACAAAATGTTCAATTATGAACTAAGTTTAAAGCCTAAAGCCTCATATGAATACAAAAAATCACAAACCATATGATTAAAACAAAAAGGAAAATAAATACATACTTAAAATTTTGTTTTATTTTATCTCCATATCGTTAGAGACCAATTTAAAAATTTTTTTTAAGTTTTTTTTTAATTAAAAAAAATTTTTTTCTGATTAACTCCAGCATAAAGATAGTTCAAAGAATAGTTATCCATTATAAGTCATTAAAAAATTTTTAAGTAAACAAAATTGAAAAAAAAAAATTCTTGAAATTTTTAAATGTTAAATTTATCCCTAAAAATTGATATTTTTTATGGGAAATAATTTCTTTACTAAGATAGGTTTGTGAAATACCATGTCATTCAAAGTATTGTTTATCGTATGCTACGGCTGTTTCCCATTTTTATGGTAATTTATCGATTCCACTCCAAAAAAAGCCATTTATTCACACCCTACTCTGAAGTGTAGTGTAATTGAAAGAGATCATTTCAGTGATAAACGTTGGAAAACAAATCGATGTTTTTTGCGATTTTTCTATCGATTTTTCACAAAATACAAAGTAAGAACCAGAATTTATTTAGAGCAGAGCTCGGAGAGTACTGCTATCAGACGATTTATTCTACTGACCTTAACCTACATATATGGGATATCCTTGCAGTGTATTCTCCAATATTGTTGAGCTGACGAACTTCAGCGGGCTGTTTGGTATCTGTAAGGATAATTGCCTAAGGATTATTCGATGAACACCCAGGTGTTTCGTTCTAAGATGTATTACACCGTATTGATGCCCAGTATTTCTTCTCCTCATCAGGGAGACTACATGCTAGGCTAAGATCGATCACATTTCCATTGTAATTACTCAACAAAAATTTGGATCGTCTAAAAGCCGATTAACTTTCTTTTGCTGAGTACACCACAGCAATATTTTGGCCTTATCAGCAGTAAATTCGAACTTAACCTAGAAACCAATAGGTAATGATTCTATTTCCTCCTGCCATTTACAATTTCATTATGTATGGCATGTTGTAGGCCATATGCGATGTTGATCCATGAAAAAAAAATCTCGAATTGTTTCGATATTTTAAAGTGTTTTAAAAACACTCCACCACTAGATAGTTCTGCATCGATCGAAACAAATGCTAGTCAGAAACAGCAAAGTCTGGAGGTAGGTACATATATCTCTCTCACTCTTCTGATTCCATCAAATGCAGCACATTACCTTGACGCCCTAGATATTCCGCTTGACCGAAGATTTTGCTTATTGTCTATGTTTCACATATGATATCCTGCGCTTGAAGTTATTGTAATGAACTCATTTTTATCGTAAGTGATAATTCGTTGCAAAAAATGATTTCCGTTTAAAACGATTAAATCTTATTCACTTAATTAGTTTTTACCAAACTTTAGTCTGGATTACAATCTAGCCTCTCACACCACCCATGGGGTATACGTATGTTAATTTTATTCATGAGTGGCGGAACGTACTGTTTAATGTCGACTCCAAACGTCAGGTTCGAGAGACTTTTGGTTGGAAATTTTATTTTAATCTCAGAAGAAGAAGACGCCAAAAGATGCAATTTTTCGGTTTCATTTTGTTCGAGCTGTCTGAACTGGGTGTGAAACGACGGGCTCTTTTTTAATATGAAAACAAACGTCCTACTAGATTTTGGTGGCTTCAAACAGCAGATTTAGACATGCAAAATCTTGTTTCAACTTCTTTTGTCTGCTGTTCATGTGGTTCCTAATTTACAAGGTTTTGAATGAATGAGACTTGTTTTGAAATGGTTGCTAGAGTCACTGTTCTCTCGTCCGTAGTCTAGCAAGTAGTGTGTTGGCTTATTAGACGTGAATCTAATAAGTGAGTCTAATAAGACAACGGTTCAAACTTCCAGGTCAGATGTCTCCAACTAAACAAAAATATAAAAAAATACTTCTTCGGCGACTTCCTCTCAGCAGTTATCTGGCAAAAACTCTGAGAACTCTAAATAAAATTGCTATGAAAAGTTTCTCAAAAAAAAATCTGTCGTTCGGAGTCGACTTTAAACTGTACGTTTTGCCACTCATGTATAAATTTAACACACACAACGTGAGTGAAGTGGGAGACTAGGTTGTAATTCTGACTAAAGGGTTGTAATGAGCAATTATATATGTACAGTAATCATTCGATTTACGTCGCAATTGGTTCCAAAAAAAGGCGACGTAAATCGAAACGACGTACAGTATTCCCTCGATTTACGTCGTAGAATGTTCCGGAAAAAGGCGACGTAAATCGAAACGATGTAAATCGAATTTCAAATAACTCATACTATCAGATGCATTTATTTATGCACATTTTCCAAAAAAAACAACAAAATAATTCAATTTTTACATAAGTACATACATAAATATAGATGGATTTTTGATTTGTTATAAAAATTTATTTCATATGTTGTTCACAAAAAGTTTAATAAAAAACAAAAAATTATCCATTAGCACTTAAATATTTATTTTTTTTTTCAAACTCTATATTTTATTCAAATAGTTACACACAAATATTGAATTTTTTTTAAAGAGGGAAGTCAACTGATTTTGTTTATAAACAACAGAGGCGACGTAAATCGAATGACGACGGAAATCGAAGTTGAAGGGAACAAAATTTTTGACGACGTTAATCGAAACAACGTAAATCGAGACGACGTAAATCGAGGGAATACTGTAAATCGAATTTCATATTGCTCATACTACAAAGTAGTATGTTTTTTAAAAAGGAACTTAAAAAAGTTATATGAATTTACAGTAATTCCTCGATTTACGTCCCAGTTAGTTCCAAAAAAAGGAGACGTAAATCGAATGACGACGCAAATTGAATTTAGAGGGAACAAAAAATTTGACGACGTTTATCGAGGCGAAGTAAATCGAAGGATTACTGTATGTATGTAAGTTCTTTCGTCCCACACGAATTTCGATCGAATGCTTCCAATATGTGTTCTTCAAGGTTCTTTTTTTATCCCACACTGGACTTTGATGTCAATATCACAACTCTTGAAATGCACAATTCACTGGATAGGCTGAGTTTTTGATAGAGCGTGCTCACCGTATAATTCCACAAGCAAACAATGTTTCACACGTAGAGTAAAATTTTTACAGATGAACTTTTACTGCGTAAGCCTTTAGTTATCAAGTAAATTTGTTGTTATTTTAAGCAATATGATGAAGTTTAAATGGTGTTGAGAATTTTGACAGTTGAAATAGCAATTATCGCTGGTAAACAATCTCTTGGTAATTTACGTGTGATTTCTAAAATTTCGATTGATTGTTTAATTTATTACACACACTGTATAACTGTCCATATAACGTTACGTGAATTTAATAATTAAAAAAAAAAAATTGTTTATAAAACATCTTTTAAAGTGAAAACAACAACAATAAATTTTTGAACCAAAAACATATTTAAAGTTAATAAGAAAAAAAAAGAAAAACGTTACAATTAAAGGTGACTAAACAAAAAAATACTGGCAGACAGACAGGGGGGGGCACACATTAATTACAATTTAAGTCAATGTTATTAGACACTCAACAGATATAAGTACATATGCAGACGGGAGAGACATTATTTATTGGTAATGGAGATGAAATTTCTTTACTTACTTTGCTTTTATTACCATTTCTTTGCTTCTTTTTCTTTTTCTGCCTCTGTTTCTATTTCTTGTCGTTTGTATTCCGTAATTTCATTCGTAAAGCTTTAAAAATGTAATTTAAGCTGACATTAAATGTTTTAACATGTTACTGCTAAAGATAGTGTTGTTACTCTGCTGCTGCTGCTGGTGCAGATGTATTCACATTTAATGTGGTAACATGGCTTGTTATGGCAATAACATGCAACAACCGGAAGTCAATGTCTAATAGGCCATCACTTGGCTTAGAATTTCACGTTAAAGGGAAATTAATTGCCAGCATTAGATGGACGGGCAGACTACATTTGACACTTTTTTTGATTTGAATATTAAATACAAGCAAGGGTTCCCTTCTTTCTACTCTTCCACTTATAAGAAATCTATCTAGATTAAAATAAGTCCCCTGGTGTTTAAGGTTATTTTCTTTTTCAATAGGGAAACATTCCTTTCCATACCTTACTTTCTTCATCTATTTTCTTCTTCTTTTGGATATAAGAAAGGCCAGCCTGTGTTACCACATTAGTGAATCAAAAATATTTAAAACCCAATGGCTCAATTCGGCCTCCGGGTACTGTACTTGTCTCAGTCGACAACACGTCGACACGTCCTCTAACCTAATCCCCGGGAATCTATTCACAAAGAAGTCGAACTAAATTGCCTCAAAATAAGATTGTACATCAAATCTGCCAATTATACCTTAATCGGAACCATTTAAACTTAGTCTGGCAACCAAGGTTAGTTTTAATAGACAGCCTTCTCAATCAGCATAGCTTACTTCGGTCCTATAAGGTAATATCGTTATTATCTGCTCTGTCATAAAACTATAAGTCCGGGTCATCTCTCAGATATTACGATAGCTTTCTGAATATGTGGACTTCATCCAAATCGTGTTTGGCTAGACACTTTCTGTCAGTAAAATCTAAGTGCCCAAGAGTGATATATCATCTCAGGCTTCTATGTGCCTCACAATGACAGATAAAACGTTTTTTGGTTTCCTTTTCTTCCTAGCCATTACTCATTTAATTAATCGATCGTTATAGCCGGGATTACAACCTAGCTTCCCACACTAACTATGTTGCGTGTTTTAATTTTATTCATGAGTGGAGGGATCTACAGTTTAATATCGACTACAAACGACAGATTTTTGAGAAACTTTTCATGGCAATTTTATTTTTTAGATTTTTATTAGACTGGTGATAGGAAGTCGCAGGAAGAAATATTTTTTTTTTACATTTGTTTTGTTTGAGATTGACTTAGCTGAGGTTCGAACCACAGGCTCTCGTCTACTAAGCCAACACATTACCTTTCAGACTCCAAAGACTTTCTTGCCATTACAGCTTCTGCAAAAGTCATTCTGAAGTATTTCCAGGCTCAGGCTGGTTAGTGTTCTGTTATAACAGCTATGAGGTTTCAACGTTGGACTCTGGTCAGGTTTAATGCAAATTGTGTTCTGCATATACTCATATCAAGCCAGATCTGTCTGGTCCCTCTACAAGTGGCAAATAGATTTACATATGTCTGCGTTCAATATATTTTGATACTGGATTCGCTCAACAGCAGTTGTTATAGCCCTTAATTTAACCTGAATAGTAATACAGTAATTGGGTAGTGCAAGGGACAATCTAAGTTTCAAACCATTTGTAAGTGACTCAGTGAACAGTTTAAAGAATTGCAAGATCTCTAGTACTATTAGGGTTAATAGAGTGAGCTATAGATTATGCTATAATAAGGTCATCTACTCGTATTTATCATTTTGGATACAATTTTAATGATTTTCTTTCGTTTGTTCTTTCAAGTTTTTTTCTTTTTTTTTTCTATTTTTAAAGAATTCTTTTGTGTTTTTTACTTAGCCATCTACGTCATAGATAAACGCCATAATTTATCATTTTAATTTCGCTTTTTAACCAAACGATGCTAATCTCTCTCAGCGGCAGACAAAAAAGTATTTTTACAACCCACAACACTGTACATGCAGTAGGGGGTGTATTGTGTTTGCTTTTATGTTTGTAACATCTTAAGAGACAACTCCAAAGATCGTGATAGGAAGGTTACTCGGAGATAGCTATTGAGTAACAAAAGGACTCAAGGAGAAAAGTAGCTCTTATATAGCATCTAATAATGAATATCCACATAACCACGCATTAAAACTTATCCATTGCAATCATGGAAACTCTCTATCTATCCTTTTATTGTCGTAAATTCTTAGGACCTGGGAGGGTGATAGTTTTTACCCTGCATAGCCGATTCAATATCTGGAGACGGTGCCATTGACAATGAACTTTCTTCATTTTGTTAAGCGGGGTAAGCCACTTCTTATCAGAGTTATTACCGATTACAGTACGATTGAACGTTGGCACTTCCAGGGCGTGACATATTAAGAAGCTGACTTAACGAGGAAACTACAGGATCTGCTACATAAGTGTCTGTGTTCGAGGATAGAGAAACTGAAATCCTATGGACATACATGCATACATAATTGGCCATTACAACCCTTCAGTCAGGATTACGGCCTAGCTTCTCACTCCACTCATGTTGTGTGCGTTAATTTTATACGTGAGTGGCGGGACCTACAGTTTAACGTTGACTCCGAACGACAGATTTTTGAGAAACTTTTTCATGGCAATTTTATTTACTCTCAGAGTTTTTACCAGAAATCTGCTGAGAGGAAATCGCCGAAGAAATATTTTTTTTTTCATATTTCGTTGTGATGTCCGACCTGGGATACGGACCCGGGCTTTACGTTTAGTAAGCCAACACACTACCTTCTACACTACTGCGACTTCAATCCTAGGGACACTATTTCTTTTAAGAATCTTGAATGGGTTTATAAGTTCGCTCCGAAATATTGGCAGACTCAAAGCTAGTTTTGGATTACAAACCAAGGAAAAGGAATTGTGTTTTCTAAACATGCCATTTCATGCTTCGAACGGTCTACTAAAAAGTACGTTAACGGCCAATTTGCCAGGACCATTTGCCCTTTTGCCCATTCGATCCAATCATGTTACCAAGACGCGTGCTAAAATTTGTTAAACTTTTGGTAATGGCTTCATTAGGTTTTCCTCTGTATGGTACGTCTTCCTTAGTTTAGGGTCTAAAATATTATTATTTGAGCACAATCTCATCCAGAAAAAGGCCCCAGTTTTGTCAGATTTATGCTAAAACTTTGAGTTAGTCAAATATTTGCCCGTAACTCTACAGATAGCTCATGAATCTCGGATTATGCAGCGAATTGTCACAGTAAATCTCGTTCTGAGAGATCTCTGATTGACGTGTCTGTTAAAAACATGTTGGGTAAGACCTGATTATAGTTTTTACTCCATAAGAATACAGAATAGGCTGGGCAGCCCTTGCGCTGACCAACTTTTTCCCTAGTTTGATGGAACTTGGCCAGTACAGAGGCTGTGTTTACCTGTAACCTCACAATGGGCCGCTAAGCGTGCTCAAGTGAGATTTGGTAACCAAAGCTACCATTTCGATCGCAAATCCCGCCAAATAAAGTACCATGATTTTCTATAGAAATAAAGAAATTTAAAAAAATATTCCCATGCATGTGTAATAAACTGACGGATAGACTTAATATATCTTCCGTAAGATCAAGGAGACAATAACAAATGATTTCAACTGTCAACACAATTTCTATGCGCACCATTTCCAAATAATTCATGCAGTAACGTGACACAAAAATTTGAACAAATTTTTTAATTTTTTTGTTTCTTTTTAAGAAAATTTATTAACAAAACCCACTAAATGCTAGACAGGAGAGTAATAAAATTAGAATATTTATTTTAAAACAACAACAATATGAAAAATGCTGTTTTCTAAACAAAAGAAAATTTATTTAATTTTGCGTAAATTTAATTACATTTTAAATAAAAACAAAAACAAACAAAAAATTTGAAAAAAAAAAAATATTTTTTTCTTTGATCATGAATTTGTTTTTTCCTCTTTTTAATTTTCACTTTCACTGTGTAAACCAGAAAAATATTTTTTATTTATGGATTTAAGGCGGGGAAAAAATTAACATTTTATAGTCCAACACACCATAGGTGGTAGGGATAATTTAAATTTTTTGTTTTTATATTCATGGTTGAAGGTCTAATAATGAAGTCGTAAATATTTCCAACACCACAAGAGAATTTCAAATTTTTTTTGTGTTTAATTTTTAAGACATTTGCAGGTTCATTTGAAGGCCATGGCATGTTTTCTTATTAAATTTTTTTCCAGCTTGAAACCAGCAAGTATTTCTCCAAGACTTTATTCATATTAGAATAGATTATTCGAAATGATATCCCATGTACATATGTATATCCGTTTATGTTTCCTTAGAGTTGTTCAGCGGCGCAGAGGACGTTTCTCTCCTTAGATTATTAGTAGGGAAAATAGCATTTCCTTTGCTAGATGCCTCGTCATATGGAAATTCGCCACAATGAGCAGACAGTTGTATACAAGTTCGGAAAAGTATACTCAAGGGAGGCAAGTCGCCGTAGTCTAGTAGGTAGTGTGTTGGCTTATTAGACGAAAGGCCCGAGTTTAAATCCTACGTCAGACATAAAAAGGAAAATATGAATATATTTCTTCGGCGACTTCCTCTCACCAGATTTCTGGTAAAACTCTGAGAGTAAAATAAAATTACCATGAAAAGTTTATCAAAAATCTGTGGTTTGAATTCGACATTAAACTGTAGGTACTAGAGATGAGCGATCCAGTGATTTTTGAAGAACGTTGTCCTCAGTGAGCGTGATTTGTTAATCACTGTTCTTTAAAACAGTGATTGTGATCACAGTATTCCAATAATGACAATAGCGTACTTTATTAAGTCGTAAGAAAGAGACAACTAGATACATACTACGAAAACACTACTAAACAAAATCAAAGTGGTGTCATCAATGTAATTATTTTTAATGTAATTTTGTTTTTTATACGAAGTTTGACAATTAAGTTTCACAGAAAGTTCATGTATAAAAGACAAAAGTAAAAAATCTGCATCATATAATAGTAATTCTGCCTCGCTCAAAATAAAATGAAATAAATTTGAGTATGTAACAATTTTGAAAGAACGACATTATTAGTAACTGTTATTTGGCAACTGTAGTTACCAGTGAATTATCAATCACCGTGATTAAATCACAGTTTTGAAAATATCGCTCATCTCTAGTAGGTACCGCTACTCACGAAAAAATTAACACACTCAACATGAGTGGTGTGTGAAGCTAGGTTGTAATCCTGACTAAAGGGTTGTAAGGAGTAAAAATAAAAAACTGCTTATCTTCCCTGTTCTTGATCAGTATTATCTCTGTTTGAACAGATCAAATCGATTTCATAGGAATTGTTAATAAATGTCAGGAACGTGAGTATGTTGTAAACATTCTCACCTAAGAAGGAATACAAATGTTGCATACATCTATATTTCCCTCCATGGTAATGGACCAAATATACTTTCCAGACTTAAATTAAAACAAAAAACTTTCAATCCATTTTCGAAAGACAATCAAATTTAATATTTCGCCAAACGCTGATGTTGGTCATTCATAAATTTATGGGGCCTGTTCCTTTCGCTTTTCAAAATTATGGAATTTTTTTCTTACAACAATTGCGTTATTTTTAGCAACAATTGATGGATTTGCAATTTAAAATCTTTATTTGTTGTATGCTGGTCGTTTTTTAAAATTCAATCAATTTGGCTTTAAGCCAACGGAATACCAAAAATAATTGAAAAGAAAGAAAAAAAAAATTTCAAAAGGTGTTCTGGCATATTATTATTGGCGGGGCCACATTGTTTTCAATTACAATTCCTAAACACACTTGTTTGTCATGTTATCTGTAGAAAGAAATTTTTTATGTTTAAAGAGAAAGAAAATGAAAATGTTTTCTAAAATGTTTTGACATTTTGACTTCTCTGACATTGTCTAGGAATAAATGAAAACTTACGAGACATGCTCAAAACCCACATAATTTAGACGTTGTCATCATAATGATCGTGATTTGTTAATATCTCGGTTGATGAATCATGAGTACATAGTTATGACATAGTAATGACGTCTAGACTAAATTGCAATTGGTTTAAAAGACAAGCACTGAAAAGTAAAGTCTCAAATTTAAGACATTGTGTTTTTTTGCACTGTTGTCACCGTAGTCTAGTAAGTGTTGTATTGGCTTATTAGGCAGGAGTCCGTGGTTCAACCCCTGACGCAGACATCTTGAATATAACGAAATATAAGAAAATATTTCTTCCGCGACAAAATGCCGTTCATTGTTCATGGATAAAATTACCACACACAGCATGGGTGGTGTGAGAAGCTAGGTGGTAGTCCTGACTAATTGTAATAAGCAATTAAAGAAGCAAGTAAACTTAATGCAATAATGTACTCACTCTTGCCGATTTCATTCGGTCTATTATATTCATCCAATTTATTCTCTTGGGACTTTATTGTATTTGATCATATTTTTTTAAAATGCCAGAACTGAGATTTTAATTCAGTCAACTTATCTAGCCAATATACAAACCACTAGACTACGGCTGTTATAACTATCATGCGAACCCTCAGAAACTCGTGTGACAAATAATGCTGTCATCAAGTAAGAATAAAGTTCGAAATTGGAACAAACCTAATACATTCATATACATAATTGGTAATTACAACCCTTCAGCCAGGATTACAACCTAGCTTCCCTCACCACTTATGTTGTGTATGTTAATTTCATATATGTTTGGCGCGACCTACAGTTTGAAGTTGTCTATGAACGACAGATTTTTTTGAGAAACTTTTCATGGCAATTTTTGTATTTACTCTCAGAGTTTTTGGCAGAAATCTTCTAAGGGGAAGTGGCCGAAGAAATATTTTTTAATATTTCGTTTTGATGGACATGTCTGACCTAAGGTTTGAACCCCTACTAAGCCTATATACTATCTACTAGACTACGGTGACTACAGCTCTTATAAAATATTTTATTCAGAACTGTCTGAAAGTATTGCGTAATATTATCAAATTTAAGCTGGATTCACCCATCGTTTCGGAACAAAATTTTTGTTCCTGAGCTGCCACATCTAAGATTTGTTTTAATTTACAATTTCTTTATAACACATAAAAAATATGATCAGACTCAAGCTAAGAAAACAAACGAATTGCAATCATCTGCTACTGTGCTGCCTAATAGTAAAACTAACACGCATCGTTTACAAAAATATTTCATATGGTAACCTTGTTTCGCCGTAGTCTAGTAGGTAGTGTGTTGGCTTATTAGACGTAAAGCTCGGGTTCGTATCCCAGGTCAGGCATCAAAACGAAATATGACTGCGACTGCCTCTCAGCAGATTTCTAGCAAAAATTCTGAGAGTAAATAAAATTGCCATGAAGAGCTTCTCAAAAATCTGTCGTTCGGAGTCGATTTTAAACAAGTGTAGGTCCCGCCACTCATATATAAAATTAACGCACACGACATAAGTGGTGTGAGAAGCTAGGTTGAAATCCTGACTGAAGGGTTGTAATTACCAATTATGTATATGTATGTAACCTTGTTTTTACAGAACAATTGTTCGAAGTGGGTGAATCGTTTTGGAACAAACTCTCAAAAAACTGAACTTGTTTCGGAACATGGGTGAATCTAGCTTTATTGTCACTGATTTGATGTACGAATGTACGAATATTTGTTTACGTCATCATAGCTTGCTTGGACATGCCGAAATATGAAACATGACAAATCAATTCAATTCACTTGGCAACTAAGCTGTACACAATTTTTATTCCATATTAATAAATAGCGTTGCCAACTTATTTATTAGAATGAAATTAATTGAATTAAATTCATTCATAATAATAATGACGGCAACGATGATGATGATGAAATACAATTTAATTAAACAAACCAAGTTTGAATACAAAATGATTTTATCGCGATAAATTAATGAAAAAAAAAAATTCAAAATATTGGCATTGCCAACCTCTAACATTAGAAATAATAGGCCATAACGCCACATTTGGTTTGCCAAACTTTTAATGGACCACACACAAACACATCGACAGCTTTAGCTGTGCATGGTGCATGGTGCATGGAAGTGAACACAAAACTACTGCAAGCGTACAATGTCACAGGCTTATAAAGTTTTAAATTTCAAAAAAAAAAATTTTTTTTTTTTGGAAATGTTGCTGCTCTATTGCTTTAGCTAGAAACAATCTGTGGCAATGGAGCCAGTAAATTTGAAGCATGTTATCATTTATTGTTATTGGAAATTTATTTGTTTCGGGTAAAAATTTAATTTTTTTTTTTGTATTTTTTTGGCAATAAATTTTCATTAAACCATACACTGTAAAGCAAAGAGTGCAGTGCCCAATGGTTATGGGTATGTTAAGGGGGGATATGCATCAATAATGAACTGACTTGTCGAACTGACTGACTGACTGACAGTGTGGCGAAGTATTAAAAATTTATTATTGTTTTCTTTGTTTTATATGGCAAGAAAAAACAACAACAAAATCCATATTAAAAAGATAATGTCTGTTAATCATTTGTAAGAGGAGGCATAAAGTGCAGTCAATAATTTAAGAAAATTAAGAACTTCTCCCCCCTTTTTTTTTTTTAACAGAGATGGCAATACATACGCTTTTCTTTATAGTTTTTCTATGTGTTTTTGCGTTTTTAAACTTAATTTTCTGTGAAATCATTTTCATCATTATGTGACCCAATTAGCGTACGATATTGAGTTGTGAATAGTATTTTCAAAAATCCATTAGAATTTATTTTCCTCTCTTTTTTCTGTGTTTTGTTTTATTGTTGGGGTGGGTTAAGTCAGCTTTTGTTACACTTGACTACGATCAGCTAAAAATTTCCTAATTTTTCCTTCTTTTTTTACGTAAAAAAAAAGAGATTAGAATTATAAGAGTCTTTTTTTTATGGCTTACACATGCTTGTAAGGGGTGATTTTTTAAGAGCTATAGGAAAATTTTTCAAAAAAAAAAACACATAAAATTCAGAAAAATGCATGAAATCTTTATTTGAATCGATAGTACGGTTAATATAATTTAATGTTTGAAGGTCCATCCGCTTAGTCCAATTTTGGCATACTCTTTCCAACATTTCGGCCGGTATATCACGAATAAATGCTTCAATGTTGTCTTCCAATGCGTCAATTGAAGTGGGCTTGTTTGTATAGACATGAGCTTTAACATAGCCCCACAAAAAATAGTCTAAATGCGTTAAATCGAACGATCTTGGCGGCCAATTGACCGGTCCCGAACGTGAAATTAAATGTTCACCGAACTCTCCCTCTCGATAAGTCCATTGTTACGCGTGCTGTGTGGCATGTGGCACCGTCTTGTTGAAACCACATGTCATGCAAATCAAGCTTTTGCATTTTGGGCAAAAAAAAGTTGGATATCATCTCACGGTAGCGCTCACCATTCACAGTTACGTTACGTTCAGCATCTTTGAAGAAGTACGGTCCAATGATGCCGAATTCAATGATTTGCAAGCGTTGTTCGTTTGTAAGACGATTCATGGTAAAATTATAGACCAAACTGAAGATGTTTGACAGTGAAACGAAACACGAAACGTGCGTGAGCTGTTTAGGCCAGTCTTGCCAAAAAGATAATAGCTAAAAAATCACCCTTTAGTAGACCTACATAAATGACTAGGGAAACTGTGTTAGAAAAAATAAGGCAACTGATTAATTTTTTCAAATAATTTTTATTTATTGTTCCCTCGTTGAATTCCATTCAAATAACATTTTTGAAAACATATTCTGTGAATAAATAATGGATGTACAAGAGCACTTCCTCTCAGGTCCCCAACTGTTGGATAATGGCAGAGAAACTGTTTTGCGGTTTTCCGCTCTTCCTTGTCATTATAATTTCTGGCTATTCCTGGATATTCCAGGCGTGCACTTCTAGAGCCCAGTGTACTGTTAATACATCAATCAAATTTCTAAGATGGACTCTCATCCAGTTTAACGTAAATTTTTTATCAATGTCTGGATTTTCTATAAGTGAGTGAAGTTTTTTGCGAAACCAATTGTTTTTTACCCGTCTGTAGAGAAATTCCAATCTTATGTGTGAATTTATTTAAATTTTCTGTTGTTCAAGCATTTGCAAGTGCTTTAGCTTTGTGGTTACTTTCAACATGCTAGTATCTAGGATCCCATATGAAGACAAGTTCTTGTTATCTTCTCCTGCTATATCGGCTCATTTTTTTCGAGCTGAGATATGTTATGTGATCGAAAGTAGAAGGCGAGGCAATATACTTCATGACCTCAAATAAATCTCAGCTACTAGTATGTCAGTTTATATTCTTTGCCAGAAATTATGCGGGGAATACGGTTTGCGTTCTAGAAGCAGAAGCAAATACACAGCGGTTGTTAATGTTCGCATGTATTTGTAGACTGTGCATGTATGCGTATGTATGTATTCGTAGACTTTGTATGTAAACGTACACTGCATTCTAAGCATCATTCACATGAGTTTGGCAATTCATGAATTCCCTAGAAGGTGTCTTGCAATAAAGGGTCAGAGGCTAGGTTAGATTAGGTGAGGAATGTTGGTGTACTACTGTATAAGCATAAACCCAGTTGTTCCATTGTTTACGTTTGAAGAGTGAATTGAATTTTTCTTCAATATATGTAAAGAAATAGGCGATTGGTAGTATTATCGACCTATCTTCTATTGTTACTTCCAAAGCTGATCCTGATCTGGTTCAGTTCATCTGTAACTTTGTGACGTAACGTTTCAATGACCGGGATTTCCAGCATAACCTAATTCTTAAAGCCTGCATAAGGACGCTTAGCAATCTTTTAGAATCACAGATAAGATGTGACCTAAAACTATGCCTCTTTAAAGCATACAGGGCTGCCCAATTGTCCACATAAATTGTTGCTCTTTGATATATGTATGTTGCCTGACAAGTTTTGTGGTCTTAAGAACGCCTAGAAATTCCACCTGAAAGACACTACATTCAGCTGGAAAACTAAACGATTTTCTGATATCGACGCCTCCGTTCTATAACATCCTAAGTCGAAAAAGTGTGTTTTGAGTTATGAGCTCTCAAAGTTTTCACGCTACATACGACTATATGCGTATTCTAAGTAGATTTTTCCCTATAACTTCGGAACGGATCGGCGCATCTTAACCAAATTTTGACAGTATTTAAGTTAGAGAACGTAGAACGTTAAAAATGCAAGAACATTAAAAACGTTCTAAGTACACTTAGAACGTTATAAAATGGAGGCGTCGATATTTGTTCCATAGATGAGCGTAGCAATTTTCGTAGCCATCTTTATTATGGACCCGTTTGTGAATATAACCCAGCGATCCGAGAGATTATCCGAGCTTTGGTGTACACTTGGTATAGCACAGAAGTAGACTTTGGTGGCCATGTAAATCGTCATTGCGGGAGTTAAAATGGCTTGACCTCTCTAATGTAGTCCTTAGTAGGCTACCCTAGAAACGTCACTAGACCTACCGCATTCAGTTAAAAGTGGCTTTTAGCTGCCACTTTTTTACCCGATCCTTAATTAGGGGATATGAAGATTGTTCAGCATCTTTCGAGATATCACAGAGCGATTGAAAGGAAGGCAACATGTCTATTTTAAAAACGATTAATTTGGGGTATTTTGCATTAGGCTTGATGACCTTTGAATGAACTTTACTGAAAAAATGTTAAACTTTTAACAATTCGAGAATAGGAAATAAAATTCAAATTAAATCTCAGATGCGTTTTAATTTCAATCTTAAAATTTTTTATTTTCATTGGAAATTGTGCAATAATATTAACAGATCATTAAAAATTTCGAAACTATAGGAACGTAACTCTAATATGAACGTTTTAAAAAAGTTTCTTTTATAAAAACTTTAAGGCAAAATGAAGAATTCCTATAAAATTTGGTTGTTACTATTGGTGGTGAGTATCCTATTCTAAATCCAATGTACTCTCTCAATAAACAAACAAAATTTTTACTAACTTTATAACGGTACAAATTCCATATCTGTTTTCATTCGTTTAAGGCGGTCCATAGCAGTGGTGCTATACGCCCGGCTACAACCAAAGACAGTCAGCAGAAGTGTGGTTCGGTTCTGTGTCGCAAAGTAAGTGAAATATTTTCACAATCGAAATTAAATCACGGCTATAATTATATCACGACTATACCCATGGGGGCCATGAATGTAACGCTAAGGCAATTGGCCAAAAGCAGTAACTTAATAGGTAAGCTTTGATGTCCCGCCCTTAAAAGAAAGTTAGGGCAGGTTTTTTTAATGCACTTTTTAATCGTTTAAAGCTTTAAAAACCACGGATGATATTTTTATAATAAATGGCAATAACAAGGCCTCGGAGGGTGGTATATTCCTTTACGATGATGATGTCTATGACTACAACAAAGAGACCAGTACCATAGTGGCCAAGGGGCCGTTACGTAAGCCAGTCAAGTTAATGGTGAGTCCTTTAAGCCTTTCAACACCCTTGAAATTAAAAAGAAACGTATTTTTTAGCTTTTGGTTCATGCTTTAAATCCGGGCATAAGCTATACCTACACTTTACCCGTGGCTTCGTCCTCGATCAGTGAACCTGAGGAGCTGCAAAGCCAATGGAATGAATTGGGCCAGCCTTTAGATGAAATTGATGAGAATTTGTTGAAACTACCAGGCGGCAATCAAATATCACGTCTTAAAGAAAAGAAACGTAGACGTTTTTCTTGGGAACTATTGGGTTTTGGTCCATGTAACCGCTCCTGTGGACCCGGTGTCCAAATGCCCATATTTCGTTGCATAAGAGACTCAGCCACCAAAGAGTCGTTGAGTCGTTATTATTCCCCGAAACGATGTGCTTTCATAGAGAAACCCCAATTCAGCGAAGATATTTATCATTGCAATAGAGGCCTCTGTCCCGCCTATTGGCGTCCTACCGAATATGGTGAATGTGCGTGTAAGGAAAATGAATCAGAAGGCGTACGTAGCCGTAGCATTGAATGTGTGCAGGAGCAAGCCAGTGGCTCCATTGAAAAGGTGGAAGATTCTAAATGTTTAAGTAAAAAATTACCCGATCTCAAGGAGACCTGCAATTGCCAGCTTATGGCGAAACGTAAAATTTATGCCCGCAATCCCGATAATACACCAAAAGTGTATTCAAAACTTATAGGTTCGCCTGGCCTCATAAGAAATGTTATGGGTATTTAAGAATCTCCTTTCACAATCAAAATGTTTCCTTTAAAGCTTTATTATAATGTTCTAGGTAAACGCCATTTAAACGTCTCTTTGGCACCGCCCCTCAGGCGTTTTCATCGTGATGATCGTTTCGATAAGGCTGGCGTTTGGCTTATGTCCGACTGGACACAACAGTGTTCTCAGAACTGTAATGTTAATCATGAACACCGCACTATATATTGTGATCGTACTGCTCCCTATACCGATCTGTGTGATGCTCGCCTAACACCCGAACAAAAACGTTCGTGTCCAACGCGCTCTTGTCGCCAAGGTGTTTGGTTTACATCCGCCTGGTCGAATTGTTCGGGTGAATGTTTTAATATGCAACGGTCACGTATGGTTTTGTGCATAATGGATGGTTATGTGGTCGATGCTGGTCAATGTACGCTCGAAACAAAACCTTTGGAAGTAGAAAATTGTACTCAACACGATTTAGAGTTTTGTGGTCCCAAATGGCATTATTCGGAGTGGTCAGAGGTAGGTTTAAAGACGTTAAAAAGGCAAATTTATTGCTTATGGTATTCAAGTTTGCAAAAAAGTACTTTTTGTGTACTAATTTTTTAGTACTTTTTTTTAGTAGCATTTTTATTTTTCAAATATTTTGCTAACAGAGATCTTTTTTGCTCTCCAAAAAATTGTATACTTTTTGGTACTAATTTTGTTGGTACCTTTTTTGGGTACCATTTTAATTTTTTTAAAAAATATTTTGTTAACAGAAATCTTAATCCTTCTCAAGAAAAAAGATGTATTTTTTTTATTAAGAAAAGTACTTTTTGGTACTAATTTTTGTACTTTTTTTTAAATTTTATTATAAGCAACTACACTTTATTTTATAGGTTATTTAGCAAAATTTACTTATTAAAGATAGTTTTTTATCTTTTGGTACTTTTTTCTTAACATTTTTGGTACTTTTTGTTATTTGAAAATTTTCAATTCTGAAAATAATTGTAGTTTCTTATCAGACAAATTTTTGCTTTTATCTACTAAAAGTACTTTATAAACTACAGCTTATTTATCCCCCTTTTGTTATTTCTCCTTAGTGTTCACGCACCTGCGGCGAGGGTGTACAGCGTCGCTATGCAAAGTGTCTTGAATTCGATTGGAAACAGAATGCGATGATCGAATCGAATAAGTGTAAATATTTGGCAAGAGAACCCGTCTACGGTGCCTGTACTGTGGCCAAATGCGAAGAAGAAGGTAATCAAATGACAAATACCATAAGGAGAAGTAGTAATAGTGGTGGTAGTAATTTATGGAAACTAATAATAATGTTTTTGATTTTCTTCTTCGTATGTTTTTGGTTTTGGAAACTTGTACAGAATTGAAAATCCCTCATCATCATCATCATCATCCGCATGCTGCTGCTGCCACCAACAGCAACTCAAACGACGATTACAACGACAATGACAATAAAAACGACAGCGACAACGACAACGATATGAAACAATTGCAAAACGACGACACACATTACAGTTACTACGGTAATGGCATGGATCATATTGATGAAAAGTTTCGTGGCATACATGGTGTGAGCAGTAAAACTGTAAGAGATTTAGCAGCTGGCAAGGAGAAATTGGTAATAGCTGCGGCGCCACAAAGCCTAAAAAATTGTAATGATGAGCTGAATAATTGTAAGCGTATTAATCGTGAACGCCTATGTAAATTAGAGTTTTATAGAACATATTGTTGTCTAACGTGCCATGGTTATTATTAAGAATGAAATTTTTTTTTTTGCAATTTGCTAATAAAATTGATGGAATTAAAAACAAAATATGTTATCAAAAGGGGTGGGAATAGGTTTCACCATAGAGTGGGATGAAATTAATGTGTTTAGAATCCTGTATTTGGTTATAAAAATGGAAATTTGGTTTTATTACAAAAAAAAAGTACTTTTTAAATTTGGTACTTTTATGTAATGGTACCTTTTATAAAGTAATATATACTTTTGAGACAAGTTCTTTTATGAAAGTGCTTTTTATAAACGTATTTTTTATAAAATTACTTTTAATATATGTACATAAGTGCATTTACTAAAAAATACTTTTCATATTAGTACTCCTTGTAAAAGTACTTTTGGTAAGAGTTCTTTTAATATGAGCATTTTTTAAAAGTGCTCTTAATGTAAGTGCTTTTTATAAAGATACTTTATATATATGTAAGTACGTTTTGCAAGAGTACTTTTTGCAAGAGTAAGAGTACTTTTTAAATAAGTACTTAAATAAATACTTAAATAAGTACTTTTTAAATAAGTAGTTTTTGCAAGAGTACTTTTTAAATAAGTACTTTTGGTAAGAGTACTTTTTAAATAAGTACCTTTTGCAAGAATACTTTTCAAATAAGTACTTTTTTCAAGAGTACTTTTTAAATATGTACTTTCTGAGAGAGTACTTTTTGTAAGAGTACTTTTTAAATAAGTGCGTTTTTTATGAGTACTTTTTTAATAAGTTCTTTTTGTAAGAGTACTTTTTAAATAAGTTCTTTTTGTATGTAAGTACTTTTTATGGAGATGCTTTTAATAAAGGTACTTTTTGCCAATGGAATTTCTTGTAGGATAAATATTTGTGAAAATATCCTTCGTAAAGAACTCCTTGTACCTTTTATGAAAATATTTTTCAGAAAGTACTTTTTGTTACCGTAACATATATGAAGTTTGGTTTTAACATAAAAAAGTACTTTTTAATTTATTTATAAATTCATTATATTGAAAGGTAATATTTCAATAGAAATTTTTTCAACTATTTGTGAAAATATTTTTCGTAAAGTAGTTTTTAAGAAAGTACTTTATTTTTGTGTAAAGTATTTTTTTGTAAATTATTTTTATCATACAATTTACTGTACAGTTCTCCTTATAAAAGTACTTTTATAAATATATTTTACGTAACAGACTTTGTGAAACGATAATTTTTATATTTCGGTTTATTAAACAAAGTACTTTTAGTACTTGGTATTTTTAGTACTTGGTACTTTTAGTAAAGTACTTTATGTGAATTAGATTTTATATAAGTTTTGTTTTTGGAAAAGAATTTTTTGTAAAGTGCCTTTTCTTTAAGAAAAAGTAAAATTTTTATGAAAATTGGTTGCATTAGTAAAAAAAGTACTTTTTGTTTTTGTGCGATAAGTAACTTATGTAGAGGTAAAGTAAGGACTTTTTTAGAGTTTCAGGTTTTCTTTCTAAATTAAATTTGAATTGAATTTCAGAAAAGTACCTTAGTACCGCAAAAAGTACCTCAAAGTACTATCTTTATTGGCTAGTTTACAATTTTTTTCATATTTATTTTCTAAATTGATATTGAATTGAATTTATTTATGGAAGCGCAAAAAGTACTTAATTTTAAAGTACTTTTTTTGTTCACTTAACAGCTTTTTCTTTGCTTTTCTAAATTGAAACTGAATTCATTCAAAGTACTTAAAAAGTGTTTTAAAAAAGTTAAAAACTAAATTCACAAATTTTTTAAAAATAATTGTTTTAAATATTTCTCAGTGGTACTTTATTTTTCCCCCTTTTAAGATTTTTTATGGCGTTTTAATTTTATTTTTTAAATTAAACAATAAAAATATTCTCATATTGTGTCAAATCAAACGTGTCATTAATTTTATGTTCATTTCATTAATTTAATTATTTATTTAATGTTTTAATGAACGATGAATTTATATGAATTTTTATTTAAATAGCATTTAAGCATTTAAAATTATTTTTAATCTCTATTCAAATATTGTATGAATGATAGGTTTTTCAAAAAAAAAAAAAAAAAAAAAAAAAATTTTTTTTATTATAAAATGACTCACATTTATGAACAATTATGATAACGATTATTAACATACTTACATACATACATATATTGTATTGTATATACCATATAGAAAAAGAAAAATATATATTTTTTAAATAAAAATTATTACAAACACAACAAAAATATTAAAAAATACTAATAAAAATAGTTTTCTTTTCGTTTTTGGGTGGTCTTAACCCAAATATCGGGCTTTACTTGTAATTTTAAAATTACTTTTCATTTCATTTCATTTACCAACACAAATTGCACTTTCATTTGCTTGTGTTGGTTGATACTGAGAAATTTGAAGCCGCGAAATAGAGGAGCTATTAAAAAGGGTATGACAAAAGGAAATGTGATAAACAGTGTCACACGCCATAGTCGTCCTACCGAGAAAACTATTCGCAATGTGGTGGATGATAAATTGTTCAGTAAACGAACGACCAAACTCGTTCGTCGATGAAACTTAAGATCTTCTGTTGTTCGTGAGAGTGTGCAGGAGAATCCGAGACCATAGATTTCGTGTTGCTCACAATATTTTGGCCTTTTGCAGCTCACAACTTAGGCCAACAGGCGTTCAAAATTCAACTGATCCAGGAACTAAAGATAAACAACCACAGACAACGACGTCAGCTCGTCTGCTGAATGGGCTCTGAAGCAGTTGACAACTGCCTTTAATTTTCATCGAAAAATTATGTTCAGCAATGAGGTCCATTTCTGAATGTATGGGTGCATGAACACACAAATTTTGTCGAATTTGACAGGACGTCTATTCACACGATATTCAAGAGCGTGAAGATGCTTACCATCTCATTAAAGAGGACGGTGTTAAACGTGGCTTACATATATTAGGTAATAAGGCTATCAGTTGAAGGGGGAAAGAGCCTCTCCGAATTATTTTTCTTACCATACGACGCTTCAGATAAGATCCAAGAGCGTGAAGATGCCTACCAGCCCATTAAAGAGGACATTATAAACGTGACTTACCTATTCTAGGTTAAATAAGGCCATGAGTTGAAGGGGGAAAGAGCATCTCCGAATTATTTTTCTTATCATAAAATGCTTCGGATGAGATCCATGGGCGTGAAGATGCCTACCATCCCATGAAAGAGGACGGTGTTAAACATAGCTTACCTATTCTAGGTAATAAGGCTATCAGTTGAAGGGGGAAAGAGCCTCTCAGAATTATTTTTCTTACTAAATGGCACTTCAGATAGGCTTCGGTCTTCAAATATCTCTCTCGACTAAATCAAATTACTCGGTTCGAAACTCTATTACTAACCGTGTTGTTACATGACGCAGATTCATGGATATTTCCTCGGCCAGATTAAGTTGTGCTGGGAATTATAGAGTCTGCATTGGCGTCAAGCATAGGCATCGCATCGAATAAACTTTATGAGACTTATGCAGGCTTTGACGTAGCTCGTGGACGTTTGGTTGGACATTTTGTACATATGAATGAAGATGATCTGGGGAAGTTTATAATCGAGTTTATACCCGGGGAATTAAAAGATGAGGTTGAAGAGAATGATTTAAAACTGGAGGAAGATAGTATACGATCCAGTAGTATACGACAGTGTACGATTAGGCACTATTTTGTGCTAACATTCTATTTTTTGATGCCCAAACCAAACCAAGAAGTCGTCGTAGTCTAGTAAGTAGTGTGTTGGCTTATTAGACCGTAAGGCCACAGTTCAGTAGACATCTCGAACATAATGAAATATGAAAGAATATTTCTTCGGCGTCTGCCTCTCAGCAGATTTCCTGCAAAAACTCTGAGAGTAAATAAAAAATTCCCATGAAAAGTTTCTCAAAAATTTGTCGTTTGGAGTTGACTTTTAACTGTAGGTCCCGCCGCTCACGTATAAATTTAACACACAGAACATAAGTGATGTGAGAAGCTAAGTCGTAATCCTGACTAAAGGGCTATAATGACCATATGTCTGCATACTAAGCCAACTAGCTTGACTCTCTGGGGGCTATTCATTTTAATAATTCGGTTGTGGTTTCCCTACTATATGTACCTGATTTATGGTTGTTTACAACTCCATATGCGCACATCCTATTGCAAGACACTGTTATTGGAAAGAAAACAAAAATATTTTTCAATAATTGCCAAAGCGTGTTAATTGTTTTAAATGAATGAAAGAATGACAGACTGATTGAATGAACAAATGAATACTAGAATTGGCTACGACTATAAGTGTTTGAATGAATGCTTGCGCCTGTCAATTTTTCAAAAATAAATTTTTTTTGTCGCTTCTTTATCTATTGGTTACGATTACGATTAGTTTTGTATTGATTAGTTGATGATCATGATTATGATGATGGTGATGATATTGCCCAGATACAAAGTGTGTGTGATGTGTATGTATTTGTATTGCAATTAAATTAAATAAAAATGAAAAGCAACAATTTCTAAAAGATAATAAAATTAAACGTTTAATGATTTAAATTTTTGACCTCATCTGTTGACATCATAGGCACAGCCATCATCATCAAATTGTGTTCAAATGATTGATCATATGGGTGGTAGTGATAACAGGGAATGAATGATAATTTGTTGCTATTGCTTTGGAAATAAAGAAAGATAAAGTGATTTCGATTAAAATCGATTGCTTGAGAAAAATTATTCATTTTTTCAATATTCGTGATGTATGTAATCGATTTGTTTGTGGGTGGTTGATGGTGTGTAATCACGGTCTTACTAGGCTAGGTTAGGTTAGGTTGGAGTGGTAGATTTGATATCTAAGCTGTCTTGAGTATGCACCAGAGATCAGCAATGAATCGTTTTTTCGCTACTCATAAGTCCTCATGAAATTTTGAGTATGAGTAAGACAACACTATTGAAATTTAACTACTCTGATTCATTCGTACTCGCTGCAACATTGATTTATAAGTTCAGGTTGCAATGAGTATGAGTACAACGTTGACATCAAACTCGTTTGATTCATACGTCTACTCATTCAGATTCATAAATTTATAAAAATACTTATAATACTCATGAATGATTCGAGTGATTCGAAGCATTCATCAAAATTTACAGCAGACGTCGGCACCAATGTCCCTCAGGGGGAAAACAATGTTCGTGAAAAAGAGCGTAAAAATACATTCAGTTCCTTGTCAGCTTTCAGTGAAGCAGGTTCTCGTCGCTTATTTTTGAAATTTTTTTTGTATATCAATGATACACCCAAAGAAAAATTACAGTAGGATTCACTATTTTCTAATGAGATTCACTAATAACAATGAGAAATGATCTCCATTTTTGGAAGAATATTTTTCAAGTTAAATACGAATGTATGTAGTGGTTTGGCGCTGTACATTTTCCATTTTCCACTACATAAATATATTATTAGGTTAAACTTGAAAATATTACTAACAATTTTACTCTGGGTTATACACATGCCTCTTACAAATACACTCACATTTTTATCATGTTCTCTTTGTGCCGACGTCTGCTAATGAGTATTGTGGTGTTCGTACGCGAATCATACTTATTTTGTGCTTCGTGTATATGTGGAGTCATGGAGAGTCGAAATCAACAATATCATGCGTATTGTTAAGTATGAGTACGATGAGTAATTCAAACTTTGAATATGAGTAGTATGAGTATGATATTAAAATAAGTATGAATGCGTATATGTAAGTATCAGAAATTACATATGAGTATGACTCGAATCTACTCATCTTTTTGAATACTCATTGCTGATCTCTGGTATTCACAGCCGCTCGTTGTAATGCCACGGGTCACCGTACCTACAAAATTCCACCGAACTCATAGAAGAAATTAGTCAGCTCAGGGGCTTCACAATTTTCTTACTAAGTTTTTTTTTGTTACACTGGCATCATAATGATGTAATAAAGGTTCTCATAGCTCAAGCCATGCATTCCGTTAAATTTCCCTTTAAAAAGTACTTTTCTTTTGTTTATTTTTAAAATTTTTTTGTTTTTATTTTTTCTTGTGTTTTTTCTTTTATTATAAAAGCATTTGCAATGAAGTTAAAACGTTAAAATATTTTATTTACTTTAGTTTGACATGCTGATGTAAATATTGCCTACATTAAGATAACGTTACTCTTTTGTGCTGTTTTTCTCCCTAGTTTGGTACGTTTTTTTTTTTGTGTTTGCTGCAACATAACTGCTATGTCTTACAGCCTTGGTTTCATTCAAAAGCAATTTTTAAAGCAATTTGTTGTTGTGGCAGGAGCAACAGTGTTTAGCTCCATTGTTTCTCTTCTCTTCTCATTTTTTTTAACATAAATTGACAAGAGTATAGCAAATGAACGGTATTTGTGTAAATATTTACAAAATATTCTCCATGTAAAAAATAAATAAGAATGTAACTAAAAAATGTGCGTAAATTGTGTAGATATTAGTCGTTTATCTCTGAGTTTTTATTGTTGTTTTTATTTTTTTTTTCACAAAAGACTTCTCATTGTGTTTTTAAAGAGAATGAAAAACTTTGTTCAGGTTGCTTTTGAGCAGCGTCACTTGAATTTTGAAATTTTTCTAAAAATATTACCAAATCTGCTGAAAATTAAATATAAGGGAGACTTTTAATTCAACAATAATATTAATATACGAGGTTTGTTTCAAAAGAAAAATAAGTTGGAAAGTCGTAAGCAGCGTTGCCAGAATTTTTTTTTTTAAAAACTTTTTATTTCTGGGAAAAAAACTTTTTTTTACCAAAAAAAACTTGTTTTCTACAAAATTACCAAAATGTTTAAAGGAAATACCGGAAAACGATGCCCTCTGTTGGTGTTTCTTTGCTACTTTTACCCGGAACTAATAAAATACTCAATATTTTATTTAAAAATGTAAATATTTCGTGTTATTATTATTGAATTTATTGAAAAAAAAAATTTAATTGAATTTTGTCGAAAAAACTTGTTTTGTTAGAAAACAAATTTTATGAAAACTTTTCCGTATCTCAAAAAACTTTAAAAAAAAGGGAAAACTTGGCTAATGGCAACGCTGGTCGTAAGGCTGCAGGCTGCAGAACCTAACGCTTTTTTCTTCGTGGGTGAATGCGATAACCACGTCTTAACACTGATGTTTGCTGTCATTTGTTCTTTACCTCATACCATAAGAGCATACAAACCCCGAAATGCCGCTTGTAAGCAATTAAATCCTCAACCAGAATACTGGCAGCAATTAGGTTTTGCTGAAATCTTAAATTCAATGGTAAACACTTTTTTATACACTAAACACTACGAGAAAGCTTCGCTCAGACTCTTTCTGACTTTCCGGGTTCTAGAAATTAGAAAACCGTTTACTGTGCATTAAAATCTGAGGATTGATTGTAAACCAAGTTGGCTTTCTAGAAACAAAACCTTACTCACTACTTAGTATTAGTGATAGGGGACTAGTTTTTTTTTTTTTTTTTACCCATGGGGGGTAAATGGGAAGCGGAGGAATCACACAGAAAGAAAACAGACACAAACAAAAAAGAGGGAGAGCGCGACTACACTTATGCCCAAGCTACTAATGAATCCGTGGAGAGCCTTGATGTCGGCTCTCGACACAGAATTCAAGCTCTCAAATAAGGCCCTGCCAAGGGTCCTCAACCTCAACCTACCAAGGAATGGGCAGTTACAGAGGAGGTGTTCGATAGCCTCTAACTCCTCCTCATCGCAACATGCCCTGCAATAGTCCGGCTGGGATCTGTTCCAGATCTCCGTCAGCGACCTAATCTCGCAGTGCCCCAGGGCAATTTTATCTACTCTCAGAGTTTTTTCTGGGGTCAAGCGGTTTCCGCAGGATATGGATAAGGGATTACAGCTCTTATAGCGAAACGAGCCTTTATTCTATCAAGACCGTTAGCCCATGACATAGTCACATCCTGCTCGAGGTGGTCCTTTTTTCTACCAAACACTAAGGATCTAGTCAATAAACACCTCCCTATCAGCCGGGATATTAAGGCTGAACTCTCTCCACTTTTTTCTTTGGCACGATCATCTCTTTTTCTCCCGGACTACTCTATTCTCCCTGTTTTTGACTTTGTTTGCCTTGAGCTGGTGGTTGCAACTTTCTGGACCTAGTTGCTTATGCGCGTTAACACCGGGGTGAAACCCGCTGTGTAAACGGCTACAGGCCAAGACTACAATTGCCTCCGTCCCATTAAAACTTTGGCAGTCTTAAAAGTACGTTGCTTGACCGTCACCGTTGCATTGGTGGTGTAGGTTTAGTTGAGAAGACTCCTGATTAGTACCCGGTCTGGCTCTGAGATCCTGGCCCCATAAGGTCTGGTGTCAACCATTGCGTAGCCTCCCTGCTTGCATAGGTAACCACGGAACCATTAATAGGTAACTACATATGCGGGCAAGGATAGCGGCTTTGAGCGGCTTTGGTCTTCAAGCACCAATGTCTTGGAGGATTGGCGCTCCACCCGTAACAGACATTTAAACGATACTATATTCTACACATAAAGGTTTCAATAGGCCTTTAAAAAGAATAATAAATTTCATTAATAACCACGCTGTCTTTGCTTTATTTAAATTTAGTGATAGGATTGGCTTACTGAAAGACCCGATGTTAGGGTGTTTGCTGCAAGAATTCCATGTTGCTCAAGGAGAAGATTGGTAGGTAGCCAATTTAGCATCGCGTAAAGTGGCCTGTTTGTTATCGTCCTCAGGGCACTGGTACTAAGGATGGCAAATTTCATTCTAACGCCGTCTAGAATTTTGCCATTAAATTTTTTCGTATTTCATGAGAAATATGTGCGAACCCAAAAGGATAGCAAAATAAAGGAAAAAGACAATGACGTGAAAGTCCCGATAAGAAATTTAGCAAATAGCTCACTGCATATCTGAATAGAAATAAAAATTTTTAATTTAATTTCATTTTGAAATAAAACTCCTTGAGAATTTGCACTTCTTTTAAATAACCTTAACATTTATCATGTTAAGCTGAAAACAAATCATTGAAGTTTATTAACTGTTAAAATACTTAACATATGCAGCATCTGCTTCATAGATATTCTAATAACAGTTTTACATTCTAGTGTGACATCTTTAACATAATGTAATATTTTTTGTTTTCTGTTAAATAATCTGCATTAATAAAATGTAAGCACTTAACATAATAATTTACTGTTAAATAACATTTAACACAAGGTAAGTGAAATACCATTTATTTATTTTTTTTTTTAAATGTAATGTAACAGTAACTTTGAATTACTTTTAATATTTAACAGAGATTTAATTTGTTTACATTTTCTTATATCTGAATAATTTTTATGTGTTTTGATACAGAACAGTTGTTAAGGGTTTTAACATCATGTTATATTTGCTAAACACTGTTAAATATTACATGTTTAGTTTAAAATTTCTATTACTTTACATTTGCATGAAATGTAAATGATATTTAACATTGCTAGCATAAATTAATGTTAAATAATACTTAACATTTGGTGTTATGTTGCGATTGCTGTTTAATTTCCTCTTATGTTTACTTTTTTAACATGTCCCTGCTAATAATTGTTGTTGGTTGTTGTGCTCTAGAAATAAAGTACTGTTAGTGAGTGTTTACTCCACATAAATTATGTTCAAAGAGAACTTTTATTTCATGCATGTGTGTGCCTCTGTGTGTGTTGATTTAATGTTTATGTTTTTTGTTAATGCTGTCTGCTGCTTTTACGAAAGGTCTGCTACAGCGTGTGTTTTGCTGCCACAGTATTACTATTAAGTGCTGCTGTTAAAGTGTTCTGTGTTCAACGATGGTGCTTTGCGTGTGCTGCTGTGTGTGTGTGTATGTTTACAAACTATTTTGCGCCCAAGTTTTCAAATAATTTTTCCCGCAATTTCAGTTCGGATTTGCGCACGATAACGTTAAGACGAGCTTTGCTAAGCAAAAAATTATAACGAAAATTAGAAGAAATGTAAAAAAAATTCTTTTTTAAAATATAAAAAAAATTATTGCATTAAATTATTGATAAAAAGTGTTTATATTTTTAAGATTTTAATTTTTTGCATAAAAATAAATAATTTTCCATGAAATATTTTAACAAACGGTATAATCGAGTGTTAAGTGTTGAGCATGCCCGTATTAGTGTTTCTAAGCGCGAAAAAACGTTACTTTTTGTGAAATTCGAAATTAAAATCTGAAAGGAAATAAAATTCAAAATATCAAATCGAATATTTTTTAAAAAAGTCATAATAAAACGAAATTTATTAAAAAAAAAAAGAATTAAAAATACTAATAAATTAATTAATATTCGAATAAGTGTTTGTTTTACAGTTATAAGGATTACGATATTTGCTAACCAAGGTAAGACAATTTTAAATATTTTCAGCAGATCTTTTAATCTATTAGGCTTTTCGACTTTTGCCTAATAAGCAATCTAATGGAGGTACATATACCTATACATACATAATTCATCATTACAACCCTTCAGTCAGGATTACGACTTAGTTTCCCAAACCACTTATGTTGTGTGTGTTAATTTTCTATACATGAGTGGCGGAAGCTACAGTTTTAAGTCGACTCTGAATGACAGATTTTTGAGAAACTTTTCATAGCAATTTTATTTCACTCTCAGAGTTTTTGTTCCAGAAAACTTCTGAGAGAAATTCGCCGAAGAAATATTTTTTATTTTCGTTTTATTGTAGATGTCTGACATAGGGTTTGAACCGTTGTTTCAAGTCTAATAAGCCAACACACTAACTATTTAACTACGGCGACTATTTTTATATGTGAATTAGTATTCGATAGTTAAGAGTTTGTTTTAGGGCTGTCCCTGTGACCTAAAACTTATATGACAGTGACACAAACCAGTCGTGAGAGTCGGTTTAAGAAGTCGGGGCTGATGCCAGCGAATTTAAAATTAAAGGTTGTGGCCTGGCTGTCAGAGCAGATAGAAATTTTAGTTTTTGTAGATCCCTTACTCAGCATAAATTCCACATTGTGTTTAACAGCCATTATTTTGGTCAGAAAGGCAACACAGTATTCTAGGAGGCTTACAGATAGCTGAAGATCAAGTCCTTTGTAAGAACTTCCAGAGCCTTACTTATAGTTTTGCATTTTGAACATATTATTACTACATATTATTGCCTTGTAGAGCTGTCGTAGTGCTGCCACCTAAGATCTCTTTTACTGCCCTCAATCTATATTCTAAACAAGAGTTTTTTGAGTTTACAGTACTCGGAGATTACTAGCCTAAGTCTTTTTCTAGATCTGTTCCTATGCTAATTACACAAAAGAAGTTTAGATTGCCTCAAATAGAAAGATTTGAGTGCTATCAGTGGCATAGAAATTCTCCTCCTTGCATACTGCTTACCGCCGTGAATTTCCTTATGACATGGAATACTGTCACTCTACAGAAAGTTTTGGCATAGAAGTTCTCTTCCTCGCAAAGTTATCTGCTTATTGACATGAATTTCGTCATGATCTAGGATCCAGCCATGAGGGATTAATTTTTCCCTGCCTAGCTGATTCAACTTTCCCATTTTGTGCCAAATTAATTACGACTTGAAATTGTTGTTTGTAGTATAGTAAGAGTAGTGTGTTGACTTATTAGATGTGAGTCCGTTGTTCAAATCCCAGCTCAAGCAAAATGAAATAAAAAATTTTCTTTCGGCGACTTCCTCTCAGCAGATTTCTGGCAAAAACTTTGGTATTAAATAAAATTGCCATGAAAAGTTTCAAATATCTACCGTTCGCATGGAGGATATCCGAGAGCTTCTCTATGGCCTGGGAGTATTTTACTCGGAGATCAAACATCCCCGCCTTTGTGTCACTATCACACCGCAATGGCTTGTGACCTAGCAGCAAGTGCTTATAATGGATTTTAAAGGATGGAATTTCTGTTTAAAGAGGTCAAACTCCTTAAGAGTTAGCTTTCAAACCCCAGTTGATGTAGAAGGCATTGGATGTTGACTTTGATATTTAGTTTCGAGAGCTCAGTTAGACTTACGTGTTTGGTCTTATCAATCAAACGAATCTTTAACATTTTTCTTTAACACTACTTGAATGCCTTATTGCTCTATACAAATCGTTACCACCCTATTGAATAAAATGTGCGTATTTAACGAAAGAAATTAATTCGTTTATCATAATTTATATTTTCCTTTTAAGAATTCGATTGTTTTTTTTTTTTTTTTTATTAAAAAAATGAAATCTAAATTGTAACTGATGATTGAATAATGATGTGGCAAAAATTCTTCATTATAAAATTGCTTTGTTTGTTGCAACATGTCGTATAGCATGTTTAAAGGCAACAATTTATGAATGAATTTATCAAACGAAAGAAAAGAAAACCAAAATAATTCTGTAATAAATTTATTGTGATCAGGAAACAAGTGTTTTTTGTAACTCTCAATATAAATAAAGAAAATTTAAAGAATAATCGAAAAAAAAAAATAGGAAAACGACCTTGACTTTTAAACAAAATCCCGGAAGATACTGATGACGAAATCTGTTGCAAACAGATACAAAAATAAACGAAGTGGGACAATAAATCATGTAATGAACTTCCGATATTAAAAATTTTAAAAGAAATATTTTTTTAGATCACTCAGTTAAAAGAAAGCTTGTTGCCATGCGTTGTTGATGGCTGGAAATTAAAAAGTGTATCGAACGCGAACTGTGAAAATGTAAAATATTTGTGGTTTTCTTTAACGGCGCTTCATAGAAAATAGTCCAACGGTGTCAAATGACAGCTTCTTGGTGGCCAATTGACGTTACCATTTAAGCTAATTAGACGGCCATCAAACGTTTGACGCAATAATTCTGTTGTGGTATGAGATATGTGGCAAGATGCATCATACTGTTGAAATCAAACATCGCTCACATCAATATCATGAAGAGCGGGTACAAAAAAATCGGTTATCATGGTGCGATAGGTGCCCCCATTCTGTAAGATCATGTAAGTAAGTCGCCGTAGTCCAGTAGGTAGTATGTTGGCTTATTCGACGTAAGGCCACGGTTCAAACCCCCTGGTCAGACATCAAAACGAAATATGAAAAAATATTTCTTCGGCGACTTCCTCTCAGCAGATTTCTGGCAAAAACTCTGAGAGATAAAAAACCTGACATGAAAAAGTTTCTCAAAAATCTGTCGTTCGGAATCGTCTTTAAACTGTAGGTCCCGCCACTCACGTATAAAAAATTAACGCACACTACATAAGTGGTGTGAGAAGGGTTATAATGGCCAATTATGTACGTATGTTATGTATGTAAGACCATGTGTGGGTTTTCTGAGCGCCAAATATGGCACTTTTGCTTACTACCATACCCACCAAGATGAAAATGAGCTTCATCCGAAAAGCTAATTTTTTTTTTTTTTTTGCAAAATCGTTGGACCAATTGGCCTAGTCTCTCGTTGGCCAAATAAATCCCAACGTTGCACAAGCGTAAACCGATTTAGTTTGTACAGTGAAGATAATATATTGAATTTTGTGACAGAATATAATGACATAAGTATTGCCAGTTTCTCCATAACCGGTGGTTGATGGAATTTAAACCGGTAAATGAGCCACCCGATACGTTTTACGAAAAGTTAGTGAAATTTAACTATAGGAACGTGTACTGCCACGATGACAATTACCACTTCACTTGAAATTCATTTGATCCATTGTGAATGGAGCCATAGAAGACGAAATGATGGTCAAGAAGAAGAAAAAAGATGAAGGAGTAGAAAAACGAAAAAAAAAGAGATAAAAATAAAGGCAAAAAGAATAGATAATACGAGACAAAAACTCAAAGAGAGCAGGGATCAGTTATGCAAAGATGAAAGAGCACATCTTAGTCAGCCTGATGTTGTTATAGAACTCTGATCCCGACAGAACAGTTGAATCCTTAAAGAGTTCCCTGCTTAGAGTTTGTAATTTTATACTACTAAGCGATGGACTGAAGTCGCCGTGGTCTAGTAGGTAGTGTGTTGGCTTATTACACGTGAGGCCTCGGTTCAAACCCCATGTCAGGCATCTCTAACTAAACGAAATAAAACAATAGCAGATTTGTGGCAAAAACTCTGAGAGTAAATAAAATTGCCATGAAAAGTTTCTCAAAACACAGTCGTTCGGAGTCGACATTAAAATGTAGGTCGCGCCACTCATATTTAAAAATTAATACACGCAGCATAAGTGGTGTGAGAAAATAGGTGGTAATCCTGACTAGAGGGTTGTAATTAGCAATTATGTATGTATGTAAGCGCTGGACTGTAACCGAGGAGGTGGTTAATGATTTCTCACTCTTTCTCAATTCAACATACTCTCCAATAGTCCGGTTGACATCTATCCCAGATACCTGTTAGTGACCTACCCTTGCGATACTCAGTAAGAAGCCCAGACACCTGGATGTATGCAAAGCCAGCATTATGCCATTGTCTACAGAAATCCAAAAACTCTTAGACACATAAAAAATACAAACTTTTGCTTTTTTCCCTAACCTATAATCCGACAAATCCATAGATGTAGCACAGTTAGGGCTTATAACCCAATCTAGTAACGTTATTTGCTATTTCGTTTCCAGGTATATCTTTCTGCCTAGGAATCTGGTTAAAAGAATTGTTTTCAATTGCAATTGGTCTTAACTTACACCAGACCGTCTCTATTGCGTCCAGAGAACAACTGACTGTCTAGTAAGATGATATAAAATTTTGCATTTAAAGAGGCTAAGCTTTTGAGGACTTCTGGAGCCTTATATGTATATAGAATGCTTGAAATAGGCTACAGTCAGCAAAGTGTAACTCTAGCATGGGATACCTACAGAAGACACCATCCCCAGTGCCGTCATCGATCCATTTGTGATGATCTAAATCATACAAGCTTTCCTCGACTGTTCTTTGCGATGACTGTAGCAAATTTGATGGAATTTGGTCAAAAACTGAGATAATGTTTCTTAGTGCTGCCTGCCAACCACAATAGCTACAATTTACTTACATGAGCAAATTTGAAACAAAAATTTATTCTCCAAAAATAGTTTTTATTTGCGGTTTTTCCATTAAATTTCATTTGAAATTTGGCTACTGTTTGTCAAAATTTTGTAACAATTGCAAGCGATTTCTTAACCACAACGAAACAAATTATTCTTCATCCCAATTGTGAATTTTTTTTTGTCAAGTAAAACCTCAAAAGGAATTTCTAGCCGAGGGAGGGGTAACAAAATCACTTAAAAATTTCAATGTTAAATGAAGTGTTCAAAAGTGTTCTTTTTTTCTCGATACAATTTAAAAGAATAGTTCAATAAATTTTGTTTAAATTGTTGCACATTAACAATAGCAACAAAGCAGAGGGGAAAGTAAATAATGAAATATTTTTGAAGTGTCATGATATGGAAAATTATTAAAAAAAACTTTATTTCACACCCCTAACAAGTGTTTGTTGGGAAATTTTTGTGGGCATTCAATAAAAATTTTGTATGTATGTTCAATGGATAGTAATGGATTATAGGGTGTGCCAAGGGGAGATTACTATTTTATTTATAAATAAAACACTTGCTATCTGGCGCCTTGCATTGCAATCGTAATCGTGGTTGATGTTTATGGTCGTTGACTCATGATTTAGGTGATCTTGACTTTCCAATCGCATGAGATTATTTAGTCTGGCAACTGTTGCTGGAATATATTACATTATATGGCTGTTAGGTGGTTGCTGTTGCAACAGAAACCCTTCATAAGCCCTTATATTTACTTCGTTCATAAGGGGAGCATAGTGTCTCTCAAATTCAGTGAATATATCCTACTTTTGTGCTTTGCATCCAAAAATTTTCATGCATAAGCATGCATCCATTTTCCTTTTTGGACATTTTATTTCGTTTGACATTGGTTTCTGAGTGGCCTGATCCCGCAGACTGGTTTTTGTAATGTTACTTGGCTAGAAAATGCTCAGAACTGCTTTAATGCCCTTTGGAAAAAATCCTTGCGAGCAGCAACAGTTTTTAAATGTCCAAATTTCTGCAAAGGCTTCTTGCTATAATGCTTCCGAGTTAACCAAATTTGTTGGCATCTTCCATCTGGAATATTTTAGGGATGGATGTGTTCAAATGTACATAGAATTAAAACAGGCTACCATATCATCAGAAAACGGTTGATGAAATTTGTTTGTTTGTTGCTGCTATTAACTCGAGCCGTGATTTCCCATTCGCATTGAATATCCGTATTTTGGTCTTTGCAAGTCGAATCTCGATATCAATTTCAGTACCACCATCGGCGGGCATTTGGCTGCCAAGATAAGTAAACCTTCGTACTTCTTCAACAGGCTTATTATCAAAATCGATGTAATCAGTGGGTTAATTGGTCGCTCGCATGGCTTTTTTCTTACGCAACTAGTATTTTGCAGTATTGCTGATTTACATGGTCATTATAAACCTTTAGTCAGGACTACGATTTAGCTTCTCACACAACCCATGTTGTGAGTATTAATTTTGTTCATGAGTGGCGAGATCTACTGTCTAAAGTCGATTCCGAACGACAGATGTCTGGAAACAATTTCAGGGTTTTTACCAGAAATCAGCAAAGAAGAAGTCGCCGAAGAGATTTTGTTTCATATTTCGTTTTGCTTAACACATCTGAGCTGGAGTTTAAGCCACGGGCTTGCTAGTAATAAGCCAACACAGTACCTATTACACTACAGTGACCTAGTTTTGCAATAGCCTTGTCAATTACTTTTAAAACTAAGAATGGGAAAAGTGTACACTCGAAATAATATCGATAGGCTAAGAAAGAGCTGCTTCTTGCAACACTCTGCACTGGAATACTGTTTAATGGGTCTAGGCGAGACAAACTGATTTTCTTACAGGCACCCTTCGCTTTAGTGCTTTAGATAATCTCAAGCTTTTTCCGATATTAATGAACATTTCTATCTCAAAATTTATTTTTAATTACTTTGAGGGCCATTATTATAACTTGCCGTTAACTAAAGGAAGGATTTTAACGGGCAGATAAATTGTTTTTCATTATTATAAGTGGACAATATGGTAGTAATGAGCGTTAAGCTAAAGGTAGGTTCATTCTACCGGTAACTTTTAAAGTTAAGTTTATGTTTGAACTTGCCATATATTATATATTATTTTCAATATGGCAACTTCAAATATAAACAAAATGAGCATCTACAAAAAAAAACGAAGCACGTCGTTGCCACTGCGTTTAAAAAAAAACTTGTTTAATTGAGCAGTGTTATCGACATTGCTCCGTTACTGCCATATTTTTTGAAAAAGTTAATCTGTAAGTTGTAATAACGGAAATAAGTTAAAGGTAACTTTAAAGTTTCCTTTAGCTAAAGGTACCTTTAACTAAACCCAAGTTTAACGGCAAATTGTAATAATGGCCCTGAGCGTATTACCGTTATTCTAAAAACTTTAAACAAAAGCCGCTAAGAATTCCTAAATTTAAACCAAATACCCAAAAGCGAGAACATATCATTAATCAATCTTCCAACAAAATAGGCCATTAACATACCATCGGCCATACAATACAATGCAAGGCATTAGTGTGAACACCGTGCGACAAGTTATTGAAAATTTTTATTTCCTCGCAACAGGGAAAAATAAAAATTTCTCGCATGTCTCTCAAATGTAATGGAAGATGCAATGTATGTGCAACCATTTTAAATTACCAGATCAAGCAGTGAATTGGATTTATGAGATATAATTAACCATTAAATTACTTACAATAATAAAATATAAAACATTTATCATTAGAAAAATGTAAAACAAAAACAATAACGACAACAACAACAACAACAATATAAACAATAGAAATGTACATTGATTTTTAGACAAAGTATTTGAAGAAAATATTAAAACACCATCAAAATAAATAAATTAAAGAGCACTTATGCGCCTATACAGAATGGGTGTTCGTTCAAATGCCTTTTAAAAATATGATTTACAATCATTAATAAATAAATAGCAATTGGCCCTTTAGGCAAGCACACGGTCTATAATTAAATAATTTAAATAAATTCTCTAGGAAAACAAAAGGCCTGAAAATACCGGGTTATCCATTTCGTGGTTTCAAAAGTAAACGTAAATAAAATACATATAAAATATTTTTTTCATGATATTTCTTTTTTATTGTAAAGTTTGAACGTTGACATTATGTGTGAAACACTACATCATTTAAATGACCTCCACGCGAAGTGTTGCAAGCATTGATTCTTTTGACACATATTGGGCGGTATCTCAGCCATAACTTGACGAATGTTGGTTTTTAAGTGCTCAAGAGTTGAAGGTTTATCTGCATAAACACGGTCTTTCGCGTAGCCCCACAAAAAAGTCTAATGGTGTCAAATCGCATGATCTTGTTGGCCAGTTGATATCGCCACGACGAGAAATTACGCGGCCAGGAAATGTCTCTTGCAATAAAGCCATATTCGCTCGTGTTGTGTGGCATGTGGCACCGTCTTGTTGAAACCACATATTCTCCAAGTCGTATTCTTCAATAGCAGGCAAAAAAAAGTCGGTTATCATATGACCATAACGCTCCGAATTGACGGTGACAGTCATTCCATCGTCGTTTTCGAAGAAGTAAGGTCCAATCACACCTTCGGACCAAAGAGCGCACCAAACAGTGACTTTTTCTGGATGTAATGGCCTCTCTTCAATTACTTGAAGATTCTCAGAACCCCAAATACGACAATTTTGTTTATTAACATACCCAACGAGTGTGAAATGTGCTTCATCGCTGAAGAAAATTTTGTTCGAAAAATTGTCGATAAGCACGATACGTGGCTGTGGCCGAATCACCATTTTTGTAGTAGGTTTTGATAATTTTTATGCGTTGTGTGATAGTTAAGCGATCCATTTTCGTCAATGTCAGACTTTCAACTGAAAAGAAAAAAATTGTTTTCACAACTTATGGTGTTTTCTTTTCTACAAAGAAAATGTCACCCTCTTACAAGGTGCATTAAAAAAATTTTTGACCAACCCTGTTGTAATGTCATTTTTTATTTGAGAAGAACATAACACAAATATTAAAAAAGGGTATGCCCTGTGTTTACCACTTATTAAGAAAATGAATAAGGAAATGCCAATTTGTTCAAAGGTGTTGCCAGATCGCTAATTTTTCGACTTCATTTTTGCACACTTTTTTTATAACAAAAAAAAAAAATATTTTAACACTGTTCTAACATTGAATGCAATTTTTTATATTGCTGACCATGTAGCTTTAATAATGTAATATTTCCTTAAGATTACTCCACAAAACAATTAAAAAATTAGCTTCAAATTGGATAACAATACCAGGCGATTTTTTTAAATTTCATCTGGTAGCCCTATAAATAAACAAAAGTCATCTGCTTTACAGGGCATTATCAGCACTCTCGATTTATACAGAGCATAAAATGCAATGCCCTCCACCATTGGCAAGTGCGAATTATTTAGAATAAAACATACCACCCTTTTACTGGGCGAAACATTTTTAAGAAACAAACGCAAAATTGCATTTTGCGTTAATAAAATGCACATTTTTTGGTAGAAAAGAAAACACCATTAGTTTGACAGATGTCGAATTTCAGTCCCATACTTTTGAAACCACGAAATGGATAGCCCTTTATTTGAAAACAAACAAAAAATGAATTTTTAAATGAAAAACTAAGAAATTTACTACCCAACACAATTCTGATTGCACTATGAAGTTTTGGAGGAAAAATTTTTAATAAAAAAAGGAAATCGTTTAAAATAGGCTTCCCAAGCATAGCTGCCAGATAAATGAAGCATCAAATCGTCAAATAATTGAGAAAAAATCGTCAAAATCGTCAAAGACGTTCATTGAAACCGTAAAAAAATCGTCAGAAAAATTAATAAATAAATAAATTGAAAGATTTTTAAAAACAAAAACATATAAAGTCAATGTTAAGCATCATCTATACCCATGTGTGGTGTAAATAATAGGGGAGTCAAAAGATCTTGACGTTATGAGCATGAAAATTCAGTGTGATGTTCGCTAAAACTGCTACATTTTTCATCGCCTTGGTTTCTTAAGACGGTGCAATAAATACTTTACTTCATCTGATCTACTTACCAGTTACACCATTTATAACAGACCGAGAATGGAATACAACTCTCATGTATGGGTTGGCTCTTAACGTCTATTTTGAGGCTATTCGACCGTTTACACAGGAGGCTATAGTAGCTCGTTAATCACGATAGTGTGTCCAACTCCATTGATTTATTGGAGCATCGTTGCAATGTGGCTTGTGTTTCAATGTTCTATCGCTACTACAACGGATATTGCTTGAGCGAAATAAGGGGACTTGTTTATGAAAATCATGTATTCCTACGTAACGCTCGTCTTTCTCGGCCAGCACATCCGCATGTGGTCGATTGGCCAGTGTATCGCACACCACTGCATTACAGACAAAGTTCCTTTGTTAGATGGACTATTCATATGTGGAACTCCCTTCCTGCAGAGATCTTTCCTGTTACTTATGGTATAAAAATTTTATTAAAATATTCAAACCTAGTGTCCATAAACACTGCTTCCTCTTTCCTCCTTCTAATAATATATTTTCCTAGTTCCAAACACAATGCCATCTCCTGAGTGTTGGTCGTATGAAAAAAAAAAAAATAATGGCACTTGCCTTTGTTCTCCCTATGAGAAAGTCATGGAAAATTTTATGAAAACAGTAACTGCCTGGTTACCAGAAGCGTGGTGGTCATTTCCATACTTGATCGTAACATGCCTTTTTTACAAACCCTTAAAGAAAACCACCCTATATAATGTGAATGATTTTGTATATTTTATAAAATATTTCACAGAGAAAATATTGTTACGCAAATGGAAACGGTGTAACATCGTTTAACATTAAAATGATAAACAAAAGCTATAAAAACAAAAACCATGAGTATGAAAGAAAAGGGGATAGACAAGTAAGCGTGAACGCAACAACAAAGAACGTAAATAAAATACACAAACAACAATGAAACTACAAGAGTTCTCGAGTAGGCGAACATTCAACTTCAAGAACATTCATCAGACTGTTTACGTGGGCATACAAAAAAGGCAAGAAAAAGCAGCTAACGAGTAGTAAGAATTCAGTCCGTCTTGTGTGAAGTAGCGTTGCGTGTGAACAAAACAGTCGTGGTTTGAAGAAGCGAACAAGCAATTATTGTTGTGTACGTCAAGTTATAAATAGTGGCACACAAAAATAGTGCGAATAATAAAGAATTTTATTAAAACTAAACACCAATTTATGTTTAGTTTGTTTGCAATCAATGAACTCACATTTTAAACGTTTTTAAAAAGGTAAAAAACGTAACAATATGTATGCTTGTCACTGTAAACGATTTGCATTTAAAAAAATAATTTTTAATGGCTTTATTAGCGTTCCCAATTTGTTACTTGTTGTAGTTACGATTTCAAATTAGCCTTTTAAGGGTATTATTTTACTTAAATTTTTATAAAAAGAAATAAAACAGAAAAACAATAATAATCTGTACTAATCTATAAAGCCACCAGCGGCTACTACAGTGGATTAGCCAGCGTTTAACTTCCCACTTCACATTTGTTTGTTTGTTTGGTTGCCAACAACTTTTTTTTTTGAACTTTAAGTTCAATTTGTGTTTCTGTATTCATTTTAGTATTTTTCTTCTTCTTCTATTTTTTTTTTACAAAATTGTAACCATGTGTCGAATTTCAAATTCAAAGTTCAAGACGCCAGAAATGTTCATTTCTATGCCTTTTGAAGATGGTGGAGATGGTGGGGATGGTGGCATTGTTGGTGACGTTATGCTTACTAAACATTACCATACCATGCCATTCCATGCCATGCCATGTAAAATTGATCTTTTAATTTCGGATTTCTTTCGTTTCTAATCATAAGCTTTGCAATAAATCTTATCGTTAAAGTCGGAAATTATTTAAACAATTGTATAAGTGTGTGCGCGTATGTGTATGTGTGTGTGTACGAGTGTCAGTGTGTTTGTATTTTAATTTTATTGTTTTTATTTTTTTTTATTTATTTTTCTATTTTTTAATTTTTCTTTTCATTCTTTAAAACAAACTGTGTCAATATTTAGTTACAAGAATGAGTATGGTTCCATACAAAAAGTATATAAATAACAAAGTACAGTGCGTGATAAAAGTAAATGGATAAAAATATAAACAAATTTATAACAATTGATGTCAAGGACATAGCCTCGTTCATCAAGCTTTCGGGCTGGTTTTCCAGCGTGGGGTAGTCGTGCTTTGGATGTGCAGCCCTTGCGCTGACCAACTTCTCCCTTCTTGGTTCGGAGGAACTTGGTCAGTACAGAGACTGCGTTCACCTGTGGCGTCATAACGGGCCGATATGCGTGCTAAAGTGAGCTTTTGGTATCAAGGCTACCACACTAACCTAACCTAATCTATAACAAACGTTTAAACACAGTTTCATACTGCCTTCTAGGGACCATGCCCTCTTTAATCAAGAAATAATTTAACAAGTTAGATTCGATTAAGATTCAAGGGTGGCGTACCACTTCTCCAATTTTACACCGAGGCCCAATGGTCAAAATAAAAGATAAAAACAGAAAATAATCACATGTTGACAGAGAAAGGAAGAAAGAAAAACAAAGAAAAGTGAGGAAGAAAAACTTAACAAAAATAAAAAAGAAAAGAGGGGGAAAATGGTGACATAAGTTGACATGATGTAGTGTGTTGGCTTACTAGACGTGAGGCCACAGTTCAGACATCTCCAGCAAAACGAAATGCGAAAAAATATTTCTTGGACGACTGTCTCTTAGCAGATTTCTGGCGAAAACTCTGAGAGTAAAATAAAATTGACATGAAAAAGTTTTTCTCAAAAATCTGTCATTCTGAGTCGACTTTAAACTCTAGGTTCCCACCACTCGTGTATTAAATTAACACACAAAACACTAGTGGTGTGAGAAGTTAGGTTGTAATCCTGACTGAAGGGTTGTATTGAGCAATTATGTATGTTATGTATGTAAGATGGCATGATGTCCCATAGATAAATACCATCCCCCTAGCAAGTCAATCCCATTAACGTATCTCAAGCTTACAGTCTTTTTCTCTTAACCAATCAGCTACCTAGCCATTTCTGCCTACGTAGCTGCAGACTAGTAAAGTAACATAAAATGTGATCAACTGCTGCTTCTGCATCTTGTCAAAACCTATCCCTGCTCTGACTATTCTACTCTGTGTTTACAAAGACGTCGAGATTAACTCTCAATTCCCTCATTATCATGCTTAAGATTAGTTTCGTAAATGTAGCACTGAGCTCTGATCATAAAATTCTTATGACTCTACAGTGCGTATTATATCTCAATGCACGATTGGTGAGTAAATAGAAGTATGACACAATTATTTCAGAGAACTTTGTTCTCAGTAACATTGTAGTGACAAGATATACGGCATAATCTGATTCGATAAGTCCACATAAGATCACGTAGCAAGTTTTTGCACTCCCAGATTACAATGACCTAAAAACCGATCCCCTAAAACCCTATAGTGTTGCCTGATTATTTACATAAATTTTTAGCGTTCAGTTCTTCAATATATGTTTCCAGACTAGTTCCGTGACCTTTACAACACCTAGAATATACGGCTGGAAAACATTATAGATTATATCATCCTTGACATAGCTGAAGATCGTCGAAGAGATATTACAGAAGTAAACTTGTATGGTCGTATAATCAGTCTTTTTGACAGTTGAAAGAACTTAACTTCCAGGTCAATTGACAGTTAAAAGAACTGTCAGAGTGTAAGGGGCTATTCTACAAAAATTCACTAGAGGCTTCTAGTTCCCATTTTCTTTACATATTCTTCAATCGCCAGTAAATAAAGGCTTACATTCAAAGCTGTTTGTGGTGGATATACTGTGGTACTTGTAGTAGCAACGGAGACACACCTCAATTAACCATAACATAACATATGTACATACATAATTGGCCATTACAACCCTTCGGTCAGGATTACGGCCTAGCTTCTCACACCACTCATGTTGTGTGTGTTAGCTTTATACGTGAGTGGCGGGACCTACAGTTTAAAGTCGCCTTCGAAGGACAGATTTTTTGAGAAACTTTTCATGGCAATTTTATTTACTCCCAGAGTTTTTGCCAGAAATCTGCTGAGAAGAAGTCGCCGAAGAAATATATTCATATTTTCCTTTTGATGTCTGACCTGGGGTTTGAACCGTGGTTTTAAGTCCAGAGTTTTTGCCAGAAATCTACTGAGAGGAAGTCGCCGAAGAAATATTTTTTTTTTTCATTTTTCATTTTGATGTCTAATCTGGGGTTTGAACCGTGGCCATACGTCTAATAAGCCAACACACTACCTACTAGACTACGGCGACTTCGAATTACAATGCCATTACAATGCTTTAATCAGGATTGTCGAAGTTTAGTACGCAGTTTTTTGTTTTACTAGACAAGAGCTTGTGGGTTCAAACCTCTATTCTGAAAAATATTTCTTTCAGCAGTCTTCTGGCAAAATCTCTGAGACAAAGCCTGAATTGTCTCTAAGAAAGGTTATGTTGCGTCTCTGGGAAATGTTCATTTACATCTTATACGTCCACCACTATATAACTTTAGCTCCTCCTAATAATTTTGTCACGCCCCTCATTTTACATTGGCATTGTTAAAGTACTACTTCACACTTCTTGCAAAATAAATTTTTTTCTTTTTTGTTGGTTTACTTTTAAAACCCACTGTGTCATGTAATAAAACAGAATTCAGTTTATAATTTCCGAAAACTTAATCATGCGTAGCATTATATATGCCTATGGACGGACTACTCTATACATTGCTGATGTTGTTGTTGTTGGTTTAATTTTTTTTGTAACCAAAAATCACATGCGTAATACTCGTTAAATACTTTAGAATTCTATTTTTTCCAAAATTTTTTTTGCAGTTTTTTTTTCCAAAGTATTTCATGCTGTTTAAGGGTACGGCTTTCAATTTCAAGATGAGTTTCAATTCAGTTTCATTCGATTTTTTTTTTTGATTGTTTTGAAATTTTTATGACACAAAAACATCCCAGAGAAAAACAAACTAACATCTTATATAACAAGGGGCTTAATCCAGAGAAACATGAAAAAAAAATATTCAAGATATGTACGATGTATGTATGTATGTATGTCTGCTTAAATGTTAATGACCTTCATGATGAAATAGTTGAACGAGCAGCAGCTATTGACTGACAGCTGCAAATAGTTTTCAAATTCAAAAATATTTAATTATGAAAACAAATGCTTTGAAAATGGATTTTTCAAGAAGTTTTTTTCGAAAAGATTTTGGAAAAATAAGATTTTTTCTTTAAAAATATGTTGCATTTTCACTTGAAATCTTTTAAAATTTGAAATGAATGAAGAGATCCGTATACCCGTACTGAATTGCAATACAAGGTAAGGATTTATTACACAGCAATGGTAGAGGTTTTTAATCTCGCCATACCTTTTAAAGAATTTAAAAACCTGTTGGTCTAATCTTAACAGAGGCGCTAAGATCTAGTTTAAAAGCTAATACAGAAACAGGACTATAGTTGGTACCTAAAGTATAAATTTTACAACTATGATCTCCACTTAACTCCTCGCAGCTGCAAACATTACTGACCTTACTTTGCTTATGATTGTCACTTCGCCAGTTGCATCATAACATCTACAGTAATTTTCGCTAACATGCTTCGTCTTCGTTATATTTTCCTAACCTTGTCTGCTTTTTCTTAAGCCTGTGGCATAATCTGGTGATTGGTAATCCATCTATTTATATGTGAAATTAATTTGTATGTCCATTCTAATGTGTGTCCATTGTAATGTAAAAATTCTGACCCCATCAATGGTGAGATAGATCCCCTGCTCGACAGCTTATATATCTGATCATTTTTGCGATATCAAACATGACCTACGGCTTAACAGCTTCCGCAAACTGTTATATATGTACGTACTTAATAGGATAGTGAGCACAACAAAATGGCGGTTGTGTTGTATGTATACTTCTCCATGCGAATTATTTCGTCCCATATAACCATCACTGTAGTCGCCGTAGTCTAGCATGTAGTGTGTTGGCTTATTAGACGTGAGGCCGTAATTCAAACAACAGGTTAGACATCTCTAACAAAACGAAATGCGAAAAAATATTTCTTCAGTGACTTCCTCTCAACAGATTTCTGGTAAAAACTCTGACAGTAAAATAAAATTGCCATGAAAAGTTTCTCGAAAAAATCTGTCGTTCGGAATCGACTTTAAAACTGTGGGTCCCACCACTCATTTATAAAATTAACACAAACAGTATAAGTGGTGTGAAAAGCTAGGTCGTAATCCTGATTGAAGGGTTGCAATTACCAATTATGTACATATGTATGTACGTGTCCATTGTCATAGAATTGTTCCACATTCTTTGCCAAGTTTATGTGAATAATCAGCTTTCGATTCGTTGATCTGAACTACAACCCGTCTTTTTTCCTCTTCTCATGATATGCATTCGACAATTCTGGAAAGCATAAGCGAATTCGAAGGATCCACAAGCGATATTCTTAACGACTGGGGGACTGATTCTTTGTTAAACAGACATCATGGATTTCCTTGTTGTACTTGATAATGATTCACATGAGCAGCTCATAAACAAGAAACGATTTGTTACTCGTAAGAGAAATCTCTCTACCTATACTTTCAAAATTTCGTAGATGCCTTAGTCTAGTAGGTACTAAGTGTGTTGGCTTATGAAATGAGAGTCCGTGTTTCAACGGCTCAATATGAAAAAAATTATTTCTTTCGACGACTTACTCTCAGCAGTTTTTTGACAGAAACTCAGAATGCAAATAAAATTGCCAAAGTTACTCAAATCAGTTGTTCTGTATCGACCTATAGGTCCTGTCTTAGGTCTTCCCTTCCCTCATTGTGGTGGAACTTGGTTAGTACAGGGACTGCGTTCACCCGTTGCATCACAACGGGCCGCTATGCGTGCTCAAGTGAGCTTTGTCACATCAGAGCTACCACTCCGACCTAAGACCTAAGATAGGTCCTGTCACTCATGTATGAAATTAACACATACATTGTGGGTGGTGTGCGAAGGTAGGGAGGTAGTAATCCTGACTAAGTGGTGGCAATGACCAATTAAACAAGTAAGTGGTTTGCGCTAGTACTTACGTGAAAACTAGTGGGGTGTCATGATGATACATGCACGATTCATTCGATGAATATTTCATATGTAGTTTTGTTTGAGATGTCTGAGCTGGGGTTGGAACCACATGATCGAGTATAATAAGAATATGCCAACACGTTACATACTAGACTGTGGCGATGTAAACTACAGTAAAGAAAAGTTCAATGCTTATGAACATTTCTTCAAGGGCCTTAGGGACAACGAGTGAATCTAGTCATGGTGGATGATAGCTTTTAAAAATACCAAGTATTTATGTATGCTTTTAAGAAATATATTCATCTGGTTTTGATCTTTAGTTTGGGTTATTTAGGATTTAATTTTTATATTGAGAAAATTTATGATTATTGATCATCAAATTTCTCAAACGACTATTATAACTGAACACCAACTGAGCCCGCTAACAGTGGACAACACCTTTGTAAACTTTAGTTTCTTTTGATTTAAAAAAAAAAAAAAAAAAAATAACATCATTAAGGTTTTTATGAAAAAAAAAACTATTCTTCTGTAACAACAGAACAACATTTTGTTTCCCAACTCATATTTCCCAAACTATTGGGAATACCCTTTGACCTTTAACATAGAACTGATGATGGAGCAAAGAATCTTATTTATTATCATATAAATTTTCTGGATCATTTTTTACTTTGTTATGTTGCTGTTAAGCAGACATTTTACTGACAATTATTGAAATCTATTGGACAGTATGAAAGTTTTTTTGGCCAACAATTTAGGCCTTCTTACTACTACTACTACTACTACTACAGACAATTACTTTTACTCGAAAAGAAATGAAAAACAACAACAATGAAAAAGAAAAATAAAGACTGTGTTGCACAATGTCTAGCTAGGTACGTACCACCAACCAACAATATACCACAAGCATAGATAATGAGCTTCAAATGCACTTTGGTGGGTTCAAACCATTTGATATTGAAACACTGACAACAACAGACTCTTAACAGCGCTGTGGAGTACAGGGTACACTGTACAGTGGTAGACATAGAGAGCCAAGTTGCGATAAATAAACCAAATCCAAAGACTTATTGTTAATTTTCATTATATTTTTTGTTGTTGTTGTTTACTTTTTGTTTTTGTAAGAAATAATAGAATTGTTGTTTTATATTTGTATAAACAATAGACACAAACAATATCAGTTGATAGATGCACTCAATAATAATGTTTGAGTTTGAGAGACAATTGCCTTCTTTTTTGCTGCGTTTTTGTTGTAGAAATTCTGTGAAAAGAAGTTGTTGATCAATTTTTTTCAAAAAAGTTTTGATCGACAATATAATGATTTTATAATGAATTTAACAAAATAAATAAAAAAAAAAAAACAAAATTTGAAATAAATTTGAAATGATTTATTAAAGCCAAGTTCCCCTCTTAAGAGCAGTAAAAGTGTTTTAATTGCCTGAAATATTGCATGCACATGGGAAAATATCCAATGGGAACAGAGATTTATTATGACAAAGGATCAGTAAATATTATAATGAATTGCCAAATAAAATGAAAGGAATTTGGTAGGATAGATTAGGTAAGTTATGCTACTGCACTTGGATATGATATATGGTATGATGTTATCACTTACAGTTAAACCCTTCAGTTAGGATTACCACCTAGTTTCTTACACCACTTATGTTGTGTGTGTTAATTTTATAAATGAGTGGCTGGACTTACAGTTTTAAATCGATTCCGAACGACAGATTTTCTTGAGAAACTTTTCATGGCAATTTTATTTTACTCTCAGGGCCATTATTACAACTTGCCGTTAAACTTGGGTTTAGTTAAAGGTACATTTAGCTAAAGGTAACTGTATAGTTACCTTTAACTGAATTCCATTATTACAACTTACAGATAAAATAAAATTAAAATATGGCAGTGCCGGAGTCGATAAAACTGCTCATTTAAACAAGTTTTTTTTTAACACAGTGGCAACAGCGGACTTCGTTTTTTTTTTGTTGTATATGCTCATTTTGTTTAAATTTGAAGTTGCCATATCGCAAATAGTATATGATATGGCAAGTTCAAACATAAAGTGACCTTTAAATGTTAAAGGTAGGATGATCTTCCCTTTAGCTTAAGGATCATTTCTATCTTATTGGGTACTCATAGTAATGAAAAACAATTTATCTGCCCGGTAAAATTCTCCCTTTAGTTAACGGCAAGTTGTAATAATGGCCCTCAGAGTTTTTGCCCGAGAACCACTAAGAGGAAGTCGCCGAAGAAATATTCTTTCATATTTCGTTTTGTTCGAGATGTTTGACCTGACGTTTGAACCCTGGCCTCACGTCTAATAAGCCACTATACCACTCACTAGATTATGGCGACTTCTGAACTCTATTGGAAAGTTGTATTGTTTATACCTTTTATTGGGACTGTATTGTTTGTAATTGTTGCCTGTACGACATATTTTAGAGGAAGTGTTTGAACCGATTATAGGTACCGGTTAGCCAAATACTCCATCTCAAGACTAGATGTTAATATCCTTTGGTGGACCTCAGCCAGTCGTCTAGTCAGTAAAGAAAGGTATTGTCGAAGTCCTTACTGAATACAAGCATTTGAGGCTCTTTTCTTACGAAGTCTTTAAAAATGGAAAACCCATAAAAATTTTGTATTGCTAGGTCATGTTTTTCCAATTACTAAGCCTCTGAATCACAGTAACCATTCGTCACAGAGAGAGATGCAACCAAATTTTCAGGAATCAAAGGTATGAACGGCTATAGACAGGAATCTTACAAAAGTTTGGTCAAAACTAAGTGTGCGCTTACAGATTAGCCTCGTAAACAGGTCCGAATTTGAGTTCTGTGCCACTTAGACATCAACGGCGTTTACATAGCCAATATTTTGAGGATAAAGTACTTGTACTTTCTAGGTAAAGCTAAAGAGTGCGATGTATGAGTTGTTATAGATACAATCTCATTAGACGAGATTAGGTAAGGTTTAGGCCTACAGCAAGACCTGCAGCTCCATTTCTTACCTTAATGACTTGATTTTTTAAGCCCTCTATTTGACTATCAGTCATTGCTTTTGGAAAGCAGGGAAGTTGGGGCCTTTTAAGAAAAGGAGGAACTTTTAAATAAAATTTTTATTAAAAGGCAAAGGGTATTGCTCGGTTTTGACAGTTTGAATATAAGCATTCTGATAACCGTTAATATTTTGCTTGTAAAATCATGCTGTAGTGTATTACTAACTTTTGTATGCCGTTTGCTTGTGAAAAACTGACCAAGTTTGCGTTTAATTCTTGATCAGAGACGACCCAGTTAGTTTTGAATTGAAGTGTTGTCTTCTTACAAATTTCACAAACAAATTATGTTGAAATAAATTCCGTATTTTACAACAGTAGCTTAAGTACATTCGTTTACGAGGCTGTGAAAGACTCTTCAAAAATCTATTGAAATTATTTCCAATGAATTTATGACTCGTTGTGTTTCCTTGCTATTCAAATAAAAACGAAAGTTTTCAAAAATAATTTTCAATTCAGATGAATATTTCTTTAAAAAAATTCCAGTATTTTAAAGGGTTTTTCTTAAGTATCGTGTCAACATGATTTGATTTCTTGTATGAAAACAAGAGCAACGAAAAAGAAACGATTCCAACTCTCTAGCATTACAAGACACTTAAAAATCAAGTCAAAATCACAAGAGTTTCGTTAGTTGAAAAAATTACTTAAAAAGCTCTTTTAATATTTGTTGTTGTTGTGGATTGATGGAAGCCTTAAATAATAAAATTTTGACACTGAAATTTTCGTTTTGGAATTTAAATTTTTTTCATCATAAAAAATATTTAAAAAAATTGCTTTATTTCAATTTTTGACCCAATTTTTGTTAAAATTTTTGGTTCAAATTTTATAAACTTTTTTTTTATTTTGATTTTGATTCCTTTATATTACATAAAAAAATTAAATAATTTTATGTTGTTTTACTTGTTGGTCTAAACTTTAAATGTCTGTCGATCTATTTAAAAATGAATGATATTACCACAAAGAATGGATATAGCAAGGTACAGTGGTATAAAAGGTTGTAAAAGAGGGTACTTTTTAATGTTAATAAATACAACTTTTCCACTTTTTGTTAGCTGTTGTAGCATTCGGTAATTATCTGTGTGTTAGGAAATCAAACGTTTTCTTCTCTTACATACATAGATACATACATAATTGGTCATTACAACTCTTCCGTCAGGATTTCGACCTAGCTTCTCACACTACTTATGTTGTTTGCGTTAATTTTTATACATGAGTGGCGGGACCTACAGTTTAAAGTCGACTCTGAACGACAGATTTTTGAGAAGCTCTTCATGGCAATTTTATTTACTCTCAGACTTTTTGCCAGAAATCTGCTGAGAGGCAGTCGCCAAAGAAATATATTTTTTTTTTCATATTTCGTTTTGATGCCTGGCCTGGGATACGAACACGTGCTTTACGTCTAATAAGCCAACACACTACCTACTAGACTACGGTGACTACTTTCTTCTCTTACGTCAAAATATTCCCATTTATTAGGGGAAGATAAGTTTTCTCCTTTTTTGCAGTCCCTATAGGTACTACTACGTCTTGCGTGATGACCCAAAGTGCAATGTCTAGTAATGACTTTGACAACTATGCTGATCGTGCTACTTCGGAACTTGTTTAGAAAATTCGTATGCCAGATTTACTGCACTGTCTTGCCCGCTTCCAAAGCTATCCATGTGGCGTTAATGGAATCGAACGGGTCTCTTTTTTTTTTAGAGCTTCCCTTAAATTTAAATAAAGTAAAGTGTGTGTGAGAGAGATTTCATCAAAATTTTTTATTCACTTAGAAGACCTATTGACTGTGGGTGGTATATAACATCGTTTAAATGAATGCCACAGCTTCCATGGGTTGCAATATATATTTTTTCATGCTTCTCTCTCATAAATTAAGCTGAATTGACTGATAGCATGGATTTTGTTGGCTTTGAGGATTGCAGTTTATTTGCCTTCACCGGAGCCTTAAGAAAAACACAAAAAGAAAATATCTAATGAGGTCAAATCCCAGGATCGCGGTGATTAGTTCACATCGTTTCCGCGTGAGATGGCATGATCATCAAATTACTCGTACAAAATGTCCAATGTGTCATGAGCAGTGTGTTACGTAGCGTCCTACTTTTGAAACTAAAAGGCCTTAGTGTCCTAATTTGTAATCATCGCAGTTCCGCGTAGTGTAATAGTGGCAATGATGGAATGAAACCTACATATCCAACAAGTTTAATGTTCTATATAAAGTTTCCACTTACAATTCAAAAGAAAATAATATTATGCTGTAATCTCCTCTTAACATGAAGTCGCCGTAATCTAGTAGGTAGTGTGTTGGCTTATTAGACTGAAGACCCAAGTTCAAACCCCAGGTCAGACATCAAAACGAAAATATGAAAATATTACTTCGGCGACTTCCTCTCAGCAGATTTCTGGCAAAAACTCTGAGAATAAATAAAATTGCCATGAAAAGCTTCTCAAAAATCTGTCGTTCAGAGTCGACTTTAAACTTTAGGTCCCGCCACTCATGTATAAAAATTAATGCAAACAACATATGTAAGTGGTGTGAGAAGCTAGGTCGAAATCCTGACTGAAGAGTTGTAATGACCAATTATGTATGTTATATATGTAATCTCCTATTCTCTGCTCTTCTTTCAACAACTTTAATGTAAGACCCTGTATTTCATTTAATACAACATAATTAAATAAATTTCAATGTAATCAATGTAATACTTTGCATCAATCCCTCCAAGTCTAAATGTATTATACTTTCGAGGACCGATAGATCATTTGTCATACCTGAATTGTGCATCAGGGGAAATAAGATTGACTTTGTCAAATCTGCGAAGAATCTGGGTATTGTCTTTAATGGCAGTTTATTGTGGTCTAATCATATAGGTGTCGTTGTTGGTAGAATTTATAGTATGCTTACGAACTTGTGGACTGTTATTGATTCGACTCCTTTTGTCATTTGTATGCAACTTGCTAGAACGTACTTAATTCCGGTACTTTTGTATGGGTGTGATTGTGATGATAACCGTAGACTTAACTTGGCATTTAATAACATAGCTAGATATGTCTTTCGTAAAGGGAGTCGTGATCACATTTCTCATTTGGCTTGCCGGATTCTTAATGTGAAATTTGATAATCTCTTGAAAATTAGATGCCTTATTTTACTTCATAAGATAATTTACACGGAACGGCCGGAATATTTATTTTGTCGAATTAAATTTGCTAGATCCTACCGGGATAGGAACATTATTCAGCAACGATTTAGGACTCTCTTGTGTCAGAGACAGTTTTTTATACACACCACTAGTCTTTGGAATTCCCTACCAAACTACATTCAGAATCTTGGCAATGCAAATGCGTTCAAAAAGGAGTTATTTAAATTATTTTCATAAGTAAAATTTTTTTTATGATTTGTGATTTGTTTTATAGGTTTATATCGGTTATATTTTTATTCCTAGTTTTTTAGATTGATTTTTAAAAATATGTAGTAACATTTTTTTTAATATTTTTTCAACTTTCTTATTTACTTCTACAGTATTATTAGTTTTTTTAAAATTAAATTTATATTATATTTTTTCTTTATGTTTAATATTTTAACATGATATTAATTGTATTAATTTTGTATTTTTTATTTAATATGTTTTGTTTCACTATTCATTTTTTTAAATCTTAATGATTCCAAACATAGCACTTATAAGATTCATATCTTGTTGTGCTATGTAAATTATAATAAATAAATAAATAAATAAAATAAATAAATACCCTGTATTTCATTTAATAAAACATAATATTTAAAAAAATTTTTTTTAGTTGTTTACTTTGCAACGTCATCGTGGGAATGTCATCATTTATAAAAATAATATTAAAAATAAAACAACAGCAACAAATTATTTTATTTGGCTACTAAAATTCACGCTTCATTGATAAATTAGAACACATGCAGACACAGCGTTCATTCACTTTATTTAGAAAAAAATTCGGAAAAAAAAACAGAAAAAAAATAAATCATCATTTGACTACAGACATACATATATGCCGTAGAGTAATTGCAGCAGAGTAATTTGTTAATTAAAGTGCTACAATTTAAAGTTTTTTTGTTTCTTTTTGTTTTTAATTTCATTCTGAACCTGACCCTCTATTATTAATAATATTTCTATGACGCCCAATAGGCATTCAAATATGATTTCGAATTTTCAATTTAAAAAAAAACCCGTCTGTTTATTTTCGTACTTTCGTTTGATGCTTAGTTTTCTAATTTCAAATTCTAATCTCAGTTTTATTTTCCTTTTTTTTTCTGTTTTGTTTTAATTTTTTACGCCCTTTTTCAAAACCCATCCATGTAGTACATAAAGTATGCACAGTTTGTTTATGAGCAGAAAAATAGAAAAAAAAAAAGAATTCAAATTTCTAAGCCTAAAAAGATTAATTAAAGATAAGAACTGTTATTTTTTGCTTATTTAATTAAATCGATTAAAAAATTACAAAAAAAAAATAAAAAAACAAACAGAAAAAAACCGAATAACAAACAAAAAAATAAAATTTCTGTCAAAAGAACTGCCTGCCAGAGTTCTGTGCTTTTTTAATTTCATTAGATGAACCCGGTGGAGATGTGTAACATGAAATTCATTTGAAAAATTCATAGAATGCTTGTTTGATGAAATTGAGTGTGGAATCAATGAATGTAAATGATCGATCGATATCGAATTTGCTTTGTTGTTGCTGCTGGCAATTTTCGCTTATGTAGGTACGTACATATATGTCGGAAGCTTATAATCATGATGTAATACATTCATGATATATGTATGCTTACACAGACAGAGAGAGAGAGAGAGAGAGAGAGAGAAGGCAATAGTGTCTATGCACAATGGGCTTTAAAAAATTTAAATTTTTAAGCAAACTTTAGTCTTATTGGCAGTTACAATGCCTTGCAATGGTGATTAGTAATGACGATAATATCTTTGAAGTTGTCATAGTCTAGTAGATAATGTGTCGAATTAATAGACGTGGGGCCACGATTCAAAACCCAGGTCCGACATCTGCGACAAAATCAAATATAAAAAATATTTCTTCAGGGACTGCCTCTTAGCAGATTTATGAAAAGTTTCTCAAAAAATCTGTGCTATGGAGTCGACTTTAAACTCTAGGTCCCGTCACTAATGTATAAAATTAACACACACAACATAAGTGAGGTAAGAAACTAGTTCGTAATCCTGATTGAATCCATTACATACATACATATCGGGTCCGCCATCTAACGTGTTTTTTTTTTTCAACTAGTGTTTATGAATGGTAACACTTAGCTCATGTCTGATTTGACAGATAATTAGTTTTATCCTTCCGCTGAACGAATATGGTTGTGTATACGCTTGAACAACGCTAGGAAATATTGCGACATTACTTTGAAAATGTTGGTAATGTTGCAGAATGTGTGCGAAAATTGCGTATGGATTTTGGAAGAAGAGAAGCACCGTCAGCACCATATGTTCATTATCTTGTGAAAAAAGTGAAAGAAACTGGCATCCTCATCGATAAACCAAAGCGTGAGAAGCCAAAAACAGTGCGTACACCCGAAAATATTGCTGCTGTGGCAGAAAGTGTCGGAGACATCATTGAGACGAATTTTGCATAAAGACCTTGGTAAGACGCCATACAAAGTCCAATTGGTTCAGGAGTTGAAGCCAATTGAAGCGTTCTCGCTTCGCTAAGTGGGCCTGCGATCGACTTACAGAAGATGACGATTTTTGCCAAAAAATCATCTTTTCAGATGAAGCTCATTTTGATCTTGGCGGGTATGTAAATAAACAAAATTGTCGCATTTGGGGCACAGAAAATACGCACGCATTCCCACGGTCCAGAGGCATAATTGGGCCATTTTTCTTCGAAAATGAGCAAGAAGTGGCCGTTACAGTCAATGGCGATCGTCATCGGGCCATGTTGAACGAATTTTTGTTCACAAAAATTGAAGAGGAGGATATTGGCAACATTTGGTTTCAACAGGACGGCGCTACGTGCCACACAGCCGAAGCTACACTCGATGTTTTGCGCCCTGTTTTTGAAGATCGCATTATCAGCCGCAGAGCTGATGTCGTTTGGCCACCTCGGAGCTGTGATTTGACACCGTTGGACTATTATTTGTGGGGTGCCGTCAAAGATAAGTGTTACGCCGACAAGCCAGAGGCAATTGACGCTTTAAAGGACAATATTCGTGAAGCCATTGTTGAAATACAGCTGTACACAATCGATAATGTGCTTAAAAATTGGACCGATCGTGTTGGCTACTGCATGGCCAGCCGAGGTAGCCATTTGAATGAAATTATTTTCCATTATTAACCGGAAGGATTGTACTTTCAAATAAAAAAGAAATTTGAGAAAATATTCAGCAGCTTTTTTTTAAAGCATTTTCAAAAAAAGAAAAGTTATTTGGCGGACCCTATACATAATTGGACATTATAACCCCTCAGTTAGGATTACGGCCTAGCTTCTCACACCACTCACGTTGTGTGCGTTAATTTTTGTACGTGAGTGGCTGAACCTACAGTTTAACGTCGACTCCGAAAAACAGATTTTTGAGAAACTTTTTCATGGCAGGAGAGGAAATCGCCGAAGAAATATTTTCTTTCATTTTTCGTTTTGATGCCTGACCTGGGATACGAACCCAGGCTTTACGTCTAATAAGCCAACACACTACCAACTAGACTACAGTGACTTCGGTCATCCATTACATACGTATTATAATTTCCGAACAAAAATTTAGAAAGCCTCATATCCTTTGGGTTTAACGAGTGCCTACATCTATCTGGATCGTATACTTCGTCAATTATATTCTCCACAGAAATGTTTTGACACTATCAGCGGGGTGGCAGGTGCTGCGAATTGGCAGATGACCTGTAACCCAGCAGAGGGTCATCTTATTTTCCCTAGACAGTCTTATACTAAAGGCTGAATACTCGGATGGAAACCTGACCTGCAGGTCCCGTTCTTTGTTTTTTTTTCTGTCCAAGTTGAATTGAGCACAACCTTTTGATGGCATAGACTTCTGTTTGATTAATAAACTCAAGCTTTCCCATTGGCTTGAGATATTTTGATTTGAGGGACTAGGTGGTAATACTGACTGAAGGGTTGTAATGAAATTAATATATCTAAATTGAGCAGATCTTGTCTCGACAGATATTCAATAGATAATATAATGTGTTAAAAAAAGAATTTTTGAAAGGTCTTCAACCAGAGCTGCAGGGAAAGCTGCAGATATCTGGTAAAATACTCTAAAAAGTAAGGCCATAAAGGAGAAAAATAACAAAAGTTGTCCTAAGCTTTTGAAAAGTGCAACTGGAAAGGGAATGGGAAAGTGAAAGTAACCGTTAAGGATCTTATGAAAAAGGCCTAAAGACGACAACAACAGTTTTAAATATATTATCCAGAAGGAAACTAAATGCAGTCCCGCTACTCATGTGTAAAATTAACGCACACAACATAAGTGTGAGAAGCTAGGTCGAAATCCTGACTAAAAGGTTGTAATGACCAATTGGGCAATTCACACAAGCCGTTGTATCGTTGTATTGAGTGTATTGTTGGACGATTATACAAAAGTGTATGATTGTTGTTGATAATTTTCATGTAAAAATCCGATACACTTATACACATTTTTTTCATATGTTTTTAAAAGTTGTATTGGTTTCGTGCTATCAGATTGTGTGAATGGAAAAAATGTGTATATGTTTTCATATGTTTTTCAAAAGTTGTGTTGGTTTCGTGCTATCAAATTGTTTGAATACCAAAAAATAGATTTGGAATACGAAATACACAATACAGAAAGCATAGAATTGAGCGTCCACAAACAACCAAGTTTATTCAATACAACATACACGATACAAAGTCGTGTGAATTGCCCATATGTAAACTCAGTGTAACAGTCTAGGGCTCTAAAGATACATGTGTAGGAAATCCTAGAAAGTACAACCGAGAGACATTGGACAGATAAATAAATCTACATGAGAAATGTTAGAAAACTAGTTTATGTTTATGTCTGACAGTCCAAACTTCCCATCCTTGCCGACATAAACAGGATTGTTTAAACGAGGGTAAATTGGCAACAGAGGGCGCTGCAGTCTAGATTTAAGCTTTTTTTAGATTTTATCATTAATGTTGTTTTTGGCCTTAGACTTTTTTTGATTATTAATTAGATTATTCGCTTTTTGATCATCTGGAGGGATGAGAGCTCCAGAAATTTGAATTAAAATATTATTTTGAGGCCATTATTTTTTTTGTATGAAATAATTATATTCAAAACAAATTAAAATTTTAATATATATACGTTGTAATTAAAAGTGTAACAAATAAAACCTATCGTGAGATGAAATAAATACAGTGTACAACCAGAAGTGTATTTAAAAAAAAAAAAGGAAAGCCTTTTTCTTGTGGTTTCTTTATTAGTGACTATTGGAAGCCCTAGTGTGCCCTCACATACATCCCCATATACAGTCCACAATCGAACAACTAGAATTGAATTGAATACAGCTTAAAATTTTGTTTCAATTGCTTATTAAAATATATTTATTTGTTTAATTAAAAATTATTTTCCATTTTCTTATATTTCAGATCAACAATACCTTAATTTAAGTTTTAAATGTTAATGATTATATCACATGCAATATTTTTTTAAAACCACAAAGTACAAGGAACATGCGCCTGAGAATGGACTTAAAATTGATCTTAAGGTAAGTCACCCTGTATTACACGTATTATTTAAAATCAATTACAAATTTTAATAAAATCGAATTTGATTTTTAAATTTAATTTTCTTCCTTACGAACACTTTTTAACATTTTTTTCCTAAGAAAATACAATTTGTTTTGAAGTCGTAGTAGTTCTAGTAGCAAGTGTGCTGACTTATTACATGTGAAGCCACGATTCGAACCCCAGGTCGGACATCTCCAACAAAACGACAAAATGAAAAAATATTTCTTCGTTTACTATCTCTCTGTAGATTTCTGACCAAACCTCGAAGAGTGAAATAAATATTGCCAAGGAAAGTTTCTCAAAAAACTGTTGTATAAAAATACACCGCCATGAAAAGTTTCTCAAAAATCTGTCATTCGGAAGCGACCTTAAGCTGTAGGTCCCGCCACTCACGTATAAAATTAACACACACAATATGAGTGGTGTAAGAAGCTAGGTTGTAATCCTGACTGAAGGGTTGTAATTGCGAATTATGTATGTTATGTATGTATGTAATGAAACCTGTACGAGTATGTGTTTTACGAGTATATATTATCGTTAAAATGTCCGCCATGTCTTCTTTGGGGGATATGCATCAGAAATATCCAATTTTTCATGACTCTAGCGCATTAGTTCGGTTGAATTTGATCGATGACATGTGTTATATTGGCTGCTATGGGTTGTAGCTTGTTCGGAAGAACCTACGACTTAAGAAAACTTTATGCAAAAAAGGTTTAACGGGGTCAAATTGCACGATCTCGGTCTCTGGTTAATGTCAAGTCAACGTAGGATAGCCTTACTTTCGAATCTCTCGTGTAGAATATCTAATGTGGCATGAGGTATATGTCACTTAGCGCCATCCTTTGGAAAGCCTATGTCGTTGGTAACTCAATTATCCAATTTAGGGTGACAGAAGTTGGTAATCTACAACCTATAGTGCTTAGGGTTGAAAGTGATGGCCTGGCCAACGTAGTTCCCTCCAAAAAATATGTATCGAAATACTTTAGACGTTTTCTGATCTATTGTGGTTTGGCATCGTTTCAAATTGCAATACATTGCTGCAAATGATTTTGCGATAGAAATTCAGATCAGTTCCAGAGCTATTCAGCTAGGGTTGCCAGCCTGGCTGGACTTGGCTGGATTGTCCAGCTTTTTTGATACTTGTCCAGTTTCAAGCTAAAATTTCATTTGTCCAGCTAAATAGAAATTTTTTAGTACACTGCAATAACTTGGGCAATAATTTTCATGTTATCTTTGTCAAATCATGTTAGCCAACATTGATTGTCCATTTGTTATACAACTAAGTTATGATTTTCCTATTCTATCATCACCGACAACATGTCTCAACATTTGAACAGCTGATGTCATAATAAATATTATTGCGAGCGATAGTCAATTTCTTTACGTACAGCTTTTATTTTTTGTACATGAAAATAATAAAATTTATTTGCAGACAATCTTGAAATGGATATTGATGAAGAAGCTGGTCCATCAAAAAGACGACTCACAACTTTCTGCGATAGATGGAAAATTGCTAATTGGATAAGAAAAAAAGATAATTACACGGCAGAGTGTAAATTGTGCCAAACAGACATTATAATCAAATATGAAGGCAGTATTTCTCAGTATTTTTTATGTCCAGCTTTTTTTTTGTTTTGTCCAGCTTTTTAAAACCCAATGTCCAGCTTTTTGCGAATCGGAATCTGGCAACCCTATATTCAGCGGACATATGCCATTTTCTATGGTCATCTATAGTGATTTGATAAAACAGACTACAAGAGTGGCAACTGATTTGATAGATGTGGCTTCAAGAAGATGTAGGACACTCTATATAAAACCATTTGTTTCTATTGTATGGAACTATGTAAATAGGCCTTCTAATATAAAATAACAAAAATAAATTTTTTATTTTTAAAGAGATTATATTTAAAATGGAATGTTATTAAGAATTTTTGTAATTTTTTTTTTAATTTTTATGTTAATAAATAGGCCCACTGTGTGTATATAAAATTCATTCATAAATTTTTGGTTTTATTTTTAATTTTTTTCTTTCTCTAATAAAATAAGAAATTCTTTTCAATTAATCTTTAATTATCACCAAAACATGGTTCTAATCTTTTATTTATTATTTTATTTTTGGGGAAAAAAAAGTGGCTTGAATAACATAAATCGCCTTCTCTATTAATTCATTAAGAATAGAGAGAATAAAATAACAAAAACAACGACAAAACAACAATAAAGTTACATTTTAAGTAGTAATTAAGCCTATTTTATTACCCTCAATAAACCATAAAAAATGAACCAAAAATTGATTTAATTTATGAAACTCAACCAACCCAACCAACGATTCTAAGCAAATGGTAGAAATTTTGGAAAACGATGGAGAGAAAAAAGAAGACAAATAAAATAAAAAAAGACAGACTAGGCACCACCAAACACTTTCAATCAAAAGAATTAAGAAAAAAATGCTAAAAATTTAAATTTATATGAAAAAAAAAAAAACCAGTGACTCATAGGCTTAAATTCTGGGTACTTTTAAGAGTACTTTAACCCCCTAAGTAAAGTATTTTTGGTGGAATAGAAATAGAAAGAAAAAAAATGATTATAAACTATTAAATAAACTAATAAAAGCAACTATTTATGACCGAAAATATTCCAATTAAACTGCAAATGAGTATTGGTGGCCTGGTAACAAAAAATTAAGAAAAATTGGGTTTCTTTCTCTTCACAAAACTTTCGTTTATATTTAATTGATACAGAAAAAAAAAGAAAAATTATTGTAAAGAACAGTCATAAAAATAGTTTTGGCTTTTGAGTATCTGTATCACTAACACGTATCCAGTTTAGTCTCTAAAATGTTGGTTTCATGCATAGCAAGCTGTCTGTATGAAGTCATAGTCATGTATGGGGTGGATCGTATTTCCGAAATATAACAACCAGCCGTATAGCATCACTATTAACGTCATTATTCACCGTCTTCGCCGTTATACGTAACACAGCTACTGCTACTGCCACCGCCACCACTAAAACCGCCACACACGTTGCATTACAATCTATTTTTTTCTTGGTCTTGGTGGAATAGATTTTGTAAATAGTCTTGTCTGCTACAATTACATAATCGCACGCAATATCTTTAAAAAAAATCTATTAAAGAAAACCACTATTTAAAATGGTAAATATACCCATCCATACACAAAGAAAAAGTACTTTTTTCTTTTATTGGTACTTTATAACCAATAAAAGGGTGTTTTTATTACCATAACCTAGTAAATAATTTATGGTTGTTTTTTTTATAGGAGTCAAATTTTTGATATGATTGTTTGTATTGTTTTTTTTTTGGTGAAACCAGCACTCAGGGGATGGCCCCTACTCATGCAGTGCATTGTGCAGGTTTTAGGAAAATGGGTTATAGGAAGTTGGAAGAAAGGGAGTAGTGTTTTGTGGACATCTCAAGATGCGAACGGCAAGGAAACGAGTTGCTGCTAGGTGACTATAAAATGGCCAGTGCTATACCTTCACCATTAGACAGTCTACAGCAATCATCCCCAAGAAGCCCGCACCCTTCAGTCCTAGCTTCTCACACTACTCATGTTGTGTGTGTTAATTTTATACATGAGTGGCGGGACCTACAGTTTAAAGTCGACTCCGAACGACAAATTTTATTGAGAAGCTTTTCATGGCAATTTTATTTACTCTCAGAGTTTTTGCCAGAAATCTGCTGAGATGAAGTCGCCGAAGAAATATTTTCGTTTTGAGGTCTGACCTGGAATTCGAAATCGGGCCTTCAGTCTAATAAGCCAACACACTACCTACTAGACCACGGCGACTTCATGTTTGTATTGTAAATTAATATTTTGTTAAATTTTATATAACAAAAAGTACGTACTTTTTTTTCATAATAAAAAAGGAAAATTATGAAATTTGGTGTTTTACATATGAGTAGACTGATCAATCAACAGTCAATTAGATTGATCATATTGTGCTTGACGGAAGTCACATTTTCAACGTACTAGATTGCGTGTACGTTCATACATACATACGTAATTGGTCATTGCTACCCTTCAGTTAGGATTACGACCTAGCTTCTCACATCACTTATGTTGTGTGTGGTAATTTTATACATAAGTGGCGGGGAACCTAAAGTTTAAAGTCGATTCCGAACGATAGATTATCGAGAAAGTTTTTCATGGCAATTTTTTTATTTATTCTCAGAATTTTTTCGTATTTCGTTTTGCTGAAGTTGTTTGACTTGGTGTTTGAATCGTGGCCGCACGTATAATAAGCCAACACACTACCTATCAAGCTACAGCGACTACATTTGGACGATCAGAGGTCCAAATATCGACTCGGATCACAACCTTGTCGTAGCCAAGATTCGATTATGAATTAGCGCTTCGTCTGCGCGAACTGGTTCATTGCGAAAGCTGGACGTCAAGGATCTGCGTTCACGATGGATAGCTGAAGCGTTCTCCACTTAACTCCGCTCAGATAAGATCCGTTGCTCCACATCCAGTATTAATTACATTGGTGGACTGTGCGCCAACATCTTCCACTCCTTGCGCACTACTGTGACAACAGTACAGTATTCTCTCGATTTACGTTGTTTCGATTAACGTCGTCAAAAATTTTGTTCCCTTCAACTTCGATTTGCGTCGTCATTCGATTTACGTCGCCTCTGTTGTTTATAAACAACATCAGGGGAATTCCCTCTTTAACCTTCCTATACCCGCAAGTTGGTCTGTGAGACCGATTTTTTTATTATTGCGATTTTTTTTTGTAAAAAAATAGTGCCAACAAGTTGATATCACTGGTAGCTTCATTATTCGTAATAAGCTTCGTGTTTGCATCAAAAAAAATTTTTTGAAATAGTACCAAGGGTATAGGATTTTCCATTGTCGGTCTCACAGACCAACATGAGGGTATTGGTGTTTCAATTTTTGCAGCGGGTATAGGAAGGTTAAAAAAATTGAATGCATAGAATAAAAATTTAATTATTTTAGTTTCTTTTTTGTAAAATATACATAAATAAATGCATCTGATAGTATGAGTTATTTGAAATTCGATTTACGTCGTTTCGATTTACGTCGCCTTTTTCCGGAACATTCTACGACGTAAATCGAGGGAATACTGTGTACTTCATTTTGAGCGCCATCCACCAACAAAACCAAAGGTACAATGCGAAATGACACGAGATAACTGCAGTTGAAAATACCGCATACAAGAAAAATTTGTAGTCCGCTGCTACGCGAGCCATTATCGAGAACACTGCAACGATTATGGAACTGTGCACGACTGGTTACCCACTACTTGCGGATGATTTAAACTAGAACTAACAGACTGACTGACTGATATAAAGATACATACATAACATACATACATAATTGGTCATTACAACCCTTTAGTCAAAAATACGACCTAGCTTCTCATGTCACTTATGTTGTGTGGGTTAATTTTATACATGAGTGCGGTACCTACAGTTTCAAAGTCGATTCCGAAGTACAGATTTTTTGAGAAACTCTTTCATGACAATTTTATGCCAGAAATCTGCTGATTTCCAATTTTCGGTTTGTTGGAGATGTTTGAGCTGGGGTTTGAACCGTGGCCTCACGCAGAGCTTTAAACGATCCTACAGGCACACTTTCATTGACTAAAAGACTGATATTGCATAAACTTTACAAACCTTGGGATAAACTCAACATGGCTCTTCTATCTACATTCGTATAGGGTAGTTGGTTGTAATCAATTAAAGCTGGAGAGAAAAAATTCCAAATTTTTACATGCAATCCATAAGCATACTTAAAATTTGTTTTTTTTTCCTTTTTTTGTTTAATTTAATAACTGAAAAATAATTATAAAACAAATATTATAGATTCCCATAAACAATTGTTATCGATAATAAACGATACACCCACTTTAAATCGTCAAATACATGCTTCAACATCCATCCATCATGGTAAGCATTCGCAGGCAGCACTTGTAAAAATTTCAACAAAAGGTCAGAGACTGTTATCACCACTAATATGCCAGTCAGTATGTGAGTGTGTAAAATGAGTGAATGATTCGAGTGTTATTAATAAATAAATAAATAGTGATGGACAAGTGTTGCCACCTGACACTGGCCATTTAAATAAATTAAATTTATTTCGTTTTGTTTTGTTGTTTTGCTTTATAAAATTGACAAAAAAAATTTTGTTAACATGTTTTTAGGCTATTGAAAACCCCTCCTCTAAAGCTCTTAAGAAGCGATAGGAAAGAAATAAAAAATAAAAAATAAAAAAATCGAAAATCGAAAATCTTTAAAAAAATTGCGTGTTTTTTGAGGAAACGTACGTATGTACGTACATACGTGTAAACAAATAAAATCTTTGTTTTGTTTTTTGTTTTCTTTTTAGTAGTTGTTGTTGTCTATGGTTATCAAATGTCATAAGATGTAAATATGTTTTGTTGTATATGTATGTTGTTGTAAAATTTTGTTTATTTACCAACAAAAAAAAAATTCAATTTAAGTGTCTAAAGATCAATGGACGGATTTCTATCAACGCTTTTCAAAAAAAACAAAAAAAAAAAAATTAAAAAAATTCACACAAAAAAGAAACGACATGATCTTGACTTTTTAAAAACAAAAAAAAAACTGAATTTTTTTAATAAAATTCATTGAATTTGCATGTCAGATAATGACAACTTTTCAACAATTAATGGTAATAGAGATGTAAGAAATACGATAACAAAAATATGTGGGGGTTTAGGTTTTTTTCTTAACGAAAATAAAATATTTTTTAAGTTCATTTAACAGAGAATATATATTCAGAAAATTTTATAAAATTGCTTACACATGTATTCAATACGTATAGTAGTGGGGTCTCGAGCCCAACACGCTACCCGTTAGACCAAGAAGGTTTCATTGCGTCATTAGAATTTTTTAAAAATGGCCATATGATAACCAAGTTTTTTCGCTTTGCAACTAACGATTACAAAAGAAGTTGCCATAGTCTAGAGGTAGTGCATTAGCTTATTAGACGTGAGGCCACGGTTCATACGCCAGATCAGTTATCTCCAACAAAACGAAATATGAACAATATTTTTTCGGTGACCTCCTCTCAGCAGATTTCTGGCAAAAACTCTCAGAGTAAATAAAATGCCATGACAACGTTTCTTAAAAATCTGTTGTTTGGAGTCGACTTTAAACTGTAGGTTCCGCATCCCATGTATAAAATGAAAACACACAACATAAGTGGTGTGAAAAGCTAGGTTGTGATCCTGAGTGAAGGATTGTAATGACCAATTATGTATGTATGTATGTAACTAACGATTACAAACTGGATGGTGTGCGGCTTTTTTATGGAGCCCCATCATTGATCGTGTCTAAGCGGCTAATTCCATTGGAGTTGTGAAAACAAACAGTCGACAAGTTATCACCAAGATAGCATCCGAAACATGTGATACAGTGTACGAAACCTGGCGCAAAAGAGCCAGTAGCTGGTACCACTCTAAAAGCGATCATTTAAGTATGATTATAATGCCCGATGGAACTTCTCTGTGTGAAACGATTCTGAAGTGTAGAATTTTCCATAACTCTGGCGAAAATCACAGGCTGAATTTATATGATGACATGGGTTATGATCAATTTGAAACAAAGCTACATAGGCTTTGCGGCTTATTTGCATACACAAGCGCGTTAAAAAATCCCCCCCCACACATACTGTCTAACGGGGTCAAATCGCTCGATTTTGGTAGCCCCTCCGCGTGTGATAATCATGCCCTTAAATCACTTGTGCAGAATATCCAGTATAACATGAGTAAATAATAACTGAGAGTAAATAAAATTGTCATGAAAACGTTTCTCATAAATCTGGCATTCGGAGTCGACTTTAAACTGCAGGTTCCTATTGATACCATATGTCGTTGAAGTCCAGTTTATCGAATTTGAGTCAAAAATCATCGGACCTATGATGCCGCCAGCACAAAATCCATTCGAAAAAATGACTTTTATGGTATGTATAAGACGCTATTGGAACTTAAAGGGGTTGGTATCGCCCCAAATTCAATAATTTTGTTTTTTCAGGTACACTTACATTTCGAACTCGGTCTTACTGCAGAAAATAATTTTTCAATGAAAATTCAATTCAGTTGCCAACTGCTCCAGACCCTACATGTAACTTAAAACAAGATGGCTGTTATGAATTGTGAAAATTCTGAGGCCCCAGTTGGAAAATCCAATAATATTTTGAATAGTTTAAAACAAGTTACGCAAAACTCCTATTTCAGACTCATTCAGAATAGTGTTGTGTTGGCTTATTAGACATGAGGTCTCGGTTCAAACCCCGGGTCAAACATCTCCAACAAAACGAAATATGAAAAAATATTTCGCAGGTAGCTTTGTTTCAGCAGATTTCTGGCAAAACCTCTGAGAGTAAATAAAATTGCCATAAGGGTTTCCAAAAAAAAAAAAAATATGTCGTTCGGAGTCGACTTTAAACTGTAGATCTCGCCACTCATGTATAAAAATTAATACACACAACATAAGTGGTATGAGAAGCTACGTCGTAATCTTCACTGAAGGATTGTAATGACTAATTATGTATTTTTTAGAAGTCGCCGTAGTCTAGTAGGTTGTATGTTGGCTTATTAGACGTAAAGCCCGGGTTCGTATCCCAGGTCAGGCATCAAAACGAAATATGAAAAAATATTTCTTCGGCGATTTCCTCTCAGCAGATTTATGGCAAAAACTCTGAGAGTAAATAAAATTTGCCATGAAAAAAGTTTCTCAAAAATCTGTCGTTCGGAGTCGACGTTAAATTGAAGGTCCCGCCACTCACGTATAAAATTAACGTACACAACATAAGTGGTGTTAGAAGCTTGGACGTTGTATAATGGGTCAATTCGACCTCCGGGTACTGTACTTGTTACAGTTGACAAGTACACGTCCTCTAACCTATACATACATACCTAATTGGCCATTACAACCCTTCAGTCAGGATTACGGCCTAGCTTCTCACACCACTCATGTTGTGTGCGTTAATTTTATACATGAGTGGCGGGACCTACTTTTTCATGGCAAATTTTATTTACTCTCAGAGTTTTTGCCATAAGTCCTCTAACCTAACCTAATCTAATTATGTATGTATGCATGTGTGTAAGTTATATTCCAAATGACGATCCTAGATCACACGCATCGACAACCTCTAACGACAGCAGTCGTTGGGGTTTACCATAAGTCGATTACCAGCTATGATTGCTTATGACGAATATTTTTGTTATTAGCATTGCCTCTGTTGTATGATAGAAGCTCCATCAATTACAAAAAATACATTTGCATAGCATCTACTCAAATGAAGTGTATAATATTGTTTTAAATAAAGCAAAAATCCATAAATCATCGAAAATCCAGAACATAATTCCAACACTAACCATTGACAACTTAATTGCATACAAAAAAATATGCCCCTTGTTGTGTGTGCATAGAGTTCTGGCATCTCTTAAGAAGTGCCGCTTTAAGCATCAGGCCATAAAATCACTTTTTCTAGATATTAAAAGAATTAATATAAAAAAAAAAACAAACACATGTTTTCTAAATGCCATTTGTCGAATGTACAAAAAAAAAAAAAATTAAAAATAAAAAGAATTGTTAAAAATGTCCGAAGTGTAATGAAGCCGAACAAAAAGCATCAATTTCAGATGCAAATCGTTGAAAACTGGGCTAATGATACTGCAGTTATCGTATTCGTATTCGAAAAGAGGGAAAAATGTCAAGGGGTTGGAAAGAAGTGGATAAAATACAATTTAATTGAATTGTTAGAACATGAAATAGAAACATTGTTAAAGAGAATAGAACGAAAGACAATATGTAAGTCATATAGGAGGGAGAGATGTAGCGGAGACTATTGAAATATTTTTTATTTGGAATATTTTCCGATTTGTTTAGATTTTTAAAAATATTTTTTAAATTTGTTTTTCTAAATTCTTGAATGTTTTTCTTTTATTTTCAGCACAATTTTTATTGTCTTCCTAATGTGTAGCCTAATAACAGCGGATAAAGCTACTATGGAACGAATAAGGGTAAGTTTTTATTATTTTCTACAGGTACTGAATAAGATTTCAAGTTTATTGAAATACACTTAAGCCATCAAGCAGGCTTGTCATGCACTCAGCATTAAGGGTTATCAATCACATGTATTTGCCATAAGAAATGTGTAGCTTGTACAGATTTCTTAGCTTCTTATAGTCCGCTCCGCTGAGATGAGTTATGTCTGCTATGCCGTCTTCCGTATAATGTGAGGCTCAAATACTTACAACAAGTCCCGCATTTATTATTATCTACCACGTCTATGTCATTCAGATGAGCCCGTAAAGCGGAATGTTCCACAGAGAAGACACTCATTAGCATATTTAAGTCGCCTTTACTTAGTTTTATTATAACTATGGTTTTCCCTATCAGCACCACTCCAGAGTATCTTTGCAAATATGTGAAGTTTTCGTTTACTTTGTTTCCTGGTTTTCAATGCACTAAAAGGCATTGACTTATTTGCTTCATCATTTCCGATCACACCCTGATGACTAGGTACCCATATAAAATACACCGTGCCATACCTGATTATGGTTAATCGTCTTCTTTATGAAGTGACGATATTTTGATCCTAACGAGATTATACATTCAATTCACACTTTCACTGATCACACATACTTCCGCTTGTAAAACCTCGTTACGGTCCGGTAGCCGGAGCAACAATTTTGTTATTGGTTGTTCTCCGAACGACAGATTTTTGAGAAACTTTTCATGTCAATTTTATTTGCACTCAGGATTTTGCCACAAATCTGCTGGGAGGATAAGTTAACACACTAACCACTAGACTATGGCGATTTCAGAGAACTAGCCTCGCCCTATCTCGAATTTTAGCGTCATCCGCGGAACAACAAGTCCCTCTTTGCATCTGTGCCATGGATTCGTTTGACCAAGAAGTCGTTTTCTTATCAAAGTGATTGATTGAAATTGATCGCGATTGAAAGGTTAGGCATCCTGTCGAATAATTCTACGTTAAATGAGTATCTATTCAGTGTTCCAATTATATTCTGGTCATATGATTTGTGACTCTGGTTGATCAAATTGCCGGGAAACCAAATGATGTACAACCTCCTCCATATTGCGTTTGAACAACACCAAACAATTATGCTAAGTTGTCATACGATTGTTTTGTTTCTGATCGATTCTAAGCAAAAATGAGCACCCATTTTGAGGAAAGCTAGGATTTATGACAACACAATCTGTCACACTTTCAATTCACAATTGCTCAACGCTATAAAATTTTTTTTTAATTATTTCGAGTTGCCGCAGTATAGTAAGTAGTGTGTTGACTTATAAGACGTGAGTGACGGTTCAAACCCCAGATCAGACATCTTCTACCTAAACGAAATATGACAAAATATTTCTTCAGTGACTGGCTCTCAGCAGTCTTCTGGCAAAAACTCTGAGAGTAAATAAAATTGCGATGAAAAGTTTCTGAAAAAATCTGTCATTCGGAATCGACTTTAAACTTTAGGTCCCGCCACTCTTGTATAAAATTAGCACCCAACATACATAAGTGGTGTGAGAAGCTAGGTCGTAATCCTTACTGAAGGATTGTAATGACCAATTATGTATGTATGAATGTAGAGACTTCAAGAGAAGAGAAGCTAGGTCGAAGTCGCCGTAGTGTATTGGCTTATTAGACTGAAGGCCCGAGTTCAAACCCCAGGTAAGACATTAAAACGAAAATATGAAAATATTTCTTCGGCGACTTCCTCTCAGCAGATTTCTGGCCAAAAATTCTGAGAGTAAATAAAATTACCATGAAAAGTTTCTGAAAAAATCTGCACATTCGGAATCGACACTCTTGTATAAAATTAGCACACACAACATAAGTGGTGTGAGAAGCTAGGTCGTAATCCTCACTGAATGATTGTAATGACCAATTATGTATGTAAATATGCATGTAGAGACTCGAACAGGGCGTTCAGAATGTTCGATTGTTTCCTGCTTGTAGGGTTGCATCGAGGTTTAATACAAACCACTTTTCTAACATTGAAGTTGATGGTGCTTTGTTTTGGGTCTTAGAAATAAAGCTTAATGAACAGACAAAAATTCTGCAATTTACTCGTAAAATTTCATGATAGCTTGTTATTGATGGCAACAGGTTGAGATTTTGATAGTTGCCACTGTCATTTTGACAGTTGTCTGTTGTTAAGGACGGTGTTGCACTTTTAGATCTTGCTGTCCTATAAAGCTGGATTCACCCATTCACAAAAATTTGTTCCGTAACAAGTTCAGCTTTTTGAGAGTTTGTTCCAAAACGATTCACCCACTTCGAACAATTGTTCTGTAAAAACAAGGTTACCATATGAAATATTTTTGGAAACGATGCGTGTAAGTTTTACAATTAGGCAGCACAGTAGCAGATGATTGCAATTCATTTGTTTTCTTGGCTTGAGTGTGATCATATTTTTATTGTGTTACAAAGAAATTGTAAATTAAAACAAATCTTAGTGAAAAAAATGGATAAACGTAAAGTGCTATAAAACAACCGCTCTGTATTTTATTATACATACATACATACAAACAAATGTACATATAATATGATGGGGCAGCTCAGTTCAACTTTACTTAAAAAATTAAAATATCTGGCAGCACAGTACGATTGTTTCAGAATAAAAATTAAAATTAAACCAATTCGAGCTGAAATTGTTCTCTTTCGCTCTCTCTCTCTCTCTCTCAAAAAGAGAAACGGCAAACTACATATAAAAAAAATTGTTTCAGAACAAAAATTTTGTTCCGAAGCAATAGGTGAATCCAGCTTAAGAAAATTGTCGTTGTGATATTTCAGTGGCTTAGAAAACCATTTCTGTCTGTGGACTTTAGCACTCACATGCTCAACTCTGAATAGAGGATTTCACCATGTTTAAGCCAATGATTTGCACGGTAACCCCTAACCCTTTCTATAATGCCGTTATTTAATACAGTTATTGTTATAATATAATATTTAAAAGTGTATTGGCAACAGATGGAATTGAAAAATTTTATTTGATTTTAAATTTTGTTTTTCCAAATTTGTTTCTCAAACTGATTTATTTTCTTCTTTTTTTTTTTTTTTGGAAAAACAAAATATTTTGTTAAGGTGTGTTCTTATGAGAACCTTTTTTTTCATAACACAATGCCGCTAAAATGGTTTCTATTTTGTTTGTAAATTTTTTTTTATTTGTACTCAAAAAAATGTCCAAATTTAGTTGAAACTTTATGGATCATTGGCTGTCATCAGTGTGTCATCATCATCATCATCATGCATAACAATGGAACTAAACTAGTCATTAGGCCTGTAAATTTATTTCTCTTTTTCACCCAATTGTTTACATTAGTCAAGGTTAAATGATATGTTTTACATTTTACATGCAACATACATACATACATACATACATGTATGTATGTATGTATATTGTATAGTTTGTAAAAATACAAAAAAAGAGCAAACGAAACGAAACAAAATCTCATAAAAAAATTCCAATTTTAACAACAACTTGTTCTTTTATTACTTACATACGTACGGCATACATTCTTTTCGTTTTTTTTTGGGGGGGAGGGGAAACACAATTTAATGATGCATAGCCCGAAATCATTAATTTTATGGCCCAAAATTTCCCTGCCAACTATTCTTTGAGGGTGAGATTAATGGCAGCTTGGAAGGCATCATTAATTAATTGGGTGAAGGTTATTTGGCAATATAATGTGTGATGTTGTTGGCCAACAACTCATCATCATAGTGTTAAAAGGAAATGTATTCTTCAAAAACCAAAAAAAAAGAATTTAAAACAATAGCTGGGTGACGGAACCGGAAACAATGGAAATGTTTTGAAATGTTAATAGAAAATGTAATTGAAAAACATTTGTTTGCCTATGCAATTAAATCAACAGGAGAGTATTTTCCACACGAATTCCATTCAATGGGAAATAATTTTGTTGTTTAATTGTATTAAAATGTTTAATTGTATTAAAATGTTTAATTGTTGACGTGATAACTTAATTTCAATGGGATTTAATTAAAAGCAATCCATACAATTGAACGAGACTTCCTCTGCTTCCACCATTGGTGGTGGCAATAGACAATTTAAAGGAAGTAACACCCAAAGGTGTTCCATCACCCTCCAACTATTTAATATTGTGAGGGTAATAACCCCTGAATAGCATCATCAAAACTATGTTGATTGCATAGACGATATTTGTCTTTTGGTTCACAGTTTTTTATGCCTCATAAGGAACATACATAGGGTAGCGCTGACAAAGGAATTATCACTGAAACATCTAGACAACCATGTGCAATTGAATGTAATATAGGCCCATCGGAACTGTGTTGATTATACAACCTATATCTGTCTTTTGGTCTACGGTCTTACAGACCCTATAAGGTTTGGCTTACAATTTTTTATGCCTCATAACGAACATACATAGGGTAGCGCTGACAAAGGAATTACCACTGAAACCATGTGCAATTGGTTATAATGTAGGGCTATCTGAACAACAACCGATATTTGTTTTTTGGCTTACTCTTTTACAAGGGTAACATTGGCAGTAGAATTATGAATGAAACGTTTTGGAAATTATTTGCAATTGTCGCAGGATACCCACATACATATATTCATACAATAATTGGTCATTACAATACTTCAGTCAGGATTACAACCTAGCTTCTCACACCACTTATGTTGGGTGGGTTAATTTTATACATGAGTGTCGGGACCAGAGATCAGCAATGAATCGTATTTTCCCTACTCATAGGTACTTATGAAATTTTGAGTATGAGTGAGTCAAGAGTATTAAAATTCAACTACTCTGATTCATTCGTACTCGCTACAACATTGATTTATAAGTATAGGTTGCAATGAGTATGAGTACAACGTTGACATCAAACTCACAACATTCGATTCATTGTTTGATTCATACGCCTACTCATTCAGATTCATAAATTTAGAAAAATACTTATAATACTTACGAATGATTCGAGTCACTAGAATCATTCATCAAAATTTACAGTAGTAGTTATTGTTGCATTTACAAAAGAAGAGAAAAGAGTACCTTCTAGCGAGTATTGTGTTCGTACTCGAATCATACTTATTTTGTGCTTCGTGTATATGTTGAATCATGGAGAGTCGAAATCAACAACATCGTGCGTATTGTTAAGTATGAGTACGATGAGTATTTCTAACTTTGAATATGAGTAGTATGAGTATGATATTATAAGTATGAATGCGTATAAGTAGCTGAAATTATAAGTATGACTCGAATCTACTCATCGTTTTGAATACTCGTTGCTGTTCTCTGGTCGGGACCTAAAGTTTAAAGACGACTCCGAACGACAGATTTTTGAGAAACTTTTCATGGCAATTTTATTTACGCTCAGAGTTTTTGTCAGAAATCTGCTGAGTGGCAGATGCCGAAGTAATATTCTTTCATATTTCATTATGTTCGAGATGTCTAATCTGAGGTTTGAACTAATATGCCAATAAACTTGTGCATCATAAAATAAATAGAATATTAGCATGAAATAGTGCCTAATCGTGTATCTTCCTTCAGTTATAAATCATCCTCTTCAATCTGATCTTTTAATTCCTCGGGTATAAACTTCCCAATGTGCCTTTGATGTATGATGTTGGATGTTAATTTTATCCATGAGTGGGCGGACCTACAGTTTTAAAGCCCATTCAGAACGACAGGTTTTTGAGAAAGTTTTCATGGCAATTTTATTTTACTCCCAGAGTTTTTGCCATAAATCTGCTGAGTAGGAAGTTGCCAAGCAAATCGCAACGTTGCAGTCAAGCCAAGTCAAATCGAAAAATTCGACTTGGTTGACATGCTTTTTGAACAATAGTGCCACAGGCTAAGCGGAATGCAATACTCTGGACCTATTGAGAGGTGAAATTGCTAATAATCTAACGTTTTGGGACGCCCCATGAGCCAATAAGAATATGTGATCGGAGCCTAATAGACTATTTTATATGAGGTCCCACAAGCATTTAGTAATTCCAGCCTAGCTGCCATTGGGGCTTGCAATTGAACCACTTTCGGCATAGCCCAGGGAAACATTTAAAATATAAAAAAACAGGCAATCATCGCATTGTATAAATATTTTCCTCACTTTTACAAAAATCTCACAAATTCCAAGAGATCTTCCTCGTCTACAAAGTAATGTGTAGCCTTACTATGCGAGGGTTCAAGAGCTTAAACTATAGCTATGAAATCTTTAAAATAGAAATATGACAAGAAATTTTTTGTCTTTCGGCGACTCTCTCAGCAATCTTCTGGCAAAAGTGCTGAGAATATTGTCAACATCAGTTTGACACACACTGCTGTCACTGTCAACCGTCCTATATAACTTAGATATATACATACATAATTGGCCATTACAACCCTTTAGTCAGGATTACGACCTAGTTTCTTAACTTACTTTCCGGTATTCTAACACAAAGGGACATACGCTGAGTGTTGGTCTCACTTAAAGAAAATAGTTCGTCTGTACGAGAGCGCCTCATAATGGATGTGTTGTGATATCACAAGACTTTTATTGGATTTTGAATACTTGAACACTAATGAGTTGGCCATGATTTCCGCATGCGATCCAACAATGAGCTGTATAAGCTCCTCAACGACATAGACGTTGTGCAGTGTATTAACATCCAGCGGCTGCGATGCCTTGGCCATGTCGGTCGGCGAAGAGTGCGACATTGTTTTCGTTGGGAGGACCAGATCGTGGTATGGCTAACTGGCTTAGGCGCTCAAGAAGCAGAGGCGCCTGGAAGAATGTGTTAAATCTGGTCGAAATCCGTTAATCGAGTTGTTAGTGGAAAATTAAGTAAGTAAAGTAAGTAAGAACACCAATGTTCAATCACAACTTCCGCTACTTGGCAATGTTGTCAGTCAACCACTCGCTTAAGCACAAATAAAGCTGATCGATTTAAAACGTGTTTACGTTCAACGCTCATTCATTATTTTAAATTCTTGTAATTATAATTGCAGGCCGATTTAACTAACTCAGTGAATAAGTGTTTAATTTTGAGTTTGTCGCCCTCTCCCCCCTGCTGTGTAATTTTATAAGCAACTATCATACTCAGTCGCTTGTAGATATTGCTGCTAATGCAGTACACACAAACAGATACGCAGCGATAAAATTTAACCCAATTTCCACAGGGTTACAGAGTGCGTTAAATTGTCTTTCAAAGATGGCCTACTTATCTCTCAAGTGATAAAAAAAACAATTCCACCCACCATTTCAAAAAACCAAAAACCAAAAACCAAAAACAAAAATTATTCTTGAAAATCGTGTTTTTCTTTTGGGAAAGAAATCGTAAATTTTTTAGTTTTTGATTTCGTTTATCAAGTGGCATTTAAAAACTGTAGAAAAATAAATTTATTTTAAGCGACAACACCGATGAACTTGAATTTAAATTTTAAATAAAACGGAAAATAAATAAAAGAAAAAGAAAATATTTTTTTTAAAGACTAAATTAATTTTTAATATGTTTACTTAAGTTAGACGTAAAGGTTAGGCAAACAAAAACAGCCCAAAGAAAGCCAAACAGTCATACTGCTGTTGTTGCTGGTTGCCGAAACGATTTTAAATTTTTTTTATCTGATCGCTTACAAAATTTACAACTTGTTTGCAGTCAGTAACGCTGTAACGCTCCAGTTTTTGAAAATTTTTTTCTTTTTCATTTTATTTTTTTACAGAAACATCAAGAATGGCTAAAGCAACGCAATCAGGGTCGCAATGGTTTGCTGGCTACAGTGAAACCTAAGAAATCCATAGAGTTACTAAACCTATGGAGATTTGATAAGAAAGACAACAACAATAACATAAATGAAGTGTATCCAGAGAATGATAATGTTTTAACCAGTTCAGCCTTAAGTACCAGCAACACAACCACAACCACAACAACGACGACGACGACAAAAATTAAAACTAATGCAGCCCACACCACAACGTCTCAGCCGACTACAATTAAAACTACACTTCCTACTACTACGACAATAACAACAACCACAAGAGAACCATTAACAACACCATCCCCATCTCCATCACCTACAACAACATTACCTCCCATCAAAATCACAAGTTTAAACTCTTTTATACAACCTTTCAATAATACTTTACCCCAATTCAACTCAAATTTCCATTTGAAATCATTCCCTACCACCAGCAGCACCACCACCACCACTATTAGTCCCACCTCAAACGATTGGTTAAGTAATGATATTTTGGAAACCACTACACTACCTTTCACATCTACCACAACGCCATCTATCACTACGACAACAACTAGAAAACCCAAACCGCGTCCTTATCCTCGCTGGGCCAATTGGGGCGCCTGGAGTGAGTGTTCACGTAGCTGTGGCGGCGGTATTAAATATCAGCTGCGTAAATGCATAAATCGGTAAGTTTTCTTTTTATTTAACAAAACCTTATAAATTTTGTAGAAAAATTAAATTAAATTTGTTTAAGGTACTTTTAAAAAAGTACTTTTTGTTAACAAAAATATATAAAAGTACTTTAGTACCTCAGATTTAACAAAACCTTATAATTTCTTAGAGATATTGAAATAAAATTTTTTAGCTACTTTTAAAAAAAGTACTTTTTGTTAACAAAAAAATATTTAAGTATTTGAGTACCTTATTATCGTAAACTAAAAATGTTCGATTTGAATTAATGTGCTGATTTCAGTATAATTTCAAGTATTTATCAAAAGTTTTATTTGGCGTAATTTATTTTTTGCTTGGTTTTTGGAGTTAACGATTGCGAATAGTTGTGTACGTATCAAAAGTAAGTACTTTTTTTTTGGAAAGTACTTTTTTTCAAAAGTACTTTTTCGATTTTGGAGCACTTTTTTGTTTGCTTTTTGGGGTGTAATTTTTGCAAATAGTTTTTAAACTTGTCCTACTAAGTTCAATAATCAAAAATTCTTTCATCTAAATCTACAAGTTCGTGTTTTTTCTATTACATTTCCCATTGTGCAGTAAACAGATGGTTGACTGGTAGTCCCCTGAAACTGCAATTATTTGCAAGAGTATCAAAATAATTAAAAATTTTTAATCGCAACACATGGAATTAAAAATAAATATTTTCTGTTCTTGCTAATAATTCCGACAACTACTGTGAGCATTTGACGTTGAGTAGTCGGTCCGTACGTCCTCTAACTTTAGACAGATTTGATGCACTACTTTTCCAGCTTTCAAAATTGACTGCACCGTTGACGAACCCAATCATATTTTTACACGTTTTCAATGAGTTTCCCCCATGTAGAGAAATCACTATAAAGTTCGACGGTTTCGTCATATAGGGCCGGCTCATACGATCTGCAGTTGCTCAGAATACTACTTTCGGTCATCGGAGACCATCCTAGAGGTTGTTATTATTTGGGACTTAGTGCTCTGAAAGCATGGGTCCTAGTTACCAGAAAGTATACTAATATCTTTCCCTTATTAAATGATTCTGCCGACCATAGAAGTCTCCATTCAATTTCGAACTTTCTTCGAAAATCTGTGAGGAGTTACTTGTATTCTTCCCTCTATCCGGAATGAATGTTTCGAACTTCCTCGAGGGTTCATTGCGAGATACTAAGTAATCAGTATATCAAAAACTTCCTAATACTCTAAGGAGCTTTGAAGTCCAGAATTCGATGGACTAGTATTAACTGGTAAGGCCTTACAACAGTGTTGAAAAATTCAGTACTTTGGTACTTTTTTCAGTACTTTTCCATTTCCAAAATACCGCAGTACCCCCGCGACGCTTTCAGTACTTTTTTATTATTACATATTTTATGTCGTGTGCTTTTCAACTATTAATGCATTAGCAACGTAATGCTAAAGGTAGAATTTGTCTTTAGCCCCGGTTAGCCAAACGTCCACGGAACGTTACGTTCGTTTTTAGAATACAAAAAGCAATGAGAACGTCTGCCGAACCGTCAAATGATATCGGTAAGCATTAACATTGCTCTTCATATGCTACAAACTAAAGTATGTTCCATAACGTTCCGTCGACGTTTGACTACACGGAACTTTTACGTTTTGTTACGTTCAGAATCAGCAGTTATTGTTTTATATGTGAGGAACACGCATAAGCCGTTAGTTTTTCTGTTCCGTACCGTACGTGCATTAAATATGAAGAAAAAAATAGTAGGTAGTGTGCTGGCTTACTAGATGTGAGCCTGCGGTTCATACCTAATGTTAGACATCTCTAAAATAACGAAAATCAAAAAAAATATTCCTTCGACGACCTCATTCTGTCAAAAACTCTGAGAGTAAATAAAATTGCCATGAAAAGTTTCTCAAAAATCTGTCGTTCGGAGTCGACTTTAAACTGTAGGTCCCGCCATTCATGTATAAAATTAAAACACACAACATAAGTGGTGTGAGAAGATAGGTCATAATCCTGATTGAAGGGCTGTAATGTATGTATGTATTTTTTTACAAAAGTACCATTTGATACGAAAAAATACTCTTTCAGTTATAGTTCAGTACCATTTCAAAATTTCAATTTTTCAACACTGCCTTACAATAACTATCAAGGGGAAGGATATATAAAATTGCCTCTAGACCCAGGTGTAGAGTGTAATGAATCGGTAATAATGGTGCAGGCTGATCTTTGTATCTGCCGTATTAAGTTGAGGTTACGGTTTGTATAAATCGAATGAGTTATACTAGACCCGAGACTCTGCAATACTATCTGGGATTTGAAAAAAGTAGCATGCTCGTTTGAACCTAAGTGCATTAGCTAATGAATCGGTCCACACTTTATTAAGATTCCAGATATGATCAGCACATGATTATTGTCATATAGAGTTGCTAGAGCACTATGATCATCCAAAGTATAGTACTGCTATCATTCTTCTGAGATGTGTTCTCCTTGTCACAGAATCTACATTTTGAGCTTAAAGCGAGGTCTACTCTGAATAAGTCTTCTCAGAGTCTACTATGTATACTTTAAAGGCCAGTTAATATCACCAGATTTCTCTTAAAAAGTTTGAATCTTGACCCAAATATCTTCTTATTGGAACTAGCTTAGCTTGTTACAAGTTCTATTGACTAGTGAAGGATCTCCTCTTTTCTTCATCCTCAGTTTCGTCGAGTGTACTCGTCCAAATAACTGTTCCCACTACACTGAAAAATTTTGGCCCTATCAGAGACGTGAAAACTATCTTCCTCGTAAGCTCATTGCTGTGAATTTCCATATGACCTAAGATATAGTAGAAGGTGATCGTATTTCCCCTTATGCGATCAGCTGATGTGATCAGTTATTGTGGATGCGGTAGCTACTTTGCTCGTGGCATTTAGCTTATGCTAATAGTTTAATTTAATTGGTTTTAAAAACTTCCATTAACTTGAGTTAATTTTCGTTTTTAACAACTTCTAGTCATGCTTGATTGAATTCTTACAGCCAAGGAAAAAATTTAGTAAAAAGATATTTTTTTTCGAAATTTTTTTTTCATTTAAAATTTTTATTTCTAGTAAGTCGCGCTTAAAATAAATAGAAAAAAATGGTTGCAGGATTCTTCTTTATGGCCTATAATACTTATGAATATTCAATGTTTTTCTTTTGCAAGAATTCATTCAAATCTTCATTATCGGTGTAGGTGACTTCTTGTAATACTTTGTTCTTGTCATCGATGCTAACATCACTGCCCAAAGCGGCATCAGTCTTCTTCTTTAAAGCCTCAATTTCAGTGGCGAATTTAATGTCCTTGTCGTGCAATAGATTCTCAAAGAATTCGGAAGTCTTTTGCAATTGACGGTTTACATTGGGCAAAGCATTCTCCTTAAGGAATTTGGCGAAATCAGCAGAGAAGTCTTTGTTCAAATTCAAGAATTTCTCTTCTTTTTGTTTCAAATCGGTTTCCTTCAAAAGGTTTTCCAAAGTGCTGATGGTTTTTTTGATTTCATCGGCATGGGCGGTATTGGCAGTCAACAGGGAATTGTAGAATTCAATGGCATCATGGATGTCATCATTGACTTGGGCTTCTTCCAATTTGGCACCGATCCATTTATTGAAATCCTCGGAGAATTGAGAGGGAGCAGAGCTGATAATTTTATTCTTTTCATCGGCCGACTCTAATTTCAAGGCACTCTCGGTAAGTTCAACCAATTTCTTGAGTTCATCGACAAATTTGGCACCATCCGACTCCTTTTGGAATTTGTCATACAAATTCAATTGCTGGCGTATGTTGACGTTCAAGGTTTCGGCTACATCACGGGCTGAGGCAAGCTTTTAAAATAAGAAGATTAAAAACAAATTAAATTTCGCACTTAAAAGTCCCTGTATAAAGTGATCTCTTACCTGTACACATGCCACTACAGCCAAGACTGTTAAAATCCATAATTTTGCCATTTTTTTTTTGTACGAAACGTTTAACTTGCGAGCTGGTTTAGTTACGTGTGTTCCGGTTTGGTTTGCTTTACCGACTACTGTTTACCGGCTTTTGTATGGCTTTTTATATAGTTGAGCTTGGCTTAAAGCTGAGAGTGTTTGTTTGTTTGTTTGCTTTTCTCAATTCGTAGAGAAAACAGTCGGTTTTATTGTTTATTTAGATTTTGTTTTTTTATTTTGTTTTTTATTCGCTAAGTTTTGTGGTTTGTTTTGGTTTTATTTTCATTTTTTTTTTTCCTATTTTTTATTTATTTGTTTTCGTACCTTTTTTCTACCTGCATAACACACGCACGATAACAAAAAAAAAAAAAAAATCACCAAAAAAATTATTTTTTTTTGTTGTAACTTACACGGCAAGAAATTTAAAATCTTCCACTCAATTCTTTAACGATTTTGTTGTTTTTGATTTTATTGTTAGATTTCTATCTAAATTAGCAGGAAATTATATTACAGTCATTAAACTTTATATGTAGCAACTAAAAGCATGCCCTGAAGCATGTGACTCGTAAAGTTCAACGTTTACATGACAAAGATTTTCGATAAGAAATCACAAATTCAGTATACGACGCTTGTTCGATAAATCAAAAGACGTTTTCTGTGTATATTGTTTCCTGTTAGATTCCATTTACAGCAATCACTTGGCCCCTTGTGGTACCATATATCATTTAGAATTTAAAAAACGGCCACAAAATACGCTTAAGCCGACCAGACTTACTTATAAACACGACAATGTTTCTTATCCTTAAATCCGACAGTTCTCCAGAGATGTCAAGATTGAGGTTTCCAGTATTTTCAAGTACTCTCTCTCTCTTTTCGTTCTCCTCTGTGTCGCAAATCCTGTGGAAGACAGGGAAGGTTGACCTAGGTCACGGGTGTAACAAAATATTAAACAATCCCCCATGAGAACTGATATCACATAATAAATGTCACTAGTCGTGAGAGGAAAGTGAGATGTTCTGTTCTTTGTGGATTAAAATTCGGCCAGACCTAGCTTACTCTGCGTGTAACATAGCGTTTAATTTTTTCCTAATTTCCAAACCAATTATGTACGGATCTTATATAGTGTTTCCAGTGCAGTTCCGTTCTAGACAGTGCATCTCCAACACAATTATGTATATCCACAGCTACGTTTCTATGCCCAAGGTTCAAAACAAAAAGAAAAAAAAAGGATATTAAAGAGACCGTCGCCTAATCGCCATAGTGTAGTAGGTAGTGTGCCGGCTTATTATACGAAAGGCCATGGTTCAAACCACAGGTCAGACATCTAAACGAAAATATGAAAAAATATTTCTTCGGCGACTTCCTCTCAGCAGATTTCTGGTAAAAACTCTGAGAGTAAAAAAAAATTGCCATGAAAAGTTTCTCAAAAAACTCTGTCGTTCCGAGTCGACTTTAAAATTAACGCACACAACATAATGGTGTGAGAAACAAGGTCGTAATCCTGACTAAAGGGTTGTAATGACCAATTAAGTAAGTTTGTATAATACCTATTAAACATTTAGGAGTTCTTGAATGTGAAGGAGGTAACCATGTGTAGGCCACATGTCTAATAAGCCAACACACTACCTACTAGACGACGGCGACTCTCTCAAACTACTCATCGGTAATCTTCATAGAGTTCCTCAATTTTTTCCCGTGTAATTCAAATTGTTTTTTTTTTTTTAAGAATAAAAAGAAATTATTTTTTCAAACCAATTTCTATGAATTTTAAGAAAACAAAAACAAGAAAAAACGAAAATGCTTTTTAGAATAATTAACACACAAAAATTCTGACTAAACACATCTGGCCATAAATAATGACAAGCCCAGAAGCATCAACTTTAATCGTGTCTAAATACATGAGATGACTAACAACAATAACAACAACAATAATATGAAAGTAATTGTCATTATTAATTAACATTTAAAAACAATTTCTTAATAATTTTGCAATAGCAACACTAATGAAATATATATTTAAATGAAAACATGAATGCATATACAGGGTGTTGACAAAAGGGGATGAAAGTTGTCCATCTAACAATTGGCAAGACATGGTTTAAGAATTCACTTTTTGTTCTTACAATACGTACTTACGTTTGTTACTCAGTGTATCCACTGTCGCTTCTTAACTTTATTGGGAACGTCTACTGTAGCTAGCCTAAAGTAGTCAATAAAGTAGTGACTATGGCTGTAATTATGCTTGAATCTACGCCAAGGAAATAATAGTTTATAGGAAAATAATAGTTTATTAAGTAGCTTGGAAATAAACTATCAAATTGGCTTATTAAAGTTCAATCAAGCGTTTTAAAATTAAAAAGAAAAAAATCAATACCGCGTTACGCTTTGGCTTACTGCCTGCCATTCAGCTGCTAAAGGTCAGGCCATTGAAACTAAGCCGTACAGTTTCTATAGATTTCTTTAATAAATGTAGGACTAGCACTACAGTTGGAATAGAATTCGAGAGAGTATTTCATAGTTTAGTTTCTGATCCATAACAATACATACATACAGTGAGCGTCAAAAAAAAACACTGTACATTAAAAAAAAAATATATACATTAATAAATTACAATTATTTTTATTTTAAAATTGTTTTATTGAGAGTTTTTAAAATTGAAACAAAACAAAAATCACAAAAAAATTTCGAAATATTGTCAAATTTTTTCAGGCACTCTCCTTAAGTGGTAAAAGTTCAGTTTGTTGTCTGTTAGAATTTTATCTTTATTGTACAGTTTCTTTTAAAGCTCACTGTATATCCTAGCCACCATGAATGTTTAGTGTGATAATTTTCTACATTAGTGGCAGGACTTACACTTTAACATTGACTTGAATTGACAGATTTGACGAGATTTTTTCATTGAAAGTAGTTTTTACCAGTAGACTAGTGAAAAGGAGTAGGCAAAGACTAAAAGCCAATGATTACTAGCTTCTTTTCACCAGAATTGAATGGTCTGGACTTTAAAGACATGAGGTTTCATTAGCACGGTGTGTGGCATACACAGCTCCTACCATGTTGGATAGTCTGCATGAAGCGTTAAGGTTATGGTTATCTCACATGTGGGATAATGTAAACACACGATCGAGATCGTGCGATTTGACAACGTTAGACTAATTCGTGTAGGGTTTTCTTTAGTCCCTTGTGTATGCAAATAAGTTACAAACTACAGCAGTCTTTAAAGCCCACACAACCGATGCAATCGTTCAAATTCATGGCATATTGGACATTTCGTATGCGCGCCACCCAGAGAAAATATGGCGGACTATGAAATAAATGTGACAGTAAGCGCCATTATTACAACTTGCCGTTAACTAAAGGAAGGATTTTAACGAGCAGATAAATTGTTTTTCATTATTATAAGTGGACAATATGGTAGAAGTGAGTGTTAAGCTAAAGGAAGGATCATTCTACCGGTAACTTTTAAAGTTAAGTTAATGTTTGAACTTGCCACATATTGCACATTATTTTCAATATGGCAACTTCAAATATAAACAAAATGAGCATATACAACATAAAAACGAAGCCCGTTATTGCCACTGCGTTTGAAAAAAAACTTGTTTAATTGAGCAGTGTTATCGACTTTGCTCCGGCACTGCCATATTCTTGCAAAAGTTAACTTTATTTCATCATTTGGTTGTAATAACGAAAAGAAGTTAAAGACGACTTTAAAGTTCACTTTAGCTAAAGTTACCTTGAACTAAACCCAACTTTAACGGGAGGTTGTAATAATGGCGCAATTCTATCAAATGAATAAAAAAAGTTTGTTAATATCCACATTTATAGAAATCGTCGAAGTCTATTAGGTAGCAGAGATCAGCAACGAGTATTCAAAACGATGAGTAGATTCGAGTCATACTTATTATTTCTGATACTTATATGCATTCATACTTATTTTAATATGATACTCATACTCAAAGTTGGAAGTACTCGTCGTATTCATACTTAACAATACGCATGATGTTATTGACTTCGACTCGTCTCTACTTAACATTTACACGAAGCACAAAATAAGTATGATTCGCGTACGAACACTACTATACTCACAAGTAGATTGTGTGTATGCTTTGCTTGTTGTCTTTGTCTTTCCTTTCTTCTTTGTTTGTATATGCAACAATAACAAAGGCTGTAAATTTTGATGAATGATTCGAGCCACTCGAATCACTTATAAGTATTATAAGTATTTTTCTAAATTTATGAATCAGAATGAGTAGGCGTATGAATCAAACTCATTTCGAATGTTGTGAGTTTGATGTCAACGTTGTACTTATACTCATTGTAACCTATACTTATAAATCAATGCTGTAGCGAGTACGAATGAATCAGAGTAGTTGAATTTCAATTCTGTTGATTCACTCATACTCAAAATTGCATGAGTGCTTATGAGTAGCGGAAAAACGATTCATTGCTGATCTCTGGTAGGTAGTGTGTTTGCTTATTAGACATGAGCACAGGGTTCAAATCTTAGGTTAGACAACTACCAGTACAAAAAAATATTTCTTCGGCGTCTGCCTATCAATAGATTTCTGGCAAAAACACTGAGAGTATATAAAGAAAATTTCCATGAAAAAGTTTTTCAAAAATCTGTCGTTCGGTGTCGATATTCAACCGTAGGTTGTGCCACTCATGTATAAAATTAATGCACACAACATAAGTGATGTGAGAAGCTAGGTTGTAATCCTGACTGAAGGCTTCTAATGACCAATTATGTATGTCTGTTATGTAGACTAATTCATGTGGGGTTTTCTTTAGTCGCTTGTGTATGCAAATAAGCTACAAATTGCAGCAGTCTTTAAAATTTAGCCTGATTTATACGCCAGGGTATTGTTCACTTCCAATGCGCGCCACCTAGAGAAGATGTTGCAAACATTTTATCTATGTTATATACTTTTTTTTTTTTTATTAATATTTCATGTACAAATTAAATCTAAATTCTAATAGTCTCAGCGCCCTTAAGGCATTATTGAGACAACCAACCGATTTCTACAATAAATCTTCCTAGGACAGCATATGAAGTAGCCGTAGTCTAATAGATAGTGGGCTGGCAGGCTATGGGTCAAACCCCAGATCAGATATCTACTAGCAAAACGAAGTATGGAAAGTATTTCTTCGGCAACTTTCTCTCAGCAGATTTCTGGCAAAAACTCTGAGAGAAAATAAAAATAAAATTGCCATGAAAAGTTTCTTCAAAATCTGTCATTTGAAGTAGGCATTAAACTGTAGCTGCCGCCACTCATGTATAAAATTAACGCACAAAGCATAAGTGGTGTGAGAAGCTAGGTTGTAATCCTGAATGTAGAGCTGTAATGACCAATTATGTATGTATATTTGACGTATAATAGCATCAGTAGGTCTTTCAAATGTTTTTTTTTGTTTCATATAAATTTGAGGACAGGAAGGACTTAATGAAAGACTGAATTTTGTGTCTACTAGCTGAAACACCCTTTATGTTTTCAAAACCCCTTCTTGTTAAATGGAACAAACAAAACAAGTTCTTTCGAATTTAAAGAAGATTTAACAAAATTTATGATTTTTTTTTTTAAAACTTGACCAGAATAGGAACGAGTAAATGCTTTAAAATGTTTCACACGTTCGTAGATTAACAAAACATTAAACAAGTAAAACTTCAATAATTTTATTTTATTTTTTTTAAGTTAAAACCCGTTTAAAAGTTAATTTCATTGTACCAGTCGGAGAGAGATGGAGAGAAAGAGAGAGAGACGGGCAGAAAATGAAATAAAAATGAGGGTGTCAAGATGACAAATAAAATTAAATATGCCAACTAACCCAAGCAATTACTGACAGACAGACACACAGCGCAGTGACGTTAATATTGCCTTTTCTTAAATGCTAACCTAACCGTTTGATGATAATTATGGCCATTATTATGGGTATTATTGGCCAAGTTAATACAGTTCCAATGAATTGGATTTCAAATGAAATTTTATTTTCGTTTGTTTACATAAAAAAAAACAGAATCTTTAAAGAAAATAAACAAAAAACTAAAAAAAACGAAAATAAACAATAAAACATAGAAAAAAATAGAAAACAAAAAATTATTCAAATAAAGGTTTCCCCCAAATTTAAGTTAAATTTTTTGAAAATCAATATTTCTATGCTAATAAGTTATGCAAATTTCTTCGTATCGATTCGATTTTACCTCCAACCAACTAACTGCTGATGATGTTTTCTTAAATTAATTAAAACATATGGACTGGTTTTGATAGTTGCCTGCTTAAAATTTAATTTTAATAAAAATCCAAAATTTTTTTATCAATCATTTGTTTTTAAATCCACATGCACCAGGTGGTGGTGGTGGCCTGATGGAAACTTTTGCTTTTTTAGTAACCCATAAAATAGTGAAATTTGTCAACAGTTAAGCATGATTTTTTTCAGTGTTAATGAACGTTAATAACAATATTGTTATGAATAATACAGAGGAGGATGGGGGCATAAACAAATTTTTATTGACAATAAATTTTCTTATGTTTTGTAACAGAAAAAAAGAGAAACGTGAGGTCAAAACAGTTAAAAAGTAATTAAAAAAATATATATATTAAAACTAATATACGAGGGTAGGGCCAACAAAAAATAAATCCAAAAATGTTTCCTTTATATCTCAACCTTATCACCCTTTAGCTCAACAAGTTATCAACCCTACACTCTATATCTTTGGTAGGCATTAGACCTAGACCAGACCGGCGTTTATGCCCATTATAATATCACCGTTAATATCTAACCCTGACCTTCCTGACCCTGATATTTCCTATAAGTAACCAACACCGATTCTAGAATACATCTTGCCATTACAGCATATCGACGCCTCCATTCTATAACGTTCTAAGTGTACTTAGAACGTTTTTAAAGTTCTTGCATTTTTAAATTCTACGTTCTCTAACTTAAATAGTGTCAAAATTTGGTTAAGATCCGCCGATCCGTTCCGAAGTTATAGGGAAAAATCTACTTAGAATACACATATAGTCGTATGTCGCGTGAAAACTTTGAGAGCTAATAACTCAAAACACACTTTTTCGACTTAGAATGTTACAGAACGGAGGCGTCGATATGAAGTCCATGTAGTCTAGTTTTTTTCCGCTGAGAAGGAGTAAATGTACCGGACCTCATCATAGGGGAAGTCGTCACTATTCCCTGTGTGTGGGGCCCTCACCCACTAAATCTCCCCCTCCTCTTTTGGACTCCTTGTGCCCACTCCGGAACTAAGTGGAAGTGGAGTCCCTCTCCCTTTATATCCATATCCGCATCCATATTGCGCAACAAAATCTGAGAAGGTGTTTAAACATTCATTCTAATTCTCTCATCCAAGTCAAGTTTCAGCAAGGTTTCAGTGTAACTGGCTATGCTATTCCAATTTTCTTCGCTGTATGCAGAAGTATATTGCAGAAGTTTTCGACAGTACAGACGCCGACTTTGGCCTCAAGATTCCTTCTTTCTAAACTCCATTTCTCACAATGAAAGAAAGGGTGTTCAGCATCATCAATCGACGCATCATCATAAATGCAATTTGGTAGTGTCATGTTCTCCATTTTAAACAGATATTTACAAAAATAACCGTGTCCGGATAACAGCTGTGTTAAATAGTAATTAACCTCACCAAACTTCCTCTCAATCCAGCGGGTAATATCTGGGAGAAGTTTTGCCGTCCATCTACCACTTGTTTCAGTGTTCCATTTCTCTTGCCAGTGTTGTATGGTTCGGTTTCTGGCGTCGTCGACATTTACTATCTCTCCGTGCACATTTTTAGTCTCCCACACCCTTTCCCGCTTGCTTGCCTGTAGACCTATAGGTATTACACCACTGATTACTAGTACTGCTGACTTAGATGTAGTCTAGTAGGTAGTGTGTTGTCTTATTATATCACCGAAATCGTGCGATTTGAAACGTTTAGACTAATTCTTGTTGTGTTTTCTTAAGTTGCTGGTGTATGCAAATAAGTTACAAACTCCAGCAGTCTTTAAAGCTCACATAACCCATGACATCGTTCAAATTCAGCCTGATTTATGAGCCAAAGTCATGGAAAATTGGTCATTTCCAATGCTCTTCATCCAGAGAACATGTAGCAAACATTTTATCGATGTCATATACTTCGTCGTAGCCCAGTAGGTAGTGTGTTGGCTTATTAGTTGTGAGGTCACGTTTCAAACCCCAGGTCAGACATCTCCATTAATTTACTTCTTAGCCGACTTCCTTCCAGCAGATTTCTATTAAAAACTCTGAGAGTAAATAAAATATTGCCGTGAAAAAGCTTCTCAAGATTTTGTCGTTCGAAATCGACTTTAAACTGTAGTTTCCCCGCCACTCATGTATAAAATTAACACACACAACACAAGTGACGTGGGAAGCTAGGTCGTAATCCTGATTGATGGATTGTAATGACTGATTATATGTATATGTATTACAGCATTCTTAATAAGCCAGAGTCCAGTCAAGTATGAGAAAAAGGTGAGAGGTTATTAACTTCCGCCTCTTCATGGCAAGAGGAAGGCACTGACATATGCCTCCTGCTCAGACCCACAACTTCTTCAAATATCACTCAAGGAAATACCAAGTCTATTAGCGTGCCTTCCAATCAAACACTGGTCCGTCAGAATTTAAATTATACGATGGAAGGTCATTTGATTTAAGAACAGAAGTGATTCCGATCCATCAGTGTCCAGTAATATGTTGCGTATCTGCCTGCTGCCAATCAAGTTGAGCCTTCCTACAAAAGGAGGGGAGAATACCTAGTTTAAGTGAGGCAATCGAAATACTTATGCTTTCTAATATAATGGAAATTGTGAGGTTCGTACCGGCCACGGCCAGTCGATCAGCAAAACAATTTCCGAGAAAATCTCGACGTTCAAGAACCCTTATAGGAGTTACCTTTGATTGATCCGAAATTTTCCTGTGAAATCCCCGTTATTTATAGACGAGGACAGAAGTTGAGGTGACATTTGTTAGAGCCCGGCAGTCTGCAGTCTGACAGTCCAAGTAAATTGAAACATTTTCAGGGAAAATCTCACGACCCAGCAAGTAATGCGGCACTTTCAAAATGGTCATGACCTTAGCCTAGGTAACACTGGCGAGAGTCAAGCAGCTGCTTATATGGATTCATTGCAGCTTATTGAATGACTAAAATAGAAATTAAATGCAGTCTAGTATTAAAAGAAATAGTTTTGAAGGAACACTCTTCTTCTAAAGGCTAGGCAGGAAAATTAGACTTCCCTCTGCAGATAACTTTGCCAATACAGGTTGAGAAGCTTTCAGTAGAGTAGGATGAGATGTTTGGGAAATGGAATACTCAGCAAAGTACAAAAAAAAAAGAAAAACGAAAATTCCTTTTAAACCAAATAGATTTGAGGTAATCCAGAATCCTTCAGCAAACTATTTAGAATACAGAAATCAAAGTTAGGCATCCTAGTATTCGTCTGATATGCTACATGCGATGGTTAGTTAGTTTATTGCCCATAAATTAAAGAATTTATTTCATATATAAGATATTATCAACATCATTTTTAAAAGTTCTCTGAATATTTGAATTTAAATTCTTGAAATTTATAATTTAAGAAACGTCCAAATTTGGTGGACTGATCATTGAAAGTGTTCAGGAATTTAAATTTTTCCATTTCATCTTCGCTCTTTTGGGCAATCTCAAGTTGTGTTTGCAAAACATTAAAATCACGTTTAAATTCTTTGATAGTTTCCTCCTCTTGCTCTAGCCTTCTAACAGAATCAAAGAATTCCTTTAAGAAATCTAAATGGGCCTTCAAAACAATATCATGCATAGGCTGGCTATCCAAAATCAAGCTCAATTCTAACGAGAGATTATCAAGTATTTCCACGTATTTAAGTTTTTTCTTTTCAAGATCTTTTAAGGCACAGACTTTCTTTAAATTTCGAAGAATATTTTCAAGTTCATCTAACAGGCCCATTTCGTCTAAGTCCTCTTGCATTAACTGTAAATATTTACTGTTTATGCGCATTCTTTGATCCACATATTGCTTATCGAATTCATCGATTATATACGTGGCAAAATAATCGGGTAAAATTTTATAAAAATTCTCCAAGAAATTCTCCTTTTCGCACTTGGTATGATTCTTTAGGGCCAATGTAAGGGTGGCCTTTAACAATTGCAATTCATGTGTAAACGTGGCCTTTTCATCGTAGACTTGAACCTGATCTTTAAAGTGTTGCAAATTGGCAACAAGTTGTGTGAATTCCTTACTCTTGGTCTGCTGTATTAATTGTATGCGATAGATAAGGAATCTTAATTCGTTATCGATATAAAACTCCTCTTCTTCTGATGTTAAGGGTTCCGTGGAGATCTTTTTAAAGGAGTTTAACAATATAAATAGTAGTCAAGGATTTATTTCCATTAAAAGTTTACCTTTTCCAGCAGAATAGTTGTCAGGACCATAGGGAATACGAAATATTTTAAAAACATTTTTGTTAAACGTTGCAGATGATCTGAAATTTAAAAATAATTTTGAAAATGAAATTTTAAATGCTGCACTTTAGAAATAATTGTTTCATATTTGGCTAATAAATGTCCTTATGGTAGTTATTAGGGGTATTCACAGGCAATTGAAATGCTTAACAATTAACTGACAACACTAAAGTGCTCTATCGTTATCGATAGCTATGGTTTTGCAAGTGAAAATATGTGAATAAGTGTGTATTATTATGTTCAGATATGCACTTTTATTGAGTCAATATTCGGTTTATTGAGTACAATATTTTAAGTGTTCAGACATAATAATATACGCAATTTAACCTACTCAATATTCATTTAACAGCTGGTAAACAACAACATTGTTTTTATTTTGGTCGCGAAATTAGTGTTGTTGGTTAGTTTATTAGTGTTTATTTGTCATTGTTGACATTTGATTTGTCAAAAATCAACAGAAAGTGTTCGGTTAATTGTAATATGCTCACTAAACACACTTATGACAGTGCTGCATTTTAAGTTTTACTCAATATTATAACAATTTGCGTATTAATTGCGCAATAATTAATTGAAACTTTATATGAAATATTGAGCTCAATAATGGCGTTTATTGCGATTTAAGGGTTATCTCTTTGCTGACTTAAAAATTGCCAGCTAGGCAAACCACTAAGCTGTTAAACAACTTTCATCGGGAGGAGACTTATGTAGTAAAATGGGTTCTATTTACGAAAATGGATCGTTTAAGAAGCAAAAAACATGTAAAAGTACTTAAGAACTTAAGATAAAAATCACTTTTCAAGCATTACAGGTCTATAATATATACATAGTTGGTCATTACAACTCTTTAGTCAAGAGTACGACCTTGATTCTCACTTCACTTATGTTATGTGTGTTAATTTTATACATGAGTAGCGAGGCCTACAGCTTAAAGTCGACTTCAATTGACTGATTTTTTGAGAAACTTTTCAAAGCAATTTCATTTACTCACAGATTTTTTCCAGAAATCGGTTGAGGGAGAGTCATCTAAAAAATATTTTTTCATAATCGTTTCGTGGTTAATGAATGAGCTGGGGTTTGAACCGTGGCCATACGTCTAATAAGCAAGCACACTACCTACTAGACCTACTAGACAATTGAGCTGCTGTTCAAGGCATTGGTAAGATTAAGAAGTTATTTTATGGGATTGGAAACGATGTAGATATTGTCAATCCTTTGTACAATCCCAGTGCACGTACGACAAATAAGGCATCTATTAAAAAGTGCGGCGGACAATCCGACCTTATCAGTCTCATGGCATTCTTAACAATTGAGGTAATCTTAAAGCTTATTTTGAATTTTTAGTCCAACTATCGCAACAACTAACCCCAGCGGACAATTTACAAGGCCGTAAACATCATGATTTTGTGTTCAAGACGGCATTCTGGCACCTTTTGAACTTAAAGTTCAACTAACGCAACAACTAAAGCCGGCTGACAATTTACGATACTGAAGACATATTGATTGTGGGTTCTAGACCAACAGCTCTTTAATTTTAATTTTTCGAACCGAAATTTTTATACCGCGATGATGTCCATTTTCTACACGGTGGTTACGACAATAAGTAATTTTTTTTTTGCATATGGCCCTCGTAGAATCAAAAGATGGTTGTTGAAAAGCCATTGTGTCTGGAAAAAAAAACACTGTTTAGCGTATATTATCGTCTGAATGTGTAACTAGGCCGTATCATCATTAGCATCACTGGCAGCATGATAACACACTCTTTGTGACTGTCAATTGAAGATTAAAAACTGCACCTTGTAGGGATTCAACAACACGATTCACACATACTTTCTCTTGTCAATTGACTACTAAGATCGTGTAATTTGTGGTTAATCTAGTAGTCTAGTAGGTATGGTGCTGGCTTAAGAGGCGCGAGTCCGAGGTTTAACCTCGACATCTCGACTAGAGTGAAATACTGAAGAAAATATTTCTATTGGCGTTTTTTCAAAACTCTGAGAGTGAAAAAAATTGCCATGAAAATCTTTTCAAAAAATTTTTAGTTCGGAATCGACTTTAAACTGTAGGATCCACCACTCATGAATAAAATTAACACTCATAACAAGGGTGGTGTGAGAAACTAGGTGGTAATCTTGACTATAGGGTTATAATGACTAACTAAGGAAGTTTGTAAGCAAGGGGTTACGCTGCTAATACCCAGTATTTGTTAAGTTATCGCTGATATAGTCCTTACAATATTTCGAGGTATTACTTGCGGTTATGCTTTATGGCATGAGAAGCTGGCAGAAAATGTAGTTTCACATTTTTTGATTACTAAGATCATAGCGCCGTTAAAAATGTTTTCACAACACTGCAGCCATGCGTACTTACCCTTACAAAGCCTATGTTTCTTGTGTTATCGTCTCGGTACTGCCTGAAAGAAAAACTGTTTGAAAACTATCTAAAAATGATCCACTGCTGTAAAAAATACATAGACGGTCATTGAAATGATAGTGTATTTGGTACGTAAGGTCAAGATCCAAGCAGTAAAATGAGAAAGAGAGATTTTATTGGATTCATAGCTTTATGTGCGTTAGGTTTGGTTTTAATTTTGAACTCTAAAAGTGAATGAGTTTTTATTTACATACCAGGAGTATTGATTTCGAAATGTGTGTGGTGAATAATACTATGTTCAGACATGCACTTATATTGAGTAAATCGCAATAAACTGCATTATTGATCTCAATATTTCATATAAAATGTCAATTAATTATTGCTCAATAAATTCATAAATTGTTATAATATTGATTAAAACTTGAAATACAGCACTGTCACAAGTACGTTCAGTGAGCATATTAAAATTTTCCGAAACCTTCCTTTTGATATTTGACAACTCAAATATCAACAACGACAAAAAAAAAAAAAAAAAAAAAACAACGAACAAAATTAAAACAATGTTGTTGAAACAACCAGCTGTTTTGTTTACCAGCTGTCAAATGAATATTGAATAAGCACCTGAACTGCGTATATTGTTATGTCTAAACACTTAAAATATTGTAATCAATAAACCGAATATTGATTCAATAAAAGTGCATGTCTGAACATAGTATAAGCTATCACTCTGTAATATGAGGAAGAGCTTATCTTGTTGCCCACGAAAAAGTAGTTTCGTAAGTATACCTGACAGTCTGTTAACATCCTTAAATTGCTAACATAAATGAGCAGACAAATTTACCGCTTGAATGATTTCCCAACTGAATAATTTCCGCCTAAACGATGGAAAACTTTGGTAATTATGTAGATGATGATATTTTTTTTTAAGTGATTATTAAAAATAATTTTCATTATAAACAAAACAAAAAAAGAAAGGACAGACAGACGTTTAATTACTAAACAAAGTATTTAAAAAATATTTTTAAATAAAAAACAAACATTAGTCTTGTGGCAGATTAACAATTCAAAACTCATTTGAAAAATGATTTTTCAAAATAAAATTTTCCAAATTCTTCTCATTTTATTGGCATTCAATGAGGTAATCTTTTATAGAAAACGATGTGAATAAAAAAATTTTGTTTAAAAAAAAAATATTTTCCCAACAAGCTTGCCGCCTGTGAATCCATTACTGCCGAGGAGCAAGAAGAACTCATCAATCATGGCCTGTTGCATTATGTCAAGCGTTTTGAAATAATTAACAGCCAAACCGAGGGTAATTTCAGTTCTGAATTTCGTATATTGATTGAGATCTTCAATCAGATTTTGCACAATGCCGAGTTCCAGGAAAAACAACATTTTTATGAGCATTTTTTTGAAACTCTACTTCAGGATTTTTATGAATTCTTGCAGCAGGCATTGCTTAAGCAAGAATTAAATGAAAATATTTTAATGGCCCATGCCTATATTAAGACCATGTTTAAGGATTTACATGCCATAAATCTATCCCAAGAGGCTTTAGCTGTGCAACAAAAACTCCTTAACGTACATCGCTTAACCGATTTAAAGGAAAAACGTTTAAAGTATAAAGAATTGCTGGATAATTTGTCAACGGATTTTAAACAACTTTTAGATCAACAGCCGCCCAATGATATACTGCTTAAGGCTCATTTAAAATTTTTATTACATTTTCTCGTTTATGTATCTGTGTCGTCGGATGAGTCCCCGTACTTGCCAGAGTTCGGTGCCTTGGGTGATAAACTTTTTATTGCGCTGAGAGGATCTGTAAGCGACAAGCTAATCTTTTTGCAAGCATTCAATGATGTCTCCACGAAATTTGGCAGAATGTTGCAGCAACGCTTTATTGAATATAAAATCGATTATTATGGTCACTAAAGAGCCATTAAAAAAGAATTTTAATTGCATTTCGTTTAGAGTTGTAAGAAACAAATCGTAATAAACTGTATTGAGGGAATGGTCTTTGTGGTAAGAATTCTTGTTGTTCCAAGTTATGGGTGTACATGAATTGGCGACATAAATAATGCTGCTGAATATTCAGGTTATGTCAGAGAGTTAAGGATGGCTAATATTTTCAAAGTCTAGAGACAAAGCGGTCTTCGACAGCGTGATTAGAATTTGAATTCATGAAATTCTTACATTGCGCTGGATTACGGACATATTGATAATCTACCCGCTGAACCCTATTCTAACTTTGAAGCCCCACAGAAATTATGAGATGACTACGACCGTATCAGTTGCCGTAGTCTAGTAGAAAGTGTGTTGGCTTATTAGACGTGAGGCCACGGTTCAAACCCTAGCTTAGACAACGAAATGAATTATGAAAAAAATACTTCTCTGGCGACTTCCTTTCAGCAGGTTAGAAGTCGCCGTAGTCTAGTAGGTAGTGTGTTGGCTTATTAGACGAAAGGCCCGAGTTCAAATCCCAGGTCAGACATCAAAACGAAAATATGAAAATATTTCTTCGACGACTTCCTCTCTCAGCAGATTTCTGGCAAAAACTCTGAGAGTAAAAATTGCCATGAAAATCTTCTCAAAAATCTGTCGTTCGGAGTCGACTTTAAACTGTAGGTCCCGCAACTCATGTATAAAATTAACGCACACAACACGAGTGTTGTGAGAAGCTAGGACGTTGTACAATGGGTCAATTCGACCTCCGGGTACTGTACTTGTCACAGTTGAGTTGACAAGTACACGTCCTCTAACCTAACCTAACCTATCCTCTCAGCAGGTTTCTGACAAAAACTCTGAGAGTGAATTAAAATTGCAATAAAAAGTTTCTCAAAAATCTGTCGTTCGGAGTCGACTTTAAACTGTAGGTCTCGTGCCATTCATGTATAAAATTAACACACACAACATAAGTGGTGTGAGAAACCATGTTGTAAGTCTGACTGAAAAGTTGTAATGGCCGTAATGTAATGTATGTCCGTACACATGTATGATATCGTATAATAATTCGGATTAAACCTCCTAATACCTCCAACCACGAAACAATTTGCAGCCATATTTCATAACAAAAGCTATGATATTCGTGGAACACAATTTAGTGTAGTTTCGTTCATTTTAGATCACCAGGCATATTGAAAACCGACTTTATTTGCAGATTCTCTAATGACTGTTCAATGATTCCCTTTGACAATTCACTTCAGTTTTCTTAATTTTCATTTCTTATGAAGTAATGTGAAATTCAGCTTCTGAGCTTTTTTTGTGGTAGAGTGGTAGCGCATACAAAATTTTCTAAGCTTCAGTCTTATTTAAATCACGTCACTTTGGTGGGTGTTTAAGATAAAAATGGTTGACAAAACCGCTATTGGAATTTCTAAAAATGTTGCTTCAAAATGCTCAAAATTCAGACAGGAAGAGAGACAAAAAGGGAGAGAAAGAGACAGAGAGAGAGAGAGACAGATTCCATTGGATTAGTTAACGAATTACTACGAACAGCCAACAAAATTTAGGTTGCTGATTATGTCATGAAATAATCCCTGATGACGGTAGATATATTGTTTACGATGACGATGTTGCTGGTTGATAGCAAATAATTTCAAGAACATTAGACCTCCAAGAAACTTACACTGGACAATGTAATTGAACATCAAACAAAGGTAGAGTTTGTCAGATAGGCTTAATTGCTGAAAATACAGTGGAATCAAAAAATTCGAATTATTCGCCACACGGACTTTCGAATTTTGAACGTTGATGACGAACGTCTTATTGAAGCTACATCTTTCAAATTAGCTGTCAATTATTCAGTCTGTATTGCCATCATGGACGACAATAGGGCAGTTGGCAACTGATCACAATTTTCATCTAAAAATAATGTGGACGGCACTATGGGCCACATATCTCTTGTCACATTGTGTAGTCTGCATAAGCGACTTTAGGGCATGGCTGTCTAACGTGAAAGTGCTGTGTACTAGGCACAGAGATCATGCGATTTGACCGCTTTAGACTTTTTCCTTTAAGGTTTTTTTAAGTTGCAGGTCAATACGAATAAGCCACAAACCATAGAGGTTATCAAAGTCATCATGTCATGGGTCAAATTTAGTTTGGTTTATGCGCCAGTATGACGGAAAATTGAACACGATGTTGTATTCCACATGTAATGACATCAATAGACTTTCAAGTGAATTAAAAATGTCACACACTCTTTGTTTTGTTTAAATTTAAGGACTGGAAGCGTTGTAATAAGGATAAAACATTATCGAAAGAGCGAACAGGATGGCAATAGTCTACCAATCTGCCAGAATAGAGTTGTATTCATGTGGCAGTCGGTATTACAACCGAGATTTTAGCAAAATGTCCTAAAGCCATAGAAAATAAATGGGTTTGAGGCCCCAATCAGCACTTTCTATGTCTCTTTACTTCAAGTAAAATTAAGAGAGCAACCCAGTGAGTAATACAATGGGCCATATGGACACCAAGTGAACTTGCTTGCGGATGTCAAGCTAACCGTTAACTTAACCTAATTTAGGAGAATAAAGATAGACTCTGGACTATTACCAGTATTGAGTAATCTAGAGTTTTTTCTATTGTACTTAAAAGGCCCACTACTTTAAGCATCACTTGAGCAAAGATTTGATCAAAAATCTTTCTTTTAAATTGGAAAAAAAAAGTTTATTTTCTATTCACCAAATTTATACATTTTAAAATCCACAAAATGTTCATCTAAATAACGTCCAAACTTTGTTGTTATATCATCGAACATTTCAACAACATTTTCCTTTACCGCCTTCTCTGTACTGGACAAAGCAGCTTCAACTTTTGAAACGTAATCTTGCAAAGGCTTTTCAAATTCACCACCAACTTGATATTCCCTTAGCAAATACTGCAAATACTCCAAATAATATTTCAATTGGGCATTCAATAAAGGCATGGCTTCATCTTCACCGTAAAAGTAAGTGAGAAAACTTTCCGATAAATTCTCACCGACATCGGAATAAATATTGAATTTTTTCTCTAAATCCTCAGCACGATAGGCTTCTTTCAGGTCACGCATGATATTGGTGACTTCATCGTAGAGATCCTTTGACAGATGTGGTAAGATTTCATTTAAATACCACATTTCTATAAGTAAATCCTCATTAATGTATTGTTTATCGAATTCCAATGCCAAATAATCGGCAAATTCCGGTAATTTAGTGTGCTGATCCAAGAGCAGGGATTTCTCGTTAAAGGAACCTTTGGCTAGAGTGTGCTTAAATTTATTGATCAGTTCTTGTAATTCTCCCGAAAATTTTGCATTTGTAGATTGCGCCAGCAATTCAATGCGTTTCAAATAGTGTTTCAAACGATTATTCAAGTGATACTCCTCTTCCTCGGGCGTTATCGGCTGCCCGCTGATAAACTAAAGGATTTTTTTTAAATTTTTATTTGAATATCTTTCATATTTTTCTTTGTCAATAATTTTACCTTAATTAGGCTTAAAATAAGCATAACCGTGGAAAATTTTAAAAACATTTTCAATGAACGATAACGTCCAGTAATCGATAACGTGTTGCGTGGAAGGCTTGAACTTTTTTGCGTGCTGAAAACTATTTAAAGGGGTTTTTATAGATTTTTGTTTCCAATAATATATAATCGAATTCAATAAATTCTTAAGAACAGTGAGAGTAAATTGAAAATGAATTGAAATCAATTAATTACACTGCATAACAAAAGTCAATTGTCATACATATGTATGTATTAAAACCCAAGCAATGAAAAAGCTTGCATTTATCTATCAAAAAGGAGTTTATGCCATCGAAAGATGTTCTCAATTCAACTTGGAATGACAAAACAAAAGAGGTTAGATTACTATCCGAGTATTCAGCATTTAGTATAGGACTGTCTAGGGAAAATAAGGTTACCCTCTGCTGGGTTGCAGATCATCTCGCAACTCACATCAATAAGAATAGAGAGAGAGAGAGAGAGCTTCCACCTCACTGATAGTGTCAGAACATTTCTTTGGAGGTTAAAATTGACGAACTATACGAGCCAATCAGATGTAGACACTCGTTAAACCCAAAGGTTTTTGAAGTCGCCGTAGTCTAGCCTACTAGACTACTAGTGTGTTGGCTTATTAGACGTAAAGCCCGGGTTCGTATCCCAGGTCAGGCATATGAAAGAAAAATATTTCTTCGGTGATTTCCTCTCAGCAGTTTTCTAGCAAAAACTCTGAGAGTAAATAAAAGTGCCATGAAAATCTTCTCAAAAAACTGTCGTTCGGAGTCGGTGAGGAAGTCGCCTTAAATTTTTTTTTTTCAAATTTCGTTTTTAGTTTGGGATGTCTGACCGGGCCTCAAGTCTAGTAAGCCAACACACTACCTACTAGACTATGGCGACTTGGAAGTTGTAATAAGAAGTGAAAATCTAAAGCGGTCTTAATCTAACTGTCTTTGAACAGGTCACTGAACGCTAAAAGAGCGGATATCAATCTGAACCCCAATGAATGGGAATTAGTTATTAGAATACATCATTGGAACCTGTGAGGCATTAATGAAACGCAGAAAGAAATGCATGAGCGCATATCAGATGCTGAACAGAAGAATGTCCACTATTTTGTCAGGAAAACAGGCATGGAAAAGATGGTACAGCAGATATCCTGATGACAGTACAATGGTCGCAGAACTATGGTACTTTTATGCAATAATATTTTCCTGAAATATATTTCCTTTGTGACCACCTTCAATTTTGGCAATTGCCGTGTTCATTCTTCCTTTATTACAGTACAGAACGATAACACAGCTTAAGATGCATTGAAAGCTAGCGATGGCTATCAACACCCCCTCCGATTAAATTTTCGCAAAATTTTATACAGGCATTACCGCTTCCAGCGAGAAACCTGGATACCATCCGAAAAGAACTGAAACTATCCTGGACTTTTCATTATAAGCAGAAAGGCCTGAATGTCTGCAAGAGTAAAAGGACGAATGTCTGGCAGAATAGGCGCTTTACTTTCAAACACTATTTTAGTAACTTATGTATTATGCCACGTATTATTTAATTTTTTTTTAAGTTTTTGTAGAATATTTGTGTTCATAACTTTATATGACTCGTCATTTCCTGTCGAACTCTTAAGTAAGAAATAGCTTGACATGCAACATTTCTTTGTGACACCATATTGTGAAGAGTGTTTACATCAATGCCACGTAAAAATATCGCCGCATTCGTGATCCAAGGTTTTATTAGGAGTGTTCACTTAAAGTGTAAATGCTTAGAAACGCAATTTGTTTGTGTGAAATGCTTGAGGCTTGATTTGATTACTGCAAGCCCCATAAGGTTTAAAGTACAACCACGAAAAAGGTTGCCCCATATAAAGGCAACAATAGTCCTTTAACATGGAATAATGGCAACCAATTCAGAGAAAATTCTTTCTTAATGGACCTTAACTAATCGCTTATATTTTTATCAAAACTAGAACGAGTGGTGTTGTAAGAACATCCATCAGATAAAATTTTTGTAACCCCATGACGCTGAGAAAATTTTGAACATCCCGGTCACAACAAATTGGCAAAAAATCAATCAGTGCTCTGCCTATGTTCTTAGAATGCTAGAGCCATAGGGTTGCCAACTATCATTACTTGCAATACATTAAATTTTAGGGTTTTATTCTGTAGTTATTTTCCTGTTATTAAAATGTCTCCGATTTCTTTTTGCTATCAAATGCTTCGATCAAGGTTGCAATGACATGGAGAGAGTACAGAAACTGATGGTCATCTACATAAAATTTGGGATGGTAACCCTTAAATGTCTTACTTTATCATCTAGAGACACCTGACGTTGGTGGACAACGTTAGATCAGATGTATACACTCTCCATTCGTTAGGTTCTTATGCCGGTTAGTGTAAAAGGCAATCGAAGATGCAACTGTTTTGAAAATATTCTACATTCGACTTAGTCCCGTAATTTGGATTCGCTATTGAATACTTAGAAGTCGCCGTAGTCTAGTAGGTAGTGTGTTGGCTTATTAGACTGAAGGCACGAGTTCAAACCCCAGCTCAGACATCAAGAGGAAAATATGAAAATATTTCTTCCCAGCAGATTTCTGGCAAAAACTCTGAGAGTAAATAAAATATTGCCATGAAAAGCTTCACAAAAATCTGTCGTTAGGAGTCGACTTTAAACTGTAGGTCTCGCCACTCATGTATAAAAAATTAACGCACACAACCTAAGTGGTGTGAGAAGCTAGGTCTTAATCCTGACTAAAGGGTTGTAATGACCAATTATGTATGTTGAATACTTGGATAACTTTTTTTGGGTGGTGTAAGCCATTATCGGAACAGGACATATCATAACCAACATTGAAAGTGGTTTCCGTATCGCTTAATCGGAAGGCATATCCAGATCAACTAAATTCAAGAACATAACTTCTATACTTTGATGCTCTTGTGCAACTGAACCTCACTATCTCGTTCGCAGCCACTTATTTCGTCAACATGCGCTTGGCTATGCATTGAGTATAGATAGTGCTGATGAAGTTTGCTATGTTGTTTGTTGACATTATGCGTTCTGAACTCAATGTTATGCTATGCCTGATCTGTGTCTGTGTTTTTTTTTTGACATTTCGTTTGAATATATCTTAACGTTCCACTTCAATACACTTTGCTTTAAAATAAATTTAGAATTTCAAGTTAAAGCATGACTTTTGGTAAAATAAAAGTTTTAGCAAATGCTGACTGAATTTAGAAGTCATGCGACTGATTTGAAAAATAATTTTTTTATTGCACATATAGGGTATAGAATTTAAATAGAATGTTGAAAAATATTTCGAATAATTTTTGACCATTAAAGTTCTGTTCGTCAACACAAATATGGTTCCAGAATGCATAAGAAAAGTAATTAAATGTCGTGACCGCTTTTAGTGAAACTGTTTGATTTCCAAACACTTCGCTTGAGTCACTTAAATGCTTTGAATCAGAGCCGATTATGTTTGCATTTGAAGTAAAAATCGGTTTTGTTTGCCAGTAGATCATATTGGTAATCAATCGATGCTAATTGCGGACAATAATGATGGAAATGCTAGAAATTCTTAACAAAGCTTGTCTAGTTCTTTGCTATGAGTTGCCTGACAGTTGTCCAGATGCTATTGAATGATAATCTGTACGTAATTTGAAGATACTATTGGGTTCTCCCTAGATATGCATGTAGTACTGAGCAATTGTTGTTCAGTGTAAAATAAATTCTGTTTAATGCTGGCGTTAAATCTTTTCTTTTTTTTTTTAATAACAAACGCAAAATAATTAATTTTTATTTGTTGATAAGGAGAAGAAATAATTACGTTTTTTCCAAACATAAAAATTTTTGCATTACAGTTTTTAGAGCAGGGCCATAATTGAACAAATATTTTCAGCAAAAATCCCGTATAAATAGCAACGAAATTCAAAAGAATTTCAAACAGTTTTTCTAAAACCTTTGGAAACATCAAAACTAACAGAAGCGTGATAGAAAATGAAGAACGTTATCTTGCGGTTAATGGGAATTTTGTGTATTTTTTTGATACATAATCCCAGAAACGTATATGCCCAAGATCCAACTGGCCAAACTGACACAAATGCTCTAGATGACCCAGCCACAACTCCACCACCAGACTCAGCTGGAACACCTTCCTCAAATGAGTCATCTCCCCTACCTCAAGAAGGTATCTCAACTGCAACATCTACCACCAGTACAACATCTGTCCCAGATGTAACATCTACCACAGTTGTACCATCCAACAAAGTACCAGCATCTGTAATTAATTATGTAAACTTTAGAATTACACAAGCGCTTGCAGTGAATCCTGAGAAAAATGAACGTGATTTACTTTTAGCATCGGTTTTTAATGAGCAACGTCGGCGTCTTGCACAAGCGTTGCTACAGCCATCCGCCTCAAGAAATGATGCTTTTATAGCCGAAGAGATCTTACAAATGTTTCTAGACTTTGCGGAGCTGTATGCTAGCATAAGTGGACGCCTTAGAACTGCCATAGACGATTTAAGAAGAATAGAAAGAGATCCTAATCAACCTTTAAGTGTTCGCTTTGAAGCCCTTCGATTAATAAATCAGCTACAAAATAGTGACACCATAAATAATGCTGAAACAGCTTTACAAAGATATGAGAATTTCAGAAGAAATACATCAACGATCTCAGTTCCCAGCACAACTATGAGACCGCCAGCAATAACTTCGACAACAGTGAGACCGCCAACTACAAGTCTTCCCACACTAGATTTTTATCTCCAAGAGATTCTAAGAATTTTAAGACAAAATGGTATGAATATGGGTGATCCCAACGTTCAGAACCTTTTGCAGCAGCTGTTGAATAGTCCCACTCAACTGAAAAAGTTAGCGGCTGCCTTACGCGACTTGTTGGACGATTGGGACGATAATGATGAATTTGATTTCTTCGATTTATTTGATTTATTTTCATGGCGTTAGTATAAACCAAAAGGACTAAACATGGACTGGCTTTACAAATGGAATATGGATTTTTACTTTTAATTTCAGTCTATTTTTTTAAAATTAATTTTTTAATTATTTTATACTTTACTTGCAAGTAATAAAGTGCACCGCATTTATAAAGACACATTTTTGATATCTTTAGTATCTACAGCATTCATTGACAGTTTTATGGACGGATCTAGTGATCTATAGCTGGCTCTCTGGGCAGTCCGGGATAGGTTTTCCATTACTCGAGGGCAGTATTACAATAACGGACATAATTCCCAGAAGTTTGTAAAAATATTTCATTATTTCGTTGGATTTTCTCTTTCGGGCGATTTTAGGAAAACTGTTGAAACTTTTTTCCGTGATTTTGCTTAAATATGGCCGGGTAATATGGCGGCCTATTGTGTAGTATTATTTAATTTTAAATTCAGGCAATAAAGTTCCCTCGGTATAGTGTACCTGGCATGCATAAATAGTTCTGCTTATTACTTATAAAAATTAAGTACACTTATGCCCATAAAAATACTTAGTTAATCATTCAAACGTATTGTATTGTTAGAATCGGGTCTGTCATTAAGTGTGCGCAAGATGGCACGTAATTTGTTGTTCGTTTGAAAGAAGTATGGCTGCCATTATGGACGTCAAAAAATGTCCGCCATGTGTTCTTTGAGTGCGGCGCACAGCCCAATGTTAAGTTTACCATGACTTTAGTGCACCATAAAACTGTGACTTCTGGCTTATTGTCGAGTCTTAAGAAAACTCCTCAAGCAATAGTCAAACGGATGAAATCACACGATCTGGGTAGCCAGTTCACACTACCTAGATGTTAGATGTTAATGCCCTCTAACCACGTGTCCCTGGTGTCCAGATCATTCACTTAAAATCAAACGTGTTTGCTAGTCATGAACTTATAGTGCTCGCGGTTGACAGCCAAGAAATATGAATCAATAGAGCTGCCAGCCTAAAACCCACGAATAAAAAGTGATTTTTTCAGTATGCATTGGGCACTCTTGTTTCTCATGTATATTAGTATCGTCTGTCTGTTCACCTAACCTTTGAACCAGAAATGGATCTTATCGTGGAAGATAATTCGTCTATGCAAATTAGAGTCAATTGCCAACTGCTCTGATGTTGTTGGCAGATTTTACGTTTCGTCAAGACTCATGTCTATCGTTTACTGAACCAGTGGACTCGATTTTATGCCCTCGATAGGAAAATTATGGCCCACATTGTACATCCATTTTGGGGAAAACAATTTTATTATTTGTGCTTAGCCGTCCATGGTGGTTTGGCAAAATAAACTGAATAAACGACAACTAATATGAGACATACTGCCTCAACAAGGGGCTATTAATTGTGAAAGTTTTGAAGTCCCTGTTAGAGGACCCCATATCTAATTATCGTAAGTTATTGTAGCCATTGTTAATACATCAGGCCTTGAAGTTATTTAAATTCCGAAAATATCAAAGAATTCCTCTCAAAACTTATGAGTTAACTCAACATTTCATCGGCTTTATTCGGTTATACTGAGCGTTTATGATAGAAAATGTGAAAGTGTTTCTAATTTCGTTCGTCTACAGCTGTGACTCGTGTACAGCGCATCGTTTAAATACGCGAATTCAAGAAAAATTGGACAAATATCCTGAAGTTCCTTCTCCAACACTAGAACTAACGGAGACTTTCAATAAATTGCAAAATGATCTTACAAGTGCCCTCTTAACGGAAATCTCACCACCTGATGCGTGTGAAAAGGCAGAACTAGCTTTAAAAATTTTTGAAGACTTTATGCTGCAGTATGATGGTACAAAACCCATACTAGAGTCCCTTATAAAGAAGTTATTGAAAAAGGAAGCAAATTCTAACCTAAGCGAAGACGATGCGTTTGAAGCTTTCCTGTTATCCCTTGTCTTAGAAGACAGTGCTACAATAGCTGATGCTAAGGCAGCAATACGAATTGCTCGAAAATTTTTGAATCGAATATCAGAGCCCTCTGTTGGGGCACATCCACATCTACTACCAACTAACTATGTAACCAACTAATTATAAGTAATAATTAACTAAAGAAACAGTATTTAATCTATATCGCATAATAGTAAAATGAATTTCTAATAAAATAATAATAAAACATGAACTACCCTAATATAATATAATAAACAATATAAAGAATAAATAGCGTTAAGATTAATGAATAAATAATATAGAATATAGTTCAAGGACAGATAAAGCAACGGAGTTGCTGAATGTCCTTGAAAGAAATAATTCAGCTTCAGGTTTAATACAAATTCTGTTTGGCATATATAGCAGCATTTGTGTAATCTCCGAACAAGTGGATTCATTATCCCGTCCTTCTTTGTCAAATGAGAGAAGTATGGTTGCCCCTTTGCAGGGGAATGTTAATCAAGCCTTTGCAAGTGCATCAGTTTTGTTCTTAACATCAATTTCCCCGTGTCAGAAATCCATGTAAAGTTAACATAGTTTCTGAAGTTTGATGCTCTTGTGAAGCTGAATCTCACTGCCTAGTTCGCAGACATTTTTTTTGCCAACATGCAATTGGCTTTTCACTGGGTATAGTGGTGCTGAACTTTGCTATATTGTTTGTTGATGTTATCCGCGCTGAAGACAATATCATGCCTGAATACTGGCTGGCAACAAAGACCATATTCTCGCAGACAGCTCTGCGGTTGTATCGGCTAATATTGTTTCGTATTTCGATCAATTATGCGGGCGCTTATTTATTTAACACAAAGTCAGTCTTTTTCTAAATTTTATTTGAAATAAACAAAAATTTTTAAGCTTAAGTTTTTATTTGTTTTTCTTAACAAAAATTTAGAAAAATCGGAACGAAACGAATGTCATAAAAAGTGTCTCCGGACCTAGATACTTTTAATTTGATCTTAATCTTAATCTGTGTTTTTTTTTTTACATTTCGTTTGAATATCTCTTAACGTTCCACTTCAATACACTTTGCTTTAAAATAAATTTAGAATTTCAAGTTAAAGCGCGTCTTTTGATAAAGTAAAGTGTCAGCAAATGGTGACTGAATTTAGAAGTCGTGCGACTGATTTGAAAAATTATTTTTTATTGTACATATAGGGTACAGCTCTTGCGCTGACCAACTTCTCCCTCCTTGGTTCGGAGGAACTTGGTCAGTACAGGGACTGCGTTCAGCTGTGGCATTGCAATGGGCTGCTATGCGTGCTCAAGTGAGCTTTTGGTATAAAGCTACTACACTGACCTAACCTTACCTGTAGGGTACAGAATTTAACACGTTGACTACCAACTACGAGATAACTCGAAGATTGTGCTCCTTTCTAGGGTGCCAACTACGAGTTATATCGTACTCACTAAAACTAAACTAAATCAAATGGTCATTTTTGGCCAGTTTTCTGAAAATTGCCGTGGCAATAGAATGTTGAAAAATATTCGAATAATTTTTATCATTAAAGTTTGCCTTTATTTTAGTTGGTTTTTTAACAATTTTAAAATTTAAAAATCGTGTTTATTTGCCAGTAGACCATATTGGTAATCAATCGATGCTAATTGCGGACAATAATGATGGAAATGCTAGAAATTCTTAACAAAGCTTGTCTAGTTCTTTGCTATGAGTTGCCTAACAGTTGTCCAGATGCAATTAAATGATAATCTGTGCGTAATTTGACGATACTATTGGGTACTTCCTAGATATGCAGCTAGTAAAATGTAAATAAATTCTGTTTAATGCTGGCTTTAGAGCTTTTCTTTTTTCAAAGAACGAACGCAAAATAATTAATTTTTATTTGTTGATAAGAGGAAGAAATAATTACGTTTTTTCCAAACATAAAAATTTTTGCATTACAGTTGGTAGAGAAGGGTCATAATTGAATAAAGATTTCCAGCAAAAATCCTGTATAAATAGCAACGAAATTCAAAAGAATTTCAAACAGTTTTTCTAAAACCTTTGAAAACATCAAAACTAACAGAAGCGTGATAGAAAATGAAGAACGTTATCTTGCGGTTAATGGGAATTTTGTGTATTTTTTTCATACATAATCCTAGAAACTGTGTCCACTGGAACATCTGCCCCAGTTGGAGCACCTTCCTCAACTACAACATCTACCACCAGTAAAACATCTGCCCCAGTTGGAGCACCCTCCTTAACTACAACATCTACCACCAGTACAACATCTGTCCCAAATGTTACACCAACCACAGTTGTACCATCCAACCGAGTACCAGCATCTGTAATTAATTATATAAACTTTAGAATTACACAAGCGCTTGCAGTGAATCCTGAGAAAAATGAACGTGATTTACGTTTAGCATCGGTTTTTAATGAACAGCGTAGGCGTTTTGCACAAGTGTTGCTACAGCCATCCGCCTCAAGAAATCAGGCTTTTATAGCCGAAGAAACCTTACAAATGTTTCTAGACTTTGCGGAGCTATGTGCTAGCATAAGTGGACGCCTTAGAACTGCCATAGACGATCTAAGAAGAATAGAAAGAGATCCTTATCAACCTTTAAGTGTTCGCTTTGAAGCCCTTCGATTAATAAATCAGCTACAAAATAGTGACACCATAAATAATGCTGAAACAGCTTTACAAAGATATGAGAATTTCAGAAGAAATACATCAACGATCTCAGTTCCTTAGCACAACTATGAGACCGCCAGCAATAACTTCAACAACAGTGAGACCGCCAACTACAAGTCTTCACACACTAGATTTTTATCTCCTAGAGATTCTAAGGGCCATTATTACAACTTTCCGTTAAACTTGGGTTTAGTTAAAGGTACTTTTAGCTAAGTGGAACTGTAAAGTTAAATTTAACTGATTTTCGTTATTACAACTTGCAGATAAAATAAAGTTAACTTTTCCAAAAATATGGCAGTACCGGACCAATGCCGATAGCACTGCTCAATTAAACAATATTTTTAACGCAGTGGCAACAGCGGACTTCGTTTTTTTGTTGTAGATGCTCATTTTGTTTACCTTTGAAGTTGCCATATTGAAAATAATATATAATATGTGGCAAGTTCAAACATAAACTTAACTTTAAAAGTTACCGGTAGAATGATAATCCCTTTAACTTAACGATCACTTCTATCTTATTGTCCACTTATAATAATGAAGAACAAATTATCTGCTCGTTAAAATCCTCCCTTTAGTTAACGGCAATATGAATATGGCTGATCCCTACATTCAGAACATTGTGTAGCAGCTGTTGAATAGAGCTTGCTTTGAATCACGCTATAGTTGCTGGACTCATTACTGTTATTAATGTCCCGTAGTATAAAGTTTTTTTTTCTACTAAAGACGTGACATTGTTTATTTCACGATAATGTAAACTTGTGGGCATAAAAGTGCCTAAATTTTCCAACTAATAAGCCGAACTAATTATGCATGCCAGGTACACTATACTGAGGGAATTTTATTGCCTGAATTTAAATTTTAATAATGCTACACAATAGGCCACCATATTACCCGAGCATATTTAAGCAAAATCACGAAAGATGTTTGAACAGTTTTCCTAAAATTGTTCGAAAAAGAAATTCTAACGAAATAATGAGATATTTTTACAAACTTCTGGGAATTTTCGGTATTTTGGTAATACAGTACGCAAATAATGGAGAAGCGGCATGCCTATGGCGCACAGGTGTTGTCTGTGATCCGTGTAAAGCGCAATGCTTGAATGATCAAATTAAACAACAGTTAAAGGAATATCCTAAAGTTTATGACACTAAACTAGAATTGGAAGAGACTTTCAATACAATGCGAGATAATCTTGAAAGTGCCATGATAAAGAAATTCCTAGCACACGATGGTTGTGAAGAGGCTGCATTAGCTTTGGAAGAATTTCAGAAATTCGTGATGCAGTATAACAATGTGAAAGATATACTGGAGTCGCTTATAAGAAAACTCAAGAAATGGGAATCAGATCCTAACTTAAGCGAAAACGAAATGTTTGAAGTTTTCCGAATGACACTACTTCTAGAAGACAGTGCTACAATAGATGCTGCCAGGGCAGCTATACGGATCACTAGAAAATTCTTGGAAGAATTAAAGGAGCGCCATTCTAAAAATGAAAATGAATTAAAGGATTCGAATAAACACAACGACAACGATAAGAAGGTAACGGATAAAGATAAGGCAAGTGATAAAGAAAAGGTACATCATGATAAAGACAAGGCGCGCTTAAAAGATTTGCTACAGGCTGTGCAAGAAATTCTTGCCAAACTTTGCAAGCAAACCGATAAAGATAAAGATGAAGACAATGATGAAAACGCTATTATGGAGGTGCCAGCAACTGATTCAAAAGAACTTGAAGAAGACAACATGTTTAATGCAGAATCTGCAGAAGAGGTAAATGATAATGACAAAGAAGTGTTCGATAAGGAAACACAAACCTCTGCCGAAGAGGTATGTGATACAGGCACAGAAGTGTTCGATAAGGAAACACAAACCTCTGCCGAAGAGGTATGTGATACAGGCACAGAAGTGTTCGATAAGGAAACACAAACCTCTGCCGAAGAGGTATGTGATAAAGACAAGGCGACTTTAAAAGACTTGCTAAAGGCTGTAGAGGAAATTCTTGCCAAAATTAATAATCTAATCGACAAAGATAAAGATAAATGTAAAGATAATGATAAAGACAAGGATGAAAACACTACCGAAGAGATGCTAGTAATTGATTCAGAAAAAATTAACAACATGTTTAATGCAGAAACCATGGCTCCCCAGGAAATAATAACTACAATCCTTGAATATCTTAACAACAAGCTTAAGATATTTTGCCAAAATAAACTACAAGAGGGCGATCCCTTATACGAGCAAATAAAAGTTTTGCAAGAGAAGATTGAAAGTATAATTAAGGAATTTTTTACACCCAAGGAGACTCCATCGCAGCCTAATGCTACAAACGAGCAAACGGAATCCAACGATAAAGAATCGGTCGATGAAATAGAGACAAACCCTAATGATGCCACCAACGCGGAAACGGAATGCTACGATAAAGCAACGGTGGATGAAATAATCGATATAAATAAACAGATCGATCGTATATTTTTGGAGTATCCTAGAAAACCGGTGGAAAACATAAAATTAAATCAAATTTTTAATGAAAAACGCAGTCATCTCTTTGATTGCTTCCTTCAGCTATCCGCCACGGCAAATGATATTGCTGAAGCCAAAAAAGCTATCGCTGAGTTTAAGGATTTTATAGTCACCTATAATGTTGTCATCGGTATTGTGGAAGATGCTGTTGAGAGACTAAAATGGTCTGAAAAAAATCCTAATCTATGCGCTGATGTTAAATATAAAGTCCGTAAATGCCGAAAGGAAATTGAAATGAGTTGTACCATTGATGATGTCAACTATAATTTAAAAAATTGCGAAAAATACATTCACCTTGATTGATTGATTGCTTGAAGGTGATGGCTGATGATTTTGGGATTTTAGTGTTTTTTTAAAGTTTTTAATCAAAAATAATAAAAACAAGAAAAAAAATAACCTCAATTAATGATTAAAAATTGTTTGTTTTTATTGTTATTCCGCAATATGATTATGATTGACGAGGTTAGGTTAGGTTAGGTTAGTGTGGTAGCTTTAAACCAAAAGCTCACTTGAGCGCGCATAGCGGCCCGTTGTGGCGCCACAGGTGATCGCAGTCCCTGTACTGACCAAGTTCCTCCGAGCCAATGAGGGAGAAGTTGGTCAGCGCAAGGGCACGACTACCCCACGCTGGAAAACCAGCCAGAAAGTTTGATAAACGAGGCTATGTCCTTGACGTCAATGGACGATAGCTCCGTCAAGCTAACAAGGGTTGGAGAGCCAAATAACCTATATCTGCATCTCTCAAGAGATGGGCATTGACATAGAAAGTGGATAACAGTCTCCTCTTCCTCAGCGGATCTGCATCCACGGCAAAAATCGTTAAATGGGAGTCGCATTCTTTCCGCGTGTCTACCCATAACACAGTGACCTGTAAGCATGGCCACTGTGATCGCGATGATGTTACGATCAAGTCCAAGATTGACGAGGTTAAAAAAAGGAATTTTTCTGTTGGCCATATTTTTAGAGCCTAAACGACTCTACTACTAGTTCTGGAGTAGTACGAATGGTATAAGACTGTCATATTTTTTGGGGAACCTTTCTGGTTGCTTAACCCATTAGTGTATGAAGTTCCCTGGCCACTCTCCTTCTATAATTTTCATCAATTATTAATAAAAATGATGTGATTAATTCGTTTAAAAACATTTTACTCAAAAAAAATTTATACTTTTGGAGTTATAAACCGTCCCTTATAGGGGGCACTGGCGTATGATAACTTTTAAGGAATGGTTAAGGATGAAAGCCTTTTTCATATTTGTTGCAAATAAAATTTGTTTTATTTCCGCAATATTCACATCGTTTTTCAATTTCAATTTCAATTTTTCAATAATGTTGTTTCTACCATTATATCGCATATACATATGTATGTCATCAATTTCTTAATGCCCAAACCTCTTGTAGATGGGGTACCATACGTTTCAAGGTTAGAATTAGCAAGATTTCGATGAAAAATGTGAAGAGCAGCACATGTCAGATCATTAGGATGTAATTTTTTTTTTAGCAGCAGTCCTGCATTAGCATTAGAGGCGTCAAAGAGATATGCAAATATTGGCCACCACCATTTCTTATATCAGGTTCTCGAACAACAACTAATAGATCCAACTTATCAATATCTCCCATGCCATATTATATCGTAAAACCAACAGTTTAACATATATAAAACAAGTATCTATGAATACCTAAAATATATATAACGAGTTCTGTTCTATAAATTGTTGAATCCTTTATTACGTGGAATATTAGGTTTTAAACGTGGATCAAGCACTACATCATCAACTACATCAAATCCCTTGATAGTGGACTATGAAATTTTTCCCTCTAGATCATAAAACTGTCAGTTAAATTTAATGCCCTGTCACTGTCATTCCATTTATCACAATTCTGTACTATTTCACATGCTGTATATAATAATTTTAAGCCGATATAATGAATGTGCTGTTCCTGTAAGACAAGCGGATTCAGACGAACGTTTGTTGTTTTTTCCATAATAACAGACGTTCGTTTGAAACAGCTAGTCTTACAGAAACAGCACATATGATTTTCTTCATGCTCATCAACACTTTTAGCGCTAGCTTTCATCAGTATTGGATTCATTTAGTGGGGGAATTGTATAAATTGGAACGCCATTGCGCTCATTGTCGTTAAGGTCTTCCAGTTCGAACAATATTTAGAAAATTTTTAGTCTATATATGAAAAAAAAAAATATTACCCAATTATCGTTTAACAATTGTACTACGAGCGCAGTGTCCCTTTTAGGGGACGTTACATTGAAAGTCACTTTACACGCGTAGTATTACATTTTGTCATAGTTTTTTGACATCAATTGAGTCATTATACTTATTCACAAATAAAAAAAATACAAAAACTAATAATAATTCACATCATATTTAAAATATTCTAGTTTTTCTTACTCAGTTCGGAATTTTCGTTTTTTCACAAATTGTTATTCCACATTTTGCATAAAACACATCACTCAGATCGCATTTTTTAAACACAATGAAATAATTCTTGTTCGAGCACTAATTCTTGTTCTGTGCACTAATGGGTTAAACCAACATTGTTTGATTTAGCATTAGTAGGGAAATTCGCTTTACTGGCCCGTCTGCGCAAGTTATTGTTTCTGACGCTGTTATAATTAGCATTATATGCAGCAGGTTACCTAAATTTTGCTTCAAAGTTCCTTTGTCTTCTACGAGTTATGATCACTTCTACACAATTGTCAGTGCGATCTTTGATCACCCAATTAATCCAAAATAGGGTGATGCAAACTAAAAGCCAAATTTAAATAGCATACAACTCCACTCTAAGGTTTCCACTGGAATCAATCCAATAGCATTTGATAAACTAAGCGGTAGTAATAATAAACATTACTTTTAAACAACTATGCATGCGAAATTTTGACGCCCAAATAATTACAATCCTTGCAAAGTATAAAGCGACTACACTGCTGTCCGAATGAATTCTCCTGGTTCCAATTGTTTAGTAATAAATAAAAGAACTAGTTGTTTAGTTCAGTGATCAAAATAAGATGATTGTTTCTTTATTTAAATTTGGTCTTATATACTAATACATTTTCTAATTCTATTAGTGACTTTCTAAATTCACTCAATAACTTAAACTCTACTCAAAATACTTAAAATAAAATACACTTGAATTAAACATACATCAAAAGTGTTCTGGATGGCACATGTTCTGCATTCCAATCACATATGTAGGTCAGTTTACAATAGTGACACACTTCAGAAACTGAAAGTATTACTATACTTAGGTCAGTTTACACTAGTGACACACTTTAGAAACTGAAAGTATTACCGCATAAACAACACACACAAATATAAACAAATATGCGGTTGGTTCAAAGAAAAACTTTGTAATTATTTGGTGCAACCCAATACACTAAATCAGAGTATGCATTTGTACTCTACAATATGCATACACTACAGTTCCTAGTTGAAAACGTGTAACTGAGTTCTAGGCAGAGCAATACACCTGCACAAACTATGCCGAGTGATTTCACTGTGGCGACTGTATTACATTGAAGTTTTGACCGGAAATCTAGTATCCTATCTATGTTAACCTTCTAGTCGCTACTTGTGAAATATAAAGTCTAGTTTCAGTAAAGTCTGTCAACTCGAAAATATTGTTACGAAAATCGAAATGGTGTTCTTAAAATGATAAATAAAAGCTCCAAAAACAAAAATAATGGACTTGTTTACATGATCAACGAATAAACTAAAATATAGCAACAACATCAGTATAAAAAAGGGGGACAAAGAAGTAAACAAGCAACAACAATAATTCAGTATAAAAAGGGATTAAGAAGAAAAGAGGCAACAACAAAGTGCAGTATAAAAAAAGCGGATAAACAAGTAAGCGGACAACAACAACACTGCAAGCAACTTGTTTACATTTATAGAGATTTCGCGAAGGCAAAGATATTCTCCTTCAAGTGCATTCATCAGACTGCTTACGCTGCGATATAAAAGGCAAGACAGAGCAGGCAACGGCTATTCAGTAAGAATTCTGTTAGTCTTGTGTGAAGACACGTGTGATTCAGAAAGAATTCAGTCAGTCTTGTGTGAGGACACGTTGCGTGTGAAGAGAATAATTGTGGTTTGAAGATCTCCGTATTAAAGATCTAACGAACAATTGTTATTGCGTACGCGGAAGAGTGTGAAAGAAGAATAACAATTAAAGTAAATTGTTGTTGTTTAAGTCAAATCGTTAAAGGTGGCACACGGAATTGTGCGAACAATAGAGAGTAGATTTGAAACTAAACACATATTTATTTTTAATTTATTTGCGATCTACGAACTCATATTTTTGACGTTTTTAAAAGGGTAAAAACGTAACAATATCAATAATAAGGAAAATAGTGAAGGGTTTGTAATGGAAAATGTGTAAGTCTATCGAATTGCAATATTTTCCTTGTTTCCTATCAAAAAGGCAACTCATCTGATATACCATATATTACTAGGAATCAAGTCCATTATTTTTGTTTTTGAAGCTTTTGTTTATCATTTTAAGAACACCATTTCCACTTTCGTAACAATATTTTTCCTTAGTACAGTGGTGCAAAAAAATTTTCATATATTGAAAGCATTCTTAAATAAGTTTGTTATGTCCGTTACGCTTAATTTTAGGGGACTATTTTGAATGAGTACGTCATCTCAGTAGGGAACAACAGAGTGTACATCAAATACTGGGCATGGAATGGTCATTGTTGACATCGACCTGCATACTGAAATTTCTCAGAACAATAAACTTGAAGGAGACTTTTTGGGGATACACTATACGATTTGAGGAGCAGTATTAAGTTATCGTCTTCACGACAATAATAGTAATAACAACAATAATACAGTATGAACAGCCTTTGGTGTATCAAATATTTAGCCAAATACACGAGCTGACTTCGCTTAAATAAATTTTATGTGGACTCCTACCGGGAACGTATGTGGCAATTCTGCTGTCTACGTCCTACGTTCTGCTGTCCACTACGTCTATTTCTAACACGGAAAACTGAAGGCCTCTTAAATATTTCTCGAAGGCAGTCGTTCTCCTTCGGGATTATTCATCACACTATTGATCCAGCGATATAAAAGGCAAGACAGAACAGGCAACGGCAATTCAGTTAGAATTCAGTCAGTCGTGAGTGAAGACACGTGGGATTCAGTAAGAATTCGGTCAGTCGTGTGTGAAGACACGTGAGTTCAGAGAAAGAATTCAGTCAGTCTTGTGTGAAGACACGTTGCGTTGCGTGCGAAGAGAATCGTGGTTTGAACTTCTAACGAACGAGTGTAAAAGAAAGAATAACAATTAAAGCAAATTGTTATTGTGTAAATCAAATTGTTAAAGGTGGCACACGGAATTGTGCGAACAATAAAGAATTGATTTAAAACTAAATACAAATTTATTTTTATTTTATTTGCGATCTACGAACTCATATTTTTAACGTTTCCAAAAGGGTAAAAACGTAACATTATGTTGGAAACAAATATAAATGGTACTTTGGTACTTTTTGAACCCTTGTATGGATTGAATTGAGTAAAGAATTCCTTGCAACTTTTTCGATTTCAATACATTCAACGAGTATTTTAGACAAAGACTTACAATGATTAGAGACAAGCCGTGGAATAAAATAGAATGATTTATCTTGTTAAGTACTCTTATGGGCATAAAAGTACCTAATTTTTGTAAATCGTAAGCAGCTCAGCTTATGCATGCCAAGTACACCATGCTGAGGGAATTTTATTGCCAGAATTTGAATTTCAAAACACCACACAATAGGGCACCATATTACCCGGGCATATTTAAGCAAAATCACGAAAACATGTTTCATTAGTTAGCCTAAAACCGTTCGAAAGAGAAAATCCAACGAAATAATGCATTATTTTGATAAACTTTTGGTGATTTTCTGTATTTGCTTAATGCTAACCGTGATTAATGGAGAACTTCCCGCGGGCTCTCCAAGTGAAGACTGTGAGCCGATTAAAGCGAAATATTTAAATGATCAAATTCGACAGAAACTAAAGGAATATCCTGATGTTGATTTTCCCAAATTAGAATTGGAAGAGACTTTCAAGAAATTACGCGGTGATCTCATAAGTGCAATGATACGGAAACCTAAGCCAGACCATGCATGTGAAAACGCTAAGCAAGCTTTGGATAATTTTCAACAATTTATGTTGCAGTATGAGAATATAAAAGGTATGCTGGAAAATCTTATGAAAAAATTAACGAAAGTGGAAGAATTTTCTTATCTAAGCGATGAGGAAAAGTTTGAAGCTTACCGATTATCATTGACTTTAGAAGCCAGTCCAGATATCGATACTGCTAAACAAAATATAAAGAGTACTAAAATGTTTTTGAGAGAGTTATCGCCGGCCCCCAAATCATCTTTACTGGAGTTGCTAAGGCATGTAATAGAAGCTCTTGACAATATGAATAATCAAACAGCACTTGCCACCAATGCAACTAAAGTGCAAGAAGTTCCTGAAAATCCTGTTCAGAATTTGCTATTAACTTTGGCAGAAAATCTTAGCACCATGTTGCATAAACCCTTACCTAGCAAGGAAACATCTTTCAATGGTTTACTAAATATTGTTGCCAAAAATCTTGACGATATACTTAAGAACCCGTCACTTTATCAGAACGATATAATTTTAAAACAGTCAGTAAATAGGTTGGCCGAGAGCATTGCCAAAATTATTAATCAGGAAACGGGGGGAAATCAAATGAACTTAATAGAATCATTAAATAATAGAATCAATCATCTGCTTAGAAGTCATCCTAAAAAAGAGATCACAAGCATCAAATTAAATCAGATTTTTAATGAGAAACGCAGGCATCTCATAGATGTCATTCTACCGCTAGACGCCCGTCCCGGTGCCATGGATTTAGCCGAGCAAGCTATTAACGATTTTATGGATTTCGTGGAAAAGTATAAGAGCATAAGCCATCGAATAGAATGGGCTGTAGAGAAACTAGCCAGATTTGAAGCGAATCCTACCTACACCATGCAAACAAAATATCAGGCCCTTAAATGTAAAACCGAACTTGAGAATAGTGCAACCATCGATGAGGGGCGAAAAGCTTTAAAAAATTGTATAAATTACTCTGAACCGTCGACTTAAGCGCCAGTGCAAACAGAAATTGTGCCCATGCTTAATTCGTAAAACTATCGTTGTATTGTATTTGCTTACGAACGTTGAATAAAGCCACAGGGTTGCCAAATGCCATGAATGAATATAAATTTTGTTTTTATTTTTCTTTTTTATTTATTTTTTTTTTTGCATAAAGAGCACCAGGCTTATAAAAATCCAAATTTTGATAAGGTTAGTGGCTACAGCATACATCGACTCTTTAATGCATGGCCTTAGCAATCTATAGCACATCTATAGCTCTCGCTAAGTGCCATAAGGAAGATAGAGAGTGCTGGCTCGTTTTCGGAATATTTATTTTCATATGAACATCAGCAGACGTACGTGTACAACAAATTCTATTGACTGACTTAAGGATTTTCCGAGCTTAGAATATTCAATGCACATGTAAACTCTATTCGTTTCTGACAAATACTGCAGAAATTCCTCGAAAAATGCCTTTGAATCATATTCAATATATTTTAGCAGAACAGATCTCTGGATTATACGAATATAATTGATCAGTACAACCCTTCAGTTAGGATTACAACCTAGCTGCTCACACCAGTTATGTTGTGTGTGTGGCGGGACTTAAAGTTTAAAGTCGACTCCGAAAGGCAGATATATTTTTGAGAAACTTTTCATGACCATTTTTTATTTATTGCCAGAGTTTTTGACAGAAATCTGCTGAGAGGAAGTCGCCGCAGAAATATTTTTTTCATAAAATTCGTTTTATTGGGATTTGAACACGTCTAATAAACCAACACACTACCTACTAGTCTACGCCAACTTCAAAGTACTCTGATTGCCTTAATTTAACAAGATAGGGGAAACCCAAATCCGTTGGCAGCAATAGGGTGTACTCGGAGAAAGTTGATTCCGAACGAGGGATTTTTTGAGAAACTTTTCATGGCTATTTCTTATTTACTCTCAGAGAAATCTGCTGAGAGGCAGACGCCGAGGAAAAAAATTTTTTTATTTTTCGTTTTGATGGAGATGTCTGATCTGGGGTTTGAACCATGGTCTCATGTCTATTAAGCTAGCACACTACTACCTACTAAACTACTGTGGATTATACTAAAGCATATTAGAAGTAGAAAATGGGAGACTGATCATACTATCGGAATGAAGCAAGTGACTATTATAAGCATGGAGATTGTAATCCACCATCATATGTTGTCCATCAAGTGTCTATAAACCATTCTCGTTTGTGGAGAATGTGGTGCAATAGAGTTTTAATGGATGTGCGTTTAAAGAAAATTTTATCTAGAGTAAGGTGGTATGGATGTGAGCGGTTGTCTTTATACCTAAAGGCGATAAGTCAAGTTACTCTATGTCGGGCGATTTTATTCCTATTATTCTACAATCGTTTTTGGGTGAAACGGTGAAACAATATCTGAAGAGTATAAATGGACACTAAGTGGATCTCAACATGCCTACATGGATGGTAAAACTTTACATTGCACGTCGTTGGTTACATTGCATAATGCGTCTGTATTCTGGTTTATACACCCTTAAAATTTTTTAACATAAAATCTATGCCTAAGGGCACTTCCCATGCAGCAGTGTTTCCAATCCTTAACTCGGTTAAAATAAGAAAACAAATCCATGATATTTTTTTAATTTAACACCATTCAAGTCACAGTTACACAAAAGCTTACAATGCTTAGAGACAAGCCACGGAATAAAATATTTAGACTGATTTGCTAAGTACTCTTATGGGCATAAAAGTACCTAATTTTTGTAAGTAATAAAGTAGGTCTCATTATGCATGCCAAGTACATCAATAAAATACGACACAATAGGACGCCATATTACCCAAGTATATTTAAGCCAAAAACAGAGAAGTTTTATTCACACAATCCATCTAAAATCGCTTTAAAGTGTAAGTCCAACGTAATAATGAAATATTTGAACAAACTTTTGGGAATTTTCTGGATTTTTGTAATACTGCACACGAATAATGGAGAATCTATAGAAGAAAACGACCTAGAGGAAAGCTCAGATCCACCTCTAGTGGCGCCAGTCTATGGAGGGAGAAACCAATATCCACCGCCATGGACGGCAGATCAAGGAGAGAGAAGCCAAATTCCACCGCCATGGGCGCCAGTCCAAGGAGAGGGATACCCATTGGCGCCACCCCAAGGATGCGGATACCCAAATCAACCACAATGGCAACCAGCCTACGGAGGGGGATACCCAAATCAACCTCCAAAAGGTAAAGATAATTTAGGACTCATCCCGGGCTTTGTGAAAGACGTAGTCGAAACGACCGCAAGTGTACTCCAAAAAATATTCTGGCGTTAAGGAAAATGATGATGGGAGTATAAATGATTTCTAAATTTGAATTATCAACGAAAAACAATTAATTGGCTTCACAAATTCACTTCAATTGGTTTATTTTTAGTTTCTTATTCAATAAATTTGAATTATTTTATGCTTTACGTGCAAATAGAAGATTCTTCGTTGGTATTTTTAGTATGGCACCATATACTGGCTCTTAAGTATCAAATTATATTTCGATTTGCATGGGACCCTTGCTTGACGAGAAATAGAAATTGTTTGAGGTCGTATTAGTGGGTGAATGTGCTATACTTGGACGATTTTATCGATAAGCACGGTCGCGCTATTTAGACAACTGAAAACGAGCGTAGAGTTAGTGATTCTTATGCTGTCATAATTATTATCGTATGCAGTAGGTTGAATAATATTGTTTTTTGTCTTCTACTTTTGAATCTTATGATCGCTCATTCACAATTGTTAGTACCATCGCTGGCTAGGATAATGCTCATATTGAACGGCATCATACCACTCAATTGTTCTAAGATAGGCAGGAACGAACTGAAAACCAATTTCAAACAGCAACTACTCTACGCTCTGACTCCCAGTGGATCCAATTATTATCATGGCAAAAAAAGTGGGTACTAATAATCAGCTTTATGGCTGCCTTCAACCATTTGGTAACCAATTACTTTCAATCGTCCGTCCCAAAATAGAAAGCAATTTCACTACTTTCCGAATGAATACGTTTAAATTTCTGATTACCCCTGGTTCCAATTGTTTCTAGTTGAAAGCACGTAATCTGGTTTTAGTCAGATCAACACAACTGCAGAAAATATGGCCCATGATTCTAGTAACCCAACTATGTTAGCCTTCTGACTTCCTCACACAAAGCACTTCTCATAACACACTTCTTTTAAGAGATAAGCAGGAATCATAGTTTCACTATGATATTAATGACTGCAGTCGGGCATTTCGTTATTATTTCAGATACTTTTTTATTAATCCACACTACCACGTGTACCAACAGAGCGGAGTTCGGTTTAATTTGGCTTGCATTTGTACAATATTCGTATTACGCCACTCAATCGTTTGCGGATATTCTATGGTGATTTTAAGATGGTCAGTCTTTTTTACAATGTCGGTGTTAATAGAGTCGTTTGTAATGAAAAAAATGAACGTGAAGCATAAAATAATTGAAATTTATTGAATAAGAAACAAAAAAACCAATTAAAGGTAATTTGTGAAGCCAATTAATTGGTTTTCATTGATAATTCAAATTTAGAAATCATTTATACTCCCATCATCATTGTCCTTAACGCCAGAATAGTTTTTGGAGTACACTTGCGCTCGTTTCGACTAAGTCTTTCACCAAGCCCGGGATGAGTGGTAAACTATCTTTACCTTTTCGGTGGTTGATTTGGGCATCCCCCTCCTTGGACTGGCTCCCATGGCGGTGGAATTTGGCCATTAATCGTGTGCAGTATTACAAAAATCCAGAAAATTCCCAAAAGTTTGTTCAAATATTTCATTATTACGTTGGACTTACACTTTAAAGCGATTTTAGATGGATTGTGTGAATAAAATGTCTCTGTTTTTGGCTTAAATATACTTGGGTAATATGGCGTCCTATTGTGTCGTATTTTATTGATGTACTTGGCATGCATAATGAGACCTACTTTATTACTTACAAAAATTAGGTACTTTTATGCCCATGAGAGTACTTGGCAAATTATTCTATTTTATTCCATGGCTTGTCTCTAATCATTGTAGGCTTTTGTATAAAATAGTCGTTGTGACTCGAGAACTTGAATGGTAAACTTGTTTTCTTATTTTAACCGAGTTAAGGATTGGAAACACTGCTGTATGGGAAGTGCCCTTAGGCATAGATTTTTTGTTACAAAAGTCCGTCATAGTTCCAATTGGGTTCTCCGATATATTAGCAATTTTAAATCCAGCAAGAATACTAGAGCTGTTCTTGTAGCCTCGTATTCGATGATATGGAACACTCCTTTAATATTCAAAAAGATTTTAAGGCAGTATAAACCATAATGCAGACGCATTATGCAATGTAACCAACGACGTAAAATGTAAAGTTTTACCATCCATGTAGGCATGTTGAGATCCACTGAGTCTCCATCATACTCTTCGGATAATCTTTCAGGGATTTGCTACAAAAACGATTGTAGATTAATATGCTTACAATCTCCAGACATAGAGTAAAAGCAACGCTCTGTTTAAAATCTTCTTTGGAGGCAAATCCATTACAACTCTGTAGCATAAGCCTTCACCATATTTACCATAAACGAGAATGTTTTATAAACACTTGATGGCTAACAAGTGCATGCAATACGACCTCTTACACAAGCTTCTGAATTTTTAGAAGCTTTATTAACCACATGTACGATCGTTGTCCCAGATTAATGCATTTCTGTTCCTAATTCTCACAGTTGATCCCTTATAGACAAAACCTCAGTCAAAAATAATAGTATCCCAAGGACAGATAGACAACACAGTAAAAATCTTAACCAGCATTTCTGATTTCGTTTTTATTGTCGTCGAAATGCCCGACTGCAGTCATTAAAATCATAGTGAAACTATGCTACCTGCTTATCGCTTAAAAGAAGTGTGTCATGAGAAGTGCTTTGTGTGAGGAAGTCAGAAGGCTAACATAGTTGGGTTAGTAGAATCATGGGCCATATTTTCCGTAGTTGTGTTGGTCTGACTAAAACCAGATTACGTGCTTTCAACTAGAAACAATTGGAACCAGGGGTAATCAGAAATTTAAACGTATTCATTTGGAGAGTAGTGAAATTGCTTTAAATTTTGGGACGGACGATTGTAAGTAATTGGTCACGAAATGGTTGAAGGCAGCCATAAAGCTGATTCTTAGTACCCACTTTTTTTACCATGATAATAATTGGATCCACTGGGAGTCAGAGCGTAGAGTAGTTGCTGTTTAAAGTTGGTTTTCAGTTCGTTCCTGCCTATCTTAGAACAATTGAGTGGTATGATGCCGTTCAATATGAGCATTATCCTAGCCAGCGATGGTACTAACAATTGTGAATGAGCGATCATAAGACTCAATAGTAAAAGACAAAAAACAATATTAGGCAATCTACTGCATGTGACCGACCGTGTTTATCGGTAAAAACGTCCAAGTACAAAATTGGAACAATTTCTATTTCTCGTCAAGCAAGGGTCCCTTGCAAATCGAAATACAGTTTGAAACTTAAGATACTGGCTCTTGGTGCCATACTAATAACAACAACAAAAAATCACCTATTTTAATTTTTGCAAAATAAAAAAATAATTCAAATTTATTGAATAAGAAGCAAAAAAACCAATTGAAGGCAATTTGTCAAGCCAATTAATTGTATTTCGTTGATAATTCGAATTTAGAAATCATTTGTACTTCAATCATCGTTGTCCTTAACGCCAGAATATTTTTTGAAGCACACTTCCACTCGCTTCGACTACGTCTTTCACCAAGCCCGGGATGAGTGGTAAACTATCTTTACCTTTTGGTGGTTGATTTGGGTATCTCCCTCCGTAGGCTGGCGGCCATAGTGGTTGATTTGGGTATCCCCCTCCATTAGCTGGCGGCCATTGTGGTTGATTTGGGTATCCCCCTCCATTAGCTGGTGGCCATTGTGGTTGATTTGGGTATCCGCCTCCATTAGCTGGCGGCCATTGTGGTTGATTTGGGTATCCGCCTCCATTAGCTGGCGGCCATTGTGGATGATTTGGGTATCCTCCTCCATGAGCTGGCGCCCATGGTGGTGGATTTTGGTTTGCCCCTCCTTGGACTGCCGCCCATGGTGGTGGATTGTCATTATCCCCTCCTGGGACTGGCTTCCATGTTGGTGGATTTTCATTTCCCCCTCCTGGGACTGGTGCAAATAGCGGTGGCTTTTGGTTTCCCCCTCCTGGGACTGGTGCAAATAGCGGTGGCTTTTGGTTTCCCCCTCCTGGGACTGGTGCAAATAACGGTGGATTTTGATTTCCCCCTCCTGGGACTGGTGCAAATAGCGGTGGCTTTTGGTTTCCCTCTCCTGGGACTGGTGCAAATAGCGGTGGCTTTTGGTTTCCCCCTCCTGGGACTGGTGCAAATAGCGGTGGATATTGGTTTCCCCCTCCTGAGACTGGTGCAAATAGCGGTGGCTTTTGGTTTCCCCCTCCTGGGACTGGTGCAAATAGCGGTGGATTTTGGTTTCCCCCTCCTGGGACTGGTGCAAATTGCGGTGGATTTTCATTTCCCCCTCCTGGGACTGGTGCAAATAGCGGTGGATTTTGGTTTCCCCCTCCTGGGACTGGTGGAAATAGCGGTGGCTTTTGGTTTCCCCCTCCTGGGACTGGTGCAAATAGCGGTGGATTTTGGTTTCCCCCTCCTGGGACTGGTGCAAATAGCGGTGGATATTGGTTTCCCCCTCCTGGGACTGGTGCAAATAGCGGTGGATTTTGGTTTTCCCCTCCTGGGACTGGTGCAAATAGCGGTGGATTTTGGTTTCCCACTCCTGGGGCTGGTGCAAATTGCGGTGGATTTTCATTTCCCCCTCCTGGGACTGGTGCAAATAGCGGTGGATTTTGGTTTCCCCCACCTGGGACTGGTGCAAAGAGCGGTGGCTTTTGGTTTCCCCCTCCTGGGACTGGTGCAAATAGCTGTGGATTTTGGTTTGCCCCTCCTGGGACTGGTGCAAATAGCGGTGGCTTTTGGTTTCCCCCTCCTGGGACTGGTGCAAATAGCGGTGGATTTTGGTTTCCCCCTCCTTCGACTTGTGCAAATAGCGGTGGATTTTGGTTTCCCCCTCCTGGGACTGGTGCAAATAGCGGTGGCTTTTGGTTTCCCCCTCCTGGGACTGGTGCAAATAGCGGTGGATTTTCATTTCCCCCTCCTGGGACTGGTGCAAATAGCGGTGGATTTTGGTTTCCCCCTCCTGGGACTGGTGCAAATTGCGGTAGATTTTCATTTCCCCCTCCTGGGACTGGTGCAATTTGCGGTGGATTTTGGTTTGCCCCTCCTGGGACTGGTGCAAATTGCGGTGGATTTTCATTTCCCCCTCCTGGGACTGGTGCAAATAGCGGCGGATTTTGGTTTCCCCCTCCTGGGACTGGTGCAAATTGCGGTAGATTTTCATTTCCCCCTCCTGGGACTGGTGCAAATTGCGGTGGCTTTTGGTTTCCCCCTCCTGGGACTGGTGCAAATTGCGGTAGATTTTCATTTCCCCCTCCTAGGACTGGTGCAAAGAGCGGTGGCTTTTGGTTTCCCCCTCCTGGGACTGGTGCAAATAGCGGTGGCTTTTGGTTTCCCACTCCTGGGACTGGTGCAAATAGCGGGGGATTTTGGTTTCCCCCTCCTGGGACTGGGGCAAATTGCGGTGGATTTTCATTTCCCCCTCCTGGGACTGATGCAAATAGCGGTGGATTTTGGTTTCCCCCTCCTGGGACTGGTGCAAATAGTGGTGGCTTTTGGTTTCCCCCTCCTGGGACTGGTGCAAATAGCGGTGGATTTTGGTTTCCCCCTCCTGGGACTGGGGCAAATTGCGGTGGATTTGCATTTCCCCCTCCTGGGACTGGTGCAAATAGCGGGGGATTTTGGTTTCCCCCTCCTGGGACTGGTGCAAATAGCGGTGGCTTTTGGTTTCCCCCTCCTGGTACTGGTGCAAATAGCGGTGGATTTTGGTTTCCCCCTCCTGGGACTGGTGCAAATAGCGGTGGATTTTGGTTTCCCCCTCCTGGGACTGGTGCAAATTGCGGTGGATTTTCATTTCCCCCTCCTGGGACTGGTGCAAATAGCGGTGGATTTTGGTTTCCCCCTCCTTGGACTGGCTCCCATGGTGGTGGATTTTGGTTTCCCCCCACATGGGCTAGCGCCCATGGTGGTGGACTTTGATTTCGTCCTCTTTGGACTGGCTCAGATGGTGTTGGATTTTGGTTTCCCTCTAGGTTGTTTTCTTCTATAGATTCTCCATTATTCGTGTGCAGTATTACAAAAATCCAGAAAATTCCCAAAAGTTTGTTCAAATATTTCATTATTACGTTGGACTTACACTTTAAAGCGATTTTAGATGGATTGTGTGAATAAAATGTCTCTGTTTTTGGCTTAAATATACTTGGGTAATATGGCGTCCTATTGTGTCGTATTTTATTGATGTACTTGGCAGTCATAATGAGACCTGCTTTATTAATTACAAAAATTAGGTACTTTTATGCCCATAAGAGTACTTAGCAAATTATTCTATTTTATTCCATGGCTTGTCTCTAAACATTGTGTCATGTACTGTTATGGGCATAAAAGTACCTAATTTTTGTAAGTAATAAAGCTGGTCTCATTATGCATGCCAAGTACACCATGCTGAGGCAATTTTATTGCCTAAATTTGAATTTTAAAAACGCTACACAATAGGACATCACATTACCCGAGTATATTTAAGCAAAATCAGAGAAGATTTATTCACACAATCTATATAAAATCGCTTTAAAGCGAAAGTCTAACGTAATAATGAATAATTTTGGAACCCTTCTGGGAATTGTCTGCATTTTTGTAATACTGCACACAAATAATGGAGAACCTTGTCTAGGATTCGGATGTCCTCAATATGGATGGGATGGCGGTCAAGACTGGGGTGGCAGTCAAGGCTGGACTAGTGCTCAAAGCTCAGCTGGCACTCAATGCTGGGCTGGCGCTCAAGGCTCTGTTGGCGCTTACGGCTGTGCAGAGTGTAAACCATTTATCCCGATCTTGGTGAAAGACATTGTCGAATTGGCAGCAAATATGCTCGAAAAATTATTGTGGTATTAAGGACAATGATGAGTGGACTATAAGTGGTTTCTAGATTTGAATTATCAACGAAAAACAATTGATAATTGGCTTTAAAAATTATCGTCAATTGGTTTTTTTAATTTTTATTCAATAAAGTTAAATTATTTTATGCTTCACGTGCAAATAAAATGCTACCGCAGGTTAAAATAGAAGAATTTTTGTTGGTATTTTTAGTGTTTAAACGATCTATGGACTCTTCAGTATCAAACTGGAGTTCGATTTGCATGGGATTCTTGCTTGATGGGAAAGAAATTTTTTTTAAATTCAAATTCAAAATTGTTCAAGGGAGTTTCAGTAGAGGGAAATGCACAATACTTGGACGTGTTTACCGATAAAGATCATGTGATGAACAAAAGCACTGATAGTGGATGTCACGTCATGCCTACATGATAGGTATGTCTGTGCATTATGTTCCTTACACGCTCTGGTAGACTCTTTGGACTTTAATTGCGAGAATAGGGCGTGGTCTCATTGTTAAAAGGATCAACAACTCCTAAAATATACGATAACCAATGCGGATCTAGTAGGGACTTATGTAAGAAAATCTTGGTGTTAATGTTACGTTCATACACATACATACATAATTGATCATTAAAACCCTTTAGTCAGGATTACGACCTAGCTTCTCACACCACTTATGTTGTGTGCGTTAATTTTTATACATGAGTGGCGGGACCTACAGTTTAAAGTCGACTCCGAACGACAGATTTTTAGAGAATCTTTTCATGGCAATTTTTTATTTACTCTGAGAGTTTTTGTCAGAAATCTTCTGAGAGACAGTCGCCGAAGAAATATTTTTTTCATATTTCGTTTTGATGCCTGACCTGGGATACGAACCCAGGCTTTACGTCTAATAAGCCAACACACTACCTACTAGACTACGGCGACTACGTTACGTTACGTTCATAACTGATTATAATCTTGGCAGTTTATATGCAAAGCTACTAAGTATAGTTCAATTTAATAATCCAGTAATACTTTTGTACTCCTATATTATTAAAGACTTCATTGCTGTCCGACTATATGTATCAAATTCCGCCTTTAAGTTCTTCGGTATGTATTACCTGGCATGTTTCATAGCATTTAGGAAATTCGGCTACATTCTTTTGTACGAAAATGGAAATGGTGTTCTTAAAATGATAAACAAAGCACGAAAAACAAAAATAATGGACTTGTTTACATGATCAACGAATAAACAAAAATATAGCAACAACATCAGTTTAGAAAAAGGTGGATAAAGATGTAAACAAGCAACAACAACAGTGCAGTATAAAAAAAGGGGATAAACAAGCAACAACAACTCTGCAAGGACAAACGTAAACAAAATACACAAATAACAATAAACAACTTGTTTACATTTATAAAGATTTCGCGAAGGCAAAGACATTCTCCTTCAAGTGCATTCATCAGACTGCTTAGTCTACGATATAAAAGCCAAGATAGAGCAGGCAACGGCGATTGAGGAAGAATTCGGTCAGTCTTGTGTGAAGACACGTGAAATTCAGACAGAATTCAGTTAGTCTTGTGTGAAGAGACGTTGCGTGTGAAGAGAATAATTGTGGTTTGAAGATTTCCGTATTAAAGATCTTACGAACAATTGTTATTGCGTACGCGGAAGAGTGTGAAAGAAGAAGAATAATTAAAGTAAATTGTTGTTGTTTAAGTCAAATCATTAAAGGTGGCTTATGGAATTGTGCGAACAATAAAGAATTGATTTAAAACTAAACACATATTTATTTTTATTTTATTTGCAATCTACGAACTCGTGTTTTTAACGTAACAATACTAAAATGTCGGGAGTTCCATATGCAGTAAATTGGGTCTCCGCGTTAGAGTAATGAAACGGATTTACGATTCTATGTTGCTGACGGCTCTCACGTGTAACATGGGAGCGGTCATTCAGAAAGTAAAATTGCTGGACAAGGTGTAAAGATGTATCTCTTGGGGCACTTCGGATGCCATCAGAAGCACTTCTCAGACTTCGCGACATAGCTAGAGGGAAATCTACATGCATACCTTGGCTTTATGGCGAAAGTATTTAATACTATGTTCAGACAGCCACTTTTATATAGGCAATATTCGTTTATTAGGGTACAATATTTTAAGTGTTCAGACACATAATATACGCAATATTTATTTGACAGTGGTAAACAAAACAGCTGGTTGCTTCAACAACATTGTTTTTATTTTGTTTTTTGTTGTTATTTTTTTGTTTTTTTTTTGTTTGTAGTTGTTGACATTTGAATTGTCAAATATCAATTGAAAGTGTTCGGAAAATTATAATATGCTCACTGAACGTACTTATGACAGTGCTGTATTTTAAGTTTTACTCAATATTATAACAATTTGCGTATTTATTGCGCAATAATTAATTGAAACTTTATATGAAATATTGAGCCCAATAATGGCGTTCATTGCGATTTACGCAATAAAAGCGCCTGTCTGAACATAGTATAAAGCTCTAAGCGCCATGGTAGTGTTTGTCAAATAAGGAAGCTCCATTGAACCCACGGTAATGTATGGTACATCGGATTGACTACCTTTTTTTTTTTTTTTTTTTTAAATATTTGAGGAGATATAGTCAAAAAGTGACTTCTTAAAACTCTATCTAGTGGATCTACCTTCTCAAAGAGATAGGGTGGTTTCTTACGATAAAGAAGATTATGTAAGAATATAATATTTCGCATCCGAAGGTAGTCGATTAAGTCACAGCCCAAGATCATTTTCCTCCAGGACGATACACTGCTAAACCAAGTTAAACCATACACATACCGCTTAGCATTATTAAAAGATACTTGCAACTTATGTAGTGATAGAGAGTCCAATTTACTGTATACCTCTGCAAAATAATTAATAAGTGGAAGTAATTCAATTAATTATACGTTTCCTCTTAACTTCAACTGGTGTGAAGTTAGACGACATTCGTAAATTACGAAGCAAGAGGTATACGTTACGCACAACATGATTAATATGGTCAGTGCATAACAAGGTTGAATTGATCCAAAATCCTAAGTATTTAATCTTACTAACGTACACAAGAGATGTGTTCCCTAAGTAAATGGTCGGAAAATAACTCAAATCATATTCCCATCTACTGATTGGTAAAATGTAAGATTTTCCAGGATTGAGCATAAGGTTATTATTCTCAGCCCATTTTAAAATAGACCTCAAGTCATAATTCAGTTTGTAACTTGTATCCTCTATCAGACCGATACGGTTGGAGATGTACAGTTGAATATCGTCTGCGTATGCATGTACCTTAGTATACCTGCATACTGAAAATAAATCATTGGCGAACATACTAAATAGCAGGGGGCCTAACACGGACCCCTGTGGAACACCAGATGTTATACGCCTCAGCCCCGACTGCCTATTTCCAATAATTACCCTTTGGGCTCGCCCGTACAAGTAGTTTTCCATAAGAGATAAAGCGGTATTTGTAAATCCAAAATAGTGCCCCAGTTTTCGACATAAGATTAAATGATGAACCCTGTCAAAGGCCTTTGAAAAATCCAGTAGACACATAAGAGAGAGGTTTCCTTTGTCATATTCGGGCCTCATGTCATCAATTACTTTCAAGACCGCAGTAGTATAAACCCGATAAATTCATACATATTCTAATGGGGTTAGAAACATCTGGAAAAAGTAAAGATAGAGTATAAATGATGCTTCGATACTTGTTACTTTTGAATTTAAAGGCACTCAAGGTCATAAACAGCATTTTATACAATAGCTTACCCCCATTATCATGTATTGAAGCACTGCCCTTACAGTACAAGTTTTTGGAATTAATAAGCCGATCTAATTATACATTGCCAAGTATACACGATACTGAGGAAATTTTATAGCCTAAATTTGAATTGCAAACCCCTATACAATAGAATACCATATTACCCGCGCATATTTAAGCAAAATCACGGAAGATATTTCATTTAGTTTTCCTTAAACCGCACGAAATAGAAAATCCAATAAAAGAATGAAATATTTTCACAAACTTTTGGAAATTTTCGGTATTTTGGTAATACTGCACAAGGGTTGTTCACAATACATAGACGATGATGAGTGTGACTCGTTTAAAGCGAAATACTTAAATGAGAAAATTCGCCATAAGCTAAGCGAAAATCACATAATTGTATTCGTTCAGCTACAATTAGATGAGACTTACAATGGATTGCTGCGTGAACTTAAAAGTGCCCTGATACGGAAACCAAAACCAGATAATGCGTGTGTTAAGGCTGAAGTTGCTTTGAAAAAATTTCAACGATTTATGCTGGAGTACTCTGAGTTAAAAAAAATAATAGAGCCACTGATAAAGAAGTTAAAGAGAATCGGAGAAAATTCGAGTCTAGACAAGAAAGACAAGTTTGAAGCTTTCCGATTAACACTGGTTTTAGAAGACAGCGCTACCGTAGATGCTGCAAAGAATGATATACAAATCACTAAAGAATTTTTGAATCGGCTTTTGGGGACCGCTAATGTCTCAAAGAATGAGAATACAAGTGAAACAAATAATGAATCTCTACAAGACTTGATAAAGTCTATGGCAGATACACTTGACAAGTTGAATAAAAAAATATAATGGCCCACTGTAGTTTATTTATTCTATTTGTTAACAAGAAAAAAATTAAATCCAGCTTTTGTTTTATTTGACTGAAGAGAGTATGGAGAAATACTTCTCCGCGACTCAATGTCTAGGGCAGTGTTGTAATAAACAAAATTTTCCGCTAAAATCCTGAGAAGTTTTTCTAAAACCTTTGAAGGCAATAAATAGCAGAAAATCGGGCTTGTGTTTTATCTAGGATGTGGACATCAATAAACTATTGCCGCACCTGGAAAACCTACGTCCGTGTCTTACTTCGAACACTTGTTCTATCTGAAACATCAGCCCCCTTTTGTAATACTTGCTCCACATTGAACACATGCCCTACCTGCAACAGCTGTGCCAACTGAAACTATCTACATCACTGGAATAAGAGTATGTAATTTGTGGAAGCCACCAAGATTCGTTTCTTCAAGAATTTAGTGGCCCGTGCGACAATAGATCATTAGCCATTTCTCTTGAATGAATTTTTTTTTTCATGTCGTTTCTTTCAAGCATACTGGAATGTCATCAAGCATCAGCTATACTGTGTTAGTATTACTTTTCTCTGGCACAGTTTCATAACTTAAGTGTTTCTAGTTAATTCCTTGATTGGCTTACTGTAGCTGTAGCTGGTTCTAGAATAACAAGGTTGCCATATGACGTTGTTTAAAATCAACAGAAACCGGTTGCTATATTGAGTTTAGGGGTGTGAAACATTTTGCTCAATGGACGTTAATAAATCTGTTGTTTATAGAACCTGAAGGTGAAAAGCTTATTCCAACCGCTTTTAAAGGAATGCCCTTCATGGGCATTTAACAAATGTATTAGCATTAATCCTGCTAAAACGAAGTTAGTTTTTGTCGCAAAGCAGTATAAAATGGAGAATGTAGTACTGCATTGATTGAACTAAATATGATTGCAGCTTCTCGATAGTTAGGTTACTTTAGGTTAGGAGATCTCGTAGATCTAGTTGGTCTATTGGAATATAAAAAAACAAAGTGAATCAAGCAAAGAAAGCTAAGGAAACGATAATGAATGAAAATAAAAAATAAACGTAATGTTGCAAGAGAAAAGAAGGAAGTAATGAAATTTATTGAAGATGACCTGTAGATATCCCCTTATAATATTCTCAAGCTTACTATTCTTAGTCATTTCTGCCGACACGAAATATGAACAAAAGTTTCTTCTGCTTTTTCTCATAAGACTACTAGAATAGTTTTCAATCGCTTGCTAATCATGCGACCCTACCGTCTCCTCTACATTTTCATGCACGATTTATGTGTTTATCGTCAATCACGAAGAAGAAGAAGCCACTTTGGCGATTTCAATTATCACTCTTTTCTAAAGTTAGTCCCTGATACTGAATTTGACAGTTCATCTGCATCAGTATTGCCAGCGATATCGCAATGACTACCTTGTCTTTGCCAGCATAGACGAATTGGAGTATGCTTGACAATCTATTACACTTTCAGACTGCTTTCACCAGTGCTTGAGAGGCTACCTACATACATTGTCATGTATGAGCTCTTTGGTATTGTTTCCTAAGTATATCCATGGTCTTAACTTACTTACTAATACAACCCTTTAATCAGAATTACAGCGAACAACTTCTCACACCACCCATGTTGTGTAAGTAGTTAATTTTAACTGTGGGTGGAGGAACATACAATTTAATATTGTCTACGAACGACAGATTGTAAGAAAGTTTTCATGGTTATTTTATTTATTAATTCTCATAGTTTTTCTTAGAAGATTGCGGAGAGAAAGTCACTGAAAGAAATATTTTTTTATGTTCAGTTTTGTTTAAAATATCTGAGCTGGGACTTCAACCGCAGGCGTGAAATAAATATGTCCAGAATAAATTATCTCATGCAATTTTTTTTATTGGGTTTTGTGTAATATCTGGAAAAACTCATAAAACATTTTAAAAACAAAAATCCAGCAACTAATTTGTCAATACCCGGAAAACACAAAGACCTGTATACGATAAAATCAAATTTATAATGAAAAACGGAATCAACTCTTTCTAGTAATGCTACCGTCAAACGCCACATGATCTCAATATGCTCAAGCCCAAGTTCAGTTTTGATCAAAATATTTGATCTGGGACTTCAACCGCAGCCGTGAAATAAATATGTCCAGAATAATTTATCTCATGCGATTTTTTTTATTGGGTTTTGTGCAACATCTGGGTGAAACTCATAAGACATTTTAAGGAAAAGAAAACTGGCCTGTAATCAGAACTGCGGTGGCCACTTGAAGTATATTTTCTTCAAAACTTTATCGGAACGTACATTCTTTACAGTCGCCGTAGTCTAGTAGATAGTTTGTTGACCTAATAGACGTGAGGATGAACGTAACAAAATGTAAAAAAATATTTCTTTGGCGTCTGCCTCTCGAGCAGAAACTCTAAGGCTCATTATTACAACTTGTCGCTAACTAAAGGGAGGATTTTAACGGGCAGATAAATTGTTTTTCATTATTATAAGCGGACAATATGGTAGAAGTAAGCGTTAAGCTAAAGGGAGGATCATCTTACCGGTAACTTTTAAAGTTAAGTTTATGTTTGAACTTCCACATATTATATATTATTTTCAATATGGTAACTTCAAATATAAACAAAATGAGCATATACAATAAAAAAAACGTAACCCGTTGCCATTGCGTTTAAAAAAAACTTGTTTAATTGAGCAGTGTTATTGACATTGCTACGACACTGACATATTTTTGAAAAAGTTAAATTTATTTTATCATTAGGTTGTAATAACGAAAATAAGTTAAGGTAACTGTAAAGTTCACTTTAGCTAAAGTTACCTTTAACTAAACCCAAGTTAAACGGCAAGTTGTAATAGTGGCCCTAAGTTTCTCAAAAAATCCGACGTTCTGATTCGACTTTAAACTGTAGCTGCTTGATACGTGGTGAGAGAAACTAGGTTGTAGTCCTGACTAAAGGCTTGCAGTAACCAATTGTGTTATGTGTGTATGTCTTCTTTACAATAAGAACAAAAATAAGAAAAAAAAATCAGAATTATTTAAAAAAAATACGTGCTTTTGTATTACAAGAGACCCTTTAAGCATTTCCTTTATACTTTTTGAGGTTAAAGACGTTCAAGGTCGTAAGTCATAAAGCTTACAATGTTTACATTCAAGCAATACGATACAATACAATAAAATCGAATGATGTCCCATCAATATTTTCCAACTAATAAGCAGAACTAATTATGCATGCCGAGTACACAATACTAGTAGAATTTTATTGCCTGAATTTGAATTTTAAAATATGACGCCATAGATCACCATATTACCGGAGCATATTTAAGTAAAATTAGAAAAAATGTTTCATTTAGTTTTTCTAAAACCGTTCGAAAAAGAAAATCCAACAAAATAATGAAATATTTTGATAAACTTTTGGGAATTTTCTATATTTGCGTAATGCTGCCCGTGAATAATGGCGTATCTGATGGGGAATGCCCAGAGGGCTCCAACGAAGCCTGTGAGCCATGTAAAGCGAAATACTTAAATAATCAAATTCGACTGAAACTAAATGAATATCCTGAACTGGATTCCCCTAAGCTTGGATTAGCAAAAAATTTCAATAAATTGCGGAGTGAGCTTTCAAGTGCTTTGGTAGAGAAACCCAAAGCAAAAAATGCATGTATAATGGCTGACAAAGCTTTAAAAAGTTTTAATGAATTTTTGCTGCATTATAATGCGGTAAAAGAAAAACTGGAAGAGCTTATAAAGAACTTAATCGATCTTGAAAAAGTTATTAGCCTCAGTACACACGATGAATATGAAGCTTTCAAGTTAACACTTCAATTGGAAGACTGTACTACCATAGATGCTGCACAGAAACAGATACGACTTGCTAAAAAATTTTTGAAACGATTTACACAGTCCTCTGGTAATAATGATCAAAAGGATGCGAATAATAATAGTAATCAGGAGCTGATAAGTGATAAGGACAAAACAAATTTGGAACAGATGCTAAAGAATGTCGCCGATAAACTAGGCAAATTGTATGACCAGAAGCCACAAGGCAAAGACAATGACGATTTTCGGAATTTACTAAATACGGTGATTGCAAGTCTTGAAAAGATAATAAAGCCAAGTGATCAGGGAAATTCCTCCTCTAAGCATCCTTTAGAGGAGTTAATAAAGGCTTTGACAGAGAAAGTTGACAAGTTACTTAATCAGAAACCAACGCCACCACCAACGCCACCGCCACCGCCACCAACACTGCCACCACCGCCACCACCTCCACCACCAGCTTTAACCGATCCAAATCAAGTGGATGACCATCTAATAGAAAGTACGAATGCAAAAATCCGGCAACTAATTTATCAATACCCGGAAAACACAAAGACCTGTATACGACTAAATCAAATTTATAATGAAAAACGCCAGCAACTCTTTCTAGTAATGCTACCGTCAAACGCTACTTGGTCTCAATATGCTCAAGCCCAAGTGGCTATACAAAATTTTATGGCATTTGTGCCCGAGTTTCAACCCATAAGCATTCAACTGGAAACGAAAATATTGAAACTACAACAGATCGAAGGACAATATGTGTGCATAAATGTTCGACTTCGTGCCCAGCAATGCCGGAAAGAATTACAAAATTGTGATAACTTTGATGCTTGTCGCAGATATTTAGAAAAGAATTGTCGTCCGGAACCGGTTTATACTAGACCATGTTCGTCAAATCAATTGTATGCCGTAGCACCATGGTATATATATCGTAGTCCTCGTAGACGTTGGTACTATTAAATAAATGTCACGATAGCCTTACATAACCTGTTGGACGTCTAAATTTATCGGGGGTTTTAGTATTTATTCATAAATAAATTTAATTACACAGCTCTGTAAATTTGGAATTTTTTTATGCAAATAAGATGGCTGCAGGTGTTTCCGAAGGCATTTTGTGCGTTGAACACGAATCTGGTAGTAGTCGAGGTATATAAAAATTAATCGGATTTACTTGAAAACCGCCATACGTCATACGACCGCCATATTGGATCCGCAATTTTGAATTTTTTTAATCTGAATAAAGATCTGTAATCAGCGACCACAAAAAACCCCTGAGTAACAATTTTCAAGTAAATCTGATTAATTTTTAAGGACATCCGTAATGTGTTTCTTTTTCTCTTACACCCCTTGACATAAAACCACCCCCTACTTTAAGGGTACATGCAATCAATTTGGCTTTGGGCTCATTTTAAAGAGCAAAGATCATACCACATCGACATTATTTTAGGGTGGCTTAATTTAAAATTGTTTGAATAAACGATAACACAAATTAGAATTCAAGAAACGGGCATTGTGAATAAGTTTCTAATCTAGTGGGTCTAATCACCGGTCGATCTTTCCTTAGTCTTTAAAATACTGAAGCGAATCACATGGCATCACTATTTAATTGCCTCTTTCAACCATGAAATGTCATGAACTGTCAAGTTCTTCATTAAGCCTGATATTCGGTACATACAAGCATAGGTCATAAGCGGCATGACTACGAAGTACTTAGTATGTCAACTTTATTACTTCAAAATGAAATTGTGCCCCAAATTATATTCTTTATCATTCTTTCTAAGGTTTTGTCTTTCCAAAACACGTTCCTTTTCAGTTAAACACCCACCAACATGTTCAGCACAATTGGACAGTCCAGACTAAATAACTCCTAGTCTGAGCATTAGCAAATTATCCAGTCCGGACTGTCTTGAGGGTGGAAACAACTCCGTGTTTGTGACATAAATGACAAGATCACTGTCAGACAAATAAGACAACAAATTTGTGAGAAATATTCCCGTTACTATAATTACTAAGTCATCAGTAAGCAAACAACTATTCTTCCATAGACCTCAAATACTAGCCTGTTATTGGTATTGATGAATAGCAATCAGTTCAGGAAGAAAACGCACGTCAGACATATTTAGAAGAGAGATAGGGTGAGAGATAGAATGGAGGGAGAGAAAAATTAAGGTCATATCAAAAATATATAGGTTTTCCACTACCCTACGACTTCTTCAGATCTAGAGACTGAATTCGCTTGTTTAAAGGCAACGACGAATCCAATTTCGGTTGTCTGGCAAACGTAAAACTTTTTACTAAATGGGAAAAATATGGTGAAAGACCATATCTACATGCAAACTAAGACTTTGGTAAAGTTTTTAAATTTTTTTCAAAATTTTTCTAGCTCTTACACACACTCAAAGTTTACTTTGACAAACTCTTGCATTTTTTTTTTTGTTATATACAGTGCTTGACAAAGCAATGGAAACTTTTCAAAAATTTATTTATGTGTTCTAAGTAATCGGACAAAATTGGAAACAAAAAAATTGGAAATTGCAGTTCATTGAAGTGCCAGTGAAGCCTTCCTCCAAAATTATGAGTGTTTACAGTTGTTGACTCAAAAAATGTTTAATCATTTTTGAAAGTCGTGATTTGTTAAGTCCATATTTATCACATATTGTTTTTTTTTTTTTGCTGAAATTTAACATTGTAATAGTTTTTTTTATTAATAAACAGCACAAATATTTTGCGAATTTCTTAAGAATATTTTTAATTTTTAGTACAATTTTGAAAAAGTTTCAATTGTTTTGTCAAGCACTGTATATAATCATCTGTAAATGAGGAACGAAGAACAAAGCAACTTTGCGATTACATGAAAGTTTTTAATCACACCCGTTAGTTATTCTTCTTCTCTCCAACGAACTTAAGAAAACGGTTGAACGGTGTAAAAGCCAACACATTTAAGCAATAGCAAGCACAGTAAATTTCCAGTTGTATGGATAATAAGGAGCCCAGATATCGTTCAGGTTTTGGTAAAAATTAAATTTTATAAAAATATCAGCCAGAAAGATATTTAACTGTCCATGTAAGGTCCTTTTGTCCTCAGCACCATCTCCTAGTGTGAGTAAAAATACTGAAGCGAATCACATGGCATCACGATTTGATTGCCTCTTTCAACCATGTAAAGTCATGAACTGTTAATTTCTTCACTTCGCTTCAGATTCGGTACATACACAGGGCCAGAAAAGTATACATACGGTTAACAAATTTCAGAAATTATTTAACCAATCCGTTTTCGTTGAAAATCTTTATAATTGTCTGACAACTTTCCTCAATTTTAAGACGGTCTTTTGCATTGGTGAAGAAATTTGTGAAATTTGTTAATCGTATTGTTACGAAAATGGAAAAGGTTTTATTAAAATAATAAGCAAAAGCTCCAAAAACAACACAATGATCACGCATAAAATGATAAACAAAAGCTCCAAAAACAAAACAATGCAGTTCTACACGTGATCAAAGAATAAACAAATATATAGCAACAACATCAGCATAAAAAAAAAAATATAAGAGATAAAAGATGTAAATAGCCAACAACAAAGTATAGCGATCAGAGAAATAAACAGCCAACAACAAAGTGCAGCGAATAAAGAAGTAAACAAGCAAAAACAAAAAAACAAGACATACAAACAACAAAAATTGGAACAAGATGTTTACATTTTTGGATTGTTCCCGAAGGCCGTCATCATCCTTCAAGGGCATTCATCACACTGTTTATCCAGTGATATAAAAGGCAAGACAACAACAAAGTATAGCGATCAGAGAAATAAACAGCCAACAACAAAGTGCAGCGAATAAAGAAGTAAACAAGCAAAAACAAAAAAACAAGACATACAAACAACAAAAATTGGAACAAGATGTTTACATTTTTGGATTGTTCCCGAAGGCCGTCATCATCCTTCAAGGGCATTCATCACACTGTTGATCCAGTGATATAAAAGGCAAGATAAAGCGAGCAACGAGGTTTCAGTTAGAATTCAGTCAGTCGTGTATGAAGACACGTGATTCTCGGAGTTCGAGTTAAGTTAGTCGGGTGACGACGTCGCATTGAATTAAGTGAGAATTCAACCAGTGGTGTGTGAAGATACGAGATCGAGTTATAATTCAGTCAGACTGGTGTGCAGACAAGTTGCGTGAAAAAAACAGTTGTTAGTGTTGTGCTTACAAAAAAGGTTGTGAGCAAAGAAGAATAACTAACAAGTGTTGTTGTTTTCAAAAAGGTTGTAAGCAGAAATATATCACGAACAAGCACATATTGTGAAAGTTATCATTGTATACGTGGAATAAGTTCGAACACTGGCACAAAAGTTGTGCAGATAATAAAGAATTTATTTAAAAATAAACACATATTTATTTTTATTTTATTTGCAATCTACGAACTCATATTTTTTTAACGTTTTTAAAAGGTAAAAACGTAACAGTATGTATACTTTTGTGGACCTGTGTAATTCCTCTTGTTAATCAATGTAAAACAAATAGAAAGGGAAACGAAATGTATTTGCTTTTTTTAATGTTCGTCTTCTTTATTTGATTAATATATTGTGTTTTGAAAATAAAAGTTAAGAATCTTGGCCTTTTGGCACAAGATAAAGTTACTCGGCTGCTTTAAAAGCCTCATAATCTTTTAATGCTTCTTCAGCCTCACGAATACTGGTACTAAATGTTATTGTCGTTTTTACCTTAAGGGCATCATATCTTAATTGGCCATCATTTCCATCAATTTCCTTTAAGTCTTGGATGGCCTCTTCCATTTTGGGTACAACACTATCATAATCAGATGCCAGTTCAATAAAATCTTTTAAACGCTTTTCGGCATTTTCACACTCATAGACTTTAGGAGCGCTCCTTTCAGTGAATCTTGTTAGACTCGTTTGATCGGCATTATAAATTACGCTTAAAAGTAATGCAGTCATCGGTTTCTCTGGATATTCCGAAAATGCCGTCTCAATTCTTTTATGTAAGTCTTCAACAACATTGGGATCACAATCTTCAAGCCCGTCACAAGCGACACCAAGTGGCTTATGTACAAGAAAACCACAAAGAATTCCAATAAGTGCCCACAAATTCTTCATTTTTGTTTCCTTGGTTAGACGTAAATTCTGCTTCAGATAGATTTTAAGAAAAACTGTCAGCTTTCTGCTTCAGATAGATTTTAAGAAAAACTGTTAGCTTTACACTGGAAAATCGTTGCTATTTATAGGCCATGGCATCAAGCAATACTTTTGTAATGCTAATCGGATAGTAATGTCTTAGAATTAATGCCTCAGATGAAATTAAATGTCCGTATGCCCATACGAGTAGTTAATTATAGAAAATTTGCTTAAGAAAAATCGTTTCAAAGACGTGATTGACAATATTTTTGAAATGTTAAACGTTTGCTTTCATAACTCATAAGGCCACAATTACCTTACGAAGGTCGTGTTATTTGTATACCTTTACCTGAAGACTGGAAAAATATACATTAGGGGCTTATAAAGTGCAAAAGACTTTTATATTGTTACGTTTTTACCCTTTTAAAAACGTTAAAAATATGAGTTTGTAGATTGCAAATAAAATAAAAATGAATTTGTGTTTAGTTTCAAATCAATTCTTTATTGTTCGCACAATTCCGTGTGCCACCTTTCACGATTTGACTTAAACAACAACAATTTGCTTTAATTCCTTACACTTCTTCCGCGTACACAATAACAATTGTTCAATAGATCTTTATAACAGACATCTTCAAACCACAATTATTCTCTTCACACGCAACGAGTATTCACACAAGACTGACTGAATTCCCGTTGCCTGCTCTGTCTTGCCTTTTATATCGCAGACTAAGCAGTCTAATGAATGCACTTGAAGGATAATGTCTTTGCCTTCGCGAAATCTCTATAAATGAAAACAAGTTGCTTCCAGTGTTGTTGTTGCCTGTTTACTTCTTAATCTCTTTTTTTATACAGATGTTGTTGCTATATTTTTTTTATTCGTTTATCATGTAAACAAGTCCATTATTTTTGTTTTTTGGAGCTTTTGTTTATCATTTTAACCCTGGTTAGATAACGTTATTTTTTTGTGCTGAAAAGATAACGATACGTCTCTCAGACGTATTTTGTGTTTATTTGTCTTTATTTCTCAAAAAAGAAATAACCTACCGCCCAAAAACAACCACCAACAACAAGCTGCTGCTAATGACTGGGATAATTGAGCGTGAGAGACTTGTAGTTGAGCAAATGTGAGAGTAAAAGCACAAAACAGAAAGAGCGTACGTCTCGCAGACGTACCTTATCTAACTAGGGTTAAGAACAAAGGTTGCCCAAATATCGTAGGAAGACTCTGTCACGAATCGACGTTATGCTTGGTCTTTTCGAACCGTCTGGTCACGAATATTTTATCTCTCATACCCATTGGCACGAACCCCCTTTCTTTCTCTAAGGACTATTCTACCCTTTACCTTTTTGAATCGACTGTCCCGAGCTGGTGGTTGTGGCTTTCTGGACCTAGTTGCTTATGCACGGTAGCACCGGGGTGAAACGCGCTGTGTGAACGGCTCCAGGCTAGGGCTGCTACCGCCCCCGTCCCGTTAAAACCCTGACAGGCCTCAAAGTACGTTCCTTGATTGTCACCGTTGAGTTGGTGGTGTAGGTTCGATTGAGAAGACCTGTCCCCATAAGGGCTGGTGCCAACCCTCGCGTGGCCTCCCTGCTTGCATAGATAACCACTGCAAGACCCATCTACTCTCTACTTGATTTAGAGAACGACTCGTTTCTCTCTGAGTTTTAAAGTCCTCGTAACCTAGCACTGTTTTAATACTATTCTAAAACAGAAGCACCGCATATGTAAGAAAGAGAGAGAGAGAGAGATAAAGAGAAGTTAAGGTCATATCAAAAATTGTAGGTTTTTCACTATCGTACGACTTCTTAGGTCCCAGAGACTGTGTTCGTTTGCTTAAAAGCAAGGTCGAGTCCAATTTTCGCAGTCTAAAGAACTTAAAACTTTTTACTGAATAGTAAAAATGTGGCGAAACACCATGTCTACGTGATAACCTCCAATATTCGTTAAGTTATCGTTTACACACCATCCGAAATATGCCAACAAGTGGACGTAAACTATCTGAAGAGTATCGACTGATACAAACACGACTATAATTTCGTTTTGATGCCCATTCAAAGGGTTTTGAGTCTAGCAATCCTATTTTCATTAAAATTTGTAAAAAGTCTTATCTTGTCTATTTTTCTTGGAGGCACTAAACGTGTCAAAATTTTGGTTTTTTCTTCTTCAAAGTGCTTTATTACTTAAAAATTTATTTAAAAAATTATTAAAGAAAAAAAGAACTGAAGACCGATTCAGGTTCAGTTCTTTCGATATTTACTAACGCCTTGGAAATATGCCAAATAAGTTAGGCTGATACCAACTAGCATTATCATCATACAAGCCCTTTAAGGCTTCCGCTAATTCTTCTAACTCTTCAGGACTTGTCATTAGTGGCCGTAAAGAGTCTTCAATAGTAGAATCAGTCATATTTATACCTTGGCGTCTCAGAGTTACTAAAATCTGTTGAAAATATTTTTTATATTCATCACTTAGCGGGGCAAAAACTAAGGCTGGCATAAGTGCGGGAGTTATACGCATGTAATGTTTGAAATCTGCATAACTTTGTAAGGCTCTTTGAGCATTGATTATGGAATCACTGTTTTGTAGCTGATTTATTAACATAAGGGCTTCATATCGAAGACTTATGGGTTGATTAGGATCTGCTTCAATGCCTATTAGGTCCTCAATTGCAGATTCAAGTCTTCTGCTTATGATACTGTATTGATTTACAAAGTCTAGAAAAGTTCGTATTGCTTGTTCGGCTACAATAGTATCGGGTTTTAGGGCGGATGGCGATAGAATAGCTTCGGCCAAATGCTTACGTTGTTCATTGAAAACCGATGCTAAACGTAAATCACGTTCATCTCTCTCAGAATTCGCTGCAAGGACTTGGTTAATTCGATTGTTTATATAACAAATTACAGATTCTGGCACTTGATTGGATGCAGTTCCATATGAGGGGTTTGCTTCACTTGGGCGATTTGATTCATTTGGGGAATTTGATCCATTAAAGGAATTCGATCCATTAGGGGAATTTGATACATTTGTAGAACTTGTTTCCTTTGCCGGATTTGATTCATTTGAAGTATTTGAGCTATTTGCGGGATTTGTTCCATTTGCAAGATTTAATCCATTTGTCCCCTCCAGAGACGATGTTTGATTTGATGGATTTGTGCCTTCTAAGGATGTTGTTCCATTTATTATTACACCTGCTGCGCCCTGGCCTTGCATATACAAGCTTCCAAGATCATATATCAAAAAAATCCCTAAAATTCCCATAAGTCGCAAGCTTAAGTACTTCATTTTTCTGCTTCTCTTCGGTTTGATTTGATATCTTCAAAGGTTTGAGAAAAACTGTTTGAAAATCTTTCAAATTTCGTTGCTATTTATACAGATTTTTTGCGGAAATATCTTTTCAATTAGAACACCGCTCTTGAAACTATACCGTGGAAATTGTTTTCCTCATATTATCTACAAACTAAAATTCGAAATTGTCAAATAAATCAAAATAAGAAAATTAATTTTTACTTCTTATCAACAACTTAAAATTCAATTATATTTGTTGTTCGAAAAGAAAAAAAAAAATATTTTCAAGACGGCGCCAGACAAAATTTATGTTACAGAAGAAATAAAGTACTCAAGAACTAAGTTTAGAATACTATTTAGTATCCTTATACTATGTTCAGACAGGCACTGTTATTGCGTAAATCGCAATAATCGCCATTATTGAGTTCAATATTTCATATAAAGTTTCTATTAATTATTGTGTAATAAATACGCAAATTGTTATAATATTGAGAAAAATTAAAATACAGCACTGTCATAAGTACGTTCAGTGAACATATTACAATTTTCCGAACACTTTCAATTGATATTTGACAACTCAAATGTCAATAACTATGAACAAAATAAAAACAATTTTGTTGAAACAACCAGCTGTTTTGTTTACCACTGTCAAATAAATATTGCGTATATTATGTGTCTGAACACTTAAAATATTGTACTCAAATAAACGAATATTGACTGAATAAAAGTGCCTGTCTGAACATAGTATTAGCTTATACTAGAGCTATGCACATGTTATCATAGAGTAAAAACATTACTGACATAACAATTCCCTTATTGATCCATTTCCTATGAAATCCGAAAATAAAATTGTATTGTGCGGAAATATTTAATTTGGTCAAGCTAATGAGTGCCCACGAACAAATTTGTGCGGACTTTTAAGCTTATATTTTTTACTGTGTTGTAAAAACTTATATATTTATACTGCTTTTGGTATTTACAAGAATTTTTATTCGTGCTCACTCCTTATTATTATAGGCCAGTCAATACTGAATGCATTTACAATTCAAAAAGGAATTTTGACTTGAAAGATTTAGTTTAACTTGGCAGATACTGATCCTTAGAATAAGCTGTCTTTGGCAGGAATATCGAATTGTTTGGAACGAAGTCAGTTATGTCTGTCCTTAGAAAACTGAAACCGTTTTGATAAAGTTCAAGGTAGTCTGTGCTCAATATGTGGTCTTCACTATTGTGGTCTTTGCTCATTAACTATTTGGTTACGAAAAATCTAAACATACCTTGTTTAAAAATTAATTAGGAAATCTTCAGAAACTGGTACTGACTGAAGCAATACTCAATTGTTCTACGGCAACCATATTTTCGAACAGTGCAGCCCCATTGAGAAGACTGATTTGGATTTCAACTGCGAAGATTGAGGCTATAATGCGTTGTTGTTGTCATTACATATCTTTATAAAAAAGTGTACTATTAAAAGTGTCTTGAGGAAGCAAATCTTGTTAAAGCTTAAACTCGGGTTCTTGATAACATTTCTGGTACCTAAATCAATAAAGTAGTGTCAGAAGTGGGCGGAAAATGTGAAGTGTTCTGGTTATTTTCAACAATTCAATGCAGCAAGCAAAGTTGTACCAGATTACCATGGAATTTCTGGCATTATTAGTGAGCGTAGGTCGAGAGTGCTTTTGTGAAATGAAGTGGAAATGCATCAGAACGAAGGTGTACCAATGGGAGCACTCTTTTAAGTTTGGTCACTGGCAGCAAGTTCAATGTTAGCTCAAGGGCCTTTGACCTATGGATCGCAAGGTATTCGGTATATAGTATAGAATACTATAGAATAGTATAGAATGCTATAGAATACTATAGAATAGTACAGAAAACGGATTCTATTTGAAAGAGAATGAAATTACGATTTCTACTGGTGGTATTAAGGTATTCAATGTTTAATCACATTCATTCAGAGATGGGAGTGGTTTGTTTCTATTTGGATAGTATCTGTGTAATATGGTACCAATAAATGATTGTACCATATTACATATTGTAATAGAACGAAATAAAAGAATGTTCCTGGACCGGCTAGCAAGCACAGCAGAAGAAGCAGCTAGTCAAAATAACATTAGAAAACTACATCAGACGATTGACTGCCTGACCAATCGGAAATGTAACAGTAGCCAAGCAGTAACTGATCATAGTGGCGAACTATTAACGAGCAATGAAGCACAGACAAAAAGGTGGAGAGAACATTTCGAAGAGATCAGTAACGTCGTCTGAGATAATACTGACGACATCGAAACAAACGACAACGGCCATGCAGCAGAAAACAACCTGAGAATAGCATGCAACCCTTCCAGTCTATACGAGATACAATAGGCCACCATCAAACAGCTCAGAAGAAACAAGGCAGCAGGCAAAGATGGAATACCCGCAGAAATTCTGCAGGTTGACATCGAAACCACAGCAAGACTTCTGTGACACCATATCACAACGGCCTGGGAGGAAGAGTAAATAAAATTGCCATGAAAAGTTTCTCAAAAAATCTGTTGTTGGAGTCGACTTTAATTTGTAGATGATTGACACTCATGCATAAAATTAACACACAACATAAGAGGTGTGAGAAGCTAGGTCGTAATGCTGACTGAAGAGTTGTAATGTAATGAGTTGTATAGCGATGTTCGTGAGATTATGTCTACTTGGATGGACGGATACGTTTCGGGCATTGTCTTGCTGTTGATATGGCCCACATTTTTTCCGTTTTTCTGTATCAACCTGCTTTCAGTATTGAATTTGTCACCTTAAATATTGTTACGAAAATGGAAATGGTGTTCTTAAAATGATAAACAAAAGCTCTAAAAACAAAAATAATGGACTTGTTTACATGATCAACGAATAAACAAAAATGTAGCAACAACATCAGTATAAAAAAAGAGATTAAGAAGTAAACAGGCAACAACAATACTGGAAGCAACTTGTTTACCTTTATAGAGATTTCGCGAAGGCAAAGATATTCTCCTTCAAGTGGATTCATTAGACTGCTTAGTCTGCGATATAAAAGGCTAGACAGAGCAGGCAACGGGAATTCAGTCAGCCTTGTGTGTGTAAAGAGAATAATTGTGGTTTGAAGATCTCTGTTATAAAGATCTATTGAACAATTGTTATTGTGTGCGCGGAAGAAGTGTAAGGAATTAAAGCAAATTGTTGTTGTTTAAGTCAAATCGTGAAAGGTGGCACACGGAATTGTGCGAACAATAAAGAATGGATTTGAAACTAAACACAAATTTACTTTTATTTTATTTGCAATCTACGAACTCATATTTTTAACGTTTTTAAAAGGGTAAAAACGTAGCAATATAAAAGTCTTTTACACTTTATAAGCCCCTAATGTATATTTTTCCAGTCTTCAGGTGAAGGTATACAAATTACACGACCTTCGTAAGGTAATTATGGCCTTAAATTATGAAAAGAAACGTTTAATATTTCAAAAATAAAGTCAGTCACGTCTTTGAAACTCTTTTCTTAAGCAAATTTTCTATAATTAACTGCTCGTATGGGCATAGGGGCACTTAATTTATTCTGAGACCTTAATTCTAAAGCATTACTATTCGCTTAGCATTACAAAAGTATTCCTCAAGACCAACGCCTATAAATAGCAACGATTTTCCCAGTGTAAAGCTAATAGTTTTCTTTACAATTTTTCTAAAGTAAAGTTTACGCCAAACAAGGAAAACAAAAATGAACAATTTATGGGCACTTATTGGAATTTTTTGTGGTTTTCTCGTACATAAGCCTCTTGGTGTCGCTTGTTATGGGCATGAAAGGTGCGATCCCAATGTAGTCGAAGACTTAAATACAAGAATGAGTGAAGCACTTTCGAAATATCCTGAAGTACCGCTGGAAGAATTACGGTTAACGGTGGTCCATAATACAGAGTGTAGAATGCTGTCACATTTATGTATAAAGAGTGCTATCGACAAAGCCTGAAGATTTTCTTAAAAAGGCATCTGGTAATTGTAAAGTAATACCCAAAATGGAACAGGCCGTTAAAGAGCTAATGGTTATAAAAGAAGATCCTGATTTGCCAGAAGAAGTTCAAGGTGATGCTTTTAAGCTAAGGGTGAATATTAAATTTAGTACGACTGCTTCTGAGGCTGAAGAGTTTTTACAATATTATGAGATTTTTAAAAAAGAACACAATATAGTGCCACCCAGCGGAATATAAGATGAGAAATCCGCGAAAGGGGCTGATGAATAATTAACTTATCTGGTGTCAAAAGGCCATGATTCTTAATTTTTATTTTCAAAACACAATTAAAACTTTAAAAAATATATTTCGTTTCTCTTATTATTTGTTTTATACTATGTTCACGTATGCACCTTAATTGCGTAAATCGCAATTAACGCCAATATTGATCTCAATATTTCATATAAAATCTGAATTTATTATTGCTCAATTAAATGCTAATTGTTATAATATTCAGTAAAACTTTAAATACAGCACTGTCATAAGTACGTTCAGTGAGCATATTACAATTCTCCGAACACTTTCTATTGATATTTGACAACTCAAATATCAACAACGACAAACAAAACAAAAAAAAAAAACAACGAACAAAACACAAACAATGTTGTTGAAACAACCAGCTGTTTTGTTTCCAGCTGTCAAATGAATATTGAGTAAGCTGAATATTGCGTATATTTATTATACCTGAACGGTTAAAATATTGTTCTCAATTAATCGAATATTGACTCAATTAAATTGCATACGTGAACATAGTATTACGTTGATTTAAAAGAGGAATTATGTACCGAATCTGATGCGAAGTGAAGAAATTGACAGTTCATGACATTTCATGGTCGAAATAGGCAATCTAATCGTGATGCCATGTGATTCGCTACAGTATTTTAAGCACAGGACTTTTGTTTACAGATTGTGGGGTTTTCATATAACTCCTTCTTTATATATTTTACTTCCGCTAGAAGATGGTGCTGAGGACAAAAGACACACGGACAGCTAAATATCTTTCTGGCTGATATTTTTATAAAATTTAATTTTTACCATCTGGTATCCCTATTATCCCTATAACTGGGTTTTTACTGTGCTTGCTATTGCTTAAATGTGTTAGATGTCATTTACACCGTTCAACCTTGTCTTTGCAAAGTCTTAAGTTTGTTGGAGAGAAGAGAAAAACTAACGGGGAATGATTAAAAACTTGAGCGTACTCTAAGAGTTTTTGCCAGAAATCTGCTGAGAGGAAGTTGCCGAGGAAATATTTTTTAATGTTTTCGTTTTGATGCCTGACTTGGGGTTTGAACCGCTAACTTATGGCTAATAAGCCAAAACACTACCTACTCGACTACGGCGTAATAAATAAATGCAATAAATAGATATCAAGAGTTTGTCAAAGTAAACTTTGAGTGTGTAAAAGCCATAAACAATTTTAAAAGACTTTATAAACTTTGAATGTGTTAAAGGGGTTTAATTTTGAACAAATTCACGAGTACACAGTTGGCAAATCTAACCTTATAGATAAAATTAGTTCAGTTAGAATGGAGCAGAACAAAGGCGGTTGTCTTTCTCCTTCCATGGAATTTTGTGATAAACGAGCTGCTGGTGACGTTGGAATAAGTTATTTGTGGACCACTCAAGTATGCTAAAGAAATTCTTTTTTTTTTTTGTAGTGTTCTAGACAAATTTGTGCATTCTATTTGAAAAAGTTAGAGACCGAAATTTAGTAACGTTTTGGGTATACAGTAGTTAAATTTTGATTCTTCGCTCCGCACAACTTTGGCCCACTGGTCTTTTAACCAATGCAGAGATACCGTCTTGCAAAGTTAAGCCGTTTTTTCTTATTAACTTTACTTATATTATTAGTGGCTTCTTGGTTGGTCTTCTAGCTAATAAATTTGCCTCTCTTAATCGGTTTCTGGCTGTGTGTGGACGCCAATAGGAACCCCTAATTGGTCGTTTGCATAATTAGTAACATCTACCTACTGGCGTTTTCCGATGGTCAACTTTTACTATTTTTACCATTTAACGGTCTTGGCGGGCAGTAAATTTACGAAGTTGACCACTTGCTCTTTCTTTTCACGTTATTTATTTGACGATATCGCAATGAAATCCGACAAACCGTTGATTTGTTGATATTAAATTGATGAGCAAGTTCATTCCTTGATTTGCCTACTTCTAAAGCCCTTATAATGGCAAATTTGTGTATCTTCTGACAGCTGTTTCTATTTTAAAATTCACAATTTGAAAATTTTTCATTAAAATTTTATTAATTAATTAATTAATTAATTACTCTAGTTGACGTCCTCTTACCTTTAACACATTGCGTTGCATTTTTTTTTTTCGCTAAATTTGTTCACTTTTTTTTTGTAAATCTAAAAAAATTAAGTAGAAAGAGAAGCAAACAACGCTTAATGATGCTTTTTATTAAAATTTAAAAATCAACGAATAAAAACAAAACAAAAATGGAGTGGATTTGGATAACGTTATAAGCTTCGAGCCTCGATTGAATATCATACGACATAGCGTTGCATTTCTTTTTTTCTCGCTACTGTAAATCGTAGATAGCACAGCCATGCATGGGTTTTGCAAATACGATGGCTCCAGGTGTTTCCGAAGGCATTTTGCGCGCTGAACACGAATCTTTCCATCACGTCAGGTTTTCGAGAAAAAGGAGGTTGAAACCCCTAAAAATAGCGTTTTTGGACATTTTTGAAAAATTGTAGAGCTAAACACTGAAGTGCTAGAACCATCGCTATTGTCAGAAATTAAAAATTGATCTTTGCTCTTTAAAATGAGCCCAAAGCCAAATTGATTGCATGCACCCTTAAAGTAGGAGGTGAGTTTATGTCAAGGGGTACAAGAGAAAAAGAAACACAATACGGAGGTCCTTAAAAATTAATCAGATTTACTTGAAAATTGTTAGTCAGAGGTTTTTGGGGTCGCTGATTACCAATCTTCATTCAGATTTAGAAAATTCAAAATGGCGGAACCAATATGGCGGTCGAGATTTATAAAAATTAATCGGATTTACTTGAAAATTGTTAACCCAGATTCGTGTTCGGAGCGCAAAATGCCTTCGGAAACACCTGGAGCCATCTTATTTGCACAAAAAAAAAAATCCAAATTTGTAGGGCTGTGTAACCTACAAACCCATTTAAACTATTCTCATCTTACTTTTCGCTGGATGCCATTTCTTTTTTGCTAATTACATTGTAATATAAATCGATTGGCAATAAAGTTCAATAAACTTCCCTTGATTGTATTCTTGAATCAGGAAATATAAAGAATTATCCGATTCAGTCCCGTTGAAGTTGAGTTAATCCATATAGAAATGGAAAGAATTCAAATATGTTTTTAAAATGCTTGTGATTTTTATTTTAATTTTTTTTTATTGTTTTCAATTGAAATGTTACGAATCATAATATACTTTTGGATATTATTCTTTCTCAGCTAACTTATCTTACATTTCGCTGGATGCCATTTCATTTTCTTTTTGAAAATTCTCGTATACTCGTATTAGCAAAGCTTCTTCAGCCTCATGAATATCGCAACTAAATTTTAATAACGTTTTTATCTTAAGGGCATTATATTCATTGTTTAGAGAAGTATCCGGATCTAAATGTATTCTGTTTCTATCATTATTGGCACTACATTATCATAATTCGATGCATTTTCAAGAAAACTTTCCAAAAGTTCTTCGGATTTTTCACAATCAGCTTGCTTCGCTGGGAGCCGTATGGCGGCATATAACAGTTTCTTATAACTCTTATTATAAATTTCAATTAACTGTAAATGACTAGTCGGATGCTCAGTATATTTTGCAAGTGTTTCTTTATTTCTTCTATTTATGTAATCGACTACACTGGGATCACACTATTCTTCACCATCACTATAGACACCACTAGGTTTATATAAGTATTATAAAGGCAAACAGAATTCCAATAAGTGCTTCAAAGTATTTCATATTTTTTTTCTTGATTTGCCGTAAGTAAATTTTACTTTGGAAAGATTTTAAGAAAAACTGTTCACCTTACCCTGGAAATTCGCTTCGAAAGGCTTTGGCATGGAGTAAAATTTTTGTAATTCTAATGCAGAGAGATAAAGTTTTCGAATAAAAAATCTCTGAAGAAATTAAGTGACTGTATGCCTATACGTGTAGTTAATTACAGAAATTTTTTGTTTGAGAAAAATCATTCCAAAGACATTAAACATCTTCTTTCATAAGTTGAGACTATAATTAGCCTATGAAGGTCGTATAAATTTGTGTAACTCTGTTATAAGACCGGAAAAGTGTTATCGTTATGGACTAAAACAGTACAATAGGGAAAGGGAAAAGTGAAAAAGAATCGTATATTTGAAGTGACAAATACCGAAACGAAATATAGAAGAGACATGCACCCTTTTTCTGGTTGTCGCCGTCGTCGTCGCCGTCGTCGTCGTTGCCAAAAATGATGTCGATAAAATCAGAGTCGACAAAATCAGAGTCGACACAACACAATATCGACGGCGTATTGACTCACAGAATACCAAATGTGTGTCGACAGTCATCTATAACTGTCAATAACGACAAACAGAATACCAATTTTAAACTGTCGACGCAAGACGACGTCGACGACGACAACCAGAATAAGGGTGATGATGAACAGTGAGTCATATAAATAACGAGACAATAAATCCGAAAAGTATTCTTTTAGGTTTGAAGTCGCCGTAGTGTAGTAGGCAGTGCTTATTAGACGTGAGGCCATGTTTCAAACTCTGGGTCTGACTACTACTACTCCTCTCAACAAAATTCTGGCAAAAGAAATCTGAGAGTAAATAAAATTTACCTGAAAAGTTTCTCAAAAAATCTGTTGCTCGGAGTCGATTTTAAACTTTCTATAAAGAATTCAAAAAAAAAACCCATTTTCTTTAAAATGCTCTTCTTCTTTCTTTATTTTAATCATTTATTGTCTCGAATATAAATATTAAGAATCATAATCTTTTTTGTAGAAAATAAAGAAATTCAGATTCCGTATCTGACTTGTCGCCGGACGTCATATTGTGTTCCTGTTTAAAATCCTCATATTTTTGCAATGCGTCTTCAGCCAAAGAAATGCTGTCACTGAATTTGATTAGCATCATTACCCTAAGAGCATCCGCTTTAAGATTCAAAGAATTCTCAGAATTTTCTTGAATATCACTTAACTCTTCCATGGCCTGTTCCATTTGGGGCGCAACATCATCATAGGACAAGGCAATTTCTGCAAATTGTTCCATAATAAATTCGGCTAATTCGCATTGAAGTCTTTTCGATGGTTTCTTTATAAAGACCTTTGACAGTCGCTTGTAACGTAGATTGTAAGCCTCCGTTAAGCATAAATCATTATCCGGCTTTATAGTAAATTCCGAAAGCATTTCATTAATTCTACGATTTACGAAATCGGCTACCTTGCCATCACATTCCCATTCCCATTTTCCTTCGGAATATTGTCCAATTGATTTGTGTATCATAAAACCGCATAGAATACCAATAGCAATTCCAAAATTGTTCATTTTTATATCTGTTTGGCATTCAACCTATTTTGGTTAGGTTTTAAGAAGAACTGCTTGCGATAACCCGGGAAAATCATTGCTATTTATAGGCTTTGGCATGCATGCAATACTTTTGTAATGCTAATGGGAAAATAAAGTTTTCGAATAAAAAAATCTCTGAAGAAATTAAGTGCCTGTATGCCCATACGTGGGTAGTTAATTACAGAAAATTTATTTAAGAAAAGAGTTTCAAAGATGTGAATGAAATTGTAATTTATATATATGTATGTAGTACATCTGCCATTAAGAGTTGCAGAATATTCATTCTGATCTAAAACAGTTGGTCAATTCACACAAGCCGTTGTATTGAGTGTATTGTTGGACGATTATACAATATTGTATGTTTGTTGATAATTTTCATATAAAAATCCGATACACTTATACACATTTCTTTCATTTGTTTTTAAAAGTTGTATTGGTTTTGTGCTATCAAATTGTTTGAATGCCAAAAAAATGCATTTGGAATATGAAATACACAATACAGCATAGCATTGAGCGTTCACAAACAACCAAGTGTATTCAATACAACATACACGATACAAAGTCGTGTGAATTAGTGAAGTATAAAAGGGAAGGGAAAGGGGAGGAAGAGAACTAAAAAGAAATTAAGTCGTATAAACAGCGAGGCCATGTACGAATTAAATCATTTCAGATTGTCGCACTGCCACTAACGTCGTAAAAGAAGGCTTAGAGCAATATCCAGTGTCAGTTCTTTTAAAATCTAGGGAATAGCCTTATTAGTTTGTATATAATCTGCAGATATGGGTTACAATTGTAAGTCTCACATAATAGCCCCTGTTAATAGAGCACAATTCTCGGTAGGTAGATAGGTTGAAGCAATAGCTTTGATACCAAAAAACTCACTTGAGCACTCATAGAGGCCCGTTGGAATGCCACCGAATTCCACCAAACTCATAGAAGAAATTGGTCAGTGCGAGAACTGCACACCGGGATTAAATTTCGCATTCACTATAAGAACTAAACTGGGCCGCAGTAATCTAAGTATTCTACCATCTTTCCTATTTCTTCATGTACCATTTTCTCTATCTGCTTGATCCAGAGATTGATCAGCCAAAAGAGGTTGAAGTTTAAAGCGGTTGCTTTGATTGCCAACGCTTACTTGAACACGCATAGCCGTCGTTTGTAATGACGCAGGTGCCCAAAGATGTATTGCTCTCACTATTTCATTTGTAAACTTGTTGCTTTCAGTGTCATAATTCCTCATAACCTAGCACTGTTAAATACTATTCTGAACTAGAAGCACCGAGGGAACCTTTCTGTTAGATGAAACAAACCACGAGCTGCCACTATAACCAGCATGTGATACACATATGTATATGATCATTTGTACAATGGGTCAATTCGATCTCCGGGTACTGTACTTATCTTAACCTATATGATCATATATGGTTCCCTTGGTGCTTCTAGCTTAGAATAGTATTTAACAGTGCTAGGTTACTAGGAATTATGACACTTTCAGTCTCAGCTGGGAATATAAGGCTTCCAGCATAAAACCTATACATAATTGGTCATTACAACGCATCAGTCAGGATTACAATCTAGCTTCTCATACCACTTATGTTGTGTGTGTTAATTTTATACATGAGTGGCGGCAGACTTAAAGTTTAAAGTCGACTCTGATAGGCAGATTTTTTTTGAGAAACTTTTTATTTACGCTCAGAGTTTTTGCTCATTATAGGCTCATAGTCTTTTAACGCTTCCTTAGCCTCCTGTATGCTATCACAGAATTTTATTTGCGACTTTATCGTGAGAGGATTATATTTAAAATCCAAAGAATTATCAAGATTTTCTAGGATATGTCTTAGATCGTTCAATGTCTGTTCCATTTTAGGCACTACTTTATCATAATCTGTGGCAATATCAAGGAAACTCTGTAAAAATGTTAGGGCCGTCTGACATTCCGCTTTTATGGTCGGTTTCTCTATATGGGCCTTTGACAGGCGCTTATAGGTTTCATTGTACGCCACTGTTATTATTAAATCGCTATCCGGTTTTGGTGAATATTCTGCAAGAGTTTGGTTAATTAATTTATTTAAATAATACGCCACTTTGCCATCGCATACCAATCTTTCGTGGGCGTATACCCCAAGAGGCTTCTGTAGTAGAAAAATACTAAGTATTCCAACAAGTCCTGCCAAATTGTTAATTTTTCTTTCTGTGTTTGGCGTAAGCTTTACTTTGGACAGATCTTGAGAAAAACTGTTTGCAATTCGTTAGGAACTCATTACTATTTATAGGCCATCGCATGGATCGTAAAATAGTAAAGTTTCAGGAATAAAACCTTAAAAATTACCTGTACGCCCATACAGGTAGTTAATTACAGAAATTTTGTTTGAGAAAAGAGTTCCACAGACATGATTACGATTATTTTTGAAAAGTTAAACGCTTCCTTTCATAAGTTGAGACCATAATTAGTCTATGAAGGTCGTATAAATTTGTATAACTCCGTTATAAGATCGGAAAAGTGTTATGATTATGGACTAAAACAGTGCAATGGGGAAAGGGAAAAGTGAAAAAGAATCGTATATTTAAAGTGACAAGGAAAGTGAGTCATGTATACAAAGAGACAATGATTCCGAATCTCATTAACATCGTGAAAGAAACCTTTTCCTCTAACTTTACTCTACTCCCCTGATCGTAGATCAATACCTAGAGTCTGTTCTTTTTAAGTATTGAGAGTAGGCGCAAGTTTTACTTACCCCTCTGCTTCTTGCGCGCCTACACCAGTTGGTCACACCAATCGATGACAGGGCTTCCTCGATTTGGTCCTTCCAACGCATACAAGGTCATCCTCTTCGCCGACTTCCACAGATCCCCGCATCAAATACCCGTCTCGATGGTGCATCCTCCTCCATTCGAACGACATGGCCGAGTCAGCGCAACCGCTGGATATTAATACGCTGCACAACGTCTATGTCGTTGAGGAGCTCATACAGCTCACTGTTGGAGGATCGGATGCGGAAATCATAGCCAACTCGCACTGGACCGAAGATCTTACGCAGGACTTTTCTCTCGAATACTCTCAAGGCTGCTGCATCAGTTCTTAATAGGGTCCATGCCTCTGCGCCATAAAGAAGCACGCGTAGGATGAGCGTCTTGTAGAGTATTAGTTTTGTCGTTCGAGAGGGGCCTCTGCTACTCAATTGCCTATTGAGACCACAATAGCACTTGTGGGCAACGGTGATCCTGCGCTTGATTTCCAGACTGACATCATTTTTGGTGGTAACGTCGCAGCCAAGATAAGTGAATTCCTTGACTGTATCAATGGTATAGTTATCGGCCGTAATCTGAGAATTAATACGCCGCACGTCTCTACTTGTCGTTAACATATACTTTGTTTTGTCCTCATTTACTGCCAGACCCATCTTAGTAGACTCCCGTTCAATAGCACTAAAGGCAGCAGTAACATCTCGCGCAAGAGTTATCTGCAGAAATTGGGCATGGTTGCGTGTCTCACATACTAGTCCTCATCCTAAGAGCACACAGGTCAGAAACCCGATTAATGTTTCTAAGAAGTTCACTATCCCGACTCAGAACCTATTGAATTTAAAAACTAAACTGGGCCACATAAGCCTAAGTATTCTACCATCTCCCTCAATTTCTTCACGAAATATCTGCTCTCTCTCACATAATAGTCCTCGTCCTTTTGACTTTTAAAACTAAACTGGGCCACATAAACCTAAGTATTCTACCATCTTCCCTATTACTCCAGATACCATCTACTCTCTGCTTGATCTGGAGATCGTTCAGCTCAAAGTAGTAGAGATTCTCTCTCATTATTTCACTTGCAAACTTGCTTCTCTCAATGTCATAATTCCTCAAAACTCAGAAGTCACTTACTATTGTGAACCAGAGGACCTAGTAACGCAATGACTAGTCAGTGTTCTTATTGGAGCCACAAAAAGTTATAATAGAGCCTTAAAAAGGAATCGAAATTGTATCTGAGGGCAAACTATGTATATGTAGCGGTTCTTTCATTATGGGCTTTATGTAATAAAATTTAAATAAAATAAAATGTTCGTAAAGTCGCCGTAGCCTAGTAGGTAGTGTGTTGGCTTATTAGATGTGAGGCCAGGGTTCAAATCCCAGGTCAGACATCTCCAACAAATCGAAATATGAAAAAATATTTCTCTCGGCGTCTGCTCACAGCAGGCTTATGGAATAAAACTCTCAAAGGAAATAAAAAATACCCTTGATGACCTTCATAAAACTCTGTCGTTCGGAGTCAGCTTTAAACTGTAGGTTACTCATGTATATAACCTACAACATATGTGGTGTCAGAAACTAGGTTGTAATCCTGGCTGAAGGGTTGTAATGGCCAATTATATATGTATGTATAGGTTTGTGTGAGATATCATTGAAATTTTCAACATTTTTATGCCATTATGTCTGCAATACAACATCGTTCAAATGTACGCCACGACATCACTGCAAATACGAACCTTTCAATTTACCATAACTCTGGCATATAAATCAGACCAATGACAGGGGTTATGTCGGCTTTTGGGGATCTGTGCGGTTTGTGGCATACACGCATACATTTGTGACCTCAAAACGTAAAGTCTAACAAGATTTGGTTTCTTTTTACTACACCTTCTTTGTTTCGGTGCCTTTTACACATTCGAACATAAATGTCTTTCGAATAAAGGGAGGAAAGTGTTTAATCTTAATCACGTACTTGAAACGCGTTTATCATACAAATTTCGTATAAATAAGCAGCCTTATGAGCATGCAAGCAGCTAATTTGTACAGAATTTAATTCAGACTTCCATCGCCTATAAATAGTAACGAGTTTATAAGGTTTTGTAAACAGTTTTTCTTAAAATCTTTTCAACGTAAGGTTTGCTTACGCCAAACAAAAAAGAAAAAAAAAATGAAATATTTTGTGGCACTTGTTGGACTTCTTTGTGGTTTTCTGGTGCATAAGCCCATTGGTATACTTGCCGAAGGGGATGAAAGCGAATGCGACAGCAGTGTTGCCAATTATATAAATAAAAAGATTGACAAAATATTAAAGAAATATCCGGAAAAACAATTCGATAATTTGAGACTGGCGTTGGCTTTTAATGAAGCTTACAAGAAGCTATCGAATAGTGTTTTAAAAGTGGATGAATTAAAACCGGGCGATTGTGATGCAGCCGAGGAAGCTTTAGAAAGTTTTAAGGACTATGCACATAAATATGACGATGCAAGCGGCAAATTGGAAGAGGCTCTTGCATATCTAGAAGGCATCGACCAGGATCCTCAACATTCCTTGCAAACTAAACTGGATGCCATGAAATTGGAAAAGGAAATATTAGCAATCACCCGAATGGATGATGTTGATAACGTTCTAGAAAAATACAACAGTTTTAAAGCAAGGCCAGCAAAACCTACACAAAGTGACAGCATAGCTCCAAAGGAAATACCAGCACAGGTGAACCAACAGGCAGTGGAAAAAGCTGTTGCTGTAAAGGACAGTGGAAAAGATAACAATGAGTCGGCATATAAACATGCTTTCGAACAGATAATGCACATCATAATGAATGTAAAGGAGAAAAATTATTTCAATTCCAATCTGGACGATGATAATTTCTATTAAGACAAAAGTAGATAATTTGAAACGTTTCAATAAAAAAAAAAGTGAAATAAAAGTGAAATGAGCATTTTTTTCCATTCTGTCTGTAGCAGGCGAGTTACTTTTTTTCTATCAATTTGAATGACGTTCTATGAATAATAGCTTGTAGATATTGTACGAGATAAAATTGCATAGATTTAGGGCCATTATTACAACTTGCCATTAAACTTGGGATTAGTTAAAGGTACCTTTAGCTAAAGGGAACTGTAAATTTATCTTTAACTTATTTTCGTTATTACAACTTACAGATAAAATTAAGTTAACTTTTTCAAAAATATGGCAATGCCGGAGCAATGTCGATAATACTGTTCAATTAAACACGTTTTTTTAAACGCAGTGGCAACGACGGGCTTTGTTTTTTTGTTGTACATGCCCATTTTGTTTATATTTGAAGTTGCCATATTGAAAATAATATATAATATGTGGCAAGTTCATACATAAAATTAAGTTTAAAAGTTACCGGTAGGATGATCCTCCCTTTAGTTTAACGTTCACTTCTATCATATTGTCTACTTATAATAATGAAAAACAATTTATCTGCCCGTTAAAATCCTCCCTTTAGTTAACGGCAAGTTGTAATAAGGGCCCTTAAAGTTATAAGTCTGATAAGGCTGGGCTAAGTTTACAAATACACTTGAGATTCGGAAATAAGTGCATATAATCCATTACAACTCTAATGTATCATAGCCAAGTTGCCGTAGTCTAGTAGATAGTGTGTTGACTTATTAAACAAAAGGCCATGTCCAAACCTCTGGCTCAGCCATCTCCTTTAGGTCTTCCACTTCGTAGTCTTCTGGCAAAAATTCTGAGAGCCTAATGAAAATTGCCATGAAGAGTTTCTCAAAAATCTGCCTTTCTGAGTCGATATTAAACAGTACGTTCCACCACTCAAGTATATTATTAACACTTAGAACATAAGTGGTGTGAGAAACTAGGTCGTAATCCTTACTAAAGGGTTGTAATGGCCAGTTACGTACGTTTCAGACGTCGGCCTCATATAATAAATCTCTCCATCAGAGTACAGTGCTCGGTCAGAAACCCTATAACTGGGCCACGATCAATTAATGAACAGGTAGTGGTGTGAGAAACTAGATCGTAATCCTGACTGAAAGGTTGTATTGACCCACTACGTGTGATGTTGTCAACCGACAGTCGGTTTTAATTCTTGTGTGAGTTGGACTTTACATGAATGAATGGAAATGTAAAATACTCCACAATGAACCACAAGATTGGCCCAATGTCTGAACAAATTCGAATCATAGGCCATAGTCCCCCAAAAGAAGCGGTACTTTAGGGTGTGCATACATTGTAATGTAGATTAAAGCGGCCACAATCTGCCCATAATGCTCGAAAAGTGGCCAGGTTTTTATTACCACTTTTGGAGTAAATTTATTTTATTTCAACATATCTTTCGATTGTTAAACGATTCGTATTACGATATGGGAGTAACGGCCAAATGTTCATCTTGAATATTAGTACAGTAATCAGGAAATGCAAGGGACAATCTAGGATTCAACTGTTTCAAAAACTTTACACTTTCAAATTTGTAGCGTAATCCGGATCCAACAGTGGAAACTTGGTTTATGTTCAATGGGAAGAGATTATTGTAAACGGATCTATTCGGTATCTGTGTTGTACAATCAGGGTTTAATGAGGGTTCATACAGCGTGTGGTCACTACAGTGTGTGGCAACCCTATCAATCTAGAACATGCTGAACATGCTGTAAGAAGCTGATCCAAAGCAAAAAAAAAACATTAAGTTATGGACCACATGCTATGTTCTTGGGCATAGCAATACAAAACAAAAGCTTTTTTAATATTATAATTCCATTTATTTTAAAAATATTTCGTTATTATATCGTATTTATTAAAAAGAAACTTTACAATAATACTACACTCCACATATTGCTGTGGTGTCCCCAAATACATACAATAAATCGCTTTAAAGGTTTTAAATTTATTCTACACATACAATATTAACATTAAGAACTTCAATCTCAAACTCATCATTATATCTTCCAAATGCCTTTCTTTAATAGATATTCATTCAGTTTCTTATTCGTATCCATTAACCATTTGGCCACCATTAGTTGATCACGCTGTTTCCTTTGATCATTCTCATCCATGGCCTCACAGATGGTATTGAAAATTTCTTGCAATTCATAGGCAAATTCTCCACTGGCATCCTGTAATAGACTGGCAAAAAAGTTACGATATTTTGGTAGACTTTTGAGGGCCTTCTCTATCCATGAACATTTCGGATTGGGCGGCGAGAGTTCATTGTCACTATAATGACACTCGGCGGAGTCTAAAATAATGAAGGCATAGGAGAGCTAAAAGAAGAATGGATGAAAAAGCATGAAAGGATTTTATAAATAATTGTTTTTAAAGTATAGGAAAACAAGTTTAAGCAAAAAGAATTAAAAATTTTTAATTTTGTCTGGTATTAGAAACAAAAAATTCAAACACAAGTGGTTTGCAACTCGACTAAATCGGTGGTTTCACTTGCTTTGTTAAGCAAACTGATTGAGGGTATTTATTGAGGGCTTGTTTATTTATTTTCAGAGATTTAGACGATGCAGAACTGACATTGTTTAAATGAAAACGACGTCATTAGATGACATTTTCTTCTAAGATACTCAAATGTAACTGCAAAGCAGAGAATATAAGGCAAGATCTGCATAGAAAGTGCAATAATAATAAAGAAATTTCTCAGGGTTCTCTCTAAGGGTTTCCTCTTGAATTATGAAAAAGTGTATACGTATAGTAAATACAAAAGCTATGAGTAGGATTAATAATCTCTGCCTGGAGTAAACAAAACAAAATCCTGCCGAAAGCTGGAGAGCTACCAGACGCCAGACCAGGTAACGAGAATAGGAAATACTTAGAGCAATTGCCCAAACGGAGGTGTGGATTTCCTTTTATCTGGATTGCCCAAGTGGAGAATAATTACTCTCAAATATTGCATGTAATGTTTTCGCCCACTTTAGTGTCCTTGTTTCCAGTGGGTTATCCAGGTTTGGCATTTTGATAGCGATGCAATACTCGATTTACTCGCATCATAAAAACGTAACTTCTATATGGCTTCCGAGACACGGGGATATCGTTCGATATTGTATGGCGGATGAACCGGATGGAACCATCAGGAAACAGGGTATATTTATTTCGATTGCATCAATTAAACACGATATTATCCGCTCATCGTAATGAGAGGCCCAATCTCGTTGGCAGCGGGTATGTGATATATTGCTCGACATTGCTTCTGGACATTTTCAAATAGCGATTTGCACGGCTCTATTGCCTTCTTCGAAGGCATGCCGAAAGGCTTTGGATTCCGTCAAATGTCTTCTTCCGACCTGTAGGTCTGAGAAGGAGGAATACTCTTTCTTACACTTCATGTATCTGTGTCCTGCTCGTGCCTAAAGAGGCGGAGGCCACTTACCTTAATAAGCACGCCCAAATTAAAACTCACGGTTGAACGACCAGCATAGTTGTGAGCAATATTTTTATTCATGCGAATTAGTTAGGTAGGGGAATAGGGTCATCATTTGTAGGGTCTGAAGTCACGGCAATGCACAGCAGATTAGCTTGCGGGAACGGGACCTTTCACGCCGATACTGGGTAATGTATTGTGAACGAATGTATTGTAGGCAATCTAAACTTCAGTTGGGTAATTACAATACAAGGAGATTTGAGTCAAATATCAAACTATAAGAGGCCTTTTGATCGGGCACTAAAATAATACTGGTTTAGAATGGAGAGATGTCGTCGTTCGAAGTTCAGGTCAGACATCTCTTACAAAGCGGAATATGGAAAAAATATTTATTTCTTTGGCGACTTGCTCTCAGCAGATTTCTGGCAAAAACTTTGAGAGTAAAATAAAATTGCCATGAAAACTTTCTCAAAATTCTGTCATTCGATAAAGGTCCCGCCACTTGTGTATAAAGTTAACACACACAACATAAGTGGCGTGAGAAACTAGGTTGCAATCTTAACTAAAGGGTTGTCAATAACCAATTAAGTTGAGATCGTCCCGTGATGATGAGAATGTATTTTCACCTACTTGAAGACTGTGTGGCATTATTGTACCTTAGAATGCATTCCTGAGAGACTACAGGGGGATATTCTGCACAGAACAAAGGCAATACAATGGATTGTACGGTCATAGTGCTATGGAATGCATTCCTGAGACACTACAGGGGGATATTCTGCACAGATTAAAGGCAACACAATGAATTGTACGGTCACAGTGCTATGGCATAATAATATTTAATTTGATTTCTTGGAAAATCATTAAAAAAAGCTTAATTTAAGATCGTATTAAATAAGGCGCCCATCTTCGAATGATGTTTACATGATTATAATAACTTTGTTTTTGGGAAATAAGGCATATTAAGGCCACAAGGCCGTTTATTGAATTTATGTTGGAAATATTCGTTTGCCTTAATTTAAAACTTTTCCAGACCACTTGTTGCTGTTGGACTTTAATCGTGTTAATTTCTTTCTTTTTTGTTTTTTAATTTCAAGTTGTAACCAGTTTTCATAATTTATTATTATTAATATAATTTGTTGTATTATTGTTGTTGTTGTTGTTGGAGTTTTTTTATGATTAAAAATTAAAATTTTTTTTTTATTGATTTCAAATCACTCACTTGACTAGCAAATAGTGTTATGGCAACACACAGTTTCCAATTAAAGGCCATGATTTTTAAAATATTTTTCCGTTGTTTTTTTTTTCAAAATGTAGACAAATGTTGTGTTGTTTTTTTTATTTATTTAAACTGATGAAAAGGAAAATTTTTATTTTAAATACAAAAAAAAGACGATTTTTTTTTATGACTTTAAATATGATGGGGATTTGAACGAAATTGTATTGTCGTATTTGGTCTTAACGGTTAAACAATTGTTTTAAAACTGTTTCGCATATTTTAAATGCCCCGTTTAAGCAGTCTTGCTAGAGTGTTTTTCTTTTTTTTAAATTTTTTTTTTTAATTTTTTGATTGTAAAATAAAGGAATTCTTATCAATAATTTATTATTATTATTATTTTAATATTGCTTTTGTGTTGTTTTTTTTCTCTACAATTTATTTAAATCTGTTCATATATAATCGCTATAGACATAGATTTTACTCCATATACGAGTAATGCATACGTACATACATATGTAGGAATATTTTAAATGCACATTTTAAGTACATTTTACTATGAAATCATCGATATTTCAGTTAAATTGAAAAAAAAAAAATATCGAATCATTTTTTCCTATTTTTTTTTTGTAAATAATAAAACGTAATAAAACAATTTCAAGACGGCTGGCTGTCAATGATTTGCAAAAAATAACACAAAATATAAAATATTATTAAATATAATACATGCATTTGCTTGATTTAATCATACACATTATTTTTATTGTAATATTTTACAAAAAAATATTCTTAATCAGCTTCCCTTACCAAGTGGGAGCGTTATGGGACAGACAATTTTACAAAAAAAAAAAAAAACACATTATGATGGATTTATGTTTATAAGTCAGGGCCAGTCAAATGGAAAACCAATAAAAAAAAATTTTTAAAATAAAAAGTTTTCTTTACAAAAACTGATAGAAATATTTAAAATATGGCAACTCTTTCCTTATTTCCTTATACAGCCGCCCACTCAATATTTTCAATTAATTTAAAAATAGCATTTCAATTGTCCATTTAATTGGTTTATTGAACCTGCTGGAAAGCCTAGTCAGAGTCAATACCCTAGTAATTGAAATTTTGTATTAAAAAACAGAGACAATGAAATGTTAAACAAAGATTCCTGGTGTTTAAACCTTGTAAGTTTTTCTTTTTTTTTTTTTTTTGTAGTGGCCACAACAATTTTAATATTCTATGGGCCATTATTACAACTTGCGGTTAAACTTTGATTTAGTTAAAGGTACCTTTAGCTAAAGGGAACTGTAAAGTTACCTTTAACTTATTTTCGTTATTAAAACCTAATGATAAAATTAAGTTAACTTTTTCAAAAATATGGCAGGGCCGGAGCAATGTCGATAATACTGCTCAATTAAACAAGTTTTTTAAACGCAATGGCCAAAACGGGCTTTGTTTTTTTGTTGTATTTACTCATTTTGTTTATATTTGAAGTTGCCATATTGAAAATAATATATAATATGTGGCAAGTTCAAACATAAACTTAACTTTAAAAGTTACCGGTAGAATGATCCTCCCTTTAGCTTAACGCTCACTTCTACCATATTGTCCACTTATAATAATGAAAAACAATTTATCTGCCCGTTGAAATCCTCCCTTTAGTCAACGACAGATATCGTTTTACCAACATCTAGAAAGATTTCTTTTTCTTTTGGTCAATAACGTTTGATTACAAATTGCGATAGACAGCTTGCGCTGAAATGTAATATGTCTGGTAATATTATTTAGCTCAGGCAACAATACATTTGCGGTTACGATTATTTGGGACTGATTGATTGATTGATTGTCCTCAATCAAGACATCACCATACTCTCCTTCAATGTGATGAACTCCAGGATGGTCTACGACTGTCGAAAACACATGTGATGTACACATCATTTGGGCTCCGGGACACAATGATATCCCGGGCAACTGCAGAGCGGATGAACTGGCCAGACACGGTACGACCATCCAACTCTCCGATGAATTCTTAAATATTGGAGTCCCTTTGGGAGCCTGCAAGCACATGATTGACAACGAGGTCACGGACTCTGTCAACCGCAGGTGGGAAGTTTCGGATAAGGGCCGAGTGGCGCACATAATCTGGCCGAGGCTGAATGGAGGGCGCACTGCAAGGCTGCTTAAACTCCAAAGAAGCATGCTCAGTACGGTTATTGGAGTCGTGACGAGGCATTGCATTATAGGTGTCCATGCGAGGCGCATTGGTCTGGGACACCTACCAAACGATTTCTATACAAGCTGCAGGGATAAGGAGGAAGAATAGACTGTTCTTCATCTACTGGGAACATGCCCGGCACTAAGTCAAAGAAGAAAGAGACATCTTAGTGCCTATTACATCGATGATCTAGGTGATTTGTCGAACATTGACATCGGCACTTTGAGTCGCTTTATTGGAAGCTCTAAGTGGTTCCAGGACTAGGGGATAATTGACATGAACTGTGGTATCACAATGGGCCCCATGAGGAATGTTTGGATGTCACATAAATGAATATGGGATTCGTTGTTTAATACGAAGACGAACCATTTCTAAATGAGACAGTAGCAAGGCCAGGATTAATTTCTATAAAGGTATAGGAGAGTGCCTATTGGAATTGAAAGAGAATTGTTCATTCTGAGCTTCCCTAATTTGGTTAAATGATTGATCAGATTATACATATTTTTAATGACATATGAGAAGATACCCACAAAAGCTGGAATGTTGTCCCAACGTAGGGAATTATCCTCTTAGGTATCGTCTTTTTCGAAGCCCACAGAAGTCGTACAGCATGAAAATGCTCGCTCTTAGGAGATAATTGACGCTATCAATACATGAAATTACTTTTTTAGGAATCTATTCATGCAGTAAACCGAAAATCGATCATGTTGTGGAAGTCATCTTCAAAAGCACGTAGTGTCCGGCTTATAGTCTTCAATTGCAAACCAAAAGAAAGTCGGTTTTCTTATGACTTTAGTACTCTGAATTCATGGTAACGGTACGTTTAGGATTATTTCTAAAAAAATACAGTGCTTTGAAATCAGCTAACAATAATGTGTTCCAAATACTTTTGATCTCGACTGTTGCTGTAGTATGCAATCAGCATATCTACGGCATTGTGAATAGTCAGCTGGCTTAAAGAGTCGCGTGAGCTGGAATGCGAATTCAACTGCAAAATACGCCATAATAAGCTATTATATGCACTCAGTTGCTGAGAGCACAAAGAAATCGATATGTACATACATACATACATAATTGGTCATTACAACCCTTTAGACCGGAATCCGACCTAGCTTCTCACATCACTTCTGTTGTGTGTGTTAATTTTATCCATATGGGACGGGAGCTATTTTTTAAAGTCGATTCCGTATGACAGACTTTTGGAGACACTTTTTCATGGCAATTTTGTTTACTTTTAGAGTGTTTGCCAGAACTCTGCTGAGAGAAGACATATACATTGGTCATTAAAATAAAGGTTGTCGCACACTACTCCCACTTTCTTTTCTTCTAAAAACTGTCGTTCCTGTATTCCAGCACTGTCATCTCGTGTTGATCTAAAAAATAAAAAATAAAAATCATAGCATAATTAGCATATTTAAGGCATATTGTTGTGTGAATATGTTTTTAATAATTATTTTAATGAATTAGTTTAATTTGATTTTAAACTGCATTTTGTTTTTACGTGCAGCTTTTATTATTATTCACAGCATGTTTATTTTTAATTTTTTCTATTTTTAAGAGCATATCATATTTTAAAGGCATATAAAATTTTAAGAGCATATTTTAAGAATAAAAAATAATTTATACATATTGCAACTGACTTTTTAAGTATTTTTATTATATTTTTAGTACTTTTTTTTATTACTTTTGCCAGCATATAGATATTTTTTTTAGCAGTAGGTAGCATATTTGTTTTTATGAGACATAATTTTTTGAATATAAATTTATGAATAATATTATTTCGCTGGCATTTTTTATATGAAATCTTTTTTAAAATAAATAATAAATACGTATAATTTAGTCTTTATTATTTATTTTAATTATTATTATTTTAATGGCATTACGTATACTTTATAAAATAAAGAAAAAGTCGAGAGTATGTAGAGCCCCATTTTCTTTAATTTTATTAAATCCAATAAAAAAATATGCAAAATATAATCGAGCATATTTTTTGTTTTTTAAGGCAACATTTTTTTTATTTTAGAAATGACAACAGTTGGGCAATTATCTTAAAAGGCAAATGATAACAAAAAGGCAAAGGTTAACAATTGTGCATTGTTTTCATGTCAAACATTGGGTCGAAATAAAGCGAAATATTCCTTCACATGCTCTTTTAAAATGATCTCTCAGGATATGATAATACGATAAGCGTTTAACTATTGCTAAAACTCTTCCTCTTGACAACTGTTCTATTGCTCATTTTATTTATTTCAGATTAAAACAGAGAAAAGCTACCTCCAAATGCCAGTGACTTGCCATTAAATGTAAATAATGCGATTAAAGTTTATAAATGTTTTTGTTTTTGTCTTTTTCTTCAATATATTTATTGTAATCTATAAAGTAAACAATTTTAATTACATTTTTAAGAATTGATTATGGATTTAATTTCTCTACAACAGGACACCAGGGGAAAGCCCTCATTCACACGCACACATATTTTCTTCAATAATTTGCATAACTTCCTTATAATGCGTGTGACGCACTGTAACTCGTAAACAAATTTTGTAGCAAAAATTCTTTGAATTGAAAATTATGTCACTTTATCATCAGTTTGAAACACACATGTTGCATGGCGATCATTTTGGCAGTAAAGAACAAAAACAAAAAATAAAAAGAATTTTTTAATGAACTTGACATAGTTTTTGGATATGCCCATCAGCATCATTATACAGTCCAGAGATCAGCAATGAATTGTATTTTCGCTACTCATAGGTACTTATGAAATTTTGAGTATGAGTGAGTCAAGAGTATTAAAATTCAACTACTCTGATTCATTCGTACTCGCTACAACATTGATTTATAAGTATAGGTTGCAATGAGTATGAGTACAACGTTGACATCAAACTCACAACATTCGATTCATTGTTTGATTCATACGCCTACTCATTCAGATTCATAAATTTAGAAAAATACTTATAATACTTACGAATGATTCGAGTCACTCGAATCATTCATCAAAATTTACAGTAGTAGTTATTGTTGCATTTACAAAAGAAGAGAAAAGAAAAGACAAAGACAGCAAGCAAAGCACACACACAACCTTCTAGCGAGTATTGTGGTGTTCGTACTCGAATCATACTTATTTTGTGCTTCGTGTATATGTTGAATCATGGAGAGTCGAAATCAACAACATCGTGGGTATTGTTAAGTATGAGTACGATGAGTATTTCTAACTTTGAATATGAGTAGTATGAGTATGATATTAAAATAAGTATGAGTGCGTATAAGTACCTGAAATTATAAGTATGACTCTAATCTACTCATCGTTTTGGATACTCGTTGCTGATCTCTGATACAGTCGAATTATTTAGAAATTTAATTTATTTCGCGAATGTTATTTACGAGGGTAGCCTTATAAATTCATGTAATAAAACATACATAAGCTCAATAGATAGTCAACTTCAGATTTATTTACCAGCTTATGAGGCTCTTCTTCTCTGCGCATTTATTAACCAGGGGAAGAGTGCGTATGAAGCATATTTTCCGAGTCTAATATACATATGTGGAGGCGCCGTAGTCTAGTAGTTAGTGTACTGGCTTATTAGACGTGAGGCCTCGGTTCAAGTTCTAGGTCAGACATCCCCAATAAACCGTAAAATGAAAATAATTTATTCTGCGACTGCCTCTCCGCAGATTTCTGGCAAAAATTCTGAGAAAAAATATAAAAAAAATTGTCTTGAAAAGTTTCTTAGAAAATCTGTCATTCGGTGTCGGCTTTAATATGTCGGTATGAGAAGCTGGGTGGCAATCCAAACTGAAGAATTGTAATGACCGATTATGTATGTATGTTTGCATGTAATATACGAAAACTTTGCTTGTTAACGTAACAGCCGAATGAGAATTGAATTTCATTGCAAATATCAGAGTAAAGTTAGGCAATGCCATACAACAACTCAATGCATTTTCACAGGGTTTTCTTTTCGCAACTAAACGTGGCTACCCTATCATTCTAGCATCAGTTACTATAGACTAACTGCCTACTTAGTTTGAAGAAGCCGATTATTGACTTAGCATCAGGCTTACTTACTTACACAAGTTGGTCATAATAAACATTTAGTCAGGATTAAAACCTAGTTTATCACGCCACCCATGTTATGTATTCAAATTTAATGCACGAGTGGCGGAACTTATAATATAACGTGCGACTGATTTGAAAACTTTTACTATCAAAGGAGACTGCCAATAAACACCGAAAAATATATTTTTTTCATGTCGTTTTGGTCAAAATTTCTGAGCTGGGATTTGAACCAAGAGCTCTTGTCTAATAAACCAATACACTACCTACAAAACTGCCATATTTAAGGATTTATTCGGTCCTATATATTGCTTAAAGGAATGAAAAACAATTAAAGTTGTCTTGTTGCATATTTCGAGCATTTTTCTGCCAATATAAACGAAGCCTTGGGATTCTCTGGCCCGATTTCGGCAGATCCTAGGGGATGGGACCGCTCTAGATCTAACGAATATGAAGCATTAGCTTGAAGACGTGATTGAAGAGCCGTTGTGAAGAATTTGTCTTTACAGTGAAACAGTACAGGCGGTGAGCAATGAATTTAATACGGGAGTATGACATTAAAGAAACCATGGTCGAAGATCCTTTAACCGTCCTGTACTTTGAGTATTTCGTGACACTGTTTCACTATGTACTGTTGCAACCTGATTTTTTATTCTTAATTGTGAATGAACGACCAGAATTGTACTACAAATCGGACGTTGTGCCTCCTCGTTGGAAGTATGGTAGGCTTCACACATCTATCAAGATGTGATTGAGAAATTCTTAGGAACACTTTACACTTTAGCTAATATACCACTTTCTATAGCGTAGCGTATTCAACAATGATGTATTGTGACTGATTTCATTAAACTCACTCACACTCATATTTCCATATTTCGTATTCAAATGATGACTTTAGCAATAAAATATTTCAACTGGGCGCCAAATTAATTTTCTTTTTATTGTTGGCAAAGAAACGAGAAGACCATTAAATAAATTGTTTATAAACATATGCAATAGTTTTTTAATTAATAATTAAAATATTTTCAAAAATATTATGATTTTTTTTTTTCTAAATTTGCAGCAATTCTTTGACTGGCAAATTACATTTGAGTAAAAATTGCTTAGGCGTCTACAAACGTTATCAATTGTGTAATGAACAGGTAATTGTAGATTGTTTTCTTATTAAAATTCATTTTTAAATTTTCTTTTCAATATTTTTATATTACAGGTCTGTCCTTCGCATCAGAATGATTTTAGAGCCCAGCAATGTTCATCGTACAACAATGTCGACTTTCAAGGACAACAATTTATGTGGGAGCCGTATATTAAAGGTTGTTTTAAACTATTATTTCTTCTTTTTTTAATAATTTAAGAAACTTTATAATCTGGTTTTTAATTTTTAAAGATGATGCCGAATGCGAATTAAATTGCAAGCCTTTGGGCATGAAATATTTTGCCACTTTAAATGCCACAGTTATTGATGGTACACCCTGTGAAAAACCAGCCGAATATTATCGATCAAATTATCGAGGACGTGCCATATGTATTGATGGTATTTGTAAGGTAAGTACCAATAAAAATTTATGCAAAAATTTTAAGGCAACTGTAGTGGGAATGCAGTCTAGAAACTTGACTTTATTCAAATAAGAAAAAAAAAAATTTAAACATTTTCTGTTATGATCCTCTCAAGCACATAAAAGTCTTATAGATCCAGCGTGTGGTTATAGTTATGAATTTTTTGTTTCCATTCCGCTTGGTACCATTTTTGAAACATTCATACAGAATTCCACTCTGCATTATACACGTACACCCCTACCCTACGACCACTACATATACACATACATACATAATTGGTCATTACAATCCTTCAGTCAGGTTTACGACCTAGCTTCTCATACCACTTGTGTTGTGTGTGTGTTAATTTTATACATGAGTGGCGGGACCTACAGTTTAAAGTTGACTTCGAACGACAGATGTTTTTGAGAAATGTTTTCATGGCTTTTTTTCATGTTTTGCTCTCAGAGTTTTTGGCAGAAATTTGTTGAGAGTAAGTTCCGTAGAAGTATATTTTCATATTTCGTTAAGTTGGAAATGTCAGACCTGGGTTTGAGGCTGGTCTAATAAGAAAATACAGTACCTACTAGACTACGGCGACTTCATAACGAATACAAATGATTCACTTAAAGCCACCGTTCGTCGAAAACGTTTGGTATATCCGTCCAACTCAGCAGACTGTGACATTCCAACATGCCAACAAACGACCACACATTATAATACCAGATAAAAACTATAGACTCCTATTTTAAGCGCTCCCTGTCTTTAAATTTAAATAAAGAAATGTGTGTGTGAGATATCATCGACATTTTTTATTCGTTTGGAAGACCTATGGATACCAATGTAACAGCGTTCAAATGTTTGCCATAGTTTCTATGGGTGGAGCAGTCAAAGTGTTTAATTATCCATGATTCTAGCAATTAAATCGTGTTGAATTTGATCAATAAGTCGCCGTAGATAAGTAGGTAGTATGTTGGCTTATTAGACGTGAGGTCACGGTTCAAGAACGAGGTCAGACATCTCCTACAAAACGGAATATGAAAAAATAAAAAGTTTTCTGATTAAAAAAAAAATTGCCATGAAAAATTTCTCAAAAAATATTCTGTTGTCTGGAGTCGACTTTAAACTGTAGATTCAGCCACTCATGTATAAAATTAACACACACACAACACAAGTGGCATGAGAAGCTGGTTGTAATCCTGACTGAAGTTTTTCAAAAAATCTGTCGTTCACTTTAAACTGTAGGGTTTGGCGCTCATGTTTAAAATTAACCCACACAACATTAGTGGAGAGGAAAGCTAGGTCGTAATCCTGATGAAGGGGTTGTAATGACCAATTATGTATGTACATACTGTGAGCGTCTAAAGAAAGTGTACAATTCAAAAAAATATACATTAATAAATTACCGTTAATTTTTTTTCAAATTATTTTATTGTCAGTTTTTAAAATTGAAACAAGAAGAAAAGAATTAAAAAATTTTGGAAATATTGTAGAATTTTTTCGGGCACTCTCCTTAAGTGGAAAACTTGAGTTGAGATTGTTAGAATTTTATCCACAGTGTACACTTTCTTTTGACGCTCACTGTATGTACGTATGTATGTGAATTTGATCGATGGTATGGGTGACATTGGTTTTGAGTGCCACAGTGATTTGGGTCTTATTCGCCCAAAAGCCACAAAAAAATGTCTAACGTAGTCAAATTCTACGATTCCGATGGACAGTTCACATCACCGCCACATGAGATGACCATGCCTTCGTATCGCTCGTGCAAAATATTCAATGTGGCATGAGTTGTGCTGTGCGTAGCGCCGTCCTATTGAAACCACATTTCGTTTGGAGTCCAGATCATGTAGTTCAGTCCGAAACAAGTTTTTAATCATCGACCCATAGTGTTGACCTTTATGGCCTGGTCAATGTCGTTCTCAAAAATGATTCCATAATACCGCCAGTACGAAATCCACACTAAACTGCTATTTTTACGGGATGCCTTGGACGCTTTTAGATCTCATGAGGATGGTATCGTCCCCAATTCGATAATTTTGTTTGTTCACGTACCCATTTATACAGAAATGGCCCTTGTCGTGAAGATAATTTTTTTTTTATAAAAATTAGGCTCAGTTGCCTACTCCTCTAGAGCTCATTCGGCGAACACAAGTCGCTTTTTATGGAAATTTGAAAAATATATGTTCAACAAGATGGTCGTTATCAGCTGTCAAAATTCGAAAATCCCTGTTGGAAGACCCTGCATATATAAAATGGCAGTTGGAACATTTTTCTTCATTTGTTTTGTAGTGTTAACACGTTGACTGCCAACTACGAAATAATTCGTAGATTGCGTTTCCTTCTAGAGTGCAAAACTACGAGTTATCTCGTACTCACTAATGTGAAAAAATCAAATTGCCGTTTTTTTGGCCAGTTTTCTGAAAATTGCTGTGGCAGTCAACGGGTTAAGCAACTAAGAATGCCAAAAGTGTGCACTGTAATACGCTTCATTTTACAACAGGGTAAACGAAATTGGGTTGATACGCTCTGTAGCATGAAATATAAAAGTTTTGTTGTTGCGGAATCTGTAGAAAACTAGGAAAAGGTCATGACTAACGATTGATTAAATTTGTTTGGCTGTGTACGCTTTAAAATTTTAACACGGCAATCTGTTTCTAGCTGTACACACAGTAATTCCATGATATGTTAATACAGCTTGTTTCTGTTAACTATGCTGTTAAGAACATAACAGTATGAAATTAAGATATTCATAGCATAATTTTAGGCATAAAATTGCATAAAAATTGTTTAACAGTTTCAAATGTTAATTAACAGGCAGTGTTAAAGGAAGTACAAGTAATGTTAAAAGCATTTCAAGCAATATTAACACTCGGGTATAACATTTACTGTTAATTTTTATTATTCCCTGTAAAATGCAAAAGAAAACATAAAGAAAACCGGAAATTTTTAAAAGGCTTTTCAGACTAAATTCTTCATGTAACACAGGAAAAAAAAATAAGAAAAAAAGGAAAATTACTTTGATGTTGTTGATGTTGTTCTTGTTGTGTGAAGGCATTTACATTTTAAGTGAGTGAGAAATATTGAATTTTTATTTTTTATGGCTAGCAGCAGCAGACTATAAAAACTTAATAAACTAACTGGCCAATCAAAATATGGAGTTTAAGTGGAGTTTATTGGCTTTGTAAATACAACAAGATACTAAAGATTAAGTGCTACTTAATCACTCACAGGGGGAGAGGGAGGGGTGTAATATTGCAAAATTTATGCTAAAAACATGTGTTTTTTATTTGTAAAGAAAATGAAGAAAACTTTACTAATTATAAACATCTTAAGCATACTGTTGCTGCTGCTGACATATAATATGTGAAGTGCTTCAAAATGAAAGTATTTCTGTTTCTATTTCTATGATTTATGCTCTATATATGGGCCTTAAAAACCAAAGAAGAAGAAGAAAAATTTAAATGTGTTTTACCATTAACAGGAAGAATTAAGTCAGTCAGTAGTGTATTGGGGTATAAGTAAGTGGCCTATATATGAGTTTATTTATGGCCAATGAAAGTATCAAATGATTTCTGCACACACAAAAAACAAAAAGCCACAATTTCATAGTTGCCTCAACACCTTCACCACCAGGCAGCAGCCAACTGCCAACTGCCAACAGTCACCAGTCGTCACTGTTGCAAGGAAAATACTTTACCACACAGTACCGTGTTAGTGATAAAATTAAAACCTCAAATCGGTAGTTTTCATAAGATCTTATAACATCAACCCAACGACAACAACAACATTAAGGCAATATTTGCCTGTGCTGTTGACAACCAGAATGGAGGCTTTTGGTTTCAATCATTTGCTACTTAATTTATTAAATTAAGTTTCATTGTTTTACTCTTATATTTCTTTTTTTTATAGATTTTTTTTTCGTATGCAGCTAACCTATAAGCCATGTCAATAAGACATCAATTTCGTTTTTATTATCATTTCCTTGACATTGATAAGTTTATTTCTGTAACACATTTTCAACAATTCTCAGTCCCCTAAACAAGATACTGTGTGTGTCTGCAGTCTGGCATAATTAAGTCGTTTCCTTTTGCGACACCTTCAAAATATTATCAGTCTCGTGTCAATTGCAGTAATTTTATTACCAGCCGCTATCTTCATTTATTTTGGGGAATTTGCTGTTAAAAAGAGCGGGTGTGCAGTTTTTTAAAAGTTGGAAATTCATTGTTAAACGAAAATGAATTCAATTGAGTTTCATAGGCCTCTACTTACATTTAAATTTACATGAAAAGAGTTCAGCAACAAACGAAACAAAAGTTGCCTTATTAGAAGCAAGACCGTAGTTCTAACACTAGTTCAGACATCTCGAACGAAATAGGAAAAGATATGCACTCGGCGACCTGTCCTCAGCAGATTTCTGGCAAAAACTCTGAGAGTAGTAGTAGTAGTAGTAGTAGCAGTAGTAGTAGTACTATAAGTACTAGTAGTAGTAATAACAGTACAAGTAGTAGTAGTAGCAGTAGTTTTTTTTTCCGCTGAGGAGGAGTAAATGTAGCTAACCGCACCATATGGGGAGTCGTCACTATCCCTCGTGTGTGGGGCCCTCACCCACTAAATCTCCCCTCCCCTTTTGGACTCTTTGTGCCCACTCCGGAACTACGATGGAAATCAGTAGCAGTAATAGTAATAGCACTAGTAGTACAAGTAGTACTTGTAGTAGTAGTAATAATAGTTCAAGTAGTAGTAATAGTAGCACTAGTAGTAGTAGTAATAATAGTACAAGTAGTAGTAGTAATAATAATAGTACAAGTAGTAGTAATAATATTTCAAGTAGTAGTAATACTAGTAGTAGTAGTAGTAGTGTAGGAGCAGTAGTAGTAGTAGTGTAGGAGCAGTAGTAGTAGTAGTAAAAAAGATGCCATGAAAAGTTTCTCTAAAAAACCTGTCGTTCGTAGACGATTTTAAATTGTAGGTGCCGCCACTTATGGATAAAATTAACACACACAACAGAAGTGGTGTGAGAAGCTAGGTTGTAATCATATGTCGCATGTGTTTCACTTTTAATCGATCGAAATGTGCTTCAGAAATGGTTCGATTCTTTCCGTTTTAGTAGTGATTCAGGCAAACAGAATAAGAACATCTGCCAACATAGACCGATGAAAGTCACTTATTGAAAATGTTTACGTCTGAGCTAATGAAAGTTGACGTTCGATTTCTATTAGTCTACTATAGCAAGTCATAGTATGACAAGATTGAAATATCGAAGCTGAGAATAGCATTGAAAATCAAAAGGAAATTAATTATGGCCACACAAGGTTTTATTAGTATCTTTTTTTTTACTAATTTCGTCTATATCAGAAGTTTCGTTCTGGTTAACTCCGGCAGTAGTACGAGTATTCTGGATCTCTCGCAACCCAAATCTTCAAGGTTATACAGATACAGCAACGGCTGGTGGAAAATCAGGCTGGTCTTTCCTCCAAATTCGATTTAATAACAGTTCTCAGATGGTAAACAAACAACTCACACTTCCACAGAAACTTTCGAAATTTGTTAGTTGATAACGACCATCTTGTTGACGCTACTTCGGGCAACTTAGTTGCAATTTATTCAGCCTGTGTAACCAAATCACCGTGGTTCGCTGAATGGGCTCTGGAGCGGTTGAAAACTGACCCTTATTTTCATCGAAAAATTATTTTCAGCAATGAGACACATTCATGGATAAAGGGGTACGTAAACAAAGAAAATTGTCGAATTTGAAACGATATATTCATGAGATTTAAAAGCGTCAAATGCATCCCGTAAAAATCAGAGTTTAGTGTAGGTTTTGTATTGGCAACGTCATGGAGTAATTTTTGAGAACGACGTTGGTCAGGCCAACAATAGCCTACAACAAGTTGATTACCAACTTGTTTTGGCCAGAAATGTATGATCTGGAAGCCAACGAAATGTGGTTTCAATAGAACTGCGCTACGTACAACACAGCTTTTGTCACAATTGAATATTCTGCACAAGCGATACGAAGGCATGGTCCTCTCTCGTGGCGGTGATGTGAACTGGCGACCCAGATTGTGCGATTTGACTTCGTTAGGCATTTTCTTGTGAGGTTTTCTTAAGTCGCAGGTGTAATTGAGTAAACCACAAACTACAGCAGGCTTCAAAGCCAACATAACCAGTGCCATGGGCTTTTTATATTCCCTAAGCGTAATTTTAAGTTGAGGAAGCCTATGCTGTTAGGTAGAAGTGGCTGTCCCCTCAATGGAGTTATGAGCGAACACATTTAGACCTCACACAGGATTCATTGTGATAAGCCTATGCTGTTACTTCGAGCCCTTCTATTTCCCTCGTCTTCAAGACAACGAAGACGTATAAAGTGGATTATTTTCACTTCCCGCAACACTTTTTGCTGCTTTGCTTACTACATTCTGATAAATGCTTACTATTTCAGTACTTTTGCTAATCATTTGATTGAAAATATGATCACATATTCTATTTATACCATAACGCTCTTCTAACGGCTCTCAACAAAGTCCAATTTGAAAGGAGCCCTAAAACATCTGCTTTACATTTAGACGAGACTAGACTAGACCAGCCTAGAGACGCATATGAACAGTCAAGCATTGAGTCATTGTGAATTGTTTAAATTTAATGAATGAATGAATGAATCAATTCAAATTTTAATTTCAAACAATAAAAAGAAAAAAGCAAACGAAAAGCAAAAAATCATCGCACACAGCAAACGCCAAATTAATTGAGAGCCTACTACTAATGCTGGCTATAATATCAAGTGAATTGTCGAAAATATTGTCAGTCTTGAACGTGTAGTGAATCTTGTTTGATGAAAACTTTATTTGGCTTATCAAATGCCAGAAAGACGACCGGCCGAACGCTTGTAAAATTAAAAAGAAAAACCGAAAATTGTTACGTTTTGAACCGTTTTTACTCTAATTTACTCATCTTGGTCGTTGTACGTTTATTTGAAGGTGTAAATACAATGACAGTAACACCAATAACAACAACAAAAAATATTTAACAATTACAACAACATCAACATAATTGATATACTTAAGGTTTTTCGAATAACTCTCCATTTAATATTCCGAGCTTCCATAACACAACACAACACCGGAGCCAAGCAAATATTGTGTCATTAAGTTTGGAAGAAAAAAAAAGAGCGCAGAACAACAAAAACGCTGTCAAAGTTATCAGTCGGTGGCATAACTAATTCGAATTGCTTATTTAATTTGAGTGTTTTTTGTTGTTATTGGTCGGTCTCTCATATCAGAATCTCGTGCGAAATAACGCACCGTGTTTTTTTTTTTTTTTCTTATAACATACGGACAGACAGAGATACCTTACCAAAGCTTTAATGTTTATTGTTAGGGTGTGCCGAAAAAAGCGTTTTTTATAAGAAAATATTTCTTGTGAAAAAAATGGTTTCTGTTAAAAAAGCCTTTTATTGTTATTACCCATTGTTCCACATGCAGAAATTGAGTTAATGTGAAAAAGTACTTTTCTTGAAAAGTACCAAAACACAAAAATTGTACCATTTTGTAATAACCATATTTACTTCAGTATAAATTTCGATTTTATAATTCGAACATGGAAAAGTACCAATTTATCTGAAAAGGTACTTTTTTGAAAAGTACCTAAACACAAAAATTGTACCATTTTGTAATAACCATACTTACTTCAATGAAGTCGCCGTAGTCTAGTAGGTAGTGTGTTGGCTTATTAGACGTAAAGCCAGGGTTCGAGCCAGACATCAAAACAAAATACAAAAAGTATTTCTTCGGCGATTTCCTCTCAGCAGATTTCTGGCAAAAACTCTGAGAGTAAAAAAAAACCTGCCATGAAAAAGTTTCTCAAAAATTTGTCGTTCGGAGTCGACTTTAAACTGTAGGTCCCGCCACTTACATATGTATAAAATTAACACACACAACATAAGTGGTGTGAGAAACTAGGTCAATAATCCTGACTGAAGGGTTGTAATGACCAATTATGTATGTGTGTATACTTACTTCAATATAAATTATGATTTTATAATTCGAACATAGAAAAGTACCATTTTAATAAAGTACTTTTTTTGGAACAGTACCTAATTAAGGCAAAGTTTTATTTTGTAATTACTTGAATTTCAATACCAGTTTTATAATTTGAATACAATAATTTACCAGAAAAAAAGAACCCAGGTATCAAAAAAGCTATCAATTGTTATAATTCCTTCTTTTACTAGGCCATATCTAGTTTATTTTCAATTTCTGTTTCATAATTTGAACACAGTAGGGTATTAAATTAAAGGAGAACATATGACAGAAAGACAGAAAAGTACATTTTCCCTACCATAATCCCTTAAAAAAATTATTTCTTTTTATATCATTTTTAGTTTTCAAATACCAACGCAAGAAAGTACTATTCTTAAAAAATACTTTTTTTAAAAGTACCTCTTTCCAGTTCGTATTTTTTTTACAAGAATTCAACAGGTTCTGGAAACTCATTTTCACATTCAAAACACAGCAAAGTACCATAAGAATTTTTCAGAATTAAATAGGCACCCCATTAGGTTGAATGTAGTATTGTCGAAACTACTCTTTAAGCACATATACAAATATCAGAGGCTGAAGGATCAAATAGAAGTCCCCGTAGTCTAGTAGGTAGTATACTGGCTTATTAGACGTAAGGCCACGGTTCAAACCCCAGGTCAGACATCAAAACGAAAATATGAAAATATTTCTTCGGCGACTTCTCTCAGCAGATTTCTGGCAAAAACTCTGAGAGTTAAATAAAAATCCTGCAAACGATCGTTGGTCAAAGCGAAGTAGCAGTCTTTTTCAAATACACGGGTAATTTAATTTTGAAGTATGTAGATAGCAATCGATAAGACGTTCTATTCTTCTATAGAGTCTTGTTATAATATCTAAGAGATGTTCGATTACATCACGATTACGAGGTCTTGTTGACCGCATTGGTATGTCACACATTGCATGCTCCTAATTATAGCTTTTCTTACACCATTCGATGTATATTCGACATTCCGAGTAGAAAATATTACGGGCTTGCCATCATGAAAAAATGAGGTCTTTAAATATGCTACGAACAAGATTTAATATCTTCTTTGGAGACGTGCAGAGCCTGTTTTTCAGCTTATACAGCCATTGTCTCAGCCAGAATGGAAGGGTGTGTATTATCACTTATATGATCCTCGTTGGGTAATTCTACCTTAAGACCCGGGGTTTTGAAGTAAAGTCGTTGAAAAGGATATGGAATTAAACCCAGTCAAACTACATTGATAAACTAACTCTTCTGTAACTGTCCAGACCTTGGTAGTATGAGGTTTAAAACACTGGACAGAAGATTTTTGAGTGATTTGAACTACCTGACGTTGTATTGGGTACCCCATAAGGCTTATACTGGAATTCGGGAGGCTGAGAAGTACTTGTTCATCTTTGTATGTCTTCTATTGTCTTTTTTCTCAATTTCTATATCTTTCCCTTTTCGTTTTGTAAGTTTTCTTCTTCTTTAGGACGATCACAGTGGGTCCAAAGACTTATGAGAAATTGTTCTGATGACAGTTGCCAGAGACCTCAAACCCTACCTAGACGTGAATCATGAACTTTATTTTGCATATTCTTGTCCAAAATAATTGGCAACATTAAACCTTTGTCCAGGTTTAGTTTGCTACATATTTAGATGGTATTGGGCGAAAAATGGGACCTTGATCTCTCACTGTCTAAGGTCCTAGACTCTTCGTAAGAGAAATGGGAATAAAACTGTTTGTAGGTTATGATACTTAAAACACTCTTAGGAGTGTCTCAAAATAATTTTGAATATGTTTTTTTTGGAAAAAAACTCTTTTTTCGGCTCACCCTATATCAACATCATCATTTTAACACATATGCAAAGTTATGCGAGCTCTGTGTTGTTGTTATTGTAATTGGTATTTTTTGTTGTTATTGATGTTGTTGTTGTTGTAATTGTTATTATTATTATTATGTTGTTTTTATTTGTATTTGACTGGAGAGTTTGAGCAAAATATTCTGAATATTCAAAATTCAATATTGTTTCAAAGTTGTCAGACATTAGACGTGTGTTGTGGTACAAAACAAAATTTTTTCTTCGTCTTCAGTTACAACAACGACGACGTTGGCTACGTTTTCTATGAATTCGGGTGTAAAAAATTTTTCGATTTGAAAAAGTTAAAAAACGGTTAAATGATTTAAAAATTTGAAAAAACAAATCACAAAAATAACAACATCGTTAAAAATTAAAAAATAAATAAAAAATACCAAAAAAAAAAAATATTGGAATAAAAAAAATTTTTTATAAAAAAAAAATACAAGAAAAAACGTAATAAATGAGTGCGTAAGACAAGTGTTTCGAGTGTGTGTGGCTTACAAATTAACAAATTTATTAAAAAAAAAGGAAGAATTTTTTTTGTTCATTTTTTCCTATTTCTTGTTTTGTAAGGAAAAAAAAAACAAAATAAACAACAACGTTTAGTATTTTTTTGTTAATAATTTATTGAAATTTTTATTGAAAGTGATTTACCGCAAATTTTCAAATATTTTCGCATTTCAAGTGGTTTTAAATTATCGATTTGTGTCCAATGCACCAATTCTGAATTGTTTGTTATTGTTTTTGTTGTTGTTTCTTAATTGATTTATGTCGTTATCAAATTACTTTGTCAATAATTTAAAAAAAAAAAGAATTTTAAAAGTAGGAGAGAAAAATTATTTAATTTTTCTTGCCTATTGTGTATGCTGTGCAGAGCTGCTGCTGTGCTAGTCATTAATTTTCATTCTTAATTGTTATTGACTTTATTTTGTTTATTTATTCATATGAACTGATTTTTATTTCAATAAATTTCAGTTTATTTAAGCTCTCAGCGCACAAAGAGCTGTAACATAAAATATTGCCTCGTAAATAAAATTAAAAAAAAAAAAAAAGGATTTTTTTGTTTCAATTGAAAACACTGGGTATTGGATTACAAAATTCATGTAAAATATTCTTGTGAATCAAAAACTTTTGCTGCAGTCTGTTGGAATGCTTGCAAGTCTTTCATCTGGACTCTAGAATAGTTAAGATTTCCTTAATTAGACAGAGTTGGGCAATAACTTGAAGTTATCTGTGATGCTAGTGGTCTACAAAGATATGTTGCTATATCCTCTACATATTCTTAAGCAACTCCTTTTGATAACAGATACATTATCCCTCCTGCCTATATTTATCAGGGTTTCCTAAACAATAAGACTGAGTTCGTCAGCCTTAACAGTAATAGTCCTGTGCCTGTCCTCTTCACTTACGTTTAAAATCATTCTAGAGGGCTTATTTGCTCATCGTACTAATATAATTCAGTAATAAGTTTCGCGGACAGGTACCATTAGTATTGCGACGATACGATCTTCATAATGATTTCCCCAAACGATTTCCTTGCCAAACTTTAGGATACTGCACGGTGTCAAGAAGAGCAATCTCCATCTGTCCATTAATGCTACACAGGCTCCAAATTTGTGTGGATTGGCTTGATTGATTACTAACCTCAGGTTGTTTCTGGATAATCTGTTTCTCAACTCCTCCTATTTTAAAAAAAGCTTAGATTTCTCCAAATAATTTAGTTTGAAAAGTGTCTCCGCTTCACTCTTTCTTTCCTTTCCTCGCTGAGTATATCTTTTCAAACATCTCTTCCCACTACACAGAACGGTCTTAACCACATCAGCGGCTTGGGACTGCTCCTACTCTTAAGCCCATTTGCTTAAGGCCCTAAAATTTACTTCAAGCTAAACTCCTACAGGCCGAGTGCAGCCCTTGCGCTGACCAACTTTTTCCTCTTCACTGCCTTTGGTGGAACTTGGTCAGTACTGAGACTGCGTTTACCCGTGGCATCACAACGGACCGTTATGCTTGCTCAAGTGAGCTTTTGATATCAGAGCTAATACTCCGACCTAGCCTAACCTAACCTACAGGCCGAATTTTTGGATGGCGATGTTATGTCCTGTTGTTTGTTCTGTTTTTTAATTCTTTCGATGGCCGAGATCTCAATTTGGAAGATGCGTGTTAGGATCAAAAACATTTGCTTTTGTTTAAAAATCTGTTCTCGACCCATCGATATACCATAAAATGGCCCGCTTTTTATAAGAGTATGTAGTCTCTACGTACTCCATTCAATTTGTCTGCTTTTTGTACAGATTTTTACAGTTAGAACTGACAGCTTATAGATTCTCAGCATGGATTAAATAACAGCTTAATACAGCTTCTGGATTTATTCTTAGTTACATACATCCATACATAATTGATCAATACAACCCTCCTCTCCTCTCCTCTTCTCTACATATTTGCTCAAAGCACCAAGTATTCTCTTATGAGCACTCATGAGGCAGTGATAAGTACAGCCCTTGTCAACAAGTTACGTCTAAGAATTCTAATTAAAGTGGATAATCTGAGATTTAATCCCCAAATTGACTTGCACTATCGTTTTTACCGTGTAAAGAACAGCAGTTCTAAATGAAGAGAAAAGTGAAGAAGGAGAGAAAATGAGAGAGAGTGGCAGCCTATGTAACAGTGTGATAGGTTAGGTTAGGTTGAAGATTGTAGCTTTGGTAGCCTGTTGTAAAGCCACAAGTGAACGCAGTCCCTGTACTGACCAAGTTCTACCAAATCAAGGAACTAATACTATGCTTAGATATACACTATTATTGAATCAATATTCGGTTTATTGAGTACAATATTTTAAGTGTTCAGACATAATAATATACACAATTCAGCTTAGTCAATATTCATTTGACAGCTGGTAAACAACAACATTGTTTTTATTTCGGTAGCGAAAATTAGTGTTGTTGGTTAGTTTATTAGTGTTTGTTTGTCGTTGTTGATATTTAAGTTGTCAAATATCAACAGAAAGTGTTTGGTAAATTGTAATATGCTTACTAAACACACTTATGACAGTGCTGCATTTTAAATTTTACTCAATATTATAACAATTTGCGTATTTATTACGCAATAATTAATTGAAACTTTATATGAAATATTGAGCTCAATAGTGGCATTTATTGCGATTTACGCAATAAAGGTGCATATGTGAACAGCGTATAACATCATTACAAACGTGACCTACCGTAAAGAGTGCGGTATCTTCTCTATACAATGGATAAGAATTTTAATATTACTACCGTATACTCAATAGTAGTCCAGCATTGTAAAAAAAGTTGTTTAAAATGTTATCGGAATTGTAAAAGGTTCTGTCATTTGCAAAATGTTATGCTTCTAGCCTAAAGTGTTATGAAATAAAACAAAACAAAAACATGTCAAAATATCTTCTCCGCAGTACAAATTTTAAAGTGTAGTTTAATTGGCTTTTTATTTGTTTTCTTTTTTTAAATGAATAAATAAATTAAAAAACTATTTTGACACCTTCGTTTTTCATTTGGATTCCAAATGTTTGTGTTTATTTTGTTCATAACATGTGTAATCAAAATAATAATAAAACTGTTGTACATTCGAGTGATTCCCATAAACTTTATTTATTAATATTTAATAGACCTGAACACATTAAAACGTATTTAAAAATATATTCTTTTTATTTTTTTTTTGGTTTTTTTATGATCATCTTTAAGTAGTTTTATTATGTTTTTTTTTTTTTTTTTTAAATCCATTTTAAATGAGAAATTTTTTACGACCTTTTAGAAATACATTAACCCGATGAATTTGTTGTTATTAGAGTGATTTCTTCTGGTTCATTAAGAGCCCTATTAATTCAGGGTCTTTAACCAGAAATATTAAATTTAATTTACGCTGTGATTCTGTCTCACTCTGACTATAAAGTTAATGTGGCGCTTTGCGTAAGTTTTCAATTTAAAATTTGATTTTTATGATCTGCCTGCCATTTATGCATTTCATTGTCTCTTTAAAATGAAATTAAAAACAAAATTTCAATTCTTTTTTAATTTAATTTTCTTTAAAACAAAAAAAAAAAAACGTTGGAAAATTGGTTTGACCAGCCTGATTTGTCTCTACCGCGACCACAATAACGACATCATCAGCAATAGCAGCATGAATTTCTGTGTTTTTATTACGATCAAATGGATTTTGCGGTTGACTTTTTTTCTATTTATTTAATATGTTTTTAATGTTTTTATATTTCACGAAAAAGTTATAAAAAAAATAATTAAAAATAAATAGAATATCTTAGTCATTATTGCCTCATTTAAAAATTTCTATTTCATGCAGGAAAACTTGACATATGTGAAGTGGAAAAAAGAGACAGGTTAAAGCCAAAAAAACAAAGGCAACATATGTGTGTTAGTATAGGAGATTATTTTTCTTATATTGATTTGAAAGACTTGTGAAACAAGGTCATATTATAATAAAAGATGCAGTCGAAATAACATTGCAAGTACCAATGAATTTGGCAGCAAAAAAAAATTTGCCCATTTTTTAATGCCAAGAAAGACAGGAAGAAACTATCTCAAAGCAACCGGATTTGATGCAATATATGCTTTTATTGAGTTGAGATCCAGAAATAACCTGAGAGCCTTTTTCCCGGCATTCTAAACAAAAGGTACACTTGAGGGTAGACTCAAATCCACCAACATGTGAAGTCTGTGATGATGAGAATCAGACTACATACTTGAAATCTGTACAACGTTAATGCATTCCAGAAGGAAATACTTGACTGTATATCAGGTATCAGGGTAGGATACTGTCCTTGCTGACACCGATTAGCATTCTGAATATTGTCGGAGCAGTACTCATACTCATTCTCATACTATTTGCCGATCTGATGTTGTAGATTTCAGTATCCCCTAGAGATCGGTTTTGGCACCCAGTGGTTTGAGCATGTATCGGTTCGGGAAATGATCAGCGTATTACCTAAAATTATAATTTGGAGAGCTAGTTTGCTGAATATTGTAAGGTTATGATATCATTATCATATCAATCGTTGCTTCAAATACTTTTATTAGAATTAAGAAGGCAGCATGTACCCGTTGTGGTACCACAATATATACCCGGGGGATTGAATATTCCCCATAGGCAGCCAAACCGGCTGCAGTCGAGGATGACAAGACCTTCTTGAAAAAGGTGCTGACACATGGGTTTGAAGAAGTCTCTTATCCCTTCTAAGATCCACGTTTTCTGCCTTTCAATACGGCTGTGACTTGTGAAAACTGCAATAGTGTGATGGATATGAATTTTAACCATACCTGTCCAGTAGAGGCTTGCAATATAGTGTCTACCCAACGACACTGAATCACCATATAAAACGACTGAATAATAATACATCCTATGAGACAATAAGAAAATTTCCCTATGAAATCTATTCGCATTCATGAACGAGGTGACTTTCATTACGTACTTGATCGCAGCCTGGTTATTCGAGTAAAGTTGACTGCCTGTACACTCTATCTAACAGTCAGCGGTGAATTTTGTATTATGCACACTGTGTTTCAAACATAAGTGTAGTAAAGCATGCTCAACCGACCATTGGCCATTGCTTTTTAACAGGTGTAAAGCATTATTGTCGCTCTCTTTAGTTCTTCAGACTTGTGATATTCCTCTAGGTAATCAACTATTAAGTCTAAACAAAATTTAACAACACTGCTCAAGGCTAAAAACAGGTCTGCAGAAGGTATTTAACTACCACCCCATTTAATTTCTATTTTTTTTTTAATAAAATTTTTAACAATTTTATTACAAAATTCAATCAATTGTTCTAATTTAAAACTGCACCATAATTATAGTTTTAAGAATTATGGTTGAAATTAATTATTTTCCTTAATTTTTATGGTTTCCAACATAAAATTTGAACACAATTTTTACCATTTTTGTATGCTGCCTGCCTAACTGCCAGCCTGCCTGCGAGAATAATTTGTTGAAATCTTTATAAAGCGTTTATGATTTTTACCACGAGTGCTTTTTTTATTTCATTTTAGTTTTTATAGACTATAATTATTTATTTTTACGATTATGATGTTGGAAATGAACGTAATTTATAGAAATAAAGTATCTGCAAATAGATTTGTTTGCCAAGAAATAATTATAAATAGATTTTGTCTTAAAATAGTCATAGAAACAGATTTGCGAAATATTTTTGAAAACTTCAAATTGAAATATCAAATTGAGGTCGCTCCACTAAAACGGTGAAGTTGATACAAGCGATAGACAAATAGAATATAAAAAAGGGCCCTTCAGGTAGAAAGGGAAGACAGTAAAGATTAAGGCTTTCAAATAATTTATTACTCACAAGCAAATTGATTTACAAATCAAGCTTATTCCGTTTGGATTTATAAATGTTTTGAAAATTGAAAAAAAAAAAAAACTCAACATTTGCAAAAGTTGATGAAATATTTAATTGGAGGCATAAACGAATGTCTGTCATTTGCTTTTTATAAATTATGTCATTCAAACCTTGGCCAGCGCTACACCGCAGGTGGTCATCTCAAATGCACTAATTTGGGTATATTTCTTCTAGCATTTCGGAGATTGATTATGACTTGTCCTTTTACACGAGAAACTTGAAGTAAACCAAACAAAAAATGATAGGCTGGCTAAGACCCGTATTAAGTTGTCACTCACGAACATTATTCACATGATTGGTATTTCTTTCTTCTTTCTAATGCAAAACCTAACTGTGCAGATAATCAATAGCCTGCAATCATCAAAATTCTGCTTAAATAGCAGAATACAATGATTTCCCCTAATTCAGTGTTACTTACTTAATTGGCCTTTAACAACCCGATTATTTAGGCCTGCCTTAGCACGTCCTTCCAGACGCCTCTGATTAGGTTAGGTTAGGCTAGAGGACGTGTACTTGCCAACTGTGACAAGTACAGTAACCGGAGGTCGAATTGACCCATTGTACAACGTCCTAGCTTCTCACACCACTCGTGTTGTGTGCGTTAATTTTATACAAGAGTGGCAGGACCTACAGTTTAAAGTCGACTCCGAACGACAGATTTTTGAGAAGCTTTTCATGGCAATTTTTACTCTCGGAGTTTTTGCCTGAAATCTGCTGAGAGGAAGTCGCCGAAGAAATATTTTCATATTTTCGTTTTGATGTCTGACCTGGGATTTGAACTCGGGCCTTTCGTCTAATAAGCCAACACACTACCTACTAGACTACGGCGACTCTGATTCTTGCGCGTATTTTCAAATTGGTCACACCATTTGCTTCTTCGACCTGGTTCTTCCAACACAAACAAGGTTGTTCTCTTCGTTGACTTCCGCAAAAACCCGCATCAAATAACCGTCTCGACGGAGCATTCTCATCCGTTCGAACGACATGACCGAGCCAGTGCAGCCGCTGCATGTTAATACACTGCAGAACGTCCACATCGTTAAGGAGCTCATACAGATCATTGTTGGATCGAATGCCTTAATTATCGCCAACTTTCACTGGATCGAACATCTTACTTAGAACTCTTCTTTCAAATGCTCTCTAGGCTGATGCATTTCCAACTCGATATTTTCAGACTCTCTTCCGAGGAATTTTAGTTTCACTGTCATACCCCTCCCTCTAACTATGCGATAAAAGGCAGAAGACATAACACATCCCTGGAGGACACCAGTTGCAATATCAAACTACTGCTTAGAATATTATTATGGACGTCATACAAAACTTCTGTGAGGCCAATGATATTTTGGTAGGATGCCTTTATATTCGCAAATCATCGAGATTGGGCTTCGATCCAGTGACACAAAGACTTTCTCGAAGTTTATGAATAATAGACATCCGCTTCGGAAAACTATAGTTTATGGATCTGTTGTGATACCGATACTCCCTACTCCGTCATATATTTATACCCCCTGGGTGGATTTCCAGAACAACCCTGATGGTTTTATGCATGTGTGACTTCTATTCAAATCACATTTGGCTAGACACGTTCATTTAGCAAACTCTGGAAGGCAACAAAGATTTTAGTCTTCAATTGGGCATAAGAAAAGCAAGAACAACGCTTCTAGACTCGATAGATGTAATAATAGAATGATTTAATTCCACCCAGCGGAAGATTATAAGCGAGCATGTATAGGTATTCCGCACTCTACCTAGCGATGCAATGGTCACATTACTGTTGTTATCTTCAAGGTCTACGTCGGCTAGCCTTTCTTGAATAGTTGATCTATTGGCCGCTTTACTATCAAGAAAAATGTGTACATATCCATTCGATATACTCTGATACCATAGTTGTACCGCGGCAGTTTTTGTAACCATTTTTTCTGTCTGGTTATATATCGAGTAACGCACGGTACTATCTAAAATTCCACATTCTGAATCTGTCCTTAAATCAGGGATTACCATTTCATAGCACAATTGTGCAGAGAGAATTCACACATATTGCTTATGCTTTTTTATTTAGTTGTCGATTAGACTGCGACAAGCACACATGTTAGCGGATGCCATAATATTTTTTTTTATGTTTACACTCAAAAAATATTTTATGTTAAATCTTTTTTTTTTTTTAATTCAAAGTCTTATTTATATGTTCGTAAAAGACATTTTGATTGTTTTAATAGTCAAGTAAATAATTTAGATGATATGGAAAGAGAACAATTTTTTCTAGATATAAAGCAATATTTTGGAAAAATTAAAAGGTTGGTAATTAGTAGGAGAGGTAATTTATGAACCAAAATTAGTACCCAGCAAATATCTAAAAAACATTACCTAATTATTAAAAAGTCAAAGGTGTATAACTTTATGTATGTTGATGAAATAAAAATCAAAATAGTGTATATTACTAACATTTTTCTATGACTGTAAGCTCTCTACTTATTTTCTCTCTCTTACTCACTAATACACAACCAAAAAATTTTTGGTAATCCCTACCTTAAATACTTGCATGATGGTCTCTAAGAGGTGTAAACCTTTATTATAATAGAATCTATCTGGTGTCTTTCTTGTAGAGCTGGGACCGCAAGTGGGTTCAGGTACCCTGTGGTCAGTAAGTATATGCTGATCAACTATATTCAAGATTATGTCATAAACATAGCTTCTAGGCTCTTGTCGTGCTTAATTTCAATGCTGCATTTGGAATATCTGTTGATTGGTTTGATTATGATTTGACAGCAGGTATGGCAGCGATTGAAATTCTGTAGGTGGTAGCACAATTATCCTTAAGCTATTGATATGGTCCATACAGAATTTCTAGTATCGTTAAGCCAGACTGCTCGCACGTGAGCTCACTAAGTACTATGTATTGCTTAAGATATGAGCAATTACTTTGCTTTCGTGACTTAGGAGAACCTTTAAATTGATTTATAATACCGCCACCCCCTTATTGTGTTGTTAACAATATTTATTGTCCAGTTTTTCTATTTAATATTTTACTATCGATAATAACAATAAATAAAATCTTTTATATTGTTTAAGTCAATTTTCAAAATGCTACCAATAATTTAATATAATAATAATAAAAAAATAACAACAACTACCACAACTTAACCATAAACTATCTATCGTTCGTTATCAAGATCAAATTAAATTAAAAAATTATTACAATTTCATATAAAATATATAACAGGCTGGCTTCATTTAAATTGCATAAAAATAAAAAATAAAAAGAAAAATAATAAACAAATAAATATATTATAATTTTATTATGAATATAATAAACTGAACAGATATTGATCCGTAATCCAATTTAAAAAAAAAGCAACAACGTTTGAACGAAACCAGCCTGAAACGAAAACGAAAATAAATGCGATTATTTATGTGGCATCGGACCACCAATGAATACAAAATAATCATAAGTTTTTGGAAAACAATCGAAAAAATCGAAAAGAAAAAAGAAAGAAAATATTTGTGAGACAAAATTATTTGTTGTAAATGGTTTGGTTAGTTAAGTTTTGGAAACATTGTATGTTAAATTAGAAAGGCAAACGATATCGTGCATTTGAACTTAACACTCAACCCTCGTTTGGTGTTTATAAAAGCAAATAAATCAATAAATAAATAAAATAAAATAATTTATTTAGCATTTTTGTATGATTAATTGCTTTCATTCACAAACTATTGCCAAATATTTCTAAAAATAAACGCAAAATATTTGCACAGTCAATTATTATCACACAAATTAATGCGTTTCAGAATTTTTTCTTGAAAGCCAAACCACTTATATTCGATTAATTAAACAAAATTCAAAGCATTTAACAAATGAAGGCTTACTTACTTACTTAATTGGCCATTCACAACCCGATTAACGGATTTCGGCCTGCCGTAATACATCCTTCCAGGCGCCTCTGCTTCTTGCGCGCCTACGCCAGTTGGTCAGACCAATCGATGACAGGGCTTCCTCGATTTGGTTCTTCCAACGGATACAAATCCCGCATCAAATACTCGTCTCGCCGGAGCATCCTCCTCCATTCGAACGACATGGCCGAGCCTGCTCAGCCGCTGGATATTAATACGCTGCACAACGTCTATGTCGTTGAGGAGCTCATTCAGCTCACTGTTGGATCGGATGCGCAAATCATCGCCAACTCGCACTGGACCGAAGATCTTACGTAGGACTTTTCTCTCGAATACTCTCAAGGCTGCTGCATCAGTGCTTAATAGGGTCCATGCCTCTGCGCCATAAAGAAGCACGGATAGAATGAGCGTCTTGTAGAGTATTAGTTCTGTCGTACGAGAGAGGTCTCTGCTACTCAATTGCCTATTGAGACCATAGTAGCACCTGTTGGCAAGAGTAATCCTGCGTTTGATCTCCAGACCGACATCATTTTTGGTGCCCATTCATACATAAATAAACCTTATTGCTGAAGACGATTTTCCGATGTAAATTAGCATCAGTTTTCATTGTCTATGGTCGTTTGCCTTCAACTCCTAGGTCATTTGCATTTTGTACGGAGGTTTGCAGACTGCGAAAGGCGTAATTCTTGTGAGTCACCTGGTTCGGTTTCTTATTTCGGAAAGCGTCGATATTTTGTGGCGGATCTTACATTTCGTCGCCTTACAGACGATGGTCGATAGTTTACTGTACTAGTGGCCTCCAATTTATCTACTACATTATGAATAGTCTTCGCGGTAAGACGATTATAAAGTGGGCAAAGCACGCGGTATATTGTGCGAACAGAACACCCATTTCATTAAAGCAATTTTCTCATTTGCATACATATTTGGTCATTGCAACCCTTTAGTCAGGATTACAATCTAGTTTCTCACACCACTTATGTTGTATGCGTTAATTTTATACATGAGTGCCAGGCGACCTACAATTTAAAGTCAACTCCGAATGACAGATTCTTGAGAAACTTTTCATGGAAAATTTTTTTTTTTACTCTCAGAGTTCTTGCGAGAAATTTGCTGAGAGGAGAAGTCGCCGAAGAAGTATTTTTTTTATATTTCGTTCTGTTGGAGCTGTCTGATCTGGCATTTGAACCGTAGCCTCACGTCTAATAAGCTAACACACTATCTACTAAACTACAGCGACTATCCATATCCATTCATGGTATATACATACATACGTATACATAATTGGCCATTACAACCCTTCAGTCAAGATTTCGGCCTAGCTTCTCACACCACTCATGTTGTTGTGTGCGTTAATTTTATACGTGAGTGGCGGGACCTACAGTTTAAAGTCGACTCCGAACGACACATTCTTTGAGAAACTTTGTCATGGCAGGTTTATTTACTCTCAGAGTTTTTGTCAGAAATCTGCTGAAAGGAAATTGCCGAAGAAATATTTTTTTTTTCATATTTCGTTTTGATGCCTGACCTTGGGATATGAACCTGGGTTTTACGTCTAATAAACTGACGGGATAAATGACAACTAATTTAACAGATGTTAGCTTTAACAAGATGGCCGTTATAAATTGTTGTAGTTTGAAAGTGTCTGTTGGAAGATCTGATACCAACGGTAGTTTCCCTTACAATACCGTTTATTTAGCTTGACAGTTAAATTTGTAAGACATATGGGCACATGCAATTATTAGGCTGTTGCTCATCGGCCTCTCATTTCTTTTTTTTTTTTTTTGTCTAAGGAAATAAATTTATTCACATTTTTTTGTTTTCTGATAATCAAAAAGTATAGACATTGAAATTTGTGGTATATTTCTAGTTGTTTTATTAATAATATTTTTTGATAACATTTACAACCTTGTATGACATTTCTTTTTAAATTCAAATTCAATTGGATTTGATAGATATTTTTATGCATTTAAAAGAAAAGAAAAAAAAAAAAAAAGAATTGAAAATGACATTTATGAGCATATTTGTTGACATTTACATTGAAATGAAAATAATAATTGAATATGAATTCAATATTGAATATCGAATATTGAATAGAAACAAGTCTACTATTTGTTTCACAGAAGTGATGAAAGAAAAATATGATCAAGATATGCAAATATTTAAAAAAAAGACATGCAATAAATGTGAAATTTCAAAAACTATTCAATGCTCCCTAGCTGAGGAACTATAAATAAACAAACAAATATAAATTGTTTTAATTTAATGAACAACAATTCCCTTCTACACTTTATGAAATTTAATAAAAATCCATCATTTTATTTCTAATTTGTGATAATTTAAAATATTTTATTTCATTTTCTTGCTTTTTTTTTTAATTCATTTAAACCTTAACATTGTAGTTTCATACATATTTTGTTTTGTTTTTGAAAATATTTAATAAAAATATAAAATATTTAACAAAAACATGAGCAAAAACTATTAGTTTTTTTTGCATAGCAAACATTATCAGTATTTTGCATAATCTCAGCTTAAATACTAAGTATGCATAGCCATTAAAAATTTTATTCAATTAAATTGAAAAAAATTAAAAAACCGCCACTGATATGACATTTTATAGACAGACGTCTGTGACAAAATCATAATACTTTAGCTATGTAATATAAATAATATTTTTTTTTTTTTTTTAATAATAAATTTAAATACAATTTAATTAAATACCATTTAACTTTACATCAACTTCTTTATCTAAAATATTCAAATATCAACCAATATTACAAGAAAATTTAATGGATCGCAATTGAAAAAAACTTAAGAAATAAAAATACGTGGGAGCTTGATGACTTTAAATGATAATACAAGACAGAAATATTATTGGAATGACATTTTTTATTATAATCCGGTAAACAGTTTCGTGGCATTAAGTTTTTAAATATAATTTCCGGCATGTGTCCGCTGCATCTATGAGCAACAAGATCCATTTTATCGGTGCAATTACACTATGCGACAAAATAAAAAAACTAAATACACCCGGCTAATAACATAGTGTGGGTTGTGAGTTTTGTTGAGTAGAACTCAAAAATATTTTTTTTATATTTCTCGAACCCTCCAAACTGTTTTTATTTGACAAAAACTGTTTTTTTTTTTTTACTTTACGCACAAACTTCTGGATTACTCAAACATTTCTGACCCGAGAAATGGACCTTTAAAACGGTATACATATATCTATTATTTGACTTAATATGCTATGAGTTTTGATGAGGTAAACCTGGAAAATGTGAATTTTTTCCATATTTCTTCAAGTTTGTCCGTTCCTAGTGGCAAACTTTACTTAAAAAATATGAAATAAGTGATGACATCCTGAAAGAGATTGGCACTTTGTTTGATCAAATCGGACAAAAATTACCGTAGTTATTATATGAATAGTATAACAGTCGTGTTATATTTTTTATATATTTCATCTCATCAAATGAATTTTTAGTTCAAAAATTTTCAGAATCTTTGACGGATCTTGATTGTTTATTGGAAAATGAGTCAATTTCACGTTTGAGCGACCACCAGAAGTTGACCAATGTTTGCGCAAAGAGAAATAATAATATGTATTTGCAAAACCCACAAATATTAGCCGACTACTGGAAGTCGTGCAAACGCGAAATTAACACATTTTGTGATAAACAATCAAGATACGTCAAAGATTCTGAAAATTTTTGAACTAAAAATTCATTTGATGAGATGACATATATAAAAAATATAACACGACTGTTATACTATTTAAATAATAACTACAGTAATTTTTATCAAATTTTATCAAGTGATGACTCAATCTCTTCACAAGAGAACAGACTTTAAGAATATTATCATTTATCCTATATTTTTTTTATTAAAGTTTGCTACTATGAATGGACAATCTTGAAAAAAATATGAAAAATATTCGAATTTTCCAAGTTTACCTCGTCAAATCTCATAGCATATTAAGTCGAATAATAGATACATATGTATATGTATACCATTTTAAAGGTCCATTTCTCTACTTTTCAACAAGATTTACATTTTTGAAATCGGGTTAGAAATGTTTGAATAATCCAGAAATTTGTGCGTAAAGTAAAAAAAAACAGTTTTTGTCAAATAAAACAAGTTTGGAGGGTTCGAGAAATATAAAAAAGGTATTTTTGAGTTCTACTCAACTAACTGAACAACGTGGACTATATAGTCACTCGGGTGTATTTTCACTGTCGCACCGTGTTATTTTTACTAGTTTTTGCAATAAAACTGTCCGTATAATGCGCATGGTGACTCGAATAATGACTTCAAAAGTTGCTGAATTGAGCTGAATTGAAACCAATGACTCAACATATGCTCAAAAAAATTTGTCTAGAGGCAATAAACCTCATTAACTACGGGACCAGTGAAGAGGAAAAAAGTTGTTACCAAATAGATTTAGTAATTAATCGATTGTTATTTGCTCTGTAAGGCAAATTGTCTCGTCTTTTTTGAAACTCTCATCCAACAGAGATTTCCGAAGTTCTGACGGTTGATAACGGCTATCTTATGGTAGCTACAGAATTACTTTTGGAAGAAAGTTGTTACACTTACATACATAATTGGTCATTCATTACAAACCTTTAGTCAGGATTACGAGCTAACGTCCCAGACCAGTTATGTTGTGTGTGTTAATTTTTTACATGAGTGGCGTGACCTACAGTTTAAACTTGTTTCCAAACTCCAGTTTTTTGAGAAACTTTTCATGGCAAATATATTTACTCTCAGAAGTTTTGTTAGAAGACTGCTGTGAGGAATTCCCCGTAGAAATACTTTCTCATATTTCATTTTAATCTAAATGTCTTACCATGGGCTTGAACCGTGCCTCACATATAATAAGCCAACACATCATCTACTAGGCTACGGCGTCTATTTGTCAAATTAGTTGCTATTTATTCAGTCTGTTTGCCAAATAAGCATGAACGGATATGTGTGCAAATAACGAAATTGTTTTGTCAAACTAGATATTCATATCATATCATATCATCTCCAGCGATGAGGTCCATTTCTTGATAAAAATTGTTGCAATGTGGACGATACCAATCCACATTAGATCCAAGAGCGTCCAATACTTTTCAAAAAAGTCACCGTTTGATGTGGAATTTGTTTATATTTCTTTAAGAATGACATTGGCCAGGCTATCACTGATAGCGGCAGACACTATAGGCCGATGATTACAAACTTTTTTTTGGCCTAAATTGGATGATGTGGACCTCAAAGGCATATGAGCGTGGTGAATGTAATGTGAACTGTCCACTGAGATTATGCTATTTGATGCCGTTAGACTTTTTCTTGGAGGATAATCTTAAGTCGCCGGCGTATGCTAATTAGTCACAAACCAGAGCAGTGCTCAACATAATCCATGCCATCGGTCAACTTCACCCTGATTTATGTGCCAGTGTCATGGAAAATTCAACATTTCAGATGCAATCCACCCAGATAAGCCAAGATGAATATTTGAACGATGTTATATTCCATACATTTCATGAAGTCGCCGTAGTCTAGTAGTGTGTTGGCTTATTAGACGTAAGGCCAAGTTTCAAACCCCAGGTCAGACATACGGAATATGAAAAAATATTTCTTCGGCGACTTACTCTCAGCAGATTTCTGGCAAAAAACTCTGAGAGTAAATAAAATTGCCATGAAAAGCTTCACAAAAATCTGTCGTTCGGAGTCGACTTTAAACTGTAGGTCCCGTGCCATTCATGTATAAAATTAACACACACAACATGAGAGGTGTGAGAAGCTGGGCCGTAATACTGACTGATGTATGTATGTAGATTCCATACATAATAACATTGATGGTATCGCAATACTCACTTTGTTTTATTTCAATTTAAAAATAGAAAGCACTTAAAAAGGCCCTAAGCTCGAAAAAGTTGGTGGCAAAACTTTTTATTTTCATACAAAAAAATTTTGAATTAATGTCCTTCACAGTTTATCTGACATTCAATTCCCCTGAGAGCCTGTGTCCGATTTGTCAATAACAGTTACGAAATAAAATATGTTTTATCGAGGCTTGACTGTTTACATACATATATGTATGTATGCTTGTTTTCTATAATAAACGGAGACCACCAAAATAAATTCTTTTGCGAATTGATTTAATTTCCCATTTTGTTAAAATAGTTTTCATGTTTTTTATTTCAATTTATTAAAACAAAATTTCAACTTAATAAAGCTATTAAAACTCATAAAAGCTTAATTAATTTATATTCAATGTGTGTTTGAAAATTAAGACGTCAAATATGTTAAAATATTTTAATTTTTGAATGACAGACAGAAAAATATATGAAAAATTTTATATTTTTTTCTTTTGCATAAATTGAATTGAAATTGGAAATAAAAAAGAAATCAATTTAAATACAATTTAAAATTAACAAATCATGAATAAAAGAATTTTCTTAATGATGACAGGCAATTTGAAAGGACTTTCTAAAAAACAATTTCGAAACTTTCGAACAATAACAATAGTTTTTTGGCATCTTCTAAGCACATCTTCTTTTCGTAATACACTCTCAATGACCAAATTTGAATTTGTTGTTTAAACATTGGCAGAGTGTCAAATATTTGAAAAAGCTTATGAAACAAATAAAAAAAAATAAAAAAAAAACGTTTAATTTACACTCTAATGCCAAACGGAAAGTGTAAATATTAACAGTTTGTGTGTAAATTGTTTAAATGCTTGAAATAATTTGTACATATTTTTCTATTTTCTTTATGTTTTTCTCTTTTGAAAAATGTATACAAACAGAAACAGAAAAATAAATACAATTAAAATTAAATTAAAAAGCTACAATGCAAAGAGACTGGGAGTCTTGCATCAGAGTAGCCTAAGTATAATAATAAGACTTCTGACCTAGCGTTTGTAGGCTCGAAGAACATCAATTTAGCTTAGGAACCTCTTTTTCTTAATAGGTAGGAGGGGTCTATGATGAGTGCAACGAATAACCATAAAACCTGTAAGGCATAATCAATGTCAGTAGGACACATTTGAGTGCATATAAGGTACTAGGCAGGCAGTTACATACATAAACACATGATTAGTCATTACAAACTTTCAGTCAGCAATAAGATCTAGTTTCTCACACCACTCATGTTAATTTTATCTTTGCGTGCTGGGGCCTACAGTTAAAAGCGACTCCGAACGACAGATTTTTTTTTTGAGCAGGAAGTTACCCAGCACGGAATTCTGACATTTTTCAGGCCAACAAAAATAATCACCATATGGTTTGTAGTCAAGGCAATAGATTGACTCTCTGGTAGCAGAACTTTAGAACTACCACACTACAACAATAATAACAATAATAGGTTTGATTGTTGGCAAATTTTTTACCACCAAACCGCACATGCAAAATATCCACACGTACACGTACTATAGCTCGTCATGTTGAAATCACATATCGTTGGTAACCAAATCATTCAATTCAGGCCAAAAATAGTTAGTAGCCATTGACCTATAGTGCTTGGCGTTGATTGTAATGGTCGTTCTGCAAGAAACCTGAACCAATGGCGCTGCCATTTCCAAATTTGCACTATACAGTGACTTTTTCGGATTGCATTGGACACTCTTGTATATCATATGTATTGGTATAGTCCAAATTCTTCAATTTTGTTGGTACATGTACTCATTCATCCAGAAGTGGGACTAATTGGTGAAGATGAATTTTAAATCAAAATTAGAGTCAGTTGACACGTTGTTGTCAGACGTGATTTCGCAAAACAAACAGAATAAATGACAACTAATCTGATAGATGTAGCTTGATCTTTCAAAGTTCGAAAGTCCTTGTTGAAAGATATATTATATGTTGTATGTTACAACTACATATATACATACATACATAATTGGTCATTACAATCCTTTAGTCAGGATTACAACCTAGTTTCTCACACCACTTATGCTGTGAGTGTTAATTTTCTACATGAGTGGCGGTACCTACAGTATGAAGGAAGCCGCGTCTGAACAACAGATTTTTGAGAAGCTTTTCATTGAAATTTTTATTTTACTCTTGGAGTATTTGCCAGAAATCTGCTGTGAGAAAGTCGCTGAAAGAATGTCTGTGCCAGCATTGAAACCATGGGCTCTCGTCTAATAAGACAGCACACTACGTACTAGACTACGGCGTCTTCCCTCGTACATAGCTGCGACAATTCGAATCCTCGTACGTTGAAGTTCGTCAAACGATTGGCCGTTTCCATAAGAACAGTTCAGTGCCCAAATGCTTACGGACCACCCTAGATTCCAAGAATGGGGAGGATTATCGTAGAACTTTTTTAGTCACTGTCGTAAGTTACTGTTTACTAAGTATTTTCAAGGTCAACATGCTGTTTTTTGTTTTTTGCTCTACAACAATGAAAGTCAGCTTTAAATTGTTCGCTTTGCACTGTGTGTGTGGTCAGTCAAACTGTCATAAAACTTTTAAATTTTTCAACAACACATTTATAATACTCTTTTGTTGTTATTGTTGTTGTATTTTTCTTATTAGATTGACCTTAATTAATAGATCCTCAAAATGAAAGCAAACAACAGAAAAAAAAAAAAAACAAGAAAAACTTTAAAAAAATGAATTTCGTTGTATGTTTTTCAATTGAGATGTTCAATATGTTTTCAAATCATTATGACTAATCACACTGTATTGAATTGGTGTTGTCAATTTAGTGTTTTTTTCATAATTTTTTTTTGTACGCACACACTTCATTGATTGCGTGTGCATTGAATTTGTTATCTTTTAACACAATTATAAAGAAATTATGTATGTTGGCGCACTGGTAATTGGCTTATCGTTTACAATTCCTTGAATCAATTTGCCGTTTAAGGAATTTTTTATATTTCCAAATGATTTGGAAATGAAATTAAAGCCTCGTGTGGATTGCCATATAAGGATTGCCATTTGAATCAGATACATGATAATATTTTGTAATTGCTTTTGAAACACTTAATTGTTCTGAAAACATAAAAGAAGTAAAATTATTTTATTATTTATTTTATTATTTATAACTGAACAACAAATTGAAACTTGATGACCCCAAATAATTTGGTCACGTTTGATGTTTGCAGTTGAAGTAAAATATTGATTACATCTTATAAACTCGGCCAAAAGAAGAATAGAGCGATTGGAGCACACCATATGGAGTTAAAATTAAAATTTCTTTCCGCAATTTTTTCGACTGATCTAACATCATCTGCAATGGGATCGCGATATGTTATTAACAGTCTGGGAAAAACTCTTTTATGATTTCCAGCACCATTTCTGGAATATTTATTAGACTTACTACTTTGCTACTGCGAGGTGAAATACCTGTTACGGAGCCTTCAGCTCCTTACTTATTTACTAACTCAATTGGTCGTTACAACAACCTAGTTTCTAACGTCATCCATGTTGTGTGTATTAGTTTTATCCATACATAGCGGCATTAGCAGTTTATAGTCGTTTTCGAACGACAAATTTCGGGAAGCTTTTCTTGGCGAGATTATTTGCTCTGTGAGAGGAAGTTTCCGAAATAAATAATTTTTTGTACTCTGCTTTATTCAAGTTGTTTAAGCTGGGATTTGAACCATCACACTACCTACTAGACTACGGTATCTTAAACTTACATACATACGTAATTGGTAATTCCATAGTATTTCACAATTCTAGGCTTGAGAGAAACGAATCGATCTCCAAATCAAGTAGAGAGTAGATAGGTCTTATAGAATTAGGGGAGATTGTAGAATAGCCAGGTTACTGTGGTCCACTTATAAGGTTTCTGAGCGAGCATTGTACTCTGACGGAGAGGTCTAGTATATGGTACGCAAAACTATGTTCGATGTCTGTAACGTACGCAATTGGTCATTACAACCATTCAGTTATGATTACGACCTAGCTTCCCAAACCACTTATGCGGTGTATATTAATTTTTATATATGAGGGGCAGGAACCCCGAATGACAGATTTTTGTGAAACGTTTTCATGCCAATTTTATTTCACTCTCAAAGTTTTTGCCAGATATCCGCTGAGAGGAAGCCGCCGAAGAAATATTTGTTCACATTTCGTTTTGTTGGTGATGCCTGAGCTGGTGTTTGAACTGTGATATTACGTCTAATAAACCAACACACTATCTACTAGACTGTGATGACCACTTGCTTGGTTCTTGGGTAAACGTATGGTATTGTTAGTTCATTACTTACATCGAACATCAATGTATGTAGCTATACCAAGCGGCATCATGAGGAGATGTTTGTCCGCTTGAGATAAAAAGAAACAAAGATAAGCGCTGGGTTTAGTAAAGTTTAAACCAAACAAGCCCCAAACTGGTTAAGCCTGCTAGGGTTCATCAATTGATACAGAGAGATTTTTACAGAAGTACTGCTGAAGTATTGGCAGATTTATACATCTTTAATCCTAAGTTTGTATTAAGAGGCAGTGTTTGTAGGGCATCAACTATTCAACCTTTCAACCATGATTGTTTAAATACTTTCGTGTGCCTACATTTGAACGAAGCAAATATAGCCATTCAAACTTCACTTGACCTTAATTGTTTTCAAGTGTTTATTTGCTTAAGAGATGCTAAAGAGAAAAAAGGTTAAAAAAACATTTCTCATGGAGCAACAAGTTCAATGGAAAATTAACATCTCTAGCGGAGATAGCGTTGGCCAGAAACGCAAACTAATATTTACGCAGTTATTGGCTGAAGCGCAAGAAAACTACTTTTATTCTGTATGAAATAGAAATGCAATAGAAAGCAAGGAAATAGGAATTGGATTGCCGTTCAAATAATTGCATTTAAAATAGAGAAAGAAGAAGTTGTAGTCTAATGATGAAAAGCTTTTAAGATAAACGGTCAAAGAAAATCTTGCAAATCTAAACTTTGACTTGCCGGAAAAAGGCTTTAAAAGAAGGTTTTGCTTTTGGCTATTATTACTAGCGTAAATTGTATGGATTGGAATTGTTTATAGGCACACAGTAATAATGTTATAAAGTTGTTCAAAAAAACGTATTTTTTTGTGCTTTAAATCTTTTCGAAAGATCTTGAAATGAAACTCCTATTTTATGCATATTTAACGGTATGTTGTTCCTAAACAAATTTCATTTATCTTTTGGAAAATCACCTCAATTATCTTATCATACAATATGGAACACATACAGCACAACAAAGCATAGCAACTAACCAGCCAGCCACCCATTTAAGCTAAGCAACCAACTAACCAACCAGCAAATGAAATGACCAGCACATAACATTTTGATAAGATGACAGTTAACAAACAGATCAATGAGTTGATATAATCATACAACAACACCACACTATTAAATCCATACAGTGTTTAAAAGTAATAAAACATAAAACAAAATATCCACAGCATACGGTAAAACCTCTTTACAATGGCCATTGAAACATAAACAAATTTTATGACTTTAGAATATCCCCCCTAAAGAGTTATACGTGTTGTCCGTGTTGTCAACAACACGTATTGTTTGTTTGGCTATGCAATCAAATGTTGTTGTTGTTGTTGCTGCTGAACAAAAAAGTGATAATAGCAGGGCAATTTACTATGCCATACGATATGCTAAAGACATAAATTATCACATCGTATATTAAATAGACACTAAAAAAAAGAAGGAGAAAAAAATTGTAAGAAAACAACAACACACACTTCAGCATACACTCATGACAAAAAAATATGTTTTAAATTCCACTTCGTATATTCCCGCTAACAGCCCCTTAATGTCTAAAACCATTTGCCATGGCATAAAAATGTTGTTGATGACGGCAGCAACATACGACAACATAAAGCCACTTGTACAATAAACCAAACAGCAGAAGCATCTAAAAGCCATAGCAAATAATTTACGAAACTTTTACGTTCTTAAAGAATCTGTAATAAAAATTATTCGGTGGGCTTTCCTAAAGTACAACCGAATATTCCTCAAAAAATTTAACAAAAATAGGCTCACTTCCAATTGTACTGGGCTGTCTAGCCAGCTTGTGTCTGTTGTCTGCCTTTGCAACTTGATTTTCCAGGGATACACAGTAGTATTACGAGTTCTAGAACTTGCCAAAGGTTTTCCGACTGCTGCAATTAATTGAATTTTCTCGATTTCCTTCATTGATTGCTTCTTCAAGACAACAGCAATATTCTCTTCGGTACGAAATTTTCTTTGTCTTCCGAAGGATTTATATCGAGTCTTTTTTAAGCGCCTACATACTAACATTCATAGATAATTGGTCACTACAACTCTTAGACAATATTAGGACCTAGGTTTTCACACCGCTTATGCTGTGTGTGTTAATTTTATACATAAGTGGCGGAAGCTACAGTTTAAAGTCGTTAGGAATCCTCAGAGTTTTTGCCAGAAATCTGCTGAAAGGAAGTCACCGAGAGAAATATTTTCTCATATTTTCTTTCCTTGGAGATGTCTGACCTGGGGTTTGAACCGAGGCCTCATTTCTAATAAGCCTACATACTAGACTATGGCGACATTTTGAAGCGCTAGGCGTTGAATATAACAGCGTTTAAATGTCCGCCACGGTTACTCTAGTTGAAGAGCATCTGACATGTCAATTTTTCTAGAACTCTGACGCATAAAGCAAGCTAACTTTGACCGATGTTATAGATTATGTTGACTTTATGAACTGCAGTAGTTTATATCTTATTCGTATACGTCTGCGACTTAAGAAAAGCCCTTCTAGAAAAAATTTAACGGAGACAAATCGCACGATCTCACGATCATCATCTTCATGTGAGATAACCATGCCCTCAAATCACTCAGGCAAAATATCCAAGCATGCATGCATGAGCTATGTAGCACGTAGCGCGATGCTATCCAAATCTGGCCAAAAGAAACTGATAATCAGCCACCAATAGTACACGTGTTTCGACAGCAATAGCCTGGCCAATGTCGTTCTCAAGGAAATATGATCCGATTATGACGGCAGCCCACAATGCACACCAAACAGTGTCTCTTTTTTGAATGCATTGGACGCTTTGGGCTTTCATGTGGATGGTATTGCCTCAAATTCGCTGATTTTCCCTCATTTTCGCTGAAAATAATTTCCCGATGAAAATTAGGATCAGTTGACAATCACTATAGAGCCCACTCAGGGAAAACATGTCATTGTCTGCAGTCGTCCACGATGATTTGGCAGAACAGGCTGAATAAATGACAACTAATTTGACAGTTGAAGCTTTAACAAGATGGCTGATGTCAACAGTTAACTGCGAAAGCTTTCAATTCTTTGTTAGAAGACGCGATACTACAGGATTCAAGCCGATCTGATTCCTCTATGATTTATACAAGGTTATCATGGACTTAAGATTTTCCATGAAGAATGGCATGCATGCACTATAAATCTACAAATATATGCAAAAAGGGGTTCTATATCGGGCGTTGTTTACTGATGACTTGCAATTCACAAGTGCAACTAAGTTGATAGAAAAAATTTGAAAAACTTCCGCACTCTACCGAATAATTTATTTTTATTCTGTCGGCCTTTTTAATTGAACGCCAGACTGTGTATGCAAGCATTCTGTAATAGTTTCCATATGCAATTTTTATCGCCTTTTATTACCCTAAACTTGGAGTGTATAAAAAGTATTCTTTGTGTCGAGTTGTTGGTGTTGCTTTGTTGTTCGCAAGTTTGTTTGTACATTTTTATCGTTGTTGTTGTTGTTGCTTTTTTTTAATTTTCCCAAGTAACCATGTAAAAAAACTTTATCAAAGAGGTTGTTAAAAGCATCGATGAGTGAGCAAACGAAGCGTGTTGGCATAAGCGCCGCATGCAAATAGAGTGGCCACCTGTAGATATTAATTAAATTCGAATATATGTTGTCAATAAATATGGTTTTAAAACAATATGTTTTGCGAGGTCTTGATAAAGTTAAGCAATGTCAGGCTGGCTGCCCCAGCCAGATCAGACATCTCCAGCAAAACGAAATCAGAAAATTTCTTGGGCGACTTCCACTACAATGAAAATGTTTCTCAAAAAAAATCAGTCGCTTGAAGTCGTCTTTAAACTGGAGGTCCCGTCACTTTTTTTTTGAAAAACTTTTTATTTCTGGGAAAAAACTTTTTTTATCGAAAAAAAAACTTGTTTTTTATAAAAGTACCACCATTTTTAAGGGAAACAGCGGAGCCCGGTGACCTCTGTTGGAGTTTCCTTACTTCTTTTGCCCGGGACTAATATAATACACAATATTTTATTTAAAAATGTAAATATTTCGTGTTATTATTATTAAATCTATTGAAAAAATTTTAAATCTAATTTTGTCGAAAAAACTTGTTTTGTTAGAAAACAGATTTAATGACAATTTTTTCGCATGTCAAAAAAATTGGAAAAAAAGCGAAAACTTGGCAAATGGCAACGCTGGTGGTGACAGAGGCTAGGTTGTAATCCTGACTGAAGAGTTGTAATGATCAATTATGTATGTATGAATGTGTATGTATGTGTATGTTAGGCTATGGGTACCGCTTACGAAGTATATGTTCTTAGTCATTCTTAATCGGCCTTCTTTAGTTCCTTGTACGTTATAATTTCGAAATTTTCTAAAATGGAGCTGTAAACTGTTTTAAAATGTTCTCCACTCTTCATAAATTTTTGTCAATATTCTTAACCGCTGGCCTCCTTCAAACTATGCGCTAACATTTCATTTGTATTCTATGCCCCAAATGCCCATTTATAGCTGTATTTACCATGTGGCAAATATTTGTGCTTCACTTTTATTTTGCCTGTCATAACTGATGCCAAAGGGCAGGGTGGTGCGGGTGTTAAGGTCTGGGAATTGCTTCATTTTAATCATATTTTCCCCCCTTTCTTAACATTTATTTGTTATTGTTGTTATTGTTTAATAATAACAATATGAACAGGTTTATTCGTTTCGTTTGTTTTTGTGGTATCGATTTCATGTGATTCTCCAATAAATTCCATTTGAAAAGAAAACGCAAATATTTGAATGCAATTTGTAGCAACATATTCCTGCAACTGCTAACATTGACGCCTATACTAATGATGATGTGCATGATTATGATGTTGATGCACTGTGACGTTGACGTTAAAGTGTGGCATCAATTTTTAATTGAAAAAGGAAACTGTTGATTATAATTAAAAAATGTCTGTGAATTACTTTTTATTTATTTCTTTAGACAGTCAGAGGGGAAAAATTAAGATATGAAGGGAAGAAATATTTGAAAATTGTTTTATTGAATGCAAACTATATCGGCAAGCTTTCCAATAGGGCAGTGGCCCGTAAGAATTGCAATTGGGCAATGGATGGCCATGCTTTTTATGAATAAGAGACAGATATTATGGTAGATCCTAACAATATTTTGCGAACTTTTCTGCTGCCAAAAGAATTGCGGTTCGCCTGCAAAACGAGCAGAAAATAGCATCATCGACCAAAAATTCAAGTCATCGAACAAAAAAATGGAAGTCATCGACCAAAAAATTCAATCATAGACCAAAAAATGCAAGTCATCGACCAAAATAATGCAAGTTATTGAACAAAAAATATAAGTCATCGACCAAAAAATACAAGCCATTGACTAAAAAATGCAAGTCATAGACCAAAATAATGCATGTCATCGAGAAAACAAATGCAAATTATCGATCAATAAAATGCAAGTCATCAACCACAAAAAATGCAAGTTGTCGACGAGAAAAATGCAAGTTATCGACTAGGAAAATGCAAGTCATTGACTCAAAAAATGCATGCCATCACCCAATGCAATGCAAGTGCAAGTCATCGTAAAAAAAGGCAGAACACCGATGTTTTTTCCCCGTTTTTATATAGAGAATTTTCATAAGCTCATTTGAAGAGAACAATTAGTTTTGATGCCTATAACTCCGGTCCCAAGTAACGCCCGACTGTAAGGAAACCTGTTTTGGAATATTTGAAACTATGGCCATCCAGCCCACTAGGTCCATGTTCCTCACTGGGTCCATTTTTTATCCCATGTTGATCGGTTTACATATAGAGCACTTTTTTTTGCAAATTTACTTAATTCGAGGGCTATATCTTGAGTACAAAATAACGCCCGACTGTAAGAAAATTTGTTTTGGAAACCTTGAAACTATGGCTATCCAGCTCACTAGGTCCATATCCCAAACTAGGTCCATTTTTATCCGATTTTTCCCTATATATATATATAGAGCACTTTCTTTGCTAATACTCATGACCCTAAGGAAACCTGTTTTGAAATCCTTGAAACTATAACTATGCAGCTCACGAGGTCAATATCCCACACTTGGTCCATTTTTATCCGATTTTCTAATACGCTAATACACCTCAGCGTAAGGAAACCTGTTTTGGAATCCTTGATCTAATAGTTATTCAACTCACTAGGTTCGAAAACTGCATCTTTTTAATCTTATCAAATTTTCCCGATTTATGGAAGGCATAATTTCACCTTATTATCTATAATAAGCAAATTTTCACTACGTCGAATGTTCATTAAATCGGGAAAACTACTGTTCATCTAAGTGTGTATTCACCCGTTAGTTTTTTTCTTCTCTCCTACAATCTTCATATTCTGGAAAGTAAATTTTGAACACATAAATGGTGTCTCTGAGAGACCTATTCAGCGACCTGTTTAGTATAACATTAATCGCGTAATGCAAAAAACTTTCCAAGATTGGGATCTCACATCCGACTTTGTTGCGTAACTCTAGATTTGTAACTCGTGATAGCTTTTCCTCTACTCGTCTTTAAATAGTTTTTTTTCTCCCAATTTCTTGTTATTTCCAGTTTTCCATTAAAATCTGTCTCATTTCCGTGTTGTCAAATATTTTATTAAACGTATGTAAATCCCCATTTAAATCATCATCAGTTGCTTGTGAATGAAATCTCGTTTCTAATTCCCTGTTAACGCCCACTTTTGCTCTGTTAATTGGTTGCGACTATTACGAGTTAAACTTGTAAATTCGTTTCTTTCAAAATATTTTCATTTTTTTTTATTTTTACTGAATTATCGTTAATAATTTAAAAGCGGCATAATTAATTACTTAATTATGCCAAATAAGTCGGTAACATTTTAAGGAAAATTTAAATGGTTTAACACTTTAGGCAATAAATCAAAATAAGTTAGGGTGGTCCCCCCCCCCGTTCTCTAATAGGCACACGGATTTAAACGTCTTCAAACAGTTTGAGGTAATTAATTAAAAATTCATGATTTTATGGAGATTTTACAAGATTAAACACAAGATAACAATAATTAATTAAGAAGATTACCTAGAGAAAAACAAAAACCATTGAAAACCTTAAATTGTTAACAAAATAACGAATAATATGATGATAACGTTGAGGCAACCATAAATTATAATTGAGGCAGCAGCAATAAAAATAAAAAACAATTTCTTTTTTAGTTTTTTAAATTGTAATAAAAATTATTTTTTAATATTTGTAGTTAAATTATAATGAAATTTTATGATTTTTAAATTGTTATTATTAAATTGATGTTTAAAAGCAAAAAAATAAAATAATTTACCCACAACCATACCATAAAGCCAGAAGCCAAAATGTTTAATAAATTTTTAATAATTATACTGGTAAGTAATATTTCTATATGAAATAAATTAAGAAAATCAATTAATTAATTAAAATTATTTAACCCTTAGCTAATTACATAAAATTATTTAAAGATTTGAAAACTTTAGCAATTTTATTGGCTTTAAATTAAAATTTTTTTTGAACCGTTTTTGAAATGTTTATTTTTATTTTATTTCTTTTATTATTATTGTAATCAACCAGTTTATTTAATTATTTATTTATTAAATTTAAATATGATTGAATGACTAAATGTTTCATCAACACAAAGACCAAACTTTTAAATATAGACTTGCGTAGGCTGACTAAACAAAGAAATTTTTTCATCTTCTTTAACGTATGGAATGTTTATTTAGTTACTAGAGAACTAACGCTATCGATAACTATGGTATGACAGCTGGGAATTGTGAAAATGTGTTGACATTTCTATTCATTAAACTTTGACAAGCAGTGATGAATCGTTTAACACCACAACGACCTTGGCTTACGTGTCTATAGAATACCGCTCATACAAGTATTAAAGCCAGAACACCATCGTTGCGTATATGAATTGTTTAATGCCATAATACATACATATACATAATTGGCCATTACAACCCTTCAGTCAGGATTACGGCCTAGCTTTTCACACCACTCATGTTGTGTGTGTTAATTTTATACTTGAGTGGCAGGAGCTAGAGTTTAACGTCGACTCCGAACGACAGATTCTTTGAGAAACTTTTTCATGGCAGGTTTATTTACTCTCAGAGTTTTTGCAAGAAATCTGCTGAAAGGAAACCGCCGAAGAAATATTTTGTTTTTATATTTCGTTTTGTTGCCTGACCTGGGATACGAATCTGGGCTTTACGTCTAATAAGCCAACACACTACCTACTTGACTACGGCGACTTCGCCATAATAAAGCTTTTAAATTATAGAAATTTACTTTCAAACAAAATCGTACATTTTACAGTCAACATAATCGGACTAATGAGAAATTTTACTTGCAGTAAAAAGTTTTACAGAAGACGTCGATAAGTCGAATCGTCTCAACTCATGTCCTTTTTCCTTCAAATAAGATCGTCCTTTATGAATAAGATCTTAAACAAGATCAAGCCAACAAACGGCCACTGTTTGAGTCGCAATCTTACTGATTAGGTTCATTTGAAATTGACGAAAATCAGAATTGTATTCAATAATGAAGCCTATTTCAGGTTAAATGACCCCTTCAATAGGCAAATTTGTTGTAGTTGGAGTGAAGATAGTCCTCCAATTCTTAAAATTAACGGCCTTATTGATTTCTATTTCTGTTGAAATGATCATACAGCTGTCTTCTAGATTATAACAAAAAATTCCATTCCAGCAATATTTCTGCCCTGCTCTCCAGCTCTTTACAAAAACAGTCTATACTTTGAATTCGATGCTGGTGGAATTTCCTACAGTTATTCCACAATTTCAATACCGTGTTTATAGTAAGACTTCTGAATTCTGTTTGCATTCTGAAAATAGCCTCCCTCAAGCCATAGCATAATCACCCAACCATTTTCGGAACTTTCGAAAGAGATAATAATTCAAAGAAGCAAAATCTGGGTAATAAGACGGATAATATATGTAGTCATTATAGCTTTAATTCATTGATCTACGCCATCGCTATAGTTCGGAGGCTGAGTAATGTAGTGGATAAAGTGCCCGAGTAGAAGCCCAAGAAAGCCTGTCTCTTGCTCCAGAGAAATCAAAAACTACAATTTTTGAATTTTTAAACTTAAGAAACTTTAAAGCATGTCTTTAATGAACCTTTATTTTCTATATCTTCTTTAATAAACTACCCCCGACTGCCCTATATTCGAGTTAATTTCATAAGGAGCGAGTGCTATGTGCCTGGTGTTGTGCTTTCTGTTCGTATTGAATTGATAGACTTCGGCTTGGAAGATACCCACAAGTTTCTCCAGAGGCTTTTAATATTTCCCTCTGGTACTTAAAAATCCCGCTTTTGTCTTATACCAGAAAGTGGTCCCCCTTTTAAAGGTAATCTTATTCATATTTGTTATGATGTCGCCGTAGTCAAGTAGGTAGTGTGTTGGCTTATTAGACGTACGATCACGGATCAATCCCCAGGTCAGACATCTTCAATAAAAGGAAATACGAAAAAATATTTCATCGGTGACTTCTCTTAGCAGATTTTTGAGGGTACATGAAATCGCCATCAAAAAATTTCACAAAAATCCGTCGTTCGGAATCGACTTTAAACACACTCCACCACTTAATCCACTCATGGATAAAATTAACACACACAACATTAGTGGTATGAGATTGTTATGACCAATCATGCATTTATGTCTTAAGTTGCGTTATAAAGTTTTTCTACAAATTATTGGGATTTCTGGTTCTGTCTAGAGGACAGTATTTACCTCATATTTATTTATCTTACCTCTTTGCATCTTCTTAAAGTTTTCAATTCGCCATATTTATAGCTTTCATCAAATCTAGATAAATAAGTTTAACGTCTGAAGTCCAGTCAGAGAATCGTATAGCTAGACACCTACGAGTAGAAACTCGATGATTCATCTGCTTTCCATCAATCTCCCATATGAGAGCAAATATTAGTCTTTAACGAGAATATACCAGGGACTTAGGATCCATTCAATTGAATAACACAAGAATTTTGTAAGCCTAAGTGGTTTAAGATCTCTTCAAGAAACATTCTAATGCCACGTATAGAACACACTGCATCAAAAATTTTTACAAGACCTTTTAAATGTACCAGCTGAATACCGACTAAATATAATATACATATGTAAATATAAATAACCCCTCTCTAAAAAGTCGTTCCAATTTTTTATTATCTTTCTAGGCCATACATGCGAGTGGCATTATAACAGGCCTCTCAGCTAACAGTGGTGCAGTTAGTTGTGGTGGTTTGCTATGTCGGCCCATTACCGGTTTATTCACCAGAGATCCCTTACCCGATGATGCCTACATACATGTGGCTACCATACCAGCAGGGGCCTCAAATATATCCATAACCGAATTGAAGAACAGCATGAATTTGTTGGGTGAGTACAAAAGAAAATTTTGGAATATTTTTGGGACAACAACCTAACCTAACATTCTGCCAACCCTAGTGCTAAGTACGGATGAGGACAGTTATATAATCAATGGTGATAACTCGGTATCGGAGAGTGGAGCTTATGAGGCAGCTGGTGCGATATTCGATTATCATCGTTTAGATGGCTTACAAGCACATGCTGAGGGTGTTACCGAGTGGGTTACTTGTACAGGACCCATAAGAGATAATGTAGAATTGATGGTGAGTAGAAAATTGTATTAATTGACGAGAATTTGCTTTTAACTTTGAAGGTATTATTTTAGATCTACAGTAAGGCCTTGAATCCGGGTATTAAGTACGAATATTTATTGCCTATAACCTCAGATTCCGAAGAGAATGAGGTTTCTTTAGAGAGTGATGGCTTTTTGAAGTCGGGCGTTGAAGAAACTTCGGTAGGCTCTAGTCAACCCACCAGGCGTAGACGTTACAACTGGAAAGTGGTGGGTTTTAGTACCTGCTCCAAATCGTGTGGTGGAGGTACACAAACCCCTGTTATAAGATGTGTGCGTGAGAATCCTTTGCGCTATTATTCACAGCGTAGATGTGCCCATGCAGAGAAACCGGTTATAAATGAGAATCTGTTGAGATGCAATACCCAGCCTTGTCCAGCCTATTGGCGTTTAGATGACTGGAGTGAGTGTCGCTGTCAACATGGCGAAGGCTTTAAAGAGCGTGAGCTTAGTTGTGTGCAAGAGTTGGCTTCGGGCATTGTGATACACGTAGACAATTCCGCCTGCATGGAAGAGAAACCGGTGGTGAAGAAACCCTGCGATTGCCCTAAAAACCGGAGACGTTCAAATCAACGTTATCGTTTGCATGGCTTGAGTCCCAATACCAGCCATGCTAACATACGTAAAAATGAAAGAGCCGGCACTTGGCTTATGTCCGATTGGAATCAATATTGTTCGGCAGATTGTGGCAGTGGTGTGGAGTATCGTACGATTTATTGTGATCGTTCGAAGCCAAATACTGAAAGATGTGACTTCCGTAGTACACCGGAAATTACGAGAACTTGTGAACGTTCAGATGCTTGCGAAACGGGAGAATGGTTCTCTGGACCCTGGACTCCATGTAATGGCAATTGTTTCAATTTGACCAGGACAAGACAGGTATTGTGTATACAAAACCAATTAATAGTAGAGGATGAGGATTGTAAACCTGAATTAAGGCCATCTAACATGGAGAAATGCTCACATGAAGAGGTGGAATATTGTGGACCCAGGTGGCATTATTCAGAGTGGTCAGAGGTAAGAAATTTGATAGGAATTTAGGGTATAACTGGATGTTATTGAAAGTATTTTTTGTTTAACAGTGCACAAAGACATGTAATACAGGCACACAAAGACGTACGGTAAGGTGTTTGGAATATAGTGATCATGAGAATGCCTTAAAGGAGTCCAATAAATGCCGTTATTCTATAAGAGAACCTATTTATCGCAGCTGTAATACACATAAATGTGAAGGTAAGTAGAGCTCTAGAAGCGAGAGAGAGAGAGAGTTTGAAATTCTTTTTTTCCTTTTACCAAGAGTCCGCCCGCTATGAACGTTTACAAAATGATGGAGCCATGCCCTCATGCTCTGATGAAATTGCCAATTGCCAGTGGGCCATTAAAGCTAAGCTTTGCAGTTATGAGTATTACCAACATAAATGCTGTTATTCATGCAGCATAGCAGGATGAGTTTTAGGCGAGAGAGAGAGAGAGAGAGTAGGTGGATAAAGAGCCGTGTGATAATGAGAAGAGCAGGCGGAGTAGAGGAGTAATTTAATTATTTTTATTTTCTTTTAATTTTACGTTTTATTTTTTATGAAGTTTTTCTTTTTTTTTTAATAATTTAAAGCGAAAACCTACAAAAAAATCCAAGCAAATGATTAAAATCAATATGAATTTTGTATTAAAAATAAAACTAAATTAATAAATTAAGACAATCTAGAGAGAAAAGAAAAGAGGCACTACTAATAAAACAAATTAAAAAACCAAAAAAAAAATTAAAAAAATAATTAAAAATTTTTTTTTATTTTGTGGAACCAGAGTTCAACTCCTAAGAAATTTTTTTTTTTTAAATTCCTTAAAAACAAAAGAACCATTTCCTTCCCCATCTACATTTTATAACCCAGTATATGTAATAACAAGCGCATCGTAAAGAAATACACCATTTCGATAACACCCAAGACACTGAAACCCAAGAATAGGCCAGCCGTGCCGCCAATATAAACTGAAAGATTTTTTTAAAATTAAAAAAAATTAAATCCATTTAAGAACTTACATAGCCATTTTCTTACCCAACAAATCGGTGTAGGTAAAGAGAATCTGTCTTTGAAAACGTATAGTCGGCCATTCCTTCATGGATAGGATGCAACCTTTGCCACCAAAGAATTCCTTAGTTTTGGTTAAGAACTAACAAAGAAATTTAAAATCATATAAAAACCTAAACATTTCCGAAAACCTACCGATATTCTTAAACTTATAACCGATTCCATGCAATTCTGTTCACAATAACAGGGTGCCATATCCTTGATTATATTATGGCCCTCGGTGCTATACAACTTAAGGAAATAAGCTAAGAATTTTATAAAAAAAAGAATTATTTTTAATTATTTGTTACCTTTCCTTACATGATTGATAACTTACCAGCATTTGGGGGAAAGCATTGCTTAAGGATCCTATAGTCACAAACAGGCTTCTTACTACCGACTGAAATATTATGGAAAGGTTATGGGAACTTGAAAAATAAGCTAAATAAATTTGGTCTATAATTTTAACAAAATAAAGATTGTAATGCAATAAAAAGGATCAAGGAAAAGTGCCACAGGGGTCATGACCTTACATCGAATTACTATGGCTTATAATCATTACAGAAATGACAATAAAAAGAGCAGTTACAAAACAATTAACAATGGAAATAGCACCACATAAAGCAGTATACATATGCAGCATAAGAAATGTTCACGTTCTGGCCAAAATAGAAACACGTGATACCATTATGTAGGGGTACTATATAGGGTATAATACTTCTGTCTGTCTTGTTGCCCTAGCAAACTTCAGAATGCTGTTCGGTGTCTGTAAGTATACTTTTCTTGGTAGTATTTGATAAGCACTCAGGTGTCTCGTTCTCTGATGTATAAACGTCACACAGATTCCAAGTGAGTAAATGTTGTTGATATAGGGTTTCCTGATCTTGCAAGCGATGAAGTGAGCTAGTGTACTTGGTGTTTAAAATATTCAGTCAGAACGCCGTTACCAGTACTTCCTCTCTAAGTTCATAACAGCACATATTTGGCTATCTGCCGCTCGGAAAACAAACACGATTTTCCGCATGGGTTCTAAATTCCTCGGTAGTATTTGATAAGCATTTAGGTGTCTCCTTATGTGATGTATAAACGTCACACAGATTCCGTGTACAAATGTTTTGTTGTGTTACGTTTTCTTCATCTGGCAAGCGAAGATGTGAGCAAGTGTACTTGGAGTCCATAATATTCTGTCAGAAGGCCGTCATCTGTTCTTCCTGTCTAAATTCAATGCAGCACATTTCTAAACGCCCACTCGGCAGACAAATACTAGTTTCCCCTTTGCTTCTATATTCCTTGGTAGTTTCTCATAACCACTCAGGTGTCTACTTCTATGCTGTATAAACGCCTCACAGATTGCAGCACATCTTTCGATTGTGTAGACTCACACTCGGAAAACAAATACCAGTTATCCCTTGAGTTCTAAAAATTTTACTCCAGAAACCAAGCAACTCTGCTCCTGTCTCACTCTGTATATAATCGTTTTTGTTTTTTTTTTTTTTGTTTTTATTATTTTTTATTATTTTGAGACCAACAATCGGGAAAGGAAAGATAGATTTTAGGCGAAATGAAAGAGGGCTAATCTGCTACAATATTTTTTAATGACCACTTAATACACCTTCTTGACTCTTTTCTCTAGCATAACTTTGTAATAATTCTCACAGTTCTCTCTAGTTAATCACATATAACGTCATATAAACAATTAGACAATCACAAAAATCCAGAGTATTTGGTGGGAGTTGAACCCACTACCTCGGCAATTGAAGCTCTGCACACTATCAACTAGACAATCGGGGAATCATGGCATGGAATACGACACTTCAAATTGCTCCATTTACTCTGACAGAGCAGTTCAGTCTCGTTACTAAACATTTCCCAAATGTGAGACTTTACTGGTACCGAACTCTGATGAATTTTGTGTTAGACTTGTCTTCATTATCCTAACCCTTACAGCCATACTTTAACAGATTTGAATACAACAGTGCCTTTAGCAACGCTGTAAGAGATGTTGGCATTGCCTCGGTTATGTCTGTATCTTGTACAACTCCACCTATGCTGTTTTCAACTTCGTCGTGCTGGTCTAATCAGTGGCATTAGATGCATAATTCGTGGTGGATAACCCCAAGATTTTCCTGCGAGCCTGCTTCAAGGCATTATCGCAAATGTAGACCTCCTTCAAATGCTTTCTTCTGCTTGTAATGAGAATCTTTCCATGATTGAAATATTTTGTAACTGAATTTAAAAAAAATTGCTGGAGGTGGCATGGCGATAGTAGACCTATAAATTCTGTAAGTAAGTAGTAAGACGTCAACCCTAGGCCAGATATCTGTAACAAAACGAAATATGAAAAAATATTTCTTCGGCGACGTCCTCTCTGCAGATTTCTAGCCAAAACGCTGAGAGTAAATAAATTTGCCATGAAAAGTTTCTCAAAAATTTGTCGTTCTGAGTCGACTTTAAACTGTAGGTGCTGCCACTTATGGATAAAATTAACACACATAACATAAGTCGTGTGAGAAGCTAGGTTATAATCCTGACTGAAGGGCTGTTATGAACAATTATATATGAATATATGTATGTATGTAAGACGGCAACAGATGAATTTCTGGCAAGAGATGGCAGCAACACTAAAACTTTAAGGACAAATACTGAAACTCCAGGATGTCTTGGAAATTTCTTAGAAAGTAGTTGGAAGACTCTGAACGTAAAAAATTCTAGAGAACCCAAGTGATTGGCAAACAACTGAACTGTATTCCACGAAAATAAAGAAAATAAAGTGCTTCCAAAATACGTTAAACCTAACATAGCTAGTGATAGGTTATTAGATTTAATCCAGACTTACAGCGATTTGGATAAAAATGCGGTATACACTTGCAAATTTTGTACACCAGATTGATGCGACATTCTTGTACACAAAGATTTTTCGTATAAATCGGGAAATGCGTTAAATTGGACTCGTGATTGAAGCGACAATTACGTTGGCGCACATTCGATTCACTGGAAAGAATAAAAAATTCAATGATAGTGCATCACGTTGTTTCTCACGGCTATGATTTAACATCACTTCACATAGAGTGATCGTCAAAAATAACTGTACATTAAAAAAATATACATTAATAAACCACCGTTATTTTTATTTTAAAATTGTTTCATTACCAGTTTTTAAAATTGAAACAAAAAAAAAATTACAAAAAATTAGAATTTTATAGTATACATACATAGTATACAGTTTCTTTTGACGCTCACTGTATAAAAAATTCTTTTCTTCTTACCTCTCCAAATTCGGTGTTGTAGTTATTTCTGTTGCTATCGGTTCGTAGTACAAATTTTCTACAGTGTAACCGAAATTATTGTCCACCTTCATGACATCAAAAGGACTGTGGCCATAAAACTACAAAGAAAAACTAAACTCTTGAATCCTTCTTTACTTATGAAATCTTATCAAACATACATCCATGGCCGATTGAAAACCGATAAAATTAAAATCGATATATTTATCGGGAAACGAACCCTGTTGTACTTGACGTACTTGGGCCTGTTCTTCGTAAATATTTCTTTCGGGATATTCACCAAAAATAAAATAACGTGAGGTATACTCCTCCGGCAATATATTATTCGTCATATAACACAAGCCATATTCCGTTAAAATCTGTCTCGTGTGTATATTGGCCCCGTTGTCCACCGTACGTACACGTTGTTTTTCATTGGAGTTCATGGTTTCATCGGCTGTTAAATTGTATATCAATTCCATGTAGTTTTGGGGTTTAATGTTCAATTCGGATAAAGTACGATCAATAGAACCGTGCAACGGTATATCTTGGAAATTGAAATACGTGGAGTTGGCCAAATGTTCTAGGAAATCAAAAAATTCCGTTTTACGTTCATCAGCTATGCCGTGGGCTCTAGGAAAAAAAATCGATTCTTTTAGAAAATTTTATTTCACTTGTTGGCGCGATACTTACTTGCAGAAATCATCAAATTTCTGATGGTTTAATCTCTCCATAGGACATATGGTTACACTGGGCAACGTGGTATTCCAATCGAAATAGTTACGTTCCAGGCCCACGTAACTATTCTTTTCCATGAAACGCATTATCGATTGCAAGGCAATGTAAAAGCATACGTAATGCGATATGGAAAGTAAAATCAACCAGAATAGTCTCTCCAGCAATGTAAGACCATCACGTACCAGGTATACATAACCATGGGCACAACATGATTCCAAATAGAGTTTGAAATAGTAAAATCCAGTTAAGATAGAGTCTTTCACTTTGTGTAGACAAGATTTCGAATTTTTTCTTTCTTTTAAATTCTTCTTTGCAGGCAAATTTTTCCCATAATAGCCATTTAAACGTTGTTGTTGTAAAGGCTTCACTTGTACAAACATTGTCGGTTTTTTTTTTTTAATTTCAATCCTTAACGTTCAAAGGTTTTAAGTGAACTGACAAACCCATTATTGCTGTGATGGTTTAATAACGACATGATTTGTACACTTGAAATGCATTAAATTTGCTTGTAAAACAAAAAAGTCTCGTTAAAGGTTTGCACGCAATTTGGCACAAACATTTTTGAAAAGGTGGGACACTTGGTTAAAAGTTTAATTAAATAGTAGGTCGTTTCGCTCACTTTATACATTAAAAAAAATAATAAAATGTTCCTTTTTAAATCTTTAAAGCTAGTTCTGTGCCCTGATACCCATTTTGCGTTTGAAAATTTCAACTCCAACCGGCTTTAGGGAAAATCAAGAGGTACCAAGTTTATTTCTATTATGGGAGTTGTTAGACTGCAGTTAACTGTTGACTGGATAATTGTAGTTTGACGGTGTGGGAGCTACCTAAAATGACAGGCATTTCTAAATGTGGTACACATTGGCCGAATCATTTGGATTGACTAAGATTTACCAGAAGATTTTAAAAGTCGCCGTAGTCTAGTAGGTAGTGCGTTGGCTTATTA